>JAJJZI010000006.1:1401824-2803648 GCA_024321975.1 Alternaria sp. 'sect. Undifilum'
CATTAACAAGCAACATTACTACAACAACAGAGGATTAGGTAGAGGAGCTTTAATTATAGAGGGACCTCTTAGATAACAACCTTAATTTAACAATTGCTTAGTTGCTTACAGCTTAGATTAATAGTATCTTACTAACCTAGGGGGTGTGTTAGAGTATTAACGTGCGCAACATGTGGATTACTCTGTTAATCAGGTGATCCTAGTAAGCTAAACACGCGACGATCGCGCTAGCGCCTATATATACGGGCCAGATCGTCTTATTCCTCTTTAGCAGTTATTGGTCACTTTGTTGTGGCACTTAGTTTATTAATACACTCATTTCACTCTTCCTGATCAAGCAATTGCTCTTTTTCAGCTCCCACACATTTATATAAATAGCTTAATTACGTGCGCAGCTTAAGTGTACGCTTAATAAAGCTATTAATTAAGTTCTTGCCTATAGGCTTCTTACTATGCTCTCTTAGCAGTTTATTAGCTATATCTTGTATATTTGCCTTTAAGGGCAGTTTACTATATAGATTTTTTTTCAAGTATATGCTATACAATTACCTTTTCTTCTGCTTTATAAAGCCCTTCAATTTTAGCCTATAGATGCGCTAAGGGCGCTTCTTATTACAGCGCTGCTAAATTATTTTTTAAAGAATGCTGTAGATTGCCTTAGCGCGTTGTAGGCTTTTTCCTTAATTGCTTTAAATAATAAAAATAGCAAGCTGTATGTTGCCTTTAGTATAAAGTCTTAGGACTTAGTGTTATTGTAACATTGCGTGTTGTTACTGCGCGTGCGCCGCGCTAGTGTTTAGTGGGGCGCTTAATTACCGTGTCCATGCGCGTTTTGAGCCAGTTCGAGTTTTAAGCCACCCCACTAAACTAAGATTTTAAAAAAAATAAGGCTGTAGAGCCACTACAAATAGCTAGTATTGCGAGAAATTGAAAGGGTATAGTAAATATATTATAATAATTAATTTGTGCTACGTATATTTACTTAGTAAGTTAACGTTACGCCTGCGGCGGGTGGTGCGCGCTAAGGCAGCTAGTGCAGCTACCTTAGCTTTAATATAAAACAAAATAACAATTATATATTTTTAACACTTTTACTCTAAAGTAAAAGCTTATAAGGCTTTTCGCTTCCTTTTTTAAAACAGTTGTATAGCCTTTTAAGCATTATTAGCTAATTTCTAATACTCTTTTCTAGCTGCCTTTTTAGCCTTTTTTTTTACACTACTTTTTTAAAAAGATTTTAACACGTCTCTTTTTAGCTTATAAATCCTTAAATAAATAAGCTTACTTTCTTAAGTGAAACATTAAGCTTTTGAGAGTTGCAGTAGTTGTTATTTATCCTATGTATTAAACTACTTTGTTATTTTAAGCCTAGCAGAACTTTCTAAGCATCTAGAAAACAGCACTACTATGGTACCTTCAAAAATTATTTCTTTAGAAAGCATAGATTCATTAAGTATCTTTTTCAACTAAAAACGCTTATTTAAAGCTTTAATTTCGTTACAGAAAATACTTAATAAGCTAAAATATAATAAAGGCTTTACATTTTTTTTTAAATGTTAGTGACTTGATTCTACATTTAACAGCATATAAAAATGTTGATTTTAAGCTAATTATCTTTACTAAGTACAAAAGCTAAGAATTTATTTAAAATAAAGGGTTTCTTGCAGAATTATTAAAGGATAACTTTGAAATTAAGTAAGTAGGCCGTAAGTTCCTAAAAATGACTAACTAATATTTTTCTTTTTGAACGCAGTACTTTAAGTCTGTTAAAAAAGAAAAAAAAGTCTCTTTCTACTATTAGTAGAAGCCTTTAGCTTTCATAAAAGTAAAATAAAAGCTTAGTTAAGTAAGCAGTTAAGAAAGGCTTAAATAATGTAATATTAAGCAATTGAGGCATATAAGTTAAAAATGAAAGGATACTGCTAATAAGATCTTATAGTTGTGAAAGTAATTAACGAAATAAAGAGTAAGGTAGAATTAATACCTCTTAAGAAGAAGGAATTACAGAGGGGTGACAAAAAAAAAGATGTTAAAAAGGTTATAGTTTTCAAAGCTTTATATTACTACAACCAGAAGGGCTATTTCTAAAATGGTTAGTGATTTGGGAAGCCAAGATCTTCTTCTTTAAATCAGGCTAATTAGTGAGCTGCTTAGTAAGCACTTTTGCGCTTAACGTTAGCAGTGAAAATCAGGATTAAAAAACCCAAGAATAAATCACAAAATAATTTTTTTTTAAAGGTGTAAAAATCGCTATAAAGTATATATATTAAATTGTACTAGTTAGACTCATCTATGTGTAAGTTTGAAGGTAATTGTAAAGAAAACTATTAAGTGGTAATTAAGAGCTTGTTTTTAGGGTTTTTTCTAAATAAATAACAAAGAAAGCTTACTAATACTTAGTGTACTAGCCTTTAGCTTCCTACACGTCCAAATAACGCCTTAGTAAAGATAGAATACAATTATTAATCGCCTTCTGTAGTAATTAATTCCATTCCTCCCTTATAGCAGCCTTTAAGGCTGCTATACTTTTTTTACTCTTGCCTATACCTAAAGAAGTAATAGGCCTTTTAGCTAAAGCGTTTTTTAGCAAGGCCTACACGTTTTTTATAGAATTTAGATTAGCACTATAAGCAGGATGCTTAAAAAGCGATATCCTATTCCTAGAAAACTAAGATAAAACTTCTAGAGTTTTATAAATCTTAGCATTATCCTATTAAAACTTCCAGCCTATATAGAGGTTAGTAAGTCCTTTAATTATATAAAAAAAGATTGCTACTTTATAATTGAAATATAGAGTAAACACTCTCTAAGTAGGAAAAAGGAGTATATGTAACTTACCTTTTTTTATCGCAGGTTTTACTATATAAGTAAGGATCTTTTTAATATAGTCTGAACTCCTAAAAGGAGTAGTAATTAAGGGGCTTTTAATGACTACAAATTTAGATCTACTACTTATCCAAATCGCTCCCAAAACTTGGATAGAAATATCTTGACCTGTAACTTAATTAGTAAGCTTGCTAAACATAGATTACAATAATAGAAAAATAATAGATATATTAAATTTTTTTTAGTTAAATAGAGTTTTTTGAAACTTACTTATATTTGCTGTAGAAACTATTTTCCTTCTAACCTTAATATTTTGCCGTGTTTAATAGTATTCTATCCTAGCACTGTGCCCTTACTTAATAGCAGACTCGTCTAAAAATATAACTTTATTAAAGTTGATATTTTTGAGGTTTTTAAGTAATTGCTTAGCGTAAATATAATAATTATAAGCCTCTTTAGCGTCTAAAGGCGTTTTTTTTTAAGAAATGTTAATAGAATAGTTCTCTTTTTTTAAAAAGCGTTGTAAGCTTCTAATAAAAAGATCTAGACTATTTTCTTTTAAAAGACGTTGATTTGTCTTTTTAGGGCTTTTAGTGAAGTCTTTATTAAGCACTCTTTTTGCTTTATTTAAGATCTTTGTAGGACGACTATTTTAAGGCCTAAAAGTAGATAAAGGAGCCTTTTTTTGTTTTATTTGATAAAGAGTATTGGTAATACTTCTAGAGGACTTTTCTAGTAAATTACTAATTACAGAAATAGGCTTGTTTTGTAAATATAAAGTATAAACTTCTTGCTTAAATTAAGAAAGATTGCGAGACATAGAGGAGGTATTATAAAAAAAGCAAGTTAGGAAGAACAAGAAGAGTTAATATACTAAAAGCTTACTAAGCTATTAGGTAATTAGCGCTTACGTAAGCAACCCCTATTTGTTTCAACCTTTTATTAAACTCTAAGAAATTAAGATGTAAGCCACTAAAATACGCTTACGTTATACTTATGTAAGCTTATTAAACTTATTTTTTTCTTAGCGTGTTTTTAAACAATTATAAAATAGTTATACTGAAATCTATTTTCACTTTTTTTTCCATCTTATTTCAAGCAAGATTACAGGGACAACCGTGCTGACTGAGCAGCTTACTAAGCCACCCAGCTCAAAAAGGAAGATATTAGCTTTCCAAATCACTAATTCTTTTGGGTATAGTACTTCTAGTTGTCGAAATATAAAGCTTTAAAAACTATAACTTTTTTGGCATCTTTTTTTTTGTCACCCCTCTGTAGTATATTAAATAATATTGGAGTATTAACATGCTGCGGAACATGCGGATCACCCTGTTAATCAGGTGATCCTGGTAAGCTGAACACGTGACGATCGCGCTAGCGCCTACATATACGGGCCAGATCGTCTTATCACTCTTTAGTAGTTATTGGACACTTTATTGCAGCACTTAGTTGATCAATATACTTATTCCACTCCTCCTAATTAAGCAATTGCTCCTTCTTAGCTCCTACAGTTATAAGCCTAGCTGCTTAATTATAGTTTTAATTTCCACTGCGCAATCAGCAAGCTGGGAAATTAGCTGTTTAATTAAGATCTAACTCTCTTCTATTCTTTTACAGCACAGCCAGCAAATTTCTGCAGCTGCTGTACCTCTCTCGTATTAATTATACGATTAACCTCTAATAATCTATCTTACAACTTACAGGCTACCATTATTGTTAACAAAGCTACTAACTAACTACTTAATCTATTGTTACTTTAACAATAACTCACGGCGTGATCCTATATAGCATCTTACTAAGATAGACCTTACTAATACACTGCTTGTCGCCTTAGGGGTAATCCTTAAGGCTTAATTAGACTAGCTAACCTAGTTTACTCTCTTAAGGCTGCACTTCTTAGAGAAAGGCATCTAGAATTAAGTTAATTCTAATCTTCCAGACGTACTCTTAATAGATTACTAGAAGCTATAGTATCTAGAACTGCTTAAGGAAATTAAGCAGCTAGTTGCTCTATTACTTAGCACTAGCGCTTAAATACAAAAGGACTATAAAATTACTTAACACAAATATAAAGCTCAAGTTCTTAATACTAAGTATAAGAAAGATAATTACAACAAGCTAGTTAATAAGTACAAAGTACAAACTGCTTAGTAGACAAGAAAATTTGTTAAAATTACTAATATTAAGAACTAGATTAGCAAGACTGTCTATCTAGACCTACTTTTAAACGCCTTAATAAGTATAATTACTTAGAACTTTACTAGCCTTTAAGCCTTAGTAAAGATCCTAAACGAGGATCTTGCACCTACAGATTAGAATACTTAGTAATTAATAAAGGCGTAATATAAATTACACTTTAATAAGGTTTGCTAAAGACAAATAGGCCCTAAGCAATAATTTACTTAGTAGCAGCTTTTGTATTAACAAGAAACATTTACTTACTTTTTAAAGTTGTTAAGCTGTTAGCAGTTACTAATTTTTTAGACATCTTAGGCACTAAAATTGCACTAGACTAGTTGCACGAGAAGCGTAATAAACTAGCATAAGTAATAGCGCTTAGTAAAGCTTATTTAACCTTTAACAATTTAAGAGAGATCTTTAGTGTTTTATTGTAAAATTAGTTAATAACTTTTTTAAAAGAAAAAGGACATATAGTGTTCTAAACTAAATTTAAATTAAAGGTAGCTTAATAATTTATAAGTGCTAACAACTTAAAGTTAAATAAAAGTAGTAAACAATTGTACTCTTGCTTATATAAGGCTAGTAAAGAGCTGATAAGCAAGCACTTTTGAACACTGCGTAACTGCTATTAACTTTAAACTACAGTTACTAGATTAAGCCCTCTTAGTAGTATACTAATTAAGCTGTTAAACAACAACAAAAAGTAGATTCTTAAGTCATAAATAACAACAAATAAGCAACCTTACGCACCTAAATTAAGAAAAAAGGCTAGAAGGCTAGCACTAGCAGATTAGCTACTTATTACTTAAGTAGATCCTACTTGAGCTTATTAGTTTTAGCATTAATTAACTTAAAGAACTTTGTTAATAAAATTAAACTAAATATGTTTAGTGCAGCTTTTACTTTTTTTAATTTGTCCCTTTACACGATTATAGATAGTAGAGCAGCAGTCTACTTAGTTAATACTATAAATTATATAGTACTAGGCACCTTTAGTAAATGCACTAAGGACAATACTATTAAGGCAGGCACTTAATTTATTTTAGTTACTAAGAAAGAAAACAGGCTGCTTAAGAACGTCTTGCATAGCAAGGCTAGCTCTAGAATAGCTAATCTTTTACTTACTAACGTTAAAGTTGTACTAAGTTTTTATGTTAATATTGTATTTAAAGCACAGCTTATGCAGGCAGGCATTTAGTATTTAGAATATAATTACACTTGATAATTTAGAATAATTAAAAAGAACGTTGTTTTAATTAACTTTAAGTGTTACTTGAATTTCTTGTTTATTTAATACAAGCAACTTTCTTGTTATACTGCTTTACTACTACTTGTAAACGCTGTAGCGCAATTAAGGAAACTTTAAGTACACACTAGTAATAAGGACTTCTAGCATTAATAATTAAATCACTTTAAGACAACAAGCTATTCAAGCCTTAGTTTACTTAGCGCATAATATTAAGATTACTAGTATAAAGCTTTTAGAATGCAATTACTGCGCAACAGCTTATACTATGTAGGTAATTTTACAGTAAATAAGAGAAAAATTACTATAACTTTTTTATAAGATTTTATAAAATCTATTTAAGTTCCTAACTAGTTAGCTACTTAAGAAATAGGCACTAATTATTAAAAAGAATAACTTAGGCAAGCTGTATAATTATAATATTTAGTTTAAACACTAAATAATATTATACTAGTAATTAAAGCATTTGCTACAAGAGTTAAGAGAAAATATTAGCAGAAAATTGAAAAGCTTTATAAAAATAGTAATACTGCTACACTAACTTAAAGAGGGCAATAAAGATATAAGGAATAGGCTATAAAGAAAAGAATTGTAATTAAAACGCTACTGCTATATACTTATAAGCCTAATAGCTTAGCAGAGAGAGCTAGTTGAGAGCTAATTATAAAAGCCATTAAGATGCGCACAAGCGCTAATTTACTAGCTAAGCTTTAGCTAGTAATTATAAATGCAGTAGCTTACCTACATAAAATAAGCCCTACTAAGATTTATAGCTACTAATTTTCAACTAGGTGCTTGAAGAATAGTTTAGGAAGTATTTCTAATACTATTAACTACTTACGATTAGACACTGAGCTGCTAATCTACGCCTTGACTAGAGTAGAATTTATGCTTATAGCTGCCGAGCTTATCCTTTAAACAGGGAGAAGTTAGCTAGGCGTAATTGTTAAAGATTTAAAGTTAATCCTTGCAGCTATATTAGTTATTTAGTTAGTTATTAAGCTTCTAACATATACTATATATAAGTTCTAATACTTAATTAGGTAATTACTACTTGTAATATAGCTTTTAATAATTATTACTTCTATAAAAGAAATTGCAAAAAAGAGCTACTAAAAAATTGAGCAATTAAGATTGTGAAGATTTTTTACAATAGCAAGCTAGTTAATCTGGAAGAAGATTTAGACCTCTTGCCTGTTTAAAGAAAGGCAAATTAAAATACGCAGCTAACTACTAAAGACCTTAAGAGTAATCTATCTACTATCTTAAGCAGTAAAGAAGGCCTGTCTACTAAAAATTAAAGTAGATTATAAGATGCTAAGCAAATAAAGTATAAGGCTAGTACACTATTAAGAACTTGCTTAAATTAGTAGCAAAATACTAGTTTTACTACTTTAAAACTAACTCTTAAACTAGAGACTCTAGAAAGCGACAACGCAATTGATTGCAGAGTTATTAATAGTTAAACAGCAGTACACTTACTAAAAAGAGCTAATTTATTAATACTTAGAAGTACAGAGCCTTTTTTGAATAAGCCTAACAACTTATTACTAGTCTAATAGTCTGTGCCTAAAGACTCTAACGCGCTAGCTTGTTATAATAGAACACCTGCTTAAGTAAGCAGGATAGCAGGGCGTAAATTATCTTTTCAGTTAAGATTTTAGGCCTTAAATAGTAAATAAAGTAAGTAATTACAAGCTAAGCCTCTGCTTATAAAGCATAGTGCGTAGATTGCAGGCAAAAGTCTAAATTAAGTTTTAAATTGTTATTTTCTACTACACAAGCTAGGTAGCAGGCGTAAGCATAAAAACATAACTTAAGATCTTAATAATTAACTAAAAAGTAGAAGCACAAGTAGTGTTAATGCAGTAATTATAAATTATTAGAATCTATTATAGAATAATTTTTGTAATACTTACCCACTAGGTTTGCAAGCAACTTAAAAAGACTAAGCAAGCTACAAAACTTTTAATTATATAGTTATAGTAGCTTTGCTTACTAAGTATAAGCTAAGTAGAAATGCTTAATAGCGTTGCAAGGATCTACCTAAACTACAAAAATTATAAAAGTAGCTACTTTAGCATCTTATAAAGGCCTTGTTTAAAGATGCTTATAGGAAAGAGATTAATTAGTTAAGTAATAATAAGACTTAGACTAAGATATTAAAAAGAGAAGCAAATAATTACTTAATACTTATAAAGTAAGTTTAAACCTATAAATTTAATTAAGACAGCTTCCTTCTTGAATACAAGGCGAAGATTGTTGTAAAAAGTAATTTTTAAAAAAAGAACTAAATTAACTTAATATACGCTGCTACATTAGCAGCTAGATTCTTTTAAACAGCAATAGCTATTACTGCTAAGAATAATTAAAAGATTAAGCAATATATTGTTGTAAGAGCATTTCTTAATATATTAATTAAAGCGGACAACTAAGTAATCTGTAAAATGATAGATAGCTTTAAGAAGCTTAAAAAGTGCATATAGCTTAACTGCGCACTTTATAAATTGCAAGACTTGCTACTATGATAGTATAAGACGTTTTTAGAATTACTAAAAGAAATTAAACTAATTGCCTTACTAAAGGAGCCCTGCCTATTCTTTAATTAAGATAAGAGGATTTTAGTTTTATTTGATATAAATAACATTCTACTGCTCTTTGCAAAAGATTATAAGCAGAAAGTAATAGATCTTTAGTTAGAAATTATAAACAAGTACAAGATACAAAATCAAGAATTTGTTAAATAGTTTTTTAGAATTATAATAATTAGAAATTATAAAAAGCAGACAATTACGCTTGTATATAATATATCTCTTAACAGAATTGCAAAGAAGTTTAAGCTCAAAAATAGTGGCTTTTTTAAGACATTATTGCTGTTAGAGAAGCTAATTAACAACACTAGCAAAGTAACTAAGCAAGAGATTAAGGCTTACTAAAAAAAAGATTAAATTAGTGCTGTATACAGCTATTATGCTGCAACTAAATGTTACTTACTTAATTTTAAAGCTCTTATACTTTCTTATAAACCCTAGTAATTAGCATATAAAAGCTGTTAAACAGGTAATTATGTACTTCTATTAGACAAGATAAGACGCGATCTAGTACAGGATCTATAATAGCCTAGACCTAACAATTGCAGGCGGCGCTTTCTTTATAGATAATTAAGAAACATGCTAATTATCTTATAGTTATATTGCTATTCTATATAGTGGTTTAATATTTTAGAAGGCAGCTTAGTAGACTACAGTTACTATATTAACTACTAAGGCTAAGCTACTTACCCTTAAGTACACTACTAAGGAAGCTATAGCCCTTAAGTACTTCTTTTGTAAGTTGTCTCATAATCTAGGAGACGTCTAGACAGTCTAGTATAATAACTAACAAACAATTAGGCTTGTAGTTAAAAAGAATAAGTAGATTAGCACTTAATTAAGACATATAAATATACAAAACATGTAGCTGCAGCGGGAATATACTAAGGAATTGTTTTAAGTTAAGTACTTAGAAACATTAATTATGCTAGCTAATAAATTAACTAAATTGCTTACTTAACAACAGTTCAAGAAGTTTAAGCAGTTATTTAACTTTTAGCAGGTTAAGTACTTAATTAAAGGCAATAACAATCAACAAACAAGAAAATTTGTATTAAGCAGCAACATTAATATACTAAGCTAAGTCTCCTCTTAGTAGCTTAGAATAAGCGGGAGAACGTAAGCTAGACAAGCAGAAAACTAGAAAACTAAAACTAAAATTACTAATAAGTATTAAAATCTTTATACTTGCTAAACTCTATTATTAGATTATGCTTAGCTTTCTTAGCTTCAGCTAGCTTAAGAGCATTTTAAGCGATTCTAGCTTAAGCAGTAAAAGTCCGGAGGTAAGCAGTATAATAGCAAGAATCTAACTTATTCCTTTTATATATAAAGTTGTAAGATAAAAGCCTATGTACCTTAGCATAATAATTGCGCCTATATGTATAAGATGTATAGCAATTAGGACAGCGTTACATGCAAAGACAAGTGTATAAAGTAGGCAGAGGCAGTATTCCTTAAGCATACTGTTCTTAAAGAAATAATTGCTAAAGAGGTTGTTGTTGCTAAGGCCACTGCTACTGCTGTTGTTAATTATATGCTGGCTGTTAAGCTGGCTGCTAGGCAGGTTAACCTAGAACGTACGCAGCATAAAGCTGCGTATTATAAAGCTTTTGTCTATAAAGACGACCTTAACCTAAACTTATAGCCTGCTAAGCAGGCTATGTTTAGCGCAAATAATTCTTAGCATTATACTTTAAATAAAAAATGCTTACAGGAGTAGGAGCAGGAGTAGGAGCAGGAGCAGGAGCAGGAGCGGGCAGCAAGGACTAAGCGACGAAACTACGATACAATATCTCTTAAGCGCGGCGATTATTAACAGGAGGCTTCTGCGCAGAAGGCTTTCTAGTAGACGTAACACCGCTATTAATCTTTTTGCAGCAAGCAATAATGTCCTTAAGTAGTTAAGCTTTTAAAGCTTAGTACAATTTGTTGTTCTTTTATCTCTAAAAAACTAGTTAGCAAGCTAAGCAGGAAGCTTAAAAGATTAAAGACTTACTACTTTATTCTTATACATAGCTAGAAATTAATAAGCAAGATTAATATTAACTGTATAGCAGGTGTAAAATAAGCAACTGCTGCAGCGTAAGCTACTTTAACTGCTAGTCTAAACGCGATTAAAGTAGGGTTTAGCGTACAAACTATTTAGTATCTTTTTTATATAGTGCTTATAAAGCAGAACATAAGAATACAACAAATAAGCAGCAATTTTTAAAAAGCTATTAAGCGCCTTCTTCTAAGTTAAACAGAGCGCATTACGCTTAGTAAACAGCTTAATAGGCGTTTATAAGCTATTGCTGTTGTTTTATTACTAATTGCAGGACGCTGCTTAAGCAGTAAGCTGCTGTAATCTTTGCATTAGCTTTTAAGAAGCCTTAATCTTACGCTAGCTTAATTGTTTAGCTGGACTTTTATGTAGATTAAAATTTAAGCAAGGACTTAATAGCAGACTTAATTTAGCAGGTAAGGCAATTAGCCTTTAAGCAAAGCTATTAAATGTCTTGCAATAAGCGTTTAAATTAAAAAGCAGTAGCAACTAACTCTAATTATTTTAAAGATTAGCTGCTTTTTGAATTTTATTGTTAAATAGTCTTTAACGCGCGCAATGTTTATGCTTAGCGCTGTTCTTACGTTGCTGACAACTGCTATCTAAACAATACTTACGCTTAAAACAGCGGCGTACTAATTGACGCTCGCGCTTATTGCTACTAGAGGCAGACTACACAAGATTAGCAGCTAATCAGTAAGAAAATAATAGGGTAACGCTGCTTACTATGTTAATAATAGTAGTTAAGACAGTTCTAAAAAGCTTAGTAATTAATATTGTTGTAAGGTTAAAAACAAAAAGGTTTAAAGAAGCAGTAGACGCAATTAATATTGTTGTAGAGCTCCGCACTAACTAATTACGCGATATTTAAGGTCTATTTAATGTTTTGATATTAGTGCTGTTAGATCAATCAAAACATTAACAAGCAGTATTACTACAACAACAGAGGATTAGGCAGGAGAGCTATGTTTATAGAGGTTCTTAATCAACGACCTTAATTCATTACAATTGCCTAGTTGCTTACAGCTCAGATAAATAGTATCTCACTAACCTGGGGGGTGTGTTAGAGTGTTAACGTGCGCAACATGCGGATCACCCCGTTAATTAGGCAATCCTGGTAAGCTGAACACGTGACGATCGCGCTAGCGCCTATATATACAGGCCAGATCGTCTCATTCCTCTTTAGTAGTTATTGGACACTTTGTTGTGGCACTTAGTTGATCAATACACTTATTCCACTCCTCCTGATCAAGCAATTGCTCCTTTCAGCTCCCACAACTACTGAAGAGGCTATAGCCCTTAAGCGCTTTTTTATAAGCTGTCTTTTATCTAATAGACGTCTAGACAGTCTATTGCAATAACTAACAAACAATTAAGCTTGTAGTTAGGAAAAACAAGCAGATTAGCACTCAATTAAGATATGTTAATATACAAAACATGTAGCTGCGGCAAGAATATACTGAAGGATTATTTTAGGTTAAGTACCTAGAAATAGTAATTATGCTAGCTAATAAATCAACTAACTTGCCTACCTAACAATAGTTTAAAAAGTTTAAGTAGTTACTTAATTTTAGCAAGTTAAGCACTTAATTAAAAGCAACAACACTTAACCAGCAAAAGGATGTGCATTAAGCAGCAACATTTATATACTAGGCTAAGTCTCCTCTTAATTGCTTATTCTTCTAAGCGGGAGAACGTAAGCTAGATTAATAAAAAAAACCAAAAAACAAAATTACCAATAAGCATCAAAGTCCTTATACTTACTAGACTCTATTATTAGATTATGCTTAGCTTTCTTAGCTTTAGCTAGCTCAAGAGCATCTTGTGCTATCTTATCTTAAGCAGCAAGAGTCTGGAGGACCAGCATAGCAATATAAATTTAATCTATTACTTCTATATATAGAATTATGAGATTATTGCCTGCGTACTTTAGCATAATAATT
Source organism: Alternaria sp. 'sect. Undifilum' (assembly GCA_024321975.1). Lineage (NCBI taxonomy): Eukaryota > Fungi > Ascomycota > Dothideomycetes > Pleosporales > Pleosporaceae > Alternaria > Alternaria sp. 'sect. Undifilum'. The sequence goes on from JAJJZI010000006.1 coordinate 1,414,659, forward strand.
ACGCCTATATAAATAAGTTGTATAGCGATTAGGACGGTGCATGCAAGGACAATTATATAAATTAGGCAGAAGCAGCATTGTATAAGCATGCTGTTTTTAAACATTTAATTGTTACAGAAGCTGTTATTATTAAAGCTGCTGCTGTTATTGCTAATGCTGCTAAGGCTGCTTATATTGCCAATACTGCTGTTGCTGCTGCTGTAGATAATAAGCCGGCTGTTGCGCCTGCTAAGTAGGCTGTGTCTAGCGCAAATCATTCTTAGCAGTATATTTTAGATTAAAAACACTTGCGGGAGCAGGAGCGGGAGCAGGCAGCAGGGTCTAAGTAGCAAGACCACGAAACAACATCTCTTAAGCGTAATAATTATTAGCAGAAAGCTTCTGCGCAGAAGACTTCTTAGTATACGTAACTCTGCTATTCATCTTTTTGCAGCAAGTAATATTGTTCTTAAACAGTTAAGCCTTTAAAGCTTATTACAATTTAATAATGTTTTATCTTTTATAACTATTTAGCAGGCCAAGCAGGAAGCTTAAAGAATCAAAAACTTACTTCTTTATTTTTGTACATAGCTATAAATGAATTAGAAAAATTAATATCAACTATAGAGTAGGTGTGCGATAAGCTGCTGCTACAGCGTAAGCTACTCTCAATGCTAGTCTATATGCAATTAAAGCAATGTTTAGTGTACAAACTATTTAGCATTTTCTTTATACAATACTTACAAGGCGGAATACAAGAGCACAATAAATTAGCAGCAATTTTTAAAAAGATATTAGGCACCTTTTTCTAAGTAAATAAAGGCGCGTTGCGCCTGGTAAACAGCTTAATAGAAGTATGTAGCTTATTGCTGTCGCTATGTTGCTGCTTACGCGTTGCTGCTTAAGCAGTAAGCTACTGTAACTTTTGCTTTAGCTCTTAAAAAGCCTTATTCTTGCGCCAGCTTAATTGCTTAGTTAGACTTTTATTTAGATGGAAATTTAAGCAAGAACTTAACAGCAGGCTTAATTTAGCAGGTAAGGCAATTAGCTTTGAAGCAAAGCTACTAGATGTCTTATAATTAGTGTACAGATTAGGAGGCAGCAGCTACTATCTTTTATTATTTTAAAGATTAGCTGCTTGTTAAATTTTGTTGTTAAATAAGCTTTGGCGCGTGCAATGCTTATGCTTAGCACTGTTCTTACGTTACTAACAGCAGCTTTCTAAGCAACGCTTACGCTCGTTACTGCTAAGGGCGGACTACACTAGAAAGATTAGCAGCTAATTAGTAAGAGAATACCAAGGCAACGCTGCTTACTATGTTGGTGATAGTAGTCGAGATAGATTAATAAAGCTTAGTAATTAAGATTGTAGTAAGGTTGAGGACCAAAAAGGTTTTAGAGAGGCAGTAAACGCAATTAATATTGTTGTAGAGATTGCGCACTAACTAATTACGCGATTTTCAGGGTCTATCTAATGTTTTAATATCACTAAAGGCTGCAAGATCAATTAACACAACAACGAGCAGCATTACTACGACAATAGAGGATTAGGCAGAGGAGTTTTAATTACGGAGGGACTTCTTAATCAACGACCTCAATTTATTACAATTGCCTAGTTGCTCCCAGCTTAGATTAATAATATCTCACTAACCTGGGGGGGGGGGTGGGGATGTTAGAGTATTAACATGCTGCGGAACATGCAGATCACCCTGTTGATCAGGTGATCCTAGTAAGCTAAACACGTGACGATCGCGCTAGCGCCTATATATACGGGCCAGATCGTGTTATTCCTCTTTAGTAGTTATTGGACACTTTGTTGCAGCACTTAGTTGATCAATATACTTATTCCACTCCTCCTGATCAAGCAAGTGCTCCTTCTCAGCTCCTACAAATAAGCTTTTTATTTTGTCTTTTTCTTGAAAACCTCCTTAAGCTAGGCTAGACCTATATTATTATTAGTCTAGCTAGATGAAGACATGCTAACAGATACTGAGTACTTTTTGTTGTTAGTATTTTTAACTTAGCTTAATCCTAAAGCTCTAACAGCTAACCAAAAAATAAGAGCTAAAAATAAAGCTGTACTATTTCAATAAACGGAGGCTAAGATAGTTACTTACTTTTTAAAACTATGTTAAGTTGCAGTGATTACTTTTTTTTAATTGTTCATCTTCTTATCAAACAATCTTGTTATTTTTCTATTGACTTTAGTTATAAAGCCTCTCTTATCTATATCAAAGACTTAAGAAGGCCTTATATTGTATTCTTTTATTAACTCTTATAGTAGCTTAAATGAAAGGCCATATCTAGCCTTTGAATTAGCTTTATAGTAATTGTAATCTATTCGTGCCTGCTAGCGCAAGATAAAATGAGTAGAATTCTGTTACGGCCTGAAGTAGGGGACACCTAGGGGTCAGCGTAATCACTCTAAAGGGTCGTGTGGCGCAGTTAAAGGATTGCGGCACAGCAACCACACCGCAGTCACGTGACTGCTTACTAAAGAGCAGGACCTACTAAACTAGTAGTTTGCTTGTAGAAGAGCGAGACCTGTTAGCTAATGGCAAAGCACTTGTTAATGTGCTCTTTTATAATTACCTACACGCTTATGCAAGAGCGCAACACTTATTAGTATATAGTTATAAGTAATAAGCTTTTATAGTTTATTATATTTAACTTATGTATATATCTCAGAATTATTACTAAATTCTTAAACCTTGTGTTATTATATTAATCTTCTAATCGTGCTACCACACCCTTGTACTATTATATTAATCTTCTAATTATGCTAGTACACCACCGTCTATTACACTGACTTATTCACAAGAACTAACTCTAGATTATCTTCGGACAATCCTTACACTTTAAACACCTTGAAAATAAGTAATACTGCTATAGACATTTCTGCTAATCTCTACACTAGAGCAACTACGAGGTGCGCCAATAAACTTAATGTTTATTATAGTGATTGTAGCAAGCTGAAGGCTCAGCTCCTCTAGGTTAACAGATACTTTCGTATTAAAAAAGACAAGATTAAGGACAACAACAAGGTTATCCTAGCTACTATATACCTCTAAGGAGATGCAGAGAAGTAGGCTAACTCAATTCTCTAACGCTACTTAGACAATTTTATTGTAGACTTTAACATTCCTGCTCTAATTAAAGACTAGGACGCCTTTAGAGTTAAAATGCAAGAAATATTAATACTTTTTTAAGAATCTGTAGTTGTAGAGCAGAAAATTCGGAATTTATAACAAACTAAGTCTGCTGCTAACTATACAACTAAATCTTAATAGTGCAAAATAGTTATTACATAAAACAACAATGCTTTAATGTAAATATACTAATAAGGTCTTAAACTTACTATACGCAAGGATTTTATAAGAAGTAGATCTTCCCTTAATATACCTACCAAATTCATAGCTAAAGCCATTAAAGTAAATAAGAAACTTTATAAGTTCATATTAAAGAAACAATTATTTACATAAGAAAGTTGTGCACTTAAGAACACAGATGCTTAACTATGTTAGATGTTTTAACGCCTGTACCTTAACTAAGGACGTTAGCAAAACTATATACTTAGAACTTTAATTTATTCTTTAGGGTGTCAAAGGTGGTGGTTGTTGTTGTAGTCAAAATGGGGTTCTATAAAAGTGAAAAGCAGCTACCCTCTACTAATTAATTGCAAAAGTCAAAGAAAAATTGTGTGTAATTAACGAGATTCGAACGGTGGGTATATGAGTTCTAGGAGAAAAGCTTAGACCACTGAGCGATAATTAGGGTTAAAAAATTTGCTAAGGTACCAAAGAACAACACTAGTTAAAACAAGTCTAACAGCAATTGCTAGCCTATAGCTGACAATAGAATTACAGTAGGATTGTAATAGATTTACAACATAATGCAATAGAGGAGAGAAAGAACACGTATATACTGCAGCAGGAGCCTGCAATACTTTATAAAGCTAAAGCTGCTGCTTCTTACCTACTGCTTTTTACCTTTTAAATAGCACTACATAGAAATAATTCGCATATAATATACTGTACTACAATATAGCATGCAACCTCTGCGACAAGCATCTTCTTAACTTTGACTTTTATTTAAAGACAAGAAGCTTTCTTGTTGTATACCTAGCCCTTAAACTAGTCTACCTTAAGCTAATTATGCAGACTCTTAAGTTTATTAAGCATATACAAATTTAGCCTTTTTAAGACTTTACAATTATGTTTTTTATAAACAACTCTAGAATCTGCAATGCCTTTATATATATAAAAAATGTTAAGCTTTAACTTAGCTAGTAGTAGAAAGAATATAAGATCTATAAGGTATTTGCTAATACTAGCAAAGTACTTAAAATCCTCTACTTTAGCATTTCTTTTTTCTTGTTAATTGTGCATAAGCTAAGTGAAAGAACTATGAACTAGTGAGGTTAGATGTTGCATATCATTAAAATAGCAATAAAGAAGAAAAAAGTAAATAAGAAAAAGTAGGCGTTCTATTGTTGCATGTATAGGTTAGAAAGCAAAGCAATAATAGTGCTGCTTCTTTAATTTGTCCAAGAGTACCTAGAAGTAAAGCCTTAATATAAGTAGGTGGCATAGGCAGCATAGGCAGCATAGGCCGTATAGGCGGGATAGGGCGCGTTAAGTTAAAAGGCGATTTGCGTCTTTGTCTTGCTTTTCTTTGTTTCTGTCTAAACATGCGACACACTAATTGCGTGCTAGCAATGCTAAACAAGAGGGCGTGAGCCCGGATACCTGTTATTAGCAATATATCTTTTTTTTTACTAAAAAGATGTCTATAAAATGTGTGGTCACATCAAATGGTTGTCTTAAAAGGCCGAAGCCAATACTTAGAACTTTAAGGCATTAAGCAACTAAAAGCGACAAGCTAATGCACTTTGACAATATTAATAAAATACTAAGAAAAAAGAAGTTTGCGTATGATAAGAGTAATTTAAAAAGTTACTTGTTAAACTTGTAGCAAAAAAGGTTATATGAAACAAGACTGCTGGAGCTAAGGCAAAGTAACTTAACAGCTAAATGTTATTTACTATGCAGTACCTAATAACGATCAAGTGGAAGAATAAAATGTTATTACTTAACCCACTATCACAGTCTAAGGACACGACTAAGCGACTATTAACAGTCTAGATAACCTTATTATAATTACTCTAGAGGAAGCTTTAAATGACAATATCTCTAAAATAACACTAGATAAAAATATAGAAGCAACTCTAGTAAACTAAACTAAGCATAGCAAGATAGCTAAGTTCCAGGAAAGCTATTAGCTCTCTACGCTAATTACATGGGAAGAACTAAGTAGCATATAACAAGGAAACAGTTCTATTAGCTATGCAGAAACTTCTTACTATACCTAACAAGTAAGGCACTAACACATAAGTATTACAACTTTTAGAAACTTAATTCTTAAAACATTTAGCAGAGAAAATTGACGCTCTGCTAAGGCGGCTTAAATAATTTAAGGAAATCTTTATAAAACCCTGTAGCAGAATATTTTAAGAATTTAGCTAGTATGCTGACTTACTAGAAAAATAGCTGAAGAAAGGGATTACTTAAGTAGCAACTATTTATAAAGTTATATACAACAGCTTTGTATAGAAATAGACTAAAGATACTAAAGCATCTAAGAATAAACTAGCACACTTACTCCTAGACAAAGAGAAGAAGAAGATATATAATAAATTTGAGGTAACACGCTAAAAGTGTAAGGCCTAAAATAGTAGCTATACTAAGGATATGTACTACTAGATAAACTTACGTAACTTAGGACATACGAAGTATTTATAAACTGTATATAGATACAACAGCTGCATAATTTACTATGTACATAAGTATAGATTAAGATAGTTTTTTAAAAGACTAAAGAGTATGCTTAGATGCAAGTCCCTATAGTAGAATTGTCTAAATAATAAATACGCAGTACAAATAAAAGACAAGTAATATAGCTTATATTTTTATAAATAAAATAATTTACAAAAGACCCTATAAATGCATATAACGTAGTAGAAGAATTACGAGAATAGAACTAGTGTATAAGAGTGTAACTAGCCTTTATAGCACACATGCCTTAATATTAAATGTAACCTATAAATCAGTGCAAAGGAGTTTTATAGATTAAGCATATAGTTTTTTTACATAAACGCCCTAGACACATAGAACTGCTAAACAAATTAACATAATAAATTTTTTAAGCCTTTTTAAGCTTATAGTAAAGCTTAACAAATATTAGATACAAGTATAGTAAGTTTTAGCGCACAAGCTAATTATGTTTCAGCTTAAGTAGTGTTAGTAGTAAGTCTACAACTACTAGAAAAATAAGAATTTTACCTACTACACGTAGCTAACAGTTAGCCTATGCTAGGCAAGACAACAATTACTTGCAAAGTTACTAGAGTAACGCTCTGCATCTAAAAACACTAGAAAAAGATAAACCTAGACGTCTTTAGACTAGCTACCTACAATATTACAGAGAGGTGACAAAAAAAAAGATGTCAAAAAAGGTATAGTTTTTAGAGCTTTATATTTCTACAACTAGAAATACAATACCCAAAAGAGTTAGTGATTTGGAAAGTCAATATCTTCCTTTTTGAGTTGAACGGTTTAGTAAGCTGCTTAGTCAGCACGGTTGTCCCTGTAATCTTGCTTAAAATGAGATGAAAAAAAGTAAAGATAGATTTCAGTATTACTTTTTTATAATTGTATAAAAAAACGCTAAGAAAAAATTAAGATTCATAAGCTTACATAAGTATAACGTGAGCGTATTTTAGAAGCTTATATCATATTTCTTTAGAGTTTAATAAAAGGGTGAAAAAAATAGGGGTCGCTTATGTAAGCGCTAATTACGTAAGAGCTTAGTAAGCTTTTAGTATATCAACTCCTCTTGTTAATCCTAACTTGCTTTTTTTGTAATACCTCCTCTATGTCTCGCAATCTTTCTCAATTTGAGCAAGAAGTTTATACTTTATATTTACAAAATAAGCCTATTTCTTTGATTAGTAATTTACTAGAAAAGCCCTCTAGAAGTATTACTAATACTCTTTATTAAATAAAACAAAAAAAAAGGCTCCTTTATCTACTTTTAAGCCTTAAAAAGGTCGTCCTACAAAGATCTTAAATAAAGCAAAAAGATTGCTTAATAAAGACCTTACTAAAAGCCCTAAAAAGACAAATCAACGTCTTTTAAAAGAAAATAGTCTAGATCTTTCTATTAGAAGCTTACAACGCTTTTTAAAAAAAGAGAACTATTCTATTAACATTTCTTAAAAAAGGCGCCTTTAGACGCTGAAAAGGCTTATAATTGTTATATTTACGCTAAGCAATTACTTAAAAACCTTAAAAATATCAACTTTAATAAAGTTATATTTTTAGACAAGTCTGCTATTAAGCGAGGGCATAGTGCTAGAACAGAATACTATTAAACACGGCAAAATAATAGGGTTAGAAAGAAAACAGTTTCCACAACTTTCACAAGTAAGTTTAAAAAAACTCAATTGAACTTAAAAAAACTTTAATATATCTATTATTTTTCTATTATTGTAATCTATTTTTAGCACGCTTACTAATCAAGTTATAGGTCAAGATATTTCTATCTAAGTTTAGGGAGCGATTTGGATAGGTAGTAGATCTAAATTAGTTGTAATTAAAAGCCCTTTAATTACTACTCCTTTTAGGAGTTTAGACTATATTAAAAAGATCCTTATTCCTATAGTAAAACCTGCGATAAAAAAAAGGTAAGTTACATATACTCCTTTTTCCTACTTAGAGAGTGTTTACTCTATATTCAAATTATAAAGTAGCGATCTTTTTTTATATTATTAAAGGACTTACTAACCTCTATATAGGCTGGAAGTTTCAACAGGATAACGCTAAGATTTATAAAACTCTAGAAGTTTTATCTTAGTTTTCTAGGAATAGGATATTGCTTTTTAAGCATCCTGCTTATAGTCCTGATCTAAATCCTATAGAAAACGTGTAGGCCTTGCTAAAAAAACGCTTTAGCTAAAAGGCCTATTACTTCTTTAGGTATAGGAAAGAGTAAATAAAGTATAGCAGCCTTTCAGGCTACTATAAGGGAGGAATAGGATTAATAACTTTAAAAGGCAATTGATAATTGTATTCTATCTTTACTAAGGCGTTATTTAGACGTTGAGGAAGCTGAAGGCTGGTACACTAAGTATTAGTAAGCTTTTTTTATTCTTTATTTAGAAAACCCCCTAAAAACAAGCTCTTTATTACTACTTAATATTTTTCTTTCAATTACCTTGAAACTTACACACAAAAGAGTTCAACTAGTATTATTTGATATATATACTTTATAGCGATTTTTACACGTTCAAAAAAAAAATTGTTATTTATTCTTGAGTTTTTTATCTTTATTTTCACTGCTGAACTTGAGCACAAAGATGCTTATTAATCAGCTTTCAAAGTAGCCTTGATTAAAGAAGAAGATCTTGGCTTTTCAAATCACTAACTATTTTGGGTATAGCCTTTCTGGTTGTAGGAATATAAAGCTTTGAAATCTATAACCTTTTTGACATCTTTTTTTTGTCACCCCTCGGTATATTAAGACGTTCTTATTAATAAGAACACAACCTGCAGATTAACTAAAAGTTAAAAAAATTCTTATTTAAGTGCTGTATATTAAATGCAACTACAAGCTAGCTTATGCATTTAACAACTGAAATAGTAAATAATAAAAAAATCTTAAAATATTGCTAAGGGACAGTAAACCTTAACTCAGAATAGCCTTTGAATGAAAAAGTTTAACTTAACAAATACTAAAAGAATATTCTAAAATTAAAAAGCTCGAGTTTCAAAAACCTGCGTGAATTCGAATATTTTGAAATAGTACAAAGAGTTTTAGCACTTTTTTATAAAAGTAGTATATAGCAAAGCTTTACTTAGGTATTTACTTCAAGACTAGAAAATTATCTTAGAAGAAGGGAAGAATCTACCCTTTAAATCTATTTATTAATTATTAAAAATAAAACTTAAGATACTAAGAGAAAAGCCAGACAAGGACTTAGCAAAAGGCTACATTAGTATTTTAACATTATTAGTAGGATTTCTTATACTCCTTGTACTAAAGAAGAACAGGCTACCTAGAATGTGCGTAAATTATTGCAAACTAAACAACATTATAGTAAAGAATTTATATTTACTACTAAACATTACAGAGCTTTAGAATTGTTTATCTTGCGCTTATATCTTTATAGTACTAGACCTCTAAAATAAAAACTAATTATTTAAAATCAGGACAAGTAAAGAACAGAAGACGGCGTTTGAAATATAATACAGACACTATAAAAATACTTTTATACTGTTTAAGCTAACAAACACCCTAGCAACATTTGAAGAACTTATTCATAACGTGTTAAAAGTATACTTGTACATCTTTGTTATTATATAATTAAATAATATCTTAATCTACTTTAAAAACTTAAAGAATTATGTCAACTATGTCTGCATAGTACTGAAGTGCCTAAACTAGTTTAACTTACATCTTTAACTTGAAAGATATAAGTTTTATAAAACTAAAGTTGCTTTTGGGTAATATATTATAGGGGCACAAGGAGTACAGATAAGCAAAGAAAAAATATGGGTAGTTAACAAATAGCTACAACTGAAGAGAGTTAAAACAATACAATAATTTTTAAAATTCTTCAACTTTGATTAATAGTTAATTAAAATTACTCTTAGACTGCTATTTTGTTAACAAGACTAATAAAGAAAGGAGTACTCTTTAAGTAGAGCAAAATAGCTTAAAATGCCTTTTAAACACCTAAGAACATAGGCATAAAACTACTATGCTTCTGTATATTTTAAGCAAGACAGCTGCTACGCTTTAAAACTAATGCGTTAAATCTCGCACTAAAAGGATGCGCTAGCCAACTACATAAAAGTAAAAAGCACCTTACTACTAATTATTCTTGCAAGTTTTTAGGACTAAAAGAACAATATAACATTTACAACAAGAAGCTTCTAGCTATTATTGCCTATTGAAAATATTAGAGAGTATATGCCAAAAGCTGTTTAATACTTAACATATTTACAGATTACAAGAACTTAGTTTATTTTACAACTACCAAAGTACTTAACTAACGCTAAGTTTACTAGTTAAAAGAACTAGAACAATACAAGTTTAAGATTGTGTATACACTAAAAAAAATAGTAAAGCAGATGCTCTTAGCAAAAGACATAATCTCGCAGGAACTAAGAAAGGAACTAATACTATCATACTTAAGGTTAACAAAGACAAATTGTAGCATAGGACTTTACAACAGCAATTCAGCAGGCACTCCAAAGGTCTACACCTACTGCAAATCAAAAACCAAAACCAAAACCTTGGTGGACTAGCGACCTAGATCTTCTTAAGGCTATCCTAAACAGAGCCTTTCGAGATTACAAGCGAGTAGCAAGGAGAGGAGACAACACACTATACCTATAGAAAAAGGATTACCTGGTTGCCAAGAACAAATACCTAAGGGCTATTAAGAAAGCTAAGCTTCACTACTAGGAACAGTTCCTCCAAAACGAATCGTCTAAAGAGATATTTAAAGCAATGGCTTATACAAAAAACAACTTATTAACAAGAATCCTTGCTATTAGAGGCAGAGACTCTTTTAGAGAAAAGTGTTAAAGCTTTAGAGAGGAGTTATTCCCACCACGTCCTACTACACCTGCCCTATTACTTGATAATTACTAAGGATACTACAAATAGGAGTGGCCAATTTTATCTAAAGAGGAGCTTAACACAGCCTGCCAGAAAATAAAAGCTACCTTACTAGGACTAGAGAGAATTAGCTAAGAAGTTATCTTTAAGGCCTATAGATATTAACCTAGCATCTTCTTTAAAGTCTATTTAGCTTTTTTTAACTTAGGATATTAACTAAGATGCTAGCAAAAAGCAAAAGGTATTATTCTTAGAAAGCTAAACAAGCCAGACTACTTAATTCTAAAAGCATATAGAGTTATCTCCCTCTTATGCTGTCTAGGGAAGGCACTAGAAAGACTCTACTTAAAAAGATTAGGTATCTTAGCAGAAACAACTAGCCTGCTACACCCTACATAAATAGGAGGTAGGCTTAAGAAATTAGCTATTAACGCTACACTCCTCTTCTACAACAATATTTAACAACAGAAAAAGAAGAATAGAGTTACCCTAATAGCCTTTTTAGACATTAGAGGCGCGTTTAACTATTTATCTAAGAACAAGCTGCTAGAAAATATAAGTAACTAGTAGCTACCTACCTGCCTCTTATTGTAGACAAACTCCTTCCTTACAAGGAGGCTCTTAGAGTTATTGTTTAATAAGCAAACAGAAGAACTATAGAAGGTTGATACTAGTACACCCTAAGGAAGCCTAGCCTCACTTATCCTATTTTAATTTACGCAAAACCGCTATTCTAGTTAATTATATTAAACAACAACATATACTCTTTATCCTACATAGATAACCTTTAGATCTTAATATTAACAACTTTTATTAGGAAAAACATTAGACCATATAATAAGGAGTTAGCAAACCTTTTTATACAAGCAAAAGAGTTAGCTATTAAGTTTAATAGCTTGAAAACAGGATTAGCAAATTAGACTAGATCTAAAAAAGATATTAATAGAGTTCTTACGCTATCTACCTAAGAGACCTTTTAGCTAAAAGAACTAGTTAGATAGCTAGGCATCTTCTTTAACAACACTCTGAATGTAGAGACTACTACTACATAAAAATACAACAAGCAAACTAGGCCTTTTTCCGCCTAAGCAGGCTAGCTAATATTAATACAGGCCTCTTACTAAGGGCAATAAGGCAATTATACCTAGCATGTATTACTAGTGTAGCTAATTATAGATGTTAGCTATTTTAGAAAAGCTAACAACACGTCCTTAATAGTAGGCAAAAACTACAAAACTAGGCCTGTAGAAAGATCTTAGGAACTTTTAGATCTTCCCCTACAATGCCTAGTGAGGTAGAAGCTGCTCTATTTCTACCTAGAGTTAGGCTAGACAACACTATAAGAAGATACGTCTTTAGATCTACTTTGCTAGATCTAAACTACCCTCTGAAAGCTGCTATTAACAATAATAAAGGAGAGCAACTTAATTAAATTTAAAAATTTATTATCTTAACCCTCTTAGACAATACAGAGGAAATACAACACTACGCCTTTACGCTATAGAATGCTAGGACTCCTTACAGGGTTTATATATTAGATATGCTAAAAGACATTAAAGCTAAAAGCTACAAGAAACTACTAGCAGAGAACAACCATTTATTAATATACTTAGATGCCTTAGCTATAAGGGACAGCAAAGGAATTAGCGTAGGCGTTGCCTCCTTGCAAGGAGCTACTCTTATTAAAGAACTACAAGCAAATATAGGAAATAACTAACTAGTTTACAACAGTAAACTAGAGAGTATTACTTTAAGTCTAGAGAAAGTAGTCAGCCTATTAAACAACTGCTAAAACGTTAATTTTGATACAGATAATTAGACTGCTTTATTATAATTAAAAAACACCTTAAACAACCCTGGCTAAGAGTGGCAAATAAAAGGTATTAGGGCAGCAACTTATTTAGAAGGAAAAGGCATTACCCCTACGCTACATTAGGTTCTAGGACACTAAGATATACTAGGAAACAATCAAGCAGACTTCCTAGCAAAAGAGGCTACAAAAATAAACCCTTTAACAAACAAAACAAGCCTAGTAGTTGTTAGTTCTTAAATTAAACAACTAGCATGTGTTTATTAGTTAAGCCTCCTAGAGAATTACAGGAAAAAAGCTACTACTAAGAACCTAAGCACCTACTTAGCAACCTTTAAATAGAAAATAAGGAAACAGATACCTATTCTCTCTACTAGAAGGGATATAACTAGCTCTTTCTTTTAATTAAAACTAGGTTATAGCTACCTAAAGAGCTATCTATTTAAAAGAGGAAAAGTAGAATCTAAAACTTGCCTATGCAATTCTAGAGCTACACAAGACACAGCTTATATAATCTTTAGGTGCTAACTATACAAGGATAGTAGAGCTATACTTCAGAACTTATGTACAGAGCCAATCTCTCTACAATATCTTTTTCAAACAGAAGCAGGCATTAAGGCTACTTTAGCCTTTATTCAAGAAACTAGGGTTGGTACACAGGCCTAGTACAAAGGAAACTCCGATAACTAAATGCAATCGCCTGGCTAGGCGACCAAGCTCTAGGCACCCCTCCCCCTCCTCCTTCTCCCCCTCCTCCTCCTCCTCCCCCTTCTCGACCTTGCACAATATGCTAAGAGCCTCACCTTCATTCAGATAAACCACCCCTTGTAAATTGCTTAGAAGATAGAAAAACCACATAGATACATGCAAGCCTCGGCCTGCACGTCTTATATAGCCCTTCAGGCTGAGAAAGGACGTTAAACTACAAAAAAAAATGACAAATTGTTTAGACTAGCTAGAATGTTAAACGCAGTTCTACAAATTACACATAACGTACTAAAAGAATTGCAAAAAGCAATTATGAAATAACTTTACAACAACTTAGTATATAATTACTTTAGTTTTTTAAAAACAATAGAACTTATAAAATAAAATCATAACTTTTTAGGAATAAAAGATAAAGTATCTACCGTTATTGCTAAGTGCGGAGACTGTTAGAAGAATAAGCATAGTACATACGCATCTTACAGAGAAATGCAAGCAATAGAGCTACTTAACGTAGTGTAGTTAGACATCTTTATAAACTTTTTTATAGGTTTTCTAGTCTCAAGAGACCCTGTTACTAAAGTATTTTATAACGCAATTCTTGTAGTAGTTAACTAATTTACAAAACAAGCTAAGTACATTACTTTTTATAGATTTTTTACTGCATTTTAGCTTACACACATTATTAACAATTTAATTATTAAAGAATAGAGTATACTAAAGTTAATTAATAGTAACAAAGACAAGCTCTTTACTTTAAACTTTTAGACAACATTACTTGCTGCAATTAGAACTAAAAAGAAGCTATTAACAGCTTACTATCTGCAGATGGGCAGACAAACTAATTTAGCACAGATAGCATACAATAACAAGCTTTTAGAGTTTATAAAATAAACATTATTCTACGCAACCTACAGGAGAAACCTAAATCTCTTTACACGTACACTTCTAAGATAGAGATCAGAAGCAGCTATTGCGACAGCTAATAAGCTAAAGACAGTACACAAGTTACCTAAGAAGACACTTAAAAAGGCACAACGCTATAGTATTTTATATGTTAACTAAAAACAAAAAACTGCACCTTAGCTAAAGAAATAGAATAAAGTATATTTGCTTACAAAGAATCTTCGCACTAAACGACCTAGCAAAAGACTTGACAACGTTAAAGGTAGATTTTTTTTAATTGTAAACTAGAAGGGACTAGTTACATAAACACTTAACTTTCTACCTAATGCAAAAATCCACCTAAGATTCTATGTTAACATGTTAGAACTAGCAGATCTAGAGACGCTACTCTAGAAAACCTTTTATTATAAAATAGAAGGAAAAAACAAAAATTCAAAGTTAAGAAAACCTTTACACACTAGAAACACGACAACAAAACAGAATACCTAAATCAATAGTTAGACTACCTAGACAGTAAGAATACACAGAAACTAGATACAAACCTCATAAATTGCCGGCAACACCTCCAGCGGTACTAAGCTTAGTAACAAAGGCATTAAGCAAACTTATAGTAGCCTATATTGTAGGTCAAAAAGCTACACTAATAGATGCCGCAGGATAGTAAATTTCCTGCGCCGCCTTAGTTTTACTAGCCGCCTTTATGTTAGAAGCTAGACACAACGACTTCTTACGTGCCTACTCTTTAGCCTACTTTAAGATTTTCCTATCCTGTAGCAACTGCAAAATTACTGTTGCAAGCAATTTCTTAACATTATCAACTTTCTTTTAATACTTCTTGTAAGTATAATTTAAGGACTTTTAAGACATGTTTATACATGCTTAACTTAACTGCGTACACTTAGCACACTTTAGACAAGAATCAGGCATAATATAACAAGTAATGCCTATTAAAAAACAATAGTTACAAATAGCTTTAGCAGGATAGTTAGCTTAAGCAATATTAGAGCTAAGATGTAAGTGACATTAGTAGGAGGAGGACATAACAACTGCCTTACTTATAACGTAAGGCAAGCCTTAGTTATTAACATAAATGACAAATTAACTACGTAATTAAAGAACAAATTTTTAAAAAGGGAGGATAGTGTTACAGCCTAAACTAAGGAACACTTAAGGGTTAGCGTAATTACTTTAAAGAATTGTGCGGCGCAGTTAAATGATTGCGGCACAGCAACCACGCTGCAGTCACGTGACTGCTTACTAAAGAGCAGGATCTACTAAACTGGTAGTTTACTTATAGAAGAGCCAGACCTGTTAGCTAATAGTAGAGCACTTGTTAATATGCTCTTCTACAATTACTTATACGCTCGTGCAAGAGCGCAACAGTTATTAGTACATAGTTATAAGCAATAAGCTTTTACAGTTTATTGTGTTTAACTTATATATAAATTTAAAAATTATTACTTAATTCTTAAACCCTGTGTAATTACATTAATCTTCTAATTGTGCTAACACACCCTCGTACTATTATATTAATCTTCTAATCGTGCTAGTACACTACCGTCCATTGCACTCACGCATTCCCGAGAACCAACCCTAGATTATCTTCGGACGATCTTCACAAATTCTTGTTAATAAAGCAAGAAACTTAGCTTTCTAAAACCTTTTTACAAGCTAAAAATAAAGCAAAGTTGTGTATCATTACTTATATAAGTAGTATATGTTATTTAGTAAGCATAGTAATATACTATAAAAGCTTAGTTTCTTAGTAAAAGTAAAGGAGTTAGTAGGCGAGTTAGTAAGGCTAGGTTAGGCGCTAGTATCTTTAAGCAAGCGTAGACTAATTAACATTAAACTAATTTACAACTTTGTAATACAAGAAAATTATGCTTAGTGCACACAATTTAATTGCTTTAATTAGTTTCTAAATTAGGTTTATATTAGTGGAGTTATGACGCGATTTGTGTAGGTGGTGGTTTTAGAGGGGTGGCTCAAACTTAAACGCGCACGGACACGGTAGGTGGGGCGCTTACTTATGAACCGCGTTACAGTAAAAGTATATTACTTTAGCAATCTCCTCCTGCGCAAATGCAACCTTAGCAAAAAGACTTAGGAGTAGCTTTGCAAGGAGCAAAGGCGTGATAAGACAGCTATTAAGTAGCTAAGACAAACTAACGAGCAGGAGGATTTTGTAAGACGCCTTTAGGGATAGGAGAGCTGTGCATAGATAGTAATGCTGTTGTTATTTATTCACATCCGAGAATAGGCACTAAACGCCGCAACCGCAACACTGCCAAGATGGTGACAGGACGACAGAAGTTGCGGTCAGCGGTAAATGGTCAGCGGTAAATAGTCATTGGTCAAGAGGGTTAGTTGGAGGGATATCGTGCTTCTTTGTTTCTGTCTGAACATACGACACACCAATTGCGTGCCAGCCGAACAAGGGGGCGTGAGCCCGGATACCTGTTATTAGCAATAAATATTTTTTTACCAAAAAGGTGTCTACGAAATGTGTGGTCACATCAAAAGGTTGTCTTAAAAGGCCGAAGCCAATGCTCAGCACTACGGAGCTCGTTCAACTATGCATCAAAAGTACAGAGCTATGTTGTGCGTAATCGCACCTATTCCACTGCGCTGGCCTGTCGAATCAGCTCATCGTGGACTAGATCGCCCATTGGCGTACTATTTTGTCAGCGTTCGCTCTAAACTCCTGGAGTGCGGCGCGGTGGATTCAG
This sequence comes from Alternaria sp. 'sect. Undifilum', assembly GCA_024321975.1. Classification (NCBI taxonomy): domain Eukaryota; kingdom Fungi; phylum Ascomycota; class Dothideomycetes; order Pleosporales; family Pleosporaceae; genus Alternaria; species Alternaria sp. 'sect. Undifilum'. The sequence goes on from JAJJZI010000006.1 coordinate 1,431,477, forward strand.
CCGTGAAGACAACTGCGAATGGTAAACTTCGAAGTCGGCTCATTACACCAAACAAACCTGCTGAACATCATCAAGGCGTACCGTAGCAAGCCAATAAATCGCACGGACACGTCATGCAACGGACTGCGAAAGCATTCGCATGTATTTATCGGCTGAAGCCTTCTTCTGAGGGACTCCCAACCTTTGGGCTTGAGGCATCAGCGCCGCCTCCGATGTGCATATTCACAGCGAGGATGAGTGCTTCCGGGGGCCAATGCGAACACCATTTAGGAGGCTATGGCTCTGATGGCTGAGAGACTGCTGCACAATGATGCAATCAGAGTAAAACAGCAATACGAGCCTGTGTCTGCTGGGCTTGGACAATGCTTGCAGGGCTTGCAGGCTTACGCTAGCTACTTTGACTAGCCTGTTGTAGGTTCGGTCTGGTATTCGCTCATGCAACGCTGTGTGCTAATGCTCTGTGTTTCGCTATCTGTCACGTATGGAGCCGCTTTGAGGGAACATGTTTGTATGAGAGCCTAGACAAGCCTGCACAGGGCCTTTGTCTCGCGGCATACCACACTCAGATGGGAAGCCCCATAGATCGTTATGTAGCGCTTTCCGTTTGTGTCGCCTGCCTAGACTTGGACATCATCATGAAGGACAAGAGAGCATCGACCTGCCATCGGTTGCTTTGAGGCTATGAACCGGGAACAGCTTTGACTTTGGTTCTGAATAGCGATTTCAAAGAGAACAAGGACTGGACATGTAAATCTCAGATTACTATTTGTACTGGATCTATTTATCAGGCAGTGTGTGAAGAAATGGAAACAGCCTGGCTAATGCAACTGGAGACGAAAACATTTGCAAGAAAGAAAGACAACATCAAGTTTCAACAGCCAGAAGGAAGAGAAATAATTCTCACTTAAGCAGCTTACTTATCCCAGTTATGATAAGCAACCGGCGAGCTGCCCTGTGCTCCATATGCTGTGCCACCAAAATTCAAGTACCCCTGGGCACCCGAGTACGGAATCCGCGCAATATCTTCCCACTCGCCCATTACCCACACACTCTGCATCCCCATAATCATATGCTGCAAAACGTGGCAATGCAGCATCCAACACCCCGCATCTTGAACACGCAACCTCCAGCAGCGCCAACCCTCAACGTCTCCTGCAGTACCCTTAGCACGGTAACGGTACAAATTTGTCGTATCACGCTGAATAGGGTTGTAATTCGCAAGCTTCTTCTCGTTCTCAACAGGATCGTATGTTCCGTTTCCACTTCCGCAGTCATAGTAGTGCTCGCCGTGAAGATGGAAAGGGTGGAAGTCGAAGCCGCCATTGTTGTCGACGATACTACCCGTGTTTTCTAAGATGATTTCTATGACTTCACCGAGTTTGGCGGGCCAGGTTAGTGTGTAAGGGTCCCAGCCGCCGTTTTCCATGGCGGCAGTGTAGTTCGGCATTGCTAAGGGGCCGTTCTTGTAGATATCGACAAGGTATGGGGGGCTGTTCGCGGGGTTCGTTTCGGTCCAGTTTAGGCCGTCGAGCTGCCAAATGGTGGTTGATTTCCGGAGCTGCACGTTGTTGACGTGAACGCGGCGGGTCACTTCTGAGGCGTGAGGGAAGTTGTTGGGGACTAATGGTTCGAGGGCGTACTCGAGGAAGTTATAGGTGGCGTTGGTAAAAGTTAGAGGGGCTACTGCGGGCGCTGAGGTGATCATTGGGCCATTGCTTGGGTAGCGTAGAATACCAAAGCCAGTGTAGACGGCAGGTCTGTCTTTGGTCTCAAACTGAATGATATAATCTGTCTGGTTTCCTAGTTCTTCTGCTGTCTTTGTGCATAGCAGCGCATCGAAACGCTGTCCAGATGTAACCATCATGTGGTCTATAGTGTAGGGTTTTGTATAATGACCATCTGCCTCGATGACGTCGAGCTTAGAGTGGCCCTCGATACCTAACGAGACCATGGAAATGGCTGTCGCACCAACAAAGCGCATGCGATAGGTCTTTCCAGGCTCTACCTCGATCACCGGCAGTTGGCAGTTGCCGTGGCCAGCTGTTTCACCAGTAGCTACACCAATACCGTTCAGTAGTACTGCGTTTGTCTCGCCAGTCCAAACGAATGGTGTCGCAACGAGTCCATGCTCCATCTTCTCGTCGGTCTTGTTGTAGTAGTCCTGTAAGAAGACGATACGCTCTTCATCGTACTCAAACGGGGGAGGACCAAAGTCATCAATGATAAGCGGCCCGGCTGCAGAAACAGCCTGGAGGCCAATGTGAGAGTGATAGAAGTAGGTCCCCGCATCCACAACTTCAGGGTGTATCTCGTAGTCGAAGCATCTGTGGGGTGCGATGGGCCACTGAGTGACAGGCGAGCCATCACTGAAAAGTGCAGTACGTTGGGTCAGCCCGTGCCAATGCTGATTTTATGTTAGGCACAGTAACTTCTGATCTCGGTATCTGAATCTAGTCATACCATTGTTGTGTTGAACTCCTTCATGTCATTGCAGACGCGCACCCAACTCGTCTTCCCTGCTGGGAGGCGTAGCGTCGGTCCAGGAGATGTTCCATTTACCAAAGCAGACATGCGATGCTGGCATGCCACAGTGTGATTTTCGTATGTGATAGAAAGATAGAAGTCTGGTGTAAACCCTCCATCATGAGTGTGGAGACGCGATACGTTTTTTGGTATCTCACAGTCTGCACTCGATTCTTCACCCACGACTAAATGCACTACCCCCAAGAGCAAGCCAAAAGCTAACCGAGAAAACATCTTGAGTGTGATAAGGTGGGGTGCAAGATTGGGATTGCGCAGTCCCTCGAGAAGGGATTCCCTATTATGTATATATAACTATGGCGTTATTTGACTGTGCATAATCTGACAAAGCTAGTCTACATAGTAAGCATTCGAACCGTGATGACGTTAACAATGATGACGGCAAGTGTGGACCAGTAAGATTCTACTGTGGTGGCTGGAGTTTTGTACTATGTATGTGGGCGGCTAGCAAGGAGCCACATGCGCTTACTAAAAATCAACTGTATAAGCATCTCCTCTCATTTGCGGAGAGTAATCCGAAGTTCTACCGGACTAGCGTCTCCACATACAATACTTATGCCTGATACCATAGTGTAGTAAAGCCCAAAGCCTCCCAACGAAGGACCGAGGTTGCACCGAAGTCATGATGCCTAGACGCCACTGGGGCTATATCTTCCCAGTCCATTTGTAGAGATATCCAAACAGTTAGCTGGAAAACCTGTACATTAAATGTAAGCGCAGCGGCCAATTTGAAGTTTTCAAGTTCCTGTGGGGCCGAGTAGTCTTGCCAACGCGGGAAACGGCACATGCTTGATAAGGGGGCTCGGGTCCGGCCCGAATGGACGTTCTTTCTTTGACATTGTAATTACCGGATCGGCCGGAAGATGCTGTAGTACAGTAGAAACAGGTAAGGCCATGGACTAGAAGCACTGAACTAGCGAATAGCCTGAATGATGCTAAGCTCGGCTATATGGAAGTCGGCCACATATGGATAACCTGGTTGGTCGCGTTACGAGCCAGTTCGCGTTACGAGCCACCCCACCAATATTGGGCAACCAAAAAGATGAGGCTGTAGAGCCACCTACAAAAGCGATTATCGCGAGAAATTCTGGTGTATTAATATATAGGTGTATGCGAAACTTTCTATCTACTTGAATTTCGCTGGTGTCTTGATTTAGCGCCCGCGCGCGCTGATTTTAAGTGGGGGAGACGCAGCCAGCGGACTAGCGTCAACACTAGTTTAACTACTACTAACACGACGACGCTTTGTTAGATTTTTTGCTACTTTATGTAAGGCTTTTTACTTAGGTCCTGTACATGTATTATAAGATTTTTAAGCAGTTGCAGCGTCGTGTTGCTGCTTTTTAAGTGCCTAGGAAGCAGCAAGTTCCTTAGCGCGCGCTTTTTTTGCCTTATAACGCTCCTTAGCAGCTTATTATTAAGCTACTTTTGTAGCTTTAGCTTGCTGCTTCTTGTATTTTATTGCTGCTGCTTTAATATCTCTATCGCGAGCTTTTTAGAGTTGTAGTTACTTAGCTTTGTCTTATTTTATAGTATTACGGTAGCGCGCCTTGCAGAGCTTCTTTAGAGACTAGAAAATAGCACTGCTATAGTACTTTTTGCACTGTTAAAGGTCTAGAGTATTATTATTCTTTAAGCGCTTCTTATTAGTTGTGAGCTTGCTCTGTAAACTATTGTTTTTATAGTTAATAAGCTCGTTTTGCACCTATAGCAAATAAAATAAAGACTTAATTTAATCTTAGTTAACTTTTAAGGTATACTGCAGCGTAGAGTCTAGAAATTTTTGCAGCTCTCTTTAGCTATTACTATTACTAGGCTGCCTAAGTTTTAGAGCCTTATTTTGTTATTGTTAGTAGTTGTTAAAGCGTTATAGTACAGTGTCTACATTTATTAGCTAGATAGTTATAGCTTAAAAACTCTTTAAAATAAGCTTAGGCGTTATTATAAAGCTCTACGTAGGCTAAAAGATAGTACAGAAGTTACGTTTTGTAATCCTTGTAAGGCCTTATAATTAGTAAAGGTAGTAGTTAAGTTCTTAAGTATAGTACTGCGAAAGAGGTAAGAAGACAACAATATTAAGAGGCTACAAGCTGTAGGTAGCGTAAAGTAGAAAGATAGCTAAGAGTATACAATTGCTGTTGCAAAAATTAATAAAATTAGGCGTTATATAGCTACTGTAGCTATTAAGGATAAAGAGTTAATAATTATAACGCGCTTTCTACTTTGTATAGCGCTTAAATACTTATTTAAGCTAGGCCAATCCTATATTATTATTGCTCTATCTAGTAGGTGAGTTTAAGACAAAAATCTCGTGTTTCCTAACCTCTACAGCGTTAACCTAGCCTAATTAAATCCTAGAGGAGCCCTAGTACACGAGAGCGGGCAGCAATAACTTACTAGAAGCGTATACGCAAGCTAGCAGCGTTATCTATTTATAGCTACTATCTTATATAGCTGCGGCAGCACCTTTTAAGCTTATAGAGGCCTTAGAGAAGACTCTTTTGCCGCGTTTTGCAACACTAATAAAAAAGCCCTTCTTATCTATATTATATGTATTTGTAAAGATCGTCCGAAGATGATCTAGGTTAGTTCTCGGGGAATGAACGAGTACTAAGGACACAGGGTGTACTAGCACAATTAGAAGATTAATGTAATAGTACGAGGGTTGAGAATTAAGTCTTCAATCCTTAGATTAATTACTAAGGTAAAACTCTAAGTTGAACACAATAAGCTATAAGAGCATATTGCCTATACTATATACTAATAAGCGTGGCGCTCGTGTAAGAGCGTGCGCTCGTAGACAATTGCGCTTGTTAATAATTAGTCACATAGTTGCGCTTGTAGATAAGCGCTTGTTAGTAAGCAGTTACGTAGTTGCGCTTGTGGATAAGCGCTTGTTAGTAAGCAGTTACGTAATAGTGTTGTATTTACCTAGCTGTAATTATCTATCTATATTGCATAGTCCTTGTGGGGTTGTCCCCTTTATCCCTTAGTCTAGATTGTAACACTATCCTCCTCCTTTAAAGATTTGTCCCCAAATCACGTAGTTGTGTTTATAGTTTTTTTTGTTAAATGACTAAAGCTTTTTTTGTTAAATGACTAAAGCTTGCCCTGCGTTATAAGTTAGGTAGTCACTATGTCCTCTTCCTATTAACGTTGCTTACGTCTTAGTTCTAAAATTGCTTATACTAAATGTCCTGCTAAAGCTCCTTGTAATTATTGTTTCCTAGAAGGCTTTGTTTATTTTATTATACCTAATTCTTGTCTAAAGTGCGCTAAGTGTACACAGCTAGGTCAAGCATGTGTAAATATGTCTTAGGAGTCTCTAGACTGTACTCGCAATAAGTATTAAAAGAAAGTAGTTAATAATAAAAAGTTACTTACAACAGTAATTTCGCGTTTACTGTAGAATAAGAAAATTTTAAGACAGGCTAAAGAGTGTGCTTATAAGAAAGCGCTGTGTCTTGCTTTAGATATAGAGGTTGCTAGTAAGCTTAAGATAGCGCAAGAAATCAACTATCCTGCGGCATCTATTAGCATAGCCCTTTCGCCTATAATGTAGGCTACTATAAATTTAATTAATACCTCTGTTGCTAAGCTTAGTGTTGCTAGATTTAAGAATACTGTGCTAGGAGCTGGCGGTAGTTTATAAGGTACGTTGTTTTATTTTCTATTATTTAAGCGTTGTGACACAGTAGTGTGTGCTAACGTTTTTTAGTTCAATTTCTAGTATAGTTGTTGTATTTTTACAATATTTAACAGCAGTTAGTTAGGTTTATGTCTAGTTCCTATATGTTGTCGCTGTCTAGGTAGCCTAACTATTTAATTAAGTATTACTTGCTGTTGTTATTGTTCTAGTATGTAAGAATTCTCTTAACTTTAAAGACGTTGTCTTTCTATACTTTGAAGAAGAAGGTTTTCTAAAGTGGCGTCTCTAGGTCTGCTAGTTCTAACATGTTAATGTAGAATCTTAGGTAGATTTTTGTATTAGGTAGAAGGTTAAGTGTATATGTTACTAGTCCCTTCTAGTTAAGAAATTAAAAATAGTCTAACTTTAACGTTGTTAAGCCCTTTGCTAGATTGTTTAGTGCGAAGATTCCTTATAAGCAAGTATACTCTATTCCGCTTCTTTAGCTAAGGTACTGTTTTTTGTTTCTAGTTAACATATAAAAGGCTTTAGCGTTAGGCCTTTTTAAGTGTCTTCTTAAGTAACTTATTTACTTCTTTTAGCTTATTAGCTGTTGCAATAGCTATTTTAGTTTTTAAACTTAGAAGTGTTCGTATAAAGAGATTTAGGTATCTCCTATAATTTATGTAGAATAGAGCCAATTTTATAGACTCTAAAAGCTTGTTATTGTATACCATTTGTGCTATAAGTAGTAATAATACCTAATTGTTCTACAGTTAGTTAATATATATTTTTAGGTATACTTTAATTATGCAATTTGTTTGTTCTGTCTGTTTGTCTATTTACGGGTCATACGCTGTTAATAGCTTTCTTTTAGTTTCTATTACAGCGAGAAGTGTTGTCTAAGAATTTAAGGTGAAGAGCCTGTCTCTATTACTAATAATTAACTTTAGTATGCTATAGTGTCTAATAACTTAATTATTCATAATGTGCGTAAGCTGTACTACTGTAAAATCTTTTTTAAAAGTAATATACTCTACTTGTTTTATAAATAAATTAATTACTACAAGAATTACGTTGTATAACACTTACGTTGTAAGGTCTCTTAAGACTAGTAAGCCTGTAATAAAGTCTATAGAGATGTCTTCTTAAAGCTTACTTAGTAGCTCTATTGTTTACATTTTTTATAAGGTGTGTAGGTACTATGCTTATTCTTTTAATAGTCTGTACACTTAGTAATAAAAGTAGTAATTTTATTCTTTATTCCTAGAAACTTGTATTTTCTCTTAACAAGTTCTATAGTTCTTATAATACTTAGGTAACTATATACTAGGTTGTTGTAGTGTTGTCCAATAATTGCTTCTTGTAATTCTTCTAGTACTTTATATATAATGCGTATAAGTAGATTAAGCGTCTATACTAGTCCAAATAATCTATTATTATTAACTTATAATATTGTAGAATTAGTTATCTCTTTTGTTCCTGTAATGTTGTATTAGTAGCTAAGAGCATCTGCTCTCTTGTTATCTTTTCCTAGTATATACATAATCTTAAACTTGTGCTATCTTAGATCTTCTAACTATTAAACTTAGCGTTAGTTAAGTCTTTTAGTAGTTGTAAAATTAACTAAGTTCTTATAATCTATAAATATTATAAGTTCTAAGTAGGTTTTAGCGTATACTCTCTAATGTCTTAGACAATTAATAATAGCCAACAGTTCCTTGTTATAAATATTATATTATTTCTCTAGTCCTAAAACCTTGTAAGAATAATAAGTAATTAGGTGCTATTTACCTTTATATAGTTAGCTAGGGCTTCGGCCTTTTTGAGACAACCTTTTAATGTGACCACATATTTTGTAGACACCTTTTTGGTAAAAAAAAAGATTTATTGCTAACAATAGGTATTAGGGCTTATGCCCCCTTGTTTAGCATTGCCGGCATGCAATCAGTGTGTCGCATATTTGGACGGAAACGAAGAAAAGTAAGACAAAGACGCAAATCGCCTTCTAACTTAACGCGCTCTATCCTGCCTATGCCGCCTACTTATGTTAAGGCTTTACTTCTAGGTACTCTCAGATGAATTAAAGAAGTAGCACTATTATTACCTTGCTTTCTAACCTATACATAGCCCTATTCCGCCTATGCTACCTACTTATGTCAAGGCTTTACTTCTAGGTACTCTCAGACAAATTCAAGAAGCAGCACTATTATTGCCTTGCTTTCTAACCCATACATACGACGATAGAACGCCTACTCCTCCTTTCCCGCCTCTTTCTTCTTTATCGCTATTTTAACGTTATGCAATAGCTAGCCTAACTAGTTAATAGTTTCTTTACTTAGCTTATACACAATTAATAAGAAGAGAGAGATACTAAAGCAGAGTATTTTAAGTACTTTGCTAGTATTAGCGAACACCCTGTAGATCTTGTATTCCTTCTACAACTAGCTAAGTTAAGGCTTAACATTCTTTTTATATATAGAGATATCGCAGATTCTAGAGTTGTTTATAAGAGATATCATTATAAAGTCCTAAAGAGGCTAAGTTTGTAGATACTTAATAAACTTAGGTGTCTATATAATTAGCTTAAGCTAGACTAGTTTAGGGGCTAGGTGTACAACAAGAAAGCTTCCTATCTTTAGATAAGAGTTAAGGTTAAGAAGATACTTATTATAGAGGTTGTACACTATTGCAGCGTATCGTATGCAAAATATTTATATACAGTGCTATTTAAAAAGTAAGAAGTAATAAGTAAAAGGTAGCAGCTTTATAAAGTATTGTAAGCTCCTGCTGCAGTATGTACGTGTTCTTTCCCTTCTCTATTCCATTATATTGTAATCCTATTGCAATCCTACTGTAATCCTATTATTAGCTATAGGCTAGCAATCGCTGTTAGACACGTTTTAACTAGTGTCGTTTTTTAGTACCTTAGCAAATTTTTTGACCCTAATTATCACTTAGTAGTCTAAGCTTTCCTCCTAGAACTTATCCACCCACCGTTCGAATCTCGTTAACTACACACAATCTTTTTTTTAGACTTTTGCAATTAATTAGTAGAGGGTAGCTGCTTTTCACTTTTTTAGAACCCCATTTTGACTACAACAACAACCACCATCCTTGATACCTTAAAAAATAAATATAGTTAGCTAGCGTATTTTCTAAGTGCGAGGTCTAATGCATCTCTTTTGAATTGTAGTAGCTGTCCTACTTAGAATATACAAAAGCATAGTAGTTCTATACTTATATCTTTAAGCGTTTAGAAGGCTTTCTCTACTTCTCTACTCTACTTAAAGGGTATTTCCTTCCTTGTAAGTCTTATTAATAGAATAGTAATTTTAGAGTAATCCTTAATAAACTATTAGTTGTAGCTATTCTTTAATTACTTATATCTTTTCTTTACTTATTTATACTCCTTGTGCCTCTATAATATATTCTAGAAAGGCAACTTTATCTTTATAAAACTTGCATTTCTTATGTTTTAGTTATAAGTTAAACTAGTCTAGGCTCCTTAGTACTGTGTAGACATATTTAATATTATCTCTTAGGTTCTTAGAGTAGATAAAGATGTTATCTAAGTATATAATGATAAAGATGTCTAGGTATACTCTTAATATATTATTAATAAGTTCCTAAACTGTTGCTAGGGCATTTGTTAACTTAAATAGTATAATAGTATATTTATAGTGTCTATATTTTGTTTAAAATGCTATCTTCTATTCTTTACTTTTCTTAATCCTAATAAAGTAGTATCTATCTTATAAGTCTAGTGCTGTAAAGACCTTAGCGTAAGACAATTAATTTTTAATTTATATAATATTTAGTAGTAGATATTAATTCTTTACTGTAATATTATTTAACTTTTAATAGTTAACGCACATCTTTAGTAGCCTATTTTTTTAGTATAAGAAGTATAGAAAATCTTACCAGTAATATTAAAGCTCTTTTATAGCCTTTTACTAAATTCTTATCTAGCTTTTCTCTTAATATCTTAAGTTCTATCTCTAATAGTTAATAAATTAGTCTAAAAAGTAAAGTCTTCCCTTCTTCTAAGATAATTTTATAGTCTTAAAGTTAGTGTCTTAGTAAAGCTTTGTTATCTACTACTTTTATAAAGAAGTGCTAAAATTCTTTATACCTTTTTAGGATATCTAAAGTTATATATATCTCTAAAACTACAACTTTGTAATTTAGAGGAGCTCTTCTAGTATTTATTAAGTTAAACCTTCTTATTTTAAGGCTATCTTTAGTTAAAGTTTACTGTCTCTTAACAATATTATTAATTTTCTTCTTATCTACTATCTTAGTTGTTAGATATATAGGCTAGCTTATAGTTATGTTAAGTCTACAGCACTTTAATAAAAAAATTTAACTTCTAGTTAATTTATAGGTTGTGTTTTTATAACTAAGAAAGTCTTGATATAATATTGTAGGTAGCTAGTTTAAAAACGTCTAAGTCTATCTCTTCTTAGTGTTCCTAGATATAGAGCGTTACTAAAGCAACCTTATAAGTAATTATTATCTCGCCTAGTATAGGCTAACTGTTAGCAATATATAGTAGATAGAGTTCTTATTTCTTTTGTAGTAATAGACTTACTACTAGCACTACTTAAGCGGAAATATAGTTAGCCTATATACTAAAGTCTACTAGTGCCTATATCTAGTGTCTGTTAAGCTTTACTATAAGCTTAAGAAGGCTTAAGGGATTTATTATGTTAATCTTCCTAGTAGTTCTAGATATCTAGGGCGTCTATCTAAAAAAGACTGTGTACTAAATCTATAGAACTTCTTTGTAATAAAGTATTTATTATATTTAATATTAAGGCATGTGTACTATAAGAGTTAGGTACACTCCTATATACTAGTTCTATCTTTATAATTCTTCTATTATATTATATATATCTGTAGAGTTTCTTCTAGATTGTTATATCTATAAAAGTAAAAGCTATGTCTCTTGTCCTATATATGTACTGCGCATTTATTGTTAAGGCAATTATACTATTAGTATTTACATCTAGGTATTTTCTTTAATTTTTTAAGAAACTATCTTAATCTACTTTAATTAAAATAATAGGTTGTACAGTTGTTGTGTATATATATAGTGTATAAATACTTTATATGTTCTAGGTTGTGTAGGTCTATATAGTAGTATATATTCTTAGCATAGCTATTATTTTAAGCCTTATGCTATTATTATATTACCTTAAGTTTATTATAAATCTTCTTCTTCTCTTTCTCTAAAAGTTAGCGTGTTAGTTTATTCTAGGAAGCCTTAGCTTCTTTAGTCTATTTTATACAAAATTATTATATATAGTTTTATTAATAGTTACTACTAGAGTAAGTTTTTTCTTCTGTAGTTTCTCTAGTAAATTAGTATTCTAGCTATAATCTAAAAATGTTCTTTTATAAAGTTTTATAAAAAAATATTTTATGTTGTCTAAGTTACCTAAGTAGGGCGTTAGTTTTCTCTACTATATTTATAAAGCATCTAGTCTCTGTAAGTAGTAATACTTATTTGCTAACATTGTGTCTATCTTTTATAGTATAAGTAAGGAGTTTCTGTATATATGTAGGAACTGTCTTTTTATTATATACTACTAGCTCTTTCTATATAATCAGTGTAGCTAGTTAATAGCTTTCCTAAAACTTAGCTATCTTGCTGTATTTAGTTCCTTCTACTAGGAATGCTTCTATATCTTTATCTAGCACTATCTTAGAAATATTGTTATCTAAGGCTTCCTCTAGAGTAATTGTAATTAAGGTATTTAGGCTATTAATACTTACCTAGTCTTGTCCTTAAATCGTGATAGTAGGTCGTGTAACAACGTTCTATCTATTATCTAGATTATTATTAAGTTCTACATAGTAAATAATATTAAGTTATTAAGTTATGTTACTTTAGCTTTAGTAGTCCTATTTTATTCAACCTTTCTTGCTATATTTATAATAAGTAACTTTCTTGTTACCTTTGTTGTGCGTAAACTTCTTCCTTCCTAGTCCCTTATTAATATTATTAAGGTGTATTAGCTTATAGCTATTAGTAGTGTAATGCCTTAAAGTCTTAAGTACGTAGTTTTGCCAACATTCTTAGTTAGGGTATAAGCGTTAAAATGTTTAACGTACTTAAGTGTCTATATTCTTAGGTGCGCAATTCCCTAGCGCAAATAACTATTTTTCTAACATAAGCTTATAAAGTTTGTTATTAACTCTAATAGCTTTAGCTTTAAGTTTGTTAAGCGTGTTAAGGTTAGCTCTACTTCTTATAAGTTCTAATTATACAGTAGGTTTAAGACCTTATTAGTATATCTACATTAAAGCGTTATTATCTTATTTAATTACTATCTTATACTGTTAGAATTTAGTCGTGTAGTTAGTAGTAGACTTAGTTTATTATAGTCTCTAAATCTTCTGCTCTATAACTACAGATTCTTTAAGAGGTAAGAAAACTTCTTTTATTTTAGCTTTAAAGGCGTCTTAGTCTTTAACTAAGGCTATGTTATTAGTGTCTATAATAGCACTGTTTATATAGCGTTAAAAGATTAAGTTAGCCTACTTCTCTGCATCTCCTTAAAGATACGTAGAGGCTAAGACTACCTTATTATTATTATTAATCTTGTCTTCTTGAATGTGGAAGTATCTGTTAACCTAGAGGAGCTAAGCATTAAGCTTGCTATAATTACTATAATAAGTTTTAGGCTTATTAGCGCGGCTTGTAGTCCTCCTAGTGAGATAATTGGCGGGTGTGTCTATAGCAGTATTACTTCTCTTAAGGGTGTTTAAAGTGTAAAGATTATCTAAAGATAATCTAGGTTAGTTCTTAGGGAATAAACGAGTACTAAGGACACAGGGTTTACTAGCACAGTTAGAAGATTAATGTAATAGTACAAGAGTAAAGAATTAAGTCTTTAATCCTTAGATTAATTACTAAGGTAAAACTCTAAGTTAAACATAATAAGCTATAAGGGCATATTGCCTATACTTTATACTAATAAGCGTGGCGCTCGTGTACAAGCGTGCGCTTGTAGACGATCGTGCTTGTTAATAATTAGTTACGTGGTTGCGCTCGTAGATAAGCGCTTATTAGTAAGCAGTTACGTGGTTGCGCTTGTGGATAAGCGCTCGTTAGTGAGCAGTCACGTGACGGCGTTGTAGTTGCCTAGCTGTAATTATCTGTCCATGTTGCATGGTCCTTGCAGGGTTGTCCCCTTCGTCCCATAGTCTAGATTGTAACAGTATTGCGCGTGTTAACACTGTGCTTTTATATTTTTAAAAGTAGCATGTTAAAGTAGAGCCTGTACTTAAATATATTATTAGCTTTGTAACAGTTACAATTAATTTTAGTACTCTATTTAATAGTAAGATTGTCCTTGTAGTACTAGAGAAACTAAGTAACTTAGCTTTAAGAAACCTCCTACTCTGTTACTATTAACGCGAAATTTTGTATTATTTCTTGTGTAGGTAGTAAGCCTCTTCCTGCGTATCTTTCTATGTATAATACAAGTTTATCCTCTTGTTATAAGTTAAGTACTTGCTAACGCTTTCCTTTAGTTGCATAGGTGCTCTATTTCCCTTAGTGCTGCTGCGACAACATTATTCTATTAATACTAAACTTTTCTGCAACTTTACAGGATAAGAATTTATCTCTAGCTTCATGCAATTCCAAATATTTAATCGCTTCTTGAATTGGGTTCATGGTGGTGGAGTTATGACGCGTTGAAGTTGGGACGATTTCGATGTTATGATGGGTTACCGGCCACCCCACCAAAATCGGCCACCTGGTTTTAAGGCTATATCCAACCACCAAAATATATTATATTTGCCACTGAGTACACATAGATGATAAAGTAAGGGCAGCCGCAGCTGCTGCGGCTGCCCTTGCACCCTGTTCATGATCTCGAATAGAGTTTTGAGCTTCCATCACAGCAGCCTAATCTACCGAGGTGGACGGCGTAACGCGCATGACGGCGTAACGCGCATGACGGCGTAACGCGCACCCCACCAAAATAACACCACTTTTCAACACCTGATAACTCCACCAATATGGATCTGATTTAGGAAGCAATTGATGAAATTAATTCGCGCGCACTAGGAGTATCTTTCTTATATACAAAGTTTATAGAAAAGTATAGTAAAGTACAATCTACGCTCTCTTAAAGACACTAAGGTGTTTCAACCTTACGCAACCTTAAAGCTTAAAATTAATAAGCTCTCTACCTACAACAGGAGCTAGAGCTCCTATAGAATATAAAATAGCTTACTAGGCAAGGCCTTGCACCTACACGAGCTATAATACAAAATTTCGCCTTATAGATTATAAGGAGAGAGGTTAGAGTACACTAAGTTAATTGCTTTGTCTACTAGTACTCTAATAAGCTTATTTTAAAATAGACAACAGGCATAGATAACAATTACTATAAGGCTAAATTTAGGAGGAAGTATAGCCTTTACTTTAATCTTCTACGCAAGAAAATTAAGTAGTGCTATATTAAGGCGCGTTATATATATAATATAGATAAGAAAGGCTTCCCTCTTAGTATCCTAGGAAGATTAAAGAAGATCTTTAGTAAGCCTTTATATAAGTAGAGAAAAAAGAAAAGTACTATTTAGAATAGCTTGCAAGAGTAAATAACACTCCTAGCCTATATTTGTGCTAATAGATCTTACCCAGCGCCTACCCTTATATATTAATTAACCTTAGAATAAATACAAGATACCTAGTTACAAGCCCTTAATTTAAAGACTTATTAAGTTTAAATTAATTTATTACCTTTTAGCTAGATAAATAATAATATTAGTCTTGCGTAGCTTAAATAGGTGTTTAATTATAATACTAAGGTAAAGGCTTAATCCTCCTATTAATTACTTATTTTAGATAGCTATAGATCTTACCTTACTATAAATTTTATTAAGTACTGTAATTAGAACAAGATTCTCCTTACAGTTTATCCTCTCTATTTAACTTATATGCTGTAGCCTCTTAATATTACCTTGTTTAAGCCTCTTTTATTAGCTTACTAGGCTAAAAAATCTAGATTTCTAGAGAGGAACTAGGGCCTCACCTTGATACGTAAGAGGGATTTCTTATACCTGTTCTACTAAGCCTAGCAGGTCTCTTTTAAAGAATTAATAATCTTAAAAGCTTTAAGGCTATAGGCCTCTTACCCTTTAATCCTAAAGTTATATTAAAAAGGTTTAATATTAAGAGCTCTTTAAGCAATAGTGCGTCTTTAGGCTTAAGTACCTAAAATTAAAGGAAAGTTCAACGCCTCCTACGTAAGGTAGTTAAAGATTAAGGTAATAAATAGGCTTAAAAGCTAAGCTAAGTTTATTACTAAATCTTAACGTAAAAGACTCTCTTTAAGTATAAAGTTGAGGGCCTACGCAAGGCTCTAATTAATAAAAAAACACGCAAGAAATAAGTTAGGCCTCTCCTACTCTAGGAGCCTAAGGAGTACTAAGGTGGAGCTATAGTCTAGTCTCTAAGGAAGGTGAAGAAGGCACGTAATTACTAGTAGCTCAAGGAGCACAAGGAGGAACAGGTATAACACTAAAAAGCTAAAATAAATAGGCATTGTAAGAAGACAAAGTAGGCAAAGGCAAGAAAGAAAAAAAATAAGGTAACAAGCAAGAGCTGCAGCTTAATTAGTAAGAGAGAAGAAGAAGGCTAAGAGGGCTACTAAATAGGCCTCTAGGGCAGCCACTTGTAGAACTACAAAACAACTTAAACAATCTATAAAAACTTCTTAAAAGAGTAAGAGGAGCAGCCTTAAGGCTCTTAAAAAGGCTACTTAAAAAAAGAGGCTTATTGCGAGCCCTACAAGTAGTGGAGAGCCTTAAGGTGGTGTTACAGCTCAACTAGCGTCTACCTCGCGCACAGGGCACGCGATTGGAACTCCAACTTGATTTCTATAGCTATATATAACATTCAAGCCCTCTAGATCTCACTACTAAAAAATCTCGCGATAGTAGCTATTGTGTGAGGCTCTACAGCCTTAAGTTTGGTGGTGGTTTTGGTGTTCAAACCGCGCGTTACGCCGTCATGCGCGTTACGCCGTCCACCTCGGTATTGCAGCTTTAATAACCCCAACGTTGGCAAAACGCTTGTTTAGATCAATTTAAACTTGCTTCCTTACTCGCTTATTCTTACTACGATCTAGTCAATATTAGAGGCGTTGATTAGCTGATTTAAGTTGAGCTGCTTGTAAATTAGCTCTCGCGATAGCCTTGCCTGCCTTGCCAAGCACTAGCCTAGTAGATCTAGATAGAGGTTCTAATTGTTGAATAAGCTGTGAGGCTTGATATAGATCCTAAGGCTTCTAAGGTGTACAGAGAACATGATCTGATAGATACAATAGCTGGCTAGCTACTAGTAGGGTGATAGGTTGCTCTAATATCTAAGATAAGGACAATACTAGATTAGGATTATGTAGTGAGAGCCTTAAGGCTCGCTGACCAGCTTAAATTACTCAATTATTAAGGCTTTTATTCCTAGCCTTACTATATAAGCTAATAAACCTCTCCTTCTTAATTGGAGCTGCGTTATTAAGGGCTGATAGAGCTTAGATCTAATCTTAATATTGAGATTTATTTACAGAGAAAGGAGCTAGATCTAGAGGCTAGAGTATATAAAATAAGTATGCTAGTTGGTAAAGTATAACAATCTTATGCTGTTTACAGAGCCACATAAACTCAATATTAGTATGTAAGCTATAGCTATTTATAAGAAGTAATTAATATTAATTAGGATTAGTCGCGGTATCTGGGACATATATCCTCCGCAGCCAGGTAGTTCCTATTTTATATAAGGTCTATCTGTTTTACAGAGGGGTGACAAAAAAAAAGATGTCAAAAAAGTTAAAGTTTTCAAAGCTTTATATTGCTACAACCAGAAGGGCTATTTCCAAACTGGTTAGTGATTTGGAAAGCCAAGATCTTCTTATATAAATCAGGCTACTTAGTAAGCTGCTTAGTAAGCACTTTTGCGCTTAACTTCAGCAGTGAAAATAAAGATAAAAAAACTCAAGAATAAATAACAAAATAACTTTTTTTTGAAGGTGTAAAAATCGTTATAAAGTATATATATTAAATAATACTAGTTAAACTTATTTGTGTGTAAGTTTCAAGGTAATTGTAAAAAAAGACTATTAAGTAGTAATTAAGAGCTTGTTTTTAGGGTTTTTTCTAAATAAATAACGAAGAAAGCTTACTAATACTCAGTGTACTAGCCTTTAGCTTCCTTAACGTCCAAATAACGCCTTGGTAAATATAGAATACAATTATTAATCGCCTTTTAAGGTAATTAATCCTATTCCTCCCTTATAGCAGCCTTAAAGGCTGCTATACTTTTTTTACTCTTTTCTATACCTAAAGAAGTAATGGGCCTTTTAGCTAAAGCGTTTTTTAGCAAGGCCCACACGTTTTCTATAGGATTCAGATCAGGACTATAAGCAGGATGCTTAAAAAGCAATCTTCTATTCCTAGAAAACTAAGATAAAACTTCTAGAGTTTTATAAATCTTAGCGTTATCTTGTTAAAACCTCTAGCCTATATAGAGGTTAGTAAGTCCTTTAATTATATAAAAAAAGATTGCTACTTTATAATTTAAATATAGAGTAAACACTCTCTAAGTAGGAAAAAGGAGTATATGTAACTTACCTTTTTTTATCGCAGGTTTTACTATAGGAATAAGGATCTTTTTAATATAGTCTAAACTCCTAAAAGGAGTAGTAATTAAAGGGCTTTTAATTACTACTAATTTAGATCTACTACCTATCCAAATCGCTCCCTAAACTTAGATAGAAATATCTTGACCTATAACTTGATTAGTAAGCGTGCTAAAAATAGATTACAAAAATAGAAAAATAATAGATATATTAAAGTTTTTTTTAAGTTCAATTGAATTTTTTTAAACTTACTTGTGATAGTTGTAGAAACTATTTTCCTTCTAACCCTATTATTTTGCCGTGTTTAATAGTATTCTGTTCTAGCACTATGCCCTCGCTTAATAGCAGACTTGTCTAAAAATATAACTTTATTAAAGTTGACATTTTTAAGGTTTTTAAGTAATTGCTTAGCGTAAATATAACAATTATAAGCCTTTTCAGCGTCTAAAGGCGCCTTTTTTTAAGAAATGTTAATAGAATAGTTCTGTTTTTTTAAAAAGTGTTGTAAGCTTCTTATAGAAAGGTCTAGATTATTTTCTTTTAAAAGCCGTCAATTTGTCTTTTTAGGGCTTTTAGTAAGGTCTCTATTAAGCACTCTTTTTGCTTTATTTAAGATCTTTGTAGGACGACCTTTTTAAGGCCTAAAAGTAGATAAAGGAGCCATTTTTTTGTTTTATTTAATAAAGAGTATTAGTAATACTTCTAGAGGGCTTTTCTAGTAAATTACTAATTAAAGAAATAGGCTTATTTTGTAAATATAAAGTATAAACTTCTTGCTTAAATTAAGAAAGATTGCGAGACATAGAGGAGGTATTATAAAAAAAGCAAGTCAGGATAAACAAGAGGAGTTAGGATACTAAAAGCTTACTAAGCTATTACGTAATTAGCGCTTACATGAGTAACCCCTATTTTTTTCATCCTTTTATTAAACTCTACGAAATTAAGATGTAAGCCTCTAAAATACGCTTACGTTATACTTATGTAAGCTTATTAAACTTATTTTTTTCTTAGCGTGTTTTTATACAATTATAAAAAAGTTATACTGAAATCTATTTTCACTTTTTTTTTTCATCTTATTACAAGCAAGATTACAGAGACAACCGTGCTAACTAAGCAGCTTACTAAGCCACCCAACTTAAAAAGGAAGATATTAGCTTTCTAAATCACTAATTCTTTTGGGTATAGTACTTCTAGTTGTCAAAATATAAAGCTTTAAAAACTATAACTTTTATGACATCTTTTTTTTTGTCACCCCTCTGTAAGAGGTAGTATATAGCTAATTAAGTACTAATTAGCTAAGAAACTATGTAGTTTAGAGGCTCTTGCCTTTAAATATTACTAGACAGTGAAGCCTCCTGCTAGTAGCTAAGATAGCCTTAATAATTAATCTCTATTCACGATCTCTTAGAGCCATAGTATAAGCCTTCTTCTTAATAGAGCTAGCTAATACCTAGCTGTTCGTACATACCCCTAAGGCGATCCTAGTTTTATTTATATTTTATATATTTTTAAGCCTGATGTTAAGCTTAATTTGTGTAAATTTAAAAAGATTTGAAAACGTTCTAATCTTTGCAGGGCTTACTGCCTCAGCCTTTAAAGCCCTAAAATAACTAGCTCATAATAGTTGCAACACGAAGTTGACGCAATAAGAAGTTTAATATTTATAGCTAGCTAAGGGGCTTGTAATCACCATTTATACAAAGAACGCGAGGAGCTATCTTTTGTACACAAGCGTAAGATAGAGGTTAAACGCGTAAGTCCTCCTTAAGAATTTATTAAACAATAAAATCCTCCTGCTCTAGTATTATCTGCTGCTAGTAGTAATAAGCAGCGACGCGATTTGTATAACCCTTAAGGCGGCCCTGTAACGTCAATTGTGGGATACTGTACGCACAAGCAGCTTGCCGTTAGCTTGTAAAAACACTAAAATTTAAATCAGCAATAGCAGATTGTATAGCAACCTTACAATTATCTAGATTAATAGCGTTGTGGTAGTAGGATATAGCCTCAAAACTAGGTGGCCGATTTTGGTGGGCTGGCCGGTATCTATATATGGCCAACGAGGTTGACGGCGTAACGCGCATGACGGCGTAACGCGCACCCCCACCAAAACAACACTATCTTTCAACACCTGATAACTCCACTAATATAGATCTAATCTAGAAAGCAATTGATAAAATTAATTCGCGCGCACTAGGCGTACCTTTCTTGTATACAAAGTTTGCATAAAAGTATAGTGTAGTATAATTTATGCTCTCTTAAAGACACTGAGGTGTTTTAACCTTGCACAACCTTAAGTCTTAAAATTAACAGGCTCTCTATCTATAATAGGAGCTAGAGCTCTTACAGTATATTAAATAGCTTACTAGGCAAGGCCTTCTACCTACACAAGTTATAACACGAAATTTTGCCTTATAAATCGCGAGGAGAGAGGCTAGAGTATACTAAGTTAATTGCTTTGTCTGCCAGCACCCTAATAAGCTTATTTTAAGATAGACAACAGGCATAAATAATAATCGCCACAAGGCTAATTCTAGGGGGAAGTATAGCCTATACTCTTATCTCTTACGCAAGAAAATTAAGCAGTACTACATTAAGGCGAGTTATATATATAATATAGATAAGAAGGGCTTCTTTCTTAGTATTCTAAGAAAATCAAAGAAAATCATTAGTAAGCCTTTATATAAGTAGAGAAAAAAGAGAAGTACTATTTAGAATAGCTTGCAAGAGTAAATAACACTCCTAGCCTATATTTGTGCTAATAGATCTTACCTAGCGCCTATCTTTATATATTTATTAACTTTAGGATTAATATAGAATACCTAGTTATAAGCTCTTAATTCTAAGACTTATTAAGTTTAAATTACTTTATTACCTTCTAGCTAGATAAACAACAATATTAGTCTTACGTAGCGTAAACAGGTCTTTAATTGCAATACTAAGGTAAAAGCTTAATTCTCTTAATAATTACTAATTCTAGACAGCTATAGATCTTACCTTACTATAAATTTTCTTTAGTACTATAATTAGAATGAAATTCTTCTTACAGTTTATCCTTTTATTTATCCTACATGCTACAGTCTTTTAATATTACTTTAATTAAGCTTCTCTTATTAGCTTACTAGGCTAAGATATCTAGATTTCTAGAGAGGAACTAGGGCCTCACCTTAATAAGCAAGAGGGATTTTTTTCCCTCTCCTCTACTAAGCATAGCAGGCCTCTTTTAAAAAAATAAAATCCTAAAAGCCTTTAAAGCTATAAGTCTCTTACTTTTTTATCTTCAAGTTATATTAAAGAAATTTAGTATTAAAAGCCTTTTAAGTAGTAGTAGTAAGTCCTTAGCTTAAGTACTTGAAACTAAAGGAAAGATAAACGCCTATTACGTAAGGTAGAGAAAGATTAAGGTAAGAAACAAGCTGAAACGCTAAGCTAAGTTTATTACTAAATTTTAACTTAAAAGACTCTTCTTAAGCATAAAGTTAAGGGCCTACGCAAGGCTCTAACTAATAAAAAAACACGCAATAAATAAGGTAAGACTTTTCTACTCTAGAAGCCTAAGGAGTACTAAAGTAGAGCTGTAGTCTAGTTTTCAAGAAGGTAAAAGAGGCACGTAATTGCTAACAACACTAGGAGCGTAAGAAAAAGTAGGTATAATACTAAAAAGCTAAGATAAATAGGCATTGTAAAGAAAAAAGGCAGGCAAAGGTAAAAAAGAAAAACATAAGGCAACAGGCAAGGGCTGCAGCTGAATTAGTAAGGGAGAAGAAGAAGGCTAAGAGAGCTGCTAAATAGGCCTCTAAGGCAGCTGCTTGTAGAACTGCAAAACAACTCTAAAAATCTATAAAATCTTCTTAAAAGGGTAAGAAGAGCAGCCTTATGGCTCTTAAAAAGGCTACTGAAATAAAGAGGCCTACCGCGAGCCCTACAAGTAGTAGAGATCTTTAAGGTAGTGTTACAGCTTAACTAGTGTCTACCTCACGCACTGGGCGCGCGATTAAAAATCTTACTTAATTTTTAAAGCTATATATATTATTCAAGCTCTATAGATCTTACTACTAAAAAATCTTGCAATATTAGCTATTGTGTAAGGCTCTACAGCCTTAGGTTTAGTAGTAGTTTTAGTGTTTAAACCGCGCGTTACGCCGTTATGCGCGTTACTGTGCCTGTGCACAGGATACCGTGCCTGTGCGCGTTTTGCGCATGGTCGAGTTTTGCGCACCCCACTAAAACAACACTACCTTTTTAACACCAAATAACTCCACCAATATGGATCTAATCTAGGAAGCAATTAATAAAATTAATTCGCGCGCACTAGGCGTATCTTTCTTATATACAAAGTTTGCAGAAAAGTATAGTGTAGTACGCTCAACCTTAACGCGAAGGCACTAAGGGCAAAACTAACCACACCAACTCGCCTACTAACTCCTTTACCTACACTAAGAAACCGAGCTCCTACAGTATGTTACTACGCTTACTAAACAACGTACACTACCTACACGAGTAATAATAAGCAACTTTGCCTTATTTTTAGCTAGTAGAGAGGTTTTAGAAAGCTAGGTTACTTACTTTATTAACAGGAAACCTACCTATCTTATCTTACGCTAGTAGGCAGGAATAGATCGCAATCGCTATAAAGCTAATTTAGAGGCTAAATATAGCCTTTACTTTAAGCTACTACATAAGAAGATAAGGGAATACAATATAGGGCCTTCTTAAATCTTTAATATAGATAAGAAAGGCTTAATAATTATAGTAACTAGAAAGTTAAAAAGAGTGTTTAACAAGAAGATATACAATTAAAAAGAAGTAACAGCTACAACTTAAGATAGTTCTAGAGAGTAGGTAACTATCCTAGCCTGCGTTTGTTTAGATAGTATAGCTCTATCTCTAGCTCTTATTATTTAGTTAGCTGTTAAAGCTCTAAAATTAAGCTAAGTTAAGGATATTAATAATAAAAAGCACTTAGTATTTGTCAGCTTATCTCCTTCTAGCTAGACTAATAATAATATAGGTCTAGCCTAGCTTAAGGAGGTTTTTAAGAGAGAGACTAGACAGAAAGCTTATTTAAGATACTAATTACTCCTTCTTAACGGCTATAGATCTTACCTAACTATAGATCTTATTAATTACTATAACAACTATAAGATTCTATTAGCTGTAGTTTCTTCTTATTTAACCTATACGATTTAACTGCTTAATGTTTTATTATTTATACCTCTTTTAACTGCCTACATAACTAAGCTTTTATTCTACCTTAATAAAAGCTAGGGGCTCTTACTAATAGTAAAAGGAGACTTCTTTCTCCTCCTTTAGAGGGCCTAGGGTACTGCTTTTAAGGAGGAGACTATTAGAAAGTCTTTCTAAGTAACTAGGGTCTACTTACCTAATCTTAAAGTTATCCTCTAAAGATTCTATAAAAAGGCCTCTAGTTTAGATAAATTCTTAGCTTTTGTACTTAGTAGAGATAATTAGCTTAAAATAAAGACTCTTATACACCGTTTAGTGCGAGATTAGGGCACTAAAGAGGTAAGAAAGATTTGTTAAAGCCTCTACTATATCTTAGCTTAAAATAGTATACTCTATAGAGAAATTTAAAGCTTAAAGGAGGCTCTTTAAGTTAAAAAAAGATACTAAAAGAAAAGCTATATGCTCTAACTTAACAATCCTTAGAAGTACTATAGTAGTGCTGTTCTCTAGTTACCTAAGAAGGTCTGTTAAGCTTAGAATAATCAAGTAATTTAATAATATAAATAATAACTACTATAACTTTAAAAAGCTAAGAAGTCTGACTTAAAAGAGCAAGCTTAATTATATAAGGCTTAACAAGCTAAAGAGAGGCATATTAAGAGAGAAAGGCTTAAGGAGGTAAGGTAGAAAGAGAAGGCTAAAAAGGCAGCTAAAAAGGAGTGTTAGAAATCAGCTTACAACGCTTAAAAAGCTATACAACTATCTTAAAAGGGTAAACATAAGGCCTTACAAGCTTCTACATAAAAGTAAACGCGTTAAAAACGTGTTATTATTAATTAATCTTATATTAACACTAAGGTAGCTGCACTAGCTGCCCTAGCGCGCACCACCCGCCGCGGTCGCAACGTTACCTTACTAAGCAGATATAAGTAGTACAAATTAATTGCAATACTATATATACTACAACTCTACAAAATCTTGTAATACTAGCTATTAGTAGTGGCTTTACAGCCTTATTTTTCTAAAATCTTTATGTTGTTTGGGTGCGCAAAACTTGACTATGCGCAAAACGCGCACAGACACAGTACCGTGTCTGTGCGCAAGATAATTATGTTTGAGTGATGATCACCCTACTAACATAAAAATTTTAGAAAAATAAGGCTGTAGAGCCACTACTAATAGCTAGTATCGCGAGATTTTGTAAAGTAATACTAAATAGAGCCCTGCAATTAATTCGTGCTACTTATATTTACTTAGTAAGGTAACGTTGTGCCCGTGGCAGGTAGTGCGTGCTAGGGCAGCTAGTGTAGCTACCTTAGCTTTAATATAAGATAAATTAACAATAATACATTTTTAACACTTCTGCTTTTAAGTAGAGGCTTATAAGGCCTTACGCTTACCCTTTTAGGATAGTTGTATAGCTTTTTAAGCATCGCGAGCTAATTTCTAATGCTCCTTTTTAGCTTCTTTTTTTGCCTTCTCTTTCTGCCTTACCTTCTTAAGCCTCTTCTTCTTAACATGCCTCTCTTTAGCTTATTAAGCCTTATATAATTAAGCTTGCTCTTTTAAGTAAGACTTCTTAGCTTTTTAGAGTTATAGTAGTTGTTATTTATATTATTAAACTACCTTATTGTCCTAAGCCTAACAGACTTTCTTAGGTGACTAGAAAACAGTACTACTATAGTACTCTTAAGGTTTATTAAGTTAGAGAGTAGAGCTCTTCTTTTAGTATCTCTTTTTAATTAAAAGAGCTTCCTTTAAGCTCTAAATCTCTCTACAGAGAACACTATTTTAAGCTAAAATATAGTAGAGACTTTAATAAAGCTTTTTTACCTCTTTAGTGCTCTAGTTTTGCACTAAACAGCGTATAAAAGTCTCTATTTTAAGCTAATTATCTCTACTAAGTATAGAAGCTAAAAATTTATTTAAACTTAAGGCCTCCTTACAGAATCTTTAAAGGATAACTTTAAGATTAGGTAGGTAGACCCTAGTTACTTAGAAAGACTTTCTAATAGTCTCCTCCTTAAAAGCAGTACCCTAGGCCCTCTAAAAGAGAAGAAAGAAGTCTCTTTTTATTATTAGTAAGAGCCTCTAGCTTTTATAAAAGTGGGATAAAAGCTTAGTTAAGTAGGTAGTTAAGAGAGGCTCAAATAATCTAATATTAAGAAGTTAAAGCGTATAAGTTAAATAAAGAGGAAATACAGCTAATAAGATCTTTTAGTTATTATAGTAATTAATAAAATCTATAGTTAGGCAGGATTTATAGCTATGAAGGAGGAGTAATTAGTATCCTAAATAAGCTTTCTATCTAGTCACCCTCTTAAAAAACCCCTTAAGCTAGGCTAGACCTATATTATTATTAGTCTAGCTAGAAAGAGATAAGTTAACAAATACTAAGTGCTTTGTGTTATTAATATCTTTAACTTAGCTTAATTTTAGAGCTCTAACAGCTAACTAAAAGATAAGAGCTAGGGATAGAGCTATACTGTCCGAACAAACGCAGGCTAGGACAGTTACCTACTCTTTATTACTATCCTAAGTTACAGCCCTAACTCCTTCTTACTTATATATCCTCTTATTAAACACTCTTTTTAACTTTCTAGTTACTCTAATTATAAAGCCTTTCTTATTTATATTAAAGATTTAAGAAGGCCCTATATTGTATTCCCTGATCTTCTTATGTAGTAGCTTAAAAAAGAGGCTATATTTAGCCTCTAAATTAGGTTTGTGGCGATTGCGATCTATTCCTGCCTACTATCGCAAGATAGGATGGGTAGGATTCCTATTAATAAAGCTAGTAACTTAGCTCTCTAAAACCTCTCTACTAGCTAAAGATAAGGTAAAGTTGCGTATTATTGCTTTTGTAGAAGGTGTATGTAGCTTAGTAAGCGTAGTAATATACTGTAGGAGCTTAGTTTCCTAGTGTACGTAGAGGGACAAATAGGCGAGTTTATTTGGTTAGGTTCTGCCTTAGTGTCTATAAGTGAGCGTACAATAATTAATACTATACTTTTTTGTAACTTATGCGTACGAAAAAGATGCGCCTAGCTCGCGCAATTTAATATCTTTAATCGCTTCCTGACTTGGGTCTATAGTGGTGGAGTTATGACGCGTTTTGTGTAGGGTGGTAGAGTTGGTGGGGTGATCATCACTCGAACATGATCATCTCGCGCACAGACACGGTAAGCCACGTCGCGGGTTGAGCCACCTAACTATAAAAATTAGGATTATAAAGATAAGGCTGTACGCCTACAGCTAAAAGCTATTATCGCGAAATTTCTAAGTGTATTGCTCTATAGAGCCTTGCGCGTCTTTTGTACTATTTAAATTTCGCTAGTGTATTAATTTGGCGTCCGCGCGCGCTGATTTTAGGTGGAGGGGACGCCGCTAGAGGACCAGCGTCAAACCGACTTACTATACCTACAACACAACAACGCTTTACTGTATTATTGTTAGCTTTGTATAAAGCTTCTTGCTTAGCTATATTGCTTGTATTGTAAGATTTTTATGCGGTTGCAGCGTCGCGTTGCTGCTTTTTAAGCGCCTAAGCTGCAGCTAGTTCTTTAGCCTGCGCTTTTTTAGCTTTTGCCTACTTCTTAGTAGCTTGTTGTTAAGCTACCTTTGCAGCCTCTACTTGCTTCTTTTTATATAATGTTGCCGCCGCTTTAGCTTTCTATTGTAAGTTTTCCAGAGTTGTTAGCATTTGTTTTTGTGTTTTTTTGTTGCCTAGCAGGCACAGGCTTTGCAGAGCTTCCCTCAAAACTAGAAAATAGTACTACTATATAACTCTTTGCGCTATTAAAAGTTTATAATATTACTTTTTTTATGTGTTTCTTTTTAGCTTTAAGCGCGCGTAAGGCTGTTATTTTTATAATAAAGAAGCTTGTTTTGCACTTGTAAAGAGTGTAATAAAGCCTTAAGCAGCTAGACTTTAATTCTAGCCTTATTAGCAACAGCGGAGTTAAAAAAATTGTGTAGCTTTTTTTAGCTATTGCTGTTGCTGTGCTGCCTAAGTCTTAAAGCCTTATCTTGCTTTAAAGTAGTATTATAGAAGTGTTTAAGTGTATCAGAAATAATAGCTGGTTAAATCTAGTAGGATAATGATGATATAATTGATGATAATTGTATTGTATTAATAAGTGAGTGTGTGTTCCGTTGATCAATTAAGTGGATTACGGGTGCCTGTTTTATCTAATGGACTCTTGGCGGTGCTAGCGCGTTTAGCGTCCTGTAGCGCTACCCCCTAACTACCCTTCCTAGATTCTTTGTTTAGTCTTGCTGACCTACTAATCACCTTACTGACTTCTTAATCAATTGCGCAAATTTCCTAAATATAACACACCCCCTTAGCTTGAACGTAAGAATTAAGCTAACAACCTCTTACGTTTGTTCATTATAAGTCTAAGGCGTTAAGACGATTAGTTATTAATCCTAGATTAGCCTCTAGTCGTAGTTAGTTGCCTAGGTCAATTATTCCTATTTGTTGTAATAATCTTAGCTATTAATTAGCTAGTAAGGGATTAGTAAGTCTGTTAGTAAGCATGTTGCTTAAATCTACAAAGATTACCTTAATTAACCTTTTCTCTACTTTTTGCCTAAGCTAGTAATTATAGATATTAACATGTTGTAGCTTTGTAGTTAACTAGGAGATCTCCTCTAAGATTAATTAGATCGTTTACAGGTTATCGCACTGTATAGTAATAATTTAGTTAACTATCTAAACTTATAGCTTAGTAAGTAGTATCATAATAAACATAGCTTCTTTAGCAACTTATAAGAGCGCAAGTAATTTAGCTTTAGTTATTAAGGTTATAACTGTGTTTTGTTTGTTTGCTCTCTAAGCTATTAGTCTACTAAATAGTTTAATTACGTATCTTTAAGAGCTCTTCTAATTAAGTGTATTATTAGCAAATAAGGCGTTGCTTACAATAATTAGGTGATTATATCTACTAAATTGCAGTGCGAGCGTCTAAGTACAGTTAAGGTAAAAGAGTACGCAATTAGCTACTACTTAATAATTAAGTCTAGGGTTTGTAAGGAATTGCGCTAAGCATAATATTATAAAAGCTGTGTTAGGTCTTATGTTAACTGCTGCAAAAAGAAGTAATTTAGTCTTTTGTTAGTATAAGTTAATTTCCCTAGGAGTCGCATAGCTATTCTAGGGCAACAGCTTAGTTTTAATTATTAGGGTGTTGCTCTTAATTAAGTAGTTACTTACTAATTAAGTAATGTTCTTAATATAAGCTAATTAGGAGATCTAGACCTTGCGTTGTAATTAATCCCTAATTAACTCTATACTTAGGAACTAATGCAGATTATCTCTTCTAGTTATATAGTACTTCTTTCTTATATCCTTAACTGCTGCTTATGTATCTAATCTTTGCTCCTTTTTATACATTATAATAATATTGTTAACGTAGAAGAACACAAAAATCCCTTAACAGATTATGTAGCATAGCTTATATAGAACAGTAGTAAATCTGCAGCTTTAGAGGTGAGTAGTAAAGTCTTATTACTAGAGTAATAGCAATATCTAGAGGCTGTATAAGGCTTTATTAAGCTTTAGGATTATTCCCTTTTTTGCGTATCTACGCAGTATTCTTATGTATATAACTTAATTAATTAGTGCGTATGCAAAGGCGTTAGCAACGTTATACTGCTTAAGTTTAAAGTTAAATTAGGCAGCAATTGCAAGAGCTATTTGGAAAGATTAACTTGCTAATGTAGCAGCGTAGGTCTCTTGAGTAGTAACGTTAAGCTGTTAATTGCCTTATGTTGCGGATTCGCTATTCTAGGCTCATAACCTGTAGCGAATTTAATCTCCAGGTATAGTTGCTTGTTCTACTATCAACTCAGAGGTAGAGGTCTCTGCCTTCTAATTGTTTGTAGTAGACTCAGAGGCAGCCTAATCTAGGCTTTTAACCTGTTGGAGATTGAGGAGGAGGTGCGCAGGGTGAAGGATAAGGATAAGAGAATAAAATAATAGAGACTAGGGGAAGACGGTGTTGTAGAAGATAGCAATTGTAGGCTTATCTTAATGTCTTGATTGTCTTGTCTTATTGTCTTGTCTGTCTTTCTATCTGCTAAACTACAGTCTATATATACTTGTAACTTGCATTCTAGAAAGTTCTGTGTTACGCAATAGCTTGCGTAGTAGATTGCGTAATCTTGAACGTCATTGATGATAACAATCACTTGATAACAATGATAAGTAATACTAGTAGCATAATAGCTCCTAGTAATCAATTGATTGTAGGTTAATTGTAGATTCCAGGTATGATTTGAGCACCTGGATTCTGTAGAGAAACAGCTGAGTAGCTTAATCTGCAACACCTTATACAACTAAGCGCGCTTTACACTTAATAAACTAACTATCTTTATTAATCTTGTAGGTATACACTTATATAGACTCTAGTATCTAGGTTTCTGTCAGTCGTGCTTCTTGTGTTAAGACTTCTAACTATAAGTTTAATTGCTTGTGGCTCGCGAGGTAATCCTCTTTAGCTTTTTTAAATAACTAGTAGAATATGTAATTCTCTTTTAATAAATTTAGACTTAGCGCTAGCAAGAGCTTGCTTAACGAAGGCATCTAGTTATAACTTTCACTTTTAAGCAAATAATTATCTGCTGCGCTATTAAGTTTCTTATTGTTTAATTATTAAAATTCTCCTGCTCTTGTACCTGCTATGAACGCTGAAGCCTATAGGTCTATCTAGTTTTTCTAGAAGGTCTTACTAACAGAACTTAATCTTATATTAGCACTACGTAGAATAGGACACTTGCTGCAGCTAGTACTTAAAGAGTAATTAGGCCTAGGGTTTAATAGCTGCGCAAGAGCGACGTTCTAACTCTTAATATTAAGAGGATTATCTACACGCCTAATGCTCTCTACTGTTATAAGATTAGTTAAAAGGGCTACTAGGAGAGGCGTTAGTAGAGGTAAGAGATAAGCTTCATAAACCTTTCTTCTATACTAATTATTTTTATTAGGTGTTTTTTTATGTATAAGTCCTTTATTAAAGAACTTATCCTTAAAAAAAGATTATGTCTCCTCTTAGTTATTTGTAATCTTTAAGGGAAGTTCTATAGTCCTAATCTATGCCTTAATCTCTTTAAAAGTACTATGTATTAGGTTATCTATAACATCCTTCTTATTTCTTGTAAAGATTAATTCTTTGTTAAATACTATATCGCGTGTAGTAATTACCTTAGCTATAGTTCCTACCTATACACAGTAAATATTTGTAGATTACAGAGGGGTGACAAAAAAAAAGATGTTAAAAAAGTTATAGTTTTTAAAGCTTTTTATTTCGACAACTAGAAGTACTATACCCAAAAGAATTAGTGATATAGAAAGCTAATATCTTCCTTTTCAAGTTGGGTGGCTTAGTAAGCTGCTTAGTTAGCACGGTTGTCCCTGTAATCTTGCTTGTAATAAGATGAAAAAAAAGTGAAAATAGATTTCAGTATAACTTTTTTATAATTGTATAAAAACACGCTAAGAAAAAAATAAGTTTAATAAGCTTACATAAGTATAACGTAAGCGTATTTTAGAGGCTTACATCTTAATCTCGTAGAGTTTAATAAAAGGGTGAGAAAAATAGGGGTTGCTTACGTAAGCGCTAATTACGTAATAGCTTAGTAAGCTTTTAGTATATTAACTCCTCTTGTTTGTCCTAACTTGCTTTTTTTGTAATACCTCCTCTATGTCTCGCAATCTATCTTGATTTAAGCAGGAAGTTTATACTTTATATTTACAAAATAAGCCTATTTCTTTAATTAGTAATTTACTAGAAAAGTCCTCTAGAAGTATTACTAATACTCTTTATTAAATAAAACAAAAAAAAAGGCTCCTCTATCTACTTTTAGGCCTTAAAAAGGTCGTCCTACAAAGATCTTAAATAAAGCAGAAAAAGTGCTTAATAGAGACCTTACTAAAAGCCCTAAAAAGACAAATTGACGGCTTTTAAAAGAAAATAATCTAGACCTTTCTATAAGAAGCTTACAACGCTTATTAAAAAAGGAGAACTATTCTATTCATATTTCTTAAAAAAAGGCGCCTTTAGACGCTATAAAGGCTTATAATTGTTATATTTACGCTAAGCAATAGCTTAAAAACCTTAAAAATATTCACTTTGAGAAAGTTATATTTTCAGACGAGTCTGCTATGAAGTAAGGGCATAGTGCTAGGACAGAATACTATCAAATATAGAAAAGTAATAGGATTAGAAAGAAAATAGTTTCTACAACTAACAGACGTAAGTTTAAAAAAACTCTATTTAACTTAAAAAAAAACTTTAATATTTCTATTATTTTTCTATTATTCTTATCTATTTTTATTTTGCTTACTAATTAAGTTATAAGTCAAGATATTTCTATCTAAGTTTAGGGAGCGATTTAGATAGGTAGTAGATCTAAACTAGTAGCAAATAAAAGCCCTTTTATTACTACTCCTTTTAGGAGTTTAGACTATATTAAAAAGATCCTTATTCCTATAATAGAACCTGCGATAAAAAAAGGTAAGTTACATATACTCCTTTTTCCTACTTAGAGAGTGTTTACTCTATATTTAAATTATAAAGTAGCAATCGTTTTTTATATAATTAAAGGACTTACTAACCTCTATATAGGCTAGAAGTTTTAACAAGATAACGCTAAGATTTATAAAACTCTAGAAGTTTTATCTTAGTTTTCTAGGAATAGAAGATTGCTTTTTAAGCATCCTGCTTATAGTCCTGATCTAAATCCTATAGAAAACGTGTGGGCCTTGCTAAAAAACGCTTTAGCTAAAAGGCCTATTACTTCTTTTAGTATAGGAGAGAGTAAAAAATGTATGGCATCCTTTAAGGCTGCTATAAGGAAGGAATAGGATTAATTACCTTAAAAGGCGATTAATACCTGTATTCTATCTTTACTAAGGCGTTATTTGGACGTTAAGGAAGCTGAAGGCTGGTACACTAGGTATTAGTAAGCTTTCTTTGTTATTTATTTAGAAAAAACCCTAAAAACAAGCTCTTAATTACTACTTAATATTTTTTTTTACAATTACCTTTAATCTTACACACAGATATGTTTAAATAGTATTATTAAATATATATTTTTTATAGCGATATAACACCTTAAAAAAAAGTTATTTTGTTATTTATTCTTGAGTTTTTTATCTTTATTTTTACTGCTAAAGTTGAGCGCAAAAGAGCTTACTAAACAGCTTACTAAGTAGCTTAATTTAAAGAAGAAGATCTTGGCTTTCCAAATCACTAACTATTTTGGGTATAGCCCTTCTTGTTGTTGAAATACAAAGCTTTCAAAACTATAACTTTTTTGATATCTTTTTTCTTGTCACCTCTCTGTAATATCTAACTAGGAATCTAATCTATGCCTTATAATCAAGCTGCTATTGTTTACGCTTACTACGCTTTATATTATCTGTTCTTGCAAACGCCTTGCACCTATATACTTAGAAGTAGCTTTAGTATAGCTTATAGTAGTCTCTATTAATTTGCGTATCGCAGTGTTTAATTATAGAGATATACTGCTAATTAAGTAATCTTCGGCTATAGTAGCTATAGCAGGTTAGCGTCTAGTCGTATTACTCGTGCTTTATCCTTAATTACACCCTCTAAGCGTTCTGCTCTACTATTTTGAGCTTAAGTATTAGGGGCAGAAAGCTTAAGTCGCATGCTGTAGGTCTCTGCTTAATAAGCTACTTCTAGTTTAAATGTAATAATCTTATTATTAGTTTTAATTACTTTTATAGTAATATTAGATTAGATCTTTATAAGGATTACAAAGAATTTTCATAACTTAATAATTATTTACGCTGTTTAATTATCATTAAAGTAGTAGTCCTACATAAATCTAGTAACTTAATCTATAATTAGCATTTAGCTTTTTTCTTTAGTTAAGCTGTTAACTTTATAATTATAAAAGTTGTGGGAGCTGAGAAGGTTCAATTGCTTGATTAGGAGGAGTGGAATGAGTGTATTGAACAACTAAGTGCCACAACAAAGTGGTCAATAACTACTTATAAGGAATAAGACGATCTGGCCTGTATATATAGGTTCTAGCGCGATCGTCACGTGTTCAGCTTACCAGGATCACCTGCTCAACAGGGTGACCCGCATGTTGCGCATGTTAATACTCCAACACACCCCCTAGGTTAGTAAGATACTATTAATCTAAGCTGTAAGCAACTAGGCAATCGTAATAAATCAAGGTTGTTAACTAATAGGTCCCTCTGTAATTATAGTTTTTTCTGCCTAATCCTCTGTTGTCGTAGTAATGCTGCTTGTTAATGTTTTAATTAATCTCAGCAGTCCTGATATTAAAACATTAGATAGACTCTAAAAATCGCGTAATTAGTCAGTACGCAGCCTCTACAATAATATTAATTGTGTCTACTACCCCTCTAAAACTTTTGTCCTTAACCTTACTTCAATATTAATTACTAAGCTTTTTAGGACTGTCTTAACCACCATTACTAATATAGTAAGCAAGAGTGCCTTACTGTTCCCTTACTAATTAGCTGCTAATTTTTCTAGTGTAGTCCGCCCTAAGCAACAACAAGCGCAGCTCTAAGAGCTATTATTAATGTAATTAACGCTTAGAAAGCCGCTAGTAACGTAAGAACAGTGCTAAGCATAAGCGTCGCGTGCACTAAAGCCTGTTTAATAATAAGATTTAGCAAGCAGCTAATCTCTAAGATAATAAGAGTTAGTTGCCTCTACCTGTTAATCCTTTCGCTTACCGCAAGACATCTAGTAGCTCTGCTTAGAGGCTAATTGCCTTACCTACTAGATTAAGCCCGCTTATAGGTTCTTATTTAATTTTTAATCTATATAAGAGCCTAACTAAGCAATTAAGCTAGCGCAAAGGTAAGGCTCCTTAGGAGCTAATGCAAAAGTCTTAGCAGCTTACTATTTAAGTAGCGTCCTGCAATTAGCAACAAGACGACAACGTTAGCCTACAAACGCCTATTAAGCTGTCTACTAGACGCAACGCGCCCTCTTTAACCTAGAAAAAGGCGCCTAATAGCTCCTTAAAGATCGCTGCTAATCTATTACGCTCTTACGTTCCGCATTATAAGCGCTGTATAAAAAAGATACTGGATAGTTTGTATGCTAAACACTACTTTAATTGCATTTAGACTAGCAGTTAGAGTAGCTTACGCTGTAGTAGCTGCTTATCTTACACCTGCTACACAGTTAATATTAATCTCGCTAATTAATTTATAGCTATATATAGAGATAAAGAGGAAAGTCTTAAACCTGTTAACCTTCTTACTTAGCTAGCTAACTAGTTTTTAGGGATAGAACAACAATAAAATATACTAAGCTTTAAAAGCTTAACTACCCAAGGACATTATTGCTCGCTGCAAAGAGATTAAGAGTAGCGTTATTTATTTTTAAGGTATCAAAGGTGGTGGTTGTTGTTGTAGTCAAAATGGGTTTTCCAAAAAAGTGAAAAGCAGCTGCCCTCTACTAATTAGTCGTAAAAGTCAAAAAAAGATTGTGTGTAGTTAACGAAATTCAAACAGTGAGTAGATAAGTTCTAGGAGGAAAGTTTAGACCACTAAGCGATAATTAGGGTCAAAAATTTGCTAAGGTACTAAAAAACCACACTAGTTGAAACGTGTCCAACGGCGATTGCCAGCCTATAGCTAACAATAAGATTACAGTAGGATTGTAATAGGATTGTAACATAATGTAATAGAGGAGGGAAAGGACACGTACGTACCGCAGCAGGAGACTACAATACTTTATAAAGCTAAAGCTGCTACTTCTTACCTACTAATTCTTACCTTTTAAACAGCACTGTATATAAATAATTTGCATATAATACGCTGCAATAGCGTGTAACCTCTACAACAAGCATCTCCTTAACCTTAACTCTTATCTAAAGATAGGAAGCTTTCCTATTGTACACCTAGCCCCTAAACTAGTCTAGCTTAAGCTAATTATGTAGATACCTAAGTTTATTAAGCATCTATAAACTTAGCCTCTTTAGGACTTTATAATTATATCCTTTATAAACAACTCTAGAATCCGCGATATCTTTATATACAAAAAGAATATTAAGCCTTAACTTAGCTAGTTGTAGAAGGAATACAAGATTTATAGGGTGTTTGCTAATACTAGTAAAGTACTTAAAATGCTCTGCTTTAGCATCTCTCTCTTCTTGTTATTCATGCATAGGCTAAGTAAAGAAACTATTAACTAGTTAGGCTAGCTGTTGCATAACGTTAAAATGGCGATAGAGAAGAAAGAGGCAGGAAAGGAGGAGTAGGCGTTCTATTGTTGTATGTATAGGTTAGAAAGCAAGGTAATAATAGTGCTGCTTCTTTAATTCGTCCAAGAGTATCTAGAAGTAAAGCCTTAATATAAGTAGGCGGCATAGGCAGGATAGGGCGCGTTAAGTTAGGAGGCGATTTGCGTCTTTGTCTTGCTTTTCTTTGTTTCTGTCTAAACATACGACACACTAATTGCGTGCCAGCAATGCCAAACAAGAGGGTATAAGCCCCAATACCTATTGTTAGCAATAAATCTTTTTTTTTACTAAAAAGGTGTCTACAAAATGTGTGGTCACATCAAAAGGTTGTCTCAAAAGGCCGAAGCCAAAGAGTAGCGTTATAACTACTAGAAAGCCTTCTGCAAAGAAGCCTCCCGCTAATAATTTTTATGCTTAAGAAATGTTGTATTACAGTTTTGCTACTTAACCTCCTGCTCCTGCTCCTACTCCTACGTTCGCTCCTGCTCCTACTTAGCAACCTGTACACCAGCCGTAATAGTCAGCTTATTATTCTTAGTAGTAATAGCAGCAACATAAGTAGCCTTAGCAGCAACCTGCTTAAAGGTTGCTACTTTAAGAGTAGGCTACCCGCAGAATGTTGCCCCTTGCTGCTCTATACAATTGTCCTTCTGTTTATTGTCCTAATTGCTATATGACTTATTTATATAAGCGCAATTATTATACTAGGGTAAGAAGGTAATTATCTAACAACTCTATGTATAGAAGTAATAAGTTAGAATTGCGCCGCAATACTACTTACTTTTAGACTCTTACTATTTAGGCTTAGATAGCTTAAATTGCTCTTAAGCTAGCTAAAGCTAAGTAGGCTAAGCGTAATGCGATAATAGAGTCTCGCAAGTATAATAAGTCTAATGCTTATTAGTTATAAGGTTCCTAGTTTTAGTAAAATAGTCTAGCTCACGTTCTCCTGCTTAATAAAATAAGCTATTAAGAGGAGACTTAGCCTAGTATATAGATATTGCTACTTAATATAAATCCTTTGCTTATTAATTATTATTTCTTTTAATTAAATGCTTAACTTGTTTAAGGTTAAGTAACTGCTTAAACTTTTTAAACTATTGTTAGGTAAGCGACATAGTTAGTCTATTAGCTAGCATAATTGCTGTTTCTCAGTATTTAACCTAAAATAATCCTTTAGCAAATTCCTGCTATAGCTACATATTTTGTATATCTACATATCTTAATTAAGTGCTAATCTACTTATTCTTCCTAACTACAAGCCTAATTATTTGTTAATTATTACAATAGACTGTTTAGACGTCTTTTAGATTAAGAGATAGCTTGCAAAAGAAGTACTTAAGGGCTATAGCCTTTTTAGTAGTATACTTAAGGGCGAGCAGCTTAGCCTTAGTAGTTAACGTAGTTACTTTAGTCTGCTAAGCTACCTTCTAAAATATTAGACTACTATATAAGATAGCTATGTATCTATAGAATAATTAATAAGTTTCCTAATTATTTACAGAGGAAGCATCGCCTGCAATTATTAAGTCTAGGCTATTATAGTTTCTATATTAGATCGCATCCTATCTTGTTTAATAGAAGTATATAATTACTTATTTAATAGCTTTTATATGCTAATTGCTAGAGTTTGTAAGGAAGTGTAAGAGCTTTAAGATTAAGTAAGTAACATCTAGTTGTAGCATAATAGCTAAATACAGCACTAATTTAACCTTTTCTTAGTAGGCCTTAATCTCTTGCTTAGTTGCTTTACTAGTATTCTTAATTAGCTCTTTTAACGGCAATAAAGTCTTTAAAAAGCTGCTATTCTCTAGCTTAAACTTCTTTGTAATCTTATTAATATATATATTATGTATAAGCGTAATTGTTTACTTCTTACAATCTCTTATTATCTAGATACTAAAGAACTATTTAACTAATCCTTGTTCTTTTATCTTATACTTGCCTATAATCTTTAACTAAAGATCTATTGCCTTCTGCTTATAATCTTTTGCAAAGGGCAGTAGGATATTATCTATATAAAATAATACTAGGATCTTTCTTTCTTAATTAAAGAAAAGGCAGGGCTCCTCTAGCAGGGTGATTAGTCTAATCTCCCTTAGTAATCCTAAGAACTCTTTATACTATAACAGTAGCGAGTCTTACAATTTATACAATGCGCAGTTAAGCTATACACACTTCTCTAGCTTCTTAAAGCTATCTAGCATCTTATAGATTACTAGATTGTCTACTGTAATTAACGCATTAAGAAATGCTCCTATAACATTATATTACTTAATCTCTAGATTATTCTTAGCAGCGATAGCTATTACTGCTTAGAAGAACTTAGCTGCTAATATAGCAGCGTATATTAAGTTAATTAAGTTCTTCTCCTAAAGATTACCTCTTATAACAATCTACGCCTTGCATTTAAAAAAGAAGCTATTCTAATTAAACTTATAGGTCTAAACCTATTTTATAGGTATTAGGTAATTATTTGCTTCTTCTCCTAATATCTTTGTTTAAGTTCTATTCTTGCTTAACTAATTAATCTCCTTCCTGTAGGCATCTTTAAATAGGGCCCTTATAAGATACTAAAGTAACTACTTTTATAATCCTAGTAGTTTAGGTAGGTTATTGCGATGCTGTTAAGCATTTCTACTTAGCTTATACTTAGTAAGCAAAGCTGCTATAACTATATAATTAAGAGTTTTATAGCTTACTTAGTCTTCCTAAGTTGCTTACAAACCTAGCAGGTAGGTATTATAAAAATTATTTCAAAATAAAGTCTTATAATCTGCAATTAATGCATTAATACTACTTATGCTTCTACCTTCTAGTTAATTATTAGGATCTTAGGTTGCGTCTTTACGCTTACGCCCGCCACCTAGCTTACGTAGTAGAAGATAACAATTTGTAAACTAATTTAGACTTTTACCTATAATCTTAGCACTACGTTTTATAAGCAGAAGTTAAGCTTGTAATTGCTTACTCTATCTACTATTTAAGGCCTAAGATCTTAAATCTTAAGATAATTTACGCCCTACTATCCTGCTTACCTAAGCAGGTGTTCTATCACGACGAGCTAGCGCCTTAGAGTCTTTAGGCACAGACTGTTAGACTAGTAATAAGTTATTAGGCTTATTTAAAAGTGGCTCCCTACCTTTAGGTATTAACAGATTAGCTTCTTTTAGCATATGTTATGCTATTGTAACTATTAATAACCTTGCAATTAATTGCGTTGTCGCTCCTTAGAGTCTTTAGTTTAAGAGTTAGTTTTAGGGTAGCAAGACTAGTATTTTGCTGCTAATATAAGCAAGTTCCTAATAGTATACTAGCCTTATACTCTATTTGCTTAGCATCTTCTAATCTACTCTTGTCTTTAGTAAGTAGGCCTTCCTTACTACTTAAGATAATAAATAAAGTACTCTTAAGGTCTTTAGTAGTTAGCTATATATCTTAATCTGCCCTTCCTTAAACAGGCGAGAAGTCTAAATCCTCTCCTAAATTAACTAGCTCGCTATTATAAAGGATCTCTACAATCTTAATTACTAAATTCCTTAGTAGCTTTTTCTCGCAATCTCTTTTATAGAATTAACGTTTATTAAAGATCATATTATAAGTAGTAATTACCTAATTAAGTGTTAGTACCTATATGTAGTATATATTAGAGGCTTAATAACTAACTAAATAACTAATATAGCTGCAAGAATTAACCTTAAATCCTTAATAATTACGCCTAGCTGCCTTCTCCTTGTTTAAAGGATAAGCTTAGCAGCTATAGGCATAGATTTTACTCTAGTCTAGGCGTAGATTAGCAGTCTAGTGTCTAATCTTAAGTAGTTAACCATATTAGAAATATTTCCTAAACTATTCTTTAAGCACCTAGTTAGAGGATTAGTAGCTATAAATCTTAGTAGGGCTTATTCTATGTAGGTAAGCCGCTGCATCTATAATTACTAGCTAAAGCTTAGCTAGTAGATTAGCGCTTATGCGCAACTTAATACCCTTTGTAATTAGCTCTTAACTAGCTCTCTCCGCCAAGCTATTAGGCTTATAAGTATATAGCAGTGGCATCTTAATTATAATCTCTTTCTCTATAGCCTATTCCTTATATCTTAATTGCCCTCTCTAAGGTAGTGTAGTAGTATTGTTATTCTAATAGATCTCTATAATCTTCTGCTAATATTTCCTCTTAATCCTTACAGCAAAGCCTTTAATTACAGGCATAATATTATTTATTATCTTTAACTAAATATTGTAATTGTACAGCTTACCTAAGTAATGTTCTTTAATTATTAGTGCCTATTTCTTAAGCAGCGAACTAGTTAGGAAATTAAACAGATCTTATAAAAACTTATAAAAAAGTTGTAGCAATCTCTTCCTTAGTTACTACAAGATTATTTTTAAGGCATAAGCTATTACGCAGTGTTTATATTCTAATAGCTTCTTACTAGTATTCTTAACATTCTACGCTAAGTAGACTAAGGCTTTAATAGCTTATTGTCCTAAGTGTTTTAATTATTAATGCTATAGGTCCTTATTACTAGTACGCATCTAAGGTTTCCTTAATTGCGCTACAGCATTTACGAGCAGTAGTTAAGTAGGGTAATAAGTAAGTTGCTTATATTTAATAAATAAGAAATTAAAGTAACACTTAAGGTTAATTAAGACAACGTTCTTCTTAATTGTTCTAAATTGCAAGGTATAATTATATCCTAAATACTAAATACCTGCCTGCTTAAGCCGTGCTTCTAATATAATATTAATATAGAAACCTAGTACAACCTTAACGTTAGTAAGTAGAAGATTAGCTGTCTTAAGGCTAGCCTTGCTGTGCAGGACGTTCTTAAGCAGCTTATTTCCTATACTAGTAACTAGTATAATTTAAGTGCCTACTTTAATAGTCTTGTCCTTAGCGTATTTGCTAAAGGTGCCTATTATTATGTAATCTATAGTATTAACTAGGTAGACTACTAACTTACTATCTATAATTGTGTAGAGGGACAGGGTATAAGGGGTAAAAGCTGCGCTAAACACATTTAGTCTAATTTCCTTAATAAGGTCCTTTAGGTTAATTAATGCTAAAACTAATAAGCTAGGGTAGAATCTACTTATCTTATTAAAAGCTTATCTGCTAGTGCTAGCCTTCTAGCCTTCCCTTTTAATCTAGGTGCGTAAGGTTACCTATTTATTACTATTCTATTACTTAAGGATCTTCTTTTTGTTATTGTCTAACAGTTTAATTAGTATACTGCTAAGAAGGCTTAATCTAGTAACTATAGTTTAAAGTTAATAGTAGTTGCGTAGTGTCTAGAAGTGCTTACTTATAGGCCCTTTACTAGCCTTACAGAGGCAAAGGTGTGATTGCTTACTACTCTTGTTTAACTTTAAGTTGTTAGCGCTAGTAAACTATTAAGCTACCCCTAATTTAAATCTAGTTTAGAACACTGTGTGTCCTTTTCCTTTTAAGAAAGTAATTAACTAATCCTGTAATAAAACACTAAAGATCTTTTCTAGATTATTAAGAGTTAAATAAGCTTTTCTAAGCGCTATTACTTGCGCTAGCTTATTTTACTTCTTGCGCGACTAGTCTAGTGCAATCTTAGTGCCTAAGGCGTCTAAAAAATTAGTAATTGCTAACAGCCTAATAACTTTAGAAAGTAAGTAGATTGTTGTTTATTAATACAGTAGCTACTACTTAGTAAACTATTGCTTAAGGCCTATTTGTCCCTAGTAAGCCTTATTAAGGTGTAATCTGTACTGCGCCGTAATTAAATATTAAGTATTTTAATTTGTAGGTGCGAGATCCTCCTTTAAGATCTTTACTAAGGCTTACAGGCTAGTAAGGTTTTAAGTAATTATGCTTATTAAGGCGTTTAAAAGCAGGTCTAAATAGACAGTCTTACTAATCTAGTACTTAACATTAGTAATCTTAGCAACTTTTCTTATTTTTAAGCAGCTTGTACTTTATACTTGTTAACCAGCTTATTGTGATTATCCTTCTTATACTTAGTATTAAGTAATTAAGCCTTATATTTGCGTTAAGCAATCTTATAGTCCTCTTGTATTTAAGCGCTAGCGCTAGGTAATAGAGCAACTAGCTGCTTAATATCCTTAGGCAGTTCTAGATACTGTAGCTCCTGGTAATCTATTAAGGGAACGTCCAGGAGATCAGGATTAACCTAATCCTAGATACCTTTCTCTAAGTAGTGTAGCTTTAATAGAGCAAACTAGGTTAGCTAGTCTAATTAAGCCTTAAGGATTACCCCTAAGGCGACAAGCAGTGTATTAGTAAGGTCTATCTTAAGATAAGATGCTACGTGTAGGATCGCGACGTGGGTTATTATTAGGGTAACAACAAATTAATTAGTTAGTTAGTAATTTGCTAAGTAGCTTATATTAGAAAGAGGTTTAATTGTAAAATTAATAAGAGAGGTACAGCAGCAGCAACGATCTGCTGGCTATGCTTTAGGAGAATAGAGAAGAGTAAAATACTAATTAAATAGTTAACCTTACAGCTTGCTGATTGCGCAGTGGGAATTAAAACTATAATTAAGCAGCCAGGCTTATAACTGTGGGAGCTAAGAAGGTTTAATTGCTTAATTAGGAGGAGTGGAATGAGTGTATTAAACAACTAAGTGCCACAACAAAGTGGTCAATAACTACTTAAGAG
This sequence comes from Alternaria sp. 'sect. Undifilum', assembly GCA_024321975.1. Taxonomy (NCBI): domain Eukaryota; kingdom Fungi; phylum Ascomycota; class Dothideomycetes; order Pleosporales; family Pleosporaceae; genus Alternaria; species Alternaria sp. 'sect. Undifilum'. The sequence goes on from JAJJZI010000006.1 coordinate 1,473,415, forward strand.
GAATAAGACGATCTAGCCCGTATATATAGGCGCTAGCGCGATCGTCACGTGTTCAGCTTACCAGGATCACCTGCTCAACAGGGTGACCCGCATGTTGCGCATGTCAATACTCCAACAAAAGTTAAATAAGATACGTTCTCCTAGAGCTTTATTAATTATACGCGGTGTGTAGTAGATAAGCCTTTTAGCTTTTACTCTTCTACAGGCGTTATATTCTACTGTAAGCACTCTACTAATCCTTACTCCCTTAAATTGTTATATAAGGTGCTTAAGCGCACTTAGTTTTAAGTAACTTATTCTCTTATGCTATGTAAGGGCTTGTGCGCGTTGTCTTTAATTATATTATAGTTTAACTAACTTAGAGGCTATTATTACGTAGTTGTTAATTAGGTTTACTTTAAGCACCTACTGTCTATATAACTTAGTAAGGTTAGCAATTAAATTATCTAGAAGTAATCTTTAAAGGACTATTAGATTATGTTTAGTGTCCTACTATAAGCCTTGTAAGTAGAGTATCTTGAATAAGACAAGATTGCAGAGCAGATCAAGGTAGTATGCTACGTCTTTTAAGTATAGTTAGCTTTAAGTTTACCGATTTACTACTATTAAAGTAACTAATCTATATGCCCTAATCTATACTCGTAAGTTACTTGCTTATAAGAAGTCTCCTTAGAGTGCTAATTATGTTTTTGTAAATTAGATCGTATTGTTAAAGATATAACAAGTTAATCTAGAATTAAGGATCTATAACTATCGTAGAAGATATGTAACTTAGCTTGTTTTAAATAAAGCTTTAACAACCGTGTAGTCAATGTCTCTAATCTTCTAACTATATAGTTAGTTGTTGTGCTTAATTATAGGTGTTGCTGTATACAACTCCTTAATTGCTAGTCTCTAAGATTGTAATTGCTACTAAGCGTTGTAAAGTGTTTTTTGCATAGCTAAGCTATTATTAATACGTAATTAGACTTAATCTATCTGTTGTCTTAGGGTTGCTACTAAGCTAGTGCACTACTTAGGTGCGCGTACTAGTAATCCTTAAGCGCATGTCTTATATTATATGCTTTACTGGCTTCAGCCTTTTAAGACAACCTTTTGATGTGACCACACATTTTGTAGATACCTTTTTAGTAAAAAAAAAGATTTATTGCTAACAATAGGGGTTAGGGCTCATGTCTCCTTATTTAGCATTGCTAGCACGCAATTAGTAGGTCGCATGTTTAGATAGAAATAAAGAAAAGCAAGACAAAAATGTAAATTACCTCCTAACTTAACGTACTCTATCCTGCCTATTCTTGTTACTTTACTACTAGGCGCTCCTAGATAAAGTAAAGTAGTAACACTATTATTACCTTGCTTACTAACTTATAGACGCTATAATAGAAAGCCTACTCTTTCTTTCTTGCCTCTTTCTTCTTTATTACTAATTTAACGTCTTGTAATAGCTGTTTAAGCTAAGTTCTAGTCTTTATACTTAGCCTTTGCATAATAAATAAGAAGAGAGAGATACTAAAGCAATAGATCTTAAGTACTGCACTAGTATTAGCAAAAACCCTAGAGATTGTGTATTCCTTCTACAACTAGCTAAATTAGGGCTTAATAATCTTTTTGTATATAGAGATATTACAGATAAAGGACTTGTTTAAAATTATTATAAACTTAGAAGTCTAGCTAAGTAGTTAAGTTTTAAGATACTTAATAAATTTAGGTGTCTGTATAAGTAGTTTAAGTTAGACTAAATTAGGTGCTAGGTAGGTAGTAGCAAAGGATGCTTTTTTTAGAAGAGAGCTTAGAATAAGGAGATACTTGCTGTAGAGGTTGTATGCTATGTTGTAGTGCAGTGTATTGTATACGAATTGTTTGTATGCGGTGCTGTTCAAAAGGTAAGAAGTAGTAGGTGAGAAGTAGCGGCTTTATAAAGTATTACAGGCTCCCGCTGCGGTACGTACGTGTCCTTTCCCTCTATCGCATTATGTTGCAATCCTATTGCAATCCTACTGTAATCCTATTGCTAGCTATAGGCTGGTGATCGCCGTTGGACACGTTTTAACTAGTGTTGTTTTTTTAGTACCTTAGCAAATTTTTTTGACCCTGATTATCGCTAAGTAGTCTAAGCTTTCCTCCTAGAACTTATCTACCTACTGTTCGAATCTCGTTGACTACACACAATCTTTTTTTTGACTTTTGCGATTAATTAGTAGAGGGTAGCTGCTTTTCACTTTTTTGGAACCCTATTTTGACTACAACAACCACCACCTTTGACATCTTAAAAAATAAATTATATGCTTTACATTTGCTTATAGTATGTTAATTATTAGTTAATCAAGCATCCTTAGTAGGCGTTTAATTTTAGCAGAGTTTACGCTTCTACCTAGAGTTATCTATTTTGTCTTTGTTAAGCGTTAGTAATCTAGCCCTTGTAGCTACTCTAAAAGATGCCTTAGTTAACTTTGTTTTAGATAGGTAAAACAGCTACATGTAATCTTAATCTTGACAGATTATATCTTTAACTATAATTAGCAGATTCTTCAATTTATAAGATACAAACAATATTGCCTATTATTTTAAGTGCTTAGCTGTCGCTTGAGTAAAGTTATTCTTAATGTACGTGTCTAGTTAGCACTTAAGTATTCTAACAGCTTTGCCTTTAATTGTAGCATAATTAACTTTAGTTAGCTATATTTGTTATAAGGCAATTACTCTTAGCAGCTTTATTATAGTTTTGTACTGCTTATAGGCTTCCTTAATCTTGTCTTTAGCGTTAATGCCTACAGTAGCTATAAAGTTAGTAATCTACTAATAATGTAATTATCTTGCTGTACAGCAATTCGTGTATAGGTAGTTATTAACTCTTTACTAGATTTCATATGTAATCTTTTTAAAAGCGACTTGCTTCTTTATGTACTTCTAATCTTCTGTTTTATATTAATCTAACTTAATTTTATATCTCTCTAGATCCTTTTTGTATAGCGCTTTCGCGTTTGTAGCTAGATTAGTAGGTTGAGTAGGTATAAAGGGCGGTATAGGTGCGCTAGCGCCGTGATCAGCCTAGTACGATGCTGCGTGAGCATTAATCGCTTATTACGACGCTTAGTAGTTGCTTAGTTAAGGCATCTAAAGCACTGTTAGCTTAGTGAGAGGCTTAATTATAAGGTTTAAGTCTATCTTTTCCTACACGCGTAGTAAGTCTGCGCGCGTCTTAATCTATTATATCTATTTAATCTAGTTCATGTAATTAGTAAGGATTACAGAAGGGTTTTATAAAAGTAGTGTAGACATCTTATTAATAGCGTATAGAGTTTTCTTGTGTTTGTTAATCCTTGTTTAGTAAGGTAGTAAGACTCTTAATTGTCAGAAATAATAGGTTGTTAAAACTAATAGGATAATAATAATATATTTAATAATAATTGTATTGTATTAATAAGTGATTGTGTGTTGTTTTGTTAATTAATTAAGTTAATTACGGGTGCCTTTTTTATCCGAGGGACTCTTGGCGGTGCTAGCGCGTTTAGCGTCCTGTAGTGCTACTCCCTAACCACCCTTCCTAGATCCTTTGTTCGGTCTTGCCGACCTACTGATCACCTTGCCGACCTCTTGATCAATTGCGCAAATTTCCCAAATTTGACAAAGTATAACCTCTGCATCTATTAGCTACATGCCTGTAGCTTAAAAACTCTTCAATATAAGATCTAGCTTTATTATAACGCCCTAGGCAGGCTAAAAGACTTTAAAGAAGTTGTGTTTTGTAACTCTTATAAGGCCTTGTAAGTGTTAAAGGTAGTAGTTAAGTTCTTAGAAGTAGTACTTTAAAAAAAGCGCAAAGAGCACTATATTAAGCAGCTAAAGGCTGTAAGTTGCGTAAAAAAAAAGATAAAAAGGAAAATTTAATTTGCGTTGCAAAAATTTATAAAATTAGTTATTAAATAACTTCTATAGCAATAAAAAATAAAGAGCTTGTAGTTGCAGCGCGCTTATTGCTTCGTATAGCGCTTAAACATTTATTTAAGCTAGTCTAATCCTATATTATTATTGCTTTATTCTAAGAGTAAATTTAAGAAGAAAACCTTGTGTTTACTAACCTCTACAGCGTTAACCTAGCCTAATTAAAGCCTAAAGGTGCTCTAGTATACAAGAGCGGGCAGCAGTGCATCCTTAGAAGCGGATATGCAAGCTAGCAGCATTATTTATTCCTTATTGCGATCTTAAACTGCTGCTGTACGCTTTTTTAAAGCCTAAACTATTTTAGTAAAAACGCGCTTTAAGTAGTTTGAAATACTAATAAAAAAGCTTTTTTTATTTATATTATAGGTATTGTGCGTGTTAACGTTGTACTCTTGTATTTTTAAGTGCAACAAGTTAAAGTACAGCTTATATCTTTTTTTAGAGTTAGCCTAGTGTTAGTTGTAATTAATTTTAGCGCTTGATTTAATAGTAAGCTTATTAGCGTAGCAATGCAGAAATTAAGAAACCTAGCTTTTAAAAACTGCACATTTTATTACTAACTCTGTAAAGTTTTATATTATTTTTTGTGTAGGTAACAAGCCTTGCCTTGTACATCTTTCTATATATTTTATAAGCTTATCTTCTTGTTGTAAGTTAAGTAAGAGCTGGCGTTTAGCCTAAGCTACATAAAAGCGCATTTTGCCCTTATGCCTTTGCAACAATGTTGTTTAATTAACTCTAAATTTTTTTGCAACATAGCAGTAGAAGAAATTATATCCAGCTTTACGTAATTTAATATATCTAATTGCTTCTTAAATTAGGTATATAGTTGTGGAGTTATAACGCAGTAAAGTGGCTTCGGTCTTTTAAGACAACCTTTTGATGTAACCACACATTTTATAGACACCTTTTTAGTAAAAAAAAAAATTTATTGCTAACAACAGGTATTAGGGCTTATGCCCCCTTGTTTAGTATTGCTAGCACGCAATTAGTGTGTCGCATGATTAAATAGAAATAAAGAAAAGCAAGACAAAGACGTGAATTACCTCTTAACTTAACGCGCCTTATCCTGCCTATACTACCTACTTATGTTAAGGCTTTACATCTAGGTACTCTTAGACAAATTAAAGAAGCAGCACTATTATTACTTTGCTTTTTAACCTACACATACGATAATAGAATACCTACTCCTCCTTTTCTACCTCTTTCTTCTCTATCGCTATTTCAACGTTATGCAACAGCTAGTCTAACTAGTTAATAGTTTCTTTACTTAGCTTATGCATAATTCACAAGAAAAGAGAAATACTAAAGTAGAATATTTTAAGTACTTTACTAGTATTAGTAAACACTTTATAGATCTTATATTCCTTCTATAACTAGCTAAATTAAGTCTTAATATTCTTTTTGTATATAGAGATATTGCAGATTCTAGACTTATTTATAAAGAATATAAGTATTTATTTTTTAAGGTGTCAAAGGTGGTGGTTGTTGTTGTAGCCAAAATAGGGTTCTAAAAAAGTAAAAAGCAGCTACCCTCTACTAATTAATCGCAAAAGTCAAAAAAAAGATTGTGTATAGTTAACAAGATTAAAACAGTAGGTGGATAAGTTCTAGGAGGAAAGCTTAGACCACTAAGCAATAATTAGGATTAAAAAAATTTGCTAAGGTACTAAAAAACGACACTAGTTGAAACGTGTCTAACGGCGATTGCCAGCCTATAGCTGACAATAGGATTACAGTAGGATTGTAATAGAATTGCAACATGATGTGATAGAGAGAAAGGACACGTACGTACCGCAGCGGGAGCCTGCAATACTTTATAAAGCTAAAGCAGCTACTTCTCACCTACTGCTTTTTACCTACTGCTTCTTACTTACTGCTTCTTACTTACTGCTTCTTACCTACTGCTTCTTACCTTTTTAACAGCACTGCATACAAATAATTTGTATACAATACACTGTAATAGTGTGTAACCTCCGCGGCAAGCATCTCCTTATTTTAGGCTCTCTTCTAAAAAAAGCATCCTTTACTACTATCTACCTAGCACCTAATTTAGTCTAACTTAAACTACTTATGCGGACACCTAAATGTATTAAGTATCTTAAAACTTAACTACCTAGCTAGACTTCTAAGTTTATAAAAAATTTAAATAAGTTCCTTATCTACAATATCTCTATATACAAAAAGATTATTAAGCTCTAATTTAGCTAGTTGTGCAAGGAATATATAATCTCTAGGGTATTTACTAAAACTAGCGCAGTACTTAAGATCTATTGCTTTAGCATCCTCCTCTTCCTGTTTGTCGTGCAAGGGCTAAGTATAGAGACTAGAACCTAGCTTAAATAGCTATTGCAAGACGTTAAATTAGCAATAAAGAAGAAAGAGGCAGGAAAAGAGGAGTAGGCTTTCTATTATTGCGTCTATAGGTTAGCAAGCAAGGCAATAATAGTATTACTACTTTACTTTATCTAGAAGCGCTTAGCAGTAAAGTAATAAGAATAGGCGGGATAAAGCGCGTTAAGTTAGGAGGCAATTTACGTCTTTGTCTTGCATTTCTTTATTTCTATCTAAACATGCGACACACTAATTGCGTACCAGTAATGCTAAATAAGGGGGCATAAGCCCTAATACCTGTTGTTAGCAATAAATCTTTTTTTTTACTAAAAAGGTGTCTACAAAATGTGTGGTCACATTAAAAGGTTGTCTTAAAAGGCCGAAGCTAATATAATTATAAAGTCCTAAAGAGGCTAAGTTTATAGATGCTTAATAAACTTAGGTATCTGCATAATTAGCTTAAGCTAGACTAGTTCAGGGGCTAGGTGTACAACAGGAAAGCTTCCTATCTTTAGATAAGAGTTAAGGTTAAGGAGATACTTATTATAGAGGTTATACGCTATTACAGCGTATTATATATAAATTATTCTTATACAGTGCTGTTTAAAAGATAAGAAGTAATAAGTACGAAGCAGTAGCTTTAGCTTTATAAAGTATTATAGGCTCCTACTGTAGTACGTACGTGTCTTTTCCCTCCTCTATCGCATCATGTTGTAATCCTGTTGCAATCCTACTGTAATCCTGTTATTAGCTATAGGCTAGCAATCGCTGTTAGACACATTTTAACTAGTGTCGTTTTTTAGTACCTTAGCAATTTTTTTAACCCTAATTATCGCTTAGTAGTCTAAGCTTTCCTCCTAGAACTTATCTACCTACTATTTAAATCTCGTTAACTACACACAATCTTTTTTTTTAACTTTTGCAATTAATTAGTAGAGGGTAGCTGCTTTTCACTTTTTTAGAACCCTATTTTAACTACAACAACAACCACCACTCTTGACACCTTAAAAAATAAATAACGCAGCAAAGATAGGATAATTAAAATGTTATAATGTTGGGGTGGCTCAACCCGCGACGTGGCTCATCCCGCGCACAGGCACGGTACGCCGTTAACCTCGGTACTGTGTCTGTGCGCGCAATGCCCATGTTTGAGTAATGCGCACCTAATAACACCTAATACTTAGAAAAGATGAGGCTGTACAGCCACCCACAGTCGCTATTATCACGAGATTTTATAGTGTCGTAGTAATTATAGCATTGCGATTATAATAGGCTACTTGTATTTACTTGGTAGCTTGGTAGTGCGGCCGTGGCGGGTGGTCCAAGTTGGGACGGCTAGTGCAGCCACCTCAGCTTAAACATAAGATGAATTAACAACAACACGTTTCCAACGCTTCTACTTTTAAGAGGAGCTCTGTGAGGCTTTGTGCTTACCCTTTTAGGATAATTGTATAGCTTTTTTAGCGTCGCGGGCTCTCTTTTAGGCCTCCTTTTTAGCTACTTTAATAGCTTTCTCCTTCTCCCGCACCTCCTTAGCTCTCTCTCTTTTAACCTGTCTCTCCTTAGCTTGTTAAAGCTTGTATAATTAAGCTTGCTCTTTCATGTAAGATCTCTTAGCTTTTCATAGTTATTGTTGTTATTTCTCTTGTTGTCGTAAAGCGTAATTATCCTAAGCTTAACAGACCTTACAAGGGCTCTAAAAGATAGCTCTTCTGTAGCACTCCTCTAAGTTGTTAAGTTATAAGGTAAACCTTTTCTTTTTATGTCTCTTTTTTATTAAAAGAGCCTCTATTAGGCCCTTAATCTTAAAGTTAAGGAGCTTATTTTGTACTAAGATGTAATAGAGTAATTAGCAGAGCTTTTTAGACTTCTTTGTGCTTGTATCTTAAGTTGTTTAGCGTATAAGAGACTCTATTTAAAGCTAATCCTTACTACTAAGTACTAACGTTGGGCTTTTATCTAAACTTAAAGCTTCTTTAGTAAATCTTTTAAGTATAACGTTCTAGTTAGGTAGTACTATACTAGTAGCTTTAAAGCTCTTTTAAATAGTCTTAGGGATAAAAGCCTTGCCCTAGGCACACTAAAACAACGGGAAAAATTCTCCTTTATATACTTAGAGAAGCCTCTAACTCCTCTAAAGGTAGGATAAGGGCTCTTTTAAGTAGGCGTCTATTAGAGGCTTAAATAATGCTATATTAAATGGCTAAAGCGTATAAGTTAAATAAGGAAGAAAGACAGCTAGTAGGATCTTGTTGTTGTTGTAGTATATAATACAATTAATTATTATTTAGGATCTATAGCTGTTAAAGATAAGTAACTAGTAACTTAAGCGAGCTTTCTGTCTTAACTCTTAATTAAACACCTCCTTAAGCTAAGCTAGCTCTATATTATTGTTAGACTAGCTAGTAAGAGATAAGCTGACAAAGACTAAGTATTGTTCTTATTTATTAGAGGCTACCTAGCTTAATTGTATAGTATTGTTAGCTGATTTAAATATAATGCTTAGCAATAAAGCTCCTCTATCTAAACAAACATAAGCTATTACTATTACTTACTCTCTATTGCTATCTTAAATAGCTGCTTCTACTGCTTTTTGCTTATATAACTTTATATTAAATACTCTTTTCAAGCGTCCTGTTATGCTAATTATAAAGCCATTTTAATCTATATTGTATATTTACTGAGCCTCTACTTTATACTCCTTTATCTTATTATGCAAAAGACTAAAGTACAAGCTGTACTTAGCTTTAGAATTAGCTTTGTGGCGATTCTAGTCTATCCCTCTCTGCTAGCGTGAAATGAGATGGTCTAGGTTTCTGCGGAAGAAGCGGGTAACCTAGCTTTCTAATACCTCTCTACTAAGTAGAGATAAAGCAAAGCTGCGTATCATCGTACAGCTAAGTAGTATACGTCTCTTAATAAGCGTTTTAATATATTGTATAAACTCTGTCTTATGTTGTTAGTAGAGGGAAAGGTAGGTAAGCTCGCGCGGGCTTGTTTAGTTCTAGTGCCTCCGCGTCAACGTTGACTGTACTATACTATACTTTTTAGCAACTTGTAAGTACAAGAAAGACGCGCTAGGTGCGCGCGATTTGATTTCTTTAATTGCTTTCTAGATCAGGGCTATATTAGTAGAGTTATAACGCAATCAGTTTTGGTGGTTGTTGTGGTGGGGTGCGCATTACTCGAACATGAGCATTGCGCGCACAGACATGGTACAGTGCCCGTGCGCCATGTGAGCCAGGTCAGCATGTGAGCCACCTGAACATCATAACATCAAAATCATCCCAACTTCAACGCGTTATAACTCTACTACTATAAACCTAATTCAAGAAGCAATTCAAGATATTAAATTGCGTAAAGACAGCGCATCTTTTTTATACTACAAAGTTACAAAAAAATTTAAAGTTAATAAAATAATGTTGTTGTGCCGCTACTAAGGTGCAATATGCTTAAATGCATCCTAGGAACAAGCGCAGCAGTTACTTAGCCTACAATAAGAAATAGACCTAGTAAATTACATAGAAAGATGCACAAAGTAAGGCTTACTACCTATATAAAAGATAGTACAAAATTTTAGCAGTATAGTTACAAAATAGAAGGTATCTAAAAGCTAAGTAACTTAGTTTCTACATTACTATTTTAACAAACTTACTACTAAATAGAGCATAAATTTTAATTATAACTAGCATAAAGCTAACAACAGCGTTAAATATAAGCTCTACTTTAACTTCTTTTACACAAAGATGTAAGAGTATAGTATTAATAAGCAAAATATATGTAATATAGATAAGAAGGGCTTCTTTATTAGCTACATAACTCGCTTAAAAAGAGTCTTTAGTAAAGCTTCTTTAACTTAAAAAGAGCGCACTACAGCAGTACAAGATAGCAATAAAAAATAAGTAATACTACTAGCCTACGTATACGCTTCTATTAAGGCATTACTACCTACTCTTATCTACTAGGGCAGCGCTAAGATTTAATTAAGCTAGGTTAATAATATTGTAGCTAAATAATACTAGGTTTTTATCTCCTACTTGCCTTTAGAAAGACAAATAATAATCTTAGCCTTGCCTAGCTTAAATAGGTGTTTAATTGCTATACAAAGGCAAAAGCGCGACATAGATACTAACTTCTAATTCTTAATAGCTATAGTAGCTACCTTACTACTAATTTTATTAATTTTTGCAATGCTAATTAAATCTTATTAGTTCTCTTTTTACTTTACTTAACTTATAGTCTTTAGCTACTTAATATAATACTATTTTTACTGCTTTTGTAAAACTATATAACACAGCTTAACTACTATACATAGTAATTATAGAGCATTATAAGAGTTATAAAACACAACTCTTTTATAAACTTTTAGGTAGCCTAGAGCTCTACAATAAGGCAAGATACTATTTTACAGAGTTTTTAAGCTACAGGCGTATAGCTAATAGATATAAAAGTTATACTAAAACGCTTTAACACTACTACTTTGGAGCAAGATAAGGCTTTAGAACTTAGATAGTATAGTAATAGTAATAGCTAGATTTAGCTATAAAAATTTTTTAATGCTATAGTTACTAACAAGGTAAAAGTTAAAGCTAAACAGCTATTATAGAGTATACACTTGCTATAAGTAAATAATAAGCTACTTTACAACTAAAACAAGAGCCTCTAGCATAAGCTTAACACTAAACAAAAGCGCTAGACAAAGCATATAACACTAGCTATAGAAGATAGTAATAAGTACTACAGCAGCGCAGTTTTTTAGAGTCCTAAGAAGCTCTACGCAGCCTGCGCGCGTAAGGCAACAAAATAAGACAAAGCTAAGTAGCTATAACTCTAAAAAAACTTATAATAAAGACCTAAAAGTAGCTGCAACCTTATACAAAAAGCAGCAGGCAGAGGAGGCTACAGTAGCTTAACAACGTGCTAAAGAGGAGCGTAATTACGAGCAAAAAGCAAGGGCTAAGGAACTAGCTGTGCGCTAGGCGCTTAAAAAGCAGGAACGCGATGCTGCAACCTTACAAAAATCTTATAATACTAAGGTGGACGGCGTAACGCGCATGACGGCGTAACGCGCACCCCCACCAAAACAACACCACCTTTCAACACCTGATAACTCCACCAATATAGATCTGATTCAGGAAGCAATTGATAAAATTAATTCGTGCGCACTAGGCGCATCTTTAATACATACAAAGTTTGCAGAAAAGTATAGTATAGTATAATCTACGCTCTCTTAAAGACACTAAGGTTTTTTAACCTCGCGTAACCTTAAGGCTTAAAATTAACAGGCTCTCTATCTACAACAGGAGCTAGAGCTCCTATAGTATATTAAACAGCTTACTAGGCAAGGCCTTACACCTACACAAGCTATAATACAAAATTTCGCCTTATAGATTATAAGCAGAGAGGTTAGAGTATACTAAGTTAATTGCTTTGTCTACTAGTACCCTAATAAGCTTATTTTAAGATAGACAACAGGCATAGATAATAATTGCTACAAGGCTAATTCTAGGAGAAAGTATAGCCTATACTTTAATCTTCTACACGAGAAAATTAAGTAGTACTATGTTAAGGCGTGTTACATATACAATATAAATAAGAAGGGCTTCCTCTTTAGTATGTTAGGAAGATTAAAGAGGATCTTTAGTAAGCCTTTATATATGCAGGGAAAAAGGAGGAGTACTTTTTAGGATAGCTTATAAGAGTAGATAAAACTCCTAGCCTGTATCTACGCTAATTAATCTTACCCAGCGCCTACCCTTATATATTAATTAACCTTAGGATTAATACAGGACACCTAGTTATAATCCTTTAATTTTAAGACTTATTAACTTTAAATTACCTTATTACTCTCTAGCTAGATAAATATTAATATTAGTCTTATGTAGCTTAAACAGGTGTTTAATTGCGATACTAAGGTGAAGGCTTAATCCTCTTATTAATTACTTATCTTAGACGGCTATAGATCTTACCTTACTATAGATTTAATTAAGTACTATAATTAGAATAAGATTATTCTTATAGTCTATCTTCTTTATTTAACCTACATGATGTAGCCTTTTAATATTACCCTATTTAAGCCTCTTTTATTAGCTTACTAGGCTAAGATATCTAGATTTCTAGAGAGGAACTTGGGCCTTACCTTAATAAGTAAGAGGGACTTCTTTCCCCTCTTCTACTAAGCCTAGTAGGCCTCTTTTAAGGAAATAACAATTTTAAAGGCCTTTAAGGCTACAGGCCTTTTACCCTTTAATTTTAAGGTTATATTAAAAAGGTTTAGTATTAAGAGCCCTCTAAGTAATAGTAAGTCCTTAGGCTTAAGTACTTAAAATTAAAAGAAAGTTAAACGCCTCCTGCGTAAGGTAGGTAAAAATCTAGGTAAAGAATAAGCTTAAAGGCTAAGCTAGGTTTATTTCTAAATCTTAACTTAAAAGACCTTCTTTAAGTATAAAGTTAAGGGCCTACGCAAGGCTCTAATTAATAAAAAGACACGCAGGGAATAAGGTAGGCCTCTCCTACTCTAGGAGCCTAAGGAGTACTAAGGTAGAGCTATAGTCTAGTTTTTAAGGAAGGTAAAGGAGGCACGTGATTACTAGTAGCTCTAAGAGCGCAAGCAGGAGTATGTACAACACTAAAAAGCTAAAATAAATAGGTATTATAAGGAGACAAGGCAGGCAAAGGCAAAAGAGAAAGAAATTAGGTAATAGGCAAGGGCTGTAGCTTAATTAGTTAGGGAGAAGAAGAAGACTAAAAGGGCTACTAAATAGGCCTCTAGGGCAGCTACTCGCAGAACTGCAAAATAACTTAAACAATCTATAAAAACTTCTTAAAAGGGTAAGAGGAGCAGCCTTAAGGCTCTTAAAAAAGCTACTTAAAAAAGAGGCTTATTACGAGCCCTACAAGTAGTGGAGAGCCTTAAGGTAGTGTTACAGCTTAACTAGCGTCTACCTCGCGCATAGGGCGCGCGATTAGAACTCTAACCTAATTTCTATAGCTATATATTTTATTTAAGTCCTATAGATCTTACTACTAAAAAATCTCGCGATAGTAGCTATTGTGTAAGGCTCTACAGCCTTAAGTTTAGTGGTGGTTTTGGTGTTCAAACCGCGCGTTACGCCGTCATGCGCGTTACGCCGTCCACCTCAGTATAGGTAAAAAGGCTAAATATAAAGCCTTAGGTATACAAAGCTAGTTGGAATCTAACAAAGCGTTGTCGTGTTGTAGTTATAGTAAGTCGTGCTAACGCTAGTCCTCTAGCTACGTCTCCTCTACCTAAAACCAGCGCGCGTGGACGCCAAATTAAGACACTACCGTGTCCGTGCGCGCAATGCCCGTGTTCGCGCAATGCCCACCCCAACAAAAAAAGATTGTAGAAAAATAAGGCTGTAGAGCCACCACCAATAGCTAGTATCGCGAGATTTTGTACAGTTGTAGTAAATATATTATTGCAATTAATTTGTGCTACTTGTATTTACTTAGTAAGTTAACGTTACGCCCGCGGCGGGTGGTGCGCGCTGGGGCAGCTGGTGCAGCTACCTTAGTTTCAACATAAGATAAATTAACAATAACACGTTTTTAACGCTTTTGCTTTTAAGGAGAGGCTTGTGAGGCCTTGCGCTTACCTAATTAGGACAGTTGTATAGCTTTTTAAGCGTCGCGAGCTAATTTCCAACGCTCCTTTTTAGCTGCCTTTTTAGCCTTCTCTTTCTACCTTACCTCCTTAAGCCTATCTCTCTTAACACGCTTCTCCTTAGCTTGTTAAGCCTTATATAATTAAGCTTGCTCTTTTAAGTAAGACTTCTTAGCTTTTTAGAGTTATAGTAGTTGTTATTTATATTATTAAACTACCTTATTGTCCTAAGCCTAACAGACTTTCTTAGGTGACTAGAAAACAGTACTACTATAGTACTCTTAAGGTTTATTAAGTTAGAGAGTAGAGCTCTTCTTTTAGTATCTCTTTTTAATTAAAACAGCCTCCTTTAAGCTCTAAATCTCTCTACAGAGAATACCATTTTAAGCTAAAATATAGTAGAGACTTTAATAAAGCTTTTTTACCTCTTTAGTGCTCTAGTTTTGCACTAAACAGCGTATAAAATCTCTATTTTAAGCTAATTATCTCTACTAAGTATAGAAGCTAAGAATTTATTTAAACTTAAGGCCTCTTTACAGAATCTTTAAAGAATAACTTTAAGATTAAGTAGGTAGACCCTAGTTACTTAGAAAGACTTTCTAATAGTCTCCTCCTCAAAAGCAGTACCCTAGGCCCTCTGAAAGAGAAGAAAGAAGTCTCTTTTTATTATTAGTAAGAGTTTCTAGCTTTTATAAAAGTGGGATAAAAGCTTAGTTAAGTAGGTAGTTAAGAGAGGCTTAAATAATCTGATTTTAAGTAGTTAAAGCGTATAAGTTAAATAAAGAGGAAATACAGCTAATATCATCTTATAGTCGTTACAGTAATGAATAAAATCTATAGTTAGGTAAGATCTATAGCTGTTAAGGAGGAGTAATTAGTATTCTAAATAAGCTTTCTGTCTAGTCTCTCTCTTAAAAACCTCCTTAAGCTAGGCTAGACCTATATTATTGTTAGTCTAGCTAGAAGGAGATAAGCTAATAAATACTAAGTGCTTTTTGTTATTAATATCTTTAACTTAGCTTAATTTTAGAGCTCTAACAGCTAACTAAAAGATAAGAGCTAGGGATAGAGCTATACTGTCCGAACAAACGCAGGCTAGGACAGTTACCTACTCTCTAGAACTATCCTAAGTTGCAGCTGTTACTCCTTTTTACTTGTATATCCTCTTGTTAAACACCCTTTTTAAACTTCTAGTTACTCTAATTATAAAGCCTTTCTTATCTATATTAAAGATTTAAGAAGGCCCTATATTGTATTCCCTTATCTTCTTATGTAGTAGCTTAAAGTAAAGGCTATATTTAGCCTCTAAATTAGCTTTGTGGCGATTGCGATCTATTCCTGCCTGCTAGCGTAAGATAAGATGGGTAGGATTCCTGTTAATAAAGTAAGTAACCTAGCTTTCTAAAACCTCTCTACTAGCTAAAGATAAGGCAAAGTTGCGTATTATTACTCGTGTAGGTGGTGTACGTCGTTTAGTAAGCATAGTAATATACTGTAGGAGCTCAGTTTCTTAGTGTAAGTGAAGGAGTTAGTGGGCGAGTTGGCGTGGTTAAGTTTGGCCCTAGTGTCTTTGAGCGAGCGTTTAATAATTAATACTATACTTTGCTGCAAATCTTGTATACAAAAAGGATGCGCCTAGTGCGCGCGATTCGATTTCTTTAATTGCTTCCTGAATCAGATCTATATTGGTGGAGTTATGACGCGATTTGTGTAGGTGGTTGTTGTGTTGGGGTAGGCATTGCGCGAACACGGGCATTGCGCGCACGGACACGGTAGCGAAATTTAAATAGCATAAAAGACGCGCAAGCCTCAATATAGTAATACACTAAGAAATCTCGCGATAATAGCTTTTGTGAGGGGCTCTACAGCCTCATCTTCTCAATCGCGACTTTTTGTTAGGGTGGCTCACATGCTGACCTGGCTCACATGGCGCACGGGCACTGTACCGAGGTGGACGGGCCAATTGAACACCAAAACCACCACCAAACTTGAGGCTGTAGAGCCTCACACAATAGCTACTATCGCGAGATCTTTTAGTGGTGAGATCTAGAGGGCTTGAATAATATATATAGCTATAGAATTGAGTTAGAGTTTTAATCGCGCGCCCTTTGCGCGAGGTAGACGCTGGTTGAGCTGTAACACTACCTTAAGGCTCTCTACTACTTGTAGGCCTTGCGATAGGCCTTTTTTTTTGAGTAGCCTCTTTAAGAGCCTTAAGGCTGCTCCTCTTACTCTTTTAAGAAGTTTTTATAGATTGTTAGAGTCGTTTTGCAGTCCTGCAAGTGTAAGGGTGCGTTAGATTAACTAAAGATGCAGGGAAAACAGTAATAAAATGAATAAAGAACTATAAAGGCTATCTAGCAAGCTTATCTACTCCTCTGTAAGGTCTGTGCTTAGTACTAAGAAAGAGGCAAAAGTAGCTACGTAGTAGCTACTAACGTAGCCTAAGAAAATAGCGCAGAGCTAAGAGAAAAGTTTAGTAAGCTAGAAAAGCAGAAGGGCTAATATGCTAGGCTTACAGATGCTAGGTGCGCACGGACACCTAAGATCTGTAGGATAACAAAACAAGGCTTTTTGTCAAGTACTAAAGACGTTAAGGCTTTAGCCCTTTATAGTACTCTCTTCCTTAATAAGGGTCCTAGAGTTTTTCTAGTCATATAGTGCTTCTATATTTTCTAGGTTTAAAACTAGGTCCTAAGTTAGTTTTAAGTATCCGACTTATTTAACTAGGTATCCTTTTCTTCTTCCTGTGCCTCTTTTCTATAATTAGCGCTCTACTAAGTACTCTTCTTTGCTGTCTTCTTTAATTAGTAAGGGTTTGCTGTCATCTTATAGTTAGCTTAGTAAGAGATCTAAAGCAGCTAGCTAAAAGTTATTAATAATAAATACTAGATGTATTCTTCTAGAATTATTGAGCTTTATAGTATTTAATCTAAAAATCTTAAGTACTATATACTTTAGATTTTTCTAATTAAGTTTTAAGCTAGGTCTTTATATCTTATAGGAGTCTCCTAGCTTTCACTAAACTTTATTAACTATTTAAAGCTAAAGTATTTGTTTTTATTCTTTATTTGCTTCATATTCTTATTCTCGTTAAGATTCTGCTATTATAGCTTAAGCTAACTTAATACTTTGCTAGAGTTTATTAGCTATATTTTCTACTTTCTAGTAGTTTTCCTTTATTCTTCTTTCTTAAGCTTAATTCTAAGGTCTATATTTTACTACTATTTAAAGAGGGTCTACCTTGTATTTATATTGCAAAAAGAAAGGCAACATTCTAGTAAACTATACTTGTCTTACTAAAAATGCAATTTTAGCTATCTTTAGGTTACTTTTCTAGTTTGTTTAATTCTAATTGTAGAAAGCTTATTTATTTTTTAAGGTGTCAAGGGTGGTGGTTGTTGTTGTAGTCAAAATGGGTTTCCAAAAAAGCGAAAAGCAGCTACCCTCTACTAATCAATCGCAAAAGTCAAAAAAAAAGATTGTGTGTAGTTAAGGAGATTCAAACGGTAGGTAGATGAGTTCTAGGAGGAAAGCTTAGACCACCGAGCGATAATCAGGGTCAAAAAATTTGCTAAGGTACCAAAAAACGACACCAGTTGAAACGTGTCCAACGGCGATTGCCAGCCTATGGCTGACAAGTAGAAAGCTTATAAGTAGGCCTATACTTTAGAGTCGTATATAGGGATATCGCGGATGAGGGACTCGTTTAAGATTTTCATGAACTTAGAAGTCCAGCTAGGTGGTTGAGTTTTGAGATACTCAATAAATTCAGGTGTCCACATGAGCAGTTCGAGTTGGACTGAATTGGGTGCAGGGTAGACGGTAGCAAAGGATGCTTTTTTTTAGAAGAGAGCCTAGAATGAGGAGATGCTCGCCGCGGAGGTTGCACGCTATTGCAGTGTATCGTATGCGAATCATTTGTATGCGGTGCTGTTCAAAAGGTGAGAAGCAGTAAGTAAGCAGCAACGGCTTTATAAAGTATTGTAGGCTCCCGCTGCAGTACGTACGTGTCCTTTCCCTCCTCCATTGCATTATGTTGCAATCCTATTTTAATCATACTATAATCCTGTTGTTAGCTATAAGCTGGCAATCGCTGTTAGACACGTTTTAACTAGTGTTGTTTTTTAGTACCTTAGCAAATTTTTATAACCCTGATTATTACTTAGTGGTCTAAGCTTTCCTCCTAGAACTTATCTACCTACTGTTCGAATCTCGCTTACTACACACAATCTTTTTTTTTTGACTTCAGCGATTAATTAGTAGAGGGTAGCTGCTTTTCACTTTTTAAGAACCCTATTTTGACTACAACAACAACCACCACCTTTGACACCTTAAAAAAAATACTTTAGAGTCTATTTGTTCTATAAAGCTATTAGTTTTAAGGTGATGTTTAGAAGATAGATATTATTTGGTCTCTAGTAGCTTACAAAGCCTAGTCTAAAAGTAGCTTATAAACTATATACCTTAATAAAAAGTAATATAGTCTAGTAGCTAGTAGTAAGCTACTACAGAGTTAATAAACACTTTAGTAACACTTTCTATAGTAATATTTTTAAAGCCTATTAGAACTATATCTTTGCTTAACCTATTAGTAACTACTATTAGGTTTATGTAACTTTTGCTTTTTAGTAATCCTATAATAAAGTTAATTAATATTTCCTTTTAAATACGCTCTAAAATTAGCAAAGGCTTTAATAATTCTTATAGGCTATCTTTTTATAGTTTTATTCTTCTATATACCAAGCAGTTTCTAATATATTGCCTTACTATTTAGCTAATAGAAGGCTAAAAGTACTCTCTTGCAACTACTTAGTAGGTAAAGTTCCTTTCTAGATACTCTAGAGCTCTAGAATAGTAGATTTTGTAGATAATTCTAGTGCGTAAAAGTTTGTTGTTTAGTACTTATTTTTAACTATAGTATAGCAGGTTTCTAGAATTATTTAATTAGCATTTAGAAATAGAAAGCTTAAAGTCTAGCTTTGTTAAAAATTAGCATTCTTCCTTGCTAACTGCTTTCTAGGCTAGCTAGTACGTGTTATCTTCTTCTTTAGCTTTGTTCTAAAGCTCCTCGAAATCTATTTGTTTCTATAGTACTATTGTAGGATAGCTATTACAGCTCAAAGTTCTAAAAGTCTTTTTTTCTTCTTGTTCCGCTATTTCTAGGGTTGTTGTAGTAGATAGTATAAAGACTTAAAAGAACTTTTTAAAATTTTAAAAATATAAACTGTTTATAGGCATATCTTGTTGTCCCTAGGATAAGGCATTAGCTCTAGAGTTATTAACTCTAGGCCTATAGGCAATTTTTATGTTAAGAAATTTACTAAGAAATTAGGCTTATTTTATCTGTCTTTTGCTAAGCTACCTTAGCTTTTTAAAATAGTCTAAGTTTTTATAGTCTATTATAACTAAGAACTTTCTCAAAGAACGTAGTATAGTATATTACCTAAATAAGTAGCAAATAACTGTAAGTAATTTCTTGTTATATATCTTATAGTTGCTTTGAGCGCTAGTTATTTTTTTTAAGTAGTACACTACTAGTTATAATCTTCTTTAATTGTTATATTGCGAAAGGACTCCTGCTACAACGTAGCTAGAAATATTAGTCTCTAAGATTGTTTTCTTGTTAAGATCCTCTTAAGCTAGTATTAGTTTAGTAATAAATAGCTCTTTTAGCTTATTAAAAGCTTCTTATTTTGTTTTTCTCTATTAAAAGAAGACGTTTCTAGTAAGCCTGGTAAGTAGGGTAACTATACTAGAGTAGTTCTTAATAAAGCGTTAATAAAAGTTCGGAAATTTGAGAAAACTGCGTACTCTTTTAATATTTGTTAGTAATTTATTTTTTAAGGTGTCAAGGGTGGTGGTTGTTGTTGTAGTCAAAATAGGGTTCTAAAAAAGTGAAAAGCAGCTACCCTCTACTAATTAATTGCAAAAGTCAAAAAAAAAGATCATGT
Organism: Alternaria sp. 'sect. Undifilum'; assembly: GCA_024321975.1. Classification (NCBI taxonomy): domain Eukaryota; kingdom Fungi; phylum Ascomycota; class Dothideomycetes; order Pleosporales; family Pleosporaceae; genus Alternaria; species Alternaria sp. 'sect. Undifilum'. The sequence continues at coordinate 1,493,272 of JAJJZI010000006.1, forward strand.
GTAGTTAACAAGATTTGAACAGTAGGTAGATAAGCTCTAGGAGGAAAGCTTAGACCACTAAGTAATAATCAGGGTTATAAAAATTTGCTAAGGTACTAAAAAACAACACTAGTTAAAACGTGTCTAACAGCGATTGCCAGCTTATAGCTAACAACAGGATTATAGTATGATTAAAATAGGATTGCAACATAATGCAATGGAGGAGGGAAAGGACACGTACGTACTGCAGCGGGAGCCTGCAATACTTTATAAAGCTACTGCTTATTACCTACTACTTCTTACCTTTTCAACAGCACTACATATAAATAATTTATATATAATACGCTGTAATAGCGTATAACCTCTCTAATAAGTATCTCCTTAACCTTAACCCTTATCTAAAGACAGGAAGCTTTCTTGTTATACACCTAGCCCCTAAACTAGTCTAGCTTAAGCTAATTATGTAGACACTTAAGTTCATTAAGTATCTTTAAACTTAGCCTCTTTAGGACTTAATAATTATATTCTTTATAAATAAGTCTAGAATCGGCGATATCTCTATATACAAAAAGAATATTAAGCCTTAACTTAGCTAATTATAGAAGGTATACAAGATCTACAAGGTGTTTACTAATACTAGCAAAGTACTTAAAATAGTCTACTTTAGTATCTTTCTCTTCTTGTTAATTGTGTATAAGATAAGTAAAGAAACCATTAACTAGTTAAGCTAGCTATTGCATAGTGTTGAAATAGCGATAGAGAAGAATGAGGTAGGAAAGGAGGAGTAGGCGTTCTCCTATTGTATGTATAAGTTAGAAAGCAAAGTAATAATAATGCTGCTTCTCTAATTGGTCTAAGAGTACCTAGGAGTAAAGCCTTAACATAAGTAGGCAGCATATGCAGGATAAAGGGCGTTAAGTTAGAAGGCGATTCGCGTCTTTGTCTTGCTTTTCTTTGTTTCTATCTAAATATGTGACACACTAATTGTGTACTAGCAATACTAAATAAGAGGGCGTAAGCCTAGATACCTATTGTTAGCAATAAATCTTTTTTTTTGACTAAAGAGTTGTCTACAAAATGTGTAGTCATATCAAAAGGTTGTCTCAAAAGGCCGAAGCTAAATATTTGTTAGTACATTCTATTCTCAAATAGCTTTTACTTTATTAGTGTCTATCTAAAGTCCTTTTCTAGCCTTTATAATAAATCCTAGGTACTTAGTACTTTACAGGTTAAATTTGTATTTCCTAATATCTAGAAGTAACTTAGCCTTACTTATTGCTTCTAGAACCTTGTTTGTATTACATTAGTCTTCTTTAAGCATGCTATTTGTGTGAATTAATATATTATCTAAGTAAGCTAAGCAGAAATTGTTAATATACTTACGTAGTGTCTAGTTAATATATTTTTAAAAGGTTCTAAGAGCGTTTGCTATGCTAAAAGAAGTAACTAGCTATTTCTATAATCTCAATCTTGTGTTCAAAGTAGTCTTCTATTTATCTTCTATGTTAATTCTAATTTTGTAGAAGGCTGCAGATATGTTAATCTTAGTAAACTATTTTACTTTAGTAATATTATTAAGCATCTCTTAAATTAATAATAAAGAATAACAGTCTTTTTTTATAATAGTATTAAAAGCTTAGTAATTAACGTAGAACTATAATCTTCTTCTAGGTTTCTTAGTAAATAGAACTAGGGAAGAAGCTGCAGAACTGCTAGCTCTGATCTATTTTTTATTTATATGAGATATTAGCTCTTTGCGTAAAACTAAAAACTTTAGTCTACTTATATTGTATAAAGGACCTTAAAAAGGTTCTTTTTTCTTTCTATTTTTATCCTTCAATAACTTAATTTAGTAATTAACCTTAGCTCTACGTAAGAGGGGTAGTATAGAAGTAGTTTATAACTTAAAAATCTAAGCTATGTGTTAGTACGCCTTAAGAAGTAATAACAAAATATTTACTTTCTTTAAAGAGCTAGGGCCTTCTTAATATCTCTAAGAGAAGCTGTAAAAGTCTAAATTAACTTGTCTTTTTTTGCTTGTCTAATATAAGAGTAATAAGCTACTGCGTTTATTTGCTTTAACTTTTTGCTCTCTAAAATAAGGCAGTCTTTAGTGCTTAGTAGTTTAATTTTTTGTCTTGAAGAGTAAATATAGTTTAATTTTCAAGAAAGAGTAATAGTAACCTCTTTTCTATTTATCTAAAGCTGTCTAAGTATCAAATTATATCTAGAGTATATAGAAGTAATATAGCCCTAAATAGTATCTTTGTATCCTTTAATATTAATTTCTAACTTGGCAAATTAATTAATAGTTCTAGGTTTTTCTATAACTCTTTCTAATCTGCGCAGAGAAATAGAGATACACTGTAAACTAGCGTTTCCAACAAGTTAATGGCTAATAAGAGAGTATACAAGGTTTTCTATATTAATAAGAGTTAAAGTAAAGGTGTAATAATTTACGAATAATAAAATAGTTATTTTATTATTGCTTATATCTTTTTTAAAACTAGCTTATTTCTTTATTAAGTCTTTTTAGTTTACGTGTAGCTCTTGCTAGTAAATTCAAGCAATAGCTATTCTTTTTCTAAATTAAAATTCTAATCTTCTAAGGTATTTTTACTACTTAAGCTTTTCTTGCTAGGCTTTCTTGCTTTTGCCTTTATGTAAGGGTGCGTTGGGTTGACTAAAGATGCAAGGTAAACGGTTAATGAATTAGATACAGAACTATAGAGAGACTACGTGGGTTTTTATATCCAATCCAGATAGTTAGGACTAACTAAGGTTATTAGAGGTCGCCGGGTCAGCTGACAGTTAGCGTAACTAGTGCGGCTGATAGTCAGCAGCTAGTGCTGAGGTGCTAATGCTGAGGTAAGAAAAGCCAACGAAGGCCACAGGCCGAGTACTAGAGGACATTAAGGCTTTAGCCCTTTACAATACCCCTCTCCTAAAAAAATAGTAGGAGTAGTAATCTTGTTACCTAGAGTTCTACTCTTCTAGGGCTTCTGTATCTTTTAGATTAATTGCTAGTTCCTAGGTTAGATCTAGATATCCTAACTATTTAACTAAGTACTGCTTTTTTCTTCCTCTCCCTCTTTCCTCTAATAGGGTCTCTACTAGGTATTCTGCTCTATCCTCTGTCTTAATTAGTAGAAGTTTATTGTCGTCTATAGGCTGGCTCGGTAGAGGGTCTAAGGACGCTAGTCTAAGGTTATTAATATTAAATACTAGGTAAATCTAGCTAGGAGTATTTAATTTAACTGCGTTCAGTCTAATAACCTTAAGTACTATATACTTTAGATTTTTCTAGTTAAGTTTTCTGCTAGGCCTTTTTGTTTTGTAGTAGTTGCCTAGTTTTAACTATACCCTATCGCCTATTTTAAGCTAAGGTAATTAGGGCCTTTTCTTATTTGCCTGCTTTTCTTGTTCTTGTTAACTTTTTCTTATTATAGCTTGTGCAAGCTTAATACTTTGTTATAGATTATTAATAATATTTTCTGCTTTTTAATAGTCTTCTTGTATTCTCCTTAGAAGTTATTATTAAGGGCTGTACTTAATTATAATTTGTAGAGGATCTACCTTATAGCTGTGTTGTAAGAAGAAAAGAGACATTTTAGTAGACTAAGCTTGCCTTACTATAACTGCAATCTTAGCTATCTCTAGATTGCTTTTTTAATTTGTTTAATTCTAAATGTAAAAGGCTTATAAATAAGCCTATACTGTAGAGTTTATTCTTTCTATAGACCTATTAGTTTTAGGATAGTATTTAGAAGGTAAGCGTTGCTTAATTTCTAATAACTTACAAAGCTTAATCTAAAAATAGTTAACAAACTGTATACCTCTGTCTAAAGTAATATAGTTTAGTAACTAATAGTAAGCTATAATAGAGTTAATAAAAGCTTTAGTAATACTTTCTATAGTAATATTCTTAAGGCCTATTTAGACAACGTCCTTACTAAGCCTATCTATAACTACTATAAGGTTTGTACAGCTTTCGCTTTCTAGTAACCCTATAATAAAATCTATAGAAATTTCTTTCTATATTTGCTTAGGTATAGGCAAGGGTTTTAGTAAGCCTTATAGGCTGTCTTTCTAGAGTTTTGTTCTTCTACACACTAAGTAGTTCCTTATATACTTTCTAATACTTTTGCTAATAGAAGGCTAAAAGTATTCTCTTGCAATAGCTTGATAGGTAATATTTCTTTCTAGATAGCCTAAAGCTCTAGAACTGTGGATTTTGTAGATAATTCTAGTTCTTAAAGGATTATTATTAGGTACCTATTTTTAATCTTAGTATAGAAGGTTTCTATAATTGTCTAGTTAGCATTTAGAAATAGAAAGTTTAAGATCTAAAGCTGTAGGAAATTATTGTTTACTATTCTTTATAGCTTTCTAGGCTATTTAGTAGGTTTTGTCCTCTTTTTTTAGCTTTATCCTATAAATCTTCTAGATCTAATTGCTCCTAGGGTAATTCTAGTACCGCTGCTAGATAGCTGTTACAGCTAAAGGTTCTAAGTACCTCTTCTTCTTTTAGTTCCTTGTTAGTAGCTGTAGTTGTAAGTTTAAATACTTATAGAAACCTCCTAGAAATCTTAGTATCTTAGCTGTTTGCTAGCATATCTTGTTATCTCCTAGATAAGGTATTAGCCCTTAAGTTATTAACTCTAGACCTGTAAGATATTTCTTTGTTAGGAAACTTTCCTAGAAATTAAGCCTATCTTATTTATCTCTTACTCAGCTGTCTAAGCTTGCTAAAATATTTAAGGTTTTTATAGTCTATAATAACTATAAACTTCTTTAAAGACCGTAGCATAGCATCCTACTTAGATAAGCAGGAGATAACTACTAGTAATTTCTTATTGTGTATCTTATAATTTCATTGCGTGCTAGTCATCTTTTTTCAATAATAAGCTACTAGGCGTAAGCTTTCTTTATTGTTGTATTATAAGAGGACTCCTGCTACTATATATGTAGAAGAGTTTGTTTCTAGGATTGTTTCTCTGTCAGGATCCTATTAAGCTAGTACTAGCTTAGTAATAAATAACTCCTTTAGCTTATTAAAAGCTTTTTGCTTAGTTTTTCTCTATTAAAAGGGGATCTTACTAGTAAGCCTTAAAAGAGGAGCTACTATTTCTAAGTAGTACTTAATAAATCGTTAATAGAAGTTTGCAAAACTAAGAAAACTACATACTTCTTTAATATTTGTAGGTGCCTGCTAATCTCTAATTGCTTTTACTTTCTTAGGGTCTATCTAAAGTCCTTTTCTAGCCTTAATAATAAATCTAAGGTATTTTGTACTCTGTACGTTTAATTTACATTTTTAGATATCTAAAGGTAATCTAGCCTTGCCTATAGTTTCTAAAACCTTATTTTTATTAGGTTGGTGTTCTTTAAGCGTGCTATTAGTGTAAATTAATACATTATCTAGGTAGGCTAAGCAAAAATTGTTAATATACTCACAGAGGGTCTAATTAATATAGCGTTAAAAAGTACTAGGAGCGTTTGCTATACTAAATAGAGTAACTAGCTTCTTATGTAACCTAAATCTAGTGTAAAAAGCTGTTTTCTACTTGTCTCCTATATTAATCTTAATCTTATAGAAAGCTGCAGAAACGTTATTTTTGTAAACTATTTAGCTTTTATACTATTATTAAGAGTTTCCTAAATTAAAGGTAAAGGGTAATAATCTTTCTTTGTAATAGCGTTTAGGGCTTAGTAATTAATACAGAAACGTAATCATCCTATAGGTTTCTTAGTAAAAAGGATAGGGGAGGAGGCAGGAGAGCTGCTAGCTCAAATCTATCCTTTATTAAGTAGAGAAATAAGCTCCTTTTGTAATACTAGGAGTTCTAGGCGGCTTATACTGTATAGAGGTCCTTAGGGAGCCTCTTTTTCCTTGCCTTTATTGTCTTTCTTTAGTTTAATTTAGTAATTTACTTTAGATCTGCGTAAAGGAGGTAGTACAGAAGTGGTTTTTAGGTTAAAAATCTAAGCTAGGTGTTAATAAGCCTTAAGGAGTAAAGGTAGGACTTTTACTTTCTTCTTAAGAGCTAGGGCTTTTTTAATATCTTTAAGAGAAGCAGCAAAAGTCTAAATAGACTTATCCTTTTTCGCCTACCTAATATAGGAGTAATAAGCTGTTGCGCTTATTTGTTTTAATCTCTAGTCTCCTTTAATAGGGCGATCTTTAGTGCTAAGTAACTTAATTCTTTAGCTAGAAGAATAGATGTATATTGTTTTTCTAGAAGGAACAATAGTAACCTCTCTTCTATTTATCTAGGGTTGTCTAAGTATTAAATTATAACTAGGGTGTGTAGGGGCTATATAACCCTAAATAGTATCCTTATAGCCTTTATTATTAATGTCTAACCTAGCAACTTTATTAATAGTTCTAGGTTTATCTATAACTCCTTCTAACCTCCTAGGAGAAATAGAAATGCACTGTAAGTTAGTGTTCTTAATAAGTTGAGGGCTAATAAGTGAGTATACAAGGTTTCCTATATTAATTAGAGTAGAGGTAAAAGTGTAACAATTTACTAGCGCCTCTAAAGTAATTCTATTGCTGCTTATATTTTTTTTAAATTTAGCCTACTCTTTAACTAAGTTATCATAACTTATTAGAGGCTCCTGCTAGTAACTTTAAACAGGAGCTACTCTTTTTCTAAATCTAAGTCTTTATTTAAGCTTCCCTTGCTAAGCTTATTATCTTTCTTAGAGTTAGAGGACTTAACTAAAGTCTTTTTCTCCTTTTTAGATAATCTCTTATTCTCTGTATAATATGCAGATAGATAGCCTTTTTATTTATAGTTAAAACAGCGTCTTTCTCTGTACAACTATTCTAACTCCTAGTTACTAAACTATTAAGGTTTAGCAGTTCTTCCTATGTATTCTATCCCTTCTATCTAGTCTCTTTTTAAAGGAGAAGGAGGAGGAGAAGTTCTCCTAGATTTATACTCCTTAGGCTTGTTATCTCTGCCTTTAGAGTACTCCTCTATTCTATAGAGGTAATTAGTAATCTCTATTACTTTGTTTTACAGGCTATCTAAATCTTTATAGGTAATACCTATAAGTTTGTCTTAAAGTTTCTAAATAAGACTTTTTTAGAAAAGTATTATCCTTGTATCCTCGTCTAAACTACTATTAGATAATAGTAGTTATTCTTAGAATTCTATAATGTATTTGCGTATGCTTTTCTTGCCTTAGCTTATAGACTAGAGCTTGTTCTTAGCTCTCTCTGCACTATAGGGATCTCCAAACATTTAATTAAAGAAGCTTAATAGCTTATTAAAGTTCTATAAATTAGAAATCTCTATTTAGTTGAGGAAAGGCAGGGTAAGGGTTGCAGCTAAGCCTTTTAGTTAACTAAAGGCGTAGTTACAAGTTCTTTTATCTATATTAAAATCTTCCTTATTGTTTTCTACCTTAGCAGGAAGCTATTGTTAAAAGACTTAGTACATCTTTCTATTTCTATTAAAGGTATTAGAATCTAGTTGTTTAAAACGCCTAGGCGTTTAAGCTTGTTAATTTCCTAAGGCAGCTAATAGGGTAGGTAACTAAGGTAGAGGTTATTGTTCTACTTTAGGCTCCCTTTGTTGTTGTAATGTTGTGCCTATAGCTTCCTAAGCTTAGAAAGCTTCCTGTACTTTTGTGGAAGTGGCTATCTTTTCTAGGCCTCCTGCTCTACAAAGTCCCTCTAAAGTAGTCTCTACTTTAGGTTTACTTACACTATCTTAGTGTAATTCTACTATCTTTACAACTAGAAAAGCTGTTAAGGGTTCTGCTATTGTATTTGTAGGTACTTGCTAGTACTCTATATTATTTAACAGGAATTGTTATAGGTGCTACTACGCTTAGTAGGCTTATCCTTTTCGTGTAGAGGCTACTACGCTTAGTAGGCTTATCCTTTTGTGTACGGGCTACTACGCTTAGTAGGCTTATCTAACGAATTTAAACGCCTTAGGGACTTATACAACTAAGTATCCCTTAGCACTTTTAATTTAGTGCTTCTTCTGTTAATCCTTTAGTAGATTTAAACAGTCAACTAATTAACTAGCGCTCTAATAAATTAGATTTTCGCGCGTAGATATAGCTCTAGCTAGCTTCTCGTCTAGATATAGCTCTAGAGGGCTCCTAAGTACGACGTAGCTACGCGAGTAGCTAAAGAAGGATCTAATTCAATTGTAAGGGTGCGTTGGGTTGACCAAAGATGCAAGGTAAACAGTAAATAAATTAGATACAGAACTATAGAGAGACTACGTAGGTTTTTATATCTAATCCAGATAGTTAGGACTAACTAAGGTTAGGACTAACTAAGGTTATTAGAGGTCGCCGGGTCAGCTGACAGTTAGCGTAACTAGTGCGGCTGATAGTCAGCAGCTAGTGCTGAGGTGCTAATGCTGAGGTAAGAAAAGCCAACGAAGGCCACAGGCCGAGTACTAGAGGACATCAAGGCTTCAGCCCTTTACCCTTTGATAACTTTAATGTATTAGTCCTCTTTTTCTTCTTTTTTTAGCATCATTTCTTCTATATAATTTACAGCTAAGTGTCCTTTATGCTTATAAGTAAAACAACATCTTTTTCTTATTAGCCTGTTTAGTTCTAGATTACTAAACCTACGTAGCTTAGCTAATCTTCTAGTAAACTTTATTTCTTCTATCTAGTCTCCTGTAGGAGGAGGAGGAGGAGAAGAAGCGCGTCTTAGCCTATATTTCTTAGGCCTTTCCTAGTCTCTGTTCTTAGAGTATTATTCTTTAGGCCTATCCTAGCCTTTAGAATATTACTTTATCTAGTATAAGTATTCTATACTTTTAATAAACTTATTTTATAAATTATCTAAGTCTAAAAAGGTGATACTTACAAGCTTATCTAAAAGCTTATGAGTAAAGCTTTTTTAAAAGAGTATTATTTTTATGTCCTTATTTAAGTTGCTGTTTAACAGTAGCAACTATTCCTAAAATTCTATAATATAATTATAGATACTCTTTTTACTTTAAGACATTAACTAGAGTTTATTCTTAGCTCTCTTAGAACTGTATAAATCTCTAAATATCTAATTAAAGAAGTTTAATAAGTGTTTAAAGTTCTAGGCGTCTAATAATTTTATATAGTTAAAGTAAAGTAGTATTAAAGTTACTACTAAGCCTTTAAGCTTACTAAAAGCGTAATTGTACGTTGTTCTTTCTGTTTTAAAGTCTTCTAAGTGGTTCTTTACTTTAGCTGTAAGCTGCTTCTTGAAGATTTAGTACATCCTTTTAGTTCTATTAAAAGCGTCTAGATTAAGTTGTTTAAAATGCTTTAGTTGTGCTAGCTACTAAACTAGTTTTAATACAGTAAGGTTAGTAGCTAAGTAAGGATCTAGTTGTATTCTAGTTCTTTTTTAAAAGCTAAATTAATCGCCTCCTAGATAAGAAAGGCTTCTTATATTATTATTAAAGTTGTTATCTTATCTAGTTTATTTACTCTGTAGAGGCCTTTTGGAGTATTTTCTATTTTAGCTCTACTAACACTATCTTAGTGCAGTCTTGCTATCTAGATAGTAAGGCTTCTAGATGTAATCTCTGCCCCTACTATTATTATATAAAAGGACTAAATAAATAGCACTTGTATTAATTAACAGCAGAGATTAGTTTCTAATTAAAGCCTTACGTAGGCCCTGAATTTTATGCTAGAAAAGAGTTTTTTAAGTTATAATTTAGTAATAAATCTAGATTAGCCTTTAAGCTTGTTTATTAATTTAATCTTTAACTACCTTTCGTAGAAGGCGTTGAACTTTCCTCTAATTTAAGGTATTTAAGCTTAAGGACTTACTATTGCTTAAAAGGCTCTTAATACTAAACCTTCTTAATATAACTTTAAAATTAAAAGGGAAGAGGCCTGTAGCCTTAAAGGCCTTCAATATTGTTATTTTTATAAAGAAGGCCTGCTAGGCTTTGTAGAAGAGGAGAAAGAAATCCCTCTTGCTTATTAAGGTAAGGCCCTAGTTTCTCTCTAGAAATCTAGAAATCTTAGCCTAGTAAGCTAATAAGAGAGGCTTAAACTAAGCAACATTAAGAGACTACAGCGTGTAGGTTAAATAAAGAGGATAGACTACAAGGAGGATCCTATTCTATTTACAGTACTTAATAAGATCAATAGTAAGGTAAGATCTATAGCTGTCTAGAGTAAGTAATTAATAAAAGGCTTAAGCCCTTACTTTAGTATTATAATAAAACACTTGTTTAAGCTACGCAAGACTGATATTGTTGTTTATCTAGCTAAAAAGCTATAGAATTTTTTTAACTTAATAAGTTTTAAAATTAAAAGCTTATAACTAAGTGTCTTGCAATATGCTTAAGGTTAATTAATATATAAAAGTAGGCGCTAGATGAGATTTATTAGCGTAGATGTAGGTTAGAAGTGTTATCTACTCTTGCAAGCTATTTTAAATAGTAGTCCTCTTTTTTTCCTGCTTATAAAATGGCTTACTAAAGATCTTTTTTTATCTTCTTAGGATACTAAGAAGAAAGCCTTTTTTATTTATATTGTATATGTTAAACACCTTAACGTAATACTACTCTATTTTCTCGCGTAGGAGATTAAAATAGAGGCTATACTTCCTCCTTAAATTAGCTTTGTAGCGATTGTTATCTATGCCTGTTGTTAATTTTAAAATAAGCTTATTAGAGTACTAGTAGATAAAGCAATTAATTTAGTGTAATTTAACCTCTCTTCTTGTAAATTGTAAGGCAAAATTTTGTATTATAGCTTGTGTAGGTGTAGGGCCTCGCTTAGTAATCTGTTTAATATACTGTAGGAGCTCTAGCTTCTGTTGTAGGTAAAGGGCCTATTAATTTTAAGACTTAAGGCTGCGTAATGTTAAAACACCTCAGTGTCTTTATAAGAGCGTAGATTATACTACACTATACTTTTCTGCAAACTTTGTATATACTTAAAATGCGCCTAGTGCGCGCGAATAAACTTCATCAATTGCTTCCTAGATTAGATCTATTTATTTTTAAGGTATCAAAGGTGGTGGTTGTTGTTGTAGTCAAAATAGGTTTTCCAAAAAAGTGAAAAGCAGCTGCCCTCTACTAATCAGTCGCAAAAGTCAAAAAAAGATTGTGTGTAGTCGACGAAATTCGAACGGTGAGTGGATGAGGTCCACGCGCTAAGCGCTCGGAGCAGAAAAGCTCAGACCACCGAGCGAAATCAGGGTCAAAAAATTTGCTGAAGGTACCAAAAAACGACACCAATTGAAACGTGTTCAACGGCGATTGCCAGCCTATGGCTGGCAACAAGATTGCGATGGAGGTGGAGGAGGTGGAGGTGGAGGAGGCTAAGGACACGTACGTGATTAGATCTATATTAGTGGAGTTATCAGGTGTTGAAAGGTGGTGTTATTTTGGTGGGGTGAGCGTTGGCCCGTCCTGCGCGTTGGCCCGTCCACCTCGGTACGCGCACAGACAGGTTATGGCCGAGCTTAAAGGAGATGCCGCTCTGACCAGCATACCATGACATGGACCGTCAATAAACGGAACCTTGTTTACCATCTACAGCCTCACCCACCTGGCAACAGTCTTCTCTATATATAGTAAGCCTTAACGGCCCTCCTTGTCTGCAAGTTCATTGCAGCGAAACGTCATTGACAATATGTTAACTAAACTCTCCATACCCTTCCTTGCTATGCAGATGCTAGCATCCGCAACACCACACCAACACCGGAGAACCGACGGCATTGAAATCACGAGCTTAGACAAAAACGTCATATCGACCAGAGGAACCGGCAATGTCGCAGCGGCGGGCAGTCTTACACCATTTGGCGACATTGGCGTAGGTTGCGGCATCAACTGGCAAGCCGACGTGTCATACGGAGGTACATCATTTGTGTTTCTTTCTAACGTGAACTAGCTAACACATGCGATGTAGGTGGGCTTTCGGCAGGGTCCAGCGACTTCGGTCTAGGCGGCGGCTTCAATATAACCCCTGAAGTCATCACGGTTGGAGCTGGAATTGGAATAAATTCGGCAAACGCTAGTGCGAATATCCAGTTCTCGGGCGCGAAGAACGGGAGCTTTGAGCTAGTATTCGAAAGTTCCTCGCCGATTGTGTGCACACCAGGAACTAAGGACGGATTGTCGGTTGTATCGTGTAAGACAGTGTGATGTTTACTGCGCGATTGAAAGGGAAGAGATGGACAGATAGCTGCATAGCAGATGGTTTGTGCCATTAACGGACCCTGTCATGCCCGCATCTCCGATATTTTCTTGAAAACTCTATCTCAAGGATATATTATTCTATTTATGTCGCATGTCTCTTTGTTTATATCAGTGTCCAACTGTGTAACAACAGACCACCACTACTACTTACACGACGTGGTTAGCTTGTGCTTGAGGTGGTCTGGTTAGAATGGAGCCGAATTCATATTGGAAACAGTCACCTCCGCGCATGACCTACATCCCAAAGTCTCGCTCGTTTGGTGGAATCAAGATGGGCTTGACGAAATGTGGTTGTCGCTATGCGACGCAAAGGAACAAATCGTCATCTTCCAAAACCCTCCAAACCTTATCCAGACTTACCAACAATCAAGCCAGATCAAGCTCATCGATTAAGCTCGTAAATGTAGGATTAGTTGATAGGCTTAATGGAATCAATTGTGATGGGCTGAAGCCCAATGGCAAATCCTCGATGGTATCTCGGCCACACGTGCAAGTGTGCACGGCTCACATTTAGACCCATCTGAACGACGCTTAGACCAAACCCCCTTATTTTTAGAGGAAGGTCCGCCCGAGCCCACTAATATATCTTCAGCACCTTTGTAGTCTGTAGTTCTCTTCTCTTCTTTATCGAATACAACTCTAGTAAATCTGTGCAATAGCTCCTTGCGCGTAGCCCCTTACATTAATAGGGAGTTGTCAGATTTGTGAGATTTGCGCGATTGATCAAGAGGTCGGCAAGGTGATCAGTAGGTCGGCGAGACCGAACAAAGGATCCAGGAAGGGTGATCAGGGGGTGGCGCTACAGGACGCTAAACGCGCTAGCGCTGCCAAGAGTCCCTCAGATAAAAAAGGCACCCGTAATTAACTTAATTAATTAACAAAACAACACACAATCACTTATTAATACAATACAATTATTATTAAAAATATTATTATTATCCTATTAGTTTTAACAACCTATTATTTCTGACAATTAAGAGTCTTACTGCCTTACTAAACAAGGATTAACAAACACAAGAAAACTCTATACGCTATTAATAAGATGTCTACACTACTTTTATAAAACTCTTCTGTAATCCTTACTAATTACATGAACTAGATTAAATAGATATAATAGATTAAGACGCGCGCAGACTTACTACGCGTGTAGGAAAAGATAGACTTAAACCTTATAATTAAGCTTCTTACTAAGCTAACAGTGCCTTAGATACCTTACCTAAGTAACTACTAAGCGTCGCAACAAGCAATTAATGCTTACGCAGTATTGTACTAGGCTAATTACAGCGCTAGCGCACTTATACCGCTCTTTATACTTACTTGACCTACTTATCTAGCTATAAACGCGAAAGCGTTGTATAAAGAGGATTTAGAGATTTATAAACTTGAGTGAGATTAATACAGAATAAAAGATTAGAAGTATACAAGAGAGCAAGCAGCGTTTAATAAGATTATGCAGGAAGTCTAGCAAATAGTTAGTAACTACTATTACATAAGTTGCTGTAGAGTAAAATAACTATATTGTTAGTAAATTACTAACTTTATAGCTACTGTAGGCATTAACGCTAAAGAAAAGATTAAGGAAGCCTATAAGCAGTACAAAACTGTAATAAAGCTGCTAAGAGTAATTGCCTTATTAAAAATATAGCTAACTAAAGTTAATTATGCTACAATTAAAGGCAAAGCTGTTAGAATACTTAAGTGCTAACTAGACACGTACATTAAGAATAACTTTACTTAAGCAACTGCTAAGCACTTAGAACAATAAATATTATTATTTATATTTTATAAATTAAAAAATCTGTTAATTACAGTCAAAGATATAACCTGTGAATATTAAGATTACATGCAGCTGTTTTACTTATCTAAAACAAAGTTAACTAAGGCATCCTTTAAAGCAGCTGCAGGAGCTAGATTACTAACGCTTAACAAAGACAAAACAGATAACTCTAGGCAGAAGTGTAAACTCTACTTCAATTAAAAGCTTAATAAAAATACTAAATTAACTAATATTTAACACACTATAAGCAAATGCAAAGCATATAATATAAGACACGCGATTAAACATTGCTAGTATATGCACCTAAGCTGTGCACTAGCTTAGTAGTAACCTTAAAATAACAAGATAGATTAAGTCTCATTACGTATTAACAATAGCCTAGCTATATAAAAAACACTTTGCAACGCTAAGCAGCAATTACAATTTTAAAGACTAGCAATTAAAAAGTTGTATACAGCAACACCTATTGGCTTCGGCCTTTTAAGACAACCTTTTAATGTGAACACACATTTTGTAGACACCTTTTTAGTAATAAAAAAGATTTATTACTAACAACAGGTATTAGCGCTCATGCCCTCTTGTTTGGCATTGCTGGCACGCAATTAGTGTGTCGCATGTTTAAATAGAAATAAAGAAAAGTAAGATAAAGACGCGAATCGCCTTCTAACTTAACGCGCTTTATCCTGCCTATGCTGCCTACTTATGTTAAGGCTTTACTCCTAGGTACTCTTAGACAAATTAAAGAAGCAGCACTATTATTACCTTACTTTCTAACTTATACATACAACAATAGAACGCCTACTTCTCCTTTTCTACCTCTTTCTTCTCTATCGCTATTTCAACGTTATACAACAGCTAGCTTAACTAATTAATTATTTCTTTACTTAGCTTATACACAATTAATAAGAAGAGAGGGATACTAAAGTAGAGCATTTTAAGTACTTTACTAGTCTTATGTAGTAAACACTCTGTAGATCTTGTATTCCTTCTATAACTAGCTAAGTTAAAGCTTAATATTCTTTTTGTATATACAGATGTTACTGGCTTCGGCCTTTTAAGACAACCTTTTAATGTGACTACACATTTTGTAGACACTATTTTAGTAAAAAAGATTTATTGCTAACAACAGGTATCTGGGCTCATGCCCCCTTGTTTAGCATTGCCGGCACGCAATTAGTGTATCGCATGTTTAGACAGAAATTAAGATACGCGATATCCCTCTAACTAACCTTCTTAACTAATAACTATTTACTAATAACTATTTACTGCTAACTGCAACTTCTATTATCTCTGTTGCTATTCTGGCGGTGTTGTAGTTACGGCGTTTCTAGCGCCTATACTTAGATGTAAACATACAACAACAGCGTTATTATCTAAGCACAGCTCTCCTATTCCTAGAGGTAACTTATAAAATCCTCCTGCTTGTTAGTTTTTTCTAGCTACTTAATAGCTGTTTTAACACGCTCTTGCTCTTTATAGAGCTACTACAAGGTCTCTCTACTAAGGTTGTATTCGCGTAAGAGGAGATTAGTAAGATAACACACTATTACTGCACCTAGACTATTAACATACGCAACGTATTTAATAGACTTGCTGCTAAATAAGCCTTTTACAACTTCTATTATAACTTTAACATCTATAATACTAAACGCATTAATAAGGTGTTAATAAATAATAAAATTTAACCTCTGCGTCTACCTAATTACTATAGGAGCTACTACTAACAGCTCCTCTTTAACTAACTAGAGAGGCTGCTTAATAAAGGTAAACGTAGGCTTTGTAATCTACTACTATAGCTTCTTATATAGTAACTTAGTAAGGTCTAACTTTACTTGATGTAAGCTATTAGTCTTCGTGTTAAACAAGAAAAAGAATAGTCTAAGCATTATATTGTTTGTATGTAGTACTGTGTAGTGTAGGAAATCCTAAAGGTAAGAAGTAGTAGGCAGGAAGCTTTTATAAAGTATTGCAGGCTCCTGCTGCGGTAACGTACGTGTCCTTACCCTCCTCTACCTCTACCTCCTCTACCTCTATCGCAATCTTGTTGCTAGCTATAAGCTAGCAATTGCTGTTAAACACGTTTTAATTAGTATTGTTTTTTAGTACTTTTAGCAAATTTTTTAACCCTAATTTTGCTTAGTAGTTTAAGCTTTTCTACTCTAAGCGCTTAGTGCGTGGACCTTATCTACTTACTGTTCAAATTTTGTTAACTATACATAATCTTTTTTTTACTTTTGCAACTAATTAGTAGAGGGCAGCTGCTTTTTACTTTTTTAGAAAACCTATTTTAACTATAACAACAACCACCACCTTTGATACATTAAAAATAAATAGAGATATTACAGATTCTAGAGTTATTTATAAAGAATATAATTATAAAGTCCTAAAGAGGCTAAGTTTGTAGATGCTTAATAAACTTAGGTGTCTGTATAATTAGCTTAAGCTAGACTAGTTTAGGGGCTAGGTGTACAACAAGAAAGCTTCCTATCTTTAGATAAGAGTTAAGGTTAAGGAAATGCTTATTATAGAGGTTACATGCTATTATAGCGTTTTATATGCAAATTGTTCGTATGCGGTGCTGTTTAAAAAATAAGAAGTAGTAGGTAAGAAGTAGCAGTTTTAGCTTTATAAAGTATTATAGGCTCTTGCTACAGTACGTACGTGTTCTTTCCCTCCTCTATCACATTATGTTACGATCCTATTACAATCCTACTGTAATCCTGTTATTAGCTATAGGCTAGCAATCGCTGTTAGACACATTTTAACTAGTGTGGTTTTTTGGTACCTTAGCAAATTTTTTAAACCTAATTAATGCTTAGTGGTCTAAGCTTTCCTCCTAGAACTTATCTACCCACCGTTCAAATCTTGTTAACTTTATACAATCTTTTTTTTGACTTTTGCGATTGATTAGTAGAGGGTAGCTGCTTTTTACTTTTTTGGAACCTTATTTTAACTATAACAACAACCACCACCCTTGACACCTTAAAAAATAGATACAGCAACACCTATAATTAAGCACAACAACTAACTATATAGTAAGAAAATTAAAGAGATTAACTACACGTATATTAAAGCTTTGTTTATAACAAGCTAAGTTACATATCTTCTACAACAATTCTAGATCTTTAATTCTAGATTAATATATTACGTCTTTATTAATACAAGCTAATTTACAAAAACTTAATTAGCACTTTAAAGAATTTTTATATAAGCAAGTAACTTATAAGTATAGATTAAGGTATACAGATTAGTTACTTTAACAGTAGTAAATAGATAAACTTAAAGCTAACTATACTTAAAAGACGTAGCATACTGTTTTAATCTGCTCTATAGTCTTGTCTTATTTAGAATACTCTACTTCCAAGGCTTGTAGTAAGATAATAAATATAATTTGATAGTCCTTTAAAAATTGCTTACTAACAACCTTATTACTAACTTTACTAAGCTATATAAACAGTAGGTGCTTAAAGCAAACCTAATTAACAACTACGTAATAATAGTCTCTAGGTTAGTCAAACTATAGTATATTAAAGACAACGCGTATAAGCGCTTATATAGCACAAGAGAATAAGTTACTTAGAACTAAGTACGCTTAAGCACCTTATACAATAATTTAGAGAGATAAGAATTACTAAAGTGCTTACAGTAGAATGCAACGCCTATAAAAGAGCAAAAGCTAAAAGGCTAATTTACTGTACACTGCGTATAATTAATAAGGCTCCAAGAGAACATATCGTACTTAACTTTTATAATCATAAGGTTAACAGCTTAACTAAAAAAAGAAGCTAGATGCTAATTAAAAATTAAGCTACTAGAGTTATGTAGAACTACTACTTTAAGGACAATTAAACAGCGCAGACAATTATTAAGTTATTAAATTTTTTTATAATTTTTATAAAGACCTAATTTAATATTACTGTAAAAGTAATTAAAACAGATATCAAGATTGTTATAGTTAAACTAGTGGCTTCAGCCTTTTGAGACAACCTTTTAATGTGACTACACATTTTGTAGACACCTTTTTAGTAGAAAAAAAAGATTTATTGCTAACAATAAGTATTAGAGCTTATGCTCTCTTATTTAGCATTGCTAGCATGCAATTAGTGTGTCGCATGTTTAGACAGAAACAAAGAAAAGCAAGACAAAGACGCAAATTGCCTCCTAACTTAACGCGCCTTATCCTGCCTATTCTTATTACTTTACTACTAGGCGCTACTAGATAAAGTAAAGTAGTAACACTATTATTGCCTTGCTTACTAACCTATAGACGCAATAATAGAAAACCTACTTCACTTTTCTTACCTTTTTCTTTTTTATTACTAATTTAACGTCTTGCAATAGCTATTTAAGCTAAGTTCTAGTCTCTATACTTAGCTCTTGTACAACAAATAAGAAAAGAAGGATACTAAAGCAATAGATCTTAAGTACTGTACTAGTATTAGTAAATACTTTAGAGATTATATATTCTTTATACAACTAGCTAAATTAAGGCTTAATAATCTTTTTATATATAAAGATATTACAGATAAAGGACTTATTTAAGATTTTTATAAACTTAGAAGTCTAGCTAAGTAGTTAAATTTAAGATACTTAATAAATTTAAGTGTCCGCATAAGCAGTTTGAGTTAGACTAAATTAAGTGCTAGGTATATAGTAGCAAAGGATACTTTTTTTAGAAGAGAGCCTAGAATAAGGAGATGCTTGCTACAGAGGTTACACGCTATATTTCAGTGTAGTGTATTGTATACAAATTATTTGTATGTGGTGCTGTTTGAAAGGTGAGAAGTAGTAAGTAAGTAGCAGCAGCTTTATAAAGTATTATAAGCTCCTACTACGGTACGTACGTTTCCTTTCCCTCCTCTATCGCATTATATTGCAATCCTATTGTAATCTTACTGTAATCCTGTTGTCAACTATAGGCTAGCAATCGCCGTTAGACACGTTTCAACTAGTGTCGTTTTTTAGTACCTTAGCAAGTTTCTTTGACCCTACTGTTACGAACCTGAAGAGAGGAACAAAGATAACTATGTAGGAAGATGGTGGCAGGAAGATACTTTAGACAAACAAGACAAAGGGGAGGCCTTTGTCTACTAATAGATAACGCTACCCTGCATGACGCGTGACCCTACAGTCTTAATAGAAAGCCTTTATAGGACAAGTTACGTGTGTCCTACGATCTCTTATAATGTCCTACAATGTGCCACGCATAGGACAATGTTAAACTATAAGATATATAGGACAGCAACAGGTATATAGCATTAGGCACTAAACCCTTATATCTTAGTGTGTTTAACTTTAAGTAATAATCTAAGAATTAGTTATTACCTTCTTAACTCTTGTGTTATTATCATAATCTTCTAATTGTGCTAACACACTCTGTACTATTATATTAATCTTCTAATTGTGCTAGTACACTCTATGTCCCTAGCACTTGTTTATTCCCTAAGAACTAACACTAGATTATCTTTAGACAATCTTCACACTTTCAACACCCTTAAGATAAGCAATACTACTATAGACACACCTGCTAATTCCCTTACTAGGAGGACTACAAGCCGCGCTAATAAGCCTAAGACTTATTATAGTAATTATAGTAAGCTTAACGCTTAGCTCTTTTAAGTTAACAGATACTTCTATATTAAAGGAGACAGGATTAACAACAATAATAAAGTAGTCTTAGCCTCTACGTATCTTTAAGGAGATGCGGAGAAGTAGGCTAACTTAATCTTTTAACGCTTTATAGATAGTGCTAATAAAGACGCTAACAACACAGCCCTAGTTAAAGACTAGAATACTTTTAAAGCTAAGATAAAAGAAGTTTTCTTACTCCTTAAAGAATCTGTAGTTGTAGAGTAGAAGATTTAGAGACTACAACAAACTAAGTCCACTACTAACTATATAATAGAATTCTAATAGTACAAGACAGTTATTAAATAAGACAACAACACTTTAATACAGATGTACTAACAAGGTCTTAAACCTACTATACAATAGAAACTTATGCGAAGCAGAGCTAACCTTAACACGCTTAATAAACTTATAGCTAAAGCTTTTAGAGTTAACAACAAACTTTATAAGCTTATATTAGAGGAATAGTTATTCACGCTAGAGAATTGCGCACTTAGGAACATAGACGCTTAAGTACATTAAATATTTTAACGCCTATACTCTAATTAAGAACGTTAGCATAACTATGTACCTAGGACCCTAAAGTATTATACTACTAATAGCTATATGCTAATGCACCTTAATAATATTAATAAAGGACTAGGAAGAAAGAAGTTTGCGCATTATAAAGGTAACAAGAAGGTTACTTATTATAAATATAGTAAGGAAGGTTACATAAAATAAGACTACTAAAGCTAAGGTAAAGTAACTTAACAACTTAATGTTATTTACAGTATAAGGCCTAATAATAATCTAGATAATAGATAGAATATTGTTATACAACCTACTATTACGATTTAAGTACAGGACTAGGTAAGTGTTAATAGACTAGATTACCTAGTTATAATTACTCTAGAGGAAGCCTTAGATAACAACATTTCTAAGATAGTGCTAGATAAAGATATAAAAGCAACCCTAGTAAAAGAAACTAAATATAGCAAGACAGCTAAGTTTTAGGAAAGCTATTAGCTAGCTACACTATTTATATAAGAAAAGCTAGTAGTATATAATAAGGAGACAGTTCCTACGTGTATACAGAAACTCCTTACCTACACTATAGAAGATAGACACAATGTTAGCATAAGAGTACTACTACTTATAGAGACTAGAAGCCTTACAGATCTAGTAGAGAAGACTAACACCCTACTTAGGCAACTTAGATAACCTAAAGAAATCTTTATAGAACTTTGTAAAGAAACATTCCTAGACTATAGCTAGTATACTAATTTACTAAAGGAACTGCAGAAAAAAGGACTTACTCTAGTAGTAACTATTAATAAGGCTATATACAACAATTTTATATAAAAAAAGACTAAAGAAGCTAAGGCTTCCTAGAATAAGCTAACACGCTAACTCTTAGACAAAGAGAAGAAAGAGATTCATAATAAACTTAAAGTAACATAATAATAGTATAAGGCTTAAAATAATAGCTATGCTAAAAATATATACTACTAGATAGACCTACGTAACCTAGAACATGCAAAGTATTTATAGACTATATATATACATAATAACTGTACAATCTATTATTTTAATAAAACTAGATTAAGATAGTTTCTTAAGAAACTAAAGAGAATGCCTAGATATAAATACTAATAGTATAATTGCCCTAACAACAAATATGCAGTATATATATAGAATAAGAGACATAGCCTATACTTTTATAGATATAATAATCTAGAAGAGACTCTGCAAATGTATATAACGCAGTAGAAGAATTATAAGAATAGAACTAGTGTATAAGAGTATAACTAACTCTTATAGCATATATACTTTAATATTAAATACAACAAATACCTTATTGTAAAGAAGTTCTATAGATTTAGTATATAGTCTTTTTTAGATAAACGCCCTAGACACTTAGAACTACTAGAGAGATTAACATAATAAATCCCCTAAGCCTCCTTAAGCTTATAGTAAAGCTTAATAGACACTAGATACAGGTACTAGTAGATTCTAGCATACAGGCTAACTTTATTTCTACTTAAGCAGTGCTAGTAGTAGGTCTATAACTACTAAAGAAATAAGAACTTTATCTACTATACGTAGCTAACAGTTAGCCTATACTAGGCAAGATAATAATTACTTATAAGGTTACCTAAGTGACGCTCCGCATTTAAGAACACTAGGAAGAGATAGACCTAGTTGTTTTTAGACTAGCTACCTACAACATTATATTAAAACTTCTTTAGTTATAAGAACACAACCTATAAATTAATAAAAATTAAAGAAGTTTTTATTTAAGTGCTGTAGACTTAATGTAACTATAAGCTAGTCTATGCATCTAACAACTAAGATAGTAGATAAGAAGAAAATTAATAATATTACTAAGAGATAGCAAACCTTAACTAAGAATAGCCTTAGGACAAGAAGGTTTAACTTAATAGATACTATAAGGGCTTTTTTAGATTACAAAGTTAGAGTTTTAAAAAAATATATAATTTAGATATCTTAAAAAAGTATAAAGAATTTTAGCACCTCTTTATAAAAGTAGTAGATAACAAAGCCTTACTAGGACACTAACTCGAGGATTATAAGATTATTTTAGAAGAAGGGAAGACTCTACTCTTTAGACTAATTTACTAACTATTAGAAATAGAACTTAAGATATTAAGAGAAAAGCTTGACAAGAATTTAGTAAAAAGCTATATAAAACTTTTAATATTACTAGTAGGATTTCTTATACGCTTTATACTAAAAAAGAATAAGCTACTAAGAATGTGTGTTAACTATTAGAAGTTAAACAATATTATAGTAAAGAATTAATATCTACTACTAAATATTATAGAACTTAGAGATTAATTATCTTACGCTAAAGTCTTTACAGTACTAGACCTATAAAATAGATAATACTTTAGTAGGATTAGGAAAAGTAAGGAAAAGTAAAGAATAAAAGACAGCATTTTAAATAAGATATTAATACTATAAATATACTATTATACTGTTTAGGTAAATAAACGCCCTAGCAACACTTTAGAAACTTATCAACAACGTATTAAGAGTATGCCTAGACATCTTTGTTATTACATACTTAGATAATATCTTTATCTACTCTAAGAACCTAAGAGATTATGTTAAACATGTTTACATAGTACTAAAGTACCTAAACTAGTTTAACCTACAACTAAAACTTAAAAAATACAAGTTTTATAAGAATAAAGTTGCCTTTCTAAGATACATTATAGGGGCACAAAGAGTATAGATAAGTAAAGAAAAGATATAAGTAATTATAGAATAGCTATAACTAATAATTGTTAAGGAAATATAAATTTTTCTAAGATTTTTAAACTTTAACTAACAGTTTATTAAGGATTACTCTAAAATTGCTATTCTATTAATAAGACTTATAAGGAAGGAAATACTCTTTAAGTAGAATAAAGAAGTAGAGAACACCTTCTAAACGCTTAAGAATACAAGCATAAAACTACTATACTTTTATATATTCTAAGCAGGATAGCTACTATAATTTAAAACAGACATATTAGACCTTATACTTAGAGAATATACTATTTAACTACATAAAGGTAAATAGTACCTAATTACTTACTATTCTTGTAAGTTTTTAAGACTAGAGAAATAATATAACGTTTATAATAAGAAGCTGTTAGCTATTATTAATTATCTAAGATATTAAACAGTATACGCTAAAACCTACTTAGAACTTATAATATCTATAAATTATTAGAACTTTATTAATTTTACAACTACTTAAAGACTTAACTAACGCTAGGTTTAATAGTTAGAGAAACTAAGACAGAATAAGTTTAAGATTGTATATATACTAAGAAAGGATAACAGGAGAGCAGATGCTCTTAGCTACTAACACAACATTACAGGAACAAAAGAGATAACTAATTCTATAATATTATAAGTTAATAATAATAGATTATTAGGACTAGCATAGACACTTAATCTACTAATATATATCATATATAATGTACTAGAAGAGTTGCAAGAAGTAATTATTAAACAACACTACAACAACTTAGTATATAGTTACCTAAATATTATAAGAACTATAGAACTTATTAAGAGGAATTATAAGTTTCTAGGAATAAAGGACACGGTTACTACATTTATTACTAAGTTCACAGACTATTAGAAGAATAAGCACAGTATACACGCACCCTACAGAGAAATATAAGTAATAGAGCTACTAAGTAAGCCTTAGGAAGACGTCTTTATAGACTTTGTTACAGGATTACTAGTCTTAAGAGACCCTATTACAAAAGTATTATACAACGCAATTCTTATAGTAGTTAACTAATTCACAAAACCAGCAGAGTACATTACTTTTAAGAAAGATTTTACAGTAATATAGCTTGCGCATATTATTAATAATTAAATTATTAGACACTACAGCATACTAAAGTTAATTATTAGTAACAGAGACAAGCTCTTTACCTTAAACTTTTAGATAATACTACTTGCTGCAATAAGAACTAAAAGAAAGCTATTAACAGCATACTATCTGCAGAAAGACAGATAGACAGAATAAACAAACTGCACTATAAAAGCATATCTAAGGATATTGTAAGAGAGTTGGAGTGTATAAAGACATACTACTACGAGGGCATGAGATCACTAGTGGTAAGGTCATGCGAGAATGAGGGTGGTAAGATAAAGATCTTATTATAGGTTGTATCTAGAAGAGAAGTACCAGAGTTAAGTTGTGAGGTAGAGGATCTATTATCTCGCTCGTTTCAATCCCTGAAACGAGCTATATACCTTTAGATCAGGTGGTTAAGCACTGACCTAGTGAGCAGCAGGGTATCACCCTGTGCACCGGCACATACCTCCCCTTCCTGCGAGCTTAGCCCTATTAAGCGACCTACTTAGCAGAAAGAAAAACAGCAAAACAAAGGAAAAAAATTAAAAAAAACAAAATAAAAAAAAATAAGTTAATTACCTCACACTATCCTAGACACCTTCCCTTACTTCTTTAAACGTTTACTTCAGCGAGGTTCTTAAGTAGTAGTTATAGCACGTAGTCTAGGCGCAGGTGCAGTAGTAGGAGCTGGGACAGAAGTAGTAGGCTCTTAAGATTCTAATATTAATTAAAGGTAACTATAACAAGGCTGCCTAGTTAGAGTTATTAACACTAAAACGTTATTTAAAATAATAGTACCTAATTAAGAATAGATACTAAGAAGGCGTTGCGTAAAAGAGAACATTATAAGATCTTTGCTCTCTTAGAAAACTTAGCGCTTATTAGCCTCTAGGCTAAGTTCCTCTTAGAGACGTTGTAGAGAATTAGCTTAAGAGAAATTAGTATCCTACTTATCCTAGTCCTTTATTATATTTATTTTTTAAGGTATCAAAGGTGGTGGTTGTTGTTGTTGTAGTCAAAATGGGTTTTCCAAAAAAGTGAAAAGCAGCTGCCCTCTACTAATTAGTCGCAAAAGTCAAAAAAAGATTGTGTGTAGTTGACGAAATTCGAACGGTGAGTGGATGAGTTCTGGGAGGAAAGCTCAGACCACTGAGCGATAAT
This sequence comes from Alternaria sp. 'sect. Undifilum', assembly GCA_024321975.1. Taxonomy (NCBI): domain Eukaryota; kingdom Fungi; phylum Ascomycota; class Dothideomycetes; order Pleosporales; family Pleosporaceae; genus Alternaria; species Alternaria sp. 'sect. Undifilum'. The sequence goes on from JAJJZI010000006.1 coordinate 1,518,377, forward strand.
CAGGGTCAAAAAATTTGCTAAGGTACTAAAAAACGACACCAGTTAAAACGTGTCCAACGGCGATTGCCAGCCTATGGCTGACAACAGGATTACAGTAGGATTGCAATAGGATTACAACATGATGCGATGGAGGAGGGAAAGGACACGTACGTACCGCAGCGGGAGACTGCAATACTTCATAAAGCTGCTGCTTCTCACCTACTGCTTCTCACCTTTCGAACAGCACCGCATACGAACGATTCGCATACGATACGCTGCACTGCAACATGGCGTGCAACCTCCGCGACGAGCATCTCCTCAACCTCGACTCTCATCTAAAGACAGGAAGCTTTCCTGTCGTACACCTAGCCCCTAAACCAGTCCAGCTCGAGCTGATCATGCGGACACCTGAGTTCATCAAGCATCTACAAACTCAGCCTCTTCAGGACTTTACAATTATATCCCTCATAAACAACTCTGGAATCCGCGATATCTCTATATACGAAAAGAATGTCAAGCCTCGACTCAGCTGGTTGTGGAAGGAATACAAGATCTACAGGGTGTTCGTCCTTTATTATATAAGGAAGGTTCTATCTAAAGTTAGTAAAGTATAAATAGTCTAAGAATCCTTAAACTAAATTAGTATAAAAAGTATCTTTCTCTAACTCTTGTACTACAAGCTGTAAGTTAATAATTTGTTACAGCATATAGTTGTAGTGTTCCTTAATATAGTTATTAATTTACTGGTTGTTAGTATTTTATAGCATATTATTTAGCTCCTTATAGATAAGAAGATTATCTTACTTAGCTTGTCTAATAAGGGCCTTCTAGATCTAAGACCTATACTTAATATAAATATTAGTAAGGAATAGCTAATTAATTCTTCTAAACTTATTAAGATAGCCTAAAAAAGTATAAGAAGTAGTAGTAAGGTTATAATAAGCCTTGCAAATTTCTTTATAAGTTCTTATAATAGGCACCTCTATTACTCTATTATAAACTATAATAAACTAGGAGAGGATAGTATAGTAGTTGCGAGTAGTTAGGCTAGTAGATCTATAAAGTAGTAGAGGCAATAAAATTTAAACTTACTCTTTCTTATAGATTTGCTTTACCTAGTAAGTGTTAAGAGCTAGTTTCTATACGTTCTCTAGCTAGTCTATCTTATCTTCCTATCCTTTAATAAGACTATTTAATAATTTAATGCCTACGTCTTTGCGCTACTTTATGTACTCTAGTACATAGTTATGAGAGCTTAAGAGCATCTTTATACAGTTATTCTTATCCTTATTATTACATAATACGCTGCCTTAGATTATATCTGTTCTAAGGCCTTTAATTATTACTTGCTTAAGGTTAAGGTTAATATACTTGAAGTAAGTTTAATTACTTTTCTTAGCGTATGGAGCGTAGTAGAAGTAGGAAATTAAAGTGTATTTCTTATAAAGTAAAGTATATTACAACTAGTATCCTAGATTAGTACGTATAGCTTATTAGATAAGTAAGTAGCATATATTACACAGCTATCTAAGGTTTAGCTTCTTGTTTATATATTATAGATAGAAGTAGTATATCTTAAAGGTTGTAATTATAATATCTTGAACTTAACTGTCCTTAAATAGCTAAGTGTAGGTGTTAATAATAATGCTTCTAGTGCGTTAGAACTCTTTAGCTTGTAGTTAAAACTCTATAGTATTAATAACCTTGTCTCAAGTAGGAAGTAGGTAGAGATTTAGTCTAGAAAGTTAATATTAGTAGCTTAGTAAGTCTTTATCTTACTTTGCTAAGCAATACTTGCTTGTAAAAAGCTTTGAAATATCTAAATTATATTAGAACTCTTGCTAGCAGCTCTGTCCTATATATAGTAAGAGTAGACACTTATTAAGTATATTAGATAGTATAGCCCTCTTAAACAAACTTATAATACTTACAGTAGTACACTTATAGATAAAGCATACTTACTTGTATAATAGGTAATTAAAGCTAGGCTGTTAACTAATATTAACCTTATAGTACTACTCTTCAATAACCTTAACGTAGTTTGAATTTATAATTAGCTTCTTTGTATAGGCTTGCTTAAGTAGCTTAAAGAAAGCTATAGTAAAATTCTTATAATAACACCCTGCCTAAAAGATCTCTTGTTCCTAATTAAGGGTATCTAGCTCCTCGTCTATATAAGAAGCGTTGTTAAAGTTAGTATCTAATTAAGTAGCTACCTATTAGTAGGCTAGTGTCGCTTTTAGAGTACAAGAGCTTAGTAAAGGTAGTAATATAGGGACTTATTAGCTACTAGCCTTAGTCCTAACTTATCCTACTTAGATGTTAGTAGCGTTACGCTTCTATTGTACTACAGTTATTCTATTCTAAAACTTATACAACTTAATTACTAAGTATTAGTTAGGTCCTTAACTAGCTAATATTTCTATAAATTACTTTAGATACTTAGTTATAACTAACAGACTATAAGTCCTTAGAGAGCAAGTCTTAGATATTATAAGATCTTTATAGCAATTTAATAGCTTAAGCCTTATTTAAGGTCTTTCTTAGCTCTGCAGTTATAAGGATAACTACACTATATATTAGATGCGTTTTTATACTAAGCAGCCTATAGTTATTGCTTAAAATATTTTGTGTAGAGTAGACTAGGCTAGTTTTAAAGTCCTTAGCTTTAGCTATAAGTTAAAAAACCTTTTGCTAGAATGTATAAAGAGGATTAGGCTTACCTTACTTATTCTTTGCCCTAGTATTAAGCTCTAGCTTCTATAAGTTAAACTTAATATCTTCTTTCTAGACTCGTAGCTTAGTGTAAATATTATAAAGCTCTTTTACCTCTTACTTATTAATATCTAGGTAAAGTGCCTAGTTGTAAAAGTAATTTTAATTAAAAAAAGCACAAATATCCTGATATAGCAGTTTTACTATTACCTAGTAAGCTATTAACACATATTATTCTTTACCTTAGTTTTTAGAGTTAATGTAGTGCGCTGCTATAGTGTTAAGAAACTAAATAGCATTTTTAAGATCTATACGTTTTAATATAAAAGCTATGTTAGTTAATCCTTAGTAACTAAGTAGCGTACAAGGTATATAGATACTAACGCATTCTTAGACAAATCTTAGAGCTAGCTTCTTTACTATTGTGATAGCTCTACCTAGTTCTTTAGCCCTCTTGTCTTGCGTTAAGGATACTATGCTAATATTAGGATAGTGTTCCTAGAAACCTTTAACACTACTATATTTATCTATAAGTCTAGAGAGTTAAGTAGAAAGGTTACCTACTCCTAAGACAACCTTCAAGATTAAGTTAAATTAGTAGAAAGCACTATTAAACTAGTAATTTATAATAATACGTTGCTATCTTAGCGTGTTTAAAAGGATCTTATCTACTAGAGCCTAAATATTAATAACTTTAATATTATTGCTAAGCTTTGCAAGCTCTAGTACTCTATCTTAATACTATATAACTTTAGAGATTTAATCTATATTATAGTCTTCCTTCTTAGTAATAACTCTAAAGTTATTAAAAACCTTTAATAGTCTTAGTGTTTGTAGTAGTTACTGCTGTAGCTGCATGCCCTAGGCCTTATCTCACAGCGCTAGAAGCATTGTTTAAGCAGGTTAGCTAATGTAAGTTAAATATTGTCTTTAGCTACTACTAGTTTAAGAGAGGGGGAGATATTATTATAATTATTGTCTTAAAAAGTAACTACTTAAATAAAAGGTAGTATAGTTTATGTAGAAAGGGAGTTAAATAGTTAGCAAGTTGTAGTTCTAGTTTATGCGTAGTGGCAGTATCCTGCTAGCTAGCAGGTAGAGGTAGAGGTAAACAGAGTCTAAATCGCGCTAAAATAAGCAGGTTTCGTAATTAAAATAGTTGTTGTAATTAGCTGTTACCTTAAGAGTACGTAAAATTAAGTATAGTATTAGTGTAGCAGTAAGTACCTAGAATTAGTAAGATAGGTAGCTTGTACCTAAATTTTACATAGGAAATTAGTAAATAAGTAGCTAAAGGTAAAAGTAGGTACTACTAGCATAGTATTTCCTCCTCTTCCTAACATTATAGGCCGTCCTATAGCCTATTAGTTGTCTAATGTAGTAGCATTAGAGTTAGAATCTAAGATTTTCAAGTCTTATTTATATACACGACGCTCTTCTTCTATAAAACGTTTAGTAATAATAACTTAAAGACAAAGCTTATTACTTATTATAAGAGGTAAAGGTAGTTGTAGTTCTATATATAGCTTAGGCAAGCTTAGCAAGATAGGAATATCTACTTTAGAGCTAGTTTATTCTTAATAATTAGAATCTTATAACTTTATGTTTCCTTAATCTTCTTTAATAATATCTTGAACGAGTTTTTGTCTAAACAGCTTTAATTGCTATCTAGGTGTTGTATAGAGGAAGCGTGTACTATTAAGGTCCTTAAGACAATAAGTTCCTCTATTAGGTCTAGCTTTATAAATATAGTATGGGCCTAACTATATTATATCTAGCTTGTAGTCTTGTAACATATTGATTTCCTAAATAGAGTTCTAGAGAAGAACTAAGTCTCTTAGCTTTATATCCTTATGTTGTTTTTCCTTAGTGTTATTTTAGTATTCCTTTTTAGTAGCTCATATCTAGTTAGTATAGGCAACAGCATCCTTTATAAACTAATCTTTAAGATCTAGCTGTATTGCTTAAATTATAAGTAGCTGTGCGTAGTCCTTTACTTCTTTAAATAGAAGCGTTTGCTATATAGGTAGCGTGAGTTTAATAAGAAGCACTAGGTTCTGTCTTATAACTAACTAGTATAGCAAGTAACTTATCTATTCCTATTTTAAGATTCTGTCTACAAAGAGAAATATGAGCAGGTTTTTAACTTAAAGTTTTAGTAGCTTTATAAGGGCGTTTATAATAGGCTTATACTCTTCTTTAATTTTTTCTATAGCTTAAAGGTTGTGTCTTAACAACTAGACTTAGTTAATTCTGTATATATATACAATAGAAGTAAGACTACCTTAGCAAAATTAGGCCTTCTATTAACTATAAGCTTACGTGCAGTGCTCTATTAATATTTAATGTTTTTATATACAAACTCTGTAATTATCTTAGACTAGTTATTTAATAAGGCTTTTGCTTTAGGCTATTTACTAAAGTAGTCTCTTATAATTACTAAATACCTCTTCTTAAAACACTAAGGTATGTTCACTATATTAATTACAACAGTCTCCTAAATAGCAAAACTATAAGTATTAGTAAGTATATTAACCTTTTTCTTACAGGATTGCAGTTAATAGTCTAGATAAGTTACTAGCTTTAACTATATAAGCTTATATATCCTGTTCTACTAGTATTACTAAGTAAGTATAGAGTACACCGTGTTAACTCCTTTATATCTAATGTAAGTGTGTACGATTTATAATATAGCTATTCTTAGGTTAGTATTATTTATAAATCTCTAGATTACAATGTTCTTAAATATTTTTCTAAAGAGTATCCTATCTTATATAAAGAAGTTTAGAGCTTACTTCTTCTATACTTGTAGTTCTTGTAGTTCTATATCTCTAGAAATCTTAAAGTTAACTAAAAATTAAGTATATTGTTCTAACTCTGTTAAGAATTCTTAACAATGTATTCCTGCCTGTCTTATTAGTATTAGTGTATTTACATTTCTAATTATATAATTTATAAACTTCTCTAAATCCTTCTTAAGTTCTAAAGGTAGTTCTTAATTATTAGGTTTTAGATACCTAAATAGTGTATCTATAACTACATTCTTTTGTCTTATTATATGCTTAATGTTAGTTAAGTAATAAGAGTTGCTTATTAAAGAATTATTACTATCTACTTTTTATAATAGATTCTAGAATATCTTATAATTCTTAGTATTAGCGTAGTCAAGGTTTGCAAGTATAAGTATATTATATATAGCTTATTTTAGCTTATATATTTCTGCGTCTTATATATCTCCTTATTTAAAAAGGACATTATCTTGTAGGAGTGTAAATAGAGGTTTAGCGATCTTAGTAAAGTCCTTTACCTATATATAGTAGTAGACGTATATACTTATAAAGAATTATACCTCCTTTTTGTTCTTGCATAGTAGCTAGTATATAATTTTCTTAACTTTCTTCTAGTTAGAATAACATTCTTGCAGGCTAACTTTATAACCTACAACCTTAAGCTTTTTATAAGAAAATAACACTTCTTTCCTAACATAGTGCCTTTAGCTTATTTAATATTAGCTAGCACTTTGTCTAGTTACAGGATATGCTTAAGAACATAACGTTAGACTCTTAGTACTAATTGTCCTCTACTATAAATAGTTTTTAGCCCTCTACATGTAATATTGTTAATAAAAGGCATAGTATAAGGCTAGTAGTTTTATAGAATCTTTATTATTACACGTTAAAATGCTGCTACAAAGTTAGTAGCACCTATAACTATAATATATAATTATAAAAGCCTAACTAGTGTTTAAAACGCTGTTATGTTTCTGCTTTCTAGATATAGTGTGATTTAGTTATATCCTAAGAACAAATTTATAAGTAAGATAATCTTGTACCCTATAAACTTTTTAGAAAACTTATCTACTGTTAGTAGTAGGTTCACATCTTATATAGTAACCGTATTTATCTATTGCGCATTACTAATCTATCAAACGCCATTATCTTTCTTAAGTACTAGGTGCTTTAGGTTACAATATTAACTATTACATCTTTCCTATATTCTTTAATTTATATAGACGTTAACTATATCTACTACTTGCAGCTCTAAAGCTTTTAGGATAGTAAAACCTTATACTTGCTAAGCTTTATGTAGTATTATTTATATCTTATATAGCAGATATACATTAGGATAGATTTTTCTTAATTCTTTAAATTACTAGGAGAGCGCTCTTTCTTTGTTAAAAAGCATATGTATAAACATCTCTTTTTCTAATAGCTGTAGGTAGTCTCTAGTATATAGCTTATTAACTTATTCTTTAGTAAGCCTTGTCCCTTGCAGGAAAGCAGTATATTTTAGTTTAAACAGATAATTGCATAGCCCTTTGTTAAGATTATAAATGCCTATTCTAAGGAGTTGTTGTTCTTTTACCCTTTTCTTCTAGTCTTCTTATCTCAATTCTATAGGCATCTTTTGCTATGAGATATTAATAAGTTAAAGTTTCTTGTTTACTGTCTTGTACAGCGTGTAAAGATTATTATGTTCTTAAGTATACTTAAGTAGTCTTTCTTATATCTACTAACAATTAAGCTTACACATAATTAAAGATTTACTAAGTTTATAATTTCTTATAAGGTTCTTAGACTATCTTACTACGTGCGTGAATACTTAGTTTAAAACTATTTAATCCTTTCTACTATCTTCTATATATAGTATGTTAAAGTTGCTAAATTTAGCTGTTAAATCTAAGTATGCAGCTTCTTATATAGAATTTACTATAGCTGCTTATAGTGTATTGCCTAATTTATTAGTAATTATATGCAACTATACATTACTTACTATTTCTCTATCTAAGTTGTTGTTAGAGGCTTTGTTTCTAATTATCTGCGCAAGGTAAATTAGAGATAGGTTAAATATAACAAAGACTGCGTTCCTTGTACTATCTTTAGATAAGACTTAGTACATAATTTGTCTAAACGTATTATACTAAATTAATATCTTAGCACTTACACACTCAGGTTCTCCTAAAATTATAGATCTAGTAATATTAGCAATAATCCTAAAGATAGTCCAAATAGTAACTGTCCTTATTTGTATAAGTATATTAAATACAGTTCTAATAAATAGGTTATGTATGCTATTAGCTCAAGTAACACTAAGAGAAGGCTACCTAGCTAGTATTCTATTATTTTATACAGTATCTTTAATACTTGCGCAGTACTTAGTCTTCCAATATTTATTTATGCCTTAGTGTTAATTAAGCACTTAAAAAAGCTGCTGTTTATAGTAACCTAGTATTCTAGTAAGTTAGTTTAAGTAAAAGCCTACCTATTCCTTTGCTAAACTTCTTAAAAATTCTTTATAAGTATATTGTCTAATTTATCTATTTATCATTTTCTTTTTTTATTTACCTTATAGTAAGTTTACGTATTTAATTAATATAAATTTATTATATTACAATAGGCTCTCTTGGTAAGTAGTATATTTGGTAAAGTTCTATAGATAGGGCCTATACGCTAGTTTAGCTAATTAGAGGCTTAAATAGATTCTAGGTGTAATTTAGCGCACTTAGCATTTGTTAGCTTAGCATTTTTCCTACACGTTATAATATTAAGCACACCTAAACTATCTACAACACTAATACTATTATTAAGAAAATTACGTAGCTGTTTTTAAATATTAGCTTGCCTTTTAAAGTCTAACACTATAAATCCTTATACTTTCTATCTAAGTAAAGTAGTTATAATATAGTTTAGCTGTCTTTACACTATTTTTTTAAGTTCTAGCTTAGAAAGAGCATTAATAAACTTTATAGCTTTTTTTTTTACTGTAAGTACTTTAGATCTACTAACTTGTTATTGTCTTACTAAGCTAATTAAGGTAGTTTAATAATTAAAAATAGCGTATTATAAGGCTAACTTATAAAAAGTATATTGCTTTATATTTCTTCTTGCGGATACTACATATCTATAGGCTACAAGCTAGGGATAGGAGAGTTACCTTATATTATTTAATTACTTTCTAAGGTGCTTATATCCTTGCTTAGCCTTCTTTATTTCTTTACTTCTCCCTTCTAGATACAATTAATATCCTAGTAGAGGACAGAGCCTTTGACTTTCTAGCGCGTAGCAGCATTTAACTTAGAGATACTGTATAAAGCGTTTTCTTTGTCTTTTAGTATAATGTTAGCAGCATTTATATTATTAAGCTTCTTAACGTATTCCTTAGTAGAAAGATTATATAGCTACTCTTAGAATTACTAAAACTACTAAAGGATGTTATTGTAGTAGCCTTAGCTTGTTAAACTAGTTGCTATATTTAGAAAATTAGAGTTTTTCTTATTACACTTTAAACCTAGCTAAGAGTCTCTTATAGTAAATTTCTTAGGTATTATACTAGAGGCTAGTTAATTAAGTATGTTATCTGTAATATTATAGAACTCTTAAATCTTCGCCTTTAACTATAATAAGACTTAGTTTAATAATAGTTGCTTTAAGATTTCTCTTAAATGCTTATATAGTAGCCTAAAGTAGTATATTTCTTTTCTACTAGAACTATCCTAGTTAAAACTAACTTATCTTATCTACTTTAGAGCGTAGTATAGTTTACACTCCTTAAGTATATGCCCTACTATCTTATCTATATAGTAAAGAGGGTGTATCTCTATATTACTTATTAATGCTGCACTTGTCTTGTTAGATAACCCCTTTTGAAGTATTAGTAATAAAAGAATTATTATTCCTCTTACTAGAGAATTCTATATTAGTTACTTATATAATAAAGTATAAATAGTTAGTAAGTTTCATTAAAAGTTTCTTAGTTATAAGATAAGCTATAAACATATTAATTATTAATAGTCTAAGCTTTAAGTTACCTAGAGACTTAATAAGGTCCTTTACTTCTAAGTTAGTATTTGCTAGTGTGCTTATCTTTTTATGTACTTTACTAATCTTAATCTCTACTTTTTTTACTTTCTTTAGGGTAAAGGTTGCTTGCTAGTTAGATAGTATAATCTAGCGCATTTTAGCATTAGCACCTCCTTACTTTAGCTAATAAATCTTATCTAGGCTAGTTATCTTCTTAAAGTAAAATTTTAGAAAAGAATAGATCTTTTCTAGTTTAAACGTATTCTAATTATCTCAATTTAGGTTAGAAAGTATATAGTATATAACTGCCTTTTTCTTAGTTTAAAGTAGGATTTAGAAGAAGAGAATACTTTTCTTTTCTTTAGAGATTTGCCTATCCTTAATACATATATTAGTAATAGAAGTAAAGTGTGTATAGTACTTTACTAGGCTAGGCTAGTTTTATACGTATTTAAAAATGTAAGCTTGAAAATAAAAGTATTTACTTATTTTAATAGCTATCTTTTTATCTTTTTACTATTTCTTTATGTATGTCTATAACTTATACTAATCTTTCTTAGCATATTTAGGTAAGCGCTTTAAGATACAAAAGAGAGATTAATCCTTATTAGAAAAGTAGTTTAGTAGAATAAAGACCTTTATAACATTATAAATACTTTTATTATTAGCTTATTAGTTAAAGTTCTTTAGGAGCTCTATAACATCTTTCTTAGTAAAAACTAATATACTATGTCTTAGTTAAATTATAGTTAGCACTAAGTTATGCGTAGGTATAGCTATAGTATTTATCACTAATCTTAATAGAGTTCATTGTATTAGGGTAAATAGTAGTAAGTCTAAAGAGAGAAAGTGTTACACCTTCCTGCCCTTAACCTGCCTTCTAATCCCTTTTTAACATCTAGGGTATAGTAGAACTTATTTAAGTTCTTTATATCAAAAGTTAACAAGTATTAGTAAAGAAACAGACAAGGTATAGTCTTTAGAAGAAATAATATCTTTTTTTAAGTCTTTATAGTGTATGTTTACTTAAGTATACGTGTATTAATTTTTGCTTTTTACGTGATCCTTATTTTGCTAAGTAGGCTTAGATTAATACTTAAAGCTAGTACATATATATAAGCTTTTAGTGCTATCTCTATTTTACTAAATAGCACCTTAGCTTAGCATTTCTTTACGTATGTATTACTGTCTCTATTTTACTAGATAAGTTGCTACTTCTATTTTGCTTAGTAGACTTTAAATTAGCGTTTCAAACATAAAAAAGTGCCTCTATTTTGCTAGACAGTTTACTACCTCTATTTTACTAGACAAACTTTAAATTAGCATTTAAAAATGCATTTTATTATTTTATTAGTAGATTTTGTTTTTCTTTATTATTGTTATTAGTGCTAACTTAGGTAACATGGTCCTTAACGTAGTCTATAATAAGGTATAGTGTTAACCCCCTAAAAGTATATCTAGTAATAATTCTAAGAGTATATCTAGTAGTAATCTTAAAGATTCTATATTTACGTAAGATTATTATATTATTCTTATAATAATTGTACACTAGTTCCTTTATATACTAAGTAGTAGAGTATATCCTTATAAGCTTTGCTATTTGTACAGGTATTAGAATGTATAAAAATATACTACTATAAGGGCAAGAGATTACTAGTAGTTAGGCTATGCAAGAACAAGAGTAGTAAGATAACAATTTTATTTTAGGTTGTATCTAGTAGGGAAGTATAAGAGTTAAGATATTAAGTAGAGGATAAAGATCTATAATAAATCCCGCTCGTTTTAGTCCCTAAAACAAGCTATATACTGTTAGATTAGGTAGTTAAGCACTAACCTAGTAAGCAGCAGGGTATCACTCTGTGCACCAGCACATTTTCTCTGCGCTATAATCTTGCCACATTAGCAGTGCTACGTAACTACTCTTGCCCCCTAACTAGCGCTAAGCACAGGTCTAACAAGAAAAGTAGATAAATAGTTATTTAGCCTTTGTAGTTATTTATTTAATTTATTACTGTTTACTTTTTACCTTCAGTTAGTCTAATGTACTTTTATAATTAAATTGAATTCTTTTATAGCACTAGCGCTGCTACGTAGAATTAGAAGCTGCCTTGAGCTATATCTACGCACGGAAGCCTCCTAGAGCTATATCTAGACAAGAAGCTAGCTAGAGCTACATCTACGCCTAAAGATCATAATTAATTAAATTGCTAATCTTAATTAAAGCTGTTATAAATCTACTAAGGATTAACAGTAGAAGAAGTACAAGGAGTACTAAGAGATACTTAGCTATACAAGACTCTACATAAAGCGTTTTGCAATACAAACTGTTAGATAAGCCTACTATATTTCTAGTAGCTCTAGAAACTAATCCTCGCTGTTAAATAATACAACTACTATTTATTTAGTACTATTACACATATAATAATAGTAGAGGCAATGATTACATCTAGAAACTTAGCTATCTAGATAGCAAGACTACACTAAGATAGTGTTGTGCCGGTGCACAGGGTAATACCCTGCTGCTTACTAGGTTAGTGCTTAACTACTTAATCTAAAGGTATACAGCTCGTTTTAGGGACTAAAACAAGTAGAAGCTATTATCTATCCTTATCCTCTACTTAATATCTTAACTCTTGTACTTCTCTTTAATAGACAACTTATAATAAGATTATTATCTTACTACTCTTGTTCTTGTATAAACTAACTACTAGTAATCTCTTGCCCTTGTAGTAGTATATCTTTATACACTCTAACACCTATATAAATAGCAAAGCCTCTAAAGATATACTTTACTACTTGGTGTTTAAAGGAACTAGTGCATAATTATTACAAGAACAATATTATAATTTTACGTAAACATAGAATTCTCGAAATTACTATTAGATATACTTTTAGGATCATTACTAGATATACTTTTAGGATCATTACTAGATATACTTTTAGGATCATTACTAGATATACTTTTAGGATTATTACTAGATATACTTTTAGAGAGTTAGCACTATCCCCTATTATAGACTACGTTAAGGACGATGTTACCCAAGTTAGCACTAACAACAAAGAAGAAAAACAAAAATCTACTAATAAAAATTAATATACGTTATTAAATGCTAATTTAAAGTCTGTCTAGCGAAATAGAGGCGGTAAACTATCTAGTAAAATAGAGGCAGTTTTACATGTATTCTAAATGCTAATTTAAAGTCTATTTGGCGAAATAGAGGTAGTAAACTGTCTAGCAAAATAGAGGTAGTCTTACATGTATTCTAAACGCTAATGCAAAGTCCTACCTAGCAAAAAAGAGGTAGTAACCTGTCTAGTAAAATAAAGACAGTAATACATGCGTAAAGAAATGCTAAGCTAAGGTACTATTTAGTAAAATAGAGATAGCACTAAAAGCTTATATATAAGTACTAGCTTTAAGTATAAATCTAAACCTACCTAGCAAAATAAAGAGTAAATAAGAGGCAAGGATTAATATACCTACACTTAAGCAAAGATATACTATAAAAACTTAAAAAAAGATATTATTTTTCCTAGAGACTATATCTTGTCTATTTCTTTATAAATATTTGTTTACTATTTATATAAAGAACTTATATAAGTACTACTATAGTCTAGATATCAAAAAGAAATTAGAAGACAGGTTAAGGACAAGAAGGCTTAACACTTTCTTTCTCTAGACCTACTACTGCTAGTTCTAATTTACTATTAACCTTATTAAGCTTAGTTATTAAAACTATAGCTAAACCGACGCATAACTTAGTGTTAAACATAACTTAACTAAGATATAGTATATTAGTTTTTACTAAAAAAGATGTTACAGAATTCCTAAAAGACTTGAACTAATAAGCTTATAATAAAGGTATCTATAATGCTATAAAGGTCTTTATTTTACTAGACTACTTTTCTAATAAAGATTAATTTCTCTCTTATATCTTAAAGCGCTTATCTAAATATACTAAGAAGAATTAGTCTAAGTTATAGACACACATAAAGGAAGAGTAATAAAATAAAAATATAGCTATGAAAATAAGTAAACGCTTATACTTTTAAGCTTATATTTATAAATATATACAAAACTAGCCTAGTTTAGTAGAGTACTATACATACTTTACTTCTATTACTAATATATGTATTTAAAATAGGTAAATCCCTTGAGAAAAGGAAGGTATTTTCTTCTTCTAAGGCCTACTACAAATTAATAAAAAGGCATTTATATACTACAGAGGGGTGACAAAAAAACATGTCAAAAAAGTTATAGTATTCAAAGCTTTATATTACTACAACTAGAAGGGCTATTTCTAAAATAGTTAGTTATTTGGATAGCCGAGATTTTCTTCTTTAAATTAGGCTACTTAGTAAGCTGCTTAGTAAGCACTTTTGCGCTCAACTTCAGCAGTGAAAATAAAGATAAAAAAACTCAAGAATAAATAACAAAATAATTTTTTTTTAAGGTGTAAAAATCGCTATAAAGTATATATATTAAATAATACTAGCTAAACTTATCTGTGTGTAAGTTTGAAGGTAATTGTAAAAAAAGGATTAAGTGGTAATTAAGAGCTTGTTTTTAGGGTTTTTTCTAAATAAATAACGAAGAAAGCTTACTAATACTTAGTGTACCAGCCTTTAGCTTCCTTAACGTCCAAATAACGCCTTAGTAAAGATAGAATACAATTATTAATCGCCTTTTAAGGTAGTTAATCCTATTTCTCCCTTATAGCAGCCTTAAAGGCTGCTATACTTTTTTTACTCTTTCCTTCACCTAAAAAAGTAATAGGCCTTTTAGCTAAAGCGTTTTTTAGCAAGGCCCACACGTTTTCTATAAGATTTAGATTAGGACTGTAAGCAAGATGCTTAAAAAGCAATATCCTATTCCTAGAAAACTAACATAAAACTTCTAGAGTTTTATAAATCTTAGCGTTATCCTGTTGAAACTTCCAGCCTATATAGAGGTTAGTAAGTCCTTTAATTATATAAAAAAAGATTGCTACTTTATAATTTAAATATAGAGTAAACACTCTCTAAGTAGGAAAAAGGAGTATATGTAACTTACTTTTTTTATCGCAGGTATTACTATAGGAATAAGGATCTTTTTAATATAGTCTAAACTCCTAAAAGGAGTAGTAATTAAAGGGCTTTTAATTACTACTAATTTAGATCTACTACCTATTCAAATCGCTCCCTAAACTTAGATAGAAATATCTTAACCTATAACTTAATTAGTAAGCGTGCTAAAAATAGATTACAATAATAGAAAAATAATAGGTATATTGAAGTTTTTTTTTAGTTAAATAGAGTTTTTTAAAACTTGTGTTAGTTGTAGAAACTATTTCCCTTCTAACCCCATTATTTTGCCGTGTTTGATAGTAATCTGTCCTAGCACCGTGCCCTCGCCTAATAGCAGACTCGTCTAAAAATATAACTTTATTAAAGTCGATATTTTTGAGGTTTTTAAGTAATTGCTCAACGTAAATATAATAATTATAAGCCTTTTCAGCGTCTAAAGGCGTCATTTTTTAAGAAATGTTAATAAAATAGTTCTCTTTTTTTAAAAAGCCTTGTAAGCTTCTAATAGAAAGATCTAGACTATTTTCTTTTAAAAGACGTTGATTTGTCTTTTTACGGCTTTTAGTAAGGTCTCTATTAAGCACTCTTTTTGCTTTATTTAAGATCTTTGTAGGACGACCTTTTTGAGGCCTAAAAGTAGATAAAGGAGCCTTTTTTATTTGTTTTATTCAATAAAGAGTATTAGTAATACTTCTAGAGGACTTTTCTAGTGAATTACTAATTAAAGAAATAGGCTTGTTTTGTAAATATAAAGTATAATCTTCTTGCTTAAATTGAGAAAGATTGCGAGACATAGAGGAGGTATTATAAAAAAAGCAAGTTAGGATAAACAAGAGGAGTTAATATACTAAAAGCTTACTAAGCTCTCACGTAATTAGCGCTTACGTAAGCAACCCCTATTTTTTTAACCCTTTTATTAAACTCTAAGAAATTAAGAATGTAAGCCTCAAAAATACGCTTACGTTATACTTATGTAAGCTTATTAAACTTATTCTTTTCTTAGCGTGTATTTATACAATTATAAAAAAGTTATACTGAAATCTATTTTCACTTTTTTTTTCATCTTATTACAAGCAAGATTACAGGGACAACTGTGCTAACTAAGCAGCTTACTAAGCCACCCAACTTAAACAGGAAGATGTTAGCTTTCTAAATCACTAGTTCTTTCGGGTATAGTACTTCTAGTTGTCAAAATATAAAGCTTTAAAAACTATAACTTTTTTGACATCTTTTTTTTGTCACCCCTCTGTATATACTTTCTGCCCTAAATAGAGATAATTAGGATATATATAAACTAGAAGAGATCTATTCTTTTCTTAAATCCTACTACAAGAAGATAACTAGCCTAGATAAGATTTATTAGCTAGAGTAAGAAAGCGCTAATACTAAGATGCGCTAGATTATACTACATAACTAGCGAGGAACTTTTACTTTAGAGAAAGTAAGAGAGGTAGGGATTAAGATTAGCAAAGCACATAAAAAGATAAGCATACTAGTAAAAATTAACCTAGAAGTAGAGGACCTTGTTAAGTCTTTAGGTAACCTAAAGCTTAGACTATTAATAATTAACATGCTTAAAGCTTATTTTATAAATAAGAAACTTTCTAGAGAAACTTACTAACTATACGTACTTTATTACATAAGTAACTAATACAGAATTTCTTAGTAAGAAGAATAAAAGTTCTTTTATTACTAATGTTTTAAAAAGGTTATCTAATAAGACAAATACTGTATATTTAAGTAATATAGAGATTTACTCTTTCTACTATATATATTATATAGTAAGATATATGCTTAAGGAGTGTAAACTATACTACGCCCTAAAGTAGATAAAATAAGTTAGTTTTAACTAAGATATTTCTAGCAAGAAAGGAACGTACTACTTTAGTCTGCTACATAAGCGTTTAAAAGAAATTTCAAAGTAACTACTATTAAACTAAGTCTTGTTATAGTTAAAGACAAAGATTTAAGAGTTCTATAACATTACTAATAACATACTTAATTAACTAGCTTTTAGTATAGTACCTAAGAAGTTTACTAGAGAAGACTCTTAGCTAAGTTTAAGGTTTAAGGTAAAAAACTCTAATTCTATAAATGTAGTAACTAGTTTAACAAGATAAGGCAACTACAATAATATTCTTTAGCAGTTCTTGCAATCTTAAAAGCAATTATATAATTCTTCTACTAAGGAATACGCTAAGAAGCTTAATAATATAGATACTGCTAATATTATACTAGGAGGCGAAGAAAACGCTTTGCATAGTATCTCTAAGTTAAATACTACTATATACCTAAAAGGTAAAGGTCCTGCTCTCTACTAGGATACTAAATATGTTTAGAAAGGAGGGGTAAAGAAATAAGGAAGGCTAAGCAAAGATTTAAGTACCTAAGAAAGTAATTCAATAATATAAGGTAACGCTTTTATTTCTAACTTATAGCCTATAGATATCTAGTATCTACAAAAAGAACTATAAAGCAATATACTTTTTGTAAGTTAGCTTTATGATATACTATTTTTAATTATTAAACTAGCTTAATTAGCTTAGCAAGACAATAACATGTTAGTAAATTTAAAGCACTTATAGTAAGAGAGGAAGAAGAAGGCTATAATGTTTATTAATGCTTTTTTTTAATCTAGAACTTAAAAATATAGTGTAAAGACAGCTAAACTGTATTGTAACTACCTTACTTAGATAGGAAGTATAAGAAGTTATAGTATTAGACTTTATAAGGTAAGCCAACATTTAAAAACAGCTACGCGATCTTTTTAATAATAGTCTTAGTATTATAGATAGTTTAGATGCGCTTAATGTTATAACGTGTAGGAAAAACGCTAAGCTAATAGATGCTAAGTGCGCTAAATTACACTTAGAATTTATACAAGCCTCTAATTAGCTAAACTAGCGCACAGGCCCTACTTATAGAACTTTATTAAATATACTACTCATAAAGAGCGCGTATTGTAATATAATAAATTTATATTAAATTAATACGTAAACTTGCTATAAGGTAAATTAAAAAAGAGATTTCTAAATAGATAAATTAGACAATATACTTATAAAGGAGGTCTAAGAAGTTTAGTAAAAGAATAGGCAGGCTTTTACTTAAACTAACTTACTAGAATGCTAAGTTACTATAAACAGTAGCTTTTTAAAGTGCTTAATTAACACTAAGGTACAAATAAATATCCTAAAACAAAGCGCTGCGCGAGCATTAAAGATACTATATAAAGTAATAGAGCACTAACTAGGGCAGCCTTCTCTTAGTGTTACTTTAGCTAATAGCATATATAACTTATTTACTAGAACTGCATATAATATACCTATACAAATAGGGACAGTTACTATTAGGACTACATTTAGGATTGTTGCTCATGTTACTAGATCTGCAATTCTAGGAGGACCTTAGTATATAAGCGCTAAGATATTAATTCAGTATAAGGCGTTTAAATAGATTACGTGTTAAGTTCTATTTAAAGATAGTATATGGAACACAGTCTTTATTACGTTTAACTTATCTTTAAAATACTTTGCGCAGACAATTAGAAACAAAGCCTCTAACAACAACTTAAATAAAGAAATAGTAGATAATGTATAGTTATATGTGATTAGTAATAGATTAGGTAATAAAATGTAAGTAGCTGCAGTAAAATATATACAAAAAGCTACACAATTAGATTTAATAGCTAGATCTAGCGACTTTAATATGCTGTATATAGAAAGTAGCAAGAAGGATAAGATAGTTTAAATAAACTAAGTGTTTACACACGCAGTTAGATAGTCTAAGGACCTTATAAGAAACTATAAACTTAGTAAATTTTTAAATATATATAAGCTTAATTGTTAACATATGCGAGAAAGAATACTTGAATATACCTAACAATATAATAATCTTTTTATACTATATAAGACAGTAGATAAGAAAGTTTAACCTATTAATATCCTTTAGCAAGAGATGCCTATAAAATTTAGATAAGAAGACTAGAAGGAAAAGGCGAAAGAAGAACAACTTCTTAGAATAAGTATTTGCGATCTCAATATAGGGCCGTGCAATTATCTATTTAAACTAAGATATACTGCTTTCCTGTAAGGAATAAGGCTTACTAAAGAACAAATTAATAAGCTATATACTATAAACTACCTGTAGCTATTAGAAAGGGAGATATTTATATATATGCTTTTTAATAGAGAAGAGGTACTCTTTTAGTAATTTAAGGAATAAGAAAAGGATTTATCCTAATATACATCTACTATACAAGATACAAACAATACTATATAAAACTTAGTAAGTATAAGGTTTTGCTGTCCTAAAAGCTTTAAAGCTATAAGTAGTAGATATAGTTAATGTCTGTCTGTATTAAGGAACATAAGAAAGGTGTAATAGTTAATATTACAATCTATAGCACCTAGTACCTAAGAAGGACAGAGGCGTACAATAGATTGACAATGCGCAGCAGATAAATGCAGTTACTTTATAAGATATAAACTTACTACTAACTATAGATAAGTTTTCTTAGATGTTTTTAAGATGCAAAATAATCTTACTTATAGATTTGTTTTTAGGATATAACTAAATTATACTATATCTAGAAAGTAGAGACATAAAAGGGTTTAATACACTAGTTAGGCTTATATAATTATGTATAATAGTTATAGGTACTACTAACTCTGTAGCAGCATTTTAACTTGTAATAATAAAGATTCTGTAAGACTACTAGCTAGATACTATGCCTTTTATTAACAACATTATATGTAGAGGGCTAAAAACTAATTATAGCAGAGAAGAATTAATACTAGAAGTCTAATATTCTATTCTTAAGTATATTTTGCAACTAGACAGGGTGCTAGCTAATATTAAATAAGCTAGAGGCATGTATTAGGAAAGAAGTATTATTTTTTTATAGAGAGGCTTAAGGTTGTAGGTTATAAAGTTAGCCTACAAAGACTTTATTTTAACTAAAAAAAAGTTAAGAAGATTATAAACTAGCTACTATGCAAGAATAAAAGGAAAGTATAATTTTTTATAGGTATATGCGTCTACTACTATATATAAGTAAAGGACTTTACTAAGATTGCTTAACCTCTGTTTATACTCTTATAAGATAATGTCCCTTTTAAATAGAGGGATATATAAGACATAGTAATGTATAAGCTAAAATAGGCTATATATAACATACCTGCACTTGCGAACTTTACCTATACTAATACTAAGAATTATAAGATATTCTTAAGAACTAATACAAGTTAAGACAGTGCAGGAGCATATATTAAATAAATCAAAGAGTATAATAAGCAACACTAAGTGTAGTTTAAAAGCACACTATAGTTAGCGTAAGAAAGGCAATAGCACTCTACTAAGTTAGAATATAAGGCTGTGCTGTAGGCTTTTAAGAAGTTTTATACCTACCTTTATAGTATTTACTTTACTATAGAAACTAACGCTGTAACCTTTATTGATTTACTAAATTGCTTATATACTTATTATCTAACATGTGTTATTAATAGGTAGATATTAACAATTCTTTTATAAGACTTTAATATTAAGTATATACTAGGACAGAAGAGTGTAGTTGCAGATACACTATTAAGGTTTTTAAAATCTAATAATTAGGAACTACCTCTAGAACCTAAGGAGGATTTAGAGGAGTTTATTAATTATATAATTAAAAATATAAATACATTAATACTAATAGGACAGGTAACGATACTTTATTGAAGATTCTTAATAGAATTAGAATAATACGCTTAATTTCTAGTTAACTTTAAGACTTCTAGAGGTATAGAACTACAAGAACTATAAGTATAGAAAAAGTAAGCTCTAAACTTTTTTATATAAGACAATATACTTTTTAGGAAAATATTTAGGAATATTATAATTTAGAGGGTTGTAGATAATACTAACTTAAGAGCAGCTGTAGTATAGAACGTACACACTTAGATTAGATATAGAGAAGTTAACGCAGTATACTCTATACTTGCTTAGTAATACTAGTAGAAAGAAATATATAAGCACGTGCGGCTAAAGCTAGTAACTTGTCTAGACTATTAACTGTAATCTTCTAAAAAGAAAGTTAATATGCTTACTAACACTTATAGTTTTGCTATTTAGGAGACTATTATAATTAATATTGTATATATGCCTTAGTGTTATAGGAAGAGGTTTTTAGTAATTATATAAGACTACCTTAGTAGCTAGCCTAAAGCAAAAGCCCTATTAAATAATTAGTCTAAGATAATTGCAAAGTTCGTATATAAAGATATTATATGCTAATAAAGTATAGCATGCAGACTTATAGTTAATAGATAGCCTAATTTTACTAAGATAGTCTTATATCTATTAAATATATATAGAATTAACTAAGTCTAGTTGTTAGAATATAACTTCTAAGCTATAGAAAAGATTAAAAGAGGGCATAAGCCTATCATAAACGCTTTTATAAAGCTGCTAAGACTTTAAGTTAAGAACTTGCTAATAGTTCTTCTTATAGATAGGATTTTAATATAGGAATAGACAAGTTACTTGCTGTACTAATCAATTATAAGGTAGAACCTAGTGCTTTCTATTAAACTCGCGCTACCTATATAGTAAATACTTCTATTTAGAGAAGTAAAGGACTGTGTACAGCTGCTTACAATTTAAGCAATGTAGCTAGATCTTAAAGATTAGTTTATAAAGAATGCTGTTACCTGTACTACCTAAATAAGAGCTGCTAAGAAGGAATACTAGAATAACACCAAGGAAATATAATATAAGGATATAAAGCTAGGAGACTTAGTTCTTCTTTAGAACTCTGTTTAGGAAATTAATATATCGCGAGACCACAAACTAGATAAAAAATAGTTAGGCCTATACTGTGTTTATAAAGCTAGACCTAATAGAGGAACCTATTGTCTTAAGGACCTTAATAGTAAACATTTCCTCTACACGACACCTAGATAGCGATCAAAGCCGTTTAAACAAAGACTTATTTAGGATATTATTAAAAAAATCAAGGAAATATAAAGTTATAGGATCCTAATGATTAAGAACAGACTAGCTCTATAGTAGATATTTCTATCTCGCCAGACTTGCCTAAGCTATATACAGAACTACAACTACCTGTACCTCTTACAATAAGTAATAATCTTCGCTCTTAAGTTATTACTACTAAACGTCTTATAAAAGAAGAGTGTTGTATATATAGATAAGACTTTAAAAGCTTAAACTTTAACTTAAATACTACTACATTAAATAACTAATAGGCTATAGAAGAGCTATATTTTAAGAAAGGGAAGGGGATACTATGCTAGTAGTACCTACTTTTACCTTTAGCTACTTGTTTACTGATTTCCTATGTAAAATTTAGGTACAAGCTACCTATCCTACTAATTCTAGGTGCTTACTGCTATACTAATACTATACTCAATTTCACGCACTCTTAGGGCAATAGCTAATTATAATAACTATTTTAATTGCAAAACCTACTTATTTTGGCGTGATTAAGACGCTGTTTACCTCTACCTACTAGCTAGCAGGATACTGCTACTACACATAAACTAGGACTACAACTCTACTAACTATCTAACTCTTTTTCTGTACAAACTACACTATCATTTATTAGGATAGTTACTTTCTAGAACGATAGTTATAATAATATCTCCCCCCCTTCTTAACCTAGCAGTAGCAAAAGATAATATTTAACTTACATTAGCTAACCTGCTTAAACAATACTTCTAGTGTTGTTAGACAAGGCTAAGGGCAAGCAGCTATAGCAGTAACTGCCGCAAACACTAGAACTATTAAGAGTTTTTAACAACCTTAGAGTTATTGCTAAGAAAGAAGACTATGTTGCGGACTAAATTTCAAAGGTTGTACAGCATTAAGACAGGATACTAGAGTTTATAAAGCTTAGTAATAATATTAGAGTTATTAACATTTAGACTTTAATAGACAAGATCCTTTTAAACACGCTAAGATAGTAACGTATTATTATAAATTATTAGTTACTAACGCCTCTTACTAATTTAACTTAATTCTTAAAGTTATTCTAAGAGTAGGTAACTTTTGCGCTTAGCTTCTTAGACTTATTAACAAATATAGTAGTGTTAAAAGTTTCTAGGAACACTATCTTATTATTAGTGCAGCTTTCTTAACGCAGGATAAGAGGGCTAAAGGACTAGGTAGGGCTATTGCAATAGTAAAGAAGCTAGCTTCAAGATTTATCTAAGAATGTGTTAGTATCTACACGCCTTATACGCTACTTAGTTACTAAGAATTAACGAATATAGCCTTTGTATTAAGGCGTATAAATCTTGAGAATACTGCTTATTCCTTTAACTCTGTAGCAGCGCACTGTATTAACTTTAAAAACTAAGGCAAAGAATAATTTATGTTAATAGCTAACTAAGTAATAGTAAAACTACTATGTAAGGACATCTATGCTTTTATTAATTAGAATGATTTTTACAACTAAGTACTTTACTTAGATATTAATAAGCAAGAGGTAAAAGAGCTTTGTGATATCTGCGCTAAGCCGCAAGTCTAGAAAGAAGATATTAAATTTAACCTATAGAAGCCACGTCCTAATTTTAGGGCTAAGGATCAATAAGGCAAGCCTAATCCTCTCTATATATTTTAGTAAAAGGGGTTTTAACTTATAGCTAAAGCTAAAGAACCTAAAACTAGCCTAGTCTACTCTACACAAAATGTCTTAAGTATTAATTATAAGCTGCTTAGTATAAAAACGTATCTAATATATAGTCTAGTTATCTTTATAACTATAGAGCTAGAAAGGACCCTAAATAAGGCTTAAGCTATTAATTGCTATAGTAATTTTATAACATCTAAGACTTGCTCTCTAAGGAGTTATAGTTTATTAGTTATAACTTAGAATCTAAGGCAATCTACAGGAATAATAGCTAGTTAAGGGCTAGACTAATACTTAGTAATTAAGTTGTATAAGTTTTAGAACAGAGTAATTATCATATAATAAAGGCGCGATACTGCTAACATCTAGGCAGGATAAGTTAGAACTAGAGCTAGTAACTAATAAGTCTTTATACTACTGCTCTTACTAAGCTCTTGTGCTCTAAAAGCAACGCTAGCTTACTAACAGGTAGCTACCTAATTAGATACTAAGCTTAACAACGCTTCCTATATAGACGAGGAGCTAGATACCTTTAATTAAGAACTAGAGATTCTCTAGGCAGGGTGTTATTATAAGAATTCTACCTTAGCTTTTTTTAAGCTACTTAAGTAAGCCTACGTAAAGAAGCTAATTACTAATTCTAACTATATGAAGGTTATTAAGGAATAGTACTGTAAAGTTAATATTAAAGAATAGTTTAGCTTTGATAAGTTATTGTATAAGTAAGTATACTTTATTAATAAATGCACTACTATAAGTATTATAAGTTTGTTTAAGAAAGCTATGCTGTCTAATATACTTAATAAGTGTCTACTCTTACTATACGTAGAACTGAGCTGCTAGCAAGAATTCTAATTAAATCTTGTTATTTTAAAGCTTTTTACTAGCAAGTATTGCTTAGTAAAGTAGGATAAAGACTTCTTAAGCTACTAATATTAGCTTTTTAAACTTAATCTCTACCTACTCTTTACTTAGAACAAGGTTACTAATATTATAGAGTTTTAACTACAGGTAGAGGAGTTTAAGCGTACTAGAAGCATTGTTACTAACGCCTACACTTAGCTGTTTAAAGATAGTTAAGTTAAGGATATTATGATTAAAACTTTTGAAATTTATTACTCTTATTTGCAACGCATAGACAGGAAGTTAAACCTTAAATAGCTACGCAACATGTACTACTTACTTATCTAATAGGCTATACGCACTAACCTAGAAAACTAGTTGTAATACGCTATGCTCTATAAGAAGTACACTTTAATTCCTTACCTCTACTACGCTAAGTACGCTAAGAAGAGTAATTAAACTTACTTTAAGCATATTAGCTTCAACCTTAAGTAAGCAATAACTAAAAGCCTTAGTGCTAATGTAATTTAAAGCAGTGTCTTATTTAATAATAAAGATAAGAACAACTATATAGAGATACTACTAGGCTTTTGCAACTATGTGCTAGAGTACTTAAGGTAGCGTAAAGACGTAGGCGTTAAATTATTAAATAGTTTTATTAGAGGATAAGAAGATAAGACTAACTAGCTAAGAGATATATAGAAACTAGCTCTTAACGATTACTAGGCAAAGTAAATCTGCAATAAAAGACAAGTTTAAATTTTATTACCTTTACTACTTTATAGATCTACTAGCTTAACTACTTACAACTACTACACTATTCTCCTTTAGTTTGTTATAGTTTGTAATAGAGTAATAGAAGTGCTTGCTATAAGAACTTATAAAGAAACTTATAAGGCTTATTATAACTTTACTACTACTTCTTATACTCTATTAGGCTATTCTAATAAATTTAAAGAAATTAATTAGCTATTCTCTACTAATATTTATATTAAATATAGGTCTTAGATCTAAAAGACCCTTATTAAATAAGCTAAGTAGGACATTTCTCTTATTGTAAGGAGCTAAACAACATGCTATAGAACGCTAACTAGCTTCGGCCTTTTAAGACAACCTTTTGATGTGACCACACATTTTGTAGACACTATTTTAGTAAAAAAGATTTATTGCTAACAACAGGTATATAGGCTTATGCCCCCTTGTTTAGCATTGCTGGCACGCAATTAGTGTGTTGCATATTTAGATAGAAACAAAGATGCGCGATATCCCTCTAACTAACCCTCTTAACCAATAACTCTTTACTAATAACTATTTACCGCTAACCGCAACTTCTGTTGTCTCTATCGCTATCCTGGCGGTGTTGTAGTTACGGCGTTTCTAGCGCCTATACTTAGATGTAAACATAGAACAACAGCGTTACTATCTAAGTACAGCTCTCCTATCTCTAAAAGCAACTTATAAAATCCTCCTGCTTATTAGTTTATCCTAGCTACTTAATAGCTATTTTAACACGCTCTTGCTCTTTATAAAGCTACTATAAGGTCTCTCTACTAAAGTTGTATTTGCGTAGAAGAAGATTAGTAAGATAACACACTATTACTGTACCTAGACTATTAACATACACAACGTATTTAATTAACTTACTACTAAATAAGCCTTTTACAACCTCTATTGTAACCTTAACATTTATAATACTAGAGGCATTAATAAGGTGTTAATAGATAACAGAATTTAACCTCTACGTCTACCTAATTACTATAAGAGCTACTACTAATAGCTACTCTTTAACTAACTAAGAAGGCTACTTAATAAAAGTAAACGCAGGCTTTGTAATTTACTACTATAGCTTCTTGTATAGTAACTTAGTAAGGTCTAACTTTACTTAATGTAAGCTATTAGTCTTTGTGTTAAACAGGGAGAAAAATAGTCTAAGCATTATATTGTTTGTATGTAGTACTGTGTAGTGTAGGAAATCCTAAAGGTAAGAAGTAGTAGGCAGGAAGCTTTTATAAAGTATTGCAGGCTCCCGCTGCGGTAACGTACGTGTCCTTACTCTCCTCTACCTCTACCTCCTCCACCTCTATCGCAATCTTATTGCTAGCTATAGGCTAGCAATTGCTGTTAAACACGTTTTAATTAGTGTTGTTTTTTAGTACTTTTAGCAAATTTTTTAACCCTGATTTTGCTTAGTAGTCTAAGCTTTTCTACTCTAAGCGCTTAGCGCGTAGACCTTATCTACTTACTGTTTAAATTTTGTTAACTATATATAATCTTTTTTTGACTTTTGCGACTAATTAGTAGAGGGCAGCTGCTTTTCACTTTTTTAGAAAACCTATTTTAACTACAACAACAACCACCACCTTTGATACCTTAAAAATAAATAGAACGCTAACAAGAAGTAGATTAATAACTATATTAAGAAATACTAGAACTATATTCTACAACAAATTATTAAACTATAGCTTATAGTATAAGAGTTAGAGAAAAACGCTTTTTATGCTAATTTGATTTAAGAATTTTTAGACTATTTATACTTTACTAACTAAACGAAAAAACTCTTTTGATATAATAAAGGCCTAAGATAAGTAGGATACTAATTTTTTTAAGCTAATTTTCTACAACGTCTTTAAGAGGAACTTTGCCTAGAGGCTAATAAGCGCTAAGTTTTCTAAAAGAGTAAAGATTCTGTAATACTCTTCTCTACGTAACGCCTTCCTAGCGTTTGTTCTTAATTAGGTACAGTTATCTTAGATAACGTCTTAGTACTAATAACTTTAACTAGGCAGCCTTACTATAGTCGCCTATAATTAATATTAGAATTTTAAGCGCCTACTACTCCTGTCCCTGCTCCTACTACCGCACTAGTGCCTAGGCCACGTGCTGCGACTACTACTTAAGCACCTCACCAAAGTGAATGTTTAAGAAGTAAGAGAGGGTGTCTAAAATAGATATAAAGTAATTAAGTTACAATTCTTTGATTTTATTTCTTTTGTTTTGTTTTCTTTGTTTTGCTGTTTTTCCTTCTGCTAAGTAGGTTGCTTAATAGGGCTAAGCTCGCAGGAAGGGGAGGTATGTGCCGGTGCACAGGGTGATACCCTGCTGCTTACTAGGTTAGTGCTTAACTACCTGATCTGAAGGTATATAGCTCGTTTTGGGGACTGAAACGAGCAGGAGCTATTATCTATCCTTACCCTCTACTTGATATCTTAACTCTTGTACTTCTCTTTGATAGACAACCTATAATAAGATCGTTATCTTACTACCCCTGTTCTCGCATAATCTAACTACTAGTGATCTCTTGCCCTTGTAGTAGTATGTCTTCATACACTCCAACACCCGTACAGTGTTAGCAGAGCTAAGATAGAGAATACTCTAAAAGGTCTCTTATAAGCGAATAAAATAAATAAAATAGCGACTTTAATAACAATACAAGAAGCCTTTTTTATCTGCGAGGCTATTAAATAAGCCTCTAAGAAAATTAAACTAGAATATAAACAGCTACCTACTTAGCTACTAACTTTACTTGCTGCATTAAAACTAGTTTAGCAGCTAGCATAACTTAAGCGTTTTGAACAAATTAATCTAGATGCTTTTGATAGAACAAGAAAAATGTATTAAACATTAAAAAAGTAGCTTACTGCTAAGGTAGAGAACAACTAAGAAGATTTTAATATAGAAAAAAGAACCTGCGACTATGCCTTTAACAGGCTTAAAAGTTCTGTAGCTACTTTAACGCTGCTCTACCTTAACTAGAATGAATTATTAAACGCCTAAGATTTTGAATACCTATTATATTTCTTTAATTGAATGTTTATAAATCTACACAGCGCTAAAAGAGCTGAAAATAAGCTCTAGTCTATGTTGCAAGGGAAAAGAAATATCTGTAATTATATTATAGATTTTTAGCAATAGTTGCTATTGTTAAACAGCAACTTAAAATAAAATACACAGATAATGCTTTTTTAAAAGAGCCCTACTTATAAGCTTTAGGATAAGCTTATAGGTATTAACTTTTTAGACTTAAATATTTTATAGAACAAGTCTATTAAGATTATAGACTACCTATGAAGGATAGAGCAATATTCTAAAGGCTAAAATAAGCCTAAGAAATAATATTCTAAGAACAGAGACTAGAAAAGGCTTAAAGAGTACAGACTAAGACACGCTTCTCCTTCTTCTATAGAAGACTAGATAGAAGGAATTAAGTTTACTAGTTGATGGAGTACTAACATGCTAATCACCCCTTTGACATGCAGATCACCCGGGTTATTAGGTGATCCTAGTGGGATATCACGTGACGGCGCTAGTAGCGCGCATATAAACGAGCCAAATCGTCCGAAGCCTTTTTAGTAGTCATTAGATACTTAGTTGTAGCACTGAGTTGATTAATATACTTATTCCTCTCTACTAATTATTTAATTACTCTTTCTTAGCACCTACAGTTATAAGCCTAGCTGCTTAATTGTAGTATTGATTCCCACTGCGCAATTAGCAAGCTAGAAGGTCAACTGTTTAATTAGCTTTTTACTCTCCTCTTTTCTTCTACAGCACTAGCCAGCAGATCGCTGCTGCTACTGTACCTCTTACTTATTAATTATACGATCAACCTCCTACTAACCTATCCTACAACCTATAAGCTACTGTTATTGTTAACACAGCTACCTACTAACTAACTAATTGATCTATTGTTACCTTAACGATAACCTACGTTGTGATCCTACAGTAACATCTTACTAATATAGACCTTACCAACACACCGCTTGTTGCCTTAAGGGTAATCCTAAAGGCCTAATTAGACTAGCTAACCTATTTTGCTCTCTTAAGACTGCACTGCTTAGAGAAAGGCATCTAGTATTAGGTTAATCCTAATCTTCTAGACGTGCGCTTAATAGACTACTAGGAGCTACAGTATCCTAAACTGCCTAAAAATATTAAGAAGCTAATTCCTCTACTACTTAACGCAAGCACACAAAAATAAAAGGATTATAAGACTACTTAACGTAAATACAAGGCTTTAGTCCTTAAAGCTAAGTATAGAAAAGATAATTATAGCAAGCTAGTTAACAGGTATAAAGTATAGGCAGCTTAATAGACAAGAAAGGTTGCTAAGATTACTAATGTTAAGGACTAGATTAGCAAGACTGTCTATCTAGACCTACTTTTATATGCCTTAATAAGCAAAATTGCTTAAAACTTTACTAGCCTTTAAGCCTTAGTAAATATCCTAAAGGAGGATCTCGCACCTACTAATTAGAACACTTAGTATTTATTTTTAAGGTATTAAAGGTGGTGGTTGTTGTTGTAGTCAAAATGGGTTTTCTAAAAAAGTGAAAAGCAGCTGCCCTCTACTAATTAGTCGCAAAAGTTAAAAAAAGATTATATATAGTTAATAAAATTTAAACAGTAAGTAGACAAGGTCTACGCGCTAAGCGCTTAGAGTAGAAAAGCTTAGACTACTAAGCAAAATTAGGGTTAAAAAATTTGCTAAAGGTACTAAAAAACAACACTAATCAAAACGTGTTTAATAGCGACTAATAGCCTATAGCTAGCAATAAGATTGCGATGGAGGTAGAGGAGGTAGAGGTAGAGGAGGGTAAGGTCACGTACGTTACTGTAGCAGGAGCCTGCAATACTTTATAAAAGCTCTCTGCCTACTACTTCTTACCTTTAAGATTTCTTATACCATATAGTACTACATATAAATAATATAATGCTTAGACTATTCTTCTCCTTGTTTAACACAAAAACTAATTGCTTACATTAAGTAAAGTTAGACCTTACTAAGTTACTATATAAGAAGCTATAGTAGTAGATTACAAAGCCTGCGTTCATCTTTATTAAGCAGCCTCTCTAGTTAGTTAAAGAGGAGCTGTTAGCAGTAGCTCCTATAGTAACTAGGTAGACGTAGAAGTTAAATTCTGTTATTTATTAACACCTTATTAATGCGTCTAGTATTATAGATATTAAAGTTCTAATAGAGGTTGTAAAAGGCTTATTTAGTAGCAAGTCTATTAAATATGTTACGCATGTTAATAGTCTAGGTGTAGTAATAGTGTGTTATCTTACAAATCTCCTCCTACGCAAATGCAACTTTAGTAGAGAGACCTTGCAGTAGCTTTATAAGGAGCAAGAGCGTGTTAAAACAGCTATTAAGCAGCTAGGATAAACTAATAAGCAGGAGGATTTTGTGAGTCGCCTCTAGGGATAAGAGAGCCGTGCTTAGATAGTAACGCTGTTGTCGTATGTTTACATCTAAGTATAGGCGTATGCTAGAAACGCCGCGACTGCAACACCGCTAGGATAGCGATAGAGACGACAGAAGTTGCGGTCAGCGGTAAATAGTTATTAGTAAATAGTCATCAGTCGAGAGGGTTAGTTGGAGGGATATCGCGCATCTTCGTTTCCGTCCGAACATGCTGGAGCAAGAGAGGAGTCAGTGGATAATTCCGAGTCAAAAGTAAGAGGCCTAATACTTATCGACACACCAATTGCGTGCCGGCAATGCTGAACAAGGGGGCATGAGCCCCGATACCTGTTGTTAGCAATAAATCTTTTTTTTTACCAAAAAGGTGTCTACAAAATGTGTGGTCACATCAAAAGGTTGCCTTAAAAGGCCGAAGCCAGAACACTCAGTATATAATTAAAGCGCAGTACTAATCCTACTTAGATAAGGCTTGCTAGCAACACATAGGCCTTAAGCAATAGTTTACTAAGTAGCAGCTCCTGTAGTAATAAGCAACAATTTCCTTGCTCTCTAAGATTATTAAGCTGTTAGTAATTACTAATTTTTCAGACGCCTTAGGCACTAAAATCGTACTAGACTAGTCGCGCGAGAAGCGCAATAAGCTAGCACAAGCAATAGCGCTTAGAAAAGCTTAATTAACTCTTAATAATCTAGGAAACATCTTTAGTGTTTTGTTGTAAGATTAGTTAATTACTTTATTAAAAGGAAAAGGACACGTAGTGTTCTAAACTAGATTTAGATTAGCGTTAGCTTAATAGTTTACTAGCGCTAACAACTTAAAGTTAAATAAAAGTAGTAAGCAACCTTACCCTTGCCTATGCAAGGCTAGTAAAGGGCCTATAAATAAGTATTTCTAGACACTGTGCAACTACTACTAACTTTAAACTGTAGTTACTAAATTATGCCTTGTTAGCAATATACTAATTAAGCTGTTAGATAATTAAAAAAAGAAAATTGTTAAGCAATAGAACAGTAACAGTTAGACATCCTTGCACACTTAGATTAAGAAGGAAAGCTAGAAGACTAGCACTAGCAGATTAGCTACTAATAAGCTAAGTAGATCCTACTCTAGCTTATTAGTTTTAGCGCTAATTAACCTAAGTAACTTTATTAATAAAATTAGGCTAAATATCCTTAGTATAGCTTTTACCCCTTATACTTTATCTCTTTGTACAATTCTCGATAGTGGAGCAGCAGTTTACTTAGTTAATACTATAAATTACCTAGTACTAGGTACCTTTAGCAAATACACCGAGAACAAGACTGTATTAGTAGGCACTTATTTTATTCTAGTTAATAGAATAGAAAACAGGCTACTTGAGAACGTCTTATATAGTAAGGCAGGCCCTAAGACAGCAAATCTACTACTTACTAATGTTAAGCTTATACTAGGTTTCGATACTAATATTATGTTAGAAGAACAGCTTAACTAGTTAGGCATTTAGTTTTTAAGATATAATTACACTATGCAATTCAGTACGCCTAAAAAAAACGTTATCTTTTCTAACTTTAAGTGTTATTTAAATTTCTTATTTATTAAATATAAGCAAATCTCTTATTACTCTACTTAACTAACACTGCTTGTAAACGCTATAGCGCGATTAAGGATACTAAAGTTACGCACTAGTAATAAGGACCTGTAGCACTAGTGATTAAGTTACCTAGGACAACAAGTTATTAAAGCCTTAGTCTACTTAGCGTAGAATATTAAGATTACTAGCAAGAAGCAATTAGAATATAATTATTACGCAATAGCTTATGCCTCGCAAGTAATCTTATAGCAAATAAAAGAAAGATTACTACAATCTTTTTATAAGATCTTATAAGATCTTATAAGATCTATTTAATTTTCTAATAAGTTAACTGCTTAAGAAACAGGCACTAATTATTAAAGAAGACTACTTAGGCAAGCTATTTAATCACAATATCTAGTTAAAGACACTAAATAATATTATGCGAGTAATAAAAGGTTTTGCTAAAAGGATTAAGAGGAAATATTAGTAGAGGATTATAGAAATCTATTAAAATAACAATACTGCTACACTACCTTAAAGAGGGCAATCAAGATATAAGAGATAGGCAATAGAGAAAGAGTTTATAATTAAAACGCACTGCTATACACTTATAAGCTTGATAGCTTAGTAGAGAGAGCTAGCTAAGAGCTAATTACAAAAGCTATTAAAATGCGCACAAGCGCTAATTTACTAACTAAGCTTTAGCTAGTAATTATAGATGCGGTAGCTTACTTACATAGCATGTGCCCTACTAAGATCTATAGCTACTAATTTCCTAAATAGGTGCCTAAAGAATAGTTTAGGAAATATTTCTAATACTATTAACTACTTAAAATTAGAAACTAGACTGCTAATCTACGCATAGACTAGAGTAGAATATATACTTATAGCTGTCAAGCCTATCCTTTAAATAAGGATAAAGCAGCTAGGCGTAATTATTAAAGATTTAAGGTTAATCCTCGCAGCTATATTATTTATTTAGTTAGTTATTAAGCCTCTAATATATACTATATATAGGTACTAATACTTAATTAAGTAATTACCACCAATAATATAACCTTTGATAAATAGTTATTCTATAAAGAAGATTACAAGAAAGAGCTACTAAAAGATTAAGTAATTAAGATTGTAGAGATCCTTTATAATAGCGAGCTAGTTAATCCTAGAAACAACTTAAAGGTCCTCTCTCCTGTTTAAGGTAGGGCGGATTAGGATACGTAGCTAACTACTAATAACCTTAAAAGTAATCTATCTACTATCTTAAGCAGTAAGGACAGCCTACCCACTAAAAATAAGAGTAAATTAGAAGATGCTAAGCTAATAGAGCACCTAGCTAGTGCACTATAAGGAATTTGCTTAAATTAGTAACAAATTACTAGTCTTGTTACCCTAGAACTTACTCCTAAACTAAAGACCCTAGGGAGCGACAATTTAATTAATCGCAGGGTAATTAATAATTAAATAGCAGTGCAACTACTTAAAAAAGCTAATCTGTTAAGACTTATAGATACAGTACTTTATTTACTAGTTTAACAGTCTGTGCCTGTAAACTCTAACGCGCTAGCTAATTATAATAAAACACCTGCTTATTTAAGTAGGATAGCAGGGCGTATATTATCTTACAAGTTAAGACCTTAGGTAATAAATAGTAGATAGGGTAAGCAATTATAAGCTAAACTTCTACTTATAAGGCGTAGCGCTTAAATTGCTAGTAGAAGCCTAGATTAGCTTACAAATTAATATCTTGTACTACGCAAGCTAGGTAGCAGGCGTAAGCATAAGGACGCAACCTAAAATCCTAACAATTAACTAAAAGGTAAAAGCATAGATAATGTTAACGCATTAATCGCGGATTGTAAGAATCTATTATAAAACAACTTTTATAATACCTACCTGCTAGGTTTACAAGTAACCTAGGAAGACTAAGCAAGCTACAAGACTCTTAATTATATAGTTATAGCAGCTTTGCTTAATAAGCATAAACTAAGTATAAGAAATGCTTAACTGCATTGTAATAATCTACCTAAACCGCTAGGATTATAAAAGCAATTACTTTAGCATCTTATAAGGGCCTTGTTTAAGGATACCTGCAGAAGAGAGATCAATTAGTTAAGTAAGATAAATACTTAGACTAAGATATTAAGAGAAAAAGCAATTCATTGCCTAATACTTATAAAGTAGGTTTAGACCTATAAGTTTACTTAGGACAGTTTTTTTCTTAAATGCAAGGCGTGGATTTTTCTAAGGAGTAATCTCTAGAAAAAGATTTTAATAAATTTAACTTATACTGCTACCTTAGCAGCTAAGCTCATCTAAGCAGCAATAGCTATTGCTGCTAAGAATAACTTAAAGATTAAGCAATTTAATATTAAAAAAGCATTTTTTAATGCGGTAAATATAGCAGACAACTTAGTAATCTGTAAGATACTAGATAGCTTTAAAAAGCTAGGTAAGTGTGTACAGCTTAACCGCGTATTATATAGATTACGAGACTTGCTACTATCGTAGTATAAGGAGTTATTAGGGTTACTAAGGGAGATTAGACTAATTGCTTTACTAGAGGAGCCCTGCCTATTTTTTAATTAAGAAAGGAGGATTCTAGTATTATTTTATATAGATAATATCTTACTGCTCTTCACGAAAGATTATAAGCAGAGGGCAATAGATCTTTAGTTAAAGATTATAGACAAATATAAGACACAGAAACAAGGAACAGTTAAATAGTTTTTTAGTATCTAGATAATTAGAGACTGTACGAAGCAAACAATTACGCTTATATATAATATATACATTAACAAAATTAGAAAGAAGTTTAAGCTAGAGGATAGTAGCTTTCCTAGAACTCTATTACTGTTAGAAGAGCTAATTAAGAACACTAGCAAAGCAACTAAGCAGAAGATTAAGGCCTACTAAGAAAGAGTCAAATTAGTGCTATATATAGCTATTATGCTAAGACTAGATGTTGCTTACTTAATTTTAAAGCTCTTGTACTTCTTTATAAACCCTAGTAATTAGTATATAAAAGCTATGAAACAGGTAATTATGTACCTTTATTAGACAAGATAGGATGCGATCTAATATAGGAACTGTAATAGCCTAGACTTAATAATTACAGGCCATGCTTTCTTTGTAGATAATTAGAAAACCTTTCAATTATTCTATAGATATATAGCTAATCTATATAGTAGTCTAATGTTTTAGAAGGCAGTTTAGTAGACTATAGTAACTACGTTAACTACTAAGGCTAAGCTGCTCGCCCTTAAGCACACTACTAAGAAGGCTATAGCCCTTAAGTGCTTCTTTTGTAAGCCGTCTCTTAATCTAAAAGATATCTAGACAGTCTAGTATAATAATCAACAAACAATTAAGCTTATAGTTAAGAAGAA
Organism: Alternaria sp. 'sect. Undifilum'; assembly: GCA_024321975.1. Taxonomy (NCBI): domain Eukaryota; kingdom Fungi; phylum Ascomycota; class Dothideomycetes; order Pleosporales; family Pleosporaceae; genus Alternaria; species Alternaria sp. 'sect. Undifilum'. The sequence continues at coordinate 1,553,551 of JAJJZI010000006.1, forward strand.
TAAGTAGATTAGCACTTAATTAATATACAAAACATGTAGCTACAGCAGGAATTGACTCAAAAAATTATTTTAGGTTAGATACCTAGAAACAGCAATTATGCTAGCTAATAGACTAACTAAGTTGCTTGATTAACAACAGTTTGAAAAGTTTCAGTAGTTACTTAACCTTTAGTAAGCTAAGCACTAAATTAAAAGAACTAATAATTAACAAGCAAAGGATTTATGTTAAGCAGCAATATTTATATACTAGGCTAAGTTTCCTCTTAGTAGCCTATTTTATCAAGCAGGAGAACGTAAGCTAGAAAATTAAAGTAGGACTAGGAACCTTATTACTAATTAGCATTATACTTATTATACTCGCTAAACTCTATTATTATATTATAATTAGCCTGCTTAACTTTAGCTAGCTTAAGAGTAATTTAAGCTATCTAAACTTAAATAGCAAAAGTCCTAAAGTAAGTAGCGTTGCGGCGCGATTCTAGCTTATTATTTCTATATATAAAGTTGTTAGATAATTGCCTTCCTACTCTAGTGTAATAATTGTGCTTATATAAACAATTTGTTTAGCAATTAGGACAGTAAATTTAAGAACGATTGTATAGAGCAGGAGGGGGAAACATTCCGCGGGCAAAATGCTCTTGTAATAGCAACCTTTAAGTAGGTTGCTGCTAAAGCTGCTTATGTTATTATTGCTATTGTTGCTGCTGCTGTTGCTGCGGAAGATAAGCTGACTGTTGCGGCTGTTAAGCGGGTTGCCAAGTAGGAGCGAACGCGGGAGCAGGAGCGAACGCGGAAGCAGGAGTAGGAGCAGGAGGCTAAGCGGCAAAACCGCGATACAATATCTTATAAGCGCAGCGATTATTTAAGGGAGCCTTTTGCGTAGAAGGCTTAGTAGTTATAACGCCGCTATTGGCTTCAGCCTTTTGAGACAACCTTTTGATGTGACCACACATTTTGTAGACACTATTTTGGTAAAAAAGATTTATTGCTAACAACAGATATCCGGGCTTATGCCCCCTTGTTCGGCATTGCTAGCACGCAATTAGTGTGTCGCATGTTTGGACAGAAACAAAGATGCGCAATATCCCTCTAACTAACCCTCTTAACTAATAACTATTTACTAATAACTATTTACTGCTAACTGCAACTTCTGTTGTCTTTGTTGCTATCTTAGCGGTGTTACAGTCGCGGCGTTTCTAGTGCCTATACTTAGATGTAAATATATGACAACAGCGTTACTATCTAAGTATAGCTCTTCTATCTCTAGAGGCGACTTACAAAATCCTCCTACTTATTAGTTTATCTTAGCTACTTAATAGCTGTTTTAACATGTTCTTGCTCCTTGTAGAGCTACTGTAAGGTCTCTCTACTAAGGTCGTATTCACGCAGGAGGAGATTAGTAAGATAACTTACTATTACTGCACTTAGACTATTAACATGCGCAACGTATTTAATAAACTTGCTACTAAATAAGCCTTTTATAACCTCTATTATAACCTTAACCTCTATAATACTAGACGCATTAATAAGGTGTTAATAAATAACAGAATTTAACTTCTACGTCTACCTAGTTACTATAGGAGCTACTGCTAACAGCTCCTCTTTAACTAACTAGAGAGGCTGCTTAATAAAGATGAACGCAGGCTTTGTAATCTACTACTATAGCTTCTTATATAGTAACTTAGTAAGGGCTAACTTAACTTAATATAAGCTATTAGTCTTTGTGTTAAATAGGGAGAAGAATAGTCTAAGCATTATATCGTTTATATGCAGTACTATGTGGTGTAGGAAATCCTAAAGGTAAAAAGCAGTAGGCAGGGAGCTTTTATAAAGTATTGTAAGCTCCTGCTGCAGTAACGTACGTGTTCTTACTCTCCTCTACCTCTACCTCCTCTACCTCTATCGCAATCTTGTTGCTAGCTATAGGCTAGCAATTGCTATTGAACACGTTCCAATTAGTGTCGTTTTTTAGTACTTTTAGCAAATTTTTTAACCCTAATTTTACTTAGTAGTCTAAGCTTTTCTGCTCTAAGCGCTTAGCGCGTAGACTTTAGCTACTTACTGTTTAAATTTCGTTAACTACACACAATCTTTTTTTGACTTTTGCGACTGATTAGTAGAGGGCAGCTACTTTTTACTTTTTTATAAAACCCATTTTGACTACAACAACCACCACCACCTTTGATACCTTAAAAAATAAATAACGCCGCTATTAATTTCTTTGCAACAAGCAATAATGTCCTTAAGTAGTAAAGCATTTAAAGCTTAATACAGCTTATTATTGATTTATCCTTAAAAACTAGTTAGCAAGCTAAGTAAGAAGATTAATAGTTTAGAGACTTACCTCTTTATTTCCATACATAGCTATAAATTAATTAGCAAGATTAATATTAACTTTAAAGCAGGTATAAGATAATCAACTGCTATAGTATAAGCTACTTTAATTGCTAGTCTAAACGCAATTAAAGTAGTGTCTAGCATATAAACTATTTGGCATCTTTTTTATATAGCGCTTACAAGGCGGAACGCAAGGGCTCAATAAATTAGTAGTAATTTTTAAAGAGCTATTAGGCGCCTTTTTCTGTGTAGAGAGGGGCGCAGAGCGCTTAGTAGACAGCTTAATAGGCGTTTTTAGCCTATTACTATTACTATATTACTATTTTCGCGTTACTGCTAAAGTAGTAATCTGCTATAATTTTTATTTTAGCTCTTAAAGAGCCTTGCTCTTGCGCTAGCTAATTGCTTAGTTAGACTCTTATATAAATTTAAATTTAAATAAAAACTTAACAGCAGACTTAATTTAGTAGGTAAAGCAATTAGCCTTTAAGTAGAGCTACTAGATATCTTGCAGTAAGCATAAGAATTAATAGGTAGAGGCGACTAACTTTTATTGTCTTAGAGATTAGCTGCTTGCTAAATCTTATTATTAAATAGGCTTTAGCGCGCGTAATGTTTATGCTTAGCAGTATTCTCTTGTTGTTGTTGCAGGCTTTCTAAGCGTCGATTACGTTGTTAACAACAGCTCTCTAAGCTGCGCTTGTTGTTGCTGGGGGCGGACTACACTAGAAAGATTAGCAGCTAATTAGTAAGAGAACAATAAGGTAATACTACTTACTATATTAGTAATAGTGGTCGAGACAGGATTAGAAAGACTCAGTAATTAGAGTAATTGAGGTTAAGTACAAAAAGTTTTAGAAGAGCAATAGACGAGATTAATTTTGTTGTGGCGATTGCGCACTAACTGATTACGCGTTATTTAGGGTCTATCTAATGTTTTAATATTACCTAGAGCTGCTAGATTGTTTAAAACAACAACACGCAGCATTACTACAACGACAGAGGATTACGCAAAGGAGCTATAATTATAGAAGCCCTCTTAATTAACAACTTAGATTTATTATAATTACCTAGTTGCTTACAGCTTAGATTGAAAGTATCTCACTAACCTAGGGGGGGTGTTGGAGTAGTAACATGCGGATCACTCCGGATCACTCCTTTGACATCCAGATCACCCGGGTTATCAGGTGATCCTAGTGGGATATCACGTGATGGCGCTAGTAGCGCGCATATAAACGAGCTGGATCGTCTAAAGTCTTTTAAGCAGTTATTGGACACTTAGTTGTAGCACTTAGTTGATTAATATACATATTCCCCTCCACTAATTATTTAATTACTCCTTCTTAGCTCCCACATATTCTTTAATAACCTTAACGTAGTTAGAATTAGTAATTAGCTTCTTTACGTAGGCTCGCTTAAGTAGCTTGAGAAAAGCTAAGGTAGAAGTCTTGCAATAATACCTTGCCTAGAGAATCTTCTATTTTTAATTAAGGGTATCTAGCTCTTTATCTACATAGGAAGCGTTATTAAGCTTAGTATTGTACGGGTGTTGGAGTGTATGAAGACATACTACTACAAGGGCAAGAGATCACTAGTGGTCAGGTCATGCGAGATCGAGGGTGGTAAGATAATAATCTTATTATAAGTTTTATATAGAAGAGAAGTACAAGAGTTAAGATGTTCAGTGGAGAATAAGAATAGGTAATGAATCTGCTCGTTTTAATCCCTAAAACTACCTATATACCTTTAGATTAGGTGGTTAAGCAATAACCTAGTGAGTAGCAGGGTATTACCTTGTGCACTAGCACATACCTCCTCTTCCTGCGAGCTTGGCCCTATTAAGCGACCTACTCAGCAGAAGGAAAAACAGCTAAACAAAGGAAATAAAACAAAGAAAATATAACCTAATTACCTAATATTTAGCTCAGCTATCTTTGTTTACTTCTTTAAACGTTTACTTTGTCAAGGTTCTTAAGTAGTAGTTAAGGCACGTAGCCTAGGCGCGGATGTAGTAGTAGGAGCAGGGACAGGAGTAGCCGGCGCTTAAGATTCTAATATTAATTGTAAGCAACTATAATAAGGCTGCCTAGTTAGAGTTATAGGTACTAAGACGTTGTTTAAGATAACTGTACTTAATTAAAAACAAACGCTAAAAAGGCGTTGCGTAGAGAAAAGTATTGTAAAATCTTTACTTTTTTAGAAAACTTAGCGCTTATTAGCCTCTAGGCTAAGTTCCTCTTAAAGACGTTGTAGAGAATTAGCTCAAAAGAAATTAGTATCCTACTTATTCTAGTCCTTTGTTGTATAGGGAGAGTTCTGTTCTTAGTTAGTAAAGTATAAATAGTTTAGGAATTCTTAAACTAGATTAGTATAAAAAGCGTCTTTCTCTAACTCTTATACTATAGGCTATAAGTTAATAGTTTGTTGCAGAATATAGTTGCATTATTCTTAAATATAGTTATTAATCTACTTCTTGTTAGCGTTTTATAGCATGTTGTTTAGCTTCTTTTAAATAACAGGATTCTCCTACTTAGCTTATCTAATAAGGGCCTTCTAGATCTAAGACCTATACTTAATATAAATATTACTAGAGAATAGCTAATTACTTCCTCTAAACTTGTTAGAATAACTTAAGAACGTATAAAAGTAGTAGTAAGATTGCAATAAGCTTTGCAATTTTTTTTATAAGTTCTTATAGCAGGAATCTTTATTACCCTATTACAGACTATAACAAACTAGGGGAGAATAGTATAGCAGTTATAAGTAGTTAGGCTAGTAGATTTATAAAGTAGTAAAGGCTTCAGCCTTTTAAGACAACCTTTTGATGTAACTACACATTTTATAGACACCTTTTGGCTTCGGCCTTTTAAGACAACCTTTTGATGTGACCACACATTTTGTAGACACCTTTTTAGTAAAAAAAAAGATTTATTGCTAACAACAGGTATCGGGGCTTATGCCCCCTTGTTTAGCATTGCCGGCACGTAATTAGTGTGTCGCTCTAGCATGTTTAGACAGAAACGAAGAAAAGCAAGACAAAGACGCGAATCACCTTCTAACTTAACGCGCCTTATCTTGCCTATACTACCTACTTATGTTAAGGCTTTACTTCTAGGTACTCTTAGACAAATTAAAAAAGCAGCACTATTATTGCCTTGCTTTCTGACCTATACATACAACGATAGAACGCCTACTCCTCCTTTCTCGCCTCTTTCTTCTCTATCGCTATTTCAACGTTATGCAACAGCTAGCCTAACTAGTTTATAGTTTCTTTAATTAGCCTATACACAATTAACAAGAAGAAAGGGATACTAAAGTAGAGCATTTTAAGTACTTTGCTAGTATTAGCAAACACCCTATAGATCTTATATTCCTTCTACAACTAGCTAAGTTAAGGCTTAACATTCTTTTTGTATATAGAGATATTGCAGATTCTAAAGTTGTTTATAAGGGATATAATTATAAAGTCCTAAAGAGGCTAAGTTTGTAGATGCTTAATAAACTTAAGTGTCCGCATAATTAGCTTAAGCTAGACTAGTTTAGGGGCTAGGTGTACAACAAGAAAGCTTCCTGTCTTTAGATAAGAGTTAAGGTTAGGGAGATTCTTGTCACAGAGGTTGTATACTATATTATAGTGCAGCGTATTGTATGCAAATTGTTTGTATGCAGTACTGTTTAAAAGGTAAGAAGTAGTAGGTAAGAAGCAGCAGCTTTATAAAGTATTGTAGTCTCCTGCTGCGGTACGTACGTGTCTTTTCTCTCCTCTATCGCATTATATTGTAATCCTATTACAATCCTACTGTAATCCTGTTGTCAGCCATAGGCTGGCAATCGCCTTTAGACACGTTTTAACTAGTGTTGTTTTTTAGTACCTTAGCAAATTTTTTAACCCTAATCATTGCTTAGTAGTCTAAGCTTTCCTCCTAGAACTTATCTACTCACTGTTTAAATTTTATTAACTATACACAATCTTTTTTACACGACTATCTTTTTTACTTTTTGGAACTTTTGACTACAACAACAACTACCACCTTTGACTAATTAGACACCTAGAGGCTAACAACAAGCAGCTGCCCCTTTTTACTTTTTGGAAAACCCATTTAGGCTGTCGCATGTTTAGACAGAAACAAAGAAAAGCAAGACAAAGACGCGACTTGCCTCCTAACTTAACGCGCCCTATCCTGCCTATTCTTGTTACTTTACTGCTAGGCGCTCCTAGATAAAGTAAAGCAGTAACACTATTATTGCCTTACTTACAAACCTATAGACGCGATAATAGAAAGCCTACTCCTCTTTTCTTACCTCTTTCTTCTCTATTGCTAATTTAACATCTTGTAATAGCTATTTAAGCTAGGTTCTAGTCTTTGTACTTAGCCCTTACATAATAAATAGGAAGAGGGAGATACTAAAGTAATAGATCTTAAATACTGTGCTAGTTTTAGCAAATACCTTAGAGATCGTGTATTCCTTCTACAACTAGCTAAAGTAGGACTTAATTATCTTTTTGTATATAGAGATATCGCAGATAAAAGACTTATTTAAGATTTTTATAAACTTAAAAGTCTAGCTAGGTAGTTAAGTTTTAAGATACTCAATAAATTTAGGTGTCTACATAAGTAGTTTAAGTTAGACTAAATTAGGTGCCAGGTAGATAGTAGCAAAAAATGCTTTTTTTAGAAGAGAGCTTAGAATAAGTAGATACTCGCTGTAGAGGTTACACGCTATTGTAGTGTATTATATATAATTTATTTATATGTAGTGCTGTTTAAAAGGTAAGATGTAGTAGGTAAGAAGCAGTAGCTTTTTAAAGTATTGTAGGCTCCTGCTGCAGTACGTACGTGTCCTTTCCCTCCTCTATTACATTATGTTGCAATCCTATTGCAATCCTACTGTAATCCTATTGCTAGCTATAGGCTGGCAATTGCTGTTAGACACGTTTCAACTAGTGTTGTTTTTTAGTACCTTAGCGAATTTTTTTGACCCTAATTATTGCTTAGTAGTCTGAGCTTTTCTCCTAGAACTTATCTACCCACTTTTTAAATCTTATTAACTACACACAATTTTTTTTGACTTTTGCGACTATTTAGTAGAGGATAGCTGCTTTTCACTTTTTTGGAAACACCATTTTGACTACCACAACAACCACCACCTTTGACACCTTAAAATAAATAAAGTAGTAAAGGCAACAAAATTTAAACTTATCTTTCCTTACAGATTTACTTCGCCTAGCAAGCGTTAAAAGCTAGTTTCTATGCATTTTCTAGCTAGTTAGTCTTGTCTTCTTATCCGTTAATAAGACTATTTAATAATTTAACGCCTACGTCTTTGCGCTACTTTAAGTACTCTAGCACGTAGTTATAAAAGCCTAGCAGCATCTCTATGTAGTTGTTCCTATTCTTATTGTTAAATAAGACGCTGCCTTAATTTATATTAGCACTAAGGCCTTTAGTTATTGCTTGCTTAAGGTTAAAGTTAATTTGCTTAAAGTAAGTTTAATTACCTTTCTTAGCGTACTTAGCGTAGTAAAGGTAGGATATTAAAGTAAACTTCTTATAGAGTATAGTATATTACAACTAATATTCTAGGTTAGTGCGTACAGCTTATAAGATAAGTAAGTAGTACATATTACGCAGCTATTTAAGGTTTAGCTTCTTATTTATATATTATATATAAAAGCAATACATTTTAAAATTTGAATAATCATATTCTTAACCTAACTGTCTTTAAACAGCTAGGTGCAGGTGTTAGTAATAATACTTTTAGTACGTTAGAACTTCTCTACTTGTAGTTAAAACTCTATAATGTTAATAACCTCGTCCTAAGTAAGGAGGGAGTAGAAATAAAGTTTAAAAAGTTAATATTAGTAGCTTAGCAGGTCCTTATCCTACTTTGCGAGGTAATACTTACTAGTAAAAAGCTTTAAAATAACTAAATCTAATTAGAATTCTTGCTAGCAGCCCTATCCTACGTACAGTAAGAGCAGACACTTGTTAAGTATATTAGACAGCATAGCTCTCTTAAATCAACTTATAATACTTATAGTAGTGCGTTTATAGATAAAGTATACTTAGTTATATAATAAGTTATTAGAGCTAGGCTGTTGTCTAATATTAACTTTATAGTACTTTATCTTAATAACTTTAACATAGTTAAAATTAGTAATTACCTTCTTTATGTAGGCTCGCTTAAGTAGCTTAAGGAAAGCTAAAGTAAGATTCTTATAATAACACCATACCTAAAGAATCTTCTTTTTCTAATTAAGGGTATCTAGCTCTTTGTCTACATAGAAAGTGTTGTCAAAGTTAGTATTTAATTAAGTAGCTGCCTATTAATAGGCTAGCACTACTTGTAGAGCATAAGAGCTTAGTAAAGGTAGTAGTGTGGAGACTTATTAGCTACTAGCTCTATTCCTAATTTGTCCTACCTAAATGTTAGCAGAATTAGGCCTTTATTGTACAATAGTTATTCTATTCTAAAACTTATGCAACTTAAATACTAAGTACTAGTCTAGTTTTTAACTAGCTAATATTCCTTTAAATTGCCTTAGATTCTTAGTTATAACTAACAGACTATAACTCTCTAGAGAACAATTCTTAGATATTATAAAATTATAATAGCAATCTACAGCTTAAGCCTTATTTTAAGTCCTTTTTAGCTCTATAGTTATAGAAATAACTATACTATATATTAGATGCGTCTTTATACTAAGTACCTTATACTTATTACTTAAAATGTCTCGTGTAGAGTAGACTAGGCTAGATTTAAAGTTCTTAGCTTTAGCTATAAGTTAGAAACTCATTTACTAGAATGTATAAAGAGAATTAGGCTTATCATACTTATCTTTAGCCCTAACATTAGGTCGTAGCTTCTGTAGGTTAAATACAATATCTTCTTTCTAGACTTGCGGCTTAGCATAGATATTACAAAGCTCCTTTACTTCTTACTTATTAATATTTAGGTAAAGTGCTTAGTTATAAGAGTTGTTCTAATTAATAAAAGTATAAATGTCTTTACATAGTAGTTTTACTATTACTTAGTTAGCTATTAATATATATTCTTTCTTACTCTAGTTTATAGAGTTAATGCATTGCGCTGCTACAGTGTTAAAGAAATAAGTCCTATTTTTAAGATTTATACATCTTAACATAAAAGCTATATTAGTTGCTTTTTAGTAACTAAGTAGCGTACAAGGTATATAGATGCTAACGTATTCTTAGATAAATTTTAGAGCTAGTTTCTTTACTATTATAATAGCTCTGCCTAGTTCTTTAGCTCTCTTATCCCGCGTTAAGGATACTGCACTAATAATAGGATAGTGTTTCTAGAAACTTTTAACACTACTATATTTGTTTATAAGCTTAGAGAGCTAAGCATAAAAGTTACTTACTTCTAAAATAACTTTAAAAATTAAGTCAAAATAGTAGAAGGCGTTGTTAAACTAACAATCTATAATAATGTGTTACTGTCTTAGCGCGTTTAAAAGGATCTCGTCTACTAGTGTTTAAATATTAATAACTCTAATATTGTTGCTAAGCTTTGCAAGCTCTAGTACCTTATCTTAATACTATATAACTTTAAAGATTTAGTTTACAACGTAGTTTTCTTTTTTTAGCAATAACTCTAAGGTTGTTAAAAACTTTTAATAGTCCTAGTGTTTGCAGTAGTTACTACTATAGCTACTTGCCCCTAGCCTTGTCTAATAACGCTTGAAGTATTACTTAAATAGGTTAGCTAATGTAAGTTAAATGTTATCTTTAGCTGCTGCTAGGTTAAGAGAAAAGGGGAGATATCATTGTAATTGTTGTCCTAGAAAGTAACTATCCTAATAAAAGATAGTGCAGTTCATATAAAAAAAGAGTTAGATAGTTAGTAGGGTTATAGTTCTAGTTTATGTGTAGTAGCAGTATCCTGCTAGCTAGCAGGTAGAGGTAGAGGTAAACAGGGTCTAAATTGCGCTAAAATAAGTAGGTTTTAAAATTAAAATAGTTTTTTTAAATAGCTATTACCTTAAGAGTACATGAAATTAAGTATAGTATTAGTGTAGCAGTAAGCACTTAGATTTAGTAGAGTAGACAGCTTGTACCTAAATTTTACATAAGAAATTAGTAAACAAGTAGCTAAAGGTAAAAGTAGGTACTACTAGTATAGTATTTTCTCTTTTTTCTACAAATATAGGCTGTCTTATAGCCTATTAGTTATCTAGTGTAGTAATATCTAAGTTAGAGTCTAAGCTTTTATAGTCTTGTTTATATGCATAACACTCTTCCTCTATAAAATATTTAGTAAAAACAACTTAAGAGTAAAGATTATTACTTATAATAAGAGGTAAAGATAGTTGTAATTCTGTGTATAGCTTAGAAGAGTCTAGTAAGATAGAAATGTCTACTGTAGAGCTAGTTTGTTTTTAATAATTAGGATTTTATTAACTTGTGTTTCTTTAATTTTCTTTTTTAATATCCTAAAGAACTCTTTTTTAGACGCCTTTAATTGCTACCTAGGTGTTATATAGGGGAAGCGTGTACTATTAGGGTCCTTAAGATAATAGGTTCCTCTATTAGGTCTAGCTTTATAAATATAGTTTAGGCCTAACTATCTTGTATCTAGCTTGTAGTCTTGCAATATATTGATTTTCTAAACAAAGTTCTAGAGAAGAACTAGGTCTTTTAGTTTTATATTCTTATGTTGTATTTTCTTAGTGTTATCCTAATATTCCTTCTTAGCAGCTCTCATCTAGTTAGTACAAGCAACAGCATCCTTTATAAACTAATTTCTAAAATCTAGCTATATTACTTAAATTGTAAGCAGCTGTGTACAGTTCTTTACTTCGTTAAATAAAAGCGTTTGCTATATAAGTAGTACAAGTTTAATAGGAAGCACTAAGTTCTACTTTATAACTAACTAGTATAGCAAGTAACCTATCTATTCCTGTATTAAGATCCTATCTATAAGGAGAACTATTAGCAAGTTCTTAACTTAAGGTCTTAGTAGCTTTGCAAAGGCGTTTATAATAGGCTTGTACTCTTCTTTAATCTTTTTTATAGCTTAAAAGTTGTGTTCTAACAACTAGACTTAGTTAATTCTATATATATTTAATAGATGTAAGACTACTTTAGCAAAATTAGGCTCTCTATTAACTATAAGTTTACGTACTATACTCTATAAATATATAATGTCTTTATATACACACTCTACAATTATCTTAGACTAGTTATCTAATAAAGCTTTTGCTTTAGGCTAGCTACTTAAGTAGTCTCTTGCAATTACTAAAAACCTTTTTCTCAAATACTAAGGCATGTATACTACATTAATTACAACAGACTTTAAAATAGCAAAACTATAAATGTTAGTAAGTATATTAACCTTCCTTTTAGAGAATTGCAGTTAATAGTCTAAATAAGTTGCTAGCTTTTGCCGCACGTGCTTATATATTTCTTTCTACTAGTATTGCTAAGCAAGTATAGAGTACACTAGGTTAACTCCTTAATGTTTAATCTAAGTGTGTACGTTCTATACTGCAGCTGTTTTTCAGTTAGTATTATTTATAACTCTCTAGATTGTAATATTCCTAGATGTTTTCCTAAAAAGTATCTTATTTTATATAAAAAAGTTTAGAGCTTGCTTCTTCTATACTTGTAGTTCTTGTAGTTCTATATCTCTAGAAGTCTTAAAGTTAACTAAAAATTAAGCGTATTGTTCTAATTTTGTTAAGAATTCCTAACAGAGTATTCTTCCCTATCTTATTAACACTAGTGTATTTACATTTCTGATTATATAATTATTAAACTTCTCTAAATATTCCTTAGGTTCTAGAGGTAGTTTCTAATTATTAGGTTTCAGATACCTTAATAGTGTATCTATAACTATATTCTTCTGTTCTAGTATATGCTTAATGTTAAAGTCTTATAAAACAATTGTTAATATTTACCTGTTTATAACAAATCCTAAATTATTAGTAGATAAGTAATTTAGTTAAGTAATTAAGGTTGCAACGTTAGTTTTTATAGTAAAGTAAATACTATAGAGGTAGGTATAAAACTTCTTAAAAGCCTACAGCACGGCCTTATATTCTAGCTTAGTAGAGCACTATTACTTCTCTTATGCTAAATATAGTATGCTTTTAAACCGCACTAGGTGCAGCTTAATTTTTTTTAAGTTGTTTAATATATGCTCCTGTACTATCTTAACTTATATTAGTTATTAGAAATATCTTGTAATCCTTAGTGTTAGTGTAGTCTAGGTTCGCAAGTGTAGGTGCGTTATATATAGCTTATTTTAGCTTGTATATTACTGCGTCTTACGCATCTTCTTATTTAAAAGGGACATTGTCTCGTAAGAGTGTAAACAGAGGTTTAGCAATCTTAGTAAAGTTCTTTACTTATATATAGTAGTAGACGCATATACTTATAAAGGATTATACCTCTCTTTTATTCTTGCATAGTAGCTAGTTTATAGTCTTTTTAACTTTCTTCTAGTTAGGATAACGTCCTTATAAGCTAACTTTATAACTTACAACCTTAAGCATTTTTATCAGAAAATAACACTTCTTTTCTAATATAGTACTTCTAGCTTATTGAATATAAGCTAGCACCCTATCTAGTTGTAGAATATGCTTAAGAACATAACTTTAAACTCCTAGCATCGTTTCTTCTCTACTATAATTAGTTTTTACCCCCCTACATGTAATGTTGTTAATAAAGAGCATAGTATTAAGCTAGTAGTCTCTTAAATTTTTTATTATTACACGTTAAACTGCTGGTATAAAGTTAGTAGCACTTACAACTATTATACATAATTATATAAGCCTAACTAGTATTTAAAATGCTATTATGTCTCTGCTTTCTAGATGTAGCGTAATTTAGTTATATCACAAGCATAAATTTATAAGTAAGATAATCTTACATCCTATAAACCTTTTTAAAAACTTATCTAATATTAGTAGTAGGTTCGCATCTTATATAGTAACTGCATTTATCTCTTACGTATTGCTAATATATTAAACGCCTTTATTCTTCTTAGGTACTAGTTGCTATAAGTTGTAATATTAGCTATTACACCTTTTCTATGATCCTTAATTTAGACAGACGTTAACTATATTTACTACTAACAGCTCTAAAGCTTTTAGGACAGCAAAACCTTATACTTACTAAGCTTTATATAGTATTCTTTATATCTTGTATAGCAGATATATATTAGGATAAATCCTTTCTAATTCTTTAAATTACTAAGAGAGCGCCTCTTCTCTATTAAGAAGCATATATATAAATATCTCCTTTTCTAATAGCTGCAGGTAGTCTCTAGTATGTAGCTTATTAACTTGTTTTTTAGTAAGCCTTTTCTCTTGCAAGAAAACAGCATATCTTATTTTAAATAGATAATTACACGGCTCTTTATTAAAATTGTAAATGCTTATCCTAAAAAGTTATTATTCTTGTACTTTTTCCTTCTTATCCTCTTATCTAAATTCTATCAGCATCTCTTGCTAAAAGATATTAACCTTTTTATCTACTATCTTATACGTTATATGCAGACTATTGCGTTATTAGGTGTACTTAAGTAGCCTTTCTTGCATCTACTAACAATTAAGCTTACATATAGTTAAAAATTTACTAAGCTTATAGTTTATTATAAGGTTCTTAGACTGCCTAACTGCGTGCGTAAACACTTAGTTTATTTAAACTATCTAATCTTTTCTACTATCTTTTATTTACAGCATGTTAAAGTCGCTAAATCTAGCTATTGGATCTAACTATGTAGCTTCCTATATATATCTTACCGTAGCTGCTCGCGATTTAGCGCCTATTCTATTAATAATTACATGTAACCATACGTTACCTGTTGTTTCTCTACCTAAGGTATCATTAAAGGCTTTGTTTCTATTCGTCTAAGCAGGGTAAATTAGCGATAGGTTAGACGTAATAAAGACTGCGTTCCTTATACTATCTTTATATAAGACTTCGCACGTAATTTGCCTAAACATATTATACTAAATTAATATACTAGCGCTTGCACACTAAGGTCCTCCTAGAATCGTAGATCTAGTAACATTAGCAACAATCCTAAACATAGTTCTAATAGTGACTGTCCCTATTTATATAAGTACATTAAATGCAGTCCTAGAAAACAGATTATGTATACTATTAGCTAAAGTAACTCTAGGAGATAGCTGCCCTAGTCTGTGCTTTATTATTTTATAAAGTATCTTTAATACTCGCGTAGTACTTAGTCTTAGGATATTTATTTATGCCCTAGTGTTAGTTAAGCACTTTAAAAAGCTACTATTTATAGTAACCTAGTATTCTAGTAAGTTAGTTTAAATAAAATCCTGCCTATTCCTTTGCTAAACCTCTTAGACATCTTTAGTAGGTATATTATCTAATTTTTTTATTTAGAAATCTTTTTTTCTGTATACTTTATAGTAAGTTTTCGTATTTAATTAATACAAATTTATTGCATTGCAATACGCGCTCTTAATAGGTAGTGTATTTAGTAAAGTTCTATAGATAGAGCCCGTGCGCTAGTTTAGCTAATTAGCGGCTAGAACAGATTCTAGGTATAATCTAGGGCACCTAGAATCTATTAGCTTAGCGTTATATTTACACGTTATAATGTTAAGCGCACCTAAACTATCTATAATACTAATATTATTATTAAGAAGATTGCGCAGCTGTTTTTAAATATTAGCTTAACCTATAAGGTTTAATACTATAACTCCTTATACTTCTTGTCTAAGTAGGGCAGTCGAAATATAGTTTAGCTGTCCTCGCACTATCTCTTTAAGTTCTAAATTAAAAAGAGCGTTAATAAATTTTATAGCCTTCTTTTCCTTTTTTTGCTATAAGTGCGTAGAATTTACTAATATATTATTATTTTGCTAAGCTAATTATAATGGTTTTATAATAAAAAACAGTATATTATAAGTCTAACTTGTAAAAGGTATATTGCTCTATATTTCTCTCTGCAGTTACTATATAACTATAAGCTGCGAGTTAAGGATAAAAGCGTTACCTTATATTATTTAATTACTTTCTTAGCTACTTTAATCCTTGCTTAGTCTTCTTTATTTCTTTACTCCTCCCTCCTAGACACAATTAATATCCTAGTAGAGGGTAGAGCCTTTACTTTTTAGGCGCGTAGTAGTATTTAACTCAGAGATGCTATGCAAAGCATTTTCTTTACCTTTTAGTATAATGTTAGCAGCATCTATATTATTAAGCTTCTTAATATATTCTTTAGTAGAAGAATTATATAATTGCTTCTAGAATTACTAGAACTGGTAAAGGACATTATTGTAGTAGTCTTAGCTTATTAAACTAGTTGCTATATTTGCAGAATTAGAGTTTTTCCCCTTAAACCTTAAACCTAGCTAAGAGTTTCTTCTAGTAAACTTCTTGAGCACTACACTAGAGGCTAGTTAATTAAGCACGTTATTAGTAACGTTATAGAACTCTTAGATCTTTGCCTTTAACTATAACAAGACTTAGTTTAATAGTAGTTACTTTAGAATTTCCTCTAAATGCTTATATAGTAGACTAAAGTAGTACGTTTCTTTCTTGCTAGAAATATCTTAGTTAAAACTAACATACTCTATCTACTTTAGAGCGTAGTATAGTTTGTACTCCTTAAGTATGTGCCCTACTATATTATATATATAGTAGAGAGGGTGTGTCTCTATATTACTTATATATGCTACTGGCTTCGGCCTTTTGAGACAACCTTTTGATGTGACCACACATTTTGTAGACACCATTTTGGTAAAAAAGATTTATTGCTAACAACAGGTATCCGGGCTCATGCCCCCTTGTTCAGCATTGCCGGCACGCAATTGGTGTGTCGCATGTTTAGACGGAAACGAAGAAAAGCAAGACAAAGACGCGAATCGCCTCCTAACTTAACGCGCCCTATCCCGCCTATGCCGCCTACTTATGTTAAGGCTTTACTTCTAGGTACTCTCAGACGAATTAACGAAGCAGCACTATTATTGCCTTGCTTTCTAACCCATACATACAACAATAGAACGCCCACTCCTCTTTTCTTGCCTTTTTCTTCTCTATCGCCATTTTGACGTCATGCAACAGCTAGCCTAACTAGTTAATAGTTTCTTTACTTAGCCTATGCACGATTAACAAGAAGAGAGGGATACTAAAGCAGAGTATTTTGAGTACTTTGCTAGTATTAGCGAACA
Organism: Alternaria sp. 'sect. Undifilum'; assembly: GCA_024321975.1. NCBI lineage: Eukaryota > Fungi > Ascomycota > Dothideomycetes > Pleosporales > Pleosporaceae > Alternaria > Alternaria sp. 'sect. Undifilum'. The sequence goes on from JAJJZI010000006.1 coordinate 1,570,070, forward strand.
CCCTGTAGATCTTGTATTCCTTCCACAACTAGCTAAGTTAAGGCTTAATATTCTTTTTGTATATAGAGATATCGCGGATTCTAGAGTTGTTTATAAGGGATATAATTGTAAAGTCCTAAAGAGGCTGAGTTTGTAGATGCTTAATAAACTTAGGTGTCCGCATAATTAGCTTAAGCTAGACTAGTTTAGGGGCTAGGTGTACGACAGGAAAGCTTCCTGTCTTTAGATAAGAGTCAAGGTTAAGGAGATGCTCGTCGCGGAGGTTACACGCCATTGCAGCGTATCATATGCAAATCATTCGTATGCGGTGCTGTTCAAAAGGTAAGAAGCAGTAGGTAAGAAGCAGCAGCTTCAGCTTTATAAAGTATTGCAGTCTCCCGCTGCAGTACGTACGTGTCCTTTCCCTCCTCTATCGCATTATGTTGCAATCCTATTGCAATCCTACTGTGATCCTGTTGTCAGCCATAGGCTGGCAATCGCCGTTGGACACGTTTTAACTAGTGTCGTTTTTTGGTACCTTAGCAAATTTTTTAACTCTGATTATCGCTCGGTGGTCTGAGCTTTCCTCCCAAAACTCATCCACTCACCGTTCGAATTTCATCAACTACACACAATCTTTTTTGGACTTTTGCGACTAATTAGTAGAGGGCAGCTGCTTTTCACTTTTTTAGAAAACCCATTTCAACTACAACAACAACCACCACCTTTGATACCTTAAAAATAAATATATGCTACTTTTATCTTATTAGATAACTCTTTTAGAATATTAGTAATAAAAAACTATTATTTTTTTTACTAAGGAATTCTGTGTTAGTTGCTTGTATAATAAAGTACGTATAGTTAGTAAGTTTCTCTAAAAGTCTCTTAGTTATAGGATAAGCTATAAGTATGTAAATTATTAAAAGTCTAAGCTTTAGGTTGCCTAATGACTTAATAAAGCTCTCTACTTCTAAGTTACTATCTACTAGCGTGCTTGTCTTTTTATGTGCTTTGCTAATTTTAATCCTTACTTCTCTAGAGTAAAGGTTACTTGCTAGTTAAATAGTTTAACCTAGCGTATCTTAGCATTAGCGCCTCCTTGCTCTAGCTAATAAATCTTATCTAGGCTAGTTATCTTCTTGGAGTAGGATTTAAGGGAAAAATTAAATGCTTTTTAATCTATATATATCCTAATTATTCCTATTTAAGGCAAAAGGTATATGGTATATAACTACTTCTTTATTAGTTTGTAGTAGGCTTTAGAAGAAGAAAATACTTTTCTCTTCTTAAGGGATTTGCCTATTCTTAATGCATGTATTAGCAATAAAAGTAAAGTGTATATAGTACTTTACTAGCCTAGGCTAGTTTTATACGCTTTTATAGATATAAGCTTAAAGGTAAAAGCATTTACTTATCTTAATAGCTTTATTTTTTTTCTTCTACTATTCCTTTATGTGTGTCTATAACTTAAACTTATCTTTCTTAGTATATCTAGGTAAGCGCTTTAGGAAATAAGAGAGAGATTAATCCTTATTAGAAAAGTAGTCTAGTAGAATAGAGACCCTTATAGTATTACAAATGCCTCTATTATTAGCTTATTAGTTAAAGTTTTTTGGGAATTCTATAACATCTTTTCTAGTAAAAACTAATATACTATATCTTAGTTAAATTATAGTTAACACTAAGTTGTGCGTAGGTGTTGCTATAGTGTTAATAACTAAGCTTAATAAGGTTAATAGTAAATAAGGACTAGTAGTAGCAGGTCTAGAGAAAAGAAGCGTTAAGCCTTTCTGCCCTTAACCTGTCTTCTAATCCCTTTTTAACATTTAGAGTATAGTAAGAGTTATATAAGTTTTTTCTATAAATAGTTAACAAATATTAGAAAAAAACTAAAAATATAGTCTCTTGGAGAAATAATATCGCTTTTTAAGTCTTTATAGTATATGCTTAAGTGTAAATTTATTAATTCTTACTTCTTAAGTACCCTTTATTTCGCTAGGTAGGCTAAAATATATACTTAAAGCTAGTACTTATATTTAAGCTTTTAGTGCTATCTTTATTTTACTAAATAGTACCTTAGCTTAGCATTTCTTTACGCATGTATTACTGTCTCTATTCTGCTAGATAGGTTGCTACTTCTATTTTGCTAGGTAGACTTTAAATTAGCGTTTAGAACACATATAAGACTACCTCTATTCTACTAAATAGTTTACTGCCTCTATTTTGCTAGATAGACTTTAAATTAGCATTTATTAACGCATTTTGTTTTATCATTAGTAGATTTTGTTTTTCTTCTTTACTATTAGTGCTAACTTAGGTAACATCGTCCTTAACGTAGTCTATAATAGAGAATAGTGCTAACCTTCTAAAAGTATATCTAGTAGTAATCCTAAAAGTATTTCTAGTAGTAATCTTAAGAATTCTATGCTTTTGTAAGATTATTATATTATTCTTACAATAATTATGCACTAGTTCCTTTATACACTAAGTAGTAGAGTATGTCTCTATAGACTTTGCTATTTTTACAGGTGTTAGAGTGTATAAATACATACTACTACAAGGGCAAGAGATCACTAGTGGTCAGGTCATGCGAGAACAAGTGTAGTAAAATAACGATCTTATTATAGGTTGTATATTAAAGAGAAGTACAAGAGTTGCGATGTTGAGTAGATAGATAGATCTCGCTCGTTTCGATCCCCGAAACGAGCTATATACCTTTAGGTCAGGTGGTTAAGCACTAACCTAGTGAGCAGCAGGGTATTACCCTGTGCACCGGCACATTAACTACTTCTTTTCCCTTAAGAACCTAGTCCTCTCTTCTCTAGGTGTTTCTAATAGTACTTAAGTACTTGTAACTTGCAGTTTGTTAAATTTTCTTTTAGTTCTTATGTGTTCTAGCTCTTTAGCTATTCTTACTACTTGACTAAGTATTTTTACTAACAACTAACTTTCTATAGGTCTCTAATCTCTTTAACCTTGTACTTGTTGTCTTTAAGCTCTATATCTGTTGCTAGCTTAGTATCTAGAGGTGCTAGTTCTAGGAGTTTCTTGTAAAAGACAAGGTTGACGCGTATACCTAGTAGTAGTTAGAGTTTGTAGTTTGCTGTGCCTATTTTCTTTAAGATTTTAAATAGTTCTACTTAGAGGTTATCTAGTTTCTTGCTTAGTTACTTAGTTTTTAAGTTCTATTGTAATTAAAAAACTTTGTCCTTTTTCTTAAAAGTTAGTTCATTAATTTTTTGCTTATTTGCTACCTTAAACATTGTAAAGTTTCTAAAAGTAATGTTCTTGCTTAATTCTTTGTGTAGTTCTTGTATAAGGCGGGCTTTGTTATCTGCGCCTACTGCAATACTTTCTATGTCCTTTAGATCTTAATAAGTAACTAGCTTATATCCGTAATTCACGTAGTGTAGCGAGTGCTTTGTTGTTACTAATCTAGTGCTGTTGTAGGCTAATTGTGCTGTTAGCAAGAGCTTAACCTAGTTGTCTTGTATTTTGTTAGCGTACATCTTTAGATACTGTTCTAGTGTCTAGTTTTTTTTGTCTAGCTATCTGTTTCTAGGTAAAAGCTAGTTAATAGCTTTTTATTTACTTTTATTTTTGCTTGGAATGTTATTTAATGTTTTAACGTAAATAACTTATCTTTATTAGTTATAAATTTCTTAGGTATCCTATGCTCTAATACTAGTGCTATAGTAACTTTGTACGCGCATTTTTCCGCTATAGTAGTCTTTTCGATAGGCACGAACTTTGCTCCCTTAGTTAATTAATCAACAATTACTAGAATAATATTACAAAGTTAAGCAGATCTCAGTTCTAATAATTTTAGAAGCTTTACTATAAAGTCTATTGTTATACTACTCTATAGTCTTGTTAGTAGCTATAAAAGTTGTAACAGGCTGTAGAGCTTATGTCTTTTAGGCTTGTTCTAGTAACAAGCTAAATAGTTGCTTAAAACATTTTGTACCTTCGTTTGCAAGCGTAGTATCGCAAAAACCTTAGCTAGTTACTTAACTATTTTTTCTATTGCTATATGTCCGTATTCTAGAGACTTATGTAGTTCTTTGTTAAAACTTAATCTTATATATAGAAGTATATATGTTTAATCTCTCTAAATTATATTTTAGACTCTTGTTTGTCTTGTAGTAGTTTCTTAGAGCTATCTTTCTTAGGCTAAAACTTCTAGTTAGCAGCTTTCTACCACTACTATTGTTGTAGTAATTCTACTTGCTTAGCTACTTTAACTACCCTAGCTAGTTCTAGCTAGTTATCTTCTAAACTGCTGTTAGATATCTTTTTAAAAATAGCGTTATTTAGTTCTTTATAGCTTTTCTTGCGTAAGTTAAATCTTTAGCTTAAAGCATCTACTGCTTTATTTAGTATTCTAGCGTAGTGCGTTATCTTATAGTTAAACTAAGCTAACATCTTAGCCTATTAGACTTGTTGTTAGTTAAGTTTCTTTGTTGTTATAAACCCTGCTAAGTTCTAGTAATTAGTAAAAACCTTAATCTAGTGTAGTAGTCCTAGTAGATAGACTTCCTACTGTTTAAATGTATTAACTACTTCTAGTAGTTCCTTATTATAAACGTTGCAGTTAAGTTCTACTTTAGAGAACTTCTTTAAATAGTAGAATACAGGTCTCTATTCTTTGTCTGCGTACTACTATAATAATACAGCTGTTAGTGCATAATTAAACGCGTTAGTCTTAACTTACGTCTCTTGTTTTAGGTTGTACATCTCTAGTACAGGTGCCTTAAGGAATATCTACTTAATTTAAATAAAAGCCTCTTACCGTTCCTTATTCTATTTAAACCTTATTTCTTTCTTTATAATCTTTAAGAGTGGTGCTGTAATCTTTAAGTAATCCTTAATAAACTTCTAGTAGTAGTTAGCAAATCATAAAAACAATTGCACGTCTTTAACTATTTTAAGTTTTAGCTAGTTCTATATAGCTATAAATTTTTTTAAGTTTATCTTAACTCTCTTTATAAATATCATAAAGCCTAGGAACTCTGTTTTCTTAACATAGAATTTGCACTTCTTTAGCTATAGGTATAGCTTGTATTCCTTAAGCTTTCTAAGCACTTTCTTGATATATTCTACATGTTCTTTAAGCGTTCCCCCAGTGTACACTAGTACATTGTCTAAGTACGCTGTAACAAAGATCTTAAAGTACTTATAGAGAGCGTTTTTAATAACTAATTAAAAGTTTACTAGCGCGTTTATTAATCTAAACAGTATAACTATATACTTAAAAAGTCTATACATTGTCTTGAACGCTATTATCTATTTGTAACTTTCTTTATTCTTGATTTAGTAAAATCTTTTTTAAATATTAAATCTTGTATACTACCTACCTCTCTAAAGTTAATATATAAGCTCTGTAATTAGTAGTAAAGGATATTAGTTTTTCTAAGTAACGCTGTGTAACCTCCTAAAGTCAATATATGGTTGCTACTTGCTGTCAGGTTGTTTTACAAACAAGATAAGTAAAGCTATTAAGCCTAATTCTAGTTAGATAAATCCTTTCTTTAAATTCTTCTAGATGTAATCCCGCAGCTTAGTATTATGCTTAGGCGCTATAGAGTACATTAGTCCTAGGCTTAACTTAGCTTCTTTATCTAGGACAATCTTATAATCCTAATCTTAATAGTCTACTAGTTCTGTAGCCTTGTTTTCCTTAAACAGTTCTCTCAACTTTTTTATCCAATACTCTCTTAGTATCTTTAGTAGTAAGAGTCTTTTCTTTGTAGTTATAACTTATTTTATTTATATGACTCTTATCTTCTAAGGGTCCTTTGCATGGATTCTTGCGATCTTATATAATAAAATCTTGCTAAATCTCCTATTCTTACGTAAGCTCTAATTTATTAGGCATTTCTTGTGTTGTACTCTAGCAACCTTGTGCATAGGCTTTTAGCTAAATATAGTCTTTTTTTGCTAATTAATAGCAGGGTTATAGGCCTTTAGCTAGTTATAACCTATTAGCATGTCTAGTTCGCTTAGATCTATAATTTTAATGTACGGGTGTTGGAGTGTATGAAGACATACTACTACGAGGGCAAGAGATCACTAGTGGTTAGGTTATGCGAGAATGAGGGTAGTAAGATAATGATCTTATTATAGGTTGTATATCGAAGAGAAGTACAAGAGTTGAGATATTGAGTAGAGGATAAGGATAGATAATAGATCCCGCTCGTTTTAGTCCCCGAAACGAGCTATATACCTTTAGATTAGGTGGTTGAGCACTAACCTAGTGAGCAGCAGGGTATTACCCTGTGCACTAGCACATACCTCCCCTTCCTGCGAGCTTAGCCCTATTAAGCGACCTACTTAGCAGAAAGAAAAACAGCAAAACAAAGGAAATAAAACAAATGAAATATAACTCAATTACCTTATATTTATCTTAGACACCTTCCCTTACTTCTTTAAACGTTTACTTTAGCAAGGTTCTTAAGTAGTAGTTGCAGCACGTGGCCTAGGCGTAGGTGCAGTAGTAAAAGCAGGGACAGGAGTAGCAGGCACTTAAGATTCTAATATTAATTGCAGGTAACTATAATAAGGCTGCCTAGTTAGAGTTGTAGGTACTAAGACGTAATCTAAAATAACTATACCTAATTAAGAACAAACGCTAGGAAGGCGTTACGTAGAGAAGAGTATTACAGAATCTTTACTTTTTTAAAAAACTTAGCGCTTATTAGCCTCTAGGCTAAGTTCCTCCTAGAGACGTTGTAGAGAATTAGCTTAACAGAGATTAGTATCTTACTTATCCTAGTTCTTTATTGTATAAGAAGAGTTCTATTTTTAGTTAGTAAAATATAAATAGTTTAGAAATCCTTAAACTAGATTAGTATGAAAAGCGTCTTTCTTTAATTCTTATACTATAGGCTTAAGTTAATAATTTGTTATAAAACATAGTTGCAGTATTCCTTAATATAGTTGTTAATATACTCCTTGTTAGTGTTCTATAGCATGTTGTTTAGCTCTATATAGATAAGAGGATTGTCTTACATAGCCTGTCTAATATAGGCTTTCTAGATATAAGACTTATACTTAATATAAACATTAGCAAGGAATAGCTAATTAATTCCTCTAAAGTTGTTAGGATAACCTAAGGGAGTACGCAGAGTAGTAGTAAGGTTGCAATAAGCCTTATAAATTTCCTTATAGGTTCTTATAGCAGGCACCTCTATTACTCTATTACAGACTATAACAAACTAGGAGAGAATAGTACAGTAGTTACAAGTAGTTAGGCTAGTAGATCTATAAAGTAGTAAAGGTAATAAAATGTAAACTTGTCTTTCTTTGTAGATTTGCTTTATCTAGTAAGCATTAAGAGCTAGTTTCTATATATCTTTTAGCTAGTTAGTCTTGTCTTTCTATTCTTTAATAAGACTACTTAATAATTTAACGACTGCATTTTTACGTTACCTTAAGTACTCTAGCACGTAGTTGTAAAAGCCTAGTAGTATCTTTATATAGTTATTCTTATTCTTATTGTTAAACAAGACGCTACCTTAAATTATATTAGTACTAAGGCCTTTAGACAATACTTGCTTAAGATTAAAGTTAATGTGCTTAAAGTAAGTTTAATTACCTTTCTTAGCATACTTAGCGTAGTAGGGGTAAGAAATTAAAGTGTACTCTTTACAAACATAGCGTATTACAACTAGTATATTAAGTTAGTGCGTATAGCCTGTTAGATAAGTAAGTAGTACATGTTGTGTAGCTATTTAAAGTTTAGCTTCCTGTCTATATGTTGTAAATAAAAGCAATACATCTTAAAAGTTTTAACATAAATATTCTTAACCTAACTGTCCTTAAACAGCTAAGTACAGGTATTAGTAATAATGCTTTTAGTGTGTTAGAACTCCTCTACTTATAGTTAAAACTCTATAATATTAATAACTTTATCCTAAGTAGGGAGAGAGTAAAGATTAAGTTTAGAAAGTTAATATTAGTAGCTTAGCAGGTCTTTATCCTGCTTTGCTAGGTAATACTTGCTAGTAAAAAGCTTTAAAATAACAAGATCTAATTAGAATTCTTGCTAGTAGCTTTGTCCTACGTATAGTAAGAGTAGACACTTTTTAAGTATATTAGACAGCATAGCCTTCTTAAACAAACCTATAACACTTGCAGTAGTGTACTTATAAATAAAGTATACTTGCTTGTACAATAAGTTATTAGCGCTAGGCTATTATCTAATATTAACTTTATAGTAATATTCTTTAATAACCTTAACGCAGTTAAGATTAGTAATTAGCTTCTTTGCGTAGGCTTGCTTAAGTAGCTTAAAGAAAGCTAAGGTAGAATTCTTGTAATAACACCCTGCCTAGAAGATCTTCTATTCTTAATCAAGGGTATCTAGCTCCTTGTCTACATAGGTAACATTATTAAGCTTAGTATTTAATTAAGTAGCTACTTATTAGTAGGCTAGCGTTGATTTTAGAGCGTAAGAGCTTAGTAAAAGTAGTAGTGTAGGGGCTTATTAGTTACTAGCTCTAGCCTTAACTTATCCTGCCCAGATGTTAGTAGCATTGCGCCTTTGTTATACAACAGTTATTCTGTTCTAAAACTTATACAACTTAATTACTAAGTACTAGTCTAGTTCTTAACTAGCTAATATTCCTATAGATTGCCTTCGATTTTTAGTTATAACTAATAGACTACAACTCTCTTAAGAGCAAGTCTTAGATGTTATAAAATTACTATAGCAATTAGTAGCTTAAGCCTTGTTTTGGGTCCTTCCTAGCTCTATAGTTATAAAAATAACTATACTATATATTAGATGTGTCTTTACACTAAGCAGCTTATACTTATTACTTAAAACGTTCTGTGTAGAGTAAACTAGGCTAGTTTTAGGGATCTTAGCTTTAGCTATAAATTAAAAAACCTTTTAATAAAATATATAAAGAGGATAAGGCTTGCTTTGCTTATCCTTAGCCCTAGTATTAGGACGTAGCTTCTATAGATTTAATTTAATATCTTCTTTCTAGACTTGCGGCTTAGCGCAGATGGTATAAAGCTCTTTTGCCTCTTGCTTATTAATATCTAGGCAAGGTGCTTAGTTATAAGAGTTATTCTAATTAATAAAAGCATAAATATCCTTACATAGTAGTTTTACTATTACTTATTTAGCTATTAACACATTTTGTTCCTTACTTTAGTTTTTAAAGTTAATATAGTGCGCTGCTATAGCGTTAAAGAAATAAGCAATATCTTTAAGATCTATACGCCTTAACACAAAGGCTATATTAGTTAATTCTTAGTAGCTAAGCAGTTGTTGGAGTATTGACATGCGCAACATGCGGGTCACCCTGTTGAGTAGGTGATCCTGGTAAGCTGAACATGTGACGATCGCGCTAGCGCCTATATATACAGGCTAGATCGTCTTATTCCTCTTAAGTAGTTATTGAGCACTTTGTTGTGGCACTTAGTTGTTTAGTACACTCATTCCACTCCTCCTTATTAAGCAATTGCTCCTTTTTAGCTCCTACAGTTATGAGCCCGGCCGCTTAATTATAGATTTAATTCCTACTGCGCAATTAGCAAGCTGTAAGGTTAACTATTTAATTAGCATTTTACTCTTCTCTATTCTCTTACAGTACAGCTAGCAGATTACTGCTGCTACTGTACCTCTCTTATTAATTATATAATTAACCTCTTTCTAATACAAGCTACCTAGCTACCTACTAACTAACTAATTAATTTATTGTTACCCTAATAATAACCTACGTCGCGATTCTACACGTAGCATCTTATCTTAAGATAGACCTTACTAATACACTGCTTGTCGCCTTAGGGGTAATCCTTAAGGCTTAATTAGATAAGCTAACCTAGTTTACTCTATTAAGGCTACACTGCTTAGAAAAAGGCATCTAGGATTAGGTTAATCCTAATCTCCTACACGTACCCTTAATAGATCACTAGGAGCCACAGTATCTAGAATAGCCTAAGGATATTAAGTAGCTAGTTACTCTATTACCTATCGCTAGCGCTTAAATACAAGAGGACTATAAGATTGCTTAACACAAATATAAGGCTTAATTACTTAATACTAAGTATAAGAAGGATAATTACAACAAGCTAGTTAACAAGCACAAAGTACAAGCTACTTAATAAATAAGAAAAGTTGCTAAGATTACTAATATTAAGGACTAGATTAGCAAGACTATCTATCTAGACCTGCTTTTTAATACTTTAATAAGCATAATTACTTAAAACCTTACTAGCCTTTAAGCCTTAGTAAAGACCCTAAAGGAGGATCTTACACCTACAGATTAGAATACTTAATATTTTATTAGGGCGCAGTATAGATTACACCTTAATAAGGCTTACTAGGAGCAAATAGGCCCTAAGTAATAGTTTACTAAGTAGCAGCTACTGTATTAACAAGCAATAATCTACTTGCTTCCTAAGGTTGTTAGGCTGTTAGCAATTACTAATTTTTTAGACGCCTTAGGCACTAAGATTGCACTAGACTAGTTGCGCAAGAAGTAAAATAAGCTAGTATAAGTAATAGCGCTTAGAAAAGCTTATTTAACTCTTAATAATCTAGGAAAGATCTTTAGTGTTTTATTACAGGATTAGTTAATTACTTCCCTAAAAGCAAAAGGACACGTAGTATTCTAAACTAGAGGTAGATTAGGGGTAGTTTAATAGTCTACAGTGCTAACAACTTAAAGTTAATAAGAGTAGTAAGTAATTACACTTTTGCCCCTGTAAGGCTAGTAAAGGGCCTATAAGTAAATACTCCTAGACACTACACAACTACTATTAACTTTAATCTGTAGTTACTAGATTAAGCCCTTCTAGTAGTAAACTAAACAATCTGTTAAACAACAAAAAAAAGATTCTTAAGCAATAGAACAGCAACAAATAGGCAACCTTACGCACCTAGATTAAGAAGGAAGGCTAGAAGGCTAGTACTAGCAGATTAGCTACTAATAAGTTAAGTAAATCCTACCCCAGCTTATTAGTTTTAGCATTAATTAACCTAAAGGACTTTATTAAGGAAATTAGACTAAATGTGTTTAGCGTAGCTTTTACCCCTTATGCCCTGTCCCTCTGCATAATTATAGATAGTAGGTTAATAGTCTACCTAGTCAATACTATAGATTATATAGTACTAGGCATCTTTAGCGAATGCGCTAAGGACAAGACTGTTAAGGTAGGCACTTAAATTATTCTAGTTACTAGTATAAGAAACAGGCTGCTTAAGAACATCCTACACAGTAAGGCTAGCCCTAAGACAGCTGATCTTCTGCTTACTAACGTTAAGGTTATATTAGGTTTCTATATTAATATTGTATTAGAAGCACGGCTTAAGTAGGCAGGCATTTAGTATTTAGAATATAATTATACTTTGCAATATAGAACAATTAAAAAGAATGTTGTCTTAATTAACCTTAAGTGTTACTTTAATCTCTTATTTATTAAATATAAGTAACTTACTTATTACCCTGCTTAACTACTGCTTGTAAACGCTATAGCGTAATTAAGGAAACCTTAGTTGTGTACTAGTAATAAGGACCTATAGCATTAACAATTAGGACACCTAGAACAACAAGCTATTAAAGCCTTAGTCTGCTTAGCGTAGAACGTTAAGATTATTAGTAAAAAGCTATTAGAATGTAAACACTGCGTAATAGCTTATACCTTACAAGTAATCTTACAGTAACTAAGGAAGAGATTACTACAACCTTTTTATAAGATCTTATAAGATCTGTTCAATTTCCTAACTAGTTAGCTACTTAAGAAATAGGCACTAATTATTAAAAAAGACTACTTAAGCAAGCAATACAATTACAATATCTATTTAAAGATAATAAATAATATTATACCTGTAATTAAAGGCTTTACTATAAGAATTAAAAGGAAATATTAGTAGAAGATTGTAGAGATTTATTAGAATAACAATACTACTACACTGCCTTAGAGAGGGTGATTAAGATATAAAGAATAAGCTAAAGAGAAAGGGATTGTAATTAAGATGCTACTGCTATATACTTAGAAGCCTAATAGCTTAGTAGAGAGAGCTAGTTAAGAGCTAATTATAAAGGCTATTAAGATGCGCACAAGCGCTAATCTACTAGCTAAGCTTTAGCTAGTAATTATAAATGCGGTAGCTTACCTATATAAAATAAGCCCTACTAAGATTTATAGCTACTAATCCCTTAACTAGGTGCTTAAAAAATAGTTTAGTAAATATTTCTAATATTATTAACTACCTAAGATTAGACACTAGACTGCTAGTCTATGCCTAGACTAGAGTAGAATCTATGCCTATAGCTGCCAAGGTTATCCTTTAAATAAGGAGACGGTAGCTAGGTATAATTATTAAAGATTTAAGGTTAATCCTTGCAGCTATATTAGTTATTTAGTTAGTTATTAAGCCTCTAACATATACTATATATAAGTACTAATACTTAATTAGGTAATTACTACTTATAATATAACCTTTAATAAACGTTAATTCTACAAAGAAGATTGCAAAAAAGAGCTGCTAAAGGATTAAGTAATTAAGATTATAGAGATCCTTTATAATAGCAAGCTAGTTAGTCTAGAAAAAGATTTAGACCTCTTACCTATTTAAGAAAGAGCAGATTAGGATACGCAGCTAACTACTAAAGACCTTAAAAGTAATCTATCTACTATCTTAAGTAGTAAGGAAGGCCTACCTACTAAAGACAAGAGTAAATTAGAAGACGCTAAGTAAATAGAGCACAAGGCTAGTGCACTATTAAAAACTTACTTAAATTAGTAGCAAAATACTAGTCTTGCTACCATAGAACTAACTCCTAAACTAGAGACCCTAAGGAGTAATAACGCAATTAATTATAAAGTTATTAATAGTTAAATAGCATTGCGCATGCTAAAAGGAGCTAATCTATTAATACTTAGAGGTAGGAAGCTTCTTTTAAATAAGCCTTACAACTTATTACTAGTCTAATAGTTTATGCCTAAAGACTCTAACGCGCTAGCTTGTTATAATAGAATACTTGCTTAGGTAAGCAAGATAGCAGGGCGTAAATAATTTTAAAATTTAAGATCTTAGGCCTTAAACAGCAGACAGGATAAGCAATTACAAGCTTAACCTCTACTTATAAGATGTAGTGCTAAGATTATAGGCAAAAGTCTAGATTAGCCTGCAAATTGTTATCTTCTACTACGCAAGCTAGGTAGCAGGCGTAAGCAAAAGGACGTAACCTAAGATCCTAATAATTAACTAGAGGGTAGAAGCATAGGTAGTGTTATTGCATTAATTATAGATTATAAGAATCTATTATAAAATAATTTTTATAATACCTATCTGCTAGGTTTATAAGTAACCTAGGAAGACTTAGCAAGCTATAAGACTCTTAATTACGTAGTAATAGCAGCTTTGCTTACTAAGTAAAAGCTAAGTAAAAATGCTTAACAGTATTGCGACAATCTACCTAAACTGCTAGGATTATAGAAGCAGTTACTTTAGTATCTTATAAGGGCCCTATTTAAAGATGCCTATAGGAAGAAGATTAATTAGTTGAGTAAGAATAGAACTTAGACTAAGATATTAAGAAAAAAAGCAAATAATTGCCTAATACCTGTAAAGTAAGTTTAGACCTATAAGTTTAATTAAGACAGCTTCTTTCTTAAATACAAGGCGTAGATTATTGTAAGAAGTAATTTCTAGAAGAAAGACTTAATTAACTTAACATACGCTGCTATATTAGTAGCTAAGTCCTTCTAAGCAGCAATAGCTATTGCTACTAAGAATAATCTAGAGATTAAGCAATATAATGTTGTAGGAGTATTTCTTCATGCGTTAATTACAGTAGACGACCTAGTAATTTATAAGATGCTAGATAGCTTTAAAAAGCTAAGTAAGTGTGTACAGCTTAACTACGCACTATATAGATTATAAGACTTGCTACTATTATAGTATAAGGAGTTCTTAGGGCTACTAAGTGAGATTAGACTAATTACCTTCCTAGAGAAGCCCTGCCTTTTCTTTAATTAAGAAAGGAGGATCCTAGTGTTATTTTATATAGATAATATCCTACTGCTCTTCGTAAAAGATTATAAGTAAAAAGTAATAGATTTTTAGTTAAAGATTATAGACAACTACAGAATACAAAAACAAAAATTAGTTAAATAGTTCTTTAGTATTAGAGTAATTAGAGATTACAAGAAGCAAACAATTACGCTTATATATAATACATATATTAATAACATTATAAATGTTTAAGCTAGAAGATAGTAGCTTTCTAAAGACTCTATTACTGTTAAAGGAGCTAATTAAGAACACTAGCAAAGTAACTAAGTAAGAGATTAAGGCCTACTTAGAAAGAGTTAGATTAGTGCTGTACACAGCTATTATACTATAACTAAATATTACCTACTTAATCTTAAAGCTCTTACACTTCCTTAAAAACTCTAGTAATTAGCATATAAAAGCTATTAAATAAGTAATTATGTACCTCTATTAAACAAGATAGGATGCGATCTAATATAGGAACTATAATAGCCTAGACCTAATAATTATAGGCGATGCTTCCTTTGTAGATAATTAGGAAACTTGTTAAGTATCCTATAGATATATAGCTATTCTATATAGTAGTCTAATATTTTAGAAGGTAGCTTAGTAGACTACAGTAACTACGTTAACTACTAAAGCTAAGCTGCTCGCCCTTAAGCATAATACTAAGAAGGCTATAGCCCTTAAGCGCTTCTTTTGTAAGCTGTCTCTTAATCTAGAAGACGTCTAAACAGTCTAGTATAATGATTAACAAACATTTAGGCTTGTAGTTAGAGAGAATAAGTAGATTTGCACTTAATTAAGACATGTAAATATACAAAATATATAGCTACAACGGGAATTTGCTAAAGAATTATTTTAGGTTAAATACCTAGAAACAGCAATTATGCTAGCTAATAGACTAACTAAGTTGCTTACCTAATAATAGTTTAAAAAGTTTAAGCAATTGCTTAAACTTTAGCAAGTTCAGCATTTAATTAAAAGAAACAATAATTAATAAATAAAAAATTTGTATTAAGTAGCAACATCTATATATTAGGCTAAGTCTCCTCTAAAAAGCTTATTTTATTAAGCAGGAAAACATAAGCTAGACTATTAAACTAAAACAAGGAACCTTATTACTAATAAGCATTAGACTTATTATACTTACTAGACTTTATTATTGTATTACGCTTAGCCTGCTTAGCTTTAGCTAGCTTAAGAGCAAATTTAAGCTATCTAAGCCTAAATAGCAAGAGTCTAGAGGTAAGTAGCATTACAGCGCAATTCTAACTTATTACTTTTATATATAGAGTTATTAAATAATTGCCTTCTTACTCTAGCGTAATAATTGCGCTTATATACATAAGTTATATAGCAATTAGGACAATAAATAGAAGAACAATTATATAGAGTAGTAGAGGGTAATATTCTATGAGCAGCCTACTCTTAAAGCGGCAACTTTTAAGTAAGTTACTACTAAGGCTGCTTATATTGCTGCTATTGCTACTCAAGATAATAAGCTAACTGTTGCGGCTAGTGTGCAGGTTGCTACGCAGGAGCAGGAGCAAACGTAGGTACAGGAACAGGAGTAGAAGCAGGAGGCTAAGCAGTAAAACCGCGATATAACATTTCTTAAGCGTGACAATTAAAGTCAGGAGGCTTCTGCAAAGAAGGCTTTCTAGTAAATATAACGCCACTCTTAATCTCTTTGCGGCAAGCAATAATATCTTTAAGTAGTTAAGCTTTTAAAGCTTAGTACATTTTATTATTATTCTATCCCTAAAAACTAGTTAGCAAGCTAAGCAAGAAAGTTAACAGGTTAAAGACTTACCTCTTTATCTCTATATATAGCTATAAATCAATTAGTAAGATTAATATTAACTGTGTAGCAGGTGTAAGATAAGCAACTGCTACAGCATAAGCTACTCTAACTGCTAGTCTAAACGCAATTAAAGCAACTTTTAGTATATAAACTATTTAGCATCTTCTTTATACAGCGCTTACACGGCAGAATGTAAAGGCGTAATAAATTAGCAGTAATCTTTAAGAAGCTATAGGGCGCCTTTTTCTATATAAAGGGGGGCGCAGTGCGCTTAGTTAACAAATTAGTAGGCGTTTTTAGTCTATTAGTATTGCTATATTGCTATTTACGCGTTGCTATTTAAGCAGTTATCTACTATAACTTTTGCTTTAGCTCTTAAGGAGCCTTGCTCTTGCGCTAGCTTAATTGTTTAGTTAGACTCTTATCTAGATTAAAATTTAAATAAAAACTTAACAACAGACTTAATTCAGTAAGTAAGGCAATTAGCCTTTAAGTAGAGCTACTAAATGTCTTGCAGTAAGCGTACAGATTAAAAGGCAGAGGCAACTAACTCTTATTATTTTAGAGATTAGCTGCTTACTAAATCCTGGTGTTAAACAGGTTTTAGCGCGCACAACGCTTATGCTTAGCACTATTCTTACGTTGCTAGCAGCTTTCTAAGCGTTAATTATGTTAACAACAGCTCTTAGAGCTACGCTTGTTATTGCTTAGGGCGGACTACACTAGAAAGATTAGTAGCTAATTAGTAATGGAATAGTAAGGCACTCTTGCTTACTATGTTAGTAATATTAGTTAAGACAGTCTTAAAAAGCTTAGTAATTAATATTAGAATAAGGTTAAGGACAAAAGTTTTAGAGGAGTAGTAGACGCAATTAATATTGTTATAGAGGCTGCGCCCAAAGCGGAGTATTTTGAGTACTTTGCTAGTATTGGCGAACACCCTGTAGATCTTGTATTCCTTCCACAACCAGCTGAGTCGAGGCTTAACATTCTTTTCGTATATAGAGATATCGCAGATTCTAGAGTTGTTCATGAGGGATATAATTGTAAAGTCCCAAAGAGGCTGAGTTTGTAGATGCTTGATGAACTCAGGTGTCCGCATGATCAGCTCGAGCTGGACTAGTTTAGGGGCTAGGTGTACGACAGGAAAGCTTCCTGTCTTTAGATGAGATTTAAGGTTAAGGAGATGCTTATCGCGGAGGTTGTACGCTATTGCAGCGTATTATATGCGAATCGTTTGTATGCGGTGCTGTTCGAAAGGTAAGAAGTAGTAGGTGAGAAGCAGCAGCTTTATAAAGTATTGCAGGCTCCTGCTGTGGTACGTACGTGTCCTTTCCCTCCTCTATTATATTATGTTGCAATCCTATTGCAATCCTACTATAATCCTATTGTTAGCTATAGGCTAGCAATCGCCGTTGGACACGTTTCAACTAGTGTTGTTTTTTGGTACCTTAGCAAATTTTTTAACCCTGATTATCGCTCAGTGGTCTGAGCTTTCCTCCTAGAACTTATCCACCCACCGTTCGAATCTCGTTGACTACACACAATCTTTTTTTTGACTTTTGCGATTGATTAGTAGAGGGTAGCTGCTTTTCACTTTTTTGGAACCCCATTTTTACTACAACAACAACCACCACCCTTGACACCTTAAAAATTAAATAGAGGCTGCGCACTAACTAATTACGCGATATTCAGGGTCTATCTAATGTTTTAATATCAGGACTGCTAAGATTAATTAAAACATTAACAAGCAGCATTACTTCGACAACAGAGGATTAGGCAAGAAAAACTATAATTACAGAGGGACCTATTAATTAACAACCTTAATTTATTATAATTGCCGAGTTGCTCACAGCTTAGATTGATAGTATCTTACTAACCTAGGGGGTGTGTTAGAGTATTAACATGCGCAACATGCAGGTCACTCTGTTGAGTAGGTAATCCTAGTAAGCTGAACATGTGACGATCGCGCTAGCGCCTATATATACAGGCTAGATCGTCTTATTCCTCTTAAGTAGTTATTGAGCACTTTGTTGTGGCACTTAGTTGTTCAATACACTCATTCCACTCCTTTTGATCAAGCAATTGCTCCTTTTCAGCTCCTACAGCAGTATATAAGGTATGTAGATGCTAACGTATTCTTAAACAAATCCTAGAGCTAGCTTTTTTACTATTGTAATAGCTCTACCTAGTTCTTTAGCCTTCTTATCCCGCGTTAAGGATGCTGCACTAATAATAGGATAGTATTCCTAGAAACCTTTAACACTACTATATTTGTCTATAAGTCTAAGAAGTTAAGCATAAAGGTTACCTACTTCTAAAACAACTTTAAAGATTAAGTCAAATTAGTAAAAAGCGTTGTTAAACTAGCAATCTATAATAATACGTTGCTGTCTTAGCGCGGTTAAAAGGATCTTATCTACTAAAGTTTAAATATCAATAACCCTTATATTGTTGCTAAGCTTTGTAAGCTCTAGTACCATGTCTTAATGCTATACAACTTTAGAAATTTAGTCTATAACATAGTCTTATTTCTTAGCAATAACTCTAAAGTTATTAAAAACTCTTAATAGTCCTAGTGTTTACAGCAGTTGCTACTATAGCTGCTTGCTCTTAGCCTTGTCTAACAACACTAAAAGCATTATTTAAGCAGGTTAGCTAATATAAGTTAAATGTTGTCTTTTGCCGCTACTAGTGTAAGAGAGAGAGGATATTATTATTATTGTTGTCTTAAAAAGTAACTACTTTAATAAAAGGTAGTAAAGTTTGTGTAGAAAGAGAGTTAGATAGTTAGCAAGGTTGTAGTTCTAGTTTATATATAGTAGCGGTATCCTGCCAGCTAGTAAGTAGAGGTAGAGGTAAACAGGGTCTAAATCACGCTAAAAAAATCAAGGTTTATAATTAAAATAGTTGTTGTAATTAGCTGTTACCTGAAGAGTACGTGAAATTAAGTATAGTATTAGTGTAGCAGTAATCACCTAGAATTAGTAGAATAGGTAGCTTGTACCTAAATTTTACATAGGAAATTAGTAAACAAGTAGCTAAAGGTAAAAGCAAGTACTACTAGCATAGTATCTCCTCCAAGTTCAAGTCTAAGCTTTTAAAGTCTTATCTATATACATAACGCTTTTCTTCCATAAAACATTAAGTAATAACAACTTAAGAATAAAGATTATTACTTATTTTAGGAGGTAAAGGTAATTGTAGCTCTGTATATAGCTTAAGCAAGCCTAGCAAGATAGGATTGTTTACTATAGAGCTAGTTTGTTCTTAATAATTAGAATTCTATAACTTTATATTTCTTTAATCTTCCTTAATAATATCCTAAACAAGTCTTTATCTAAACAGCTTTAATTGCTATCTAGGTGTTGTGTAGGGGAAGCGTGTACTATTAAGGTCCTTAAGATAATAGGTTTCTCTATTGGGTCTAGCTTAATAAACATAGTATAAGCCTAACTATCTTATATCTAGCTTACAGTCTCACGACGTATCAATTTCCTAAATAGAGTTCTAGAGAGAAACTAAGTCTTCTAGCTTTATATCCTTATGTTGTATTTTCTTAGTGTTATTCTAGTATTCCTTCTTAGTAGCTCTTATTTAGTTAGTACAGGCAACAGTATTCTTTATAAACTAATTTCTAAGATTTAGCTGCATTGCTTAAATTGCAAGTAGCTATACGCGGTCTTTTACTTCCTTAAATAAAAGCGTTTGCTATATAAGTAGCGCGAGTTTAATAGAAAGCACTAGGTTCTATTCTATAACTAACTAGTACAGCAAGTAACCTATCTATTCCTATATTAAGATTCTATTTATAAAGAGGACTATTAGCAAGTTTTGAAGCTAAGGTCCTAGTAACTTAGCTTGGGCGTTTATAATAGGCTTGTGCCCTTCTTTAATCTTTTTTATAGCTTAAGAGTTGTGTCCTAACAACTAGACTTAGTTAATTCTGTATATATTTAATAAATGTAAGACTACCTTAGCAAAATTAAGCTTCTTATTAACTATAAGCTTACGTGCTGTGCTCTATTAATATATAATGTCTTTATATACAAACTCTGTAATTATCTTAGACAAGTTGTTTAATAAAGCTTTTGCTTTAGGCTATCTGCTAAGGTAGTCTTTTGCAATTACTAAAAACCTTTTCTTTAAATACTAAGGCATATATACTATATTAACTGCAATAGTCTCCTAAATAGCAAAACTATAAGTGTTAGTAAGCATATTAACCTTCCTCTTAAAGGATTACAGTTAATAGTCTAGATGGGTTACTAGCTTTTGCTGCACAAGCTTGTACATTCCTTTCTACTAGTATTACTAAGCAAGTATAGAGTACACTGTGTTAACTCCTCTGTATCTAATTTAAGTAACTACATTTTATACTATAGCTATTCTCAAGACAGTATTATCTACAACCCTTTAAATTACAATATTCCTAGATATTTTTTTAAAAAGTATCTTATCTCGTACAAAGAAGTTTAGAGCTTACTTCTTTTATGCTTATAGTTCTTCTAAATCTATATTCTTAGAACTCTTAAAGTTAACTAAAAATTAAGCGTATTATTCTAACTCTATTAAGAATTCTTAATAGAGTATCCTTGCCCGTCCTATTAGTATTAGTGCATTTACATTTCTAATTATATAATTAATAAACTCCTTTAAATCCTCTTTAAGTTCTAAAGGCAGTTCCTAATTATTAGGTTTTAGATACCTTAATAGTGCATCCGCAACTACATTCTTCTGTTCTAGTATATACTTAATGTTAAAGTTCTATAAAACAATTGTTAATATCTACCTGTTTATAACAAATCCTAGATTATTAGTAGATAAGTAATTTAGTTCAACAATAAAAGTTGCTGCATTAGTTTCTATAGTAAAGTAAATATTATAGAGGTAGGTATAAAACTTCTTAAGAGCCTACAGCACCACCTTATATTCTAACTTAGTAGAGTGCTATTACCTCTCTTGCGCTAACTATAGTGTGCTTTTAAACTACACTAAGTGTTACTTATTATTCTTTTTAAAATGTTTAATACATGCTCCTGCATTGTTTTAACTTATATTAGTTATTAGGAATATTTTATAATCTTTAGTAGTAGCGTAGTTAAGGTTCGTAAGTGCAAGTGCGTTATATATAGCCTATTTTAGCTTATACATTACTACGTCTTGTGTATCTCTTTATTTAAAAGGGACATTATCTTATAAGAGTGGAAACACAGGTTTAGCAATTTTAGTAAAGTCTTTTACTTATATATAATAGTAGACGCATATGCCTATAAAAGATTATACCACTCTTTTATTCTTATATAGTAGCTAGTTTATAATCTTCTTAACTTTCTTCTAGTAAGGATAACAGCCCTGTAGGCTAACTTTATAACTTACAACTTTAAGCCTTTCTATAAGAAAATAATACTGCTTTTCTAACACAGTGCCTCTAGCTTGTTTAATATTAGCTAGCACCCTATCTAGTTGCACGATATGCTTAAGAACATAACGTTAAACTCCTAGCATCTTTTCCTCTCTACTATAATTAGTTTTTAGCCCTCTACATGTAATGTTGTTAATAAAGGGCATAATATTAGGCTAGTAGTCTCTTAGAATCTTTATTTTTACACGTTAAAATGCTGCTACAGAGTTAGTACATAGTATCTATAACTATTATATATAATTATATACGCCTAACTAGTTTTTAAAACACTGTTATGTCTCTACTTTTTAGATGTAGTATAATTTAGTTATATCCTAAAAACAAGTCTATAAGTAAGATAATCTTACAACCTGCGAACCTCTTAGAAAACTTATATACTGTTAGTAGTAGGTACAAATATTATATAGCAACTGCATTTATCTACTGCGTATTGCTAATCTATCGAACGCCTTTGTTTTTTTAGGTACTAGGTGCTATAGGTTGCAATATTTACTATTACACCTTTCCTATATTCTTTAATTTAGACGGACGCTAACTATATCTACTACTTGTAGCTCTAAAGCTTTTAGGATAGCAAAACCTTAGACTTACTAGGCTTTATATAGTATTGTTTGTATCTTGTATAGAAAACATATATAAGAATAAAAACTTCCTAATTCCTTAAATTACTAGAAGAGCGCCCCTTCTCTATTAAAAAGTATATGTATAAACATCTCCTTTTCTAATAGCTGCAGGTAGTCTCTAGTATATAGATTATTAACTAGTTCTTTAGTAAGCCTTGTCCCTTGCAGGAAAGTAGCATATCTTAGTTTAAATAGATAATTACACAGCCCTTTATTAGGATCGCGAATGCTTATTCTAAAGAGTTATTATTCTATTGCTTTTTCCTTCTAGTCTTTTTGTCTAAATTCTATAGGTATCTCTTGCTAAAGAATATTAATAGATTAAACTTTCTTGTCTACTGTCTTGTATAGCGTGTAAAGATTATTTTTTTGCTAAGTATATTTAAGTAGTCTTTCTTGTATCTGCGAACAATTAAGCTTATATATAATTAAAAATTCACTAAGTTTAAAGTTACTTATAAAGTCCTTAGACTGTCTAACTACATGCGTAAACACTTAGTTTAGCTAAACTTTCTAATCTTTCCTACTGCCTTCTATATACAGTATGTTAAAGTTACTAAAACTAGCTGTTAGATTTAACTATATAGCTTCCTGTATGTATTTTACTGCAGCTACTTGTAGTTTGTTGCCTAATCTATTAGTAATTACATGTAACTATACATTACCTACTATTTTTCTATTTAAGGTGTTGTTAAAGGCTTTGTTTCTAATTGTCTACGTAAAGTAATTGAGAAATAAGTTAAATATAACAAAAACTATGTTCCTTGTATTATCTTTAGATATGACTTAGCATGTAATTTATCTAAACGTATTATACTAAATTAATATCCTAGCGCTTGTACACTAAGGTCCTCCTAGAATTATAAATCTAGTAACATTATTAACAATTCTCAAAGTAGTCTTAATAGTAACTGTCTTTATTTGTATAGGTATATTATATGTAGTCCTAATAAACAGGTTATGTGTACTATTAGCTAATGTAATACTAGAAGAAGGCTGCCCTAGCTAGTGTTCTATTATTAAAACATACAGTTTCTTTAATACCTTTACAGCACTTAGTCTAAGGATATTTATTTATGCCTTAGTGTTAATTAAGCACTTTAAAAAGATGCTCTTTATAATAACCTAGTATTCTAGTAAGTTAGTTCAAGCAAAAGCCTAGTTATTCCTTTACTAAACCTCTTAAATATCCTTGGTAGGTATATTATCTAATTTATCTATTTAGAATTCTCTTTTTCTATTTACCTTATAGCAAGTTTGCATGTTTAATTAATACAATTTTATTGCATTGCAATACGCACTCATAGTAAGTAGTATATTTAGTAAAGTTCTATAAGTAGGGCCCGTGCGCTAGTTTAGCTAATTAGAGGCTAGAATAGATCCTTTGTGTAATCTAGCGCACCTAGCATCTGTTAGCTTAGCGTTTTTCCTACACGTTATAATATTAAGCGTAATTAAACTATCTATAACACTAATACTATTATTAAGAAAATTGCGTAGCTGTTTTTAAATATTAGCTTGCCTTATAAAGTTTAATACTATAATTTCTTATACTTCCTATCTAAGTAAGGTAGTTATAATATAGTTTAGCTGTCCTTGCACTATCTCTTCAAGTTCTAGATTAAGAATAGCGTTGATAAACTTTATAGCCTTTTTCTTCTTTTCTTGCTATAAGTACTTTAGATCTGCTAACATGTTATTGTCTTGCTAAGCTAATTAGAGTAGTTTAATAATTAAAAATAGCGTAGAATAAGGCTAACTTATAAAAGGTATATTGCTCTATATTTCTTTCTGCGGATACTATATATTTATAGGCTGTAAGTTAGAGATAGGAGAGTTACCTTATATCATTTAATTACTTCCTTAGGTGCTAAAATCTTTGCTTAGCCTTTCTTAATTCTTGACTCCTCCCTCATAGACACAATCAATATTCTAGTAGAGGGCAAGGGCTTTGCCTTTCTAGCGCGTAGCAGTATTTAACTTAGAGATGCTATTTAAAGCGTTTTCTTTGCCTTCTAGTATAATATTAGCAGCAGCTAAATTATTAAGCTTCTTAATATATTCCTTAGCAAAAGAATTATATTTATTTTTTAAGGTGTAAAAGGTGGTGGTTGTTGTTGTAGTCAAAAGGGGGTTCTAAAACAGTGAAAAGCAGCTACCCTCTACTAATTAATCGCAAAAGTCAAAAAAAAAGATTATGTGTAGTCAACGAGATTCGAACGGTAGGTGGATAAGTTCTAGGAGGAAAGCTCAGACCACCAAGCGATAATTAGGGTCAAAAAAATTTGCTAAGGTACTAAAAAAACAACACTAGTTAAAACGTGTCCAACAGCGATTACTAGCCTATAGCTAGCAATAGGATTATAGTAGGATTGCAATAGGATTGCAACATAATGCAATAGAGGGAAAGGACACGTACGTACCGCAGCGGGAGCCTATAATACTTTATAAAGCTAAAGCAGCTACTTCTAACCTACTGCTTCTTACCTACTGCTTTTTACCTTTCAAACAGCACCGCATACAAATAATTCGCATACAATACACTACAATAGCGTGTAACCTCCGCAGTAAGCATCTTCTTATTCTAAGCTCTCTTCTAAAAAAAGCATCTTTTGCTACTGTCTACCTAGCACCTAATTTAGTCTAACTTAAACTACTTATATAGACACCTAAATTTATCAAGTATCTTAAAACTTAACTACCTAGCTAGACTTCCAAGTTTATAAAAATCTTGAACAAGTTCCTTATCTACAATATCTTTATATATAAAAAGATTATTAAGCCCTAATTTAGCTAGTTGTATAAGGAATATACAATCTCTAGAGTATTTACTAAGACTAGCACAGTACTTAAGATCTATTGCTTTAGTATTCCTCTCTTTCTATTTATTATGTAAGGGCTAAGTATAGAGACTAGAACCTAGCTTAAACAGCTATTACTTTATTTTTAAGGTATTAAAGGTGGTGGTTGTTGTTGTAGTTAAAATAGGTTTTCTAAAAAAGTAAAAAGCAGCTGCTCTCTACTAATTAGTCGCAAAAGTCAAAAAAAGATTGTGTATAGTTAACAAAATTCGAACAGTGAGTAGATAAGGTCTACGCGCTAAGCGCTTAGAGCAGAAAAGCTTAGACTACTAAGCAAAATTAGGGTTAAAAAATTTGCTAAAGGTACCAAAAAACGACACTAATTAAAACGTGTTCAACGGCAATTGCTAGCCTATAGCTGGCAATAAGATTGCGATAGAGGTGGAGGAGGTAGAGGTAGAGGAGGGTAAGGACACGTACGTTACCGCAGCAGGAGCCTACAATACTTTATAAAAGCTCCCTACCTACTACTTCTTACCTTTAGGATTTCCTATACTACACAGTACTGTATACAAATAATATAATGCTTAGACTATTCTTCTCCCTGTTTAACACAAAGACTAATAGCTTATATTAAGTTAAGATAGACCTTACTAGGTTACTATATAAGAAGCTATAGTAGTAGATTACAAAGCCTACGTTTACCTTTATTAAGCAGCCTCCTTAGTTAGTTAAAGAGGAGCTGTTAGCAGTAGCTCTTATAGTAATGAGGTAGATGTAGAGGTTAAATTCTGTTATTTATTAACACCTTATTAATGCGTCTAGTATTATAGATGTTAAGGTTATAATAAAGGTTGTAAAAGGCTTATTTAGCAGCAAGTCTATTAAATACATTGCGCATGTTAATAGTCTAGGTGTAGTAATAGTATAATATTTTACAAATCTCCTCCTACGTAAATATAACCTTAGTAGAGAGACCTTGTAGTAGCTCTATAAGGAGCAAGAGTGTATTAAAACAGCTATTAAGTAGCTAGGACAAACTAATAAGTAGAAGGATTTTATAAGTTGCCTTTAGAAATAGGAGAGCTGTGCTTAGATAGTAACGCTGTTGTCGTATGTTTATATCTAAGTATAGGCGCTAGAAACGCCGCGACTGCAACACCGCCGGGATAGCGACAGAGACAATAGAAGTTACAGTTAGCGGTAAATAGTTATTAGTAAATAGTTATTAGTTAAGAAGGTTAGTTAAAGGGATATTGCGCATTTTTGTTTCTGTCTAAACATGTGACACACTAATTGCGTGCTAGCAATGCTAAACAAGAGGGCATGAGCCCCAATACCTCTTATTAGCAATAAATCTTTTTTTTTACTAAAAAGGTGTCTACAAAATGTGTGGTTACATTAAAATGTTGTCTTAAAAGGCTGAAGCCAAAACAGCTATTACAAGACGTTAAATTAGCAATAAAGAAGAAAAAGGCAGGAAAAGAGAAATAGGCTTTCTATTATTGCGTCTATAGGTTAGCAAGCAAGGCAATAATAGTATTACTGCTTTACTTTATCTAGGAGCGCCTAGCAGTAAAGTAACAAGAATAGGCAGAATAGGGCGCTTTAAGTTAGGAGACAATTTACGTCTTTATCTTGCTTTTCTTTGTTTCTGTCTAAACATGCGACACACTAAATGCGTGCTAGTAATGCTAAATAAGGGGGCATAAGCCCTAATACCTATTGTTAGCAATAAATCTATTTTTTTACTAAAAAGGTGTCTACAAAATGTGTGGTCACATTAAAAGGTTGTCTTAAAAGGCCAAAGCCAAAAGAGAAGAATTATATAGCTACTTCTAGAATTACTAGAACTACTAAAGAACGTTATTATAGGAGCCTAAGCTTATTAAATTAGTTGCTATATTTATAGAATAAAAGTTTTTCTTTTTATACTTTAAACTTAGCTAAGAGTCTCCTCTAGTAAACTTCTTAGGTACTACACTAGAGGCTAATTAATTAAGCACGTTATTTATAACGATATAGAACTCTTAAATCTTTGCCTTTAACTATAACAAGACTTAATTTAATAGTAGTTGCTTTAAGATTTCCCTAAAACGCTTTTTTAGTAGCCTAAAGTAGTACGTTCATTTCTTACTAAAAATATTTTAGTTAAAACTAACCTACCCTATCTACTTTAGGGCCTAGTATAGTTTCTACTATTTAAGTATATGCTCTACTATATTATATATACAGTAGAGAGAGTATGTCTTTATATTACTTATATATACTGTACTTGTCTTGTTAAATAACCTCTTTTAAGCACTAGTAATAAAAGAACTATTATTATTCTTGCTAGGGAATTTTGTATTAGTTGCTTGTGTAATAAAGTACGCATAGTTAGTAAGTTTCTCTAGAAGTCTTTTAGTTATAGGATAAGCTATAAGTATATTAATTGTAAATAGTTTAAGCTTTAGGTTACCTAAAGACTTAATAAGGTCCTTTACCTCTAAGTTAACATCTACTAGCGTGCTTGTCTTTTTATATACTTTGCTCATCTTAATCCTTACTTCTTTTACTTCCTTTAGGGTAAAAGTTGCTCGCTAGTTAAATAGCATAATCTAGCGTATCTTAGCATTAGCTCCTTTTTGCTCTAGCTAATAAATCTTATTTAGGCTAGTTATCTTCTTATAGTAGGAATTGAAAAAAAGAATCGATCTTTTCTAATTTATACGTATTCTAATTATCTCTATTTAAGGCAAAAAGTGTATAGTATATAACTGCCTCTTTGTTAGTTTGTAGTAGGCTTTAAAAGAAGAGAATACTTTCCTTTTCTTAAAGGATTTGCCTATTCTTATATATAAATTAGCGACAAAAGTAAAGTGTGTATAGTACTTTACTAGGCTAGGCTAGTTTTATACGCATTTATAAATATAAGCTTAAAGATAAAAGCGCTTGCCTATCTTAATAGCTATATTCTTATCCTTTTACTATTCCTTTATGTGTGTTTATAACTTAGACTAATCCTTCTTAGCATATCTAGGTAAGCGCTTTAGAGTATAATAGAGAGAATAATCCTTATTAGAAAAGTATTCTAGTAGAATAGAGACCCTTATAATATTATAGATACCTCTATTATTAGCTTGTTAGTTAAAGTCTTTCAAGAATTCTGTAACATCTTTTCTAGTAAAAACTAATGTACTGTATCTTAGTTAAATTATAGTTAACACTAAGTTGTGCGTAGGTATAGCTATAGTGTTAATAACTAAGCTTAATAGGGTTAATAGTAGATTAGGGCTAGTAGTAGTAGGTCTAGAGAGAGGAAGCGTTGCACCTTTCTACTCTTAACCTGCCTTCTAATCTCTTTTTAATATCTAGAGTATAGTAGAACTTATATAAGTTCTTGATATAAAAAGTTAATAAGTGTTAGTAAAGAAATAGACAAGGTATAGTCTCTAGAAGAAATAATATCTCTTTTTAAGTCTTTGTAGTATATGTTTACTTAAGTGTAAGTATATTAATTCTTGCCTTTTAAGTACTCCTTATTTTACTAAGTAGGCTTAAATTTATACTTAAAGCTAGTACTTATGTGTAAGCTTTTAGTGCTATTTTTATTTTACTAGACAGTACTTTAGCTTAGCATTTTTTTACGCATGTATTACTGTCTTTATTTTACTAATATGTTACTACCTCTATTTTGCTAGGTAGAATTTAAATTAGCGTTTAAAACACAGGTAAGACTGCCTTTATTTTACTAGACAGTTTACAGCCTTTATTTCGCCAGAGAGACTTTAAATTAGCAATTAAAAACGCATTCTATTATTTTATTAGTAGATTTTATTTTTCCTTATTGTTGTTGTTAGTGCTAACTTAGGTAACATCGTCCTTAACGTAGTCTGTAATAAGGAATAGTGCTAACTCCCTAAAAGTATGTCTAGTAATAATTCTAAGAGTATATCTAGTAGTAATCCTAAGGATTCTGTGTTTACGTAAGATTATTATATTGCTCTTGTAATAATTGTGCACTAGTTCC
This sequence comes from Alternaria sp. 'sect. Undifilum', assembly GCA_024321975.1. Lineage (NCBI taxonomy): Eukaryota > Fungi > Ascomycota > Dothideomycetes > Pleosporales > Pleosporaceae > Alternaria > Alternaria sp. 'sect. Undifilum'. The sequence goes on from JAJJZI010000006.1 coordinate 1,598,734, forward strand.
TTTATGCACTAGGTAGTAGAGTATGTCTCTATATGCTTCGCTATTTGTACAGGTATTAGAGTGTATAAAGACATACTACTACAAGGGCAAGAGATTACTAGTAGTTAGGTTATACAAGAACAAGAGTAGTAAGATAACAATCTTATTATAGGTTGTATATGAAAGAGAAGTACAAGAGTTGAGATATCGAGTGGAGGATAAGGATAGATGATAAATCCCGCTCGTTTCAGTCCCCGAAACAAGCTATATACCTTTAGATTAGGTGGTTAAGCACTAACCTGGTGAGCAGCAGGGTATCACCCTGTGCACCAGCACATTAATATTTATTTAACATTCTGTGTCTACTATTTGTAGCTTTGTTAATTTAGTTTCTAACTATATTACGCTGTTTCTATATTCTATAAGTCTCTTGTTAGCTAGTATTATTAGTATTAGGTTCTCCTTAACTCTGTATAGTATTTTGTGCTTCTCTACTGTCTACAGTAAGATTTCCGTTTATGCAGCCCTGCTATTTATAAGCGCCTTAATTTTCTGACCTTATATAGATATAGTCGCGTACAGCTATATTACTTAACTATTAGTGTCTTGTACTTTCGTAAGGGTTGTTATAGAACTGCCTTTACTAGCGTAACCTTATCTCTAGCGGCATCTTAGTGTTTTAACTACTTATCTTTCCTCTTCCTAGAAAAGTAACCTGCACTATACTTAGTCCTGTAGTGTATTAAGCAGCTATTATTGTAGTAGAAGCTTTAATAAAAGTTTTAAAAAAGTATTTCTTGCTTAAGGGCTTGCTTCCTTAGTTCTAGCTTCTTTGCTTTATAAATTGGTAATCCGCTACCTTATAAATGTTCAATAATAATGTAGTATAGTTGTAGTTGTCTACCTGTTGTGCCTTTTTTATTACTTATTTATTTTTGAAGGTGTCAAGGGTGGTGGTTGTTGTTGTAGTTAAAATGGGGTTCTAAAAAAGTGAAAAGCAGCTACCCTCTACTAATTAATTGCAAAAGTCAAAAAAAAAATAATGTGTGTAGTTAACGAGATTCCAACGGTAGGTGGATAAGTTCTAGGAGGAAAGCTCAGACCACCGAGTGATAATTAGGGTCAAAAAATTTGCTAAGGTACTAAAAAACGACACTAGTTAAAACGTGTCTAACGGCGATTGCCAGCCTATGGCTAACAATAGGATTACAGTAGGATTGCAATAGGATTACAACATAATGCAATAGAGGAGGGAAAGGACACGTATATACTGCAGCGGGAGCCTATAATACTTTATAAAGCTAAAGCTACTACTTCTTACCTACTGCTTCTTACTTTTTAAACAGCACTATATACAAATAATTTGTTTATAATATGCTGCAATAGCGTACAACCTCTGTAATAAGTATTTCCTTAACCTTAACTCTTATCTAAAGATAGGAAGCTTTCCTGTTGTACACCTAGCCCCTAAACTAGTCTAGCTTAAGCTAATTATGCAGACACCTAAGTTTATTAAGCATCTACAAACTTAGCCTCTTTAGGACTTTATAATTATATCTCTTATAAACAACTCTCAAATCTGCAATATCTCTATATATAAAAAGAATGTTAAGCCTTAACTTAGCTAGTTGTAGAAGGAATACAAGATTTACAAGGTATTTGCTAATACTAGAAAAGTACTTAAAATGCTCTACTTTAGTATCTCTCTTTTCTTATTAATTATGCATAAGCTAAGTAAAGAAATTATTAACCAGTTAGGCTAGCTGTTGCATAACGTTAAAATAGTAATAGAGAAGAAAAAGATAGAAAAGGAGGAGTAGGCGTTCTATTGCTGTATGTATAGGTTAGAAAGTAAGGCAATAATAGTGCTGCTTCTTTAATTTGTCTAAGAGTACCTAGAAGTGAAGCCTTAACATAAGTAGGCAGAATAGGCGGGATAGGGCGCGTTAAGTTAGGAGGTGATTTGCGTCTTTATCTTGCTTTTTTTTGTTTCTGTCTAAACATGCAACACACTCATTGCGTGCCAGTAATGCTAAATAAGAGGGCATAAGCCTTAATACCTGTTATTAGCAATAAATCTTTTCTTTTACTAAAAAGGTGTCTACAAAATTCGTGGTCACATTAAAAGGTTATCTTAAAAGGCCGAAGCCATTATTACTTACAATAGAAAAAGCATTCGTCCTTGCATTGCGTCTATAGAAGTTAGTAGTAGATCTCTACTCTTTTAGGTTTGTCGAGAGAGTAGTTTTTCGCTAGGCACTTTTCTACCTATTAATTTAAGTAATAATATCTATTTTAGTTTATTTTATAAGCCTCTTTGTCCTTTTTATAGTGCTCGCATTCTAGTTTGCAATTATACTAACATAGCTTTCTTTATTTTTTAGTATTTTCTATTTTGTAGGCTTCTTAGTCCTTAACCTTAGCTATTAGATTATTAAAGTAGGCTGTTAGTATATTGCCTAATACCTAACTTCCTTAGCATCTTTGCTAGTAATTATAATTTAGTTCTAAATCTTATAGCTATTAGCGTAGTACGTTACGTTTGCATATACCTAATACTAGTTCTTAGCTAATTGTTTTAGCACGATAATGTTCTTAACTTTCTAATTTGTTAACTTATGTTTACTTAGAATAAAGATCTTGTTATTTAGTTTAAGTTGTAGTATAATTTTATAGCTGTTCTTTAAGCGTGGTTTTTTGTAGAGATCTAAGTTGCTTAAGTTGTTATCTAGCTCTATCCTAGTTAGGTAAGGCGTTCCTTGTATATTTATTCTAATCTTAACAGCTGCTTGCCTTACTTTATTCTTTAAGCAGTCTCTATAGAAGTTTCCTACTTTACTACATTAGAGATATACTTTATTGTTATAACGCTTCTAGCGTTCTTTCTTAGAAAGTCTATCTAGGTTCCTTTCTAGGGTTTTCCTGTCTTCAGCCTTCTCTTATACTTTACTAGTTATAATAATGTTGCTATTCTTATTATATTTATTGCGCTGCTTTCTTGTGTTAGCTATTGTAGGCTAAAACTGTCTCTTCTACTAAGAGTGTTTCTATAAGCAGTTGTTAATACACGTAGCTAGCTTAATTAGAGCTTGTAGCGTTCTAGGCTTATTATAGTACATAAAGCTATTTTTAACATTTTCTTTTAGGCTAGGTTTAAATATTGTTTCAAGTGCTGTATTATTTTAATTAATCTAAGCTTATAGTTGCTTAAACTCTGTTATGTAGGCTTATATAGACTTAGTTTGCCTTAAGTAAGTTATTTATTTCTCTGCCTAATTCTTAGCATCTATCTCTCTAAAGATACGTTCTATCTTTTATTTAGACTTTATCTAACTTGTAAATATAGCTTAGGTCTTGTCCTTAGTCTCATTTTACTTTACGTCTAGTAGGTAATTATCTACGTATAGTTACATCTAGTTAGTAGCCTTTTTTTTTATATATACTTACTATAAAGATCTTGTCTTACTCTGTTAGTACCTTTTTAAATTCGCAATATAAGTTAATATTAGTAAAAAATATTTATAGTTTTTTCTAGCTTCTATTGTACTTTTTAGGCGCTACTATTTTAGGTTTTTTAGTAAGTTTTTATTGATTAGAAGTAGCTATTAGCTGTCTTATAAGCTAATTAATTATATTCTGCATTTTAGCTATCTACTAAGCCTAAACATAGGCCTGTCGCCTAAGGTTTCTAAGCTCTATAGCTCTAAGGTTCTCCTCCGTCTCTAAGTTAGATGAGCTAAGTATATTATTGTCTACTAGCGCCTGCAAGGGTCTTAGGCCCTAGGCTGTAGTATTCTAAGCGACTTTAAGGAGTAACATCCTGTTAACTTTAATTAGGCAACCTAGTAGTTATTTACGTCTACTAAACCTATAAGTAGTTAAGGTGTTACATAGGGGTGTAGGCTATACTTCTCTAGGCTTAGTCTATACTAAAGTAAAGTAGACTAAAGCAGTAGCCTGTGCAGTTTGTCTAGCAATTTATAGTAAAAAAGAGTTATTGTAGAATAACTAAGTAGTAAAGAGAGATAATCTAATTCTATATGCTATAGAATAACAAGTTAACAATCTAGGTAAGAGATAAACTATTAATAAGTTAACTATAGAAGTATAATAAAGAAATCCTGTATATTTTTATACTTATTGCTTTATCTGTTGCTATTATGCTGTTGTCCTGCTATTACTAATAGCGGGCCTTTACTATAATAGCTACTATTACTAATGGTCCTGTCTTAGCGTGATGTCCGTCACGTGATCACAACCCCGCGGTGATCGTTACCTTTTGACGCGGTCGCTGGTTGGCCTCTAACCCCGACTCCTGCGTCAAGGAGAGAACCTTACTTGTTACTTGTAACATTTACCTTCTTATCTTTCTGCAGAGTAGGTCGCTTAATAGGGCTAAGTTCGCAGGAAGGGGAGGTATGTGCCGGTGCACAGGGTGATACCCTGCTGCTCACTAGGTCAGTGCTTAACCACCTAATCTAGAGGTATATAGCTCGTTCCGTGGATCGAAACGATCTAGGGGGGATCTATTGACTTTACATCTCAACTCCTGTACTACTCTTTAATATACAACCTATAATAAGATCGTTATCTTACTAACCTTGTTCTTGCATAATCTAACTACTAGTGATTTCTTGCCCTTGTAGAAGTATGTCTTTATACACTCCAACACCCGTACAAATAACAAAGCCTATAGAGATATACTCTACTACTTAGTGTACAAAGGAACTAGTGCATAATTATTTCAAGAACAATATTACAATCTTACAAAAGCACAGAATTTTTAGGATTACTACTAGATATACTGTTAGGATTACTACTAGATATGCTCTCAGGATTACTACTAGACATACCTTTAGGGGGTTAGCACTATCCCCTATTACAGACCACGTTAAGGACGATGTTACCTAAGTTAGCACTAACAGCAAAAAAGAAAAACAAAACTTACTAATAAAATAATTAAATGCATTATTAAATGCTAAATTAAAGTCTATCTAGCAAAATAAAGGCGGCAAATTATCTAACGAAATAGAGGCAGTCTTATATATATTTTACACGCTAACTTAAAATCTACCTAGCGAAATAGAGGTAACAACTTGTCTAGCGAAATAAAGACAGTAATATATGGGTAAAAATATGCTAAGCTAAAGTGCTGTTTAGCGAAATAAAGATATTACTAAAAGCTTATATAAAAGTACTAGCTTTAAGTATAAATCTAAGCTTATCTAGCAAAATAAAAGGTTCTTATGTAAGAGGCAAGGATTTATACACTTATACCTAAATAAAATATACTATAAAGACTTACTGGCAGATACCTTGCAGTCGCTGCACTTCCGGGCTTCGAAGAAGCGCTATGAAAAGATATATTAATTTTTTTGAAAACTATACCTTATCTGTTACTTTACTAACGTTTAGTTACTATTAGTATAAAGAACTTATATAAGTTCTACTGTACCTTAGATGTTAAAAAAGGATTAGAAGATAGGTTGAATATAGGAAAGCGTAACGCTTCTTTCCTCTAAACCTGCTACTACTAGTCCTAATTTACTACTAACTTTATTAAGCTTAGGTATCAACACTATAGCTACACCTACGCACAACTTAGTATTAAATATAATTTAACTAAGATATAGTACATTAGTTTTTACTAAAAAAGATGTTATAGAATTCCTAGAGGACTTTAACTAATAAGCTAATAATAGAGGTATCTGTAATGCTATAAGAGTCTCTATTCTACTAGACTACTTCTCTAATAAGAATTAATCTTTCTCTTATATCCTAAAGCGCTTACCTAAATATGCAGAAAAGGATTAGTCTAAGTTATAGAAACATATAAAGGAACAGTAGAAGGATAAGAATATAGCTATTAAGATCGGTAAAGGCTCTTAATTTTAAGCTTATATTTATAAATACGTATAAACTAGCCTAGGCTAGTAAAGTACTATATATACTTTACTTTTGTTGCTAATACATACATTAAGAACAGGCAAATCCCTTAAAAAGAGGAAGGTATTCTCTTCTTCTAAGGCCTACTGCTACCTAATAGAGAGGTAGTTCTATACTATATACTTTCTACCCTAAATAGAGTTAATTTAAATATCTATAAATTTAAAAAGATCTATTCTTTTTTTAAATCCTACCATAAGAAGATAACTAGCCTAGATAAGATTTAATAGCTAGAACAAGAAGGTGCTAATGCTAAAATACGCTAAATTATGGGGTCTAACTAGCGCGCAACCTTCACCCTAAAGAAAGTAAAAAAAGTTGAGATTAAGATTAGCAAAGTATATAAAAAGACAAGCACGCTAGTAGACTTTAACTTAGAAGTAAAAGACCTTATTAAGTCTTTAAGCAACTCAAAGCTTAAACTATTAACTATTAATATACTTATAGCTTATTCTACGACTAAGAAACTTTTGAAAAACTTACTAACTATACGTACTTTATTGCACAAGCTACTAATACAGAACTTTCTAGCAAGAAGAATAATATTTTTTATTACTAATACTGTAAAGGGACTATGTAATAAGACAAGTGCTGTATATATAAACAACGTAGAGACATACCCTCTCTATTATATATATAGTACAGTAGGGTATATATTCAAGAAATACAAACTATACTATGCCCTAAGGTAGATAAAATAGGTTAGTTTTAACTAGGATATTTCTAAGAAGAAAGGAACTTATTACTTTAGGCTACTACATAAGCGTCTAAGGGAAATCTTAAAACAACTACTATTAAACTAAGTCTTATTATAGTTAAAAGCAAAGATCTAAGAGTTTTCTAACATTACTAATAACGTTCTTTATTAGCTAGTCTCTAGTGTAGTACCTAAGAAGTTTACTAGAAGAGTTTTTAAGCTAGGTTTAAGGTTTAAAGGGAAAAACCCTAATTTTGCAAATATAGTAACTAGTTTAATAAGCTAAGGCTACTATAATAAAGTTTTTTAGTAGTTCTAGTGACTCTAGGAATAATTATACAATTTCTCTACAGGTAAATACGTTAAGAAGCTTAATAATATTAATACTGCTAATATTATACTAAAAGGCGGAGAGAACACTTTACATGGCATCTCTTAATTAAATGCTGCTACGCGTTTAAAAGGCAGAGGCCTTGCCTTCTGCTAGAATATTTTTTATGTCTAGGAGGGAGAAAAAAAGAAACAAGGAAAGCTAAGCATGAATTTAAGCACCTAAAGAAGCAATCAAATAAAATTAAGTAACTCTTCTATTCTTAACTTACAGCTTATAAATATACAGTATCTACGGGAAGAAATATAGAGTACTTAACTTCTCACAAGTAAGCATTATAATAAAATCTTTCTTATTATTACACTACTATGATTAGCTTAGCAAGATAACAATATGTTAGTAGATCTAGAGCACTTATAGTAAGAAAGGAAGAAAAAAGGCAATAAAGTTTTTAATCATTCTTTCTAATCTAGAGCTTAGAGAGATAGTGCAAAAACAGCTAAATTGTATTATTACTGCCTTTCTTAGACAGGAAGTATAAGGAGTTACTATATTAAATCTTATAGGGCAAGCTAACATTCCAAAATAGCAACGCAATTTTTTAATAACAATATTAAGGTTGTAGATAGTTTAGGTACGCTTAATATTATAACTTGTAGAAAAAACGCTAAGTCTATAGATTCTAGGTGTAATTTAGCGTACCTAGAATTTATTCTAGCTGCTAATTAGCTAAACTAGCGCACGGACCTTACTTATAGAACTTTACTTAATACACTACTTACTCTAATCTTATATTACAATGCAAAAAAGGTATATTAATTAAAAACGTAAACCTGTTATACAGTACATAGAAGAGGAGACTTCTATAAAGATAAGTTAAATAATATACTTACTAAGGATGTTTAAGAGGTCAAGCAAAGGAAAAGGCAAGTCTTTGCTTAAATAAACCTACTAGAATACTAAGTTACTATAAACAAAAGCTTCTTAAAATGCTTAATTAACACGAGAGCATAAATAAATATCTTAAGACTTAGTGCTACACGAGTATTAAAAACACTTTATAAAATAATAGAACACAGACTAGGGCAGCTATTTTTTAGCGTTACTTCAGCTTATAGTATACATAATCTATTTGTTATATACCTATACAGATAAAGACAGTTACTACTAGAACTATGTTTAGAATTGTTGCTAATGCTAATAAATTTGCAATTCAAGGAAAACCTTAGTGTACAAGCGCTACAATATTAATTTAGTATAAAGCGTTAAGGCGAATTACGTGCTAAGTCTTATTTAAGGACAGTACAAGAAACGCAGTTTCTTTATATTTAACCTACTTCTAAATTACCCTACGCAGACTATTAGAAATTAAGCTTCTAACAATAATTTAAATAGAAAAACTGCAGGTAACATATAGGTATATGAGCTTACTAATAGAATAGGCAATAAATTGTAAGCAGCTGTAGTAAAATACATATAAAAAGCTGTATAGTTAGATCGAACAGCTAGATTTAGCAATTTTAACATGCTATATACAAAAGACAATAAAGAGGATTCAATAGTTTGGATAAACTAAGTGTTTACGCACACAATTAGGTACTCTAAAGACTTTACAAAAAACTACAAACTTAGTAAATTTTTAATTATATGTAAGCTTAATTATTAGTAGATGTAAACAAGGCTGCTTAGATATATGTACCTAACAACATAATAATATATACACAATATATAAGACAATAGATAAGAAAGTTTAACCTATTAATATCCTTTAGCAGGAGATGCCTATAGAATTTAGACAAGAGGACTGGGAGAAAAAGGTAAAAGAATAATAACTCCTTAGAATAAACGTTTGCAATCTTAATAAAGGGCTATATAACAATTTGTTTAAACTAAGATATGCTGCTTTCCTGCAAGTGACAAGGCTTACTAAAAAACAAGTTAACAAGCTACATACTAGAGACTACCTGCAGCTACTAGAAAAGGAGATAATTATACATATGCTTCTTAACAGAGAGAGGGTGCTCTTCTAGCAATTGAAGGAATTAGGAAGGATTTATCCTAATATATATCTGCTATATAAGATAAAAATAATACTATACAAAGCTTAGCAAGTGCAAAGTTTTACTATCCTAGAAGCTTTAAAGCTGCAAGTAGTAAATATAGTTAACGTCTGTCTAAATTAAGGAATATAAGAAGGGTGTAATAGTTAATATTACAACCTATAGCACCTAGTACCTAAGAAGGACGAAGGCGTTTAATAGATTAGCAATACGCAACAGATAAATGCAGTTACTATATAAGATGCGAACCTACTATTAACTATAGATAAGTTTTCTAAGAGGTTCGCAGGGTGTAAGATTATTTTACTTATAGATTTATTCTTAGGATATAACTAAATTACACTACATCTAGAAAGTAAAGATATAACAGCGTTTTAAACACTAGTTAGGCTTATACGATTATACACAATAGTTATAAGTGCTACTAACTCTAAAGCAGCATTTTAACGTGTAATAATAAAGATTCTAAGAGACTACTAGCCTAATACTATGCCCTTTATTAACAACATTACATGTAGAGAGCTGAAAACTAATTATAGTAGAGAAAAATTTAATGCTAGGAGTCTAATGTTATGTTCTTAAGCATATCCTGCAACTAGAGAGAGTGCTAGCTAATATTAAACAAGCTAGAGGCACTATATTAGAAAAGAAGTGTTATTTTCTTATAGAAAGGCTTAAAGTTGTAAGTTATAAAGCTAGCTTTCAAGGCTGTTATTCTGACTAAAAGAATGTTAATAAGATTATAAACTAGCTACTATGCAAGAATAAAAAAGAGGTTAATATTCGCCTAAATTAAGGAATATGGAAAAGGTGTAATAGTTTATATCGAAATCTATAGCACCTAGTACTTAAGAAAGACAAAGGCATTTAATAAATTAGCAATGCGCAATAGATAAATGCAGTTATTATATGAAATGCAACCCGACTACTAATAGTAGATGAGTTTTCTATAAGGTTTGCAGGATGTTAGATTATCTTACTTATAGATTTATTCTTAGAATATAACTAAATTACGCTATATTTAGAAAGCAGGGACATAACAGCGTTTTAAACACTAGTAGGACTTATATAATTATACACAATAGTTATAGGTGCTACTAACTTTGTAGCAGCATTCCAACAAGTAATAATAAGGATTTTAAGAGACTACTAGCCTAATACTATTCCCTATATTAACAACATTACATGTAGAGGGCTAAAAACTAATTATAGTAGAGAAGAATGGATACTAGGAGTCTAACGTTATGTTCTTAGGCATATTATACAACTAGATAAGTGCTAGCTAATACTAAATAAGCTAAAGGCACTATGTTAAAGAAAAAGTGTTATCTTCTTATAGAAAGGCTTAAGGTTGTAGGCTATAAGGTTAGCCCTTAAGGTTGTTATCCTAACTAGAAGAAAGTTAAGAAGATCATAAACTAGCTACTATGCAAGAATAAGAGAGAAGTATAATTCTTTGTAAGCCTATATGTCTACTACTGCATATAGGTAAAAGACTTTACTAAAATTGCTAAGCCTCTATTTACACTCTTAGAAGACGATGTTACTTTTAAATAAAGAGATGCACAAGACGCAGTAATATACAAGCTAAAATAAGTTATATATAACGTACTAGCACTTGCGAACTTAAATTACACTAACACTAAGAATTACAAGATATTTCTAATAACTAATATAAGTTAAGATAGTGCAGGAGCATATATTAAACAACTTAAGAAAGACAATAAACAGCACTTAGTGTAAAGGGCTGAAGCCTTGATGTCCTCTAGTACTCGGCCTGTGGCCTTCGTTGGCTTTTCTTACCTCAGCACTAGCACCTCAGCACTAGCTGCTGACTATCGGCCGCACTAGTTACGCTAACTGTCAGCTGACCCGGCGACCTCCGATAACCTCAGTTAGTCCTAACCTTGGTTAGTCCCAACTATCCGGGTTGGATATAAAACCCACGTAGTCTCTCTATAGTTCTGTATCTAATTCATTCACCTTCACCGTTTACCTTGCATCTTTGGTCAACCCAACGCACCCTTACACTTAGTACAGTTTGAAAGCATACTATAGTTAGTATAAAAGAAGCAATAGCACTTTACTAAGTTAGAATATAAAGTTGTACTGTAGGCTCTGAAGAAGTTTTGTACCTAATTCTACAGTATTTACTTTACTATAGAAACTAACGCTGCAACTCTTATTGCTTAACTAAATTACTTATCTACTAACAATTTAGGATCTGTTACAAACAGGTAGATATTAACAATTCCTTTATAGAACTTTAACATTAAGCATATACTAGGACAGAAGAATGTAGTTATAGATTTACTATTAAGGTATTTAAAAGCTAACAATTAGGAACTGCCTCTAGAACCTAAGGATGACTTAAAAGAGTTTATTAATTATATAATAGGAAATTTCAATGCACCTTTACTAGTAAGGCAAGCAATAATACTCTGTTAGGAATTTTAATAGAATTAGAATAATAAGCTTAATGTTTAGTTAACGTTAGGACTCCTAAGAGTATAGAATTACAAGAACTATAAGCATAGAAAAAACTAGCTCTAAACTTTTTTTATTAGACAAGATACTCTCTAGGAAAACATTTAATAATATTGCAATCTTATAGTTTATAGATAATACTAACCTAAAAACAGCTGCAGTATAGAATGTACAAACCTAAACTAAATATAAAGAAGTTAACGCGGTGTACTTTATACTTACGCAGCAATACTAGTGGATAGGAATATGTAAGCACGTGCGGAAAAGACTAGCAACTTATTTAGACTGCCTACTGCATTCCTCTAAGAGGAAGGTTAATATGCTTACTAAGACTTATAGTTTCGCTATTTAGAAGACTGTTGCAATTAATATAGTATACATGCCTTGGTGTTTTTAGAAGAGGTTTTTAGTAATTGCAAGAGACTACCTTAGCGGCTAGCCTAAAGCAAAAGCCCTGTTAAACAACTAGTCTAAGACAATTTCAGAGTTTGTATATAAGGATATTATATGTTAATAGAGTATAGCACGTAAACTTATAGTTAATAGAGAGCCTAATTTTGCTAAAGTGGTCTTACATTTATTAAAGATGTATAGAATTTACTAAGTCTAGTTGTTAGAACACAACCTACAAGCTATAGAAAAAATTAAAAAAAGTACAAACTTATTGTAAACGCCCTTGCAAGGGAATTAAAATCTTAAGCTAAGAACTTGCTAACAGTTCTCTTTATAGACAAGATCTCTATACAGGAACAGATACAGAGGGGTGACAAAAAAAAAGATGTCAAAAAAGTTATAGTTTTTAAAGCTTTGTATTTCGACAACTAGAAGTACTATACCCAAAAGAATTAGTGATTGAGAAAGCTAATATCTTCCTTTTTAAGTTAGTTGGCTTAGTAAGCTGCTGAATTAGCACGATTGTCCCTGTAATCTTGCTTAAAATGAGATAAAAGAAAAAGAGAAAATAGATTTTAGAATAACTTTTTTATAATTATATAAAAACACGCTAAGAAAAAAATAAGTTTAATAAGCTTTCATAAGTATAACGTAAGCGGATTTTAGGGGCTTACATCTTGATTTCGTAGAGTTTAATAAAAGGGTGAAAAATAGGGGTTGCTTACGTAAGCGCTAAGTACGTAATAGCTTAGTAAGCTTTTAGTATAGTAACTCCTCTTGTTTGTCCTAACTTGCTTTTTTTATAATACCTCCTCTATGTCTTGCAATCTTTCTCAATTTAACCAAGAAACTTATACTTTATATTTATAAAACAAGCTTATTTCTTTAATTAATAATTTACTAGAAAAGTCCTCTAGAAGTATTACTAATACTCTTTATTAGGTAAAACAAAAAAAAGGCTCCTTTATCTACTTTTAGGCCTTAAAAAGGTCGTCCTATAAAGATCTTAAATAAAGCAAAAAGAGTGCTTAATAGAGACCTTACTAAAAGCCGTAAAAAGACAAATTAACGTCTTTTAAAAGAAAATAGTCTAGATCTTCCTATCAGAAGCTTATAACGCTTTTTAAAAAAAGAGAACTATTCTATTAACATTTCTTAAAAGAAGACGCCTTTAGACGCTAAAAAGGCTTATAATTGTTATATTTACGCCAAGCAATTTCTTAAAAACCTTAAAAATATCAACTTTGATAAAGTTATATTTTCAGACAAGTCTGCTATCAAGCGAGGGCACGGTGCTAGGACAGAATACTATTAAACACAGCAAAATAATAGGGTTAGAAGGAAAATAGTTTCTACAACTAACACAAGTAAGTTTAAAAAAACTCTATGTAACTAAAAAAATAATCTTTGATATATCTATAATTTTTCTATTAATGTAATCTATTTTTAGCATGCTTACTAATTAAGTTATAGGTTAAGATATTTCTATCTAAGTTTGGGGAGCAATTTAGATAGGTAGTAGATCTAAATTAGTAGTAATTAAAAGCCTTCTAATTACTACTCCTTTTAGGAGTTTAGACTCTATTAAAAAGATCCTTATTCCTAAAGTAAAACCTGTAATAAAAAAAGATAAGTTACATATACTCCTTTTTCCTACTTAGAGAGTGTTTACTCTATTTTTAAATTATAAAGTAGCAATCTTTTTTTATATAATGAAAGGACTTTCTAACCTCTATATAGGCTAGAAGTTTTAACAGGATAACGCTAAGATTGATAAAACTCTAGAAGTTTTATCTTAGTTTTCTAGGAATAGAATATTGCTTTTTAAGCATCCTGCTTATAGTCCTAATCTAAATCCTATGGAAAACGTGTGGGCCTTGCTAAAAAACGCTTTAGCTAAAAGGCCTATTACTTCTTTAGGTATAGGAAAGAGTAAATAAAGTATAGCAGCCTTTCAGGCTACTATAAGGGAGGAATAGGATTAATAACTTTAAAAGGCAATTGATAATTGTATTCTATCTTTACTAAGGCGTTATTTAGACGTTGAGGAAGCTAAAGGCTAGTACACTAAGTATTAGTAAGCTTTCTTTGTTATTTATTTAGAAAAAACCCTAAAAACAAGCTCTTAATTACTACTTAATAGTTTTTTTACAATTACCTTCAAACTCACACACAGATGAGTTTAACTAGTATTTTTTAATATATATACTTTATAGCGATTTTTACACCTTTAAAAAAAAGATAGTTTGTTATTTATTCTTGAGTTTTTTTATCTTTATTTTCACTGCTGAGGTTGAGCGCAAAAGTGCTTACTAAGCAGCTTACTAAGTGGCATAATTTTAAGAAGAAGATGTTGGCTTTCTAAATTATTAACTATTTTGACAATAGCCCTTCTGCTTGTAGTAATATAAAGCTTTGAAAACTATAACTTCTTTGACATCTTTTTTTTTGTCACCCCTCTTTATAAACTTTTTAACTATAAAGATTCCAAGAAATCTTAATAGGCTAAAAGATACTAACTTTTACTTAGAATATGAAATATTAGTAATATTGCTTCAAAGTAAAATATTTAAAAAGATATAATATGGATTTTTAGTTTATACTATTAACGAATCTTATTTTGTATATAACTTCTTCAAATGTTGGTCTTTCTTTATAATTCTTGAAGATTGAAAATCTAAAAGCTTCGGTCTATACATCTAGAATTTTACTTTAGTTTAATATAGCTAAGTTAAAAAGTGTAGATTTGTATACAAAGTAGAAATCTCTATAACTAAGGCTTACTCAGCTAAAGTAAAATTCTAGATCTATAGACCCATGCTTCTAGATTTGCAATCTCCAAGAATATCCAAAAAAAAGTTCACATTTATAAAAGTTATAGCAATTTTAATACTAGAAATTTGCTGAAATTACTATGTAAAAGTGGCACTGTATGCTGGGGGTGGCCGCTATGACCGTCAAACTCGGTATACGCCGCGCTAACACAAGCATATAACTTATCTTAGATAAGCTAACATAATATAATAAGCACTACTTGCTAAGCAGTGTATATATAGCAGCACTTTTGCAGTGCTTCTTAGAATTAATGATAATTTATTATTCATTCCTATGCTCCCTCCTGCAACACTAAGGAGAAAAAAACACTTACTTTACGTGCTTGATGCCCAGATTGCAGTCGCCACATACCCCTCACAAACGCTCTGCGGATACGACTCGTTACCGAGAGAAGACACATCCTATTCTTCTCGCTTTCAGCTCTTCTCTAGTATCGCGCATCTCATTATCACCCTTGCCTACGAGCTCCGAAGGGCCGAGTTCTTGAATCTGATATCCATCTGGCATATATTTCTTATCTCCTGGGACGACGCCCCCAACAAGTCGCAGTAATAACGCCTTCGGACCCCATCTCGAGATGAACGACGGCTTAATGTACCAGGGGTGAGCGATGTATTGGCCGAAATGGGCGCGACCAGTCTGCCCATCAAGCTCCGAGAACCATTCCTTGCGCAAGAAATACGGACGAGGGAGGAAAAGGTTCCGTAATGCAACTTTCCTAATCTCAACTACTGCATTGAGGATCTGTGTGTAGGTGGCCGGCGGTTGTGGGAGTCTGGTACACAATTAGCATGGTAGGTACAGGATGCGACGAAGCTCTTTACAGCGACTGCTAAAGAAGAAACTGTTCACTCACTTCATCGCCTTCTGTAAGCGTGGCTCAAGCAACGAAGAAACCACAGTGAAACCATACGGTTTGAGTAAGGAAGGCACATTGAACAAGGCGATATCGAACGTGCGACGAGCAAGCGTCGCGTTCGTATCGGCAGGCACCATGTTCCGAGCTTCGTAGGTCAGACTCCACGCCTCCAGTTCTTCAAGCCAATGGAATCCGTCTCTCCATCCTAGGCTCGCTGAAGGTAGAGTGTCGTACGATATCTTCATCGCTTCGCCCAGGTCCTTCCAGTAGACGCCCATGGCGCATTTTTCAAAGTCAGTCACATCGCGCCACTCATACTTGGCAGTCCACCTGATCGGCTCAAGTACGAAAAGGCTGAGGGTATATAGCATATCGTAATTCGATATCTTCCCAGCTTTGATATACCGACCATGAAGGTAATTCATGAGCGCTATGCCACTGATGGCCCTCTCGGAATCAGGTTTGTTGAGCACTACCTCGGTGATGATAATGCCAGTATCCGCGGCCCGTTTGGATGCTGTTTCTGAGGCGGACAACTGCCCTGTTGCGACTAGTAGTTTGGAGATGCTAGGGATGCCATATGTTTTGAAAAGAGCGAAGAACACGGAAACGGAAAATACCGTCGGGAACTCCAGTTCGGCAAGAGCGAGTTGCACGGAGTGCGCATCTTGGAGTGTCATACGATTCCACGAAGCGCGATCGGGGTACTGAGTAGTTGGTCAGAATCTCGATGTTATCAATGTCGGCGATGTCGCTCTCACATGAAGGCGTCGAGAGACGCTATCGCGACGCCTATAGCGGAGAACGCGGACAAGAAGCCAGTATGCACCAAGAGCGGTAAATATCCAGGTTTTGGGACTGGAGAAAAGAAGAAGCATGGCATTCATGAAAATTGTTGTATCAGACTTCGTCGCTTGGGTTGCGCAGACTGCTGTTATTACACCCTGATTCAGTGGAACGAAGACCTGAGCAAGCTGAGTATGGAATGACAGATATTGGTGGAACAGAAGATTAGCGCACTCGGTCGCTGTTATGCGATTTGCTCGAATCTTCACTTGAAAAGATTTGAATCCAATTTAGGTGGTAAAGTATGGGCGAAGGCGCCTGATGATGTAAAGGGTCTCTTCGAGGCTGAGATAGGCTACAGTGCCCGTGCGCCATGTGAGCCAGGTCAGCATGTGAGCCACCCCAACAACAAGTCGCGATTGAGAAGATGAGGCTGTAGAGCCCCTTACAAAAGCTATCATCGCGAGATTTCTTAGTGTATTACTATATTAAGGCTTGCGCGTCTTTTGTGCTATTTAAGTTTCACTAGTGTCTTGATTTGGCGTCCGCGCGTGCTGGTTTTAGGTGGGGGAGACGCAGCTAGAGAACTAGCGTTAGCACGACTTGCTGCAACTATAACACAACAACGCTTTGTTAAATTTTAACTAGCTTTGTGTAAGGCTTTTTATTTAGCCTTTTTACCTATATTGTAAGATTTTTGTAAGGTTACAGCGTTGCGTCCCTGCTTTTTAAGCGCCTGGCGCGCAGCTAGTTCCTTAGCCCTCGCTTTTCGCTCGTAATTACGCTCCTCTTTAGCACGTTGTTAAGCCACCGCAGCCTCCTCTACCTGCTGCTTTTTGTATAAAGTTGCGGCTGCTTTTAGATTTTTATTATAAGTTTTTTAGAGTTATAGCTGCTTAGCTTTGTCTTATTTTATTGCCTTGCGCGCGCAGGCTGCGTAGAGCTTCCTAAAACTTCAAAAAACTGCGCTGCCGTAGTACTTATTGCTGTCTTCTATAGCTAGTGTTATACGCTTTATCTAGCGCTTCTATTTAGTGTTAAGCTTATGCTAAAGGCCCTTATTTTAGTTGTTAAGTAGCTTATTATTTACTTATAGTAAGTATATACTCTATAATAGCTATTTAGCTTTAACTTTTACTTTGTTAGTAACTGTAGCGTTAGAAATTTTTCGCAGCTAAATTTAGCTATTGCTGTTACTATACTACCTAAGTTCTAAAGCCTTATTTTGCTCTAAAGTAGTAGTGTTAAAGCGTTTTAGTATAACCTCTACATCTATTAGCTATACGCCTATAGCTTAAAAACTCATTAAAATAGTATCTTGCCTTATTATAGAGCTCTAGGCCGCTTAAAAGTTTGTAAAGAAGTTGTGTTTTATAACTCTTGTAATGCTCTATAATTGCTGTGTATAGTAGTTAAGCTGTGTTGTATAGTTTTGCGAAAGTAGTAAGAATAGCACTATATTAAGCAGCTAAAAACTATAAGTTAAGTAAATTAGAAAGAGAGCTAATAGGATTTAATTAGCGTTGCAAAAATTAAAAAATTTAGTAGTAAGGTAGCTACTATAGCTGTTAAAAATTAGAAGTTGTTATCTGCGTCGCGCTTTCGCCTTTATATAGCAATTAAACACTTGTTTAAGCTAAGCAAGGCTAAAATTATTATTTGTCTATCCTAAGGGCAAGTAGAAGACGAAAACCTAGTGTTGTTTAGCTACAATATTGTTAACCTAGCTTAATTAAATCTTAGCAGTGCCCTAGTAAATAAGAGTAAGCAGTAATGCCTCGCTTAAAGCGCATATGTAAGCTAGCAGTGTTATCTATTCTTTATTACTATCTTATACTGCCGCAGTGCGCTCTTTTTAAGTTAAAGAAGCCCCACTAAAGACTCTTTTTAAGCAAGTTATGCAGCTAATAAAAAAGCTCTTTTTATCTATATTATACGTATTTTGCTTGTTAATACTGTACTCTTGCATCTTTGCGTAAAGGAGGTTAAAGTAGAGCTTGTATTTAACGCTGTTGTTAGCTTTGTGCTAGTTGCAATTAATATCTACGCTCTATTTAGTAGTAAGTTTGTTAGAATAGTAATGCAGAAACTAAGTTACTTAGCTTTTAAACGCCTTTTGTTTTGCAACTACGCTGCTAAAATTCTGTGCTATCTCTTGTGTAGGTAGTAAGCCTTGCTTTATGCATCTTTTTATGTAATTTACTAGTTCTATTTTTTATTGTAGGCTAAGTAACTACTGCGCTTGTCCCTAGGATGCATTTAAGCATGTTGCGCAACAATGTTGTTCTATTAACCTTAGATTTTTTTGCATCTTTGTGGTACAAAAAAGACGCGCTGTCTTCACGCGATTTAATATCTTTAATTGCTTCCTATATTAGATTTATAGTGGTGGAGTTATAACGCGTTAAAGTTGGGATGATTGTAATGTTGTGATGTTTAGGTGGCTCACATGCTAACCTAGCTTACATAGCGCACGGGCACTGTACCGAGGTGGACGGCGTAACGCGCGGTTTAAACACCAAAACTACTAAGCTGGGCCACCTGGTTGTGGGTCACACCTAGTTTTGGGCCACGCTCGGGCCACTTTTAGATCGCGATAGACTTTTTGGAAGCTGTTTTACTCAACAACAGCGATTATATTTGAAATTGTGAGCACATAGAACTGTATACAGGATCTGCTAAATAAGGTGTTGCCTTTTTTACTGCTGCTTCACGCATTTTAGGTGCGCTAGAGGTAGGTGTTATAGCTACAGCTTCTATTGCAGCTTTGATCGCTTTAACGCGTACAAAACGCTTATTTAGGTCTAGATAGACGCGTTTTTTTAGCTTGTTAATCTTGTATTAATTAAGTTGTTGTTGTAATTGTAAACAGTTGGTATATAAACTAGCAGCGCAAGTATTAGTAATTAAAAGCGCTTTGCCTACTTTGCTAAGGAGCTGGCGGGTAGCTCGCAATAGCGTTTCTAATTACGCAACTTGTTGTTATAGCTTATCAAGATCCTAAGAATAATAAGGTGTATATAGAACTACGTTTATATTATAATTTAGCTGTGTGCGAGGTTCTAGAGTTACTAGGCGAGTCTGTAACTGCGACAATTGTAGCATAAGTTACAGATTGTATAGAACAAGTCCTAAAGCTTACTACCTAGCCTGTATAACACGTAAGGATAGTCCTTGCTGTTAAGCCTTGTTATATATGTTAATAAAGTAAAGTTTTTTTACTAGAGCTACGTTATTAATTACGGCGCAATTAGTAACCTGTTAACAATAGCGCTTCTTAACTAAGCTAAACAGTAAGAGATCTAGCAGTTGCAAGATATAAGAGGAGTAAGCTAGGATATAGAGTACGTGTATATTGTTTGTGTAGCAAAGCTACATGAAGTTAATATAAGCATAGGAGCTGTAGCTATTAAGAAGTAGGAGCTAATTGCGGGGTAGGTTAAATAAAGTTTCTAGGATAAAAACTTAGCGCAACTACTCTAAATTAGTACTATTACTTATCTAGCCGTTTTTAAAGGTTGTATAGAACTAATCTAGAATAGATTGTTAGTTAAACTAACTTTTAAGAATGTTTTAGCCCTTAAATATTACAGTTGGGCGCGTTGTACATCTATTAGCTAAGACGCACTTAATAATTGTAACCTACTTACAATTTTCTAGAGTTTTAACGTAAGCTTTACGTTTATAGAATAACGCAATTACGCGAGAGTTGTTACATACTCTAAGCGCAATACTAGTCTTATCTATACTATAAATATTGCAAGTCTGTAGGTTAAGGCAGTCTTTTGTACGCTTATACAACTCTAAGAACGCCTGTATTACTACTAGATCTGCTGCTGTTGCCTGTAGAGCTGTCATTAATTGGCCAATAATAGAGTAGACGCGTAGGTTGCGACAGAGGAAGCCCTTAACCTAGTTCTAGCTAAGTGGGTTAAAGTCGCTGTTTATGTAGAGGATCTGGATCGCCATCTCTCGTATGCAGGAGTAAGTAGGAGGCTAAGCGCGTAGATCCTTGTTAAGAACCTAGCTTACAAGAAACTCCTCTTGCTCTAGAGTAAGTTGCTACTAATTTAAGTAAGCTATCGCGTGTAGATGTTTGCTAGCAAGGCGGTGTTGTAGGGTTAATTGCAGTATTTCTTACGCGCGGCATGCCCCTTGTTAGCTTAAAAAAACACTAGCATAAAGGTCTTAAATAGCGCCTTTAATAGCAACTTTATAATTATCTATATTAATAGCGGTGTGGGTTAGTTGTACAGCTTCCAAAAAGTCTATCGCTATCTAAAAGTGGCCCGAGCGTGGCCCAAAACTAGGTGTGGCCCACAACCAGGTGGCCCAGCTTACTAAACTTAAGGCTGTAGAGCCTTACACAATAGCTACTATCGCGAGATTTTTTAGTAGTAAGATCTATAGGGCTTAAATAATATATATAGCTATAGAAATTAAGTTGGAGTTCTAATCGCGCGCCCTATGCGCGAGGTAGACGCTAGTTGAGCTGTAACACTACCTTAAGGCTCTCCACTACTTGTAGGGCTCGCGATAGGCCTCTTTTTTTAAGTAGCCTTCTTAGGAGCCTTAAAGCTGCTCCTTTTACCCTTTTAAGAAGTTTTTATAGATTATTAGAGTTGTTTTGCAGTCCTGCGAGCAGCTGCCCTAGAGGCCTGTTTAGCAGCCCTCTTAGCCTTCTTCTTCTCCCTTACTAATTAAGCTGCAGCCCTTGCCTATTACCTTATTTCCTTCTCTTTCGCCCTTGCCTGCCTTGTCTCCTCATAATGCCTATTTATCTTAGCTTTTTAGTGTTATACTTGCTCCTCCTTACGCTCCTAGAGCTGCTAGCAATTACGTGCCTGCTTCACCTTCCTTAGAGACTAGACTATAGCTCTACCTTAGTACTCCTTAAGCTCCTAGAGTAGACGAGGCCTGCCTTGTTTCTTGCACGTCTTTTTATTTATTAGAGCCTTGCGTAGGCCCTTAACTTTATGCTTAAGAAAAGTATTTTAAGTTAAAATTTAGTAATAAACCTAGCTTAGCCTTTAAGCTTGTTTATTACCTTAATTTTAACTACCTTACGCAGGAGGCGTTTAACTTTCCTCTAATCTAAGGCACTTAAGCTTAAGGACTTACTATTGCTTAAAGAGCTCTTAATACTAAACCTTTTTAATATAACTTTAGGATTAAAAGGTAAAAGGCCTATAGCTTTAAAGGCCTTTAGGATTGTTATTTTCTTAAAGGAGGCCTGCTAGGCTGAGTAGAAGAGGTAAAAGAAATCTCTCTTACTTATTAAGGTAAGGCCCTAGTTCCTCTTTAGACATCTAGATATCTTAGCCTAGTAAGCTAATAAGAGAGGCTTAAATAAAGTAATATTAAGAGACTGTAGCGTATAGGTTAAATAAGGAGGATAGACTGCGAGAAGAATCCTGTTCTAATTACAGTACTTAATAAAATCTATAGTAAGGTAAGATCTGTAGCTGTCTAAAATAAGTAATTAATAAGAGGATTAAGCCTCTACCTTAGTATCGCGATTAAACACCTTTTTAAGCCACGCAAGACTAATATTATTATTTATCTAGCTAGAGGGCGATAAGGAGATTTAAACTTAATAAGTCTTAGAATTAAGGGCTTATTACTAGGTATTCTGTATTAATCCTAAGGTTAATTAATATATAAGGGTAGGCGCTAGGTAAGATCTATTAGCGCAGATGTAGGCTAGAAGCAGTATCTACTCTTATAAGCTATCCTAAATACTTCTTCTTCTTTTTCCTAGTTTGTATAAGGGCTTACTAAAGATCTTCTTTAATCTTCCTAGAATACTAAGAAGGAAGCTCTTCTTATCTATATTGTATATATAACGCGCCTTAATGTAGTACTGCTTAATTTTCTTGCGTAGGAAATTAAAGTATAGGCTGTACTTCCTCTTAGAATTAGCCTTATAGCAATTGTTATCTATGCCTGTTGTCTATCTTAAAAGAAGCTTATTAGGGTACTAGTAGACGAAGCTATTAACTTAGTGTACTTTAACCTCTCTCCTTGCCATCTACAAGGCGAAATTTTGTATTATAACTCGTGTAGGTAGAAGGCCTTGCCTAGTAGGCTGTTTAATATACTGTAGGAGCTCTAGCTCCTGTTGTAGATAGAGAGCCTGTTAATTATAATCCTTAAGGTTGCGCAAGGTTAAAAAACCTTAGTGTCTTTAAGAGAGCGTAGATTGTACTATACTATAATTTTTTGCAAACTCTGTATATAAGAAAGATACGCCTAGTGCGCGCGAATTAATTCTATTAATTGCTTCCTAAATCAGATCTATATTGGTGGAGTTATTAGGTGTTGAAAGGTAGTGTTGTTTTGGTGGGGGTGCGCGTTACGCCGTCATGCGCGTTACTGTACGCCGTCCACCTCGGTACCGAGGTGCGTCAGCCAACGAGCCACATCGGCCAACGAGCCACCTAAACATCATAACAAAGCCAACCCATATTTTTCAACGCGTAATTTCTCCACCACTATAACTCCAATTGAAGAACCAATTGCAGCAATCAACGCGCAAAATCCCAAAGATAAACTCTTATACCGCGTAGCTGCTAAAAGATTTAGTATTAATTAAACAATGTTAGCGCGTCAGCACTAAGGGAAATCGCGCTCCCGTGCAGAGGAGGCTAAACAACAAATGCATCTTACTCTACAACAGGAGTTTAAACTTGTAAAGTATATATAAGGCTTAACTAGGCCTAGGCTTGCACTTAGGCGAGCTATATTAAAAAATACTATCTCTACGCTAACAAAGTAGGAGGTTTCTAATACGTAGGTTTAGCAGTTTCTATAAAGACATCCTAACACTCTTACCTTGTAATACACTACTAGAATTAATTATAATTGTTACTAGGCTAACACCAAGGATAAATATTAATTGTTTTTTAATCTCCTCTACTTAAAAATCTAAGAGTATAACGTTAACGCGCGCTATATCTATAATATAGACAAGAAAAGCTTCCTTATTAGCATTACGTCTAGGTTAATACGCGTGTTTTTAAAATAACTTTAAAAGTAAAAGAACGTAGCAGCGGCCTTACAAGATGGATTACAAAAGTGAATAATAATTTTAGCGTGTATTTGTGCGGATAGGAGCTTAATAAACCTAGGTGTAATCTTTAAAGCAAAGCAGGACTTCGCAACGCCTAGTTACGCAACGTAGAAGCAGGAAAACACTAAGTTTTTTTTACTATAAGCTTATTAGGCTAGTCAAATAATAATATAATATTAGCCTAGCTTAAACAGGTCTTTAATCGCCGTACAAAGAGCAAGGCGCAGGCAAGTGTAAGGGTGCGTTAGATTAACTAAAGATGCAGGGAAAACAGTAGATGAATTGAATAAAGAACTACAAAGGCTATCTAGCAAGCTTATCTACTCCTCTGTAAGGTCTGTGCTTAGTACTAAGAATGAGGCAAGGGTGGCTACGTAGCAGCTGCTAACGTAGCTTAAGAAAATAGCACAAAGCTAAGAAAAAAGTTTAGTAAGCTAGAAATGTAGAAGGGCTAATACGCCTAGCTTACAGATACCAGGTGCGCACGGACACTTAGGATCTATAAATTAGCAAAACAAGGCTTTTTGTTAAGTACTAAAGACGTTAGGGCTTTAGCCCTTTATAGTACCCCCCTCCTTAACAAAGGTCCTCGAGATCTTCTAGTCCTATAGTGCTTCTATATCTTCTAGGTTTAAAGCTAGTTTCTATATTAGTTTTAGGTATCCTACCTATTTAACTAGGTATTCTTTTCTTCTTCCTATACTTCTTTCCTGTAATAGGCGCTCTACTAGGTACTCTTCTTCACCGTCTACTTTAATTAGTAAAGGTTTATTATTATCTTATAGTTAGCTTAGTAAAAGATCTAAGCAAGCTAGTTAAAGGTTGTTAATATTAAATACTAGATGTATTCTTCTAGGAGTTTTTAGCTTTACAGCATTTAGTCTAATAATCTTAAATACTATATACTTTAGATTCTTCTAATTAAGTTTCTAGCTTAGTCTCTTTGTCTTATAGTAGTCTCTAAGCTTTAACTAATCTTTATCACCTATTTAAAGCTAAAGTAATTACTTTCTTTTCTTATTTACTTAGCGTTCTTATTTTTATTAAGATTCTGCTATTATAGCTTAAGCTAACTTAATACTTTACTAAAGTTTATTAGCTATCTTTTCTACTTTCTAGTAATCCTCCTGTATTCTCCTTCCTTAAGCTTAATTTTAAGGTCTATGTTTTACTACTATTTAAAGAAGGTCTACCTCGTATCTATGTTGCAGAAAGAAAGGTAACATTCTAGTTAATTATACTTGTCTTGCTATAATTGCAATCTTATTTATTTCTAGGTTGCCTTTCTAATTTGTTTAATCCTAATCGCAAAAAGCTTATAAGTAGGTTTGTACTATAGAGTTTATTTGTTCTATAGAGCTGTTAGTTTAATAGTAATATCTAGAAGATAAACGTTGTTTAATCTCTAGTAGCTTACAAAGTCTAGTCTAAAAATAGCTTATAAACTATACACCTTAATTAGATGTAATATAGTCTAGAAACTAGTAGTAGGCTACTACAGAGTTAATAAACGCTCTAGCTATGCTTTCTATAGTAATGTTTTTAAGACCTATTAAAACTACGTCTTTGCTTAACTTATTAGTAACTACTATTAGGTTTGTCTAACTTTCGCTCTCTAGTAATCCTGTAACAAAGTTAATTAATATTTCTTTCTAAATATGCTCTAGAATTAGCAAAAGCTTTAATAATCCTTATAAGCTATCTCTCTATAATTTTGTTCTTCTACATACTAAGCAGTTTCTAGTGTATTGCCTTACTATTTAGCTAATAGAAGGCTAAAAGTACTCTCTTGCAACTGCTTAGTAGGTAAAGTTCCTTCCTAGGTGCCCTAGGGCTCTAGAACAGTAGATTTTATAGATAAATCTAGTGCGCAAAGGTTCGTTGTTTAGTACCTATTTTTAACTACAGTATAGCAGGTTTCTAGAATTATCTAATTAGTATTTAGAAATAGAAAGCTTAAGGTCTAGCTTTATTAGAAATTAGCGTTCTTCCTTGCTAACTGCTTTCTAGGCTAGCTAGTACGTGTTATCCTCTTCTTTAGCTTTATTCTAAAGCTCTTCTAGATCTATCTGTTCCTAAAGTACTGTTGCAAGATAGCTATTGTAGCTAAAAGTGATAAGAGTCTCCTCTTCTTGTTTCTCTGTTTCTAGGGTTATTATAGTAGATAGTTTAAAGACTTGCAAGAACCTTCTAGAAATTTAAGAATCTAAACTGTTTACAGGCATATCTTGTTGTCTCTAGGATAAGGCATTAGCCTTAGAGTTATTAACTCTAGGCCTGTAGGCGATTTCTATGTTAGGAAATTTACTAAAGAATTAGGCCTATCTCATCTATCTTTTACTAAGCTGCCTAGGCTTTCTAAAATACTCTAGGTTTTTGTAGTCTATTATAACTAGGAACTTCCTTAAAGAACGTAGCATAGCATCCTACTAAGATAAGCAGCAAATAACTGTAAGTAATTCCTTGTAGTGTATCTTGTAGTGTGCCGGTGCACAGGATGATACCCTGCTGCTCACTAAGTTAGTGCTCAACCACCTGATCTAAAGGTATATAGCTCGTTTCGGGGATCGAAACGAGCGAGATTATCAATCCTCCACCTTACAACTCAACTCTAGTACTTCTCTTCTAGATACAACCTATAATACGATCTTTATCTTACTACCCTTATTCTTGCATAATCTAACTACTAGTAATCTCTTGCCCTTATAGTAGTATGTCTTTATACACTCTAACACCTATACAAATAGCGAAGCCTATAAGGATATACTCTACTACTTAGTATATAAAGGAACTAGTGCATAATTATTGCAAGAACAATATAACAATTATATGCAAGTATAAAATTCTCTAGATTATTACTAGATATACTTTTAGGGGGTTAGCACTATCCCCTATTATAAACTACGTTGAGGATAATGTTACTTAAGTTAGCACTAACAACAACAATGAGGAAGAACAAAAACTCCTAATAAAATCAGAATACGTTATTAAATGCTAATTTAAAGTCTATCTAGCGAAATAGAGGCAGCAAACTGTCTAACAAAATAGAGGTAGTTATATATATGTTTAAAATGCTAATTTAAAGTCTACTTAGCAAAATAGAGGTAGTAACCTGTCTAGCAAAATAAAGACAGTAATACATATGTAAAGAAATGCTAAGCTAAGGTGTTATCTAGCGAAATAGAGATAGCACTAAAAGCTTACATATAAGTACTAGCTTTAAGTATAAATTTAAGCTTACTTAGCGAAATAAGGAGTCCCTAAGAAGGAGGATTAATATACCTACACCTAAGAAAACACATACTACAAAGACTTAAAGAGAGATATTCTTTCTCCTAAAGACTATACTTTGTCTATATCTTTACTAATACTTGTTAACTATCTATATAAAGAACTTATATAAGTCCTACTATACTCTAGATGTTAAAAAAAGATTAGAAGACAGGTTAAGGGCAGGAAGGCGTAACGCTTCCTCTTTCTAGACCTACTACTACTAGCCCTAGTCTACTATCAACCCTGTTAAGCTCTGTTATTAACACTATAGCTACACCTACGCACAACTTAGTGTTAACTATAATTTAACTAAAATATAGTATATTTGTATTTACTAGAAAGAATATTACAGAATTCCTAGAAGACTTTAACTAACAAGCTAATAATTAAGGCATTTATAATGCTATAAAGGTCTCTATTCTACTAGACTACTTTTCTAATAAAGATTAGTCTCTCTTTTGTATTTTAAAGTGCTTACCTAGAAATACTAAGAAAGATTAGTCTAAGTTATAGACATATATAAAGAAATAGTAGAAAAATAAGGATATAGCTATTAAGATAGGTAAACGCTTATACTTTTAAGCTTACATCTATAAATGCGTACAAAACTAGCCTAGTCTAGTAAAGTACTACACGCACTTTACTTCTATCGCTAATATATATATTAAGAACAGGTAAATCTCTTAAGAAGAGAAAAATATTCTCTTCTTTTAAGGCCTACTACAAACTAATAAAGAGGTAGTTATATACTATATACCTTCTTCCTTAAATAGAGATAATTAAGATATATATAAACTAGAAGGGATTTATTCTTTTCAAAAATTATACTATAAGAAGATAACTAGCCTAAATAAGATTTATTAGCTAGAGCAAGAAGGCGCTAATGCTAAGATGCGCTAGATTATGCTGTCTAACTAGTAAACAACCTTTACTCTAAAGAAAGTAAAGAAAGCAGGGATTAAGATTAATAAAGCACATAAGAAAATAAGCATACTAGTAGACGTTAACTTAGAATTTAAGGACCTTATTAAGTCTTTAGGCAACCTAAAGCATAGACTATTAACTATTAATATACTTATAGCTTATTTTATAACTAAGAGACTTTTAGAGAAACTTTCTAACTATACGTACTTTGTTATATAAGTAACTAATATAGAATTCCTTAGTAAGAAGAATAATAATTTCTTTATTACTAAGGCTCTAAAGAGGTTATCTAATAAGACAAGTACAGCATATATAAGTAATATAGAGACATATCCTCTCTGCTGTATATATAATATAGTAGGACACATACTTAAGAAGTGTAAATAATACTACGCCTTAAAGTAGATAAGATAAGTTAGTTTTAACTAAGATATTTCTAGCAAGAAAAGAATATACTACTTTAGTCTACTATATAAGCACTTAGGGGAAATCCTAAAGTAACTACTATTAAACTAAGTCTTATTATAGTTAAAGGCGAAGATCTAAGAGTTCTACAACGTTACTAATAATATGCTTAATTAACTAACCTCTAGTGTACTACTAGAGAAGTTTACTAAAAGAGATTCTTAACTAGATTTAAAATTTAAGGAGAAAAACTCTAATTCTATAAATATAGCAACTAGTTTAATAAGCTAAAGCTACTACAGTAATATCTTTTAGTAGTTCTAGTAATTCTAAGAACAACTATATACTCTTTCTACTAAAGAATATGTTAAGAAGCTAGATAATATAAATATAGCTAATATTATACTAAGAGGCGAAGAAAACGCTTTAAATAGTATCTCTAAGTTAAATACTACTACGCGCTTAAAAGGCAAAGGCCCTGCCCTCTACTAGGATATTAATTATGTCTAGGAGAGAGGAGTAAAGAAGTAAAGAAGACTAAGCAAGGATTGAAGCACACAAGGAATTAATTAAATATATAGAATAACTCTTCTATCCCTAAATTATAGCCTATAGATATATAGTATCTGCAGGAAGAAATATAGAGCAATATACTTTTTGTAAGTTAGTCTTATGATACGTTATCTTTAATAATTAAACTACCTTAATTAGCTTATTGCGACGACAACATGTTAGCAGATTTAAAGTACTTATAGTAAGAAAAGAAGAAGAAGGCTATAAAGTTTATTAACGCTCTTCTTAATCTAGAACTTAAAGAGATAGTGCAAGGACAGCTAAACTATATTATAACTACCCTACTTAGATATAAAGTATAAGGAGTTACAGTATTAGACCTTATAAAGTAAGCTAGCATTTAAAAATAGCTACGTAATTTTATTAATAATAGTATTAATGTTGTAGATAGTTTTAGTGCGCTTAATATTATAACGTGTGTAAAAAACGCTAAGCTAATAGATGCTAGCTGCGCTAAATTACACCTAAGATCTATTCTAGCCTCTAATTAGCTAAATAAGCGCACAGGCCCTACCTATAGAATTTTACTAAATACACTACCTACTAAGAGCACGCATTGCAATATAATAAATTTATATTAATATAATACGCAAACATGCTACAAAGTAAGTAGAATAAGAAATTCCTAGATAATTAAATTAGATAATATACCTATAAAGGATATCTTAGGGGTTTAGCAAAGAAATAAGTAGGCTTTTACTTAAACTAACTTACTAGAATACTAAGTTACTGTAAATAGTAGCTTTCTAAAGTGCTTAATTAATACTAAAGCATAAATGAATATCCTAAGACTAAGTGCTGCGTAAGCATTAAAGATACTATATAAAATAATAGAGCACTAGCTAAGGTAGCCTTCTCCTAGTATTACTTTAGCTAATAGAATACATAACTTGTTTGTTTAGACTGTATTTAATATACTTACATAAATAGAGATAGTTACTATTAAGACTACATTTAGGATTGTTGCTAATATTACTAGATCTATAATTCTAGGAGGACCTTAGCATGTAAGTGCTAAAATATTAATTTAGTATAATGTGTTTAAACAAATTGCGTGCTAAGTCCTATCTAAAGATAGTACAAGAAATATAGTCTTTATTGCGTCTAACTTATTTCTAAACTACTCTACGCAGACAATTAGAAATAAAGCCTCTAATAACAACTTAGATAAAGAAATAGCAGGTAATATATAGTTGCATATAATTACTAATAGATTAGGCAATAAACTGTAAGTAGCTGCAGTAAAATACATACAGGAAGCTATGTAGTCTAATCTAGTAGCTAGATTTAGTAACTTTAACATGCTGTATATAGAAGGCAGAAAGAAAGATTAAATAGTTTAAATAAACTAAGTGTTTACGTTTATAGTTAGATAGTCTAAGAACTCTATAAGAAACTGTAAACTTAGTAAATTCTTAATTATATATAAGCTTAATTGTTAGTAGATGTAAGAAAAGCTACTTAAATATGCCTAACAATACAATAATCTTTACACACTATACAAGATAGTAGACAAGAAAGTTTAACCTATTAATATCCTGCAGTAAGAGATGCCTATAGAATTTAGATAAGAAGACTAGAAGAAAAAGGTAAAAGAATAGTAACTCCTTAAAATAAGCATTTACAATCTTAATAAAGGGCTATATAATTATCTATTTAAACTAAGATATGCTACTTTCCTATAAGAGACAAGGCTTACTAAAGAACAACTTAATAGGCTACATACTAGAGACTACCTATAGCGATTAGAAAAGGAGATATTTATATATATGCTTCTTAACAGAGAAGGAGCGCTCTCTTAGTAATTTAAGGAATTAAGAAGGATTTACCCTAATATATATCTACTATATAAAATACAAATAATACTATATAATGCTTAGTAAGTATAAAGTTTTACTGTCTTAAAAGCTTTAGAGCTATAAGTAGTATATATAATTAACGTCTGCCTAAATTAAGAAACATAGAAAAGGTGTAATAGTTAATATTACAACCTATAGTACCTAGTACCTAAGAAAGACAAAGGCGTTTAATAGATTAGTAATGCGCAGCAAATAAATACAGTTACTATATAAGATGTAAACCTACTACTAACAGTAATTGTGTTTTCTAAGAGGTTTATAAAATGTAAGATTATCTTACTTATAGACTTATTCTTAGAATATAACTAAATTATACTATTTCTAGAAAGTAGAGACATAATAGCGTTTTAAACACTAGTTAGGCTTATATAATTATACACAATAGTTATAAGTGCTACTAACTCTAAAGCAGCATTTTAACGTGTAATAATAAAGATTCTAAGAGACTACTAGCTTAATACTATGCTCTTTATTAACAACATTACAGGTAGAGGGCTAAAAACTAATTATAGTAGAGAGGAATTAATACTAGGAGTTAAACGTTATATTCTTAAGCATATCTTACAACTAGATAAAGTGCTAACTATTATTAAACAAGCTAAAGGCACTATATTAAGAAGGAAGTATTATTTTCTTATAGAAAGGCTTAAGGTTGTAGGCTATAAAGTTAGCCTACAAAGACGTTATCCTAACTAGAAGAAAGTTAAGAAGATTATAAACTAGCTACTATGTAAGAATAAAAGAGAGGTACAATCTTTTATAGGCATATACATCTAATACTATATATAAGTAAAGGACTTTACTAAGATTGCTAAACCTTTAT
Organism: Alternaria sp. 'sect. Undifilum'; assembly: GCA_024321975.1. NCBI lineage: Eukaryota > Fungi > Ascomycota > Dothideomycetes > Pleosporales > Pleosporaceae > Alternaria > Alternaria sp. 'sect. Undifilum'. Next base: position 1,630,036 of record JAJJZI010000006.1, read on the forward strand.
TTACACTCTTACAAGACGATGTCCCTTTTAATTAAAGAAATGCATAAGATGTAGTAATATATAAGCTATGATAAGCTATATACAACGCACCTACACTTGCAAACCTTAACTATACTAATACTAAGAATTACAAGATATTCCTAATAACTAATATAAGTTAAAATAGTGCAGGAGTATATATTAAACAACTTAAAAGGATAATAAGCGACACTTAGTGTAGTTTAAAAGCACACTATAGTTAGCGCAAGAGAGGTAATAGTACCTTACTAAGTTAGAATACAAGGCTATGCTATAGGCTCTTAAGAAGTTTTATACTTACCTCTATAGTGTTTACTTTACTATAGAAGCTAACGCAGCAACTCTTATTACTTAACTAAATTATTTATCTACTAATAATCTAAGATCTATTTTAAACAAGTAGATATTAAGAATTCTTTTATAAGACTTTAACATTAAGTATATACTAGGACAGAAGAATGTAGCTGTAGATGCACTATTAAGGTATTTAAAACCTAATAATTAGGAACTACCTCTTGAACTCAAAGAGGATTTAAAGAAGTTTATTAATTATATAATTAGAAATGTAAATACACTAATACTAATAAGATAGACAAGAATACTCTATTAGGAATTCTTAATAGAGTTAGAATTATACACTTTATTTTTAATTGACTTTAAGACTCCTAGGGATATAGAACTATAAGAACTATAAGTATAGAAGAAGTAAGCTCTAAACTTCTTTATACAAGACAAGATAGTCTTTAAGAAAATATTTAGGAATATTATAATCTAGAAGGTTGTAGATAATACTAACCTAAGAATAGCTATAGTATAGAACGTACACACTTAGATTAGATATAGAGGAGTTAATGTAGTATACTCTATACTTACTTAGTAATACTAGTAGAAAGGAATATACAAGCACGTATACTAAAAGCTAGTAACTTTTTTAGACTATTAACTATAATCCTTTGAGAAGAAAGTTATTATGCTTACTAACACTTATAGTTTTACTATTTAGGAGACTATTGCAATTAACATAGTATACATACCTTAGTGTTTTAAGAAGAAGTTTTTAGTTATTATAAGAGACTACTTTAGTAGCTAGCTTAAAGTAAATTCCCTGTTAAACAACTAGTTAAAGATAATTGCAGAGTTTATATATAAGGACATTATATATAGATAGAGCACAGCGCGCAAACTTATAATTAATAGAAAGCCTAATTTTGCTAAGGTAGTATTACATCTATGAAATATGTACAAGATTAACTAAGTCTAGTCTTTAGAACACAACCCTTAAGCTATAAAAAAATTTAAAAAAAGGTATAAGCCTATTATAAACGTCTTTGCAAAGGTACTAAGACCTTAAGTTAAGAACTTGCTAATAGTTCTCCTTATAGACAGGATCTTAATATAAGAACAGATAGGTTACTTACTATACTAGTTAGTTATAGGGTAGAACCTAGTGCTTCCTATTAAATTCGCGCTACCTATATAGCAAACGCTTTTATTTAGGGAAGTAAAGGACTATACACAGCTACTTATAATTTAAGTAATATAGCTAGATCTTAGAAATTAGTTTACAAAGAATACTATTGCCTGTACTAACTAAATAAGAGGTACTAAAAAGGAATACTAGAATAACACAAAGGAAATATAACATAAGGAAATAAAGCTAGAAGACTTAGTTCTTCTCTAGAACTTTGTTTAGGAAATTAAAATATTATAAGACTACAAGCTAGATATAAGATAGTTAGGCCTTTACTATATTTATAAAGCTAGACCTAATAGAGGAACCTATTGTCTTAAGGACCTTAATAGTACACGCTTCTTTTATATAACACCTAGATAGCAATTAAAGCTGTTTAGATAAAGACATGTTTAGGATATTATTAAGAAAGATTAAAGAAACATAAAGTTATAAGATCTTAATTATTAAGAATAAACTAGCTCTACAGTAGATAATCCTATCTTACTAGACTTGCCTAAGCTACATATAGAACTACAACTATCTTTACCTTCTGTAATAAGTAATAAGCTTTGTCCTAAGGTTGTTATTACTAAACGTCTTATGAAAGAAGAATATTATACATATAAATAAGACTTTAAAAGCTTAGACTCTAACTTAAATGCTACTATATTAGATAACTAATAAGCTATAAGACAGCCTATAATTTTAGGAAGGGGAGAGGATACTATACTAGTAGTACCTACTTTTACCTTTAGCTACTCGTTTACTAATTTCCTATGTAAAATTTAGGTACAAGCTACTTATCTTACTAATTCTAAGTACTTACTGCTACACTAATACTATACTTAATTTTACGTACTCTTAAGGCAATAGCTAATTACAACAACCATTTTAATTGTAAAACTTGCTTATTTTAGCGCGATTTAGACCTTGTTTACCTCTACCTCTACCTACTAGCTAGCAGGATACTGCTACTACGCATGAACTAGAACTACAACCCTACTAACTATTTAACTCTCTCTCTACATAAACTACACTACCTTTTATTAGAGTAGTTACCTTTTAAAACAATAATAATAATAATATTTCCCCTCCTCTTAAACTAGCCGTAGCTAAAGATAACTTTTAACTTATATTAGCTAACCTGCTTAAATAATGCTTCTAGCGCTGTTAGACAAGGCCTAAGGCAAATAGCTATAGTAGTAACTACTACAAATACTAGGACTATTAAGGGTTTTTAACAACCTTTGGCTTCGGCCTTTTAAGACAACCTTTTAATGGAACCACACATTTTGTAGACACCTTTTTAGTAAAAAAGAAGATTTATTGCTAACAACAGGTATCAGGGCTCATGCCCCCTTGTTTGGCATTGCTAGCACGCAATTGGTGTGTCGATAACATGTTTAGACAGAAACAAAGATGCGCGATATCCCTCTAACTAACTCTCTTGACTAATAACTATTTACTAATAACTATTTACTGCTAACCGCAACTTCTGTCGTCTCTGTTGCTATCCTGGTGGTGTTGCAGTTGCGGCGTTTCTGGCGCCTATACTTAGATGTGAACATACGACAACAGTGTTACTATCTAAGCACAGCTCTCTTATCTTTAGAGGCAACTTATAAAATCCTCCTGCTTATTAGTTTGTCTTAGCTACTTAATAGCTGTTTTAATGCGCTCTTGCTCCTTATAGAGCTACTATAAAGTCTCTCTACTAAGGTTGCATTTGCGCAGGAGCAGATTTGTAAAATAATATACTATTACTGCACCCAGACTATTAACATACGCAACGTATTTAATAAACTTACTACTAAATAAGCCTTTTACAACCTCTATTGTAACCTTAACATCTATAAAACTAGACGCATTAATAAGGTGTTAATAAATAACAGAATTTAACCTCTGCGTCCACCTAATTACTATAAGAGCTAGGGCCAACAGCTCCTCTTTAACTAACTAGGGAGGCTACTTAATAAAGGTAAACGCAGGCTTTGTAATCTACTACTATAGCTTCTTGTATAGTCACCTTGTAAGGTCTAACTTTACTTAATGTGAGCTATTAGTCTTCGTGTTGAACAGGGAGAAGAATAGTCTAAGTATTGTATCGTTTGTATGCGGTACTATGTAGTATAGGAAATCCTGAAGGTAAGAAGCAGCAGACAGGGAGCTTTTATAAAGTATTGCAGGCTCCCGCTACAGTAACTGTCCTTACATTCCTCTACCTCTACCTCCTCCACCTCCATCGCAATCTTGTTGCTAGCTATAGGCTGGCAATTGCTGTTGAACACGTTTCAATTGGTGTCGTTTTTTGGTACCTTCAGCAAATTTTTTAACCCTAATTTCGCTTAGTGGTCTAAGCTTTTCTGCTCCGAGCGCTTAGCGCGTGGACCTCATCCACTCACCGTTCGAATTTCGTCAACTACACACAATCTTTTTTTGACTTTTGCGACTGATTAGTAGAGGGCAGCTGCTTTTCACTTTTTTGGAAAAACCATTTTGACTACAACAACAACTACCACCTTTGATACCTTAAAAAAAATTAACAACCTTAAAGTTATTACTAAGAAAGAAGACTACATTGTAAACTAAATCTCTAAGGTTGTATAGCATTAAGATAGAGTACTAAAGCTCGCAAAGCTTAGCAATAACATTAAAGTTATTAATATCTATACTCTAGTAGATAAGATTCTTTTAAACGTTCTAAGACAATAACGTATTATTATAGATTGTTAGTCTAACAACGCCTCCTACTAATTTAACCTAATTCTTAAGGTTATCTTAGGAGTAGGTAACCTTTATATTTAGCTCTCTAGACTTATAGACGAATATAGTAGTGTTAAAGGTTTCTAGGAACACTATCTTATTATTAGTGCAGTATCCTTAACGCGAGACAAGAGGGCTAAAGAACTAAGTAGAGCTGTTATAACTATAAAGAAGCTAGCTCTAGGATTTGTCTAAAAATGCGTTAGCATCTACATACCTTGTACGCTACTTAGTTACTAAGAATTAACTAATATAGCCTTTATATTAAGGCGTATAGATCTTAAGGATGCTACTTAGTTTTTTAATACTATAGCAGCGCACCGCATTTACTCTAAGAACTAAAGTAAAGAATAATATATATTAATAGCTAATTAGGCAATAGTAAAACTACTTTATAAGGACATTTATGCTTTTATTAATTAGAATAACTCTTACAACTAAGCACCTTACCTAAATATTAAGAAGTAAGAGGTAAAAGAGCTTTATAATATCTGCGCTAAGCTGCAAGTCTAGAAAGAAGATATTAAGTTTGACCTACAGAAGCTACAGCCTAATACTAGAGTAAAAGATAAGCAAGGCAAGCCTAATCCTCTTTATATATTCCAGTAAAAGGTTTTTCAATATATAGCTAAAGCTAAAAACTTTAAAACTAGCCTAGTCTACTCTGCATAAAACGTTTCAAGCAATAAGTATAGGCTGCTTAGTATAAAGACGTATCTAACATATAGTGTAGTTATCTCTATAACTATAAAGCTAAGAAGGACCCTAAATAAGGCTTAAGCTATTAATTGTTATAAAGATCCTATAACATTTAAGACTTACTCTCTAGGGACTTATAGTCTATTAGTTTTAACTAAGAATCTAAGGCAATTTATAATAATACTAGCTAGTTAAAGACCTAACTAATACTTAGTAATTAAGTTACATAAGTTTTAGAATAGAATAACTATAGTATAATAAAGGCGTAACGCTGCTAATATCTTGGCAGGACAAGTTAGGACTAAGGCTAGTAGTTAATAAGTCTCTGTACTACTACCTCTACTAAGCTCTTGTGCTCTAAAAGCAACACTAGCCTACTACCAGGCAGCTACCTAATTAAATACTAACTTTAACAACGCTTCCTATGTAGACAAGGAGCTAGATACCTTTAATTAGGAATAAGAGATCCTTTAAGCAGGGTGTTATTACAAGAATTCTACCTTAGCTTTCCTTAAGCTGCTTAAGCGAGCCTAGGTAAAGAAGCTAGTTACTAATCTAGACTGTGTTAAGGTTATTAAGGGGTAGTACTATAAGGTTAACATCAAATAATAGTTTAGCTCTAATAACTTATTGTATAAGCAAGTATACTTTATTTATATGCGCACTACTATAAGTGTTATAAGTTTATTTAAGAGAGCTATGCTATTTAATATACTTAATAAGTGTCTGCTCTTACTATACATAGGATAGAGCTGCTAGCAAGAATTCGAATCTAATCTAGTTGATTTAAAGCTTTTTACAAGCAAGTATCGCCTGATAAAGTAGAATAAAGACCTACTAAGCTACTAATATTAACCTTCTAGACTTAATCTCTACCTACTCTCTACTTAAGACAAGGTTATTAATACTATAAAGTTTTAACTATAAGCTAAAGAGTTCTAACGCACTAGAAGTATTGTTACTAACGCCTACACCTAGCTGTTTAAGGATAGTTAAGTTAAAGATATTATTATTAAAAGTTTTAAGATGTACTGCTTCTATCTGCAACGTCTAGACAAGAAGCTAAACTTTAGATAGCTACGTAATATGTACTACTTACTTATCTAATAAGCTATATACACTAATCTAAGATACTAGTTGTAATACGCTATACTCTATAAAGAATATACTTTAATTTCCTACTTTTACTACGCTAAATACGCTAAGAAGGGTAATTAAACTTACTTTAAGCATATTAACTTTAACTTTAAGTAAGCAATAACTAAAGGCCTTAGTACAGATATAATCTAAGGTAGCGTATTGTCTAATAATAAGGATAAGAACAACTGCATAGAGATGCTCTTAGGCTTTTATAACTATGTGCTAGAGTACTTAAGGTAGCGTAAAGACGTAGGCGTTAAGTTATTAAATAGTCTTATTAAAAGATAAGAAGATAAGACAGACTAGCAAGAGAACGTGTGGAGAACAAGGAGCTGGTAACAGTGGTTTAGGAGAACTGGATAGTTGATTCTGCCTTTCTACCTGCGTCTGAGACGCGCTATATATACTATATACAAAGGAAATAGTCTTAACCTAGAAAGGCTACTGTAGAACTTAGAGGGATTACCTCTAAGTTTGCTACGTATCCTGTAGAGCTTAGGAGTAAGCTCCTAAGCTTAGCGTAAAAACTCTAATATGCGGTTAACTAGCGCGAGCCTAGCGCGTAAGCTAACAGGCGCCTAGGTCTAATGCCTAAGAGCGCCTTAGGCCTTAAAGATAGTACGTTATATATGCAACACACCCCCTAAGTAACTAAGACCTTAGTTACCTGTATAGAGCTTTATATAGTCCTAGCGCACCGCGCAACGCGCTGCGCACGTACAGCTTAGTATAAAGCGCAATAATAATAACAAATTTTTAAGCTTTTTAGGCTTAGTATCTAACACTACTATAGCTACTGTAAGTATTACCCTACAACTTGCCTAAATCTTTTAAAAGCAATACTAATTACTTGTGTAGTTTTAACTATACTCTTATATAGTTTTATAGGCTATTACGCGCGCTACTTCTTACTCTTATATAGCTTCTAGCTCTGTTTTAGCACTCCTTCTATTTAGTTACTAACTCTATATAGAAGTTAAAACTATAAAAAGCTACTACTACCTACACCGCCGCCTGCGCCTCTATGCGCGCTACCGCCGCCGCGCCGCCGCTCTTGCTAGTAGCGCAGCCGCCCCTACCTTGCGCTTCTTGCGTAGAGTTAACTAGTGCTATTTTAAGTATAGTACTAGCCTGCATGTCTAGAGAGCGTATAAGCAAGGTTAAAACCCTAGTTGAAACTATCTACAGGGGTAAGACCTTAGCAGCAACTTCTAGTTACTAGGGCGCACCTAGTACGCATTATAACGTGCCTTATTTTAGGTGCGTTAAGAGCGCTTTGTCTAGTAGCTCTAATAGAGCTTATTAAAATAGGGCCTCTAGCTCTACGACGCGCTGCTAGTAGTACTCTAATAAGAAGACCTGCAAGGTTTTATATATAGTTCTTCTTTAAATTTTAAGCTTTTATTAATAATTAAAGCTCTTATATTACTATCTCTTTAGCTAAGAAGCTTCTTACTAAGCTTTAGAAAGATTTGCTAGCGTAAGCCCTTCTTCTATCTTTTCTTAAGTTCTTTATAATAATATATTTATAGAGCAAGTAGGCTAAAAAGCTTATAAGCTACTGTCCGCATCCTTTTAGAGGAAGCGGCTAAAGAGGAGAAGTCTAGAGAGGGCCTTAGTAGTAAGGAGGAGGCTAGTAAGGATAACTAGGAGAAATCTTCTAGTAAGGCTAACAGTCTCCCTACGCGTTATTAACACGTTAGGGAGCTATTAGACAAGCTAGTAGACCTCTTAGTTACCTAAATACTTATTAGGAGGAGGTTGTTCTCCTAGAATCTTATAAGTTCCCTAAGAGTAGAGGGCTAATTTGTCCTAATAATTAAATACTTGTTTTTTCCTTTTTTATAATTTCTTTCTTTTATAAATCTTTATAAGCTATATAACCTATATTAATAAGTTTCTTAAAGTGCTTAAGCTTTTGCCTTGACGAGTATTTAGTAAGTCTATTAGCTAGCATCTTAGCTATTAGTAAATACTTAATCTAAAACAAGCCTTTAGCGTGTTTCTAGCAGAGCTATATATTCTGTATATTAACATGTTAGAGCTTAGTAGTAATCCTTCCTTGCTCTCTAACAACTAGGCGTATTATTTACTAGTTATTATAGAAGATCTTTTAGGCTCTTAAGACTACAAGCTTAAGCTCTTTAAATAGCCTCTTAGCGCTATAGATTCTTTTACTACATACTCTAATGCAAGGAGCTTAGCTTCTATTATTAAGGTTATTACTATAGCTTAATAAGCTGCTTTTTAAACAATTAGACCTCTAAAGAGCATAATAATATAGCCTTAAGAAGATTAATAAGTCTCTAAATTATCTACAAAAGACGCGTCTTTATATATAGTAAGTTCCTTACTATTATTATTGCTGTATGTAATTCTCTTATGCCTTACATAGTAGAAGTATTATATAAAATAATTTACAGCCTTTATGTAAGCTTCTAAAGAGTTAGTTAGAAAGTAAGAGAGCTTAGAGACTGTGTAGGCAGCGTTAGGACGCAGTATAATAGCTGTATTCAGCGCGCTGCTAACGCGCTCTTAGTAGGCCTTAATTTAAGGCTTTAGGGCCTCTTCTAGATTTTTAACTGGCTCTTTTAAGGGCAAAGAAGTCTAAGGGAACCTGCTAAGGGCGTCTAAATTAACCCTTTTAGTAACTTTGTTAATATAAGTATTATATAGTAGCAATATTATGCACTTCTTATAATCTCTTACAATCCTTATTCCTAGAAACTAGCTTACTTTTCCTTTATTCTTAACCTTGTAGGTGTCTTTAATAGATTTAAGGAGGTTATAGGCTCTAGTTTAGTAAGCTTAATAATACATAAAGAGTATATTATCTATATAGAATATTAAGAGGAGCGCGTAATTCTTAGTAAAGAAAAAGCACAGCTCTTTAGCTAAGGCCTACAGGCTAAGCTTCTTTAGTGTACTTAAGAACTTATTATACTATAATAATAGTAAGTCTTGTAGGTTGTATAAGGCTCTCTTAAGCTTAACGCACTTACCTAGGTACTTATAACTATTTAGTAGGTTATATAGAACTATTGTTTTATTACTAATATCAGCGTTAAAGAACGCGCCTACTACATTAAGCTGCTATGTCTTTATATTAAACTTAGCTGTAATTATAATTACAAGCTTAAAGAATTACGTAGCTAGTATTGCTGTGTATATTAAGTATAGTAAGTTCTTTACTTAAAAGTCTTTTCTTACTATAAGACGTGCTTTGTATTTAAGAAAGTAGCTGTTCTTATTAAGCTTATTGGTAAATACCTATTCAAAAGAGAGAGGCTTAGAGTTCTTTGAAATCTCCTCTTCTATCTAAGTACCTTTTAAAAGTAGAGTATTAATCTCCTTTTAGCTAGCCTATCTAAATAGAGTCCTATATTAGTAGTTGTAGAGGTTCTTTTATTTACTTAGAAGCTTTAAGAGATTGTTAAAATGCATTTAAAGTTAATTAGCCTTTCTAAGCGCTACTACTATTATAGTGTAAACTATAATTAGCTCTCTATTATCCTAAGGCTAAAAGAGTAATACCTTAAGCTTAGGAGCCTTTAAGAAGTTATATAACAGGCAATATACGCCCGCACCTCCTACGTTAGGACTGTATTAGTCCTTATTCTTTAGCCTTAAGGAGCTCCTTATAGGAGGTCTTTATACCTTCTTTTTATAAGTCTTTTTGCTAGAGAATTCTAAGAGGCTCTAGTTAGTGTTATAGGATTTTTAGCCCTGCGCTAGGCGTCCTTAGAAGTAATCCTTATTCCCTTTTAAGACTATAAGAGTCTTAGCGCGTTTGTTAAGCTTAATCTACTAGTAGTTTATAATTTTTAGAAGCTAAGTAGCTTATTACTACTACCTGTAGCTCTTTAAGCTAGGGTGCCTTGCCCTAGCATTTGCGCTTCTAGTAAAGGAGGTGCTAGCGTTGCCTTAGGCGTTAGTAGCTGTCCTAAAGGACTTTTCTGCCCTACATAAATTCCCTAAGAAGTGTTAGCCTAACGCTCTTTACGTGCTGTTAGTGTACTACCTATTAAAGACTGTAATAGACCTTCTATAGTCTCTATTACTAGCTAATTACTTATTAGCTGCAAGTCCTTCTGTGTTACTATTACTACTTAACTAATACTAGTAAGCTGTTTAAGTACTTCTCTAGCCTTACTAATTTTGTCTTGATTAAAGGTGTTTACTATAAGGACTGCGTCCTGCCTAGGCAGCTTATAAACTAGTCTCCAGTAGTATAGTGTCTTGTTAAATATAATATTGCGCGTTATAATAACTTAGTTAAGCGCTAGAACTTATATACAGTATATATTAGAGGCTCTATAGCCTACTAAGTAACTAATATAGCCCTTAGGAAGAGTCTTAAAGCTCTTCTTGTATTGCCTAGCTACTCTATCTTTATTTAAGAGATAGGCGTAGCAGCTATAGGCGTATATACTGCTCTAATCTAGTTTTATATTTGCTGTAAGGCTCTTAAAAGGCTTAGGCTTATAGTACTTAAAGTACCCCCTACTCTATTACTTAAGGAGCTTGTTTAGTAATCGCAAGCTGTGTGTATAAAAGAGACTTATATTATAAAGCTAGGCTGCTGCTTTAATAATCTCTAGCTAGAGTTTCTTAGGCAGGTTTGCGCTTACCCTTATCTTAATTAACTTAGTTATTAGCTCCTAGCTTGCTTATTTAGCAGCTCTATTAGTTTATATATATATAGTAGAGAAAGCTTAATAGTAATACTGCGTTCCTTACACTATGTTTAGTACTATAACGTCTCTTGCTAAGGGAGTGTTAAAGGGTTGTTATCTTATATAATCTTAACTATCTAGAGCTTGTAATAAGCTTTAATAAGTGCCTTAAGGTTATAAAAGGCTCTTATAATCTCTAGAATAGATTTTACTTATAGGATATACACATAAAGCTTTCTACTAAAAGCGTTCTTTATTACTTGTATCTATTGCTCTCCTAAACAACTTTAAGGCATGTTAAATAAGTCCTATAAGATCCTCTAGTATAGCTAAGGAGAAGGCTCCTTTAGCCTTTGTAATATAACCTATTTTGCGTAGATTTAAGCATAGTGCTTGCACTTAACATATACTATTTCTTTGATTTTTACTTTCTAAGCTGCGTTAATAAGTGCTTCTAGTGCTTTAAGGCCTAGGTGCTCTATATAGGCATGCTAAAAGATTTTTAAGTTGCTCTTTAGATAGGTTACTTATAAGCTTCTAACTAAAAGCATTACGTTTAGAACAAGGTTAGGATAAGAAGATAAAGACTTATATTTAAAGAATAAGAGGTGAAAATAGCGTTTAAGCCTTGCTAGTACAATGTTTCTGCCTAGTGTACCTTAGCAGAGAGTATTATTTAGGCCTAAGTACTAGACTCCTTTTCTATATAGGCGAGCTTCTAAGACAATATTTAGGTAAAAACCTTTAATAACTACTACGTCTATAAGCGTAAGGTCCTTAGTTTTATTGCTATATATTCTACTTAGAACTTAGCGTAGGATATAAGTGCCTTAGCCGCTAATAAGGAAGGCTTAAGTGCCTGCCTCTACTATCTCTAACTCTATAGCAGGTATAAAGGAGCCTAGTATAAGTAGTTCCCTATTATTTACTAGGTGCACTGCGGCCCTACTGTCTAGTATAGTGCTCTCTAATAGTATATAAGCGTTAAAGTCGCTAGTGTAGTATACACTAGTATTGTTTTCCTTAAGAAGCGCTAGGTTAATTAAGAATATAACTATACTACCTAGAAAAGGCTTTAACTTGCTCTTTTTCTTCTAAGAGAGCTTATATTCTGCTTAAACAAGTTTATCTTAAAGTTCTTTATACTAGTTAGTATATAGGCGTTTTAAAATTTTCTTAGATTTCTCTTTACTAACATTAAATTTAACCTTTGCGTAGGCCTTAATTGCTACTAAGAGTGTATAACACTCTACAGGATCCTAGTAATACTTACTATTATTACTATCTTAATATAGGCACTTAAGGCTTTATTTGTAGCCTATGCCTTTAGCGCCTTTTAGACAAAGTTTCAAGCTTCTTAATATAGTATAAGCTCCTAAGAATTTAGCTAAGCTTAGTAAGCTAATTAAGCGCTAGTAGATTATTCCTAAGAACACTTAACTAGTTTAGTTAAGATTAAGATAACTCTTTCTAAGCGTCTAGTCCTACTAGTAGAGCGTCTTTGTAGTGCTAGCCTATTTAGAAGCGTATTTAGCTCCTACAGCGTCTAGAAAGTTAAATACAGTAAGCGCGCTGTCTACCTTAGAGATCTTTAGCCTCTTAGCTTTTAGTTAGTTTATTTAGTAATTATTGTACTAAGCTTGTAGTTTTATAGTACTAAGCTTTACTTTTTTAAGGCTTGCACAGTAATTCTAGCATATTACTATTTATTTAACAGCGTCTGTTAGAGCTAGTTTAATTTTTAATTATTTAATAAGCTTATTTGGAGTTTAACTAGTACTATCTGCAAGTCTAATTATAATTAAAGCTAGTAACTATTTATTAATAGTTGCGTAGACCTAATTCTAAATATGCTAAAAGGCGTATGTATTTACTACTTAGTTTATATACCTTGCGCGACATTTGTTAAGCTTTCTATTATAGGCGTTAAGTTTTTCCTTAGAGGAGTCCTCTACAGGCTCTAAGAGCCTTAAAGGTAGCTCTATTAATATATTAACAGTTACAATAGCTTCTAAGTTTATATATTCTTAAACTTCTTTAGATTTAGCGTTAAATTTTAGCTAGGTATACTAGTAAGTCTAGCTTACGTAGCCTAAAAGGCGCGCTAAGTTAGTAATTTATAGAGAGTTACTCGCTATTGTTGTACGTGTAATTAGTTAGTAGGTTAAGAGGTGTATTTAAATAAATTAGAGGGTCTAGACTACTACTAGCGTACTCTAGGATGCGTAGGGAGAATCTAAACTATGATTTAAAGCGCTAGGCTTATAACTGTAAGGAATAAGGAGCTAGTAGCAGTAGTTTAGGAGAACTAGATAGTCAATTCTACCTTTCTACCTGCGTCTAAGACGCGCTATATATACTATATACAAAGGAAATAGTCCTAACCTAGAAAGGCTGCTGTAGAACTTAGAGGGATTACTTCTAAGTTTGCTATGTATCCTGTAGAGCTTAGGAGTAAGCTCCTAAGCTTAGCGTGAAAACTCTAATATGCGGTTAACTAGCGCGAGCCTAGCGCGTAAGCTGACAGGCGCCTAGGTCTGATGCCTAAGAGCGCCTTAGGCCTTAAGGATGGTACGTCATATATGCGACAGAACGTATAGAAACTAGCTCTTAACACTTACTAAGTAAAGCAAATCCACAAAGAAGAGTAAGTTTAAATTTTATTATCTCTACTACTTTATAGATCTATAAGCCTAACTACTTATAACTACTAAACTGGCTTCGGCCTTTTAAGACAACCTTTTAATGTAACCACACATTTTGTAGACACCTTTTTAGTAAAAAAAGGATTTATTGCTAATAATAGGTATTAGGGCTTATGCCCCCTTATTTAGCATTGCTAGCACGCAATTAGTGTGTCGCATGTTTAGACAAAAATAAAGAAAAGTAAGATAAAGACGTAAATCGCCTCCTAACTTAACGCGCCTTATCCTGCCTATTCTTATTACTTTACTGCTAGGCGCTCTTAGATAAAGTAAAGTAGCAATACTATTATTGCCTTGCTTGCTAACTTATAGACGCAACAATAGAAAGCCTATTTCTTCTTTCTTGCTTTTTTCTTCTTTATTGCTAATTTAATGTCTTGCACTAGCTATTTAAGCTAAGTTCTAGTCTCTATACTTAGCTCTTGCATAATAAATAGGAAAAGAAGGATACTAAAGTAATAGATCTTAAGTACTGCGCTAGTATTAGTAAATACTCTAGAGATTGTGTATTCCTTGCACAACTAGCTAAATTAGGGCTTAATAATCTTTTTGTATATAGAAATATCGCAGATAAGAGACTTATTTAAAAAATTTATAAACTTAGAAGTCTAGCTAGGTAGTTAAGTTTTAAGAAACTTAATAAATTTAGGTGTCTACATAAGCAGTTTAAGTTAGACTAAATTAGGTGCTAAGTAGATAGTAGTAAAAGATACTTGTTTTAGAAAAGAGCCTAGAATAAGGAGATGCTTACTGCAGAGGTTGTACGCTATTATAGTGTATTATATGCAAATTGTTTATATGCAGTGCTGTTTAAAAGGTAAGAAGCAGTAGGTAAGAAGTAGTAAGTAAGAAGTAGCTGCTTTAGCTTTATAAAGTATTGTAGGCTCCTGCTACAGTACGTACGTGTCCTTTCCCTCTATCGCATTATGTTGCAATCTTATTGCAATCCTACTGTAATCCTATTACTAGCTATAGGCTGGCAATTGCTGTTAGACACGTTCTAACTACTATTGTTTTTTAGCACCTTAGCAAATTTTTTTAACCCTAATTATCGCTTGGTGGTCTGAGCTTTCCTCCTAGAACTTATCTACCTACTGTTCGAATCTCGTTGACTACACACAATATTATTTTTTTGACTTTTGCGATTAATTAGTAGAGGGTAGCTGCTTTTCACTTTTTTGGAACCCCATTTTAACTACAACAACAACCACCATCTTTGACACCTTAAAAAATAAATAAATAACTACTACACTATCCTCTTTTAGTTTGTTATAGTCCGTAATAGAGTAATAGAGGTGCCTACTACAAGAACTTATAAGAAAATTTATAAAGCTTATTATAACTTTACTGCTACCCTTTGTACTCTCTTAGGCTGTCCTAATAAGTTTAGAGGAATTAATTAGCTATTCTTTACTAATATTTATATTAAATATTAGTCTTAGATCTAGAAGGCCCTTATTAGACAGGCTAAGTAGGATAATCCTCTTGTCTATAAGGAGCTAAACGACATGCTATAGAACCCTAACAAAGAGTAGATTAACAACTATATTAAGAAATACTATAACTATATACTGTAACAAATTATTGGCCTATAACTTGTAGTATGAGAGTTAGAGAAAAACGCTTTTTATACTAATTTAGTTTAAAGATTCCTAGACTGTTTGTACTTTACTGACTTTAGATAGAACCCTCTTTATATAACAAAGGACTAAAATAAGTAAGATACTAATTTCTCTTAAGCTAATTCTCTACAACGCCTCTAAGAGGAACTTAGCCTAGAGGCTAATAAGCGCTAAGTTTTCTAAGAGAGTAAAGATCCTGTAATCCTCTCCTCTACGTAACACCTTCCTAGCATTTATTCTTAATTAGGTACTGTTATCTTAGATAACGTCTTAGTGCTAACAACTTCAACTAGGTAGCCTTATTATAGTTGCCTTTAATTAATATTAGAATCTTAAGTGTCTACTACTCTTGTTCCTACTTCTACTACTGTACCTGCGCCTAGACTACGTGCTGCAACTACTACTTAAGAACCTCGCTAAAGCAAACGTTTAAAGAAGTAAGAGAAAGTGTCTAGAATAAATATAGAGTAATTAAGTTACATTTCTTCTATTTTATTTCTTTTGTTTTATTTCTTTTATTTTGCTGTTTTTCCTTCTGCTGAGTAGGTCGCTTAATAGGGCCAAGCTCGCAGGAAGGGGAGGTATGTGCTAGTGTACAGGGTAATACCCTGTTACTTACTAGGTTAGTGCTCAACCACCTGATCTAAAGGTATATAGCTCGTTTCGGGGATTGAAACGAGCGAGATTATCAATCCTCCACCTCACAACTCAACTCTAGTACTTCTCTTCTAGATACAACCTATAATAAGATCTTTATCTTACTACCCTCGTTCTCGCATGATCTGACCACTAGTGATCTCTTGCCCTCGTGGTAGTATGTCTTCATACACTCCAACACCCGTACAGTAGTTGCTTTAAGCGCTAGTCATCTTTTTTAAGTAATACGCTACTAGTTATAATCTTCCTTATTTATTATATTGCGAAAGGGCTCCTACTATAACGTAGCTAGAAGAATTAGTCTCTGAGATTGTTTCTCTGTTAGGATTCTATCAAGCTAGTATTAGTTTAGTAATAAATAGCTCCTTTAGCTTATTAAAAGCTTCTTATTCTGCTTTTCCCTATTAAAAGGAGACGTTTCTAGTAAGCCTTGTAAGCGGGGCAACTATATTAGAGTAGTTCTTAATAAAGCGTTAATAAAAGTTTGCAAATCTAAGAAAACTGCGTACTCCTTTAACGTTTGTTAGTATGTCTTATTCTTAAATAGCTTTTACTTTCTTAACGTCTATCTAAAGTCCCTTTCTAGCTTTAATAATAAATCCTAGGTACTTAGTACTCTATACGTTAGATTCGCATTTCTTAATATCTAGAAGTAGCCTAGCCTTGCCTATTACTTCTAGAACCTTGTTTGTATTGCGTTAGTATTCTTTGAGCGTGCTATTCGTGTAAATTAATACATTATCTAAGTAGGCTAAGTAGAAATTATTAATATACTCGCGTAGTGTCTAGTTAATATGTTATTAAAAGGTGCTAGGAGCGTTTGCTATGCTAAAAGGAGTAACTAGCTATTTGTATAATCTAAATCTTGTTCTAAAAGTAGTCTTCTATTTATCTCTTACATTAATCCTAATTTTGTAGAAAGCTGCAGAGACGTTAATCTTAGTAAACTATTTTGCTTTAGTAATATTGTTAAGCGTCTCTTAGATTAACAGCAAAGGATAATAGTCCTTTTTTATAATAGTATTAAGAGCTTAGTAATTAACGCAGAACTGTAATCCTCCTCTAGGTTTCTTAGTAAATAGAACTAGAGAAGAAGCTACAGAGCTGCTAGCTCTAATATATCTTTTATCTAATAGAGATATAAGCTCCTTACATAGAACTAAAAGCTCTAGTTTACTTATATTGTATAGAGGGCCCTAAAGAGGTTCTTTTTTCTTTCTATTTTCGTCCTTTTATAGCTTAATTTAGTAATTAACCTTAGGTCTACGTAAAGGAGGTAGTGCATAAGTAGCTTATAACTTAAAAATCTAAGCTATATGTTAGTACGCCTTAGGAAGCAATAACAAAACATTTACTTTCTTCTTAAGAGCTAGGGCCTTCTTAATATCTTTAAGGGAAGCTGTAAAGGTCTAAATTAACTTGTCCTTTTTTGCTTATCTAATATAGGAGTAATAGGCTGTCACGTTTATTTACTTTAACCTTTTACTCTCTAAAATAAGGCAATCTTTAATGCTTAGTAGTTTAATCGTTTGTCTAGAAGTATAGATATAGATTAACTTTTTAGAAGAGGCAATTGTAACCTCTCTTCTATTTATCTAGGGCTGTCTAAGTATTAAATTATAACTAGGGTGTGTAGGGGCTATATAACCCTAGATAGTATCCTTATAGCCTTTATTCTTAATGTCTAACCTAGCAACTTTATTAATAGTTCTAAGTTTTTCTGTAACTCCTTCTAATCTGCGCGGAGAAATAGAGATACACTATAAACTAGCGTTCCTAACAAGTTAAGAGCTAATAAGAGAGTATACAAGGTTTCCTATATTAATAAGAGTTAAAGTAAAAGTCTAACAATTTACTAACGTTTTAATAGTAATTCTATTGCTACTTATATCTTTTTTAAAACTAGCCTATTCTTTTATTAAGTCTTCTTAGCTTACATGTAGCTCTTGCTAGTAACTTTAAGCAAGAGCTATTCTTTTTCTAAATTAGAATTCTAGTCCTTTAGAGTGTCTTTACTACTCAAGCTTTCTTTACTAGGCTTTCTTGCTTTTATTTTTAAGGACTTTAATACAATAGTCCTTTTCTTTTCCTCCATCTTTAGCATCTTTTCTATAGTATAATCTGCAGCTAAATGTCCTTTTTGCTTATAAGTAAAATAACGTCCTTCTTTTATTAGTCTGTTTTGTTCTAAATTACTAAGCCTGCGTGGCCTAGCTAATTATTTAGTAAACTCTATCCCTTCTATCTAGTCTCCTGTAAGAAGAAGAGGAGAAGCAGGTCTTAGTTTGTATCCCTTAGAGTATTATTCCTTAGGCTTATCCTAGCCTTTAAAGTATTGCTCTATCCTATACAAGTAGTCTGCAATTTTAATAGACTTGTTTTGCAAGTTATCTAAGTCTAAAAAGGTAATGCTTATAAGCTTATCCTCAAGCTTATAAGTAAGACTTTTCTAAAAGAGCATTATCTTTATATCTTTATCTAAGTTACTGTTTAATAGTACTAACTGCTCCTAAAATTCTATAATATAATTATAGATACTCTTTTTTTCGCATATATGACGTACCATCCTCAAGACCTAAGGCGCTCTTAGGCATCAGACCTAGGCGCCTGTCAGCTTACGCGCTAGGCTCGCGCTAGTTAACCGCATATTAGAGTTTTTACGCTAAGCTTAGGAGCTTACTCCTGAGCTCTACAAGATACGTAGCAAACTTAGAGGTAATCTCTCTAAGTTCTACAGCAGCCTTTCTAGGTTAGGACTATTTCCTTTATATATAGTATATATAGCGCGTCTTAGACGCAGGTAGAAAGGCAGAATTAACTATCTAGTTCTCCTAAACTACTGTTACTAGCTCCTTGTTCTTTACAGTTATAAGCTTAGCGCTTTAAATTGTAGTTTAGATTCTTCTTACACATCTTAGAGTACGCTAGTAGTAGTTTAGACTCTCTAATTTGTTTAAATACACCCCTTAACTTACTAACTAATTGCACGTACAATAATAGCGAGCAACTTCTTATAAATTACTAACTTAGCACGCCTCATAGGCTACGCAAGCTAGACTTACTAGTACACCTAGCTAAAGTTTAACACTAAATCTAAAGGAGTCTAGGAATATATAAACTTAGAAGCTATTATAACTATTAATATATTAATAGGGCCGCCTTTAAGGCCCTTAGAGCCTATAGAGGACTCCTTTAAGAAAAAACTTAACGCCTATAATAGAAAGCTTAACGAATATTACGCAAGGCACGTAGACTAGGTAGTAAATATATGTGCTTTTTAGTATATTTAGGATTAGGTCTACGCAACTATTAATAAACAGTTACTAGCTCTAATTATAATTAGACTTGCAGACAGTGCTAGTTAAACTCTAAACAAGCTTATTAAATAATTAAAAATTAAACTAGCTCTAACAGACGCTGTTAACTAAATAGTAATATACTAAGATTACTATGCAAGCTTTAAAAAGGCAAAGCTTAGTACTATAGAACTATAAGCTTAGTACAATAATTAGCAAATAAACTAACTAAAAGCTAAGAGGCTAAAGATCTCTAAAGTAGACAGCGCGCTTACTATATTTAACTTTCTAGACGCTGTAGGAGCTAAATACGATCCTAAATAGGCTAGCACTATAAAAATGCTCTACTAGCAGGACTAGACGCTTAAGAAGAGTTATCTTAATCTTAACTAAACTAGCTAAGTATTCTTAGGAATAATCTACTAGTACTTAATTAGCTTACTAAGCTTAGCTAAATTCTTAGAAGCCTATACTATATTAGGAAGCTTAAAACTTCGTCTAAAAGGCGCTAAAAATATAAGCTACAAACAAAGCCTTAAGTGCCTATATTAAGATAGTAATAATAGTAAGCATTACTAGGATCTTATAAAGTGCTATACACTCCTAGCAGCAATTAAGGCCTACGCAAAGGTTAACTTTAATATTAGTAAAGAGAAATCTAAGAAGATTTAGGAACGCCTGTACACTAACTAGTATAAAGAACTTTAAGACAAACTTATTAAAGCAGGATATAAGCTGTCTTAAAAGGAAAAGAGTAAGTTAAAGCCTTTTCTTAGTAGTATAGTTGTATCCTTAATTAACCTAGCGCTTTTTAAAGAAAACAATACTAGTGTATACTACACTAGTAACTTTAACGCTTATATACTATTAGAGAGCACTATACTAGATAGTAGGGCTGTAGTGTACTTAGTAAATAATAGAGAACTACTTATACTAGGCTCCTTTGTACCCGCTACAGAGTTAGAGACAGTAGAGGCAGGCACTTAGGCCTTCTCTATTAGTAGCTAAGGCACTCGTATCCTACGCTAAGTTCTAAGTAAAATACGTAGTAATAAAACTAAGGACCTTACGCTTACAGACGTAGCAGTTATTAAAAGTTTTTACTTAAATATTGTCTTAGAAGCTTGCCTATATAGAAAAGGAGTCTAGTACCTAGGCCTAGATAATACTTTCTACTAAGGTATACTAGGTAGAAACGTTGTACTAGTAAGGCTTAAACGCCGTTTTAACTTCTTATTTCTTAAATATAAGCCTCTATCCTCCTATTCTAACCTTATTCTAAACGTAATGCCTTTAGTCAGAAGCTTATAGGTAACCTATCTAAGAAGTAACTTAGAGGACCTTTAGTATATCTGCATAAGGCACCTAGACCCTAAAGCACTAGAAGCACTTGTTAACGCAGCTTAAAGAGTAAGGATTAAAGAAATAGTACGTGTTAAGTGTAAGTACTATACTTAAACCTACGCAAAACAGGTTATATTATTAAAGTTAAAGAAGCTCTTTTTTAGCTATACTAGAGGATCTTGTAGGACCTATTTAACATGCCTTAAGGTCGTTTAGGAGAGCAATAAATATAAGTAATAAAGGACGCCTTTAGTAGAAAGCTCTATATGTATATCTTATAAGCAAAATCTATCCTAGAGACTATAAGAGCTTTTTACAACCTTAAAGACTTATTAAAGCTTATTATAAGCTCTAGATAGTTAAAATTATATAAGATAATAACTCTTTAATACTCTCTTAGCAAGGAACGTTGTAGTACTAAATATAGTATAAGGAACGCAGTATTACTATTAAGCCTTCTCTACTATATACATATAAATTAAATAGAGCTGCTAAATAAGTAGGCTACAAGTTAATAATTAAGTTAATTAAAATAAGGGCAAGCCTAAACCTGCCTAAGAAACTCTAGCTAGAAATTATTAAAGCGGCGGCCTAGCTTTATAATATAAGTCTCTCTTATACATACAGCTTGCGTTTACTAAATAAGCTCCTTAAGTAATAGAGTAGGAGGTACTTTAAGTACTATAAGCTTAAGCCTCTTAGGAGCCTTACAGTAAACATAAAACTAGATTAGAGTAGTATATACGCCTACAGCTGCTGCGTCTATTCCTTAAACAAGGATAGAGCGGCTAGGCAATATAGGAAGAGCTTTAAGACTCTTTCTAAGGGCTATATTAGTTACTTAGTAGGCTATAGAGCCTCTAACATATACTATATATAGGTCCTAGCGCTTAACTAAGTTATTATAACGCGTAATGTTACATTTAACAAGACACTATACTACTAAAGACTAGCTTATAAGCTACCTAGTTAGGACGCAGTCTTTATAGTAAACACTCTTAATAAGGACAAAATTAGTAAGGCTAGAGATGTACTTAAACAGCTTACTAGTATTAGTTAAGTAGTAGTAACAACACAGGAGAACTTGCAGCTAATAAGCAATTAGCTAGTAATAAAGACTATAGAAGGCCTATTATAGTCTCTAATAGGCAGTACGCTAACAGCACGTAAAGAGCGTTAAGCTAATACTTCTTAAGGAATTTGTACAGGGTAGAAAGGTCCTTTAGAACAGCTACTATCGCCTAAGGCAATGCTAGCGCCTCTTTTACTAAAAGCGCAAATGCTAGGGCAAGACACCCTAGCTTAAAAGGCTATAAGTAGTAGTAATAAGCTGCTTAGCTCCTAAGAATTACAAACTACTAGTAGATTAAACTTAATAGACGCGCTAAGACTTTTACAGTTTTAAGGGGGAGCAAGAATTACTTCTAAGGACGCCTAGCACGGTGCTAAGAATTCTATAACACTAACTAGAGCCCCTTAAAATTCTCTAGCAAAAAGACCTTATAAAAAGAAAGTATAGGGACCTTCTGTAAGAAGCTCCTTAAGGCTAAAGAATAAGAACTAACGTAGTCCTAACGTAGAGAGTGCGGGCATATATTGCCTATTATATAACCCCTCAAAGGCTCCTAAGCTTAAAGTACTACTCCCTTAGCCTTAAGACAATATAGAGCTAATTATAGTTTACGCTATAATAGCAGCAGCTCTTAGAAAGGCTAATTAACTTTAAATGCATTTTAACAATCTGCTAAAGCTTTTAAATCAATAAAAGGACCTCTACAACTACTAATACAAGACTCTATTTAGATAGGCTAGCTAAAAGGAGATTAATACTCTACTTTTAAAAGGTACTTAGATAGAAGAGGAGATTTTAAAGAACTCTAAGCCTCTCTCTTTTAAATAGGTATTTACCTATAAGCTTAATAAGAACAGCTCCTTTCTTAAATACAAAGCACGTCTTGTAGTAAAAGGAGACCTTTAAGTAAAGGACTTACTATACTTAATATACACAGCAATACTAGCTACGTAATTCTTTAAGCTTGTAATTATAATTATAGCTAAGTTTAATATAGAGATACAGCAGCTTAACGTAGTAGACGCGTTCTTTAACACTAATATTAGTAATAAAACAACAGTCCTGTGTAACCTACTAGATAGTTATAAGTACTTAAGTAAGTGCGTTAAGCTTAAGAGAGCCTTGTACAGCCTACAAGACTTGCTATTATTATAGTATAATAAGTTCTTAAGCACACTAAAGAAGCTTAGCTTATAGGCCTTAGCTAAAGAGCTGTGCCTTTTCTTTACTAAAGATTACGCGCTCCTCCTAATATTCTATATAAATAATATACTTCTTATGTATTATTAAACTTACTAAACTAGAGCCTATAAGCTCTTTAAATCTATTAAAAACACCTACAAGGTTAAGAATAAAGAAAAGGCAAGCTAGTTTCTAGAGATAAGGATTGTAAGAGATTGTATAAAGCGCATAATATTGCTACTACATAATACCTATATTAATAAAGTTACTAAAAGGTTTAATTTAGACGCCCTTAGTAGGTTCTTTTAGACTCTTTTGCCCTTAGAGGAGCTAGTTAAAAATCTAGAAGAGGCCCTAAAGCCTTAAATTAAGGCCTACTAAGAGCACGTTAGTAGCACGCTGTACACAGCTGTTATGCTGCATCCTAACGCTGCCTACGCAGTCTCTAAGCTCTCTTACTTTCTAACTAACTCTTTAGAAGCTTATATAAAGGCTGTAGATTATCTTATATAATACCTCTACTATACAAGGCATAAGAGAATTACGTATAGTAATAACAATAGTAAGAAACTTACTATATATAAAAACGCGTCTTTTACAGATAATTTAGAGACTTATTAATTTTCTTACGGCTACATTATTATGCTCTTTAGAGGTCTAATTGTTTAAAAAGTAGCTTATCAAGCTACAGTAACAACTTTAATAATAAAAGCTAAGCTCCTTGCATTAGAGTATATAGCAAATGAATCTATAGCGCTTAAGAAGCTATTTAAAGAGCTTAAGCTTATAGTCTTAGGAGTCTAGAGGATCTTCTATAATAACTAGTAAACAATACGCCTAGTTGTTAAAGAGTAAAGAAGGATTACTACTAAGCTCTAACATGTTAATATACAGAATATATCGCTTTGCTAAGAGCACGCTAAAGGCTTGTTTTAGATTAAGTATTTACTAACAGCTAAAATGCTAGCTAATAAACTTACTAAATACTTATTAAGGCAAAAGCTTAAGCTCTTTAAGAAGCTTATTAATATAAGTTATATAGCTTATAAAGATTTACAAAGGAAAAAGAGTATAAAAAAGGAAGAGACAAGTATTTAATTATTAAGGTAAATTAGCCTCCTACCTCTAGGGAACTTATAAGATTCTAGGAGAACAACCCTCTCCTAATAAGTATTTAGGTAACTAGGAGGTCTACTAGCTTATCTAATAGCTTTTTAACGCGTTAACAACGCGTAAGGAGACTATTAGCCTTACTAGAAGATCCTTCCTAGTTATTCTTACTAGCATCCTCTTTACTACTAAGGCCCTCCCTAGACTTCTCCTCCTTAGCCGCTTTCTCTAGAAAAATATAGATAACAGCTTGTAGGCTTTTTAGCTTACTCGTCCTATAAATATATTAGTATAAGGAACTTAAGAAAAGATAAAAGAAAGGCTTATACTAGCAAATCTTTTTAAAGCTTAGCAAGAAGCTTCTTAGCTAAAAAGATAGTAATTTAAGAACTTTAATTATTAGTAGAAGCTTAAAATTTAAGAAGGAATTATATATAGAACTTTATAGGTCTTCTTATTAGAGTACTGTTAATAGCGCGTCCTAGAGCTAGAGGCTTTGTCCTAATAAGCTCTATTAGAGCTGCTAGACAAAGCGCTCTTAATACACCTAAGATAAGGCATATTGTAATGCGCACTAGGTGCACCTTAGCAACTAAGAGTTACTACTAGAGTCTTACCTTTATAGGTAGTCTTAACTAGGGTTTTAACTTTACTTATACGCCCTCTAGACGTATAGGCTAGTACTGTACTTAAAGTAGCACTAGTTAACTCTACGCAAAAAGCGTAAGGTAGAAGTAGCTACGCTACTAGCAAGGGCGGCGGCGCGGCGGCGGCGGCGCGCGCGGAGGCGCGGGCGGCAGCGCAGGTAGCAGTAGCTTTTTATAGTTTTAACTTCTATATAGAGTTAGTAACTAAATAGAAAAAGTACTAAAATAGAGCTAGAAGCTACGTAGGAGTAAGAAGTAGCGCGTATAATAGCCTAAAAAACTATATAAAGGTATAGTTAAAACTGTGTAAACAATTAGTATTACTTTTAAAAGATTTAGGCGAGTTATAGGGTAATACTTATAGTAGCTATAGTAGTGTTAGATACTAAGCCTAAAAAGCTTAAAAATTTATTATTATTATTGTGCCTTGCGCTAAGCTGTACGTGCGTAGCACGTTACGCGGTGCGCTAGGACTATATAGAGCTCTATACAGGTAACTAAGGTCTTAGTTACCTAGGGGGTGTGTTGCATATATAACGTACTATCTTTAAGGCCTAAGGCGCTCTTAGGTATTAGACCTAGGCGCCTGTTAGCTTACGCGCTAGGCTCGCGCTAGTTAACCGCATATTAGAGTTTTTATGCTAAGCTTAGGAGCTTACTCCTAAGCTCTACAAGATACGTAGCAAACTTAGAGGTAATCCTTCTAAGTTCTACAGCAGCCTTTCTAGGTTAGGACTATTTCCTTTATATATAGTATATATAGCGCGTCTTAGACGCAGGTAGAAAGGCAGAATTAACTATCCAGTTCTCCTAAACTACTGTTACTAGCTCCTTGTTCTCCACACTTTTTACCTTAAGACATTAACTAGAGTTTGTTCTTAGCTCTCTTAGAACTGTATAGATCTCTAAACATCTAATTAAAGAAGTTTAATAAGTGTTTAAAGTTCTAGGCGTCTAATAGTTCTATCTAGTTAAGGTAAGGCAGCGTTAAGGTTACTGCTAAGCCTTTAAGCCTACTAAAGGCGTAATTACACGTTCTTCTTTCTATGTTAAAGTCTTCTTAGTTGTTTTCTACCTTAGCAGTAAGCTATTTCCTAAAGATTTAGTACATCTTTCTTATTCTATTAAAAGCGTCTAGATTAAGTTACTTAAAACGCTTAGGTTGTGCTAGCTACTAAACTAGTTTTAATACAGCAAGTAAGGTTAGTAGCTAAGCAGGTAGCTATTCTTGTTCTAGTTTTTCCTTAGAAGCTAAATTAATAGCCTCTTAGATAAGAAAGGCTTCTTGTATTATTGTTAAAGTTACTATTTCATCTAGTTCGTTCGCTCTGCAGAGGCCTTCTAGAGTGTTCTCTATTTTAGCCCTACTAACACTATCTTAGTGTAGTCTTGCTATCTAGACAGCAAAGCTTCTAGATGTAATCTCTGCCCTTGCTATTGTTATACAAAAGTACTAAATAAATAGCACCTGTATTGTTTAACAGCAGAGATTAGTTTCTAGGGCTACTAGCAATATAGTAGGCTTATCTAACAGTTCGTATTGCAAAACGTTCTAGGTAAGGTCTTGTATAGCTAGGTATCTCTTAGCACTCCTTGTGCTTCTTCTACTGCTAATCCCTAGTAGATTCAAAACAGCTTTAATTACATAAGATTAGCAATCTAATTAATTAGAGTCTCGTCTAGATGTAGCTCTAGGGGGCTTTTGTGAGTAGATATAGCTCTAGCTGGCTTCTTATCTAGATATAGCTCTAGGAGGCTTCCGATTCGACGTAGCAGCGTTAGCGCTACAAAAGGATTTAATTTAAATATAAAGGTACGTTAGATTAACTAAAGATGTAAGGAAAACAGTAGATAAATTAAATAAAGAACTACAAAGGCTATCTAGCAAGCTTATCTACTCCTCTGTGAGGTCTGTGCTTAGTACTAAGAAAGAGGCAAGGGTGGCTACGTAGCAGCTGCTGACGTGGCTCAAGAAAATAGTGCAAAGCTAAGAGAAAAGTTTAGTAGGCTAGAAAAGTAAAAGGGCTGATACGCCCGGCTTACAGATACCGGGTGCGCACGGACACTCGGGATCTGTAGGATAGCAAAACGAGGCTTTTTGTCGAGTACCAAAGACGTCAGGGCTTCAGCCCTTTACAGCAAGTTATTACATTCTTATCTTTAACAGCTATGCTAGCCACGTTACTATCGATTTTATTAATTATTGCAATACTGACAATATCCTATTAATAGTGTTTCTACTTTATTTAATTACAGCTTCAAACTACTAGATATAGTGCTTTTCTCTTCTCTTTTAACTACCTATTTAACTAAGCTCGCCCGCTACCTCTACTGTAGCCAAGGGCTAGTTTCTATTAGCAAAAGCGATTTTTTTCTATTATTTTAGAACGCCTACACTACCTTATTTACGCCTAATAATATACTAAAAGCGTTTAAAGCTACAGGCGGTAAGCTACCTAATACAAATGTTGTACTACAGTAGTTTATAACACAACTACAACAACAAGATAAGAACACAAAACTTAAAAAAGAGGCTAATAGTAGTAGTTAGAATAATCTCTGCAAGTTAATTAACAAAGCAGTAATAAATAAGGCAAAAGTTAAAGCTAAACATATTAGCACTTCTATGCACTTTCTCTAGGTCTAAATTAAACTTCTCTACTACAAAGTTTAAGGTCTCCGCAACACGCTTTTAACTAAACAATATTAAAAGAGTAAGAGTAAACATTTAGACCTTTAATAACGCAAAGGATTTTGTAGCAGCGCAGTATTCTAGTCTCTAAGAACTATCTATAAAGCCCGTGCGCGCAATATTGTAAAACAACGCAAACATAAGGCCAAACAACTCTAAAAAAGAGAGACAAGAGAGCTACAAGAGGCCTTAAGACTATATAAGAAGTAGATAGTAGAGAAAGCAAAGGCGTTGTAGTTACGGGCAAAAAAGCGCACTGCAGAAAAGCAAAAAGCAGCAGCTAAAAAACAAGCCGCTACGCAGGCGCAAAAGTAAAAGGAAAAAAAGATTGCAACTATACAGAAATCTTACAATAAAGCAAATAAGCGTAAGCAAATAACCTTACGTTCTAAAAATTTAAATACAGTAAAGCGTTGTTATATTGTAGGCGCTAGAAGTTAAGCTGTTGCTGCACCTGCGCTGTCGCAACCTCCACTAAAAACGTCCGCAAGCAGACGCCAAATTAACCTTCCGCAAAATTTTAAATAGTACTAAAGATGCGCAGGGTTCTATATAGTAATACACTAGAAAATCTCGCGATAATCAATTTTACATATAGTTAAAAAGCCTCATTTTCTACATTGTGGTGATCTCAGTTAGGTGGCTCGTTGGCCGATGTGGCTCGTTGGCTGACGCACCTCGGTAACCTGGTTGGTCGCGTTACGAGCCAGTTCGCGTTCCGAGCCACCCGAACATCATAACATCGAAATCGTCCCAACTTCAACGCGTCATAACTCTACCACTATAAACCTAATTTAAGAAGCAATTAAATATTTAAAATTGCATAAAGCTAGAGATAATTTCTTATACTGCAAAGTTGCAGAAAAGCTTAGTATTAATAGAATAATATTATTGCAGCAGCACTAAGAGAAATAAAGCACCTATGCAACTAAAGCAAAGCGTTCGCAAGTACTTAACTTACAATAACAGGCTAAACTTATATTATAAATAAAAAGATGCGTAGGAAGAGGCTTACTACTTATATAAGAAAGAATATAAAATTTTGCGTTAATAGTAATAAAGCAGAAAGTCTCTTAAAGCTAAGTTACTTAGTTTCTCTAGCGCAACAAGGACAATCTTACTATTAAATAGAGTACTAGAATTAATTGCAACTATTATAAAGCTAATAGAGAGGGGTGACAAAAAAAAGATGTCAAAAAGGTTATTATTTTTAAGGCTTGATATTTCTAAAAACCAGAAGGGCTAGACCAAAACGGGTTAGTGTTTTGAAAAGCCAAAAACTTCCTCTTTAAGAAAGACTGCTTACTAAGCTGCTTAGTCAGCACGATTGCGCCTGTAATCTCGCTTGAAATAAGAGGAAAAAAAATAAAAAACTTAATTCTAGTATAACTTTTTTTTTAACGTGTAAAAATTGCTGATAAGTATCTAAGTTTCATTAGCTTACGTAAGCATAATATAAGTCAAAATTTAGAGGCCTTTATCTGATTTACTTAGAGTTTAATTGAAGGGTGAAAAAAATAGAGGTTACTTACGTAATCGTTAATTACATAATAGCTTGGTAATCGTATGGTATATCAAATCTTTTTATCTTTTAAAACTTACTTTTCGAATAGTATTATTCTTATAGCTTAAAATTATTGTTATTTTAAGTAGTAAGTTATTTGTTTCTATTAATAAAATAAGCCTTTGTCCTAATATAATAATATACTAAAAATGTTTCCTAGAAATATTAATAATAATTCTGATTAGATAAAATTCAAAAAATAGCGTTTTACCTACTTTTAGGCCTAAATCAGGCCGTTTTACTAAGATCTTTTTAAAAGTTTCAAAAATACTTAATTAAATCCTTACCAAAAAAACTTCGAAATAAAATTTCTAACTTATAAAATAAAATAGTTTGTAGTTCTTTATCAAAAGCTTACAAAACTTCGTTAAAAAGAATATTTATTTTATAATGATTTTCAAGAAAACGTTGCCTTTAAACTCTAAAAAAAGCTTAGCTTACAGTATTATATTTAAATTAAGCAAAAACTTGTTGAACTTTAAAATATTAATTTCAATTAAGTTTTATAGTAAAATCGGTATACTATAAAGTAGTGTTATAGTGTAAAAATAATACACAGTTTAATATAATAAATAAAAGTATTACAAAAAGGTTATTTTTACAAAAAGCAGTTAATATTTGTACTTTTTTGTAGTTAAAGCGTTATTTAGCTAATAAAGAAGGTAAGAGATAGTCTACTAAGTATTAGTATGCTATTTTGACTAATTATATAAAAAAAGCTTAAAAACAAGCCATTTACTATTACTTAATAATTTATAATACTATTACTTTAAAACCTTAACACAGAATAGGGTCTATAGTGTTATTTTAATATATGTAATACTTAGCAATTTTTACACGTTTGTAAAAAAAGTTATTTTAAAATTAATTTTTACTTTGTTTTTTATCTTACTTTAAGCAAAATTGCAGGCGCGATCGTGCTAACTAAGTAGCTTAGTAAGCAGCTTATCTTAAAGAGGAAGTTCTTGGCTTTTCAAAGCACTCACCCTATGTAGTTTAGCCCTTCTAGTTATAGAAATAAAAAGCTTTCAAAATAAAAACTTTTTTAACATCTTTTTTTTTGTTATCCTTTTGTAGTCTGTATTCCTTAAGCCTTTCCCAGCCTTTAGAATATTGCTTCAACTTGTACAGGTAGTCTGCAATTTTAATAGACTTATTTTGTAAATTGTCTAAGTCTAAGAAGGTAATACCTATAAGCTTGTCTTAGAGCTTATAACTAAAGCTCTTTTAAAAGAGCATTATCTTTATATTCTTATCTAAATCGCTGTTTAATAGCAGCAATTGCTTTCAAAATTTTATAATATAATTATGGATACTCCTATTGCCTTAAGATATTCACTATAGCTTGTTTTAAGCTCTTTTAGAGCTGTACCGGTCCTGAAACATCTAATTTAAAAAAATTAATAGATGTTTAAAATTCTAGGCGTTTAACAATTCTATATAGTTAAAGTAAAGTAGCGTTAGAGTTGCTACAAAGCCTTTATGCCTACTAAAGGCGTAGTTGCAAGTTCTTCTTTTTGTGTTAAAATCTTCTTAATTGTTCTCTACCTTAGCAGTAAGCTGCTTTTTAAAGATTTAGTATATATTTCTTATTCTATTTAAAGCAACTAGATTAAGTTGCTTAAAATGCTTAAGTTGCACTAGCTGCTAAGCTAGTTTTAAGACAGCAAGTAGTGTTAGAAGCTAAGTAAGTAGCTGTTCTTGTTCTAGTTTTATAGAGGCTAAGTTAATTGCCTTCTAGATAAAAAAAGTTTTTTTTAATTATAGTTTAACGTCCTTTCTTAGCCTAAAAGGCTATATAAATCGTGCAGGCTAAGGCCTGCAGGTATTAATATAGTTTTGTCTTTTAAGTTATTTACAAAAAGTAGTTTAATTTAAATAAAGGTAAGACTCTTAGCCTATTGTGTGTAGGTAGAAGGGGGAGGGAGAGGAGAAGAGGGGGAGAGAAAGAAGGGGAGAGGTGCTTAGAGCTTAGTCACCTAGAAAAGCGATTACATTTAGTTATTAGAGATTCCTTTGTACTCGACCTGTGTACTAACCCTAGTTTCTTAAATAAAGGCTATAGTAGCCTTAATACCTACTTCTATTTAAAAAAGATACTATAGAAAGATTAGCTCTGTACAGAAATTCTAAAGTATAGCTCTACTATCTTTATATAGTTAGTACCTAAGAATTATATAAGCTGTGTTTTATGTAGCTCTAAAATTGCATAAGCAAGTTTTAGATTCGACTTTTTCTCTTTTAAATAGATAGCTCTTTAGGTAGCTATAACCTAGTTTTAGTTAAAAGAAAGATCTAGATATATCTCTTCTAGTAGAAGGGACAGGTATTTATTTTTTTATTCTCTATTTATAGGTTGCTAAGTAGGTGCTTAGGTTCTTGCTAGTAGCTTTTTTCCTGTAATTCTTTAGAAAGCTTAACTAATTAACATTTGCTAGTCATTTTATTTAAGAACTAATAACTACTAAGCTTATTTTATTTATTAAGAGGTTTATTTCTGTAGCCTCTTTTGCTAGAGAGTGTAATTAATTATTTTCTAGTATACTTTAGTGTCCTAAGACTTATTGTAGCGTAGAAGTAATGCCTTTTTCTTCTAGTTAAGTTGCTGCTCTAATACACCTAATTTGCTACTCTTAGCTAGAGTTGTTTAAGGTGTTTTTTAATTTAAATAAAGTAGCCTAATTATCTGCGTAGATATTAACGTGTTAGTAGTTGTTTAAAAGGCTAACTGCTTTCTCTAGCCCTAAGGTAATACCTTCTAGTTTACTATTGTAAATTAGCTAGTTATTGACTCAAAGCTATGTTATTTATTAAAAAATTAAAGTTAAGTACGCTCTCTTTTTACATATAAGCTCTAAAGAATATGCTAACTTCTATAGTATTTAATAAAGATAGGTTTTAGTTATTAACCTACTCTACTAAATCCTCTACTTATTAGTTTAGGTTGCACTCCTATAGGCTCTATCTAGGGTAGTAGCAATTGAAATCCCCTGGGATAATTAAATGCAATCCTATAAACTCTCTTAGGAAACGTCTTTAGATTATTATTTTATTTAGCCCTTATCTTAGGCCCTTTTTGTTGTAAATATTACAAATGTAGAACTTTCTTGTGTTAAGCAGTAATATAATAGCTTAAAAGTTGTTGTGATTACTAATATAAAAATTAACTTCTACTTCTAAATACATTTGAATATAGAATAGGGTTCTAGGTTATAAGTCTCTATAGGTTAGTAGAATTTGCGTAAAGTCTAGATAGGCGATTAACCTAGTATCTTTATATAGTCCTCTTACTAACTAAGAATCTTGTATTGCAATAATCTTAGCGTTTGCTATAATAGCTAAGTTAATTGCGCTTTCTATAGCAGTACTACTCTTATTAATATTTATTTGTAGAACTTTAATTATACTAATTAATTTCATTAGTACTAGCTGTTCTAGCTTATAAAATTTCGCATTCTTAGCTGTTTGCTGCATAAAGTTTACTGCAGTTAATACACCTAAATATAGTATAAATATAGGGTTTTTCTTTACTAGCATAAAACTTATACTTATACTAGGGTAATCTAGGGTCATATGACCTATTCAGACCTAACATAGTCAAGTCTGACCTCAGCTATTCCGCACTAATCCGACCTAGCCTAGAAGGTCGCCAGATCCTGACATTATCCCCCTTCTTAGGACTAATCCTCCTAGGTTAGTAAGACTAGGGTAGAATAGCCTAGTCTAAGCTATAATACTGTAGTTAGTGCTTTGTTGTTAAGTAAGAGGGAAATTCCTCCTAGAGTGTAATTGTACGATTTTCAACAACCTTATATAGTATTTTACCTTTACCTTAAGTATCCGTGCGCTAGAAGTTTCTAGAAGGCTTACTAGCGTCCTGGCAAGGTTGTATAGGCTTCTCCTAAGTTTTCCTACTCCTCCTCCTACACTCTACTTAACAACAACTAGTAAGTTACTCTAAATCTTAAAAACTTAGTCAGTCCTAGTAAAAGGCTATTATATGCTATTACAGGCTATAATAGGCTATAATAGAGTTAGTAAGGCTAACTATAACTTAACAGCTCCTTACAAACTATTAAATTAGCTCTTCTTTAATAGACTCTGCTGTTTCCGCCTATTTCGGCCCCACTACAGCCTACTATAGGGTACTATAGGATAGAATAGCCTATACTTACCTATACAATAGTTGCTGTTTCTAAAATAGACGCTACTGCAGTTAGCAACCTCTATATTAGCAAAAGTTGTACCTCTGCGCATTATTATAGTTACTACGTTAACTTTCTTACTAGCAGAGGCATCTGCATATTTAATAATGTTAGTTATATATTTCTTGTAGTTAATAATAACACTATAGAGCTTTTTAAGACCTAGACGCATAAGAATAACTCTAGTAAGAAGATCTAGTATATAAAGTATTTTTATTACTAGTACCTAAGTTAAGAGTGTTGTACAGTACGTTAATAGGCTACTATTAGTTATTATAAGGTATTTTAGCCTATGCTAATATAATATAGCCTCTTGCTACTAAGATGTAGCTCTCCTGTAAGATTAGTATCCTAGTTAGGCAGATTAATACTAGTAAGCGCGAGGAGAACGTTAAGAATCCTCGCTATAACCTAGACGCCTAACTATAAGAGGGAGAAGCGCGAGAGCCTTACTACCTTTGCTAGAAGGTCTCTCTTACTGCAACTAACCTTAAGCTAGTTAAGGCTAAGCTAATTACATAGGCTTAGGCCTTAAATAAAAAGATTATAAAGTAAGTAGGCTTTTGTAGGCTATAGTAGCCTATTATACTCTATTATTGCTTTTACTAACCTCCTTTAGCTAATACAAGCCTTAGGCAGAGAAGCTTTTCCTTTATAATAGTGCTATGTGCTTTAATTAGAATTCTAAGAGTAATTTATGTCCTAACCTCTATTACTGCAACAACTGTACTATTAAGACTAAGGCTAAGGCTAATAAGTTCTTAAAGTAGTAAAAGATAGAGGAGCTAATCTCTAGTACTCCTAAGAAGGTATATATACCTTATTATTAGCTATAATAGGCTGTTCTAACCTAGTATAGCGTAAGATTACTAAAAGCGGCTGTTATCTATTTAAGCAAGAAGTATATTATATAAATGTAGAGTTATTAGCTCTAGAGTTCTAACATGTGAGCGCTAAGGGCAACACTAAGAGTAGCTTAACTAGGTCTATTAAGAGGGTTAAGACCTAGATCTAGAAGGCTAAGGACAGGATAGATAGACTTTAAATAAGTTAATATAGGCTATAATAGGCTATTTTAGGCTACAATAGGTGCCTAAGACCTTTAATATACACATATAGGATGCATATAGGAGGTGCTTGCTCCTAATAAGGTATTATAGGTTAGACTAGGCTATAATAGCCTAGTCTAAGGCGTTCTAGTAGATACCCTAATCTACATAAGTTAAATAATAATATAGTTCTTTTTAGACTTAGTAATTTCTTGCTAGTATAACTTTTCTCCTATAAATTAAGCTATTTAGCTCTAGTTGTTTCTTAGTCCCATTGTCCTATTAGCCTTAGTATACTGTAGTGTGCTATACTAGGCTATTACAGGCTAATATAAGTAAGAGTTAGGTACGTAAGGGTAGTCCTTATAGTTTTAGGCTAAAGTACTGTTAAACACCTAACTAAAAAACTTTTTATAAAAGGAAAAAATAGGTAAAGGTATACTTTAGTTATCCTCTTTTAATCTACTTAGAGTTATCCTCCTTTTTCTTAGAAAGTTGTCTTTAACCTCTCTTTAGTTTTACCTTCTTAGTTTAGCAATAAGGAAGTATATAGTTATTATTCTAGAATTTCTTAAGCGCTTCTGCGCTTAGGTTAGGACTAAGTTCCTAGGAGTTCTCCTTCTTAGGATAACCTTTCTAAGAGACTAAGTATTCCTAGTAATTAGCCTTGTTCTTTCTTCTTTCTAGTATACAATCTACTTTATATATATTATTACTTAATTCTTTTAAGGTGTCTACGTTCTGCCTCTTAGGGTGTAGTATTTTCCCAGTTAGGTTATATAGCTCTAATATTAAAGCGTAGAAGACTAGGTAGATATTCTTTAGCTCTAGCATGTCTACTTTAAACGCAGATAAGCTAATTTAGGCTATAATATATCTAGGTCTTATAAACTTCTAGTCTATTTTCTTTTTTAGCCTTGTTAATTATATGTAACAATTTAATACTAAGACCTAGTCTCCTACTTTAAGTATAATAGGTAACCTCTTCTTATCTGTATATGCCTTCTAGTAGGTATTAGCTATAATAATCTTTTATTTGCATTTACTTTATAGGCTTAGCACTCTAAAGGCAGTTTATAGTCCTATAGGGCTTTCTTTATTACCTAAAGCTATATTAGGCTATTCTGCGCTAATTAGGTCTATCCTATAGTATGCTTAAAAAAGAGTAGTTTTAGTAGTTATATATATACTGTTGTTGTACGCGAATTCGCTAATAAAGATTTATAAGGCCTAATTATCTTATTTTAAGGTACAGTAGCACTAGAAGTATTATTTAAGTATTTAGTTTTACCTTTCTATCTATCTGTCTGTTTGTAGATAGAAAGTAAACGTAAGAACCTTTCTAGAGTTTATATAGTATTAGAAGGTGTTCTAATGCTTTGCATTTATTAGCAGGCCTTTATTTAAAATTACCTATCTTAGTATACTATGTAGTCTAATTACTTTATGTATCTAAGCTTAAGCTAGGTTAGTGCTGTCCTAATTAGCCCTTGCTAGGATATAATAGGCTATTTTAGTTAACTAGTATACTATAACAAGTATTAAGTTGTATACTTAACTCTATATCCTGCTAGAAGGCAATTCTATAATAAAATCTATTATTACGTCCTCCTATAGCCTGTCTAGCAGGTGTAGAAGTTTAAGGGGGCTATAGGGCCTATAACAAGCAGGAGTTAACTTTTTATAAGTAAGGCAGTCGCGACAATACTCTACTACGTCTTTTTTTATACCCTTTTAGATATATTACTGTTATAGTTTTTCTAGTGTCCTTTTAGTGCTAAAGTAACCTATAAGTAAGTTATTATAGTATTTTCTTAGTGCTTATGCTTTGCTCTAAGTATTAGTAAGCTTCTTCAGACGTAAGAAGCCTTTTTTAAGCTAAGATAAGTTATTCTAGTTTATATCTACGTCTAATTTGTCTAACATAGCTTTTGTGTTCTTATTAGTAATATTACAGTCTTCTAGAGGTTCTAAATCTTTAAGCGTAGTCCTTTCTACTTACTTAAACTTTTTTAGTACTTTTCTTAGAGTAGATTACTGCTTTATTTATTTGCTTAACTAAGTAAGAGTTGCTATAATAAGTAAACTTTGTATGCTCTTAATGCTTAGAATATCTCTTATTAGCTATATAAAAACCTTATTTTACTTTTATACTAGTTTTTGTAACTTAGCTATATAGTTAGGATAGCAAGATAGGCCGTCTGCTAGATTAGTGCTTCTAGGGCGGTAGTTTGGGACAAAATTATAGCGCGTTAGCACTAGATATAACTATACTTAGTAGTAGTTAACAATTTTAGTTTTTATAAACTATTTAAGGTTCTAATAGTCTATTAGGATCTTAAAATAGATACTTTTGAGGTAGTAGCGCTAGTGTTCTAAACTCTTAACTATTACAAAGAGTTCTTAGTTATAAATATTATAGTTATATTTAGCTGTAATTAGCTTACGCAAATAAAAGTTAACTAGCCTCTATTACTTTATAGTAGGCGATTCTAGGACATATTAGCTTAGGATACCTAATATCGCACTACTAGAGGCATCTACTTCTACCTTTGTCTTTCTATCCCTCTTAACATACGCTAGTATAAGTACATTTAGAAAAGAGTCTTTAAGTTATTAGAATACTCTTTTTACCTCTTCTCTAATATCTAGAGTTTAACTTTCTTTCTTTCTTATAGCATAGCCTTTTCTAGCTAAGCCTAGGCTTTTCTAGGTTAATATAGTTAAGAGTAGAGCTAACTTAGAGAATCTAGTAATAAATCTCCTATAGTAGTTTATAAAGCTAATAAATATCTTAATATCCTATACTATACGTAGGACAGGCTAATCCTAAATTGTCCTAATCCTATCTTTATTAATTTTTACACTATTTAGTATAATTATATATCTAAGGTATTTTATACGCTAAGTATGCTATTTGTACTTACTAAGCTTTATGTAAAGCTTAGCTTCGCGTAATCTTTAGAGTACCTCCTTAATATAAGTTTTATGTTCTTTTTTTATCTTAGAGAATATAAGAATATTGTCTAAGTAAATAATATAGAATATATTAACTAAGCTAACTAGTATTTAGTTTATATAAGCTTAAAACTGCGTAAGAGCGTTTGTTAGACTAAAAAGTATAATAGTATACTTAAAGTAGCTATATCTTGTGTAGAAGGCTGTTTTCTATTTATCTTCTTCCTAAATACACACTCTATAGTACGCTTTTTTTATATTAAGCTTAGTATAGTACTTAGCTTATGCTAGTCTATCTAACAACTCTATAATAAGTAGGAGAGAGTGCCTATTTTTTACTGTAATCTTATTTAGACTATAATAATCTACACATAGCCTTATTATACTGTCTTTCTTCTTTATAAAGAGTATTAGTGCGCCTGCTAGAAACTTAGATCTTCTTATTTATCCTCTTGCTATATACTTTATAAGATACTTCCTTAACAGCTCTAACTCTGTCTTTAACAGGTTATATAATAGCATATACAGTAGATTTGTACTAAGTAGTAAGTTAATTACTAGATTTTATAGTTTATGCTCTGCTGAGACTGTAGAGTTCTTCTCTAAATATATATTTGCGTATTTAGCGTATTATAGGGAAAGTTAGCCTATTTTAGCTAATTCTTAGCTATTCTAGCCTATAAAACCTACAATATATGTATACACTTCTGCTATTAGGTTGTATATACTCCTTTTAAAGGTTTTAGCGTCTTCTACGCCTACCTTTTAAAAGCTGCCTAAATTTTAGAACTTCTTACTTTAGAAAAGCATGTGTCTTATTACATAGCTTATTTTTAAGTTATAAGAGTTAATTTACAGTAACTTAAAGTAAATTAAGTACCTCTTTAGGTCTAATACTATAAATAGAATACATTGTGTCTTAACGCGTCCTTATAAATTTATAATAGTTATATCTGCCTTAGTTGTGCTATAGATAGTAAGCTTGCCTCTATTTACCCCTTCTGCTAATAGGCTAGGTAAAAGATTAATAGGCAAGTCTTGCTCCTTTACTAATATAGTAGACATAAGGTTTAGTTATAAGCCTCTGTCTACTATAGCTTTTATAAGCTTTAATACCTTAACTATATACCTTATAGTTAAAAGGCGTACTAGCTTAGGTAAGATTACTTTACGTAACGTGCCTAAGTTCTTGTTCTCTTAATAGAGAGTTATGTAGGCGGAAAGGTAGGACTTAAGTTCCTCTGCCTCTAGTCTTTTCTTAACTTAGGTGTAGTAGCGCTATCTACTGTCTTCTCTAGCTTACCTAGCTTATAGTAGTTAGACTTATAATGTCTAAGTTTCCTGCACTTATAACACTGTTAAGTACGTTCTTTAGCGCTTTTCTTACCTAGTTTACTCTACTTTAGGCTATTATAGCCTATTTTTGCACACTTTGTGTTTTTTAAAGTCTTTTTTTTATTCTTTAACTTTTTTTAGTCTTGTAGTACTCTTGCTTTTTTTTTGTGTTGTAGTTTAAGCTCTGCTCTTTAAGTCTTTTACTAGTAAATAAAGTTTGCGTATTTCTTTACTTACAGCAGTATTGCTTGTTAGTCTACTAGAAGTAAGAGGAGACTTTTTTTAATATTCTTACGTAATACTGCAGTGTATTCTAGAACTTAAATATTAAGTGTATAATCTAAGCCTAATTCTTTTTAAAATAGTCTTGTGTAGTCTAATAAGTCCGTAAGATTTTAATTTAGGAGTTAATAAGCTTATTTTAAGTAGTTATAAGCCTATTGCTTGTGTTCTTAGGGTAATTTTAGGGAGTTTAACATTACTTCTTTTAGGTCTACCTAATTTAGTGTCTAAGAAGGTAACTTCTATTTTTCTGCAGTTTAATGCACGTGCTACAGCGTTTTTAATATCTCTAAGATATATATTATTCTAAAGTTAATTTTCTAAGTTTTTAAGGTAAAACTTTATAGTACGCAGAGGAAGTATAACTTGTAATTTCTTTCTTATTAATTATATTGCGCACGGTTAGTCTTTAAGAATGTATTGTAGCTTTAGATATAGAAGCCTAAATAATAATGTTAAGTTAGTTTGCTTACTTAAGGCTATAGTTTTTAGATTCTTATTAAGTGCGCTTAAGTCTCCTAAAGTTACTTTATTGTATATTTTCTTAAGCTTAGCTAACTTACGTTGTTTTAGTTGTTCCTCTTTCTATGCGCGTAATTGTGCTAGCTCTTAGTCTAGGGTAGCCTCTTCTAGGCTATTTTAGCCTTTGCTATAGGTGTATAGGCGTTATGGCGCGATTAAGGATTAAAATGTATTACCTTCTTTATCTTTATCTAACTTCTAGTTAATAGGTGCCTGTTTTTGTTTCTTTTTAAGGATAGGTGCTAGTTCTAATAATCTTGTCCCTTAGGTTCTTAGGTTAGATAATCCTTCCCTGTTGTTAGCAAGGGTACAGGCGCGGCTGTCTACACAAGTAGATTAAGCACTTATTGTATAGCACGAGCGTATCTAAAAAAGATTGATTTAAATGTAAGGCTTAATACTAAATATAAATACGAGGTGCTAGAGATAGGAGGATAATAGTATATTGCCTGTAGAGGAGAGACGAATTAATACCGTCTTGACTACAATATCGTACCTCTACTTATACTAGGGTAATCTAGGGTTATATAACCTATTCGGACCTAACATGGTCGAGTCTGACCTCAGCCATTCCGCACTAATCTGACCTGGCCTGGAAGGTCGCTAGATCCTGACAGTATTTTGCTGTAAATTTAGCAGGCTACTTTTAAGCACCTAAATTTTAAGTAGCTTAATCCTTAGTATTTAGTGCA
This sequence comes from Alternaria sp. 'sect. Undifilum', assembly GCA_024321975.1. Lineage (NCBI taxonomy): Eukaryota > Fungi > Ascomycota > Dothideomycetes > Pleosporales > Pleosporaceae > Alternaria > Alternaria sp. 'sect. Undifilum'. The sequence goes on from JAJJZI010000006.1 coordinate 1,669,719, forward strand.
TTGTTTTAAAATATAAATAGCTTATAGTTTCTCTGCTTTAAGACTTTGCCTGAAAATATAAAGTTTCTCTCTAATAGCATTTTAAGCTTCTTTCTTTGTCACAAAGGCCACGCATGCTAAACTAAAATTTTAGTTTTCTCTTTTATTTTTAGGCGTAAGCTAAAAAGGATTGCTAATAACTTTTAAGCTTTTATTAAAGGTTTTAATTTCTTCTTTTACTACTTCTAGGCTGTATTTTGTAGGATGCTTATAGATATTAACCTTAAAATAGGGCGTAATAAGTTAGGCAGCCTTAAAAGTTGTAATATCTTGCTATATAGCCTAATTCTCTAAAAGTATTTTGCTTTAAAAGCTAGTGTAGTTGTAACTATTTTGTTTCTCTTAAAGGATATTGTAATTAAGGCAACTATAGGTAATTATATAACTTCTTTTATTATAAAGGCGTTGTTAAAGGCATTTCTAAGTTTAAAGGCATTAAATGCAGCTAGTGTCTCGCTAACTAGAATTAGCTAGCGGTCTTTTAGGCTAGTAGCCTTTAGTATTTTTTGTGTTTTTTAGATATTCATCCATAGTTAATCTTTGTTGTTGCCTGCTATAGTAGCAAAAGTAGCTGCAGTAGTGTAAGGCGTGTTTTAGATAGGCTAGATAGGCGTGTTCTAGATAGGCGTGTTTGTTGTTGGTTTCTCAATACGTCTAATTTTCTCTCTTAACTCCCTTAAGACGTTTAAGAGGCTTAATATTTAGTCTACTAAGATAGCAGTATTCTTCTTGTTTACTCTACTATTTTCTGTATAGTCTCTAAAGACTTCTACTAAGTCTAGGAGACTTGTTTGCTAGGTAGGATTATTTTCAGCTAAATTAGCTGCTTAGATTACTAAATTTCTAGCAATCTCAAGTGCTTCTTTAACTAAGCTAGCTTTTGGTGTTTTATTCCTAATTAGGTATCAAGGGATAGGTCTAATAAAAGAAGAAAAGTTGCTCCTAGTTCTCATGTAGGTAGGCCTTTCAGGCTCCTGTAGGGTTTGCCTTTCTAGGCAGGTTGTAGTAGCTTAGCTATTATCTTTATTATCCTTATTTATCTCTATTAGTTTTTTGTTTAATCCTCCTAGGTCTCTAGAAGCAATTTGTTTTTTGTTGTTTTTTAGTGTTGTTATAATTTCTTAGTTTAGTTAAGCTTTAATAAGCTCCTTAATCTTTATTAGCTCTAGATGCCTTAGCATGTAGTCTAAGCTTTTTAAGGAAAACAAAAACTTTTCTCTCCTTAAAGAAGGGGGCGGGCGATCTTTTACCCTCTTTCGCGCGCTAGCGCTCTTGCTGCAGGCATTAAAAAGTGTCGCAATTAATTCCTTAGGGTTGTATTCTTAAGATCTAGTTGTTTCTAATTGATTTCTAGAAAAGTTGATGTTAGTAATGCGCAAAAAAAAGCTTCTTAAACTATAGTAGAAGTTGCTATCTTATCTAGTTAAATTACCTTATAGAGACTTGTTAGATTGTTTTCTTTTTTAGCCTTGCTAACACTATCTTAGTGTAGTCTTGCTATCTAGATAGCAAAGTTTCTAGACGTAATTTTAGCCTCTACAATTTCTATATGTATAGAAGTACTAAATAAATAGTGCTTGTATTATTTAATTGGCGAGAAGGATTAGTTTCTAGTGCTACTTTAAGTAGTAGGCTTATCTAACAGTTCGTATCGCGAAACGTTCTAGGTAGAAACTTATATAACTAAGTTTCTCTTAGCTACAACAACATTAACTTTTCTAAAGATTAATTAAAAACAACTAAGTCCTAAAGAAACAACCCTAAGAAATTAATTGGGATACTTTTTAGAGCCTGCAGCGAGGGCGCTAGTGCGCTAAAGAGGGTAGAAGAGCTACCTGCCCTCTCTCTTTTTCGAGGGAAATTCTTTGTTATTCTTAAAAGCTTAGGCTACATGCCTAGGTATTTTAAGCTAATTAAGATTAAAAAGCTTATTAAAGCCTAGCTAAACTAAGAAATTGCTATAACTTTAAAAAACAATAGAAAAGGATTTGCGTCTAGAGACCTAGGAGGATTAAATTAGAGATAAATAGAAATAGAAGAAGACAATAATATAACGCCTTGCTAAAAAAGGCAAATTCTAAAAGAACTACAAAAATCTACACACGTTTAAACGAAGAGCAACTTTTCTCTTTTTATTAGACTTATTCCTTAATACCTTATTAGGAATAAAACACTAAAAGCCACCTTAGTAGAAGAGGCACTTAAGATAGCTAGGAACCTAGTAATCTAAGCAGCTAATTTAGCTAAAAACAACTCTACCTAGCAAACAAGTCTTTTAGACTTAGTAGAAGTCTTTAGAGACTATACAGAAAATAAGAAAGTAAATAAGAAGAACACAGCTATTTTAGCAGACTAGATATTAAGCCTCTTAAACGTCTTAAGGGAGTTAAAAGAGAAAATTAGACGTATTAAGAAACTAGCAACAAACACGCCTATATAGAATACGCCTATCTAGAACACGCCTCATGCTACTGCAGCTACTTTTGCTACTATAGCAGGTAACAACAAAGATTAACTTTAGATAAATATTTAAAAAACATAAAAACTAAAAGTTACTAGCCAAAAAGACTGCTAGCTAGTTCTAGTTAGCAAGACCTTAGCTGTATTTAATGCTTTTAAACTTAGAAATGCCTTTAATAACATCTTTACAACAAAAGAAAGCGTACTATTTCTTATAGTTGCCTTAATCTTATTATCTTCTAAAAGAAACAAAATAGTTACAACTACACTAGCCTTTAAAGCAAAATACCTCTTAGAGAATTAGGCTATATAGCAAGATATTAAAACCTTTAAAGCTGCCTAGCTTATTACGCTATAGTTTAAGGTTGTTATCTACAAGCTTCTTATAAACTACAGCCTAGAAGTTGTAAAAGAAGAAATTAAAACCTTTAATAAAGGCCTTAAGGTTATAGGTTATCCTTTTTAGCTTACGCCTAAGAATAAAAAAGAAAACTAGAACTTTAGCTTAGCATGCGTAGCCTTTGCTACAAAATAAGAAGCCTATAAAGCTATTAAAAAAAACTCTATATTTTCAAGCAAAGCTTTAGAGCAAAGAAACTACAAGTTACTAATATTGCAAAGCAATGCACTAAATACTAAAAATTTAGCTACCTAGAAGTTAGATACTTAAAAGTAGCCTGCTAAATTTACAGCAAAGCACACTACACTAGCTAATATAACTATAAGTCTTGTGCTTGTAAAGAAAAACCTTGTATCTACACTATATTTAAGTGTACTAACTGCAGCAGACCTTATGCAGTAAACAGCCTAGAATATAAAATCCTATAGGCTAGGACAGCTAGGACTAGTTAAACTAATTAGTATAATTAATGTCCTACAAAGAAATATTAATAGATATAGCCCTACTACAAAAAGCGCGATTAACTTAGCTATTACAGCAAACGCTAAGATTATTGCTATACAAGAGCCTTAGTTAGTTAGAGGACTATTCAAAGATACTAGGTTAATTACCTATCTAGACTTTACGCAAATACTACTAACCTATTAAGGCCTACAACTTAGAACTCTATTTTATATTTAAAAGAATTTAGAAGTAGAAGTTAATCCTTATATTAGCGACGACAACGACTTTTAAGCTATTCCAATACAACTTAACATAAGAAAGATCTACGTCTATAACATTTACAACAAAAAGAGCCTAAGATAAAGGCTAAATACAATAAGAATCTAAAGACGTCTTCTAAGAGAGTTTATAGAATTACATTTAATTATCTTAAGGGATTGTAATTGCTACTACCCTAGATAGAGCCTACAGGAGTGCAACCTAAACTAACAAGCAGAGGATTTAGTAGAGTAAGTTAATAACTAAAACCTATTTTTATTAAATACTATAGGAGTTAGCACTTTCTTTAGAGCCTACATGTAAAAAGAAAGCGTACTTAACTTTACTTTTTTAACAAGTAATATAGCTTCTAGTATTCTAGGCTAGCAAGCTATCCCTAAAGTTAGACTAAACTACTACGCTATCCTGTTTAGTATTGTTAACTAAGGGCAGCTACCTAGCCAGCTAAAGAAGTACAACACAAAAAAAACAAATTAGAATCTCTTTAACACTACCTTATAAGAGAAGATAGTTTAAGTAAAGCAAGAGAATTAATTACTAGCTCTACTACACGCCTTGAACTACCTCTTAAGATAACTTCTTTTAGGCCTTAAACCCTTAGAGGAGAAACTAGATGAAATAGCAGAGGACTTTCAACAATAATTTAACAAGTACTTAGGAGATTTACATCTTTTGTAAACAAGAAACTAAAACTAAAGCCTTAGTAGACTAGCGATCTAAATCTCCTTAAGGCTATTCTAAATAGGACCTTTTAAGTTTTCAAGCGAGAAGCAAGAAGAGAAGACAACACGCTATACTTATAAAAAAAGATTACCTGCTTACTAAAAATAAGTACCTTAGGGCTATTATAAAAGCTAAACTTAACTATTAGAAAAAGTTCTTTTAAAATAAATTGCCTAAAGAGATATTTAAAGCAATAGCCAATACAAAAAACAACCTCTTAACAAGATTCCTTGCTATTGAAGGCAAAGAATTCTTTAGAGAGAAGTGCTAAACTTTTAGAAAGAAGCTATTTCTGCTACCTCTTTCTATACTAGCCCTATTACCTAACAATTTGTAAGGAGTAGCTTTAGGCAATAGTACTTGCTTCACACTATAGAAGATAGTAAGAGATAGCTTAGAATAATAACGTATATATTTTAAGCAATAATACCTGCAGAAATCCTCTGCAGGCAAAGGCAGCTTATATACAGAATTATAAGTATGCACGCTAGCAATAAGCAAGACTTAGCAGATCTAGATTAACACACAGCTATCTATAACACAATTACTAAAGAAACTACAAATAGAAGTAGCTAATTCTATCTAAAGAGGAGCTCTACACTGCCTATTAGAAAATAAAAGCTACCTTACCAAGACTAGATAAAATTAGCTAAGAAGTTATTTTAGAAGCATACAAATAATAACTAGGCATTTTTTTAAGGTGTACTTAGCTTTGTTTTACCTAGAATACTAACTAAGGTGCTAGCAAAAAGCAAAAGGGCTTATTTTTAGAAAGCTAAACAAACTAGACTACTTAATTCTAAAAGCATATAGAGTTATCTTCCTCTTATACTGCCTAAGGAAGGCACTAGAAAGGCACTACTTAAAAAGATTAGGTGTTCTAGCAGAAACAACTAACCTACTCCACCTTACGCAAATAGGAAGCAGGATAAAGAAATTAGCTATTAACGCAGGACTTCTTATCTATAACAATATTTTACAGCAAAGAAAGAAGAATAGAGTTACTTTAACGGCTTTTTTAAATATTAGAGGCGCTTTTAACTATTTATTTAAGAACAAGCTTTTAGATAATATAAGCAACTAATAACTACTTATATACTTTCTATTATAGACAAACTTATTCCTTACAGAAAGGCTTTTAGAATTAATTTTTTAATAGGCAAACAGTGAACTTATAGAAGGTTAATACTAGTACACCTTAAGGAAGCCTAGCCTCTCCTATCCTATTTCTAATCTACATTAATCTGCTATTCTAATTAATTACAGCAAACGACAATACATACTCCTTATTCTATATAGACGACGTTTAAATTTTAATATCAACAACATTTATTAGGATGAATATTAAACTGCTTAAAACGGAGTTAGCAAATCTCTTGAACTAAGCAAAGAAGTTAGCTATTAAGTTTAATAGCTTAAAAACAGAATTAGCAAATTAGACAAGATTTAGAAAAGATATAAACAAATTCTATACGCTACCTACTTAAGAGACTTTCTAGCTAAGAAGACTAGTTAGGTAGCTAGGGATCTTCTTTAACAATACTCTTAAGTTTAGAGACTACTGCTATATAAGGATATAACAAGCAAACTAGGCTTTTTTCCGCCTAAGTAGGCTAGCTAATATTAATAAAAACCTCTTACTAAGGGCAATAAGGCAATTATACTTAGCGTGCATTACTAGCGTAGCTAATTACAGATATTAGCTATTTTAGAAAAGCTAACAACACGTTTTTAATAGCAGGCAAAAACCTTAAACTAGGCCTATAGAAAGATTTTAGGAACTTTTAGATCTTCCCCTGCAATGCTTAGTGAGGTAGAAGCTGCTCTACTTCTACCTAGAGTTAGGCTAGACAACACTATAAGAAGATACGCCTTTAGAGCTACTCTACTAGATCTAAACTACCTTCTTAAAGCTGCTATTGACAACAACAGAGGAGAGCAACTTAATTCAATACAAGTATCTACTATCTTAGCCCTCTTAGTTAATATAGAGGAGATACAATACTACGCCTTTATGCTATAAAACGCTAGGACTCTCTACAAGGTCTATATATTAAACAAGCTAAAAGATATTAAAGTAGAAAGCTATATAAGACTATTAGTAGACAACAACCTGCTATTAATATACTTAGATGCCTTAGCTATAAGGGATAGCAAAGGAATTGGCATAGGCGTTGCCTTTTACAAAGGAGCTACCCTTATTAAAGAACTACAAGCAAATATAGGAAATAACTAGCTGGTTTACAACAGTAAACTAGAAGGTATTACCTTAGGGCTAGAGAAAGCTATTAGCCTATTAAACAACTGCTAAAACGTTTATATCTACGGAGACAATTAGGCCGCTCTATTTTAATTAAAAAACACTTTAAACAAGCCTAGCTAAGAGTGGCATATTAAGTGTATTAGAGTAGCAACTTAACTAGAAGAAAAAGGCATTACACCTACGCTACCAAAGGTCCTAGGACACTAAGATATACTAAGAAACAATTAAGTAAACTTCCTAGCAAAAGAGTCTACAGATTTAAACCCTTTAACAAATAAAACAAGCCTAGTAGTTGTTAACTCTTAAATTAAACAACTAGCAATTATTAATCAGTTAAGCCTCATAGAGAGCTATAGGAAAAAAGCTACTACTAAGAACCTAAGCACCTACTTAGCAACCTTTTAATAGAAAAAAGGAAATAGATACTTATCCCTTCTACTAAGAGAGAAATATTAAGATCTTTTTTCTTAATTAAAACTAGGTTATAGCTACCTAACGAGCTATTTATTTAAGAGAGAAAAAGTAGAATTTAAAACTTGCCTATGCCATTCTAAAGCTACACAAGACACAGCTTATATAATCCTTAGTGGCTTCGGCCTTTTAAGACAACCTTTTGATGTGACTACACATTTTGTAGACACCTTTTTAGTAAAAAAAAAGATTTATTGCTAACAACAGGTATCGGGCCTTATGCCCCCTTGTTTAGCATTGCTGGCACGTAATTAGTGTGTCGCATATTTAGACGGAAACGAAGAAAAGCAAGATAAAGACGCAAATTGCCTCCTAACTTAACGCGCCCTATCCTGCCTATACTGCCTACTTATGTTAAGGCTTTACTTCTAGGTACTCTTAGACAAATTAAAGAAGCAGCACTATTATTACTTTGCTTTCTAACCTATACATACAATAGTAGAACGCCTACTCTTTTTTTTCCTGCCTCTTTCTTCTCTATCGCTATTTTAACGTGATGCAACAGCTAGCCTAACTAGTTAATAGTTTCTTTACTTAGCCTATATACGATTAACAAGAAGAGAGGGATACTAAAGTAAAGTATTTTAAGTACTTTGCTAGTATTAGCGAATACTCTGTAGATTTTATATTCCTTCTACAACTAGCTAAGTTAAGGCTTAAAAAAAATTTATATAGAGAGATATTGCAGATTCTAGAGTTATTTATAAGGGATATAATTATAAAGTCTTAAAGAGGCTAAGTTTGTAGATACTTAATAAACTTAGGTGTCTGCATAATTAGCTTAAGCTAGACTAGTTTAAGGGCTAGGTGTACAACAGGAAAGCTTCCTGTCTTTAGATAAGAGTTAAGGTTAAGGAGATACTTATTACAGAAGTTACACGCTATTGCAATGTATTATATACAAATTATTTATATGCAGTGCTATTTAAAAGGTAAGAAGTAGTAGGTAAGAAGTAGTAGCTTTATAAAGTATTACAGGCTCCTGCTACAGTACGTACGTGTCCTTTCCTTCCTCTATTACATTATGTTATAATCCTATTACAATCCTACTGTAATCCTGTTGTTAGCTATAGGCTAGTAATTGCCGTTAGACACGTTTTAACTAGTGTCGTTTTTTGGTACCTTAGCAAATTTTTTAACCTTAATTATTGCTTAGTAGTCTAAGCTTTCCTCCTAGAACTTAGCTACCTACTGCTTAAATCTTGTTAACTACACATAATCTTTTTTTTTGACCTTTGCGATTAATTAGTAGAGGGTAGCTGCTTTTTACTTTTTTAGAATCCCATTTTGACTACAACAACAACCACCACCCTTGACACCTTAAAAAATAAATATAATCCTTAGGTGCTAACTATATAAGGATAGTAGAGCTATACTTTAGAACTCCTTTATAGAGCTAATCTCTCTCCAATATCTTTTTTAAACAGAAGCAGGTATTAAGGCTACTATAGCCTTTATTTAAGAAACTAGGGTTGGTACACAGGCCTGGTACAAAGGAAACTCCGACAACTAGATGCAATCGCCTTTCTAGGCGATTAAGCTCTAAGCACCCCTCCCCCCTCCTCCCCCTCCTCCTCCTCCCCCTTCTCTACCTTTCCACAATAGGCTAAGAGCCTCACCTTCATTCAGTGAGATATTATTAATTTAAGCTGTGAGCAACTAGGCAATCGTAACAAATCAAGGTCGTTAATCAAGAGGGCTCTTCGTAATTATAGCTTCTCTACCTAATCTTCTGTTGTTATAGTAATGCTGCTTGTTGATGTTTTGAGTGAGCCAGCAGCCTTTAGTAATATTAAAACATTAGATAGACCCTAAATATAGCGTAATTAGTTAGTGCGCAATTGCTACAAAAATGTTAATCGCGTTTGCTGCCCTTTTAAAACCTTTGTCCTTAGCTTTACTTAATATTAATTACTAAGCCTTCTTAATTTCTATTGTACTACTACTAGCATAGTAAGCAGTGTTGTCTTATTGTTCTCCTACTAATTAGTTGCTAATCTTTCTAGTGTAGTCTACCTCTAACAGCAACAAGCGTAAGCGTTGCTTAGAGAGCTATTGTTAAGAGCGTAATTATTGCTTTGAAGCCTGCGCTAGCAACGTAAGAATAGTGCTAAGCATAAGCATTATACGCGCTACAGCTTATTTGTTAATTAAATTTAGCAAGCAGCTAATTTTTAAAATAATAAAAGTTAGTTGCTACTGCCTGTTAATCTGTATAAGTATTGCAAAACCTCGAGTAGCTCTGCTTAAAAGTATATTAACTTGCTTTTTAAATTAAGTCTGCTGATAAGCTTTTATTTAAATTTGAATTTTAATAAAAGCTTAACTAAGTAAGGAACTTAGTATAAGGGCAAGGCTTCTTAGAAGCTAAAGTAAAAGTTACAGTAGCTTACTACTTAAGCAGCAATACGTAAATAGCAATATAGCAACAGTAATAAGCTATATACGCTTATTAAGCTATCTACTAAGCACAACGCGCTTTTATCTACCCAAAATAAGGCGCCTAACAGCTTTTTAATAATGCTACTAATTTATTATGTTTTTGCGTTCTGCCTTGTAAGCGTTGTATAAAAAAGATGCTAGATCGTTTATTTACTAAATAGTGTTTTAATTGCGTTTAAACTAGCGGTCAAAGTAACTTACGCTGTAGCAGCAGTTTATCTTACACTTTCTATATAGTTAATACTAATCCTGCTAATTATTTCTTAGCCTTATTCTAGAGATAAAAAAGTAAGTTTTTAACTTATTAATCTTCTTGCTTACCCTGCTAACAAGTTATTGGGGATAAGATAAAAATAATAAAATGTACTAAGCTTTAAAGTCCTAACTGCTTAAAATTATTATTACTTGCTATAAAGAAATAAAAAGTAGCATTATGTTTACTAGAAAGCTTTTTATGCGGAAGCCTCCTGTGAACAATAATTATACTTAGATATATTGTTAAGCTGCTATAATAAAAAACAACCTGTTAAGCATGCATTTTGCCTGTTACATTATAGTCTTGCTGCTTAGCTCTTGCTGCCTGCCCTTGCTCCTGTAAGCGTCTTCAATTTAGGATATAATGCTAAAAGAATTCTACAATAGATACAGCCTGCTTAATAAGCTATAAGTTTAAATTAAAGTTGTTTTTTGAAAGAAAAGCTTTATAATGCGTAGCTTCATACTACTTATGTTCTTAGTTAACCTGCTTAGCAGCCTACTTAACAGCTGCAACAGCTAGCTTATTATCTGCAGCAGCAGCAGTAATAGTAGTATTAGTAATATCAGCAGCCTTAGCAGTTACCTGCTTAAAAGTTGCTGCTTTAAAAGCACTATGCCTATAAAATACTTACTTTAATTAATTTTAAATACTTGCACTTGTGTTTGTTGCCCTAATTACTATACAATTATTGTCGCAACGTGTATATGTATCCTCTAGCCGGAGTGCGATTTATCTATCGGTCGGTATTTTGTTTCCGACAATTATTTATATAGGCGTATATATTCTACTAATGTAAGTAGGCGATTATTTTACAACTTTATGTATAAAAGTAATAAGTTAAATTCGCGCAGCTATGCTGCTTACCTCTCGACTCTTGCTGCTTAAGCTAGAATAACTTAACATGCCCTTAAGCTAGCTAAAGCTAAGAAAGCTAAGCATAATCTAATAATAGAGTCTAGCGAGTATAAAGACTTGAAAAGTTAGTAATAATCTTGTTCTTTGGCTTTAGCCTTTTAAGACAACCTTTTAATGTAACCACACGTTTTGTAGACACCTTTTTAGTAAAAAAAGATTCATTGCTAACAACAGGTATCTAGGCTCACGCCTCCGTATTTGGTATTACTAGCACGCAATTAGTGTGTTGCTCTAGCATGTTTAGACAGAAACAAAGAAAAGCAAGACAAAGACGCAAATTGCCTTTTAACTTAACGCGTCTTATTCTGCCTATTCTTGTTGCTTTACTACTAGGCGCTTTTAGATAAAGTAAAGCAGCAACACTATTTTTGCCTTGCTTACTAGCTTATCAACGCGATAATAGCAAGCCTACTCCTCTTTTCTTGCTTTTTTTTATTACTAATTTAATGTCTTGTAATAGCTATTAAAGCTAAGTTTTTATCTCTGTACTTAGCCCTTGTTCAACAAATAGGAAGAGAGGTATGCTAAAGCAATAAATTTCAAGTACTGCACTAGTATTAGCAAATACCTTAGAGATTGTGTATTCCTTCTACAGCTAGCTAAATTAGGGCTTAATAATTTTTTTGTATATAAGGATATTGCGGATAAGAGACTTATTCATGATTTTTTTATACTTAATAGATTTAGGTATCTGTATAAGCAGTTTAAGTTAGACTAAATTAAGTGCTAAGTAGACAGTAGCAAAGGATGCTTTTTTTAGAAGAGAGCCTAGAATAAGGAGATGCTCGCCGCGGAGGTTACACGCTTTTACAGTGTATTGTATGCGAATTATTTGTATGCAGTGCTGTTTAAAAGGTAAAAAGCAGTAGGCAAAAAGCAGTAGGTAAAAAGCAGTAGGTAAGAAGCAGCGGCTTTAGCTTTATAAAGTATTACAGGCTCCTGCTGCGGTATGTACGTGTCCTTTCCCTCCTCTATTGCATTATGTTGCAGTCTTATTGCAATCCTACTGTAATCCTATTGCTAGCTATAGGCTGGCAATCGCTGTTAGACACGTTTTAACTAGTGTCGTTTTTTAGTATCTTAGCAAATTTTTTAACCCTAATTATTGCTTGGTAGTCTAAGCTTTTCTCCTAGAACTTATCTACCTACTGTTCAAATCTTATTAACTACACATAATCTTTTTTTTTGACTTTTGCGACTAATTAGTAGAGGGTAGCTGCTTTTCACTTTTTGGAAACCCTATTTTGACTACACCAACAACCACCACCTTTGACACCTTAAAAATAAATAAACTTATCTTCAAAACTTGCTTACGTTATAACCATATAAGCTAGTACTACACAATCTTGTTTTAGACATTTCTATTGATTCAATTCAAAGTTGTAACTAGATTTAACTAGTCTTTTTCGAACCACTATTCAGTGCCTTTTATTATCTTCTACATGATGTCTAAGCAGGCTTACTAGTAACCTAACTTAAAGCGAAAGTTTTGTGCTTTTCAAAACACTAAAAATTATAGCCCTAGCTCTTCTAGTCATTTAGTTATATATCTTTAAAAAAGATAACTTTCAAAATTACTCTTTCTTTTTGTAACCCCTCTGTAGTAAAAGATAGCTTTGTATTGTAGCACAAAATATTTGATAAAAAGTAATTATAATACCTGTAGGATTCCTTACAGGTAAAGCGCAGCTTAAAAGCATCTTTTTTTTTTGTAGTTTAACGTCCTTTCTCAGCCTAGAGGGCTATATAAGACGTGTAGGTTTTGGACCTACAAGTATCTACGTAGTTTTTATCTAAGATTTATTTAATTACAAGAAGAGGGCCATCTAAATAAAGGTAAGGCTCGTGGCCTAGTGTATAGGTAGTAAGAGGGCTTGCGGAGACAATAGGAAAAATAAAAAGGAAAAAGCACCTAGTATAAGCTAAGGCCTAGCTCTTGCTAAGATAAAATCGCAGTTAGGGTGTTTGCTGCGTATAGTTAGTTGCAGTTTACACACTTATATATAGTGTAGACACAAGACTCTCCTTTAGTATAACAAGTCTTACACTTGTGTTAGCTTGTGTAGTAAGGCTTACTACAGAGCTAGCAGGCTATTTTTAAGCACCTAGCCTTGTTGTGACCAAAGCCTTAGCACCTTTCGCATTATTGTTCTAGAGTTATTTTTCTTATAACTCTAAGCTTTTCCGCTTAAAGGCTTTCCCCTAAAATATAGAGCTTTCCTCTAATAGCCCTTTAGGCTTCTTCCTCTGTTGCAAAGGCTACGCATGCTAAACTAAAATTTGGTTTTCTCTTTTATCCTTAGGCGTAAGCTAGAAAGGATTACTAATAACTTTTATGCCTTTATTAAAGGTTTTAATTTCTTCTTTTAATACCTCTAGGCTGTAGTTTGTAGGAAGCTTGTAAATAACAACTTTAAACTAAGGCGTAATAAGTTAGGCAGCCTTAAAACTTATAATATCTTGCTATATAGCCTAATTCTCTAAGAGGTATTTTGCTTTAAAAGCTAATGTAGTTGTAACTATTTTGTTTCTCTTAAAGGATATTGTAATTAAGGCAACTACAGGCGATTGTACACCTTCTTTTGTTGCAAAGGCGTTGTTGAAGGCATTTCTAAGTTTAAAGGCATTAAATGCAGCTAGTGTCTCGCTAACTAGAATTAGCTAGCGGTCTTTTAGGCTAGTAGCCTTTAGTATTTTTTGTATTTTTTAGATATTCATCCATAGTTAATCTTTGTTGTTGCCTGCTATAGTAGCAAAAGTAGCTGCAGTAGTGTAAGGCGTGTTTTGGATAGGCTAGATAGGCGTGTTCTAGATAGGCGTGTTTGTTGTTAGTTTCTTAATACGTCTAATTTTCTCTTTTAACTCCCTTAAGACGTTTAAGAGGCTTAATATCTAGCCTGCTAAGATAGCAGTATTCTTCTTGTTTACTCTACTATTTTCTGTATAGTCTCTAAAGACTTCTACTAAGTCTAGGAGACTTGTTTGCTAGGTAGGATTATTTTTAGCTAAATTAGCTGCTTAGATTACTCAATTTTAAGCAATCTCAAGTGCTTCTTTAACTAAGGTAGCTTTTAGTGTTTTATTCCCAATTAGGTATTAAGAGATAGGTCTAATAAAAGGAGAAAAGTTACTCCTAGTTTGAATGTAGGTAGGCCTTTGAGGTTCCTCTAGGGTTTGCCTTTCTAGGCGGGGTGTAGTAGTTTAGCTATTGTCTTTATTATCCTCGTCTATCTCTATTTGTTTTTTGTTTATTTCTCCTAGGTCTCTAGAAGCGATTCGTTTTTTGTTTTTTTAAGTAGTTGTAATTTCTTAGTTGAATTGGGCTTTGATAAGCTCCTCAATCTTAATTAGCTCAAGATGCCTAGGCATGTGGCCTGAGCTTTTGAGGAAATCGAAAATTTTTCTCTCCTCAAAGGAGGGGGCGGGCGATCTTTCACCCTCTCTCGCGCGCTAGCGCCCTCGCTGCAGGCTTCAAAAAGTGTCGCAATCGATTTCTCGGGGTTGTTTCCTTTAGATCCGGTTGTTTCTGATCAATCTCTAGAAAAGTCGACGTTGGTGTTGGTGGTGTTAAAAGCATCTTTGCTCGTGCGAACTCTAGCGATAGGCGAGGCCTAGCGCAACTACCCCGTGACATCGCCTGTGCAAGGGAAATAGGAGTTCATTCTATTAACGCTATAATCCTTAAGCATATTAATTTTAACTTACTAAGCTAATTAACTAAGACGTATTTTCTATAAACCTCAAGCTAAGCCATGCTGGGCACCTCGGCTTGAATGGCTTGAATGTTGGCAATTATGACCTTATCGCTCTCAGCATGAATATCTAATTTAACCCATCTTCTCCCCACACTCACGTCGATAATACACTCACCTTGGTAGTTTACTGGCCATTGTTTCCATAATCTTCTGGTGTGGACTACATGGAATACCGTACATCTTAGCATCAGGCGTACCTTTACCATATACAACATCCACGGATTTCGTGTCGACACCAGTTACGTTTCGCACTTCTCCAACTCACCATGCCACTTGCGGCCTGTCGATGTGCCGAGATTTCGTGAGCTTGGCTGCTACTGCAGAGAATCCAATGCAGAGCTAATTGTGTAGCCCCATTCGAGCGGGAAACGACGAAAAGAATAGTTCGTAAGTTCGTACAGATAACTGTGACACAATTGTGTAAAGACCTCGAGCCATCTCTCATCGTGATTCGAAACTAACATACGCCATATCCGCTTCCTAGATAAATGATCCGCACGTTTTTCGGCGTGTCCTGTGATATAGAGGTAGTCCTAAAAAAATCTCTAACTAGTCAAAAGCGCGACACCTCTCATACGTCAGTTTGTACCCAATAGGTTACGCATACCAGTTGTCCCAGAAACTTAGGCAACTAAGGGCCTGCACTGTATCTGAGATGGATGGCATGATGTCAATGTGTAGTTACTTGAAACATAGATCCGGGTGCTGGACCGGAGGGAGTGGTAGGTGTCCAAGTAGAAAGCTGCAACGGTTTAACTTCTGGAATAAAATCCTCTATAACTCCTCGTATAGATGCCATGAGGCTGTCACGACCACGTTCATGAGAGAGTGGGAGTGATGCTTTTCTTGTAAGTGGAGAAAAGCTCATGTGGGCCAATTTACAGGCTGAGCTGCATCGCGGCCATTTTTTATGAGCACATAACTCAACATATCTTACTTGTATCAACTATTCAAAAGGCAATGGCAGATTCGGGTAGAAAGCCGGTCATAATCGGGGGCGATGACGTCGGGAAAGCAACTACCATGGCCTCTATCTAATGAGATAATAACGATGAACAGTGTGGAGACATTGACTTGAAACACTCGAGAGAATCGGGAAAGGAGGCAACAACAACTACACCAAGGCGTTCGATGACCTGACAACGAGAGACGAGTCCATCTCGTTTTAGACATCCAAACACGATGGCACGTTAGCTGGTATGCGATAGATGTTTCTACAAACTAACCACATTGACCAATTACCTTACTGACCGGGTTATAAGAAAAAGCTTCTGGTGCCGACGGCATCCTTCTCATCCTCAAGCCAGAAGGAGAAGACAATCTACTGCAAGTAATAGGTAAAATATCCCAGCCACTACTAAAACTCCTTTCTGTAAGGAAATCAGTCGTGCTGGTCGGCGAAATGTAGTATGTTTTCTCGACTCCATTTTGTAACTGCTCAAATACGCATATAGGGACAAATTCAACTAGTTGACAGAAGCGTCTAGGCGATCAGTCGAAATAATGAAAATTGCTTTACAGGGCATAAAAGCATTAACTAAAGGAAGGACAGCAAGAGGCTGTTACTATAATTACTGCATTGTATCACATGTTTTCGTAACCGATATTAGGACATTATGAAGTATGAGCACACGGGCGTATGTTGATGACGCAGGAAGTTCAATTTGTCTTTTAGACAGGTACGTAGAGTTTTTCAGTATCCGGAGAGGAGGTAATCGTCAATTATAAGCGAACATGACTGGGATAAACAGACACTAGAACTCAGAGAATGTGGAGTGTAAGTTCAAGCTAGAACCAAAGCTTAGAATTATCAGTTGCTACCGCCACGATTATCGCACAACATTGGAGCGGATTGAATTTGATAGCTCTCCCAGGTCTGAAGCAAACGCCCAGTATGCCACCTTATTTGTATATCTAAGCTTTCATCCTCCAGCGACCACGGCCAAACCCTCATATATTTGCCTTCTGACCCTTAAGAACGTCGCAGCATCGTTATTCCTTGGATCCAGATTACCATAAGCTCCTCCATCAATCTCGATCTGACCAGTAGCCGTTTTCCTTACAGCCACGGTTCCATTGATGACCAGCACACCCTCGCCCCTAAACTCTGCTTGCATGCCGTTGGTATTCATGAGCTTCCTCAAGTCGGCAAGACGAAGGTCGCCGACATGGAAGGGTTGGGCGACGGATCGAACAGCTGTGGCCATGTTCGTAGGAACGACGTCGAGTATGGGTGTCTCATCGTTCCTGTCGCCCGACACAGGGACAGCGGGAGCGTCAAGGCGGGCCTTCTTTTTCGCAGGCGTGTCTGCTTCTTCCTTAACTTCAGGTTCGAGGCTTGCGGCTGCGAGGCGGCCAGTGATAGCCACGACGCCCATGCCACGGACATTTTGCCAGCGCAGGTTGCGCACCATGCTGCGGCTGAGTTTGACACTCCAAGCATTTGTATCGACGCTGGCGTCAACCATGGTGCCGACTGTGGGTGTGAAAACATCGATAGCGTTGGCAGAATCGGTATTCGCATTCAGCACTATGCGACTAAGTTCTGCGAGCTCAAGAGTCTCGCCTTCCTCACCACCTACGAAGATCAGCTTGCGAGGTTTGATAAGAGGAATAAGCTGCTGAATCGTGCGGCGGTCGTGTAAGCCTGAAAAGTCGACAAAGGCAATGCGACACCGGATCTCTAGGGTTTCCGACTCGATGATAACCTTTAGTGGACCTTCCACCTTGTCTGCATCGTCTTCAAGTTCGCTGTCCGATTCTCCATCCTCGCCTTCTCGAACCTCCTTGTCTTTTCGGCGTTTTAGATTGGCGTTGGCTTTATTGGCGTCTGTGCTGTTTAATAGGTCATCCCATCTCCTCTTCTGGCCAACAGCGTTCTCTTTCTTTGTTCCCTCACCACGAAGAGCTTCTCCGGCAGTATTGTCTTCCTCTTCAGCACGCGCATAGTCTTCAGGGCGAATGAGATCACCAAAATCATCCGCGCGCCGCTTCTTAGCCTGGAACGGAAACATCTTCTCTTTTCCTCTTTTTCCTTGCACTTCGTAGTCGTGAACGTTCTTGCGACGTACAAGTACATTGACACCCAACTCCGCGTCTGTCATACCAAGTTTGTTTCGCGCGTGCTGGAGAGCAACGGTTGCATTGAGGGCCTTTCCTCGATATCCGTCGCCAGAGCCTTCTGAACTCTCTGACTCGGTCGACGACCGATCGTCGACGACATCAGCGGACGTTTCGAGCATCGCTGCATTGTCGCCACCCATGGTGGTTTGCCGTTGTCTCTGGCCGGCAAGGAACTGCTGGTAAAGCGGAACTTCGTCACCTTCGAGTGCGACTGCTCGTACAGTGTTAAGCGGTGCTTGATCGCCTGCGGAGTCTATTACTGTAATAGATGGAGCATCTTGTCCCGGTGATGCGTTGCGCTGGTTCCACAACTCCCAGAGATATCTACCGAGACCCTTCTTTTGAGCGCCCAGTTGACCAGCTCTTTCTGTGAGTATGACTAAGTTCTTCTCATCAGATGCCAGGCTCCGAATAGAATCTTTTGAGAATCCCCACTCGAGTGTCGCATCGCTTGCTAGTATCACTCGCGGTCCAGCAGCGCCCAGCATGCGAGCTACACGTGTCTTACGCTCGACCAGCGTTATGTGCTTGAAGTCGAATGGGACTCGGGCTCGGTCGTCTTCTTTTCCGCTTTTGTTCTTTCGATCTTGATCGGCAGCGCTGGCTTCAAACTCCTTCACAATGCCCTCCTCCATCCATTCCAACATACTCCGTACGTAGCGCATTGTTGCACCACCTGTCCGACTTGCAAGGTAGACTTTTGCGCTTCGTAGTGCACCGCTACCCTCCGCATTTGTTGCCTCTCGCTCCCATGTCTCTTCAAGGAGATATGCCAGTTCAAGTATACGCGCACTTGAGTCTGATGGGATCAGAACGGTTCCGCCCTTGGTCACTGTATCCTGAATAATCTCAAGGAGGGCTTCGTCTCGCTTACTGGGCGATCTGGCCACCTTAACCAGACTGGTGTTCTTGCTACTGCAGATCAAGGCAGATGGACGACGCAACTGTTCCAAGACTTCAGAGCCACCGGTGCCGGGTCCTCCAAGCCAAGCAGCCCCGGAGAGGACGTGTTCCCTAGCTTGGTTCCAGTCAACGGCATAGACGACCGACTCCATACCATGCTGTATGTGCCATATTGAACCTCCTAAAGTGTGCCCAGCGCTGTATGCTGTGATGGTGAGACCGTTGAGCGGGGGCGAATGCGGAGAAGGGATGGGTTGATGCGGTTGCGAGTATCGAAGAGGGTTTATGCGGGCGAAGTAATCGGCAATCTCTTGCGACGTAGGCGCTTGGAGAAGTATATTTGGATTCTTCCCACCCTTCAGTGCCGAAGAGAAGGAGTATGCGGACTCACTGAGAGCTTCGGTCGGGATTATAGATGATGCAAGCGGCGTGGATTCGTACAGGTCTTGTAGTAGCGTTCGACCGAGAGATATAACGGGGTTTGTCGCGTAGACGGGTATTCGCGTGAACATAGGGAAGTTCTTGCAGCAGTGTACGTAGGCTCCGAGATGCGCAGTGGTCGCGTGAGTAAGCAGGATGAACGACAGGGTGGGGACATGTCTGGAGTATCTAGATTAGTCGTCGTGTATGTATGGTGTATTGCTATATAGCGACTTTGCTAACCGCTGCCAGTGTTTCCCAGGCGCGTGTGGTATATATGGGCAGCCCGCAGTTCAACTGTCATCCACATTGCATTTGTGACCAGATCAAGGACCTACCTCTCAATCTCTTTAAGCTTCTCTACGCTGAAGTCCTCGTCCCAACCAACATCGATCAAGATTTGTATGCCTCCATCGAACTCTAGTAATGACTGCGACGCTGGCGAGGAGCTCTGCGCGCCCAGAAGGGGAGTAAAGTTGAACATGGTTGCAGTCGCTAGTCAATGTGATTCAGGCGATTCTTAGGCACTAATCGCATGGTGGCCGCACGCTAATTAGAATAGTGAAGTGATGATGATTCTTTGAGAGATTCTTGGGCGAGAGAGCATGACCGAACGCGTCAAAGCGCGTCGGTGCCAGCGGAATATTTCATCCGCGCGTCGTCGATCAAATCACGTGAGAGCGTCAGCATCGAGCTCGAGCTACCTCGTGCGCTAGACCCGAAGCGGCTTTGTCCGAGCTGCGCGTTGAACCCCAGACACGATGCTTTGCGGCAACAAGGACGATTACCTGTCAACCACTCGCCCAAACTCCACACCGCCTCTATGGGAAAGGACCTTTCCCGGGCATACACAATGGCATAATCGCTGCCTTCATATTTGATTTTCGACGATATACGTTCTTTACCCAACTTTGAGGCAACAAACAAACCAACAAGAGTCGCTACGACCATGGCAGTGCGCAACACCACACAGCCGTCCTTCAACTTCCTCACTGGCGAAGAGGAAGAGTCGACTCCTGCGCCTGCAACTGCCAAACGGGAACCTCTGCGCGAAACCTTTCGAACGACATTGCGAGCCTCACAAAATGCGCCGCACACGGTTGTGCCTTCCGACCCCATTAATGAAGACCTCCGCGCGCAACTCAATACCCTGCGGTACGAGCTCGAAACGGCGAAACAAGAGAAGGAGATGATGAACTTGGAGCATGCGCAAGAACTTCGAGACGCCCAAAACCGCGCCGACGCCGACTTTCGGAAAGCTCAGCAAGTTGAGGCATCGAATACTCTCACCACGAAGAAATACGATGCGCTGACTAAGGAGATGACTGAGGCACAGACACGGGCTGCTAACGAGCGGCAAGCACTGGAAAGGCGGTTGCGCGAGAGTCAAGAGAAGGTACAGTTGCTACAAGAGGAATACGATGAGGTCAAGGAGGAGTTGGCGACGTCCCAACGGCAG
Organism: Alternaria sp. 'sect. Undifilum'; assembly: GCA_024321975.1. NCBI lineage: Eukaryota > Fungi > Ascomycota > Dothideomycetes > Pleosporales > Pleosporaceae > Alternaria > Alternaria sp. 'sect. Undifilum'. Next base: position 1,690,074 of record JAJJZI010000006.1, read on the forward strand.
AACGAGTACAGGTACAACTCACTACAAACGGAACACAAGGCACTCAAGGACAGCGTGGAAGAGATGCAGGCAGATTTACAAACTAAGGTTAATGCTCTGCAAACATCGCAAAAGAAGCTCGCACAAAAGGAAGAGGAAGTCGGTCAGATGGAGGCGGAGGTGTTGCGCCTGAAAGCAATCACGGGAGACGCGGAAACACTGGCCGTCATCAAGAGGGAGCTGTCTGATCAGGTTGCACACATCAAGAAGCTCGAGACCCTAACGAGGGAGCAGAACTCTGAGCTTAAGCAGTATAGGAAACAACATAAGGCTATCGAGGTGGTCGAAGAGGAGAAGAGGTCACTACAGACGAAGCTGCGCATGATGGATGACTTACAACGACAACTGGGAGAAGCAGAGCTGAGGAAACAGGTTCTAGAAGAAGAGCGCGACTCGTGGACGTCGTACCTTGAAGCGGAGGCAGAGATACATGGCGAAATACTCTTCGAAACACCCCAAGATCTCGCGCGAGCCTTCATCCAAGAGCGAATAGAAAGGACCGATCTTCTTAACAGATTAGGCGAGATCAAGCCTGAGCTCACCGTTAAGGAGGCCAATATACAAGCACTCGAAGAAGAGAAGGCCAAACTGCAAGCTGAGATTCAGCAACTCAAGACAGCCGGGAACACTGCCGCGACGAATAGTGCCGATGCAAAGGTACGAGCCCGGCTTGAACGACAGAAAGCCTTAGCAACCAAGGAAGTCGACTTCCTACGCGCTCAAGTCAAGGCCTTTGACGATGAAGAGCGTGAGATGCAGCCCGACACATTCGATGCTGCCAAGTCCGAGCGAATAAAGGAGCTCGAAGATCTCGTCGACCAATATCGCAAGGAGATTGATACTCTACAACAAGAATTCAACAGTCTAGAGAAACCTGCTCTCGCCACGACAGGCCAAAAGCGCGCTCTTGACACAGACGCGAATGACGAACGCGTAGGCGAGCTTCGCCGAAAGAACCGCCAACTACAAGACGACCTCAACGCCCTGCAAAAGAAGATGAAGCTCGTCGAATCCGAATACAAAGCACAGCACTCGCAGCTGAAGAAGTTGAAGGAATCTTCCCGAACTCGCGTCCTAGAGCTAAAATCCAACCCTACAGCCGATGCCGAAGCTCTCAAACTAAGTACCGTACGCACTCTCCGCGAAGCAAACGCCCAGCTCCTCGACCAGCTCGAGAACCAAAGAACACCACCTTCCACCGTCCCACTAGCCACGCTCGACGCCGCTAGAGAAGAGCTCGAAGAACTAAAATCCCAACTCGCCTCCTCCTCCAAGAAAATCGTGCGTCTAAAACAGATCTGGACGGCGAAATCTCTCGAGTTCAGAGAAGCTGTTGCATCCATCTTGGGCTGGAAGCTAGATTTCATGCCCAACGGGCGGGTTAAGGTTACCAGTATGTTTAAACCTGCCGATGAAGAAGGGGAGAATAGCATAGTGTTTGATGGCGAGAACGGCACGATGAAGGTTTCGGGTGGAGAGCAGAGTGTTTTTGCGGGCGAGATACGCGATCAGATTGTGTATTGGGTGGAGGGGAGGAAGGAGATACCTTGTTTTCTTAGTGCGCTGACGCTGGAGTTTTGGGAGAGGGGACCCGGCGGGCAGACGATGCAGGTTTAGGAACATGAATATTTGCCACATGGTTGTGTGGTGCATGGCTTATCTGAAAGTAATGAATATTTTAAACAGCTTTTGGCTGGCTGGCAGATCTCAAATATGCTTGCGAACCTGTTAGTAGAGATCGATGGTGGTGTGCCGAGCTGTGGGATTGTATGCTCAAATTAAATCAACGCGGATTTATAGAGCTTCATTCTCTTGTGAAAAGCTAGTTGATTAGTTGTTCGCATGGTTCTGCGAAGCAGTTGATTGGAACACGGTTTCCTTTGGAGGAAATGTTCCCAACGGCACGGCACCCATAGTTTGCATGAATTCCATCAACAACGACAATAGTAAACGTAGCACTGTTGTACATCCAATGCATTTGAGCAAGCTCAGACTGTAGTTGCTTCTGAATACCTTGGACCTAGTCCATCAAAAGCGGTTATCGTTTGGAAGAGGATGGGCATCCAGACTGTGTTGTACTCATAGGACAGAGCAAATTCACCCATAGGTAGCGGTAGCCTATAAATTTTACTATTGCGAACGCATCCCTAATTGTCTGAAAGATTCTGGAAATTTTCAGCTCTATCGCAAACGCGTCTGTGACCAAAAGGCTTTCACAGATTTGGGTGTTATTTCAGAGGTAATAAGCTTGGCCCCCATTGGTAACGCAGCGCAACGTAATCTGAACAGAGCTCTTTTCCGTTCACAAGGCAATAGCGATGTGTGTCCACGAGAAACCTTGGTCTGCTCACCTCTTCTTGTCTGGGAAGTAGGAGACTCCTGCACATGTAACTGTGATGCGTATCGCAATACGCGATTCGACGCCGCAGTTCATCATGGCTGGTCCACGGCTGATTGGCGAACAATTCGGTTGCAGGATGACTAGTAACATCTTCTCTGTGGACCAACTGCCAGCAGCTTGGAATAAGACCAGCGCCTGCTCCATGTGATGAAGGGCTTGGCCTAAAGTGAAAGTTCCTCCTGCGCCTTGTCGCTATGATAACCCAAAGAGGTAAATCGTGTATCCAGTCTCTATTGAGGACATTGGGAGCTCAAATCTCCTGGACGCTCTTGAACAAAGCAACATATACACAATAACATCGAAGGACGTCCTCCAGGTTTCCCAACGTCTTTCCTGTATCTTGTTCAGTGGTCGCGCTGCTAAATACCAAGATGCAAGTGCAAATATGACATGCCCCTTAGAAAGGACTCGTGGGTTGTTTCCGTATCGATACCGTGGGTAGCAACACGGACTCTTGCTCCCAAGAGCATTGCCAAGTGAATTTCTGTTCACGATTGTGACCAAAACATATGTATGATGAAAGGAGTCGTATACAGGAGTACATCCGTTGAGTTGGAGTTTCTTCACTGAATGGAGCTTATACGGAATAAGTCTCTGCTATCACTCTCGCCTATGGCTGCCTGATGAACGGGCCAAGAAAAGCGTTCTGTATTCACGATACAGATACTAAGAAGTATACTGTTGCGCGAAGATCGTAACAACTCATGATTATTCATCTCGTGGACAGCAGGGTGCAAACAAAATTCTCAAATCGAGAAATTCGTCATTCCAGATGGTGTATTCCATAACGCATCCCAAGAGAAGTCGAAAGCGTTCGGGTCCAATATGTCAGACAACAAGAAGCTCGCGTCGTCAAAGTTAGGCATTGCCGGCACGTCGCTCCCATTTCCATTCGCCACAATACTGGTGAGCTCTGTTTCCGACGGCTGTGGCACCTCCCGTGCATTCAGCGATGCGATCTTCGACACGGGATCAGCGCACCGTTCCAAAACATAGTTTGCGAGATCCCAATCATAGTTGTCTCGCGCATACTGAATGTGCGCAATGACGCGTTCGAGGCGGGCGACAGATTTGTTTCGTGTTTCAGGGTCTTGGGTTTCGACAGTGCAGCGAAGCGACACAGTTATAGCGTGTACCAAGAGATGAGTCGCATAAGGCAGCCAAAAGTCCAGGAACTGAGTCTCGCCCATGGTCAATATAAAGTCGAGGACTGCCGATGAAGCGATGCGCAGCTGGTCCATCCGGTTCCGCCCTATACTACCATCTCCGTCGAGAACTGCTGCGCGGAAGATGACGCGGGCAAGTACAAGCCTGATTGAGAGAAATGAGAGCCATAGCATGGGTGTTCCCGGGGGATTTGGAAGAGGGAGCCATTCAGGCAGCTGCGCTTCCAAATCGTTCAGTTCGTGCTTGAAGCGCTCGATTTCCTGAGCAAGCTGTATCCGATCTGGGTTGATCTGGTAGACGAAAGGCAAGATTTCCGCAAGCAGCTCCGTCAAAGAGCATAGGTATACAAAGCAGATAGTAGTCTGCTTCTGCTGCGAGCTCGCCTTGCTACCAATGAGTGACGTCACAGTTGGCCGCGGGACGTCGTAATAGCCTTTTGACACATAGGGCGGTGCGCCGTATGCGACACTAGACCACTGATCGGTTATGAGAACACACCACCAAAGTCGCATTCGAACCGACTTTTCATTCTCCGTAATATTCCACTTTGATGGATCCCTGTGTAGCCCGAATGTCTGCGCCAAGGAAACTGTCCGGCCACAAAGAGTAATGTTGCCGATGATAGAGACCGAAGGCCGTCCAACCTGATCGAGTACAGCAGCTTGTATAGTAGACATTCCAGGACTGAGAAAGTCTTCCAGCGTTGCTGAGATACCTTTGTTCCAGACGTAGTACGAGTTTGGTTTGGGATGCATCTTCAAAGTATCTGACTTGCTCCAATGTGGCGACGCAAGCGCGTAAATAACACACATCAAGTTGTTTGGAACTTTGCCATATTGTCCCGTTCGTAAGGTTTCACACATCTCCTCATCTAGGATGGGAAAATGATAATGGATGTGGTTGAAATATAGCTCAACCACTTCCCGCTTGAAAGGCCCCATGATCTGTTCAACGATCTCGAGTTGCTCTCTACCACAGCCGCTATTGGGCGGTAGGCCAGTGCGAAACCTTGGGACAGTCAGGTACACCACTGGGTCTTTCGCATCGTGTAGAAGTGTTTGGTAGTTGGAAGATTCCACTTCGCCCTCTGCTTTCCTATGCTGTGAAATGTGTCGGTTGAAAATGTCTATATCTTCAGCAAAATGTGGTGCAAGCATGATGGAGGCGGAAGGGTTGTTGGAGGTTTTATGCAAGATGGGTGCTGAGCGCAGTCGAGAAGGGCCATCTTCAGGCTCGCTATGCCGTCGCCGCTTCGAGGGCCGCCGGTCTGAACCTTCATCTGTAGGAGAACTAGTCGTTGAACTTTCGACATATTGGCACTTGAGTCGTCTCTCTCGGCATGATAGACATGGTTCTCCAGGAATGTCGATGTGACATCGGATCTTGCGGGAGCGACATCGTGTACAGGCCGGTACTTTGTGTGAGCGGTATGGCCTGTTCTGGATGGGGGTTGCGCTGGCCATCAAAGGGAGCTCTGATCAGTCGAATATCCTCGTTAACCCTGGGTGGAAGCTCGAGTGGCAGATTGAGGCGGATGTGCGATGCTGGTAGCCCTAGAAAAACACGACAATCCAATGCACAAGCAACAATTGCAAAATTAATTCTTCGCTGCTTCCGAACGTCGCTATCCGCACCGGTTGCATGATGAGGAAATGCAAAAGACGGGATGCAAAGAAGCTGTGGAGGTGACTGGACACCGGTAGCGCAACGGCCTAGACCGCCCCACTTATTCTGGGAAGCTCTTTCCCCACCCGCGCAGGCACGCTTCACATGCAAAACTCCCCAGGCGTGCATTTATTTGCATAGAATACTCGAGTAGCATCCACGCGCCGATTGTGGAAACAATGTTACTGTTCTCACGACACGTTCGTGCTCGCAAACAGTTGCCTCTAATCCTTCCAGGAATCACACGTATACGTCAATTACTCAACGTAGAGCGGATTCCTTTCTGTTTGCTATACGAGTCTATAGTTTATTTTCGCAACGTTGACGATGGGAGATTGCTCTAATGAGCACACCAAGAAAACCAATATGCGAACGAAATGGCGAGCCGCATTACCACGGGTGATGCAAAAAAGAAGAAGCATTTTGCGCTACACAAACGCGAATGAAGTTTTTGGTTGTTCTTGGTGTGTGCCACTAGAGTGCGCTCAACGAAAACAGTGCCTTCCGCCAGAATTGAACTGACGACCTCGTCATTACTAGTGACGCGCTCTACCACTGAGCTAGGAAGGCTGTTGTTGTGTTGGTGATGACTAATCAGAATTTGCAAAATATACTTGGTAACGGGATGGGAGAGCTGGATGTAGTGAATAGGGGTGCTAGGCAGTAAGGACGTATCCACACTTGCACTCTCTGCACCAAAGGACACACCTGGACATGATCGCAATATCCAGATGTAGAACAAAACTTGGCTCGCTGTGATCTCGAGATCGCTCCTTGCCAATGCCGCGACTGGGAATCTCCGCTTGTTGATTACTTTTCCTTCTGCGCACTTCCGCCCTCGGACTTGGACTCAATGTGAGCACGCGACGGCTGGAAGCTATCGTCGCAAACATACAGCCGCCTACCAGACTCAAGTCTCATGCTGTCGTCGCCCGGGCTCTGCCGTGTTGTTATGCAGCTTTTGATGACGAGCGAAATTGCGACTCGACGAGTTCCCGCCGAGGAAAGCAACTCTATGCACGAGGCACCCAGGCTTGCATTTGCCATCTGCATGCAATTACCAGATGCGCAGGATCTTCCTTGGGCCGCCATAGCACTGCTCTTCCGACCTCCTCACCCTGACTTGGCAGATCAGTGAGCCATGTTAGCTGAAGCAGTGTTGCGCCGCGAGGGTACACGTGAACAAAGCGCACAATGAATAAAGGATGATGACGCGAAGGAACTCTTCAAAGCGTCTTAGACCATGTCGCCATCTCAAACGCGCCGATAACGACGCTCGATAAGGGGGTATGCAGCGCCATCCGCACACCAACACAGGGCTGAGGCAGAAAATAGCTCGAGCGCTAAACGGCACCAGGAAATTAGGTGAGCGATCCAATCACGTTTCACGGGTACCTGGACCTAAGCTCAGGCTAATGCGCATCACGGCAAGATGTACATAGTACGGCTGCACGGAGTAGCTCTCATGGTTCGGCCTTGCGAGGCACGCGGCTGTTTCGATCGTGGTTGGCGCTCTGCCGTTTGTTTCCCTGTCTCTCTACCGCGTCCTGCGACGACGCTCCTTCACATCCACGCCGTCTCTCTAATTCCTCTCACGACATCACGTCCTCCTGCAGCCAGGTTGTCGCCTTGCCCTTCTTTCATCGAGCGCCGCCTGCCGCATTTCACTCTTTACCAAACACACCTATAGTTACACCCTCTTTTCTGTCTAGTGCCTACTTCACCCAATACACACGACATCCAACCTTGTGCGCCCTTCGAGCACCACGTTCCTTACAACGAGCCGACTCCATTCGAGACGTTCTTGCAAATAATCGAAGCCCCCCGCTTGCGCGTAATACGCAACCACGCACCATAAGGAACCTCGAACGCAAGAGCTGGCCACACTAAAGTTCACAGTGGAACAATTACCTGAGAACTCTACAAACCAACGACATAAAACTTAATCTACTAAACATCAACTCGACCTTCTTATTACGCCACAATGCACGGCATAGCTCACCAACACGCAGGATCGCATCTTGTGCGACGCCAACGCGGTGGTGGTGACGGTGGCAATGACGATACCGTCGCCATTATTACGCAGTTCATCGCAGTGACCGAAGGAGAAGAACCAGCCGAGCCGACCAGGAAGCCAGGAATCGTACTGCTACCGCCTGTTTCACGCGTCCGCGAGACCACTACTACCGGGGAAGTAGACGAGCCAGAGGAGACCGACAAGCCCACCACAACCGCGAGGATGCCGTCTTCGACCCAGGGTTCTGATAATGGTCTTATCGTGGAGGAGACCGGGATAACCAAGAGCCCGCCCAAAGCTGCCTCGACCCTCATGGTAGCGACCTCGTCTCCCACACCCAGCCCTGCTTCATCCATCGCGGGTCTCGTATCTGCGACAGCCGCCACTATTTCAGCTACCGCTTCTTCTTCTTCTTCTTCTTCTTCTTCGGCCGCCCCCGCAGACTCCGAGGATGGCATGTCTACCGGTGCGAAGGCTGGTCTTGCCCTGGGAGTACTCCTGGTCGTATGTACCGCACTCACTTGTAGCTTGCTCTTGTACCGTCACAAGAAGAATCAAGCGGCTGCAGCCGCCGCCCAGAAGAATGAGAAGACCGCTCCTCATGTGATGGTCGGTGCTGCTCCAGCTGCTAGCATCCGTTCTACTCGCACCGCTTCAACTGCACCCCGTCTCAGCCTGCGACCAGTCACCCAGTTCGATCCAACTTTCAGCAACGAGCAGCGAAAGAGTGGAGCAAACTTGCTCAACGTTGCTGCTGCTGCTGCCGCCGCTGGTGGGGCTGTTGCTCAATCCCAGAGCCGCAACCTCTCACCTTCAGCCTCCGCCGAGCGTTCGACAAGCGCCTGGGAGCGACGTGGTGCTGCAAACGCCCCAGTTGCTGACCCGTTCAAGGATCCTGAGACGCAATCTGGCCCTCCTTCAGCGAACCCCTTCGGAAACAAGGCCGCGGTCGACAATCAGCAAGCTTCAATCCCAGACTCGCCTCCCAATGCTTCTCCAATGGCCTCCGCAATGCACTCTTCCCAGGCTACTGCTGACTTCGCCAACTCAGCTCCGTCTATCGCTGTAGCTGATGTAAACGCTGCTGCACTGGTAGGAGTTGCGTCGCCGATCCCTCCTCCTACCTCTGAGCTTCACCCTCCACCATCAGTCGCCTCCAACAACGCAATAGTTCCCCCAAGCCCGGCATGGACTGAGGATATCCCCGCTTCTCCTGGCCCTGCATCTACCGGTCCCCCTCCTGTCGCAACTGCAATGGCTGGAGCTGGTCCCCAAAGCCCTGCGCCTGGTCCTGTTCCTAATAACGTACATTGTGTTCAACTTGACTTCAAGCCTTCCATGCAAGATGAACTCGATCTCCACGCTGGTCAACTTGTTCGCATGCTTCACGAGTACGATGACGGTTGGGTAAGTCTGGCTTTCCCTCTTGACTGAAGACCATCACTAACCCTTCTCAGGCTCTCTGCATCCGTATGGACCGTTCGCAACAAGGTGTCGTTCCCCGCACGTGTCTCTCCAAGCACCCGGTCAAGCCTCGCAACGGTCCACCTCGCAACGGCCCACCTCGTCACGGCCCACCTCGTCAAGGCCCACCACCACCAGGCAACATGCGCGGCCCTCCTATCCGTCCACAGATGGGTCAAGGTGGTACTCAGCCACGTCCTCTATCGCCAGCCGGTGGTATGAACTCGCTTAGCATGTCCCAAGGTAGCCCCGGTCCCCGTCAAATGTCTCCTCACCAGATGTCGCCTCAGCAAATGCAAGGCCCTCGCATGCGATCAAACAGCAACGCACCTCAGCAAGGTCCTCCTCGTGGTCGTTCCAACAGCAACGCGCCCTACGCCAGTCCACGACGCTCCAAGTCTCCTGGTCCATATGGCGGCGAACCACAGATGGCCCCTCCTACCCAAATGGACAGCCGTCCACGATCCAACTCCGCAAGCCAGGCTGGTAACCCACGACAAGGTCCAGCTCCCGGCCCAAGTCCCATGAACCCTAATGCCATCACCTCCGACGGTCCTGTTCCCATGCCAAGTCGGAAGCCTGTCCTTGGTATGGCCCTGTAAGCTTGGGTCAATCTAAGACCGGTGCTTTTATGAGGAATGTTTTGAGCGGTTTCTTGTCTTTTTTTTTCTCTTTGTCTTCTCCCAACTTGAGGCATCTGTTTCCTTGCGAATCTGTTATCGCATCCCCTTCGCTTAGCTTCGATTCTCAGCAGCGGCCACTCCCATTACGACCTTTTTCTTGGAATATTCATACCGAGACAAGAACTGGCTTTGCAATGGAAGTAGTCCCGCCGCTGCTTGACCTTTTCGCCTTTTGAAACTTATATCTCCGGAGCTTTGCGTTAACCCATCTTGTCACACCTATATGGCGGGTTTCGGAGGAGGCGAGGCGAGATACTTTAGTCGACAATGTCTTGAGGATATTCTTTTAGTTTTTACTATCACCCGTCAGCTGGGAGGGTTTCAGATGGGCTGGAGTGCTCATGTACATATCTTGTTTCCATCACCTTAAGCGTCTAGTGCATATTTACTTACTGTAAGTTCCGGGTCGCTAAGAGTAAGATCGATATGAGATTTTTTGTGGAACAATTAGGTTTTGGTAGGGAATAAAATGAGTATACAAAATGTTTCGTCCTTTCTTCTTTCTTCTTACTTCGCCTAATTTGTTTCTCGTAGCTTCAACAATTGTCTTCAGCCCTCTCACATTGCTGTATTCACCCAGGGATTACTTGAGAGTCCATAGCCTACGCCCTACCGCTCTCATGACAGCATCAAGAGGACACCGTCAGTCACTCAAAAGCACTATCAAGTCATAAAGGAAGGTCAGAGGCATTATACTCCTACCAGCATGTACGAGAACAATCGCACCGAGCCGCTGCCTCAGAGAAGGAGAAACACAACCCAAACGCTAAGCTTTCGGAGCTCTTATTAATCTGTCAGCAACAATCTCTCTAAGAGCCCTTCTTAAGCCCACCAATCATCACATCAAGAGCAAGTTAGTCTGCTGCCACACATTACTCCCTGCACAGTCCCGATGAACCCAACTACAAGGCGCCAGCAGCAAACCCTTCTAGCGTCAGTCAGCTAAGGGTAGAGCAAGAATGCTGCAAATCCCAGCAAAATTCATCACGCGAACGCGTAAACACATCTTTTCATTAGCAGATAATACAACTCAGTTCGCACACAAGAGGCGCAAGCTTGAACTTTAAATCAACAAATTACTGCAAGCTAAGCATCTTGGCAATATCAATAGTTTAAAGGGATGTACAGTCACACGCTAACTTTCTCTATTGTATAATCCCTGTATACCGAGGTGGACGGCGTAACGCGCATGACGGCGTAACGCGCACCCCCACCAAAACAACACTACCTCTTAACACCTAATAACTCCACTACTATAGATCTGATTCAGGAAGCAATTAATAAAATTAATTTACGCGCACTAAGCACATTTTTCTTATATACACAGTTTGCAAAAAAGTATAGTATAGTATAATTTACGCTCTTTTAAAAATACTAAGGTGTTTTGTGGCAGGAGAGAGCATAAGAATAAATAGGAGATAATTATTAATTCTAAGAAGCACTGCAAAAGTGCTGCTATACATACACTGCTGGCTTCGGCCTTTTAAGACAACCTTTTGATATGACCACACATTTTATAGACACCTTTTTAGTAAAAAAAAAGATTTATTGCTAACAACAGGTATTAGGGCTTATGCCCCCTTATTTAGCATTGCCGGCACGCAATTAGTGTGTCGCTCTAGCATGTTTAGATAGAAACAAAGAAAAGTAAGATAAAGACGCGAATCGCCTCCCTACTTAACACGCCTTATCCTGCCTATGCTGCCTACTTATATTAAGGCTTTACTTCTAGGTACTCTTAAACAAATTAAAGAAGTAGTACTATTATTACCTTGCTTTCTAACCTATATATACAACAATAGAACGCCTACTTCTCTTTTCTTACCTCTTTTTTCTCTATCGCCTTTTTAACGTCATGTAACAGCTAGCCTAACTAGTTAATAGTTTCTTTACTTAGCTTATACACAATTAATAAGAAGAGAAGGATACTAAAGTAGAGCATTTTAAGTACTTTGCTAGTATTAGTAAATACTTTATAGATATTGTATTCCTTCTACAACTAGCTAAGTTAAAGCTTAATATTTTTTTTGTATATAGAGATATTACAGATTCTAGAATTGTTTATAAAAGATATAATTATAAAGTTCTAAAGAGGCTAAGTTTGTAGATACTTAATAAACTTAGGTGTCAGTATAATTAGCTTAAGCTAGACTAGTTTAGAGGCTAGGTGTATAATAAAAAAGCTTTCTGTCTTTAGATAAAAGTTAAGGTTAAGGAGATACTTATTATAGAAGTTGTACGCTATTACAGTATGTTGTATATAAATTGTTTATATACAGTGCTGTTTAAAAGGTAAGAAGTAGTAAGTAAGAAGTAGCAGCTTTATAAAGTATTGTAGGCTCCTGCTGCAGTACGTACGTGTCCTTTCCCTCCTCTATTATATTATATTGTAATTCTATTGTAATCCTACTATAATCCTGTTGTTAGCTATAGGCTAGCAATCACTATTAGACACGTTTTAACTAGTGTTGTTTTTTAGTACCTTAGCAAATTTTTTAACCCTAATTATTACTTAGTGGTCTAAGCTTTCCTCCTAGAACTCATCTACCTACTGTTCGAATCTCGTTAACTATACACAATCTTTAAAAAAAAATTACGTGCTTTGTAAAGTACACGTTATGCTAAGCCTTGCTTCTTCGTATAGAGCACTCTACTAAAATAAAAGCTTATTTAGTGTTTTACTTAACTTTTACTTTTTTACAGCTTATTTAATTTATACTTTGTAAGCACTTCTTAAACTTTCAGCGCTTGCGCTATACTAACTAAAGTAGTACTACTAACAGCGCTCTACTAATTATACTTACTAACAACGCTTTTCTAGTCTACTAATTTTAGTACTTTACTATAAGTATTTTTACTTTAAACAAGCGTAACTCTAAATCATTTTTAGTAAACAAGTGTATAACTTACTTAAAAGTTAAAAATACTAGTGCTCTAAAATCCTTGCTTTAGAGCTCACTTCCTGTACGCGTTCGCCGTCGCTCTACTACCTCTACTAACAATAATAACACTGCTCTCAATCGTTGTTAGAGGAGCAAGGGCAAGAGAAAAGGCAAGGCACAGCTTCCTAATATTAATAAATTACGCACCTTTAAGGAGGATCTACAATTCTACGCTTCTAAGGTTAGAGCTAATAAGCATACAACTACTAGGAAAGCTAAGGCTAATTAAGTGGCTGCTAAGCAGGTAGCTGCAGAGAAGGTAGCTGCTAAGCAGGCCGCTGCTAACAAAGCTAAGGATAAGCGTGTTACAAAAGCTTAAAAAAACATCTAGATAATATAGAAAGAGCATAAGCACAAGAAGCTTACTAAGGCTTATAAGCAAGAAGCTTAGAGTTATGCTGTAAACAAAGCTGCTAAGCAAGCTCGCTTAGCTTAAAAGAAAAAGAAGTGCTTAAGGGCAGAGCGTCTTACTAACAACTAGCTCCTTTTTGCTAAAGTAAGAGCTAGTATCAAGAAAATTGCTACTTAGCGCGCTGCTAACAAAGTATAAAATAATAAAAGTAACACCTTAAACTCTAGCATTGCTCCTCTTATTACTTCTTAGCAAGCGTTGTTGCCTGCGAAAGCTCCTGCTTGCCAGCCTACTATTAGGTCTAGTAGTTTTAGTTCTAGGAGCTTTTTGTTGTTTAACAAGGCTCCCTTATTTAATAAAGCTCTTTCTAAATTTTTAAGCAACATTGCTAAGATAACTTATGCTCTTTTTAATAACTTGTTTATTTTTAATAAGCTTAGTCTTACTTTTTTAAAAAAAAAAGTTTACCTTTAGCGTATCTTAAGGCTATAATTATAGTACTCCCTGCATAAACTACTGCATAAGCATTGTTTTTAGCAAAGCAATATTTCTTTACTGCTTTAATAGCCTTTGCGTTAAGACTAGTAAAAAAGCTAAATATTGCTTTTTATATGCTGCTTTTAATTATTATTGCTATGCTTTGTAAGTATCCTTTTTATTAGATTTTAAAAGCATTGCTACCTTTGTCTACTTTCTTAGGCATAATAAGCTTTTAGAATATAGTATTTGTATGCTTGCTACTATTTATGCTTTTCCTTATAACAAGCTTAGCAAAGCTAAGCATACCTTATACACTATTAATCTCTGCTAGGAGTTCTGCTTAAAGGTTAACCTGCTTTCTAATTCTAACAAGCTTAAATAGCCTATTAAATCTACGGCTAAACGCCTAGCTAAGAGCACTAAGAACAATCTTAAGATTGTTACTTTAAGTTCTAATAACTTTGTTAGTTCTTCTTAAAAGAAGCGTAGGCTTTTTTCTGCTTCTTTTGCTGCAAAAAAAGTACCAGTTTAATAAACTAACTTTAATGCTTCTAAAACTTTTTTTCCTTAGCGTTCTAAGCCCCTCGCTTTTGTTAAAAGCAATAATAGCTTTAACGCTGTTTTTAAGCAAGTTTCTACTACTTTTTATTATTCTAAGCTTTCTGTTCTCTAAAACGCTTTTAAAACTAAGCTTAGTTGTCTTATACGCAACTTTAACAAGCTGTTGTTTTTTTAGTTTTATTACTAATAACATTATACATATACTTAAATATAAAACTTTTAAAAAGAAGGCTTAAAAAGCCCCACCTCTTTTGTTAAAAAATTCTAAATTTGCTTTTTAGTAATTGCTTTTTAAGCAATTAGTGCTTAAGAGTTTAGTTTGTCTTTTAGTGTACTTTCGAAGCACTAGTCTTTAAACTTTTATAATTACAATACTCTTATAAAGTTCAAACACGCTGTAGTGTATAATAACCTTGCGCTTTAGCACTTGAAATTCTTTCTTTACCTACTTTATAATGCAACTAATGCTTAAACTTTTTTTAAGTTAAGTAGTTTTTTAAACCTTTTAAAAAGTTAAGCAGATAAGTGCTTAGTAAAACTATCTGCTAGCATGCTTTTTATTTTCAGGTACTTTACCTCAAAAGAGCCTTTTATATATCTTTATCAAAGCTACATGTTTTGTATCAAAACATGTAAACATAGCGTAGGCGTATAGTAATATGCTTATTTGCACTAACAACTAGCCTTATAGTTTATTAGTTATTATAATTTTTTTAAGGTGCTCTTAATGTTAAGGTAGGCTCTTACAAAAGTCTTTTCAATGCTATTGTTTCTTTACTAACATGCTTTAGAGCAAGAAGTTCTGCTTTAGTAGTTAAAGATGTAACTGTTGCTTAACAAGCTGCTTTTTAAACAATTGCTTTTTTAAAAAGTATTATTATATAGCCTTGCAAAGAGCGTCTTGTCTCGAAATTATTAGTACATAAAGCGTTTTTGCAGATTATTTGCTTTACTCATTTATAAGCACTATAGCTTATTGCTTAGTATTTTGTGTAATAAAAGTATATAATTACTTTATTAACTGCTTTAAAATGTGCTTTGCTTAAATTTGTAAGAAAGTAAAATAGTTAAAATACAGTATATACTATATTAGAACTAAGCATTTTTGCAGTATAGAGCACTAAGCCTACTTTTTTCCAAAAATCTTTAACTTCCTGCTTAGTTAAGTCGCTAGTGCTCTTTTTAAGCTCTTTTCAAGGGAGTGGTATACTTAAGTAATAAAACAAATTAGCTAAATTAAATTTTTTATCGATTTTATCAATATACTTGTTATGTATAAGCATTATTGTCCTAAATGCTTTATTGCGCAGGACTTTTACTTCTAAGAACTACTAAACTGCTTCCTTTTTCTTTACGTTTTTTGCTTTTTTAACAGTGCTTATGATATGCTGTGCTTCTTTTAGTCTTGCTTTGCATTACATTAAGAGTATATTATTAATATAAAAGAGTAGCAGAATTTTCCTTTACTTATTGAAGAAAAAGTAAGGCTCTTCTTTTAATGCAATAAAGCCTACTTTCTTAACAGTTCTTAACATTTTCTTATACTTAAGTAATAGTAAGTCTTCTAGACTGTAAAGTGCTCTCTTTAGTCTTACATACTTGCCTACTTTCTTGTATTTATTTAGCAACTTGTATATAACTTTTAGTTTGTGCTCTTTGTAAGCATAAAAGAATGCTTTAACAACGTTGTATATTGCCAGCCTATGGCTGGCAATCGCCGTTTGACACGTTTCAACTGGTGTCGTTTTTTGGTACCTTAGCAAATTTTTTTGACCCTGATTATCGCTCGGTGGTCTGAGCTTTCCTCCCAGAACTCATTCACCCACCGTTCGAATCTCGTTGACTACACACAATCTTTTTTTTTGACTTTTGCGATTGATTAGTAGAGGGTAGCTGCTTTTCACTTTTTTGGAACCCCATTTTGACTACAACAACAACCACCACCTTTGACACCTTGAATAATAAATTAACAACGTTGTTTTACACAATTTTTAATTTAATTTTGCTGCTATCGCTATAGCATTTCTAAAGAATCGTGCTGTAAGCGTTGCTGCGTATGTTAATTATATTGTATTAAGCACTTATAAGTCTTTTTATATAATAATCTAAGCTTTGCATTTAAGAAAATAGCTATCTTAGTTAAGTTTGTAAGTAAAGACTTATTTAAGCAAGAATAGCTGCTTTTTTATTATAAATTGTTTACCCTCTTCTTAAGTTCCTTTTCTTAACAGTGTGTTAATTTCTTTTTAAGCTGCTTGTAAAAAAAGCTTTTTGTAAAAATAAGTAGAGAGATCTCTTTATTTTTTTAAAAGTGTTAGTAGCCTGTTGTTATGCAGTTTAGTATATAGTTAAAGTTTTAAGTTTACACTTAAATTAGCAGTAGTAATTATAGCATTTACTATTGCATGTTTTCTTTTGTCTTCTTCTGCTTTATGTGTAGTTTCAACAAGAGCACTTAGTAAGTTATTACTTTTTAAAGCTATGCTTATTTTATAAAGTGCATGTGCTCCTAAGCTTCTAGCCTTGTTACTACTCCCTTTATCTTTTAAATTAAGTACTTAAGCAGGTTAGTAGCCTATAATCTTTTTTTACTCTTTAAGGTCTTAGAGCTACTAGTATTTCCTACTTATTTCCCGCTGCAGAAGGCGCAGGAGGAGAATAAGTAAAAGCATTTAAAGTGCTCTGCACTCTTAGTTAATAAGCTGTATATTGCTTACTTTAATAACAGCTCTCCTAAATAGTATGCTCTTTATTTAAAAATACAGGCAGGCGCTCTTTTCTAGTTAGGTGCACATCCCGGGCGCTGCCTTTATATTCTAGACTAGCGCATTGCTAGTACGCTCTAAGCTCTAGTATATACTTTAAACTAAAAAGTCTTGTTTGCTTATAAGAGTTTGCACAAATTCCTAGTAAATTACTAGCTGTGCTTTTTACTTATACAGAAGATAAATTAACTGCTTTTTTTAAAGTAAGCTAGCTAGCCTGCTCTGTTAGAGCTTATAACTTATTACCCCTTATCTCTTAAATAAGTTCCCTACTTAATTTAGTCCTTTACAGCTTACCTGCTGTAATTTAAAGTTGCTTATAAAAGTTTTTAAAAGCTTCTCTTATATTGCGCAGCTTATCCTTGTGTAATCAGTTTATCATTATAGTAAGCTCTTCTATTATATACCCTAGAGTATTAGTGTCTTTATTTTCATAGAAAAGCTTCTTATTAAATGTGACGTTCTAAGTTGTAATAACTTAGTTAAGCACTAGGACTTATATTCTATAAATGTTAGATGCTCTATATCTTACTAATATTTAATATGGCCCTCAGGATTCATCTTAAGTCCTCTGCAATCTCTACTAGCTGCTCTCTCTCTATTTAAAGGGTATGCTCTGCAGCCGTATATATATACTGTACTCTCATTAGAGCGCAGGTTAGCTGTGTCTACTCTAACTTTTTCCTAAATTTTGTTGCACTATTTATTAAGCACTGTATTTAGAGCTTAAAAATTATAAGCATATAATAGACTTACATTATAGAGCTAGGCTGCTGCTTTAATAATTTCTAGCCAGAGTTCTGTTAGCAAGTTTGCTCTAATTCTTATTTTAATTACTTTTATAATAAGTTCTTAGCTTGCTTTTTCTGCACTACTATTTAGTTTGTGCGTGTATACTAGTGTGCTTTTAATACTAATTTCCTGCTTCTCTGCCTAGATTTTAAATTTTAACTTTCCTCTACAAGAAAGCGTTGCGATGTTGTTATTTTAAAGAATTACGTATGTGTTAAGCTTGTAGCGTGTTCTAAGAAAGTTAGTAAAGTTTTTAAATACTCTTATTATTTTTATAAGCATTTTCGCTTATAGAGTATATTAATAAAGCTTTGTACTATAATTGTTCTTAAGCACTATAGTTTAGAGCTCTCTGTTTCGCCTAATTAGCATGTTAAATAGATCCTATGCTATCCTCTAGTATAGTTAAGGTGCTTTCTCTTTTAGTTATTGTGGGAGCTGAAAAGGAGCAATTGCTTGATCAGAAGGAGTAGAATGAGTGTATTGATCAACTAAGTGCCACAACAAAGTGGTCAATAACTACTTAAGAGGAATAAGACAATCTAGCCCGTATATATAGGCGCTAGTGCGATCTTCACGTGTTTAGCTTACTAGGATCACCTGCTCAACAGGGTGACCTGCATGTTGCGCATGTTAATACTCTAACACACCCCCTAGGTTAGTGAGATACTATTGATCTGAGCTGTAAGCAACTAGGCAATTGTAATAAATTAAGGTTGTTAATTAAGAGGTCCCTCTATAATTATAGCTTTTTCTACTTAATCCTCTGTTGTTGTAGTGATGCTGCTTGTTGATGTTTTAATTAATCTTAGTAGTCCTTATATTAAAATATTAGATAGACCCTAAATATCGCGTAATTAGTTAGTGCGCAGCCTCTACAACAATATTTATTACGTTTACTACTCCTCTAAAACTTTTGTCCTTAACTTTACTCTAATATTAATTACTAAGCTTTTTAGGATTGTCTTAACTACTATTACTAACATAGTAAGCAGTGTTACTCTATTATTCTCTTACTAATTAGCTGCTAATCTTGTGTAGACTGCCTCTAGTAATAATAAGCGCAAGCGTTGTTTAGAAAGCTGCTGTTATAAGCGTAAGAATAGTGCTAAGCATAAGCGTCGCGATTGTTAAAGCCTGTTTAATAATAAGATTTATCAAGCAGCTAATCTTTAAAATAATAAGAATTAGTTACTGCTACTATTTAATTTATACGCTTATTGCAAGATATCTAGTAGCTCTACTTAGAAGCTAATTACTTTACTTACTAAATTAAGTCTGCTGTTAAGTCCTTGCTTAATTTTTAATTTACATAAGATTCTAACTAAGCAATTAAGCTAGCGCAAGGGCAAGGCTCTTTAGGAGCTAATATAAAAGTCTTAGTAGCTTACTATTTAAGCAGCGTTCTGTAATTAGTAACAAGACAATAGTGATAGCCTACAAACGCCTATTAAGCTGTCTACTAGGCACAACGCGCCCCCCTTAACCTAGAGAAAGGCGCCTAATAGCTCTTTAAAGATTACTGCTAATCTATTATACTCTTGTGTTCTGCCTTGTAAGCGATGCATAAAAAAGATACTAAATAGTTTATACGCTAAATACTAGTTTAATTGCGTTTAGACTAGTAGTTAGAGTAGCTTACGCTACAGTAGTTGCTTGTTGTATACCTGCTCTACAGTTAATATTAATCTCGCTAATTAATTTATAACTATATATAAAGATAAAGTAGTAAGTTTCTAATCTCTTAAGCTTCTTGCTTAGCTTACTAACTAGTTTTTTAGGAATAGAACAACAACAAAATGTACTAAGCTACAAAAGCTTAACTACTTAAAGATATTATTGCTTACTGCAAAGAGATTAATAGTACAGAGGGGTGACATCGAAAAAGAGACTTTTAAAAAGTTATACATTTTAAAGCTTTTTATATAGTTAACTAGAGGTGCTAGGACTATGATTGTTAAAGTTTTGAAAAGCCAAGAACTTCCATTTCAAGTTAGGCTATTAGTACGCCTGCTTAGTAAGCAAAATAGAGGAGATAAAAAGCAGTAAAAACGGGTGGAAAAAAATGGCTAGATAAATCTAGCTACAACTTTTTAATAAGCGTATCAAAATCACTAAAATTAAGACCTGTAATACTAGATTATATAAGCATTACGTAAGCAAAGTCTTGGCACAAGTTTATAATTTAATAAGTTTAGAAATAGAAATATAATAAAAAGTACGCTAAAAAAGTACACTAAAATTACGTAAGCTTTTTTAGCGTTAGTCTATATAATAATCTCTTTCTAACCTAAGATTTTCTCTTCTTTATTATCTCTCTATGTCAGTCAAACTTTCTAAGTTTGAAAAACAAGTCTATACTTTATCTTTACAACAAAAATATACTAGTACTATTAGTACCATACTAGAAAAATCTTACAAATCTATTGATAATACTTTACAACGTATTGAAAAGAATTTTTTTTTTTTTACCACTTTCTACGCCTAAACAGCGCCTGCCTACAAAGGTCTCTAAAAGAGCTACGCGAGTAGTTAATAGAGACCTAGAAAGAAGTCCTAAGAAAACAAATAAGCGTATTCTATAAGAAAATAGTT
Organism: Alternaria sp. 'sect. Undifilum'; assembly: GCA_024321975.1. NCBI lineage: Eukaryota > Fungi > Ascomycota > Dothideomycetes > Pleosporales > Pleosporaceae > Alternaria > Alternaria sp. 'sect. Undifilum'. The sequence continues at coordinate 1,709,997 of JAJJZI010000006.1, forward strand.
TATCTTTTTCTACTAGAAGCTTACAACGCTTATTAAAAGCAGAGAAATACTCTATTTCTACTGCTAAGAAAAAACAGCTTTTAAACGAGAAAAGAGCTTTAAATCGCAAGAAATACGCTAAGAAGACTATAAAAATATTAAAAAATATTAACTTTAGAAAAGTTATATTTTCTAACAAGTCTTCTATTTAGCGTAGACACGGCGCTAGGCAAGAATACGTCCGAAAAAGAAGACATAAGCAACTTGGCAAGGAATAGGTGTCCACTACAAATACAATTAAGTTTTAAAATATTTCAATTAACCTTAGAATTTTACTAGAAAATCTAGTATTTTTCTAGTATTTTAAATTATTTATAGCTAGCCTGCTAACTAAGATATAGCTCGCGATATTTCTATCTCAGTTTAGGGAGCTATTTAGCTAGGTAGTAGATCTAAGTTACACATAACTAGATCACTAAAAGATACTACAACCTTTTCAAATACTTAATATTTGAAAGAAGTTTTAAATCCTATTTTTAAACCTCTTTTTAAAAGAGGTAAGTACAAACTCTCTTAATTTTTACTTTAAAAGGCTATAACTTTGTTATTACTCTATGATTTTTTAATATTATTTTATATTCAAAAAGCTTATAGCTAATTCTATTTAGGCTAGAAATTTTAGCAGGATAACGCCAAGATCCATAAAACGCCACAAGTTATCGCCTAGTTTTCTAGAAATAGGATTCCCCTTTTCAAGCATCCTGCCTATAGCCTAGATTTAAATCCTATAGAAAAGGTTTGGAGTCTACTTAAAAACGCGCTAGGAAAAAGGCCTATTGCCTCTTTAGGCATAGGTAAAAGCGTTAAAGCAGTAGAATTGTTTAAAAAGGCAATTATAGAAGAGTGGGACCTTATACCACAACAGGCGATTAATAATTGTATTAATTCTTTACCTAGGCGTTATTTAGCTGTTAAAGCTGCTAAAGGTTGGTATACTAAGTACTAGTTACTAGCTTTAGCTACTTCAATATAAAAAAACCTTAAAAAATAACTCTCTTATCTAACTATTCTAGTTATATTTAGAATAATTATTAATATTAATACATTATAGATCTTACACTATTATATAACACTTCGAACTTTTAGCTAAAAAGATACTGTGAATAAAAAGTTGTAGCTACATTTATTAAGGCTTTTTTTATTAGCTGTTTTTACTGCTTTTTATCTTTCCCATTAGGCTTAATAATCAGGCTTACTAATAACCTAACTTACAAAGGAAGTTCTTGGCTTTTCAAAACTCTAAAAATTATAGTCCTAGCACCTCTAGTTGATTATATATAGAGTTTGAAAAAGTATAACTTTTCAAAAGTCTCTTTTTCGATGTCACCCTACTGTAGTGTTACAACTACTAAGCCTTCTTTATAGAAGGCCTCCGCTAATAATTTTCAAGCTTAAGAAATATTGTATTGCAGTTTTGCTACTTAACCTCCTACTCCTGCTCCTGCTCCCGCGTTCGCTCCTGCTTAGCAACCCGCTTAACAGCCGCAAATAAAGGCTTATTATCTGTAGTAGCAGCAGTAACAACAACATAAGCAACTTTAATAATAACAACTTCTTTAGCAATTGTCTCTTTAAGAACAGCATGCTTAAGAAATGCTTTTTCTACCTGTTCTATATAATTGCCCTTAAGTTTGCTGTCCTAATCGCTATACAAATTGTTTATATAAGCACAATTATTATACTAAAGTAAGGAGGCGATTATTGAACAACTCTATGTATAGAAGTAATAAGTTAGAATCGCGCTGCAACGCTGCTTACCTTAGAACTTTTGCTATTTAAGCTTAGATGGCTTAAATTACTCTTAAGCTAGCTGAAGCTAAGCAGGCTAAGCGTGATGTAATAATAGAGTCTAGCGAGTATAATAAGTCTAATGCTAATTAGTAATAAGGCTCCTAGTCTTAGTTTAATTATCTAGCTTAAGTTCTCCCGTTTATTGTAAGCAATTAAGAGGAGACTTAGCCTAGTATATAGATGTTGCTGCTTAATACAAATTTTTTGCTTGTTAATTTTTATTTCTTTTAATTAAGTACTTAACTTGCTTAAGGTTAAATAACTGCTTAAACTTCTTAAACTGTTATCAGGTGAGAAACTTAGATAGTCTATTAGCTAGTATAATTGCTGTTTCTAGGTACTTAACCTAAAATAATCTTTTAGCATATTCCTGCTGCAGCTACATATTTTGTAACTTTATATGCCTTAATTAAGTGCTAATCTGCTTATTCTTCTTAACTACAAGCTTAATTGTTTATTAATTATTATACTAAACTGTCTAGACGTCTCCTAGATTAAGAGACAGCTTACAAAAGAAGCGCTTAAGGGCTATAGCCTTCTTAGTAGTATACTTAAGGGCGAGTAGCTTAGCCTTAGTAGTTAATGTAGTAACTGTAGTCTGCTAAGCTGCCTTCCAAAATATTAGACTACTATATAAGATAGCTATATAACTATAGGATAATTAGCAAGTTTCTTAATTATTTATAAAGGAAGCGTTGCCTGTAATTATTAAGTCTAGGCTATTATAGTTCCTGTACTAGATCACGTCCTATCTTGTCTAATAGAAGTACATAATCACCTGTTTAACAGCTTTTATATACTAATTACTAGGGTTTGTAAGGAAGTGTAAAAGCTTTAAGATTAAGTAAGTAATATTTAGTTGCAGCATAATAGCTGTGTATAGCACTAAACTAACTGTTGCAGATTAAGCTACTCAGCTGTTTCTCTACAGAATCCAGGTGCTCAAATCATACCTGGAATATACAATCAACCTACAATCAATTGATTACTAGGAGCTATTACGCTACTAGTATTTCTTATCATTGTTATCAATTGATTGTTGTGATCAATGACGTTCAGGATTACGCAATCTACTATAGATTACGCAATCTACTACGCAAGCTATTGCGTAATACAGATCTTTCTAGAATGCAAGTTACAGGTATATATAGACTGTAGTTTAGCAGATAGTTAGGAATCAAGACAGAAAGCAAGATAAAGAGATAAGACAATACAATTGTTATCTTCTACAATACTGTCTTCCCCTAGTCTCTATATTCTATTCTCTTATCCTTATCTTTCACCCTGCGCACCTCCTCCTCAATCTCCAACAGGTTATAAGCCTAGATTAGGCTGCCTCTGAGTCTATTACAAACAAGTAGAAGGCAGAGACCTCTACCTCTGAGTTGATAGTAGAACAAGCAACTATACCTGGAGATCGAATCCGCAACAGTTCTTCCTGTGTATTCTATCTCTTCTATCTAGTCTCCTTTTGAAGGAGAAGGAGGAGGAGAAGTTCTCCTAGATTTATACTCTTTAGGCTTGTCTCTACCTTTAGAGTACTTCTCTATTCTATAGAGGTAATTAGCAATCTCTATTGCTTTGTTTTGCAGGCTATCTAAATCCTTATAAGTAATACTTACAAGTTTGTCTTAAAGTTTCTAAATAAGACTTTTTTAGAAAAGCATTATCGTTGTATCCTTGTCTAAGCTACTATTAGATAATAGCAGTTGCTCCTAGAATTCTATAATATATTTGTAGATGCTTTTCTTGCTTTAGCTTATAGACTAGAGCTTGTTCTTAGCTCTCTCTGCGCTATAGAGATCGCCAAACATTTAGTTAAAGACGTTTAATAACTTATTAAGGTTTTATAAATTAAAAGTCCCTATTTAGTTAAGGAAAGGCAAGGTAAGAGTTACAGCTAAGCCTTTTAGTCAGCTAAAGGCGTAATCGCAAGTCCTTTTATTTGTATTAAAATCTTCTTTATTATTTTCTACCTTAGCAGTAAGTTGTTGTTAAAAGATTTAGTACATCTTTCTATTTCTATTAAAGGTATCGAGATCTAGTTGTTTAAAACGCCTAGGCGTTTAAGCTTATTAGTTCCCTAGGGCAGCTAATAGGGTAGGTAACTAAGGTAGTAGTTAAGGTTGTTGTTCTACTCTAGGCTCCCTTTCTTGTTGCAATGTGCCTATAGCCTCCTAAGCTTAAAAGGCTTCCTGTATCCTTGTAGAAGCAGCTATCTTATCTAGGCTACCTGCTCTTTAAAGACCTTCTAAAGTAGTCTCTACTTTAGGTCTACTAACACTATATTAGTGTAGTTCTACTATCCTTATAACTAAAAAAGCTGCTAAGGGTTCTGCTATTATATTTATAGGTACTTGCTAGTACTCTATTATTGTCAGCAGGGATCGTTGTAGGTGCTACTACGCTTAGTAGGCTTATCCTTCATGTAGGAGCTACTATGCTTAGTAGGCTTATCCTTTCGTGTAGGAGCTACTACGCTTGGTAGGCTTATTCTTTGTCTATTTTCTAGGGCTACTACACCTAGTAGGCTTGTCTAACGAATTTAAACGCCTTAGGGACTTATACAGAGGGGTGACAAAAAAAAAGATGTCAAAAAAGTTATAGTTTTTAAAGCTTTATATTTCGACAACTAGAAGTACTATACCCAAAAGAATTAGTGATTTGGAAAGCTAATATCTTCCTTTTTAAGTTGGGTGGCTTAGTAAGCTGTTTAGTCAGCATGGTTGTCCCTGTAATCTTGCTTAAAATAAGATGGAAAAAAAGTGAAAATAGATTTTAGTATAACTTTCTTATAATTGTATAAAAACACGCTAAGAAAAAAATAAGTTTAATAAGCTTACAAAAGTATAACGTAAGCGTATTTTAGAGGCTTACATCTTAATTTCTTAGAGTTTAATGAAAGGGTAAAAAAAGGTTGCTTACGTAAGCGCTAATTACGTAATAGCTTAGTAAGCTTTTAGTATATGAACTCCTCTTATTTATCCTAACTTGCCTTTTTTATAATACCTCCTCTATGTCTCGCAATCTTTCTTAATTTGAGCAAGAAGTTTATACTTTATATTTACAAAACAAGCCTATTTCTTAAATTAGTAATTTACTAGAAAAGTCCTCTAGAAGTATTACCAATACTCTTTATTGAATAAAACAAAAAAAACGCTCCTTTATCTACTTTTAGGCCTTAAAAAGGTCGTCCTACAAAGATCTTAAATAAAGCAAAAAGAGTGCTTAATAGAGACCTTACTAAAAGCTTTAAAATGTCAAATCAACGTCTTTTAAAAGAAAATAGTCTAGATCTTTCTATTAGAAGCTTACAACGCTTTTTAAAAAAAGAGAACTATTCTATTAACATTTCTTAAAAAAAGACGCCTTTAGACGCTGAAAAGGCTTCTAATCGTTATATTTACGCTAAGCAATTACTTAAAAACCTCAAAAATATTAACTTTGATAAAGTTATATTTTTAGACGAGTCTGCTATTAAGCGAGGGCACAGTGCTAGGACAGAATACTATTAAACACGGCAAAATAATAGGGTTAGAAGGAAAATAGTTTCTACAACTAACACAAGTAAGTTTAAAAAAACTCTATTTAACTAAAAAAACTAACTTTAATATATCTATAATTTTCTTATTATTGTAATCTATTTTTAGCACACTTACTAATTAAGTTATAAGTTAAAATATTTCTATTTAAGTTTAGGGAGCGATTTAGATAGGTAGTAGATCTAAATTAGTAGTAATTAAAAGCCCTTTAATTACTACTCCTTTTAGGAGTTTAGACTATATTAAAAAGATCCTTACTTATATAGTAAAACCTGCGATAAAAAAAGGTAAGTTACATATACTCTTTTTTTCTACTTAGAGAGTGTTTACTCTATATTTAAATTATAAAGTAGTAATCTTTTTTTATATAATAAAAGGACTTACTAACCTCTATATAGGCTGGAAGTTTTAACAGGATAACGCTAGAATTTATAATACTCTAGAAGTTTTATCTTAGTTCTCTAGGAATGGGATATTAGTTTTTAAGCATCCTGCTTATAGTCCTAATCTAAATCCTATAGAAAACGTGTAGGCCTTGCTAAAAAACGCTTTAGCTAAAAGGCCTATTACTTCTTTAGGTATAGGAAAGAGTAAAAAAAGTATAGCAGCCTTAAAGGCTGCTATTAGGGAGAAATAGGATCAATTACCTTAAAAGGCGATTAATAATTGTATTCTATCTTTACTAAGGCGTTATTTGGACGTTAAGGAAGCTGAAGGCTGGTACACTAAGTATTAGTAAGCTTTTTTCGTTATTTATCGAGAAAAAACCCTAAAAACAAGCTCTTTATTACTACTTAATAGTTTTTTTACAATTCCCTTCAATTTTACACACCAAAGAGTTCAACTAGTATTAACTAATATATTTACTTTATAGCAATATTTGTACCTTCAAAAAAAATTGTTATTTATTCTTGAGTTTTTTATCTTCATTTTCACTTCTGAATTTGAGCGCAAAGGTAATTACTAAGCAGCCTACTAAGTGGCCTAATTTAAAGAAGAAGATCTTGGCTTTCCAAATCACTAACCATTTTGGGTATAGCCCTTCTGGTTGTAGAAATAAAAAGCTTTGAAAACTATAACTTTTTTGTCATCTTTTTTTTCACCCCTCTGTAATTAAAGACAATGCGCACAAGCGCTTATATAGCATAAGAGAATAGGTTACTTAAGACTAAGTGCGCTTAAGCACCTTATACAGCAATCTAAGAAGCTAAAGATTACTAAAGTGCTTACAGTAGAATGCGACGCCTGTAGAAAAGCAAAAGCTAAAAGGCTAATCTACCGCACACTGCGCAGAATTAATAAAGCTCAAGGAGAACGCATCTTACTTAACTTTAATAATTATAAAGCTAACAGCTTAACTAAAGAAAAAAGCTAAATACTAATTATAGATTAAGTTACTAGATTTATGAAGAACTATTACTTTGAGAACAATTAAACAATACAGACTATCATAAAGTTACTAAAGTCTTTTATAATTCTTATGAAGACCTAATTTAATATTACAGTAAAAGTTATTAAAACTAATAACAAGATTGTTATAGTTAAACTAGAAGTAGCTTGTTAGGCAGAGTCCTAAGGCATGCAATTTAAGCTTTCTGCCCTTAATACCTAAGTACAGAACGGTAGAGCAGAACGCTTAAGAGATGTAATTAAGGATAAAGTACAAGCAATGCGACTAGACGTTAACCTGCTATAGCTACTCTAGCCTAAGATTACTTAATTAGTGGTATATCTCTATAATCAAACACCCTAATATGCAAATTAATAGAAATTACTATATTAAGAGTTCTTTACGCATAATATATACAAAAACAGAATTATTACCTTGCTATGCAAACTCTACTAAGGCTACCTACAAGTATACAGGTGTAAGGCGTTTGCAATAATAAATAATATAAAGTGCGGCAAGCGTAAACTACAGCAACTTAATCTTAAGGCATAGATTAGATACCTAGTTAGATATTGATCTACAAACATTTACTGTATATAGGTACTAACTATATCTAAGGTAATTACTACACGCAATGTAGTATTAAACAAAGAATTAATCTTTACTAGAAATAAGAAGAATGTTATAGATAACCTAATACATAGCACCCTTAAAGAGATTAAGGTATAGATTAGGACTGTGGAACTTCTTCTAGGGATTACAAATAACTAAGAGGAGACACAATCTTTTTTTAAAGATAAGTTCTTTAATAAAGAGCTTATACAGAAAGAAACACTTAATTAATATAATTAGCGCGGAAGAAAGGTTTAAGTAGCTTATCCCTTACTACTACTAACGCCTCTATTAGTAGCCCTCTTAACTAATCTTATAATAGCAGAGAGCATTAGGCGTGTAGATAATCCTCTTAATATTAAGAGTTAGAGCGTCGCCCTTGCGCAGCTATTAAACTCTAGGCCTAATTACCTCTTAAGTACTAGCCGTAGCGAGTGTCCTAATCCACGCAGTGCTGATATAGGATTAAAATTTGTTAGTAAAACTCTTTAAAAAAAACTAGACAGACCTATAAGCTTTAGCGTTTATAGTAGGTGCAAGAGCAGAAGAAGTTTAACAACTAAACAATAAGAAACTTAATAGCACAGCGGTTAATTAATTGCTTAAAGGCTAAAGTTATAACTAGATGCCTTTTTTAAGTAAGCTCTCGCTAGCGCTAAGTCTAAATTAACTAAAGGAGAATTATATATTCTACTAGTTGTTTAAAAAAGCTAAAGAGGATCACCTTTTAAGCTATATGCAATTAAACTTATAGTTAAAAGTCCTAATACAAGAAGCACAACTAACTAAGACCTTAATACTTAAGTTTATGTAGGTATATACTTACAATATTGGCTTCGGCCTTTTGAGACAACCTTTTGATGTGACCACACATTTTGTAGACACCATTTTAGTAAAAAAGATTTATTGCTAACAACAGGTATCCGGGCTCATGCCCCCTTGTTCAGCATTGCCGGCACGCAATTAGTGTGTCGCATGTTTAGACAGAAACGAAGAAAAGCAAGACAAAGACTCGAATCACCTCCTAACTTAACGCGCCCTATCCCGCCTATACCGCCTACTTATGTTAAGGCTTTACTTCTAGGTACTCTCGGACAAATTAAAGAAGCAGTACCATCATCACCTTGCTTTCTAACCTATACATACGACGATAGAACGCCCACTCCTCCTTTCTCGCCTTTTTCTTCTCTATCGCCATTTCAACGTCATGCAACAGCTAGCCTAACTAGTTAATAGTTTCTTTACTTAGCCTATGCACGATTAACAAGAAGAGAGGGATACTAAAGCAGAGTATTTTAAGTACTTTGCTAGTATTAGCAAACACCCTGTAGATCTTATATTCTTTCTACAACTAGCTAAGTTAAGGCTTAACATTCTTTTCGTATATAGAGATATTGCAGATTCTAGAGTTGTTTATAAGGGATATAATTATAAAGTCCTAAAGAGGCTGAGTTTGTAGATGCTTAATAAACTTAGGTGTCCGCATAATTAGCTTAAGCTAGACTAGTTTAGGGGCTAGGTGTACAATAGGAAAGCTTCCTGTCTTTAGATAAGAGTTAAGGTTAAGGAGATGCTCGTCGCAGAGGTTGCACGCTATTGCAGCGTATTATATGCAAATCGTTTATATGCAGTACTGTTCAAAAGGTAAGAAGCAGTAGGTGAGAAGCAGCAGCTTTATAAAGTATTGCAGTCTCCCGCTGCGGTACGTACGTGTCCTTTCCCTCCTCTATCACATTATGTTGCAATCCTATTGCAATCCTACTGTAATCCTGTTGTTAGCTATAGGCTGGCAATCGCCGTTGGACACGTTTTAACTGGTGTTGTTTTTTAGTACCTTAGCAAATTTTTTAATCCTAATTATCGCTCAGTAGTCTGAGCTTTCCTCCTAGAACTCATCTACTCACCGTTTGAATTTCGTCAACTACACACAATCTTTTTTTGACTTTTGCAACTGATTAGTAGAGGGCAGCTGCTTTTCACTTTTTTAGAAAACCCATTTTGACTACAACAACAACCACCACCTTTGATACCTTAAAAATAAATACTTACAATATTAATAAGAATTATTAGTTTATTAAGTGCAAAGCCCGCGTAGTTGTATAGGGCAATTAACAGCGTAACGTTACTACTTAAGATACTTATACTGTAACGTTAACAGGACAATCCTTTTAAATAGCAATTGTAATTGCTGCTTAATTTAACCTTAAGCTTAAGTAGTACAACGTTACTAACGCCTTCGTATACGCACAGATTAATTAAGTTGTATACATAAGAATACTGCGTAAATACGCAACTAAGGGCATAATCTTAAATTTTAATAAAGCTTTGTACGGCTTTTAGATATTGCTACTACTATAGTAACAGGATATTACTACCTATATCTAAAGATGTAGATTTACTGCTGTTCTATATAAGCTATGTTACATAATCTATTAAGGGATCTTTGTGTTCTTCTACATTAATAATATTATTGTAATGTAAAGCAAGGACTATAGATTAGACGCGCAAGCAGCTGTTAAAGATATAAAAAAGAAGTACTGTATAACTAGAGAAGACTATCTGCATTAGTTTTTAGGCATAGAGTTAATTAGAAATTAATTATAACGCAAAATTTAAATCTCCTAATTAGCATATATTAAGAAGATTAACTGACTAGTAAGCAATTACTTAATTAAGAGCAATACCCTAATAATTAAAGATAAGCTGCTGCCCTAAGGCAGCTACGCGACTCTTAGGGAAATTAACCTCTACTAACAAAAGATTAAATTACTCCTATTTGCAGCAGTTAACACAAGACCTAACACAGCCTTCGCAGTATCACGCCTAGCACAATTCCTTACAAATCCTAGACCTAATTACTAGTTAGCAGCTAATCGCGTACTGCTATACCTTAACTATACCTAAACCCTCGCACTACAATTTAGTAGATATAATTACTTAGTTGTTGCAAGTAACGCCTTATTTGCTAATAATACACTTAATTGCAAGAGCTCCTAAAAATATATAATTAAACTGTTTAGCAGACTAATAGCTTAGAGAGCAAATAAACAAGATACAGTTACAACCTTAACTACTAAAGCTAAACTACTTACGCTTTTACAAGTTGCAAAGGAAGCTATATTTATTTATATGCTGCTTACTAAGCTACAAGTTTAGATAGTTAACTAAATAATTACTATACAGTGTAATAACCTACAGACAATCTGCTTAATTTTAGAGGAGATCTCCTAGTTAACTACAAAGCTACGACATGTTAATATCTATAATTACTAGCTTAAGCAAGAGGTTTAGAGCAAGTTAATTAAGGTAATTTATGTAGAGTTAAGCAAGATGCTTGCTAACAGACTTACTAAATCCTTACTAGCTAATTAATAGCTACAATTTCTACAACAGATAGGATTAATTGACTTAGAGAACTAACTACGGCTAGAGGCTAATCTAGTATTAATAACTAATTATCTTGACGCCTTAGATTTTGATTAAATAGCGCGCAAGAGATAGTTAGCTTAATCTTTATGTTTAAGCTAAGGGGGTGTGTTAGATTTAAAAGATTTGCGCAGTTAATTAGGAGGTTAGCAAGGTTAGTTAGGAAGGATTCTGCAAGGGTGATCAGGGGTGGCGCTAAAGTACGCTAAACGCGCTAGCGCCGCCAAGGGTCACCCGGATAAAAGGAGCACCCGAGATCGGTACAATCGATCGACAGAACACCACACACTCAATTATCAAGACAATACAATTATCATCAATTATATCATCATTATCCTATCAGTTTTAACAACCTATTATTTCTGACAATAATTTAATAGAGGAGAGAAAGGACACGTACGTACTACAGCAGGAGCCTGCAATACTTTATAAAGCTAAAGCTGCTGCTTTTTACCTCCTACTTTTTACCTTTTAAACAGCACTGCATACAAATAATTTGCATACAGTACACTACACTGCAATATAGCATACAACTTTTGCAACAAGTATCTTTTTAACCTTAACTTTTATTTAAAGACAGGAAGCTTTCCTATTATATACCTAGCCCCTAAACTAGTTTAGCTTAAGCTAATTATGCGGACACCTAAGTTTATTAAGTATATATAAACTTAGCTTCTCCGGGACTTTATAATTATATTTTCAAAAACAACTTTAAAATCCACAATATTTCTATATACCAAAAAAATTTTAAGCCTTAACTTAGCTAGTTGTAAAAGAAATATAAGCTCTACAAGGTATTTACTAATACTAGTAAAGTACTTAAAATACTCTACTTTAGTATTTTTTTTCTTGTTAATTGTGTATAAGCTAAGTAAAGAAACTTTGAACTAGTTAAGCTAGCTGTTGCATAATGTTAAAATAGTAACGTAGTTCACAAGCGAGTCGCTCACCCAAGCGAGTCGCTCACGCCCCACTAGCGCGTTAACGTTAACATAATATCACGCACTTTTATTACAGTTAATAAACTATTGCAGTATACTAATTTATTTATTAGAACTACCGCTATTGCTAGCACTATCTACTTTAACTGCGTAGGTACAGGCGTTATGTCTAGTCTACTTGCAACGCCTGCATTACCTCTCTCCTTATACCCTCTTTAACGCGCTCTTACTATTACTATAACTACTACCTACCTGTTTAGCTAATATTTCCTGTACTTTGCTAATAGTAAGAGTCTTGTCTATCTATACATATTACTGCTTGCAGCTCTTATACTTATTTGCTGCGTCTAGACTCTCTTTAAGAGTAGCTATTTGCTTTATTATAAGCGTTATCTTATATACTATTTACTAAGCTCCTTTACTTAGCTGCGTAATCTACTTGTTAAGTAAATTTATAGAAGACTTACAGCAGTTTCTTACTCTTTATTAAATAAAAGTACTTTAAGCTTTAACTTTATGCGTGTTACGTAGTATCTGTACTTTCTAGGCGTCTACTTATTATAGTAATTGTTTTAGTGTCTACACTACTACATTAAGCTTTAATAACACAGCCTATAAGTTATGTAGGACTAGACTAGCACTTTTAAAGCTAGCTTAGATATTCTCTTTTATACACAATTGCTTAAAAGCAGCCTTAAAGGCTAGTAAGAAGATCTCTTTAGTAATATAGTTAGTATAGTTATATACTAAGCCTAAAACTACGTTGCTATACCTGTGCTTTAACAGCGCGAAGTAGGCAACATTAAGAAGCTGTAATAAGTAGAATAAGTGCGTAGGCATATAAAGAAGAATAATATTCTTTTCCTTATTGTAATCTTAGAAATCTACTAAGTAGTAGCTCTTATAGCTGTTAATAATAAGTAGTTAATACCTACTTATAGCGTAGCTCTTTGTATAGGTATTAAAGTGCTCTAACTACGCAAAAGTAAGTTAATTATTTATCTAGCTATTAAAACTAAGTTTAAGTACCTAGTTAGTAAGTAGATCCTTAAACTAAATGTTAATAAGCACCTTACTTATAAAGATAATAAAAGGTAGTAGCTAGTAACTTAACACGCCTACGCCTTAGATTATAGTAACCTACTTATAGTTGCCTAGCTGTATCTACTTCTTTTTCTTATAGCTTTTAAAGGCTGTAATAACTAACTGTAATAAAATCTTGCTTATTATAAAGCTAGTTTTATTAAAGTTGTAGATATTATTATTTATAATACCCTACTTCTACTTTGTTACTTTTACTAGATTAAACTAGCGCTATATAGCTGCTAAGTCCTTGCAGGTAGCTTGCTAGTAATTATAAAGACAGGTCTAGCGCGTATAGAGCTTAGGAGTTTGCTTAATAAAGTTGTTAACTTAGTTCTTACTAATAAAGTTGCTAGCGCGCTTATATAAGAGTTTATTAGCTATTACTTAACCTTTAGCTTTTGTAGGTATAAATCTTTACGTAGACTCTTTAAGAACACGCTTAACTATAGCTTTCTTTTTTAGTTTATTTAGGCGCTTTAAGTTCGCTTTACAGTCGTGTTAGGGGCGCTTTCTAGCGCGTTAATTAGACAAAGTTCTTTATAAGACGTTATAGATAGATACAGCACATCTTTAGCTTTAAACATGTTGTAATTAGATATTAAAAAGAGCAAGCTAGAGATCTACTTTAGTATAGGAAGTTTAAGTAGTGCGTTGTTAAGCTATTACGCGTTATAGTGTTGAGGTTGACGCGCTGGTGGGGCGTGAGCGACTCGCTTGGGTGAGCGACTCGCTTGTGAACTACGTTAATAGAAAAGAAAGAGGCAAGAAAGAAAAAGTGGGCGTTTTATTGTTGCATGTATAAATTAGAAAGCAAGGCAATAATAGTGCTGCTTCTTTAATTTGTCTAAGAGTACCTAGAAGTAAAGCCTTAACATAAGTAGGCGGCATAGGCAGCATAGGCAGGATAGAAGCGGGATAGAGCGCGTTAAGTTAGGAGGCAATTCGCGTCTTTGTCTTGCTTTTCTTTATTTCTGTCTAAACATGCAACACACTAATTGCGTACTAGCAATGCTAAATAAGGGGGCGTGAGCCCGGATACTTGTTGTTAGCAATAAATCTTTTATTACCAAAAAGGTGTCTACAAAATATGTGGTCACATCAAAAGGTTGTCTCAAAAGGCCGAAGCCATACCGAGGTGGACGGGCCAACGCGCAGGACGGGCCAACGCGCGGTTTGAACACCAAAACCACCACTAAACTTGAGGCTGTAGAGCCTTACACAATAGCCACTATCGCAAGATTTTTTAGTAGTGAGATTTATAGGGCTTAAATAATATATATAGCTATAGAAATTGAGTTGGAGTTTTAATCGCGCGCCCTGTGCGCGAGGTAGACGCTAGTTGAGCTGTAACACTACCTTGAGGCTCTCCACTACTTGTAGGCCTCGCAATAGGCTTCTTTTTTTAAGTAGCCTTTTTAAGAGCCTTAAGGCTGCTCTTCTTACCCTTTTAAGAAGTTTTTATAGATTGTTAGAGTCGTTTTGTAGTCCTGCGAGCAGCTGCCCTAGAGGCCTGTTTAGCAGCCCTCTCAGCCTTCTCCTTCTCCCTCACTAATTAAGCTGCAGCCCTCGCCTGTTACCTTATTTCCTTCTTCTTCGCCTTTGCCTGCCTTGTCTCCTTACAATGCCTATTTATCTCAGCTTTTTAGTGTTGTACCTGCTCCTCCTTGCGCTCCTGGAGCTGCTAGCGATCACGTGCCTCCTTCACCTTCCTTAGAGACTAGACTATAGCTCTACCTTAGTACTCCTTAGGCTCCTAGAGTAGGAGAGGCCTGCCTCGTTTCCTGCGCGTCTTTTTATTAATTAGAGCCTCGCGTAGGCCCTTAACTTTATGCTTGAGGAGGGTCTTTTAAGTTAAGATTTAGTAATAAACCTAGCTTAGCCTTTAAGCTTATTTATTACCTTAATCTTTAACTACTTTACGCAGGAGGCGTTTAACTTTCTTCTAATTTAAAGTACTTAAGCCTAAGGACTTACTATTATTGCTTAAAGGGCTCTTAATACTTAACCTTTTTAATATAACCTTAGGATTAAAGGGTAAGAGGCCTGTAGCCTTAAAGGCCTTTAGGATTGTTATTTCTTTAAAGGAGGCCTGCTAGGCTTAGTAGAAGAAGGGAAAGAAATCCCTCTTGCTTATTAAGGTGAGGCCCTAGTTCCTCTCTAGAAATCTAGATATCTTAGCCTAGTAAGCTAATAAGAGAGGCTTAAATAGGGCAATATTAAGAGGCTGCAGCGTGTAGGTTGAATAAGGAGGATAGACTGCGAGGAGAATTCTGTTCTAATTACAGTACTTAATAAAATCTATAGTAAGGTAAGATCTATAGCTGTCTAGGATAAGTAATTAATAAGAGGCTTAAGCCTTTACCTTAGTATCGCGATTAAACACCTGTTTAAGCCACGCAAGACTAATATTATTATTTGTCTAGCTAGAGGGCAATAAGTAGATTTAAACCTAATAAGTCTTAGGATTAAGGGCTTATAACTAGGTGTCCTGTATTAATCCTAAGGTTGATTAATATATAAGGGTAGGCGCTAGGTAAGATCTATTAGCGTAGATGCAGGCTAGGAGTGTTATCTACTCTCGCGAGCTATCTTAAATAGTACTCCTCCTTTTTTCCTGCTTGTATAAGGGCTTACTAAAGATCCTCTTAAATCTTCCTAGGATACTAAGGAGGAAGCCTTTCTTATTTATATTGTATATGTAAGACGCCTTAACGTAATACTGCTCTATTTTCTCGCGTAGGAGATTAAAGTAGAGGCTGTACTTTCTCCTTAAATTAGCCTTATAGCAATTGTTATTAATGCCTGTTGTCTATTTCAAAATAAGCTTATTAGGGTACTAGTGGATAAAGCGATTAATCTAGTGTAATCTAACCTCTCTCTTTGCAATCTATAAGGCGAAATTTTGTATTATAGCTCGTGTAGGTAGAAGGCCTTGCCTAGTAAGCTGTTTAATATACTGTAGGAGCTCTAGCTCCTGTTGTGGGTGGAGGGCCTGTTAATTTTGAGACTTAAGGTTGCGTGAGGTTGAAACACCTTAGTGTCTTCAAGAGAGCGTAGATCATACTACACTATACTTTTCTGCAAACTTTGTATATACAAAAGATGCGCCTAGTGCGCGCGAATTAATTTCATTAATTGCTTCCTGGATTGGATCCATATTGGTGGAGTTATCAGGTGTTGAAAGGTGGTGTTATTTTGGTGGGGTGAGCGTTGGCCGTCCACCTCGGTAAGCCCTACTATAAAACGAGACATGCGAACTCCTCGTATCGATCGTCCTTTATAAATCGATCCGCGCACTGTTTTCACATGCTGCAACAAACCGGAAATACATATTACACCCGGAACTGTACAACCCTTTTGTGGTACGTCTAGCAAACCTAATATCACCCAGGCATCACCAACGACCTTCGTACCTAACCCCTTTATCCACCTTTGTAGCCCCAATCCAACTCGCTGAGACGGGTCATTGCAGCCATGAGCGCTTGTCGCTTACAGCATTTGGTTTAGTCTCTCATATCATAGGAGAATCACACAATACACGTCTTGTCTCTCAGGTAACACGACGTTGATTGGTTCCAGTCACGATTGTGTCTCAGCTTTGCGCGCCCGAGTGTTGTATTCGACTGCCCATGATGCCTTACCGCCTGAAACGTGCTGAGGCACTGGTTTCGCATAAATCGAGTTGCGCTCCGCAGCTTGAAGCCTTGTGTGCTTGACTATATCAAACTATCGTCGGGCTAATTCTACTCCTCTCCAGCTCTCTTTCAGTGCATCGCAACTTAGTGTAAGCAAAATAACACAAATCATTCTTGCAGATAATTTTCAGATTAGAATCCATGTCTAACAGCTCAATCACCACTCCTGTCCCCCGCCGAGGCTGGGTAAGCGGACCAGACGAGAGAGGTACGCTTGACATCGTTTGGAGTTGCGTATCAACATTGTTCATCTGCCTGTGGAGTATGCTACACCTCAATATTCCCTCTCAGAAGGACACTTTCTGGAATATTCTCTGGCGCAAGGCGCGTTGGCTCTTGCTCGGCGTTCTAGCGCCTGAAGTGCCTATGCTCTTTGCAGCTGGTCAATGGGCCTCGGCGAAAAGGTCCGTCAAAGCTATGCGAGACATCGGCTTCGGCAAAGAAGAATGGTCAATTGAGCATGCCTACTATGCGGACAGTGGAGGTTTCGAGTTGCGGACTGCTGATCGTGAGGCAATCCCCATCACCGCCAAGCAGGTCCACTATCTGATCGAACACAACATAATCACCTTACCAAGAGTCACTAAGAAGAAGATCTGGGACAAAAGCAATGCAAACAGAGTCGCCAAGTTCCTGGCTTGTTTCCAAACTGTATGGTTAACAATGCAAACGATTGCACGTGCGATACAACATCTCGCCATTACACCAATGGAGTTATCGACCATCGCCTTGGCTTTGACGTCCCTTACTACACTGTGGTACTGGTTGCAGAAGCCATTAGATGTCGATACCCCTACTATTATTCATTCAGATAAAAGTATGAAGGATATCGTTGATACATGTAGTGGTGGCGGCGGCGGCGGCGTGGATCAGTATACGAACACTCCGCTCGACTTCATCGAGCCACACGCGTACATCGCCCGTAAATAGAACCCATTTCTTTTCAGATGGATTCTCAACCGTAATCTCCAGAGCAAACCTATTGAGCGCATTCCGAATGATCGAGACCCGCAGCTCTCTAATCTCTACCAGCATCTGTCGCTGGCTGTGGCCACCGCCTCTTTCGCCAGTATCCACCTCGCAGGTTGGAACTTCAGTTTCGAAACCGACTGGGAAGTGTGGCTCTGGCGTGGCAACTGCCTCGTAATGTAGGGTCTCCTAGCTACGTATGGGACGACAGAAGTGGTGGCTTGCTGCAACGAGAAATTTCAAAAACTAGGAATGGAGACGATGGAAAGTTACAAGATGCGATGGCCTGCATGCCTCTGGTTCATCATACCTGTATCGCTGTATGCAGTGGCTAGACTTGCATTGTTGTTTGAAGTGCTGTATAGCATGCGCAGTCGCCCATCTGATGCCTTTATCGTGGCGAAGTGGTCTTCTTTCATTCCTCATATATGAAAATGACCTAGGATACGTCGACGTTTTAGGACCACTGACGATCGCACGGTTTGGGTAGACTCTATGATGCATGACGTGCTACGGGTTCCGATTGATAACTTAAATGAATAGACTTCATTAAAACACTCTTATACTCCAACAAATATGGGTGATATCCGCAGAAGTTTATGGTCGTAAAGAGGAAGACCTTGGGACGTATAAGAATGTACTAGTGCCAGCAGGATGGATTTATCTTCTTTCGGTTATGGGCCAAGTTTGTAGAGGTAGATGGAGGTAAGGTGGAAGCTTTTAGAGTTTTGGAGGGTCTTCGGAACGGTTCCGCAGTTGCATCCTCATGACGGAATGCTAACCCCACGGTCACCCCGCGGTGATACAAATGGAGCGACCGTTGTCCGATATGTTACAACGTACCTGGCTTCAGTGAATTTCCCCATCCTCTCAGCAAGATCATACTATGGCGACCACAAAGGTAGCGCTGATCACGGCCAGCTCAGCAGGTCTGGGGGCGCAGATAGCACGTGCATTTGCGCCAGACTTCCGTGTGGTATGTTCAGAATCGCACACCGGCAGGGATTTACCCATACAATGGATCTATGACTGACGGCTGATATCACCCAGGTAATCAACTACTCGTCAAACTCTGAACGAGCACAATCTCTCATGGAGGAACTCTCATCCATACCCGGCCCATCCTCACAGGCAAACCCTCGCTTCCACCTCATCCAAGCAGACATGTCTTCGAAACCATCAGTCCAGAGTCTCGTAAAAGAAACAATCGAAAAGATGGGTCGGTTAGACGTCGTCGTTTCCAACGCAAGCTGGACGCGCCTAACGACCTTTACCGACATTGAGCAGCAAGTCGACGACGAAGACTGGGACAAATGCTTTACTATGAACGTCAAGACACACATGTGGCTTGCATATGCTGCGAAGGATGCCTTGGCCGAGAAGGAGGGGTGTTTCATCTCGACGGCGAGTTTGGCGGGAGTGAAGCCTACTGGAAGCAGTGTTCCTTATGCTGTTACCAAAGCAGCGCAGATTCATCTTGCGAAGAGTCTGGCTGTTGTTTTGGCGCCGAAGATCCGTGTGAACAGTGTCAGTCCAGGTCTGCTGCTGACGGAATGGGGACTCAGGTTCCCGGAAACGAAGCAGAATGCTGCGATCAACAACACCAAGTTGAAGAGGTTGGCTACGGTGGAAGATTGCGCAGATCAGGTCAGGACGTTGGCGCTTAGCAGGAGTATCACTGGGCAGAACATTTCGATAGATGGTGGCTCATCAGTGTAGAGGGGAAAGAGCAGCTGAATTATATACGACAGAGAGCTGTTCCAGACCAGAAGAAGATGGTAAATGTGGGCCCGAGAAGTACTGGAGTCTATTGCGGCAAAGATCACCGAGGAGCATATCTTGTTCCGTATTCGGATATCATAAAACGCTGTAATGATAGCTCCAACAGGATTTCAAGTCGGCAACACCAGCTCTGTATGGGTCTGTATACGGCCAACTAAACCGTTACATTTCATTCCTGGTTTGCTCCAGTCGCCCTGCCTCTAGTTGTAGAAATGAAGCGTGGTGGAATGATGGTGTGACTTGCACAAACCAAGCATGTGCTACGTCCACACTCGATCTAATATAATGCGACGTGTTCATCGTAGGCTATGTATGATTTCGGCGTGTTTACTCTTCTTTCGTTTGATGGATGGTGGTCAACGAACGTAGGCTGACTTCCGTTGCACAAGCGCCTCGAGGAAGGGCCTAGGTGGGGCGTCAGCATGAAGGTTTGGACGATGGTGAACCACGTAAGCTTCGCGAATGCACTCAACGTAATGGCATCTCGACCTAACTAGTCAACAATGCGTGATTCGTGAATGGATTGGTTATCACAGAATCAATGTCGAATCCGCTACGACGTATGCCACAGGTCGGCCTCTCTATAAAGTTTGCCTGTGGCCAACAGTATTGCCCAGCGGACAGACGTGAAGGAGCATGTGTACAAGACATTTACCCCGGAGTCAGCAAAACAAGGCCGATCGGAGAATTGAGAGGGCTAATTAATGATGCAAACCAAGGTCACTCCGAACGCATAGTCATCGCTCCGGCTTCGGAGCGATGATTGGCCCGGCGGGTTTTTGCATGCTTCGAAACGTGCTAGAATTGCACAACGTGTGATAGGTCGAGATGAACAATTGAATCTCACACGTCAATATTGCTGGCGCGGAGTGCAAATCAAGGGAGCGAAATGGGTGGAAAGTGGACAGTCGCATGAGAGTCGAATTTCAGTTTCCCCACGCAAGAGGGGTGGTGGTACCACAGTATCGACTTCTCCACGAGCCCCACCGCGTCGCTTCTGGGGAGGAGGAGATGCTCACATGCTTTCGCGACAGTTTGCCGCCAAGGGTGGCTGGGCGGGTACGGGAGGCTGACATGCAGCTGGCTGAGCGCTACTACTTCGTATGCACTGCATGCCACGCCGCACGGGTCGTGGTGCAAAAAGAAGACAACGGCTTCAGCTGCTCATGCCACTTTTGATGTTGTTTCGCGTCAGCGGGTAGACACCAGGACAAAGGGATGGATTGCAATGCTTCTGAAATGGCGGTCCACCACTCTTTACAACGTTGTTGGCAGGCATACCCAGGTCGCCCCTCGACATGCCCTCGGAGGACACGGCCGTTGGGAAACAGGGTCTGATAGTCATGATGCTTGCGGCGAGTGGGCCGGCTCACTGGAAGCAGCTCTGAGAAGCGGTCGAAAATAGTGCCAGTCTGGGACCGTGGGTGTTGGACGAGGTTAGCTGTTGCCCTTATGGGTACGCGTTACTAGACGAGGGACGAGGGCGAGCCAACAGCCACCACGGCCGTCTTATCGCACGCAACGTACGTGCATGGCATAAACACATGGCCTGGGACGGGGCGGCGTTCGCTGGTGTCTGGTCGCGCTGGTGCGAAGGCGTCGCAGGGCGGCCGGCGAAGATGCGGCACCCAAAGCGGCTAGCGCCCTCTGCATCCGAGGCGGCGGCTGATTGGGCGGCGCTGGCCTCTTATCTTGGGCCAGAAATGCAATTGACACCACGCAACATTGGCCGCCCACTCGCCAAGCCTTCCGCCGCGGATGCGACTGGAGGTGCCTGCAGTGTTGAATGGCCTACGACATGCTATGTATGCGGGTTCGTGTCGAGCCCGTGGCTGAGAGACGCGACGTGGCCGCCGGGGTGGGTGCTGACCGTTCCCGTCTCGGCCATTCCCCATCACATGTTTGCATGTCCCGCGAGCGGCGAGATAAGGCGCTCAAGCCTTGGGAGCAACAATGACGCAGATGCCATCAATCGCGGCAGAAAAAGAACAAGACTTCATGGCTGGATTCAGCGCGCACCCCACGACGGTCGCGGCTGTGGGCCATGTACCCTCGTCTGTTTTGCCTCGAGTGTTGGCCCGTGGACCAGGATAGATAAGAGTAGTACAAGTTCCACCCCATAAAGGCCCCGGCGCATCTGCCGTAATCTACAGTAGGGCTTCCGATTCCTCCCTGTAGCAGCCCTATATCACTGGCACCGATCCCGATTTTTGGCTCCGCTTCCCTTTTTCTTCCATAAGCCCTACCGTGGAAACGCGCTCCCCTTCCTTATAGCACTCAAGGACCCCGTATATCCGTAGTACCCCGAACAATTCCCCACGACGCCCTCACCATGTCGTACTCGTGGGTCGGCCCTCCGGCAGAGTTCAATGGCACCGATAAGACCACGGGCGGTGACTCTGGTGAGTACAAGTCTCCATGTACTACTACTACTACTACTTCTACTACTACCGCTGCGCACGTGCTGAGCGCAACACACCCATCTTGCGCGCGACCAGAGTACTAACATACCCACCTCAGTCACCGAGAACCTCAACCAATGGTACCAATCCGGTGACCAGGCCTATATCCTCGTGGCTTCGGCCATGGTGCTTGTCATGATTCCCGGTCTCGCATTCCTCTACTCCGGTCTTGCTCGCAGAAAGTCCGCTCTCTCCCTCATCTGGGCCTGCATGTTCTCCGCCTCCGTCATTACCTTCCAATGGTATTTCTGGGGATATTCACTCGCTTTCGGCCCCTCCACGAATGGCTTCATCGGCAACCTCGACAAATTTGGCCTCAAGGGTGTGCTTGGGGCTCCCAGCCCAGGTAGTCCCTTGATTCCTGAGCTGCTGTACTCCTTCTACCAGGTAAGGGCAAACATGGTTACATGTCGCTCGTGCGCGCTAACTCTGCCTCTAGATGCAATTCTGCGCTGTAACTGCTGCCATTATCGTCGGTTGCGTTGCTGAACGCGGGCGCTTAATCCCCATGATGGTTTTCATCTGGCTCTGGGCTACCATCGTATATTGCCCCGTCGCATACTGGGCTTGGAACGCAAATGGCTGGTTCTTTGTCTGGGGTGGACTTGATTACGCTGGTGGTGGTCCCGTCGAGATCGTCTCTGGTTGCACAGCCTTGGCCTACTCCATGGTCCTCGGACGTCGCCAGGAGAAGATGATGCTCAACTTCCGCCCTCACAACGTCTCCTTGATTACCCTCGGAACTGTCTTCCTGTGGTTCGGCTGGTTAGGCTTCAACGGCGGTTCCGCTTTCGGTGCCAACCTTCGTGCTGTCATGGCATGCTGGAACAGCAACCTTACCGCCATGTTCGCCGCCATGACCTGGGTTCTCCTCGATTGGCGCCTTGCTCGCAAGTGGTCCATGGTCGGATGGTGCTCAGGTGTCATCTCTGGACTAGTCGCTGCCACTCCCGCTTCTGGTTTCCTGCCTCCGTGGGCCAGCGTTATCCTTGGTATCACCACTGGTATTGTTGCCAACTTTGCCACCAAGAGTACGTACCCCCCCTTTTTTGATCTGAACACCGCTCGCGTACTACTCGCTAACACATCATTTAGTCAAGTTCTGGATCAAGATCGACGATTCTCTCGATGTGTTCGCTGAGCACGGTGTCGCTGGAATGTGGGGCCTTTTCTTCAACGGAATCTTCGGTGCCGACTACATCATCGGTCTCGACGGTGTCAACAACGGACTTACTGCTGGCGCCATCACCGGTGAGGGAGCCGCAGTCTACAAGCAGATCGCTTACATTGCCGCCGTCACCGGCTACTCCTTCGTCGTCAGCGCCCTCCTCGCCTTCGTTATCGACAAAATCCCTGGCCTCAAGCTTCGTGCATCTGAGGAGGCTGAGCTCCTGGGCATGGACGACGACCAGCTCGGTGAATTTGCCTATGATTACGTCGAGGTCCGCCGTGATTACCTTGCCTGGACACCCGCCAAGGGCGAGCCCATGGATAGCGAGCATTCCGTACCCCAAGGCGAGCGTCACGGTATTCCCCAGCACAGCCAGATGCTTGAGGGCAAGGCACCTTCGGATCACAGCTCAGGCCACGAGCACACTGGCATTGCAGGCGACCGGCATGCTATGGCCATGGGCTCCGAGCACGAGAAGCAGGTTCACACCTAAGCCGTTGCTGCATTGCTGATTTAGATTTGTTGCTTGCGACTATTTTGAGTCAACTGTTTCGAGATACCACTTGCGCTCCCGTCTTTGAGCTGCGCTTTTTTTGACATATTGTCTAGACCATTGACTATAAATTTTCCTTAAACATGTATTGTACATAATTCGAGAATGGGATTTAATCAACACCATACTATTTCACCCGTCTTCAATTTTCACTAGTCTGTTCCTAATCATGACAGATACACGATGCAGGCCGACTCAGACTCGTAGATATCGTTGTGATGTCCACCGCCCATCACGATATCTCCAATACGCCCGCTTTCTCTTATCTGAACTTCGAGGGACGTATGAAAAGGTCGCATCGCCTATGCGCTACACCCATTCTCTCTGTACACGCGAGTTCACTGGCTCCCCTAAAGCGGCCATTCCATGCCAAGCTTCTTGGCTTCATCTTCCAATGTTCACTGGTCTCGATCGCTACACCGAAAGCTTGGAGCACGGGAACTACCGTACCTCGCTGATCACAAATCGCGCCGTTTGAGACCTTATCGCTCTGGGTAAGCATGGGTTCCCGAAGAAGCAGGTGGGTGTGGGGGGAGGCTGTGCGGAGGTCGAAAACCCGTTCCATTTACGTGATTTTTATCTACGAAAACCACCGACGGGGAGCAGATTTGGCAATCGGCAGTGTGCTCCGGAATTAGAAATGAGACACCTCGTCATAGGATTGAAGTAGGTAAAGGGATGGAACACGCTAATAGGGCGATATCGTGCTGCTTGCGAGTCCACGCGAACAAAGCGAACACGTGTTCGTGACTACGGCGAAGACCTTAGGTAAACATATCGGACAAAGAATCAAGCTGTGCAGCTCGCGCAAGACCACTATAGCGTAGACTTAGGTCGCGATAACAAAGGCCACCGTCGAACGTGGCTTTGTCAACATCCATTACAACGTCTCGTCCATGTTCCTCAAAGAAGTGGCGCAATTTAGGCTGCGACAGCACCTGTTGTTAGAGATGCTTGTAGAAAAGGTACATTTCTTTCGACGATGAAAGTTGGCAAAGTTGTTTTGCAGACACCGCGAACAATCATTCCTTCCGGTTGAGAATTTGTTCAACTCCAGCGCTTCTAAAATGTCCGGCCATAAACCGCGGAATCCTCTCCGGATATGTGCATCACCCTTCAAATCTTCATTGCTTTCCATACCCCCTCCGCCATTTTCACCACGCACACCTCTTTCACCTACTCTTGCTATCCGACAGCGAGCTCAGAGGCCGGAAGAACAATTCCCTTCAGCCTATCCGGTACCCGCAATCGAGGCGCCATCAAATCCCTTGTCTTGGATATGGAAATGTCACCAGTGTCATCACAGCTACCGCCTAGGCGTAACACGACGCTGTCTTGAAGACGGGCACCATTTCTGCAGCGGCTCTACTGCCATCAAGTCCTGGCAGGAAATGAGTAAATCACGAAAAGCCCAGAAGCATCGTGCCTGTGCTAGTGAATTTGACTATTACGGCTGGAAAGCCATGGGTCGGTGGCGCCGAGGTGGGCCAAACAAATCCCAAGGGAAGCAAGACTGCTGGAACAGGTGCGACTACCCATCACAGTGCCGATGGGGTAAGAAGTTCGGCGTACAAACACCTGTCGAGACTGTCTTCCCTAGTATTGAAGTCAACTCTATGCCGACTCTAACAGCGTCTGTCAACACCATCCCCCGAAGCATCTTCAAGCCTGAGGACTGTAGTGAGATCAAGACGTCGAGGCAAGCTGATAAAACCACCTTCTGGGGCGCACTCCTAGCAAGCGCAGAGCGACGAAAAAGCGCCGGAGAACGCGGTGCCAGTCCTCTTTCTGCCGGTACGGGGGAAAATGAAGCTCACGAATACTTTGATAAAACTCCCGAAGAGGGAGATAGAGATGGCGATGTAGCCATGAATACCATCGACCCGGTCCTTCTTGACAACCCGCATGGTTCGCCTCCAGCAGTAAGTCCTGACTCTTGGTCAGCAGTAGACTCTCTCACGGCCTTGGTTAGCAGAAGGCGGTATCGACGCGTCAAGTTCCGCTCTAAACTCTACAGCATGACTGACAAGATACACGCTGGACAGAAGCCTACGGTACCGAGGCATGTAGCGATGGAAAAAGATGACCAGGTCAGTCTAGATGGTCCGGATATGTTGATAGAAGGTTTCGCGCCGCTGCATCGGGTGCAAAGTAAAGGGAGTGGCTATCAGTCTTGTTCAGTGTAAAGCATACCTATCTTGCACTTGTTTTATCAGCCATCCAAAGATAGTAAGAATCTGTAAGAGCAACTGCATGTCAAACAAACGGCGCTATGCCAAACGTAAAAACTCCATTCTCATGACAACAGGAAAACCTCAAACGTGATGTTTTGCGGCTAAAAGTGGACTTCCGTCTGCCCACGTTCATGCAGGGATGGGCTTGTAGGTACCTGTCTCGCGCACGAGCCAGCTACTTTCACGGAAGTGAGCGCTGCGCGCTGCAGGCAAGCGGCTTGCCGTCATCGTCACACTTTCCCTCTCTTCCTACCCGACAGCGCGCCGAGCCTGATTTCACGAGGCACACTGCGAACATGGTGCTCTCGTTCATTCTGATTCAGAACAGGCAGTAAGTCAAGTCTGCATGTCGTGTTGGAAGGCACGCGAGACTAATTGTAATGCGCTGTACAGAGGGAAGACGCGATTGGCGAAGTGGTATGCGCCGTATAGTGTAAGCCAAGACGTTTGAAGGGGTTTGGGAGATGAATCAGTCGCTAATTGCTGTGTAGGATGAAGAGAAGGTCAAGTTAAAGGGCGAGGTATGCGACACCTTCCCATCTAGCTATCCATCCACCCACCTTACCGTCGCACCACTTCCACCACTTCACACCACTTCCACCACTTCACACCACTTCCACCACTTCACACCACTTCCACCACTTCACACCACTTCCACCACCCTCCAACCCTCCACATACCCATTTCCCGTATGAAACTAAAAACCATAACAGGTGCACCGCCTCATTGCGCCACGCGACCAGAAGCACCAATCCAACTTCGTCGAGTTCCGCAACATGTCCAAGATCGTATACCGTCGATACGCCGGCCTTTTCTTCTGCGCATGCGTCGACACAAACGATAACGAGCTGGCGTATCTAGAGGCCATACACTTTTTCGTCGAGGTGCTAGATGCCTTCTTTGGGAATGTTTGTGAGCTGGATTTGGTGTTCAACTTTTACAAGGTGTATGCAATTCTCGATGAAGTGTTTCTTGCGGGTGAGATTGAAGAGACGAGCAAACAGGTGGTTCTGACGCGGTTGGCACATCTCGATAAACTGGAATAGGGCATGGAGGCTCGGACCGTGAATACATATGCGCCGCAGCTTACTGTCGGTACTACGTCGACCGGCACCGTTGGCTGCAGACAGGCACCCGGCACAGTCCCGCTGAGAGAGGTCTTGCGCGAGCAACAGAAGTGCCAATTAACCCTAGTATAGGTTCTGTATGGCATACCTAGACCTTTACTGGGAACAAGGTGTCGACGGACGACTGAACAGAGAGATGTGGTCCTTGCATGCTATCAGCCTTTGAAAATGCCACCTATACAATGCCTCTATTCATCTATTCCTGTGCTTGCGCTGGTGACACGCGAGTAAGAGGACCCTGTCTCGTCCTTGCATGGGAGGGAGCGCGCACGGACGCGCTCTTATGATGGAAGTAGACGTCTAGAAAATAGACAGATCATCAACCTTGGTTCTTCAACATCTGTCCCTTCGCCTATGCCCAGATCCACCCCAGCATGCCCGCCCAATGATATGAACATCCATAACACCACTCCGTGTCCTGTTGTTCCTCGGCCACACGCTTGACCCGCCTCGAACCGTCCCGTCCGTCGAATCCATCACAACATCCCCGCGCCGCGACCATGTCCGAATTCGCCATGTACCACGCCATGGGCACGGGCTCTCCAAATCCTCCAAACGCAAGCGGCAGCCAGGACGAGCCTAACAAATGGCGCCCGCCAGTCGCTGCGAGCCCTGCTGGCTACGGACAGACCGGAAGCCCAGCGATGGCTCAACTTCCGAATCAGTATGCCGGCACGCCCGCCCAGCAAGAAAGTCACTTTCCGGACCAGGCGGCTCCGCAGGGCCAACAACAGTACCAGGGCGACCAAGATGTGAACAACATCGCGGGGCAGATGGGAGCAGTCGGGTTGGGCGTGGATCCAGTGGCACAACCTAAGAACAAGAAGAAGAACAGACATGCATACCACAATCTTGAGGGGCCTGGAGGAAGTCCACAGGCGTTCAACGGCTCGCCGCGGAACGGTACACCCTCGCAATTCCTAAACCAGAGTTCGCCCCAAGTCGGAGGAGCGCAATGGATGGAGCCTCAGATTACTCCCGCTATGAGCCAGTTTCCTGCACCTGTAAATCCCATATTCAGCCCAGGATCGCAAGCTTCACCTATGCAGTATGCTGCAAGAGCGCCGGCGGCACCACATCAGACCGGAGGCGCGGCAGTTGGATCAGCGCAAGGACGGGTAGACCCCGAGCAGATACCCAGCATACCAAAATCGCGAGATGCGCCCGCGAGATACTACCTAGAAAACGTTTACCCGACCATGGAGCACCACCTACCGCCTCCAGCCACGGTCCCCTTCGTCGCCTTTGACCAAGGCAACTCCTCACCTAAATTCGCACGGTTGACAATGAACAACATTCCGCTCACTGCGCAAGCTCTGGCTGCGACTTCCCTACCACTTGGTATGGTCTTAC
This sequence comes from Alternaria sp. 'sect. Undifilum', assembly GCA_024321975.1. Lineage (NCBI taxonomy): Eukaryota > Fungi > Ascomycota > Dothideomycetes > Pleosporales > Pleosporaceae > Alternaria > Alternaria sp. 'sect. Undifilum'. The sequence goes on from JAJJZI010000006.1 coordinate 1,738,170, forward strand.
AACCGCTGGCTACTCAACAGGAAGGAGAGCAGCCCGTACCTGTACTGGACTTTGGCGAGAGCGGGCCACCAAGGTGCGCAAGATGTCGAGCGTACATCAATCCCTTTATGCAGTTCAAAGCTGGCGGAAACAAGGTCGTGTGCAATCTGTGTACCTATCCAGGCGACGTCCCCGGTGAATACTTTGCACCTACGGATCAGTCTGGTGTCAGGATAGACAGACTACAACGTCCAGAACTCACTCTGGGCACCGTTGACTTCCTAGTACCCAAGGAATACTGGTCGAAGGAGCCCGTTGGCTTACGGTGGTTGTTCCTAGTCGATGTGACTGCGGAGGCTGTAAACCGTGGTTTCCTTCATGGGCTCTGCGAGGGCATTATGAAGGCGCTCTATGGCGAGCCAGGAGAGGAAGGAGAGCACACTGAGATCACGAGTCGGATACCAAAGGGCGCTAAGGTCGGCATCGTAACATTCGACAAGGAAATGCACTTCTACAATCTCAACGCCAATTTGACGAGCGCTCAAATGCTGGTCATGTCCGACCTTGAGGATCCCTTCCTCCCATTTAGCGAAGGCTTGTTTGTCGATCCTGTGGAATCCAAGACTGTCATTACATCACTTCTCGCACAGTTGCCGAACATGTTCTCCAAAGTCAAGAACCCTGAACCCGCTCTACTTCCTACCCTAAACTCTGCCGTAGAAGCATTGTCGGCAACGGGTGGAAAGATAGTATGCTCCTTGGCTGCACTTCCTACTTGGGGTCCCGGTCGACTAATGTTACGTGATGATGGCAACGTACAGAATACCGATGCGGAAAAGAAGCTCCTTCAGACTGAGCATCCTGGATTCAAGAAGGTTGCCGAGAAGATGGTGCAGAATGGTATTGGTGTAGACTTCTTCCTTGCAGCACCTAGCGGAGGTTATCTTGATATTGCAACGATTGGTAAGTCATAAGTACCTCTTTTAGATACTATCTACTAACGCATACTAGGTCACGTTTCCGCTGTAACGGGTGGAGAGGTCTTCTACTACCCTAACTTCCATTCGCCAAGGGATATCCTGAAGCTATCCAAAGAGATTCAGCACACAGTCACACGAGAAACCGGATATCAAGCGCTGATGAAGGTTCGCTGCTCGAATGGCCTGCAAGTCTCCGCCTATCACGGAAACTTCTACCATCACACTTTTGGCGCCGATCTGGAGTTTGGAGTCATTGACGCTGATAAGGCTATTGGCGTCATGTTTAGCTACGATGGTAAGCTGGATCCTAAGCTTGATGCACACTTCCAGAGCGCGCTGCTATACACAGCTGCCAATGGCGAGCGACGAGTACGATGCACCAACATTGTGGCTAGTGTCAGTCCGAACACTGGCGAATGCATGAAGTTTGTTGATCAGGATGCCGTTGTGAATATCATCGCCAAAGAAGCTGCCGCCCGCATGACCGAGAAGAACCTCAAGGAGATTAGAGGAGCTCTGACGGAGAAGACTGTCGACATCCTTGCTGGTTACAGGAAGAATTTCACTGGTAATAATCCACCAGGCCAGCTCGTGCTACCGGAGAATCTGAAGGAGTTCGGCATGTACATTCTTGGACTAACCAAGTCGAGAGCCTTCAAGGGTGGCAAGGAGCCTACTGATCGGAGAGTCCACGACATGCGGATGATCAAGTCGATGGGACCGTTGGAGATGTCGTTATACCTGTATCCTCGAATCATCGCAATCCACAATCTCGACGCACGAGATGGCTTCGCAAACGAAAAGGGCCATCTGGTCATGCCCGAAGGCATACGAGCATCCTTCTCCAAGGTCGAAGAAGGTGGCGCATACCTTGTAGACAACGGCCAAATATGTCTGCTCTGGCTGCACACGCAAGTCTCGCCCAACCTGCTAGAAGACCTCTTCGGCGAAGGCAACAACAGCCTGAAGGCGCTTGATCCCTTCCAATCCACGCTCCCTATTCTCGAGACCCACCTAAACGCTCAAGTACGGAATATCCTGCAATACCTAGAAGGCACAAGAGCTTCCAAGGCGCTCACAATACAACTTGCTCGACAAGGTCTCGACGGCGCGGAATACGAGTTTGCGAGGTTATTGTACGAGGACCGAAATAATGAGGCGCAGAGTTATGCCGACTGGCTTGTCCATGTCCACAGGCATATACAACTAGAGGTAAATTGAACCTGCCCAATGTATGGATATATGGCTCAATTCAGGTTTTGCTAATCTCTTAATTAGCTTGCGGGACAGCGGAAGAAAGACGACTCTGGTGATGGTGTTGGCTCGACGTTTGTAGGTCTGCGCACACCGTACTGGGGCTGAGAGAAACAACAAAATCGATTGTCGATGAGCGAGTGTATTGCATAGCGAAATTGGTGGGAACCCGGCGAATGTTCCTTTAGAGGGTGGAGATTACGTATTAAGGCACACAAGCTATTTTTTTTTCCCCGCTTCAACTTATAAGGTATCGTCTTTGATGTTCTCTAAACTCGGCGACTCTGCAAATCGATCAATTCATGCTCAGCGATGCACACATGATTCTCCAGCGTGCTCAGTAGCTTGCTTGACATAACAATTAAGAAATCCCCTTATCTTATTTTAACATCTTGTTCGTAGCTTTTTTACATCACCATGGCGAAACATGAAAAGATCGCTGGAGATTGGTTTCCAAGCCACCATCCCCGTTGCTCTCGACTTTCCACTTGACAGCGTGGTGATCATTCAAGTAGCCGCATTCTCCTCGGAGCGATGACCGCGAGGACTACAACATCGACTCTGCGATTCAGCAACGACTTGACAGATTGATCGAACGACATCTTCGACGCTCATATTCGGAGCAGGCCATGAGCATCGCTCATCCCATTGCCTGCTCGTGTACAATCTTCGTCCTCCTCGTCCTCCTTCTCCTCCTCGTCCTCCTTCTCCTCGTCCTCCTTCTCCTCCTTCTTATCCTCCTCCTCCTTCTTCTCCTCTTCCTCCACCTCCCCCAACTCATCACCACCAGCACGCTGCCCCCCACCATCCCGATCTCCCTCGACCTCAACATCACCATCATCCTCTTCCGCTTTCGCCGCCCGAATCTCCTCAATACTCGCTACTTGCACTAATGGGCTCGGCTCACGCGGAATCGACAGCACACTACTGTGCATTTCCGGTGCGCGGAAACTCCGCGGCAGGGTCAGGTTGCTCGAGTGTGATTTCGCGGTGCGGACTCGCCGGACGGACTGTTCGTTGACTTGGCGTTAGGTGCGGAAATAACGGTCTAGGGTTTGTCGGGGGGAGGTGCTGGGTTGTGGGGTGGTGGTGGTGGTAGTGGTCTGCTGGTGGTTTGTTAGTCCAGGTTTTAGGGGTTAGGGATTGGGTGGGGGGTTGTAGACTTGCAATTTCTGGCCGTGAGAAACCACGGGGTGATTCGTGTACTCGTTCAGCGGGTGAAGTAGTGGCTTGATGGATGGCGTCGGGTTGTCCAACGTTTTGCTGAGTAGGTGTAGTGGCTGATTCGTTTTGATCCCGTTCTAGATCTAGCAGCAGATTACGGATTTCTTGTGCTACTTCGAAGCGGAGAGGTAGGTCTTCGAGGTTGGTGTGTCGTAGACGCTCGCTGAGACTTGGGCTGGAGCCCGGATGCGCTTCTCTGCGCGCATGATGGACGTTTTCGTCAACCCGTGGAAACCCGGCATCTGATGCAAGTAATGGAGATGGCGTTCTGATGCTCTCAGGCGCGCGTTTAATCATCTTTGAAAGATCAACGGGTGGGCCGATGACGCATTGCGTTTGGCTTTCCACGTTCACGACTCGAGGCTTTGATGTACGCCGCGTGGTCTCGCTTCGTTTCCTAGCTCTGGGGTCTTGTCCAGCATCTTCTATGGCTCTCCTTTTGTTTTCGATACGCTGAGTTCTCTGCTCGCTGGGCACAGATAGTTTTGATGCCAGAAGCCTTTCTCTTAGCCACGCATCCCCCTCCTTCCGCGGCGTCCCCGCTCTCTTCCTCGAAAGATAAGCCATACCGTACTTTCTCGGCACAGCAGCTACCGCGTCAGTAGACACATCGTCCGCAACAGGTACGGCTGCATCTTCCGGCGAGACTGTTCCCGGTCGACACGTAAAGCTACTCAGGATCTTTCCCACCTTGTTCCAGTTCTTCGCTTCAACCTGCTTTTTCTGCTCAGTCGGAGACTTCGTACTAAGCTTCTCTTCCACTCGACTCCCTGTTTCCAACAATGCTAATGTCCTCGCCTCAGGACTTGAACTATCGAAATCCTGTTTCCCATCTTCATCTTCTTGTACCTCGCCCTCCCCATCCCGCACATAGTGCTCATAATCCTCTCCCGCAGAACCAAAAACACGGTCGCGGCTATATTGAACAGGCGAGGACAAAGCGAGTTGTCTGCTGTTGCTCCTAGCTACTCTCCTCCTCAGATGCCACTCACTGTCTTTGTTATAATTCTCCAGGTCATGCCAGTGTTCTTGGATTCCCCGCTGGTCCATACTGTGGTGGTGGTGGTTTGACGCATACTCTTCTACATTACTGTAGGCATTGGCTTGCAAGTCTGGGATGGAGGGCTGGTAGCTGCGTGTTGACGTGGAATGTGCGGGGGATAGGTGGTGGCGCGATGCGTTGAAGGGAGCGACGGGCGAGATGGTACGGTCTGGTGGGTAGATTGGGAAGCGGGAGGGGAGGGTGGAGGGTATTCTGGGGCTGTGTGGTGTATGTGGTGGTTGTTTGGTTGGAAGGGGTTGGGGGAGAGGGGTTGGAGCGTTTTCGGGGTAAGGGTTCGATGTTATCGGTAGTTTGGATGAGAAGTTTATGTTTGCTTTGTTTGGATCGCGGAAGCCTGGTGCAGGAGATTTGTTTTTGGGTTGACGGGTGAGCGGTATGAATTCGTCGTCTTCGGGGTACGGATTTGATACGACTTCATCGTCGTCTTCTTGCCTTCTAGCATTCGGCGCTTGCTCGTTCCAGGACTCTTCGCTGAACTTCAGGAACATATCTTGTAACTCGCGTCCTTTCCTCTGACCAACCTACATATCTTGATTAGCATCAGTCGCTTTACACTTACTCCCCACCATGTCTCACGGGTTGATAACATACTGTAGAATACCTCCCCCCACTCCGATACATCCTCTCCACCTCACCCAGCCTCGTCTTTCTCATCGCTCTACTATTCAAACTATGATAAGCAACATACATCTCACTCTCCACCTCCCCATTCAGAAACCTCTCTTCAGCCATAAGGCTCTCCAAGTCCATACGTCGATCGACTTCCATACACCGCTCATCTTCCCTATCCATATCCAATTCCCAATCTTGTCTTTCCGCTCGCCCATCCCCGTCTACCGGCTCTTCTCCGTCCCCATCTCTCAAAGGCTCCATGCTATCCGATCTCCCATCCCAATCTGCGTCTTCACCATCTTCACCGTTTAACCCCTCCCAGTACCTCTGAGACGGGCCCAAATCCCTCAAGGCATCTGCCGAAGTTTGCGCTCCCTTATCGTGTTCACCCAGAGATGCGGCAAGTGCCTGTCGAGTAGATTCTCCTTGCTTGCCCAGACCATCTCGCCGCACGGTGTTGGTTAATTTGGTCTTGAGGGAGGTTGTGTTTGTGTTTTGGCGGATAGCGGCGATGCGGTCCCGAATGCGGGCGAGGTATGCGGCGGTTTGTTGGGAGGACATGGTGGGAGGATGGGCATATGGACAGGGATTCGGAGGTGTTCATGCAGACATCTTTGGCAGTGAGTTTGCGATTGTGCAACGATGCGCGTCGTATTTGAACTGATGACTCTGATGTCCTCGGATCTATCTGGGTCGTAGATTAGTGACAGACGTGTCGCACCTGCGGCTACTGCTTTGAGAGTGGGTCCGATTGTCGAATTATCAGGCTACCAATGTGCGCTGTGTGTTTCTGTAGTTTGGAACCGAGAGTCAAATCTCCATTGCTCGTCTGCTGGTTGGTGGTTGGGTGTTGTTGAGCTGTCAAACATCAGTGGCTCCGACATGCTTACCCGTACATTGGACCCTTACAGCCTTCAATCTCACAAGCCACATATGCAGTACGCACCGTTGATAGAGATATGGTTCACTAGGGTATCCCCAACACTATTCCTCCTTCTCTCCTAGACCCAGCAAGTTCAGCAGTACTCCCTTCGCCTTGTCTGGCTCAACACTCCCGTCCGGAGCTCTAATCACCATCTGCCCCACAAACCATCCCACCTTCTTAACCTGACCTTTTTCGGTAATGTCTCTCACCATGTCCGGCTTCTCTTCTAGCAGCGTCTGTGCCAACTTGACGTACTCGTCCTGGCTTAGTGGCTGCAGGATAAGATTCTCTTGCTGAACGGCTTCCGTCACGCTGCGTTGATCTCCTTCAAACTTCATGGCAAGCAGACGTTTTGCGGAAGGCGAAGTGACCTCTCTGCGACGTACGTACGAGATGACACCAGCAAGATCGTCCGCTGGGACGCGGTCAGGGTCCCAAGGCTCGTCTTGAAAGAGAGCGCCAAGCTCCATCAGCACCCTTCGAAGGAGTTAGCCTAACCCCGTGACATATAACAGTTGATGAACTTACCAGTTCCCGGTGATTTTGCCCAAGGTCTCTAACGAAACGTCTTTCTCGTGCTGCTCGGTTTGGCGTACTAGGCAGCGAACAACGTCCAGATAATACTCTAACCGTTCACCATCATCGAGGGAGAGAAGGGTAATGGCGTTTTTGGTGGTGAGCCCGTAGGTATTGGCAAGCATATCGACATTTACATCGGGGAGCTTGGGAAGAGTATTCCGGAGGTGTTCAACAAGGTTCTGGATATGATTAGCATAATTTTCGCACTAAACGTAACGTTGGTGCTTACGCGTCCAATCAAAACAGGAGCAATATTTGGATCCGGCATGTAACGGTAGTCAATCTCGCCCTCTTTGCCTCTGAGACGTTTGGTCGTCTTGCTTGCGAGAGTCCACCCGCGTGTCTCGCCCTCAACGACACCTCCGCCCTCGAGTAGGTCGATCTGTCGATCTCGCTCCGCAATGATAGCATCTTCGACAGCCTTGACGCTTGCCAAGTTCTTGATCTCAGTTCGCTGGCCTAGTCCAGTAACACCGGAGTATGAGTGACTAGCCTCGGAAGATTCCCCTCCATGCTGACGAACGGATACGTTGACATCGGCACGCAGTCCGCCTAACTCCATGCCGGTTGTACAGGCATTGACAGCCTTGAGTGTGTTTTGTATCTTGCGGACAACAACGGCAGCGATGGTAGGATCGTGAATCTCAGGAAGGGTGATGATTTCGATGAGAGGATGTGAGACGCGATTGAAGTCGAGCAAATGAGTTGAAGGTGGTTGCTGCACAGTCTTGGCGGTATCCTGCTCCATCTGTATCTGCTTGATGCCGATGTCAAAAGGCTCGGGTTGTGGTGCAGCGCCAGGCGGAAAGTCATGAGGATAGAGGGTCATCTTGCCATTCTTCGCGAAGGGTTCGTAGTACTGCGTGATCTGGTATCCCGCAGGCTGATCTTGGTAGAAGTAGTGCTTGCGATCAAAGCTACTCTTGGGCTCTATTTCGCATTGGAAGGCTATGGCAGCGCGTAAGGCGGGCAGAAGGGTTTCCTTTTGGAAGTGAGGCTGAGTGCCGGGAAAAGCGACGTCAAATAGAGAGACGTGAGTGTTGGGTGGCTCGCTGACTGAGGTCGCAGCACCGGAGAAGAGTTTCCGCGCGGTGTTGAGTTCGGCATGGACTTCGATTCCAACCGTCAGCTCCCACTTCTCTAGCCGTGCATCTGTGCTGTGTTTCGATGATTTTGATGACCCGGAAGAGGCCCTCTTCTCTTTCTTTTGTTGCTTTGCGGCATCTTTCAGCAGCTTGCGGAACGATGTGCCATCTTGAGGCGGTGGTGGTGGCTGGGTCTCAGTCTGGAGAGATCGTCTTGTGTGACGCGTCGGAGGGTATATGGTACCCAATTGAGGCTTTCTGACTCGGCGTAGCCATGATTGACATATGTACGGCTGTTTTGAGGCTGTAGCAAGGGTGGTGCGGGCAGTTTGGGCGAACATGGCGTGAAGTCTGGCGAGCTGTAGTCCCAATGCCATGCACAGTTGCGGGCGGTCTGTGCTCACTTCCGAATAGCGAATAGCCCTGCATCAGCGCCCCCGCGACGTCAACCCCCCTTTTCTTCAGTGCCAGGAAATGAAGAATGAAGCCTCCGCCAACGCCAGAACCTTTCGCGTCGCTTGTTCCAGCCAAAGACGTCACGACGCCGACCGAATGACCGTCGAGCTCGACGAGCGTTGCTAGTATTGTCTCTACACCACCGCATTCACAACCACCGTCCGTTTCCGGCTCTAGGTCACCTTGTGGAGTAACTTGTGGAGCTTCCTGATCAACCACTCAAGGAGAGCTTGCCTCTTTCCGGGTCGTCTTCGCTTCACCCTCTCAAGGTCGATAAGACAGAGGTTGGGTGCGACTTTCAACGCATCCTCTGGCACTGACTGGGTAGGATCCGATTCACGTGAGCTTCCCACTGCAGCACGCGTCGCTGGCGCCGCACTCGCAGTGCTTGCGTGTACAGTGGTCGGTGCGTAGACGTGAACGTAGCAGGTCACGTTCTGGTAGAAAGTGTGCTCACCCGCGTCAGGGCGAGGAACGTCGAAACTATCGACGTTTGCCATGCGACTGGCGTGGTTCGTCTTTCTTTCTGTGGACACGAGCCTTCAACCTTTTGAGACGAGTGCGGCACCTCTCCCACGCTTCCTGCTCCTTGGGTCTTTCGGCTGCGTGTACGAAATGCCCAGGATGGACGTACACTCCCGGCCACCGTGTGATGTCTGCCTCTGACTGTTGGCTTGTGTCGTGGGAGAATCGCACACTACGACCACTGCGACCACTGGTCCCCATCCGTGCAGATCTTTAAAATATCTCACACTCGAGCTTGCTGGTGTGTATGGAGGTCTTGACCGCTACTTCTGCAGCTCACAAGTACACCCGATGTCTCAGAACTTGCCCTTGATGATGTTTGATGATGTTTGATGCAACAAATTTGGCGTTGTCAAAAGCCTTTCTTGCCTTCTCTTTCCTCTCTTTCCTCTCTTTCCTCTCTTTCCTCTCTTTCCTCTCTTTCCTCTCTTTCCTCTTCAGCGCTTTTGCTTCTGAATACTCTACTTGCAACTGTATTTCCTCTGGTGTGCGAGTATCTGGTTGTGTTGTGGGACCTGATGAGCTGGAAGGACCTGCAGCGGCTGGCTGGCACCCAAGGGCAAAGTCGGTGTACGTAAAGTCGCGTTCAGTCGAGTGATCTTTCGTGTCGGCACAGTCTTTCCCTAAACCGGCACCGCCGTCAACACCAGTCTCGTCTTTTGAGTCGGCTCCGCAATCTCCAGGCGTAGTTCCGTAATCGCCTCCCGAGGTCGTCCTGTAGCCTGCCGCTGACCTTGTTCCACAGTCTCCTGAGGAAGTCGTTCCAATGTCTGCGACGAAGGAAGAATCCATTCACAGCCTGGGTAGGATTGCCTTTGGCCTAGCTCAAAGATGAAGCTTGAGCGTAAGCAACGTCACGGCCAAACGTATCTTCTCCCTCTTCTTAGTGGCTCCGTGGAGCTTTCCTTTCACTGCAGTAGCGACCTCGGCTCGGACTTCTCTCCGCTTCTGTCTCTTCTCGTTTTGTTCCGCTCGCCGCCGAAGCTTCTCCTCTTGTCGTTCTTTCGCCTTGCGTTCCTGTTCCGCTCTCTCTTCGGCCGTCAGTACTCGGCTTGTACTAGCAGCAAGGGGTTGGACGAATGTAGGTCCCGGGTATCCAGTTGAGTAGTAGCCGCCGCCGTCTCCCGCGTGATGAGGAGTGAACGAACTGCAAGCACCGGAGTCGCCGCCAGTGAAGGTGCCACAGTCACCACCACCACTAAAGCTACCACAGTCACCACCACTGAAGCTGCTGGCAAAACCACCACCGTCTGCCATAAACTAATGCGAAGTCTAGAGGTGAAGCTTGAGCTTCAGTAAAGTGATGTATAGCCGAAGTTTGGCCTGTTTGCTACTCGCGCCTGGGATCTTGGCCTTGGTAACACTCTTGACCTCGTCTCGGATCTCGTTGCGTTGTCGCTTCTTCTCTGCGCGCTCCTCTTGTTTTCTTCTCAGCTCCTCTTTTTGCTCGGCTGTGAGCTTGCGGCTGGAAGGGGTAGTAGGCACGAAGCCAACTGTGCTGGCAGACGAGGGAGCACCAGGTGTGCTTGAGAATCCTGGCGCAGATGTTGCGCAAGAAACTGAACTAGCTCCACAACCTCCAGATGTGGTTCCACAGGACATGAAAGCGTGCAGCTTTCTACCAAAGACGAAGGATGCTCAAGAGACCGGCTAACTTGGCGCGGAGTCCTTTCTTCAACTTCCGGTTCGCTTTCTTTTCGGCTTTGATTTCGAGACGCCTGAGCTTGCGTTGTCTTCGCTCCTCGATTATCCTCCTCCTCTCGCGTGGTTCGAGCGGGTTGGTCGGTGCCGGTCGATGACTTGAGAGTGTGTGACCTTGTCCCTGGGCTGGACCTGGAAGTGCAGCACAAGACACGGCGCTTGTTACAGTCGTAGCAGTCGTGCTCATAAACACACTCGAGTCTTTCTGAACGCAGGTGCGAAAGGGTACTTAAAAGTTGCCGGTCAAGATCCTCTTTAGCTTAAGGTGAAGTTTGTCAAGCTTGCTTGGAGAAGAACTTGTTCCGCTACGGGCCCAAGTCTTCTTCTGGGCCTTTCGAGATCGTGTCCTCTCGAACTTGCGGAGCCGCTGTCGGGCAACGTGTAGTCTCTCGGTTGAGGTGAGCGGCCGACCAGAGTACGAATGTGTTCTGGGGTTGTGGCCTTGGTCGAAGATGGTGCGGCGTTTGTGGATGACACTCGGGCGATATGAGTATGTGTGACGCTTGGGTCGGGTTGGTTTGTAACGTCGGGTGTCAAATGGCATGTACCCAGGGAGTACAGGGCTGCATAGATTGCAAGTTTAATCGAACGGAAGCGGTTCGGTATTGTAAGGTATAGGGTGATAGGAGTGGTGCGTGGTAAGGGAGGCGTGTAAACGCTATACGGGATGCAACTGCGCTGATGTTGATCTGTAAGACAGCGAGGTTGGGGTAAGTGTGTGATACAGGTGAGTAGTATGTCGAGGTGACAATAATGATGTGCTATGCAGTAATGGTATGGTAGCAAACGATGCTTTGGAGTGGCTTGGTAGTCATTCGTTAAGGTGTGTTGTGATGAGAGTGTAAGCTGGAATGTTTATTTGGACATCACTATAGATGACGAAGCAAGCGCCTATCGAACCTAACTTGAAGTCGAGGGTGCGCAGGCGCTATCACAAACTCCAGTCATACTTTCCGGGGTACGACTACCGGTGCTTTCTGCGTAACGGGGAATGAGCGTTGTGACGGCGTAGAAAGTACGACAAACAAGCATATGGAGGCCAGGATAATCATGAAACGAGGAAGCTCGTCTCTTCGGAGTTGTTCCTCATGTAAAAAGGCGCGCTAAAGGTGATCACTTTCTTGTATCCAGTAGAAATGTAAATTACTTGCAGCAAGAACCTTCAAGGTCATTTTTAGTTTACGGTTACAACACAGAGAAATGGAGCTCCTTCATACTGTGGTGCTAATTATCAGCGACGCTATCTAGACATTGTAGCGGAAGCATTTCAATGGTTGCTTTGAAAGGTTTACAGTGTATGCGTGCTGGGATATAAGGCGGAAAGCAAAGAAGAGGTCATGGTAGGGATTCCTATAATTCACTACATGAACACATATAATTTCAGTGTATAAATTGACATATGATCGTAAATTCTAATTTTAGTCCCGTCCTGTACGGGACTTCTCAAGCTATTCCTATATCGCAAACAACATCTAACTTGCTATGAGAACTCAAGAAAACCATGTCTATGGGAAAACAAACTTGCGGTCACCCATTATACCCCAAAGCTCCTCCACTACAACCTTCTGGTCCTCAGGCTTTGCATTGCGCACAGCAAAATACAGACGGCCCTCTAGAGTAGGGTCCCAATCACCAGGGTTGGCGCTCGCGACGATGCCACCAGCCTCTTCCAGAATACACCATCCAGCGGCAACGTCCCAGATATATACACCTCCCTCCCAGAAGGTATCGATTATGCCGTGCGCCACGTAGCAAAAGTTTAACGCCGCGGAGCCATTTGAACGCACTGACTTGCACATAGCGCCGCCCTCATCCTTGGAAGTCAGGAGAGCGTTGTGGACCGAAGTGCGCAGCGCCCAGTTGGGACCAGAGCGCTGGTTACCCCACTCGACAGCCACCAAGCAAGAGTTGAGAGATGGCATTGGTGGCGGAACGGGATGGACAGGGAGCTGGATCGTTCGCCCAGTAAAGGTCTTTGTCAAGAAGGCGCCCTGGCCTTTGATCGCGTGATACATATCTCCGCGAAAAGGGTTGAACACGACACCAACGACGGGCTTCTTGTCGACCGTGAAGGCCAAGGAGACGGCGCAGTTGGGTACGCCGAAGGAGAAGTTCTGTGTGCCGTCAATCGGATCGACCACGAAAGTTGGCGTGTCCGCGAGCTTCGTACCTTGCTTGAAGGTCTCCTCGCCAAGGAAGGTGTAAGAAGGATATGACTCTGCCATACGCTGCTCAGCCATGGCCTCGACCTGCTTGTCGAACTCCGTGACTACGTCGGACGTGTTGTTCTTGTGAACGGTTGCGATGATCGACGTCTCGGCTGCCACCATAATATTTCCTGCATCCGTGGCGATGTCAATTAGTAAATCATGGATATTACTAAGAGTCGTCCTGGTAATGCTGTGCTTGGCTAGGACAGCATCGAAATCGAGAGAAGCTGGTGACTCGGAGCTAGAAGTAGCTTGTGAGAGTAGTGTAGTTGGCTCCATAGCTGATGTGGTGTTGTTTGGGATTGGATGGGTTTGTTGATTTCCAATGTTGGTAGATGAGGCGAAGTTACTAGGTCTGAATATTCTGATACAACTGCTTGGAGAGCTTGCAGGTAGTGGGTAGGGTTGGAGCTGATGGTTGTTGTGGAGTCTGGGAGAGCTTGAAAGTCTTGGATTTATATAGAGTTCAGCGTTTGCACAATGCTGCAGTGACATTTTCCGACCGGCTTCTCTGTGTAGTGACTGTGCTTTTAGTCGTTGGCTATATTTACGTAATTCGAGTTGCCAGTGAATTTGACTGAAAACAGTCCGCAGCGTGAAAGAACCCGAGGTTGTAGTTTGATTAGAGAGTCTTATAGGCGGCATCGTTCCGCAATGTTGATGGAGGGGTTGTTTTTTTCGTTACTGCTCGAGGTAAGCTGGTGCCGAACGCGGCCTGTCCCCATTTAGTTCTGATAGGGAAGCCATTAGGGTGAGCGATCGCAAGTGTCCAAGACTGCTGATATAGAGTTGGGCGAACAACCCTACGCCTTTTATCATATCTCCGAGTACGTCCGAACAGAAAGGACTCGAGTGTTAGGCTAGCTCTAGAGCTGATAGTCAATCTGTATCGTATCCGAGGTCTGCATCTCGTTCCATCCGTCCCGTTCCGTTTCGTTCAGACTCAGACAAGACTCTAATGCTAGCATTTTTGCGGTAAAATGTAGGCTGAGTACCTTTGGTGATTTCGTGTATCGGATGTCTGTAGACAACTGCCTATGCTGCCAAAGTGATGAAGTTGGAGTGAGAATGCAGATCGAAAGAGGAAAGCTCAATAGCTGGTGCACGTGCCTCCGCAGTACCTCATCCCGAGGTCGGCACTGATGGACCAAACCACCTTCAAAGCCGCCAAGGTGGTTTTATATAAACACACAAAGAGATTGAATTGAGGGAGTAAAGGGAAATTAGCACATGGGTTTCGACAGCAGAAAAAGCCGCCTTTAATATTCTATAATTTCATCCCGTTTGCTCGTCCATCGCCTGACAAACGACGTCATAACCACCCCAGACAACACACACCCAAGATACGCAACCAGGTCTCAAACGCAAAACAAAGAAATGAAACAACCAAAATCCCTCCCAAAAGACCGCTACGCCCGCCAACGGCTCGCCCGAGCCACCCGTCGCTCCCTCGCCGCCCTAACCCCCTCAACCTCCCACCCCCAACTTGAATCCGCATTCTTCACCGTCCTCCCCGCAGAAATCCGTTTCAAAATCTACCAACACGTCCTAAGCCAGCAGCACGACCCGACCCGACCCATAGACACCCATTCCCTCTCCCCCTTGTACCGGCCCCGGCACACCTACCGCACCAAGATCGACACAGCGCTACTGCTCACATGCCGACTAGTGTACTGCGAAGCGCACCAAATCCCTCTACGAAGTTCCACGCACCATTTCCGGTACCTGGGTAGTACGTCATGGTTGTACAACGGCGATCTCTGGCTTCACCATGTTACTAAGCAGCGGGGTGCGGAGTTGTACCATCTACACGACAACCTTGTTGCGCTAAAGCGATGCAACTTTGAGAAATTTCTGCTCGACCATTTGTGCTGGAGGAGGATTACTTGGACGATATGCGCGTACTTGCTCCCTCCTTTGCTCGCGGAATTGAAGGAACGACCGAGGTTGGCGGAGACGATGGCTTCGTTGGTGCTGCCGAGTAGTTGTCAGGAGGTGAATCTCGAGTTTGAAACGAGGGAGGATTTGCTGCCGGATTGGCCGGGGTTGGAGGAGCAGATTGAGGCGTGTAGGAGATTGGGGTTGATCAAGGCGGATGGGTCGAGGTTGGAGATTGATGACGGGTTTGCGGTTAGGTATACGTGGATAGGGAGTGGGCAGGCGAGGTGGGGCACGAGTGAGGATGCGGTTTGGAAGGAGAAGATGAGGTACCATACTACGAGGTTGTGTTGGCGGGCGAGGGTGCCGAGGAGAGAGTATATGAGTTATGATTTCTTGGACTGCATGGGGGTCGAAGGGGATAAGGATGGGGTTGTGAAAGAGACGAAGAAGTTGGATAGGTAGTCACGTTTACATTCTGGTATGAAGGACACCAAGCAACATGCGATGGATCTCGCGGCAGACATTCAATGTTCATGTGTTCATGTGATTTATTTACTTCACGTCGGGTTTATCTTCTTCTACCCCAACCCAGCTCCTTGAGTTTTGACGTAAAAAGACCATCTGCGATGGTCTTTTTCGTCACGCCGCCAGCTGTTCACGTACGCATCAATGCGCAGAGCGTTGTGCATCAGTGACCGAAGTGACCGACCGATTTGCTCACGGTTGGTACTGCTAGATATCCACTTAACGCCAAAACACGAAGCAAGCCAGACACAAATTCTATGTGATGAGCATATATGCTTTCAGAAAAGAAGAAGAGAAGGAAAAAAGAAGTCGGCGCGACTGACCTTGAAAGTGTTTGGAGTACGCTTTGGTGCATGATCATCGCACGTATCTACTCAAACCTCTGTGTCGCCTTAGCAAACATCGTCCCTAAAACACACAAGTCTCTCAACCCAACACTCTCGGACCGCTCGCCTTGCCCTTCTTCTGGACACCGCGAGGTATGAACATGGCAGGAGATGCTACTACGGCGGGAGTGCTGTTGTTGCCAGCCTTGTCTTTGTTGTTTTTGTTGTTCCTGTTCTTTGCTTGCTTGTGTTTGTCGTCTCGTTTGGTGACAGCCTTGACCTCGGATGTGGCTCGCTTGATCAGGACCGGGTGACTGCCGATGTACTTGCCGTTCATCTCCTTGGCAGCGCGGAAGTAGTCGTCGGTATCTGAAAAGCTCACGAAGCCATAACTTCTGCTCTTGGTAGACTTCTTGTCGCGTACGACGCGGGCTTTGGATAGAGAAGGGTACTTTGCAAAAGCTTTGAGTAGCGAATCGTCGGTGACTTCACCAGCAAGGTTACCGATGAATAGTCGCGGGTGCAAGGGGTTCCACTCGAGCAGAGTCTCGTCCTCCCACTGCTTTCCGCCTCCCTCACGAATGACAGTCTTGCGCTTGCCATCAGCTGCCGGTCCTGCTTCGGTTTCTTGAGAAGCTGCCGCTTCCGGTCGAGGGCCTACGTTTGCACTGCCGCCCTTCTTCGCCATGGCATCGCCGGCGTTGTATGCGCTGTTCCACTCGGCGATTCGAGCCTCTTCTTCGGGATCATAGGTGGCAGCAAATCCGCGGTTCACGGTCGGGGCAGCTGGATACGAGGTGGCAGCAGGGGCACCCGTCGCATAGGCTGGGTACGAGTAGTTGTTGTAAGCATTGCTGGTCGGGTAAGCGGGTGCTTGGTAGGGGGCGCTCACTGGGGCTTGCGCATAGTTTGCCGGCGCAGCAGACGCCTGTGGAGGAGCTTGAGCTGCCACGGAGCGCGGTGTAAAACCAGCAAGCATGGGCGAGTTGCCCTGGCCGCGCGCGGCAGCGTTGTTTGGCCTCGAAGGCGGTGCCGCATATGTGGTAGGCGGCGGTCGCGGCGGCAGGGAGTGATGGGGCTGCATGTTTGAAGTCGGAACAGCGTGTCAGTTCAGGCTAACCGTAGCAAAGTGATGACTTAAGCAGCTACTGGTTGGGATGCGCTCTAGTATCGCGAAGTAGGCAGACTGGTATTGCAATCTAGGCTTCGCCGATTGTTGAAAGGGAGAGTGTGTCGGGCGCGGATGGCGGCGGTTGTACCGATGGGGTGAGGCGCAGTCCTTTCTTGGGCTATGGAGAAAATGGCTCTGGGTAAAAGCGCCTTCGTTTGCGGTGAATAATGCGGCTTGGACAGTGCCGCGCAGGTGATGGACTGAAGCTGCTGCTGCTGCTGACTACAAGCAAGGAAGACTTTCCCGAAGCGTCTAGCAAGCGGTGATGCACGTGGGCAAGGACCGGATCGGCGTTTGAAGGGGGGCAGAGTGGGATGGCGGGCCGGTGCAAATTCAATTGCAGTTACCGTCACGATGCGTCAGATGGTGGCGTCGACGTCGACGTCGACGTTTGGTGCCATGTTATATGTTATTTGTTATTTGTTGGGCTCTGTCGCAGAAAGTAAGCCGCTTGGCTGCTGCGGCCCCGAATCACGTGCCGCCGGCATGTCGGCCGCCGCTGCACAACATTTGTTCCCACGCAAGCAAGGCGGCGCGACGTGGTCGACAACCGACAGCCAACAACCAACAACCACCAAGCTTCAACACGATGCAACAAAACTTGTCGCCGGCCGGGCCCTGAGCAGCGCGTCGCTGATGACGTCTTGCAAGCCAGCATTTGCCAGACCTGCCCGGCGACCACGTCCAGGCTCTAGCGTGTCGGACGACGCCTGCAACGCTGCCCCGCCATGCGTACTGCTGTGCTGAGGCTGACATGGAGGGGCTGAGGAATGGGGAATGGGCAGCGTCACAGGCAGCGTCACAGGCAGCCGCATTTGACCGCGACACGGTGGGAAGAGTTGCTTGCATCCCTCTACTCTACCAGCAGCAAACCGACGTCTGTGGCCAGTGTAGGCGCGTGCATGCCTTTCGGTAGCCGTTGGCATCCCTCCTACACAGTACATAGACAGTACATGCGCGTGCCCACCCGTGTCCAGGCCGCCCCCGAAGACGGCGGCTTTCTAATCATGCACTATGCAGCAATCATGTCTACGCTATTCTCCGTCAACTGCGTGAGTGATGCTGGCATCTGGTGGGACGTGCAGCCATTGATGCAATCATAGTGTGTGCCCCGCTTGTTTCCAAAGTCTTTCCGCCGACTACATTATCTCAGAGACCCCCACCAGACTCCTTCTTCCTTCTCTTGACCATCACCAGCTTCCCAAGCCTCAATTGCCCTCTCGTGTTGCACGCCCGGTCGCTGCAGCTCTACCCCGCCAAAACCTTCTCAACCACACACCCATCCAGACAGACACGAGAACAGCAACCATGTCTTCTGAGCCCGTCGGAGACTTCGGCCTCATCGGCTTGGCCGTAAGTCTTCTCCAGCCCGGTTGCATTCACGGACAATGCAGTACCAAGTGCCTGTCTTGGCGCAGTCCTGTCGGCCATTGAGCAAATGCCGCGAATTATCCCGACACACTCAACCTCCAACATGTCAAGAGACGAGCCATGCTGACCATCTACATAGGTCATGGGCCAGAACTTGATCCTCAACGCGTAAGTCACGAACAACATCACATCCACCCCAAAGCAGTACTAACAAAACGCAGTGCTGATCACGGCTTCACCGTCGTCGCTTTCAACCGAACGTAAGCGCTTCCATGTACCGCGCCCGGAACACAGACTGACAGGCAGACAGCGTTGCCAAGGTCGACCGATTCTTGAACGATGGTAAGACTCATCCGCCCAGTACCAAAACACGCCTCTGACACACAACAGAGGCCAAGGGCAAGTCCATCGTCGGTGCCCACTCCATCAAGGAGTTCGTCTCCAAGCTCAAGAAGCCCCGCCGCATGATGATGCTCGTCATGGCCGGTAAGCCCGTCGACGACTTCATCGAGCTCCTCCTCGAGGGAGGTGCCGAGGAGGGCGACATCATCATCGACGGCGGTAACTCCCACTACCCCGACACCAACCGCCGCACAAACTACCTCAAGTCCAAGGGTATCCGATTCGTCGGAACTGGTGTCTCTGGAGGAGAGGAGGGTGCCCGCTACGGTCCCAGCATCATGCCCGGTGGTAACGAGGAGGCCTGGCCATACATCAAGGTAGGAATCTGCGAAACGCGCACAGGGCACATCTAACAGCATTTCAGCATGTCCTCCAGTCCATCTCCGCAAAGTCCGACGGCGAGGCCTGCTGCCAATGGGTCGGCGACGAGGGTGCCGGTCACTACGTCAAGATGGTCCACAACGGTATTGAGTACGGTGACATGCAGTTGATCTGCGAGGTGAGACGACCTGGCTATATCGGAAACGAAAATCGACTGACCAAACCCAGGCCTACGACATCATGAAGCGCGGTCTCGGAATGAAGAACAAGGAGATTGGCGACGTTTTCACAGAATGGAACAAGGGCGTTCTCGACTCATTCCTCATCGAGATCACCCGTGACATCATGTACAAGAACGACGACGATGGTGTTGCCATCGTTGAGAAGATCTTGGACTCTGCTGGTCAGAAGGGTACCGGCAAGTGGACCGCCATCAACGCGCTTGACCTCGGTATGCCCGTTACTCTGATCGGAGAGGCTGTCTTTGCCCGTTGCCTGAGTTCGCTCAAGCAGGAGCGTGGCCGTGCCGCCGGTGTTTTGGACGGCCCTACCCCCAGCTTCTCTGGTGACCGCCAGGCCTTTATCGACAACCTCGAGCAGGCCCTCTACGCATCCAAGATCATCTCCTACGCCCAGGGTTTCATGCTGATCCAGAACGCCGCCAAGGAGTACAAGTGGAAGCTGAACAAGCCCGAGATTGCCCTCATGTGGCGCGGTGGCTGCATCATTCGCTCCGTTTTCTTGAAGGAGATCACCAAGGCATACCGTAACAACCCCGACCTCGAGAACTTGCTGTTCGACGAGTTCTTCAGCAACGCTATCCACAAGGCTCAGTCCGGATGGAGAGATGTCGTTTCCAAGGGTGCCCTCTGGGGTATCCCCACGCCTGCTTTCAGCACCGCTCTGAGCTTCTACGACGGATACCGCGCCAAGGACCTTCCCGCCAACCTGTTGCAGGCGCAGCGTGACTACTTCGGTGCCCACACCTTCAGGATCAAGCCCGAGTACGCCAACGAGACCTACAAGGAGGGCCAGGACATCCACGTCAACTGGACCGGAAGGGGTGGAAACATCTCCGCTTCAACCTACAACGCTTAAAGGGAGAAGGGGAGGGGGGGGATATCCATTGCTTGTTAGATGGGAGCAGAAGGTCGCCCCATGTTCGTGTTTGGTAGCGAACGTGAGGAGTGAAATGCCTCGAATCTAGAATGAATATAATGATTCGCATGTCCAACTCTTGCATGTACCTAGTGAATGTTGGAAGCTCAGCTTGACCGCTGTGTCGTTGTTGCTCTGAAAGGCTAACTTGATTTAGTAATGATCATCGGAAACCTCACCAGGTACCTAGGTAGACCCTTGATGAAGCCACCCCACTATAAAATAAACATTGTGACCAGCTTGCACGCGCATCAGCTTCCCAGCGATTAGAGTACAGTCGGGACCGAAGGTGTCCCCAAAGGCATACACAGTATATATTTCCTGGTCCAGCAGCAAGCCCTTGCACAGAGGCTTGGCATCGCGACCACGGAAAGTTGCAGCGCATCACGACAACATCAACCCCATCCGCCCCGAGCTACGATAGCTCCGCCACACCCGCGCTGCCTCTACCACCCGGTTGCGCGTGTGTTGTCGCGCTTTTCATGTCTTTCATTCCTTTGGACTGTATCTTCACTGTTTGTATGAGTCTCTGGCGTTAGGTCCTTACGAGTAGATCTGGGCAAGGTTTTGGTGCTGACGAGACCAACTGTAGCGGAGCAACCACTCAGCCTCCGCCGCCCGTAATTTACAATCGTCCATACGAAAGACACAAGAGCAGGACTATAATGGCGGACAACAAGCGCAATAGCATTGCGGGAAAGGTTGCGACTCCGAACCTCAAAGCCGGTACAAGTTCGGGCAAAGAGGTCATTGGTGCAGACTCCGACCTGTACAAAGCTGTTGGATCACGGTAGGTCTTGCTTGTTCCAGTACTCTGTTCTTTATAGATTGATCTGACGCGCACTAGCATCAAAGTAACTTGTGCCCCTGGCAAGAACGTCCTCGAAGGCACCCTCTTCACGGCCTGCAACCTCACCCATGCCATAGCCATCAACACCGCACCTGCTCCACCGAATCCCTCCGCCTCCATCCTCAGCCAGCCTGGCAACTACCACATCATTCCGTTCGCACACATTGAATCGTTTGAGATCATTGGCGCAGGAGAGCGGGCAGCTGAGTCTGCAGCGGGTTTCGATAGCGCACTCCCTAGCATCTCCCAGGTGGATCTGGCGGCGCTACAAGCCCGTGAAGACCAGACTATCCGCGAAATGAAGAAGAAGGATTTACAAAAGGGCAAGGGTGTCAGTCCAGAAGCACAGGAGTTGTTCGACGCCATATCGAGAACGTAAGCCACACGATAGATTTCCTAAGCACAAGACATGAGAACTGACACACGAAACATAGTCTACCGACCCGTTGGGCAGACACACAGATCGTCGTTAGCGACTCCGTTCTCATCAACTCCCCATACACACTCGACAATATCAAAGCACCCGCCGACAAGGCCCAGGCCGAGAACCACGTCCGCAAGGTCGTCGAACGCTTCTACCAGCGTAAAAAGGGGGGGTCTTCAGGAGGAGCAGCTCGCGCTCCGGTTGCGGTACCCAACGCCCCTAGAAAGGGAGGTTAGATCCCCAGTCAGCCCCACGTCTTGCACCAAGGGAAACTTGAATCAAGACCTCATTTGCGCTCCCCCACCCACGAAATCAATATGTAATGACAGTAGCAGTCCTAGGGCAATAGCGCCCCAATGGTAGACATACTATTCCTGCATGGCAGTTTTTTTTTATATGCAGAAAGTCGAGCACCGTGACTACATGGCAGGCATGACAGACAGTAATCAAAACTCATAAAACGTTTCAAAAGCCGTGGCTTTATGGTTTTGCTGTGTGATGTTATCTAGGACTAGTTATGGAAGGGGGGGGTTAGCTGAACGCCTCTTTTTTTCCCTTCCAACTTGGGCGTTTGCTGAGTGATTGTTTTTGGAATTATCAGGTTAGGACAGAATTGGTAAGTCAACCAGACTTGTAGCTTCGGCATCACCAAGATCTGTGTTGTGTTGTGTTGTGTTGTGTTGTGTTGTAGCTGTCAAGAATTTCAATAAGGTTTCCTCACTACATTGGAAGCGCATACCTGGTTACTGTGTTGTCACTTATTTTTTCCGCAGCTCAAAAGACTCGTTATCTGGGACCAAGAGGGTTAAACAACTGCACACGACTCGTTGCTGTGTGAGGTCGCTAGGGGCACTCTACGGAATCCGAATAGCTCATTTGATGGAAGGGGCGGAGTTTGTACTGGAAGTCAAAGGTACTTACCCGTAGCATATTTATCTTCTATAAGCGTTAGAGCAGATTGCGAGGCCCTCAAGGAACTGTAGATATGCGCACGGATATGAAGAAAAGCTCATCATGTCAAGTGGAAAATGGTCTTGATGGTTTATTTGCCGCGGGTGATAAGAAGATTGCAAGGCTTACAAGTGAATGTAAGAGTGCGCATGTATTTTCAGGACGACCAGAGACGCCTACATGACTAAATTCGATTCACTTTCGGCCAGTAATAAGTACACCAAGGCCGTCGTGCTGTCTCCACTCAACAATGATATAGATCATCCCAACCCCTCAAACTCAACCCTCACTGGCTTCCCACACCAGTGCCGACATTCGCATACGCCCGAGATCTATCCTGCTCTGCGGGGTAAGACAACCCCTTTTCTCAAACCTAGAGTTGTAGTATATCTTGTGACTATCCAACATATCCACAAAAGCGCCAGCGCCAGGTTCGTAGCCCCCGCTAGCAACCTCCAAGTTCTGACACCGCGGATTCAGAAACCAGCCACATTGCGTATTGTTAAATCCCCTGGAGTCGGCTTTGACAACTTGCGTGCTCCGCTGCCGTAGTGATTCCGCCTTGTTCGCGAGGCCTCGGCCTCCGGCGGTTGAGATGACGAGCCCAAGCATGCAGTCGTCGAGTTTCTTGACGATGATGAAGGGGTATACTTTGATGCATATGCCGCCGTACTCGGAGAGCACGTTTCGTGCGGATTCCATCAGAGACATGCGTGGTAGAGGGGCCCAGCCGATGTCGCCGACGTTGATGTCGTTGGAGGGGATAGCGCGAACGTCCCTGTACCTCTTTTGGACGATCGGGCGCGGGATGGTGGAAGACGGTTCGTCGAACCTTGATGTCCTCGCCTTGGTAGCGGGCGGTGGTCGGAACCCGTCTTCAGACTCTGAACAATCTCCTTCATCGATCTCCTCGGGAGGATTTCGCTTCCTCTTCCCTCCCTTTTCATCCACATTTCCCACCTTTTCCTCCCATTCCGACAAGAGCGCTTCGAATTGCTCAACGGAACTCTTGAGCTTACCTGAGGTTTCCTTCAATTCCGCCTCCTTGTCCGATATCTGGTTAGACGTAGCGCCATCCCACTTGGCCTTGCTGTACTGCGGGAACAAAGACCGTAGTCTTTCCTGCTGGACCTCGATCGCGAGGACGGCGTTCGAGATCTTGTCTCTCAGATGTGCCGCATATGTCGCGTTGACCGCATTCAGCCCAGTGGGCCACGGAGGCGACAAGGCCTTGTAGTCGTGGTGGGTGGTGTTGCCGAGAAAGTCCATATCGGAGACGTTGCGTGTGGTTCTCGCGGAAGTAGGCCGTAGAAGGGGATGTATGAGGTAGAGAGGATGATCGGAAATAGTGAGGAGAGCGCAGTTATCTCAGTATCTGTCGGTAAGAAATTTTCAAATGGCGTCAAGGTGCAAACGCATCGTTGCCTTGGCGATGAGCGATGAGCGATGAGGGCCGCACCTTGACCGCTCTAGAACGCGGAACGCGGATTGTATATAGAAATGAGATGAATCATATGATATAAGCCATACCCTCCTACACAGGCGAATGAGCTAAGTTAAGTATCTCTTGTGCGATTGCTGCGAACCTCACGTGGAACTGATCACGCAAAGACCGACACTGTGACTGTGACCAACGATGACCTAGACTGCGCTGAAGACATTCTCTGCAACCCATCTATGGAAGTCCAGCATCTTTCTGTACCCATGCTCCAACCGGTAACAGTACCATCTAGACAAGACAGTGAAGGTTGATGCCGATATGCAGCGTATACCTACATTCGAGAGTGGCAATTCGAGTGACGAATTGACATTGTCGATGCAAAAGATAAAGGTCAAATGTTCACTCAGGCTTCTCATCGAGCAAAGCCTCTGCCTTAACCTCCCTCTGCGCCTCCTCCTGTACCTCTACCTGTTTCTGTGCCGCCGTTTGTGCCTTGCTCTGTGCCTCCTCGATCAAAAGTCGACGCCTAGAGATTGCCACATCCATGACGACCTTCATCAACGTCTCTGAGACATCAAACTTGCATGCCCAATTCCAAATCCATTTACAGAACCCGACGAGTGTTCCAGGTTCCTCCGGTTTTGAAGTTGTGAGGACTGCGGATAGCCTCATTTGTTGAAGAAGAACAACGTCCTCTAGCACTAGTTTCCCCCTCTTCTGGAACCTCGAGTCAGAGGGTATCATGATTGTATTCAGCATGTCGACGTGAGCGCCCACGGGCGGACGGTAATTACTGGAATCCTGGACTCGAAGCATTGCTCTAGGATACAGGTCGTGGCCCCAGTCAGTCGATCCGTAATTGCTGAACAATTTAGGGACGATGGGGACGCTCCGGTTCTTAACCGAAGAGCCTTTTAGCCTTAGGCCATTTTCATTTGCCGTGGAAATGATCAGGCCCAACATACAGTCGTCCAGCTTCCTCACGATGATCAGCGGATAAGATTTGGCGCACACGTAACCAAATTGGGTGTGAATGTCAGACTCGTGTGCGGACAAAGATGGACGCAGAATAGGAAACCAGCCAATGTCGCCAATATCGAATTCGTGTCGCTCAATGCGCTTGACATCCGCATATTGCTCCAGGGGAGAACACAGTGTGATACCTGAAGAAAGTTTTTGTCCACTTTGACGATAGCGGTCGTGTGCAATTGGATTTCCTTGGCGGCAGCGGCGGCGGCAGCTTTAACATCGGAAGGTATGTCCGTGACTTTGACTTGAGCGGTAGTGATCGTGACGGGTGCGGGTATCGGAGCATATTGCCCGACACCGGGTATTTCGATAATGCTCCTTGCGGCACGATTCAGCCTAGTCATGGCCATGAATGCCTCTCTAAAAAGCAAGGTGAGTTGAGTTTCATACTTTTGGATCATGTTCGAGTACTCTTCGATACTGGTCTTGAGTTTCTCTGTCTCGCTGTCGCCCTCCGCCACTTCCATTGAATTGTTAGATCCAGTTTGCATTTGTTCTCGCTCCTGCTCTTTCTCGTGAAGCTCGCCCTCGATACGTTTGCTTTCGGCTTGAAGTTGGCGTAGTGTTAGCGTTGGGCCGATCGTATCTTCCCAGGCCTTTGTCTCCGCGTAGGCAATTTGTGCCAGGTCTGTAATCGAGATCTCTAGTATTTGAGGCTTTTTGTGAAGACGTTGAGTGTGGAAACTTCTTGCAATAGTCTCATATTCCACTTGAAGAAGCTTTGCTTTTCGCAGCTCGAGTCTGTCCTTTTGTTGCTGGAGCCTGTCCTGGACGATTGACACCCAATGATCTTTGCCTTTGTCCCCTAGTCGCACGACCGCCTCCTCGTACTCCACGACTACTCTCATCCTGTTTCTAATCTTGTCCTCTTGCGAGCTTTTCCTGACAGCGAGGGCCATGATCCTGCTGAGCGCCGAAATAGTCCGGATCTTAATACGGTCGGAAGGGCTTTCGTACTTGAGTAGTTGGACTCACTATTTGAAGCGATTGAAAAGGAAGGGATGCAACGGTTATCCGATGATTCCCGGAAAGAATCGCGTTGGGGTAGTAGGATTGAGAGAGGAGGTTAGAAAATTCTGTGCGATATGAGAAATTTACGTGCAAACACTTCTTTCGCTTCTAGAAGCTGCCTTCACCTCCATGATAGACAGCCGCAATCCTACCGCTTTTTGATGGCCACGAAAAAACCAGTGCTTCAAAAGCTACGGAGCCCCAACAGCTACTATTACTCTCTCTAGCATTAGATAGAATTCGTTCGCCCCCTCTCTCGTCGTCGCTGATCCCGTCTCTCACTACACCTATACCTACAAATTCCCCTCAATAGCCCTCCTAATCTCCTTCGGCCTCGCCCCCGTAACCCCCTCCATGATATCCCCATCCTTGAACACACTAAACGTCGGCATAGACCGAACCCCCAACTCCTGCGCAATATCCTCACACTCCTCAACATCATACGTGTAAAACCTCACGTTTGGATACTCAGCCACCATTTTCGCTACTTCGGGTGCGATGATGTGGCAGTTTTTGCACCATGTTGCTGTCCCCTCGAGGACAGTGACGCCTTCGTACATGACGGCTTTAAGGTACTCGGCTTTGGAGTGGAGGGTGGGGAGTTCGGGGGTGGATGCCATGGTGGTGAGGGGTTTGTAAATATGAAGGCTTGGGGTTTTTCTTGAGATGAAACGTTCTTTGGTTTGTTGGTATTACTTTGTTTGGGGAGGTTGGATGGCTGAGGTGGAGATCGTGTGGTGGAGGAGACGAGACGATGGAGTTGATGACGTCATCGCATGGAGCCATGAGAACACCACGGATTCATCAATGGCGAAGTGCTTTCTCAAGGTCTGTCTTGACCTGCATCCACCCACGACGCGATCTATGCCATAATTTACGTTTGGAATAAACGCTAGAGTAGCCGAAAGACCCGAACAACTGTAGCATTCCTCTCATCTCATGTGCGTCCCTCCATAAATTAGTAAAACCGAGAAGACCTGCTATCAACAAGTTCATCGAGCAGGCAAAAGCTCTTGAGGATTACAACCGCATAGTGTGCATGTTCTCGACCATCGTACTAGTGGTCGAGAGATACGGCTCGATCTGCCGGTTTGACAATCCAAGGGTTAGCAAACGACGATGGAGTTGACAACGGGAGGACACACACCGAACATCAGCATAATTCGGAGAAAGAATGGAGATGGCACAGTTGCGAATAAAGTAAGCACAATGGAACATAAAATGCGTTCTTTGCTTGATTGCGGAATTTCCTCTGATTTCATGATCCTTGGCTTTTACTGTGTTCAACCTACACTGCGTGTATTCTCTGTGTTACAACACAAATGCTCACAACTCACTGTGCCCTTCTTGCTCAGCATCCTTCTCCTTCTTTTCCCGAAGCTGCTCCTGTTCTTGCACATCTACCACGTCCTGTCTACTCTTCTCTCCCTTGACACGTCTCGCCAGCGCCGCAATCTCCTCATCATATACATTCCACTCTGGAACTTGTCTTCTCGCACGATCCAGCTTTGGCTCCTTCGTCTGCGGGTTATTGCACAGATCGATAGTCTTGGCTTTCGCAAGATCCTCATCGCTGCACCAGGTCTCGCACCACAGCCATTCTTGGGGTAAACTGTGGATTGGTAGGTTAAACTGCATGTTGTTTGGAAGATCCTGGTCCAGGTTGGAGAGCGAGTTTGGGTCGGCGGAGAGGGAGTGGTATTGCTGGCGCAGTCTGTCACCGGCTGCTAGTTGGCGGAAGCGGTTGAGATCTACGACATAAAGCGCAGAGATGTGGTATGGGCGGCCACGCAAGAAGTTCGCCCAGTAGCCGGTTTTCCAGAAGCGGAAGCCCTCCATTTCTGTGCGTGAGTCGCCCATGGGCGTAAAACCGTATGGTGCACCTTCGAGGTCGTGTTGCACCAGTTCGTACATGTCAGTTCTTACGATCTGATCCGCATCAACGAATATGACCTTTTCAAGATCCAAGGGAAACAAGACATCCAAGAACAGAATCTTGTAACCCCAGATCTCGCGCTGCTTCTCGGTTTGTCCGCGCAGCCAGTGAGGCCACTTATATGTGACCATTTCGTATTCGAATCCGTATTCAGCAGCGATATGTGGGAGGAATGACTTGAAGCTGGGAGACAGGAACTGCTCGATAAACCAAAACTTGACGGTATGGTTTGTGTGCTTCATGACAGAGACCATCATGATGTTCAGCATACGCTCATACAAATGACCTGAGGCGACGGAGAATATATTGATATCTGCTTGAGTGCCCTTCTTTGTCGTTTTGCCTCCAGAGAACAAGTCAGCGCCCTTTTGCAGGACTTTCTCAGAGTCAAAGTTGAGACCCATCTTGCCAAGGAGTTTGTTGACCTTCTGTGCGCTTTTGCCGACTAGCTCAGAGGCAAGCGATTCTTCAGGGGCGAGAACATCCGCATCTTCTTGCCCTGGCTTGCGGGACAGCCGGGGGAAGATCGTTGCTCCTTGGAAGCTCATAAGAGCAATCTCGGTAGTCTCATCACCTGGCTGAGGCGCCCAGCTGATTGGACCTGCACTGTCAAGGTTGAAGATTTCTTGAGAGCGACCACTCTTGAGTTGAATGTTGTAGAATCCAGGGTTGGCCTTGAACTGGAAGTAACCGAGGTTGGCCATTATTATAGTATCCGCGAAGTGAGGGTCCCGCTCCGTAGCAAGAACAACTTCCGCACCACGCGGCGGCTGACCACCATTCGTAGTGTCACGGGAGTGGCCCTCAATAAGGATACTCTCCAATCCATAGATAGCGTCGATGTTGGTGCCAGCGGGAATCGTGCTGAGTTTGATGTTGTCGAGATCATGTATAGACTCTTCCGGAGCAACTAGCCAAGAAGGTGGGACATCCATGCCGAGGTTCAGCAAGGCCTCCTTGGGAATGCCAGCGAAGTGGGCGCCCAGGCTGCCAACGGCTCCATTGGGAGTAAAATGTGGTCGAGCTTCGAGAACATATCTGTAGAAACGCTTGACGGGAAGTTCCTGGAGCATCTGTTTGGGATTTAAGAAAAGCTTGAGGTATACGCCATTCATGTCGCTGAGTGCTTTCAAGATGGGTATCCACTTCTGTGCCAGCTCCGTAGCCGGGTCCACCGAAGCCACGATCTGGAAGACGGCTTTATCTTGATCACCCCTGACGATGGCGGTGTGTTTGGCAGTCCAGTTGTTATATGTACTCATTCTTAAAGTCGATGCAGTCTCGAATATGCCTTCTGGGACGTCCGATACGGTGGAGAGCGCAACCAGCGACTGTATCTTGGCAACATCTAGGGGAGATGAAATCTTATCCAAAAGATGAAGATCGGCAAGCGCCTTGTTCAATGGTTCAATGCGCTTTGTCGTCTCATAGATCACAAAAGTCTCCATGTCATCCTGTGAAAACACATGATCTTCTGGGATGGGACCTACATAACGTCCGTTAACAAGTAGACCATTCTGCCCTGGCTTCAAACCGAAAGCGTCATAGATCGGCTCAGCAACCTTCCAGAACTGGGTCGAGTTGGCGGGAATGGGTCCATAGTTGACCTCTCGGGTCGTGAGCTCAGACAAGGTTTCACTTGTAAGCTTGCGGCCAGACTTTACGCAGCTCTCCAAAAGATCTCCCGAGGCGTTCGATTGCTCCGCGCCAGCTTTCGGATTATGTATGAAGATGGCCTCGACGTTCGGGTTGGCTTCGCGGAAATCTGCCAAAGTTTTGAGAAGCGCAAAGCCAGCCTCTGAATCAAAGTCTGCTACGAGGGTAATGTGAATCCAGTCGCTTTTGCTTGCAGACTCTGATGCCTGAATCCGCGGCATCTTACTGTAAGCCTCACCATGAACCTCTTCAAACTCCGCCATGTTGATGAGCGTGATGTTCTTTTCGTTCTCCGGGATGATGAGAGGGTTGCGCTTGGCAGCAGCCTGGAACAAGAAGTATTGCGGGACCCAACTGTCGTCGTTGAAGACGCCATTAAAGACACCCTTCTGAATTTGACGAAGATCCATACCGATTCTTTGGCTGAGTGTGGAGAGCCATTCTTCAGTCGCTGGGATAGGAACCCCATTGACAAAGATGGGGGCTTTCGGCCCTTCTGCAGCTAGACGCCTCAGGTAGTTTTTGGCACCTGTAATGCGCTGATCTAAAGCCTCTGACTTTAGTACATCATCAAACTCGAGCGCTTCCTTCTCTTCGAGGAGTGTGGCTCTTTTGACTGTTGTGTCAAAGATGGCTTTATCCGGATGTGCCAGCCTCTTGCCATCTGCTGACTACGCTTCATGTCAGTACAACATAATGATACAAGTGGTCCATAGCACTTACTTCTTGTAGATATTCAATCACAGCAGGTAGTCCATACGCGTCTTGCAAATAGTAGACTACTTTGGCCTGCTCTAGAGCTCCCGATGTGGCGGTCTGAGGAACGAGACCCCAGCGTAGGGGAATACCACGCCTGATCAGACTGAGGATCGTGTCCAATGTAGTCGAAACATCTTCGGCCGAGGTAAGGTCAACGGAGACGATGGCATTGTGAATGTCTCTCCGACAAGATGGAAGCTGGCCAGGGTAAGTCCTTTGCAGTAGCTGCAGTCATAGTTAGCTCAGGGTCGATAACGTGGATGGTTATACCCACGGCTCTGAGTTCGCTAGGCCACCCCTCGTACATGGGGTCATTTTCGATGTCATTTAGCCATAGAATGACGTTGCCTCCTTCTGTAGCATCTCTGAAGTCGTAACGTTGAGGTTCGTCTTCTGTCTGAGTCTCGGCAATAGAAGCATGTGCTAGCAGAGAGATGACTTCCGAGCCGCTTAGACCTTGACTGCGTATTCCGTTGATCAACCCACGCTCACGTCGCAAATGTGCCAGTAGCGAGTAGGGATTTACATCGCGAGCTGGGATCTGTACGCCGTTGATCCATATGACGTTATATCCGGTAGGAAGAAGCTGCTCGCGGTTCTTTAGATGTTCATCTACAAACTCATCCGACGCGTTGTGGGCTGCGATGATGGACGAGTACTTTGGAAAGTCTTGCACGAGTTTCATGAGGGTGTCCATTGGCTGTTCACTTTGGGTTACAAAGCTGGCAGCTTTCAGTCCTAGATCGGATACCTCATCCTTGGACAAGGGCTTCAGGTCCGCGACATCTTCATCATCGCCTAGGCCAGTGCCCATGGGCTTCTGAGTAGCACTCTTCTGTCCCTGCTCGGCTTGCCTGTCGTCTATGACAATGTAGTCGGTCCGCTTCAGTTGCAACTCGACACCATATCCGTTGACTACCAGCGGCAATGTTGGTGCGTTTGAAGAAGGCTTGTGTCGGACACGGTACGATGTCTTTCCTTCCTTGGCCGTGTTGCTTAGAGTCTTGTGCCATTTCCTGAAACGGGGAGCAGTTATATCGGCGTATAGAATCGCAGGCAAAGCCAAGCTGTTGCCAAGTATGCGGTCGAAGGGTAATTGATATGTGCTGTCTAGTTCTCAGCGTCTGCTCATTAGATGAATCATCTGTACGCACCGTTCGCTCTCAATGTCTCCAAAATGGTTGTCCAGATGTACGTCGCAGTATTGTTTGCCGTGAAACGATGCCCAGATGTCACATGCCTTTGTCTGTTCTGCTACCAAGGATGGCTCCACCGAAGTCTTGTAAAACTGGTAGTGTGCTTCTATGCGCGGCGCAGCCGACCGGACTGATAGAGCAAATTCGAAAGAAGCGAGAGCTTCCGGCTCGGTGATGTGTCCATCGCTACGCAGGAGATGTACAAAGGCCGTGTACAGCTCCTGCTCTGTGTTCTTCTCGTCGAAGTAGCCCTCGGATACGCGGTCGAGGATGGGATGGTATGCGGTCGCGTTTTCTTCTGCGGCGGTTTCTCTAGTAGGTGTTAGCTACGGCGTCTTTCTTTGGTACACACAGTCAAAGCTTACAATAGTTCTACTAGATATGGCGCAGGGTTGAAGGAAGCGCGAAGAGCGACATTGATACTTGGGCTCGCATATGCGCCAATATGTTTGAAGGCGCTGAGCACCAAGACGGCATTCGCACGCAGTGTAGAGGCTGAAGCTCGCATGGTGTAGAGTACGCTCAAGCTAGCTTTGGAGAATTGGAGGCTACGTGTAGCTACAACGAGCGAGAGCTGCAGTGTTTCGAAAGTACAACTCCCGATTTCAAGAAGTTGCAACGTGTATCATAACGTCGAGATTGAACTGGCCAGCGAACAAGACGTGAAATGGATCACACGATATGGCGCGATTCAACGCATTGAGCGTTTACAGTGGAAACACCAAAAGTATTCTGGTACAAGCACGAGAGTAGTTGCTCCTCTGCGCGATGCTGTTGGACGTCTCCAAGTGTTAGGTACCAGAGTACCAGACCCCTGCAGCGGTGGATGACGCTTACCCGATACGGTGCGGCCATCTTATCTTGCCGCCGACGGCCGAGCGTTCTCCGTCACCTCCGACGCAAAGCTTCCGCCATCCAAGGGAAACGTACTACTATGTATGTAGACGCGACTCTACCGTCACAGGCACAATCAACAGCTTCTTCTACACGCTATGAGCCGACGTCCAGCCCGGATGCCGCCGGATGGCTGCCGTGTCTCAGAAATGGCAGTAAATGACGCCTGCAAAGGGTACTCTGCACCAGGCGTAACCCCGGGCCACAGCATTGTGCGCCGTGTCAACGAGTACGCACAATCCTAGGATTGCTCTCTGTCGTGTGCGGGCACCACTCTTGGCGGCAGACTGTTCTTGTGTGTCATACAGCCGGAGTGGTGTTGCTGGAGCTGTGCTTCCCTTGATGAGCGGAATCGAAAGTAGACATTGAAGCGCAATAGGATAAGCATCTATGGAAGTGATTGGAAATCAACTTGCCTTGCCAAGGCCTTACACTGCATTAGTTAGCCGGGGGTGAAGCGGCCTGGTTCCCAGTTGGGATGGTTTTGATAAGCTGACGACCCTATAAGCTGCGCACCCTACTAAAATTGGCCACCAACACTAAAACACGATCTCTATTAACAACACTATATTAAATATAGCCGACTGTGAAGGCTCTATACAATCTGCAATTAGTAATTAAAATGCTGGTATTTTTTCTAGTATACGGCAAGCAGATGCTGCGTACAGAGTACCTGAATCGACTGTACAGACGCGCCTCTACAGTATTGCGCCTTGATGCGTTGTGTATTAACACTAACAGCAACTATTATTAAACTAAAAGGCCTTTCTTGTAGATTAAATTCTTAATTGTGGGAGCTGAGAAGGAGTAATTGAATGATCAGTGGAGGGGAATGAGTATATTGATCAACTAAGTGCCACAACAAAGTGTCCAATAACTACTAAAAAGACTTCGGACGATCTGGCTCGTTTATATGCGCGCTACTAGCTCCGTCACGTGATATCTCACTAGGATCACCTAGTAACCTAGGTGATCCGGACGTCAAAGGAGAGATCCAGAGTGATCCGCATATTAGTACTCTAACACACCCCCTAGGTTAGTGAGATACTATTAATCTAAGCTGTAAGCAATCTAGGTAATTATAATAAATCTAAGTTGTTAATTAAGAGGGCCTCTATAATTATAGCTCCTCTGTATAATCCTCTGTTATTGTAGTAATGCTGCGTGTTGTTGCTTTAATTAATCTAGCAGCTCTAAGTAATATTAAAACATCAAATAAACTCTAAATATCGCGTAAATAGTTAGTGCGCAATTACTATAATAAAATTAGTTACGTCTATTACTCCTCTAAAACCTTTTGTCCTTAACCTTAATTAATCTAATTACTAAGTCTTTCTAATTCTATCTTAACTACTATTACTAACATAGTAAGCAAGAGTGCCTTACTGTTCCCTTACTAATTAGCTACTAATCTTTCTAGTGTAGTCCGCTCTAAGCAACAACAAGCGTAGCTTAGAGAGCTGTTATTAACGTAATTAATGCTTAGAAAGCCGCCGCTAGTAATATAATAACAGTGCTAAGCATAAGCGTCGCGCGCGCTAAAGCCTGTTTAAAAATAAGATTTAGTAAGTAGCTAATCTCTAAGATAATAAGAGTTAGTTGCCTCTACCTGTTAATCTTTTTACTTACTGCAAGACATCTAGTAGCTCTGCTTAGAGGCTAATTGCCTTACCTACTAAATTAAGCCTACTATTAAGTTCTTATTTAAATTTTAATTTACATAAGAGCCTAACTAAGTAATTAAGCTAGCGCAAGGGCAAGGCTCCTTAAGTGCTAGAGCAAAAGTTATAGTAGATTACTACTTAAGCAGTAACGCGTAAACTGTAATATAGCAATAGCAATAAGCTAAAAACGCCTATTAAGCTGTTTACTAAGCGCTCCGCGCCCCCCTCTACTTAGAAGAAGGCGCCTAGTAGCTTTTTAAAGATTACTGCTAATTTGTTGTACTCTTATATTCTGCTGTGTAAGCGCTGTATAAAGAAGATGCTAAATAATTTATACGCTAAACGCTGCTTTAATTACGTTTAGACTAGTAGTTAGAGTAGCTTACGCTGTAGTAGTTGCTTGTCTTACACCTACTATACGGTTAATATTAATCTTGCTAATTAATTTATAGCTATATATAAAGATAAAGAGGTAAGTCTTTAACCTGTTAACTTTCTTGCTTAGCTTGCTAACTAGTTTTTAGGGATAAAATAATAATAAGATGTACTAAACTTTAAAAGCTTAACTACTTAAGGACATTATTGCTTGCTGTAAAGAGATTAAGAGCGGCGTTATAACTACTAGCAAGCCTTCTATAAAGAAGCCTCTTGCTAATAATTATTATGCTTAAGAAATATTGTATCGCAGTTTTGCTGCTTAACCTCCTACTCCTGCTCCTGCTCTAGTGTTTGCTCCTGCTCCCGCATTTGCTCCTGCATTTGCTCCTGCTCCTGCGTTTGCTCCTGCTTAGCAACCTAATTAACAGCCGCAACAGACGGCTTACTATACACAGCAGCAGCAACAGCAGTAATATAAGCAGCCTTAGTAGCAACCTGCTTAAAAGTTACTGCTTTAAGAGCAGGCTGCCTGCAGAATATTGCCCCTGCCTAGTCTATACAATTGTCCTTTTGTTTATTGTCCTAATCGCTATACAACTTATTTATATAAGCGCGATTATTACGCTAAGGTAAGAAGGCAATTATCTAACAACTCTATGTATAAAAGTAATAAGTTAGAATCGCGCTGTAATACTGTTTACCTTTAGACTCTTGCTATTTAAGCTTAGATAGCTTAAATTGCTCTTAAGCTAGCTAAAGCTGAGCAGGCTAAGCGTAATGTAATAATAGAGTCTAGCAAGTATAATAAGTTTAATGCTTATTAGTAATAAGGTTCTTAGTTTTAGTTTAATAGTCTAGCTTACGTTCTCCTGCTTAATAAAATAAGCTATTAAGAGGAGACTTAGCCTAGTATATAAATATTGCTACTTAATACAAATCCTTTGCTTGTTAATTATTATTTCCTTTAATTAAGTGCTTAACTTGCTAAAGGTTAAGTAACTACTTAAACTTCTTAAACTGTTGTTATGTAAGCAATTTAGTTAGTCTATTAGCTAGCATAATTACTATTTCTAGGTATTTAACCTAAAATAATCCTTTAGCAAATTCCTACTGTAGCTATATATTTTGTATATCTATATGCCTTAATTAAGTGCTAATTTACTTATCCTTTCTTACTACAAGCCTAATTATTTATTAATTATTATACTAGACTGTCTAGATATTTTTTAGATTAAGAGATAGCTTACAAAAGAAGCGCTTAAAGGCTATAGCCTCCTTAGTAGTATGCTTAAGAGTAAGCAGCTTAGCCTTAGTAGTTAACGTAGTCACTATAGTCTACTTAGCTATCTTCTATAATATTAGACTACTACATAGGATAGCTATATATCTATAAGATAATTAATAAGTTTCCTAATTATCTGCAAAGAAAGCATTACCTGTAATTATTAAGTTTAGGCTATTATAGTCCCTATATTAGATTGCATTCTATCTTATCTAATAAAGGTATATAATTACCTGTTTAACAGCTTTTATATGCTAATTACTAGGGTTTATAAGAAAGTGTAAGAGCTTTAAGATTAAGTAGGCAACGTCTAGTTGCAGCATAATAGCTGTGTATAGCACTAATTTAACTCTTTCTTAGTAAGCCTTAATCCCCTTCTTAGTTGCTTTGCTAGTGTTCTTAATTAGCTCCTCTAACAGCAATAGAGTCTTTAGAAAGCTACTCCCCTCTAGCTTAAACTTCTTTGTAATCTTATTAATATACGTATTATATATAAGCGTAATTATTTACTTCTTACAATCTCTAATTATCTAGATACTAAGGGACTATTTAGCTAATTCTTGTTCTTGTATCTTATATTTGTCTATAATCTTTAACTAAAGATCTATCGCCCTCTGCTTATAACCTTTTGCGAAGAGCAGTAAGATATTATCTATATAAAATAATACTAAGATCCTCCTTTCTTAATTAAAGAATAGACAGGGCTCCTCTAGTAAGGCAATTAGTTTAATCTCCTTTAGTAACCCTAAGAACTCCTTATACTACAATAGTAGTAAGTCTTATAATCTATATAGTGCGCAGTTAAGCTGTATATACTTTCCTAGCTTCTTAAAGCTATCTAGCATCTTATAGATTACTAAGTTATCTACTGTAATTAACGCATTAAGGAATGCTCCTAGAATATTATATTGCTTAATCTCTAGGTTATTCTTAGCAGCAATGGCTATTACTACTTAGAAGAACTTAGCTGCTAATATAGTAGCGTAAGTTAAATTAATTAAATCTTTTTCTTAGAGATTACTTCTTATAACAATCTACGCCTTACACTTAAAAAAGAAGCTATCCTAATTAAACTTATAGGTCTAAACCTACTTTATAGGTATTAGGCGATTAATTGCTTCTTCTCTTAATATTTTAGTCTAAGTGTTTATCTTACTTAACTAATTAATTTCTCTCCTGTAGGCATCCTTGAACAAGGCTCTTATAAAATGCTAGAGTAATTACTTCTATAATCTTAGCAATTTAAGTAGATTATTGTAATATAGTTAAGCATTTCCTGTACTTAGTTTATGCTTATTAAGCAAAGCTACTATAATTATGTTATTAAGAGTCTTGTAGCTTACTTAGTCTTCCTAGGTTGCTTGCAAACCTAGTAGGTAGGTATTATAAAAGTTATTCTATAATAGATTCTTATAATCTGCGATTGATACGTTAACCCTACTTATGCTTCTACCCCCTAGTTAATTATTAGGATCTTAGGTTACGTCCTTATGCTTACGCCCGCTACCTAGCTTACGTAGTAGTAGATATTAATTTGTAGACTAATTTAGGCTTTTGCTAGCAATCTAAGCGCTACGCCTTATAAGTAGAGGTTTAGCTTGTAATTGCTTACTCTGTCTACTATTTGTTGCCTAAGGTCTTAACTCGCAAGATAATTTACGCCCCGCTATCCTTCTTACACAAGCAGGTGTTCTATTATAATTAGCTAGCGCGTTAGAGTTTATAGGCACAAACTTTTAGACTAGTAAATAAGGTATTCTACCTACAGATCTTAATAGATTAGCTCCTTTAGTAGTTACACTGCTATTTAACTATTAATTACTCTACAATTAATTAAATCGTCACTCCCTAGGGTCTCTAGTTTAAGAGTAGGTTCTAGAGTAGCAAGACTAGTAATTTGCTACTAATTTAAGCGAATTCCTAATAGCGCACTAGCCTTGTGCTCTATTTGCTTAGCGTCGTTTAATCTACTCTTGTTTTTAGTAGGTAGGCCTTCCTTACTACTTATGATAGTAGATAGATTACCTTTAAGGTTTTTAGTAGTTAGCTATATATCCTAATCTGCCCTTCTTTAAACAGGCAAGAGGACTTCTTAGTTATTTCTAGGATTAACTAGCTTACTATTATAAAGGATCTCTACAATCTTAATTGCTTAATCTTTTAGTAGCTTTTCCTTGCAATCTCCTTTGTAGAATAACTATTTATTAAAAGTTATATTATAGGTAGTAATTACCAAATTAAGTGTTAGTACCTACATATAGTATATGTTAGAAGCTTAATAACTAACTAAATAACTTATATAGCCGCGAGGATTAACTTTAAATCCTTAATAATTGCGCCTAGCTGCCTTATCCTTATTTAAAGGATAGGCTCGGCAGCCATAGGCATATATTCTACTCTAGTCTAGGCGTAGATTAGCAGTCTAGTGTCTAATCTTAGGTAGTTAATAGCATTAGAAATATTTCTTAAACTATTCTTCAAGCACCTAGTTAGGGGATTAGTAGCTATAGATCTTAGTAGGGCTTATGCTATATAAGTAAGTAGCTACATCTATAATTACTAGCTAAAGCTTAGCTAGTAGATTAGCGCTTATGCGCATTTTAATAGCTTTTATAATTAGCTCTTAGCTAGCTCTTTCTACTAAGCTATTTGGCTTATATGTGTATAGTAGTGGCGTCTTAATTACAATCCCTTTCTTTATTGCCTATTCCTTATATCCTAATTACCCTCTCTAAGGCAGTATAGCAGTATTATTATTCTAATAGATTTGTATAATTCTCTGCTAATATCTCCTCTTAATCCTTTTAGCAAAGCCTTTAGTTGCTAGCATAATATTATTTAGTGTCTTTAACTAGATATTGTAATTATACAGCTTGCCTAAATAGTCTTCCTTAATCATTAGTGCTTATTTCTTAAGCAATTAACTTATTAGGAAATTAAACAGATCTTATAAGATCTTAGAGAAAGGTTAAAGTAATCTTCCTCCTAGTCGCTGTAAGATTACTTATAAGGTATAAGCTATATATAATAATTGCATTCTAATAGCTTCTTGCTAGTAATCTTAATATTCTGCGCTAAGCGGACTAAGGCTTTAATAGCCTATTGTCCTAGGTAACCTAATTATTAATGCTATAAGTCCTTATTACTAGTGGGCAACTTTAGTATTCTTAATTATGCTACTGCGTTTACAAGTAGTAGTTAAGTAGGGTAACAAGAGATTAAAATAACACTTAAAGTTAATTAAGATAATGTTCTTCTTAGGAGTACTAAATTGCATAGTATAATTATATCCTAAATACTAAATACCTAACTAGTTAAGCCGCTCTTCTAATACAATATTAGTATAGAAACCTAGTACAAGCTTAATATTAGTAAGTAGTAGATTAGCTGTCTTAGAGCCTACCTTACTATGCAGGACGTTCTCAAGCAGCCTGTTTTCTATTTTAGCAACTAGAATAGATTAAGTGCCTACTAAGACTGTCTTATTATTAGCGCATTTAGTAAAGGTGCCTAATACTAGGTAATCTATAGTATGAACTAAGTAGACTGCTGCTCTACTATCTAGGATTATACAAAGGGATAAGGCATAAGAAGTCAAGGCTACACTAAAAATGTTTAGCCTAATTTTATTAATAAAGTTATTTAGGTTGATTAGTGCTAAAACTAATAATCTAGAGTAGGATCTACTTAGCTTATTAGTAGCTAATCTGCTAGTGCTAGCCTTCTAGCCTGCTTTCTTAATCTAAGTGCGTAGAGATACCTAAGTGTTACTGTTCTATTACTTAATAATTTTCTTTTTTTTATTGTCTAACAGCTTAATTAGTATATTGCTAGTAGGGCTTAATCTAGTAACTATAGTTTAAAGTTAGTGGCAGTTACACAGTGTCTAGAAGTGCTTGCTTATAGGCCCTTTACTAGCCTTACAGGGACAAGAGTAGGGTTACTTACTACCCTTATTTAACTTTAAGTTGTTAGCACTAGTAGATTGTTAAGCTAATAATAATTTAGATCTAGTTTAAAATACTATGTGTCCTTTTCCTTTTAAGGAAGTAATTAACTAATCCTGCAATAAAATACTAAAGATCTTTCCTAGATTATTAAGGGTTAAATAAGCTTTGCTAAGTGCTATTACTTATACTAGCTTATTTTGCTTTTTACGCGACTAGTCTAGTGCAATCTTAGTGCCTAAGGCGTCTAAAAAATTAGTAATTGCTAACAGCCTAACAACCTTAGGAAGCAAGTAGATTGTTGCTTATTAATACAGTAGCTGCTACTTCGTAAACTATTACCTAGGGCCTATTTATCCTTAGCAAGCCTTATTAAGGTGTAACTTGTACTGCGCACTAATTAATTATTAAGTATTCTAATCTGTAAGTAGAAGATCTTTCTTTAGAATTTTTACTAAGGCTTAAAGGCTAGTAGGGTTTTGAGTAATTATGCTTATTAAGGCGTTTAAAAGCAGGTCTAGATAGACAGTCTTGCTAATCTAGTCCTTAACATTAGTAATCTTAGCAACTTTTCTTGTCTATTAAGCAGCTTGTACCTTGTACCTATTAACTAGCTTATTGTAATTATCCTTCTTATACTGTACGGGTGTTGGAGTGTATGAAGACATACTGCTACGAGGGCATGAGATCACTAGTGGTCAGGTCATGCGAGAACGAGGGTGGTAAGATAAAGATCTTATTATGGGTTGTATCTAGAAGAGAAGTACAGGAGTTGAGTTGTAAGGTAGAGGATTAATAGATCCCTCGCTCGTTTTGATCCCCGAAACGAACTATATACCCTCAGATCAGGTGGTTAAGCACTAACCTAGTAAGCAGCAGGGTATCACCCTGTGCACCAGCACATACCTCCCCTTCCTGCGAGCTTAGCCCCATTAAGCGACCTACTTAGCAGAAGGAAAAACAGCAAAACAAAGGAAATAAAACAAAAGAAATATAACTTAATTACCCTATATCTAGCCTAGGTACCTTTTCTTACTTCTTTAATCGCTTACTTTAGCGAGGTTCTTAAGTAGTAGTTGAAGCACGTGGCCTAGGTGCGGGTGCAGCGGTAGGAGCAGGGACAGGAGTGGCGGGCGCTTAAGATTCTAATATTAATTAAAGGCGACTATAACGAGGCTGCCTATTTAGAGTAGTTAACACTAAGACGTTATCTAAGATAACAGTACCTAATTAAGAGCAAACGCTAGAAAAGCGTTGCGTAGAGGAGAGCATTGTAGGATCTTCGCTCTCCTAGAAAACTTAGCGCTTATTAGCCTTTAGGCTAAGTTCCTCCTAGAGACGTTGTAGCAAATTAGCTTAAGAGAAATTAGTATTCTACCTATCCTAGTTTTTTGTTATATAAGGAGGGTTTTGTCTAAGGTTAGTAAAGTATAAACAGTCTAGAAATTCTTAAACTAAATTAGCATAAAAAGCGTCCTTCTTTAATTCTTGCACTACAGGCTATAAGTTAATAATTTATTACAGCACATAGTTATAGTGTTTCTTAATATAGTTGTTAATCTATTCTTTATTAGCGTTCTATAACATGTCGTTTAGCTCTTTATAGACAAGAGGATTGTCCTACTTAGCTTGTCTAATAAGGGCCTTCTAGATCTATAACTTATACTTAATATAAACATTAGTAGGGAATAGCTAATTAATTCCTCTAAACTTGTTAGGATAGCCTAAAGGAGTATAAGAAGTAGTAGTAAGGTTGTAATAAGCCTTGCAAATTTCCTTATAGGTTTCTATAGCAGGCACCTCTATTACTCTATTATAGACTATAACGAACTGGGGGAGGATAATACGGTAGTTATAAGTAGTTAGGCTAGTAGATCTATAAGGTAGTAGAAGTAATAAAATTTAAACTTATCCTTTCTTGTAGATTTATTTTGTCTAGTAAGTGTTAGGAGCTAGTTTCTGTGCGTTCTTTAGCTAGTCTGTCTTGTCTTCTTATTCTTTAATAAGACTATTTAATAATTTAATACCTGCGTCTTTGCGCTACCTTAAGTACTCTAGCACATAGTTATAAAAGCCTAAAAGCATCTCTATGCAGTTATTCTTATTCTTATTATTAAATAATACACTACCTTAAATTATATTTGCACTAAGGCCTTTAGTTATTACTTACTTAAAGTTAAAGTTAATATGCTTAAAGTAAGTTTAATTACCCTTCTTAGTATATTTAGCGTAGTAGAAGTAGGAAATTAAAGTGTGTTTCTTGAAGAGCATAGCATATTGTAACTAGTATCCTAGATTAGTGCGTATAGCTTGTTAGATAAGTAAGTAGTACATGTTGCGTAGCTATCTAAGGTTTAGCTTCCTATCTATACGTTGTAGATAGAAGCAGTACATCTTAAAAGTTTTAATAATAATATTCTTAACCTAACTGTCCTTAAATAGCTAAGTACAGGCGTTAGTAACAATGCTTCTAGTGTGTTAGAACTCCTTAGCTTGTAGTTAAAACTCTATAGTATTAATAACTTTGTCCTAAGTAGGGAGGGGATAGAGATTAAGTCTAGAAGGCTAATAGTAGTAGCTTAGCAGGTCCTTATCCTGCTTAGCTAGACAATACTTGCTAGTAAAAAGTTTTAAAATAATAGGGTCTAATTAGAATTCTTGCTAGCAGCTCTGTTTTATATATAGTAAGAGTAGACATTTGTTAAGTATATTAGACAGTATAGCCCTCTTAAACAAACTTATAACGCTTATAGTAGTATGCTTATAGATAAAGCATACTTGCTTGTATAATAGGTTATTAGAGCTAGGCTATTGTCTAATGTTAACCTTACAGTACTATTCCTTAATAACCTTAACGCAGTTTAGATTAGTAATTAGCTTCTTTGCATAAGCTCGCTTAAGTAACTTAAGGAAAGCTAAGGTAGAATTCTTGCAATAACACTCTGCCTAAAGGATCTCTTGTTCCTAATTAAGGGTATCTAGCTTCTTGTCTATAAAGGAAGTATTATTAAGGTTAGTATCTAATTAGGTAGCCGCCTGTTAGTAGGCTAGTGTCGCTTTTAGAGCATAAGAGCTTAGTAGAGGCAGTAGTACAGGGACTTGTTAGCTACTAGCGTTAGTCCTAACTTATCCTGCCTATATATTAGCAGCGTTACGCCTTTATTATACTATAGTTATTCTGTTCTAAAACTTATACAACTTAATTGCTAAGTATTAGTTAGGTCCTTAACTAGCTGTTATTCCTGTAGATTATCTTAGATTCTTAGTTATAACTAACAGACTACAAGTCCCTAGAGAGTAGGTCTTAGATATTATAAGATCTCTATAGCG
Source organism: Alternaria sp. 'sect. Undifilum' (assembly GCA_024321975.1). NCBI lineage: Eukaryota > Fungi > Ascomycota > Dothideomycetes > Pleosporales > Pleosporaceae > Alternaria > Alternaria sp. 'sect. Undifilum'. Next base: position 1,780,666 of record JAJJZI010000006.1, read on the forward strand.
ATTAATAGCTTAAGCTTTATTTAAGGTCCTTCCTAGCTCTGCAGTTATAGAGATAACTTTACTATATATTAGATGTGTCTTTACACTAAGCAGCCTATACTTATTATTTAAAATGTTTTGTGCGGAGTAGACTAGGCTAGTTTTAGGGTCCTTAGCTTTAGCTATAAGTTAAAAAACCTTTTGCTAGAACGTATAGAGAGGATTAGGCTTGCCTTGCTTATCCTTTGCCCTAGCATTAGGCTGTAGCTTCTATAGGTTAAACTTAATATTTTCTTTCTAGACTCGCGGCTTAGCGTAAATATTACAAAGCTCCTTTGCCTCTTGCTTATTAATGTTTAGGTAAGGTGCTTGGTTGTAAGGGTTATTCTAATTAATAAAAGTATAGATGTTCTTATATAGCAGTTTTACTGTTGCCTAGTTAGCTGTTAACATATATCGTTCCTTACCTTAGTTCTTAGAGTTAATATAGTGCACTGCTGCAGCGTTAAGGAACTAAGTAGCATCTTTAAGATTTATACGCCTTAACACAAAGGCTATGTTAGTTAATCTTTAGTAACTAAGTAGCGTATAAGGCATGTAGATGCTAACGCATTCTTAGACAAATTCTGGAGCTAGCTTCTTTACAGTTGCAATAACTTTACTTAGTTCTTTAGCCCTCTTGTCTTGCGTTAAGGATGCTGTATTAATAATAAAATAGTATTTTTAGAAACCTTTAACACCACTATATTCATCTATAAGTCTAGGGAGCTAAGTATAAAGGTCACCTACTTCTAGGACAACCTTAAGAATTAGGTTAAATTAGTAAGAAGCGTTGTTACACTAATAATCTACAATAATATGTTGTTATCTTAGAGCATTTAAAAGGATCTTGTCTACTAGAGTCTAGATGTTAATAACCTTAATATTGTTGCTAAGCTTTACAAGCTCTAGTACCCTGTCTTAATGCTATATAACTTTAGGAATTTAGTCTGCAACGTAGTCTTCCTTCTTAGCAATAACTCTAAGGTTATTAAAAACTCTTAATAGTCCTAGTGTTTGCGGCAGTTGTAGCTGTAGCTGCTTGCCCTAGGCCTTATCTAACAGCGCTAGAAGTATTGTTTAAGTAGGTTAGCTAATGTAAGTTAAATGTTGTCTTTAGCCGCTGCTAGTTTATAAGAGGGGGTATTATTATTATTATTGTCTTAGAAGGTAACTGCCTTAATAAAAGGTAGTAAAGTTTATTTAGTAGGGGAGTTAGATAGTTAGCGGGGTTGTAGTTCTAGTTTATGCATAGTAGCAGTATCCTACTAGCTAGTAGGTAGAGGTAAACAGGGTCTAAATTGCGCTAAAATAAGTAGGTTTTGCAATTAAAATAGTTATTGTAATTAGCTATTGCCTTAAGAGTACGTGAAATTAAGTATAGTATTAGTTTAGCAGTAAGCACCTAGAATTAGTAAGATAAGTAGCTTGTACCTAAATTTTGCATAGGAAATTAGTAAACGAGTAGCTAAAGGTAATAGCAGGTACTACTAGTATAGTATCCCCTTCCTTTCCTAAAACTATAGGCTGTCCTATAGCCTATTAGTTATCTAATATAGAAGTATCTAAGTTAGAGTCTAAGCTTTTAAAGTCTTATTTATATACTTAACGCTCTTCTTCTGTAAGACATTTAGTAATAATAACTTAAGAACAAAACTTATTACTTATTACAGGAAGTAAATGTAGTTGTAGTTCTGTATGTAGCTTAGGCAAGTCTAGCGAGATAGGAATGTCTACTATAGGGCTAGTTCGCTCCTAATAATTAGGATTTTATAGCTTTATATTTCCTTAATCTTCCTTAATAATATCCTGTACAAGTCTTTATCTAAACAGCTTTAATTGCTATCTAGGTGTTGTGTAGGGAAAGCGTGTACTGTTAAGGTCTTTAAGATTATAGGTTCCTCTATTAGGTCTAGCTTTATAAATATAGTATAGGCCTAACTATCTTGTATCTGGCTTATAGTCTTAAGACATATTAATTTCCTAAACAGAGTTCTAGAGAAGAACTAAGTCTCTTAGCTTTATATTCTTATATTGTATTTCCTTAGTGTTATCCTAGTATTCTTTTTTAGCAGCTCTTATTTAGTTAGTACAGGCAACAGCATTTTTTGTAAACTAATCTCTAAGATCTAGCTGTATTGCTTAAATTGTAAGTAGCTGTACACAGTCCTTTACTTCCCTAAATAGAAGCATTTGCTATGTAGGCAGCGCGAGTTTAATAGGAAGCACTAGGTTCTGCCCTATAACTAACTAGTACAGTAAGTAACCTATCTATTCCTATATTAAAATCCTGTCTATAAGAAGAACTATTAGCAAGTTTTTAACCTAAGGTCCTAGTAGCTTTGCGAGGGCGTTTATAATAGGCTTATACCCTCCTTTAATCTTTTCTATAGCTTAAGGGTTGTGCCCTAAAGACTAGACTTAGTTAATCCTGTACATATTTAATAGATGTAATACCACCTTAGCAAAATTAGGCCCTCTATTAACTATAAGTTTGCGCGCTGTGCTCTAATAATATATAATATCCTTATATACGAACTCTACAATTGTCTTTAACTAGTTATTTAACAGAGCTTTTACTTTAGGCTAGCTGCTAAGGTAGTCTTTTGTAATAACTAAAAACTTCTTCCTAAAACACTAAGGCATGTATACTACATTAATTGCAACAGTCTCCTAAATAGCAAAACTGTAGGTATTAGTAAGCATATTAACTTTCCTCTTAGAGGATTGCAGTTAATAGTCTAGATAAGTTACTAGCTTTTGCCACACGTGCTTATACATTCCTTTCCACTAGTATTACTAAGCAAGTATAGAGTACACCGCGTTAACTCCTCTATGTCTAATCTAAGTGTGTACGTTCTATACTATAGCTATTCTTAAGTTAGTATTATCTACAACTCTCTAGATTATAACATTCCTAGACGTTTTCCTAAAGAGTATCCTCTCTTGTATAAAGAAGTTTAGAGCTCTCTTCTTCTATACTTGTAGTTCTTGTAGTTCTATATTTCTAGGAGTTTTAAGGTTAACTAAAAATTAAGCATATTATTCTAACTTTGTTAAGAATTCCTAATAGAGTATCCTTGCCTGTCTTGCCAGTCTTAGTGCATTTACATTTCTAATTATATAATTAATAAACTCCTCTAAATCCTCCTTAGGTTCTAGAGGTAGTTCTTAATTATTAAGTTTTAGATACCTTAATAGTGTATCTACAACTACATTCTTCTGTCCTAGTATATGCTTAATATTAAAGTTCTATAAAAGAATTGTTAATATCTACCTATTTAAAACAGATCCTAGATTGTTAGTAGATAAGTAATTTAGTTAAGTAATAAGAGTTGCTGCGTTAGTTTCTATAGTAAAGTGAACACTATAGAGGTAGGTACAAAACTTCTTAAGAGCTTATAGCATAGCCTTGTATTCTAACTTAGTAAAGTACTATTGCTTTTCTTACGCTAACTATAGTGTGCTTTTAAACTACACTAGGTGTTGCTTATTGTCCTCTTTAAGTTGTTTAATATATGCTCCTGCCCTGTCTTAACTTGTATTAGTTATAAGGAATATCTTATAATCCTTAGTGTTAGTGTAGTTAAGGTTCGCGAGTGTAGGTGCGTTGTATATAGCATGTTTTAGCTTGTATATTACTACGTCTTGTGCATCTCCCTATTTAAAAGGGACATTGTCTTATAAAAGTATAAACAGAGGTTTTATAATCTTAGTAAAGTCCTTTACCTATATATAGTAGTAGACACATATACTTATAAAGGATTATACCTTCCTTTTATTCTTACATAGTAGCTAGTTTATAATCTTCTTAACTTTCTTCTAGTTAGGATAACGTCCTTGTAGGCTAACCTTATAGCCTATAACCTTAAGCCTTTCTATAAGAAAATAACACTTCTTTCCTAACATAGTGCTTCTAGCTTGTTTAATATTAGTTAGCACCCTGTCTAGTTGTAAGATATGCTTAAGAACATAACGTTAAACACCTAGTATTAATTCTTCTCTGCTATAATTAGTTTTTGGCCCTCTACATGTAATGTTGTTAATAAAGGGCATAGTATTAGGCTAGTAGTCTCTTAGAATTTTTATTATTACACGTTAAAATGCTGCTACTAAGTTAGTAGTACCTATAACTATTATGTATAACTGTATAAGCCTAACTAGTGTTTAAAACGCTGTTATGTCTCTGCTTTCTAGATGTAGTGTAATTTAGTTATATCCTAAGAATTGGTCTATAAGTAAGATAATCTTATATTCTGTAAACCTCTTAGAAAACTTGTCTACTGTTAGTAGTAGGTTTACATCTTGTATAGTAACTATATTTATATGCTGCGCATTGCTAATCTATTAAACGCCTTCGTCCTTTTTAGGTACTAGGTGCTATAAGTTGTAATATTAACTATTACACCTTTCCTATGTTCCTTAATTTAGGTAGACGTTAACTATATCTACTACTTATAGCTCTAAAGCTTTTCGGATAGTAAAACCTTGTACTTGCTAAGCTTTGTATAGTATTGTTTGTATCTTGTATAGCAGACATATATTAGGGTAAATTCTTCCTAATTTGTTAAATTACTAGGAGAGCGCTCCTTCTCTGTTAAGAAGCATATATATAAATATCTCCTTTTCTAATAGGTGCAGGTAGTCTCTAGTATATAGCTTATTAAGTTGTTCTTTAGTAAGTCTTGTTCGTTGCAGGAAAGTAGTATATCTTAGTTTAAATAAATAATTGCACAGCCCCCTATTAGGATCATGAATGCTTATTCTAAGGCGTTGCCGTTCTTTCGCCCTTTCTTTCTAGTCTTCTTATCTAAACTTTATAGGCATCTCTTGCTACAGGATATTAACAAGTTAAACCTTCTTATTTACTATCTTATATAGTGTGTAGAGATTATTGTGTTATTAGGTATATTTAAGTAGCCTTTCTTGCATCTACTAATAATTAAGCTTATATATAATTAAAAATTTACTAAGTTTGCAGTTTCTTATAAGGTCTTTAGACTATCTAACTGCGTGCGTAAATACTTAGTTTATCTAGACTATCTAATCCTTTCTACTGCCTTCTGTATACAGCATGTTAAAGTTACTAAATCTAGCTACTAGATTAGACTATGCAGCTTCCTATATGTATTTTACTACTGCTGCTTATAGTTTGTTACTTAATCTATTAGTAATTACATGTAACTATACATTACCTGCTGTTTCTCTATCTAAGTTGTTATTAGAGGCTTTATTTCTAATTGTCTACGCAGGGTAATTTAGAGATAAGTTAGACACAACAAAGACTATGTTTCTTGTACTGTCTTTAGATAGGACTTAGCACGTAATTTGCCTAAACGCATTATACTAAATTAATATCCTAGCGCTTATACACTAAGGTCTTCCTAGCGCTTATACACTAAGGTCTTCCTAGAATTATAAATTTAGTAATATTAGCAATAATCCTAAACGTAGTCCTAATAGTAACTGTCCCTATTTGTATAGGTATATTAAAAGCAGTCCTAATAAACAGGTTATGTGTGCTATTAGATAAAGTAATACTAGGAGGAGGCTGCCCTAGTTAGTGCTCTACTATTTTATACAGTATCTTTAATGCCTATATAGCACTTAGTCTTAGGATATTTATTTGTGCCCTAGTATTAATTAAGCACTTTAAAAAGCTGCCGTTTGCAGTAACCTAGCATTCTAGTAAGTTAGTTTAAGTAAAAGCCTACCTATTCCTTTGCTAAACTTTTTAGACATCCTTTATAGGTATATTATCTAACTTATCTATTTAGGAATCTCTTCTTCTACTTACTTTGTAGCAAGTTTACGTATTAGATTAATACAAATTTATTGCATTGCAATACGCGCTTTTAGTAAGTAGTGTATTTAGTAAAATTTCTTAGGTAGGGCCTATGCGCTTGTTTAGCTAATTAGAGACTAGAACAGATCCTAGGTGTAATTTAGCGCACCTAGCATCTGTTAGCTTAGCGTTTTTTACACACGTTATAACATTAAGCGCACCTAAACTATTTATAATATTAACACTGTTATTAAGAAGATTGCGTAGCTGTTTTTAAATGCTAGCTTGCTCTATAAGGTCTAATACTGTAACTCCTTGTACTTCCTGTCTAAGTAGAGTAGTTATAACATAGTTTAGCTGTTCTTGCACTATTTCTTTAAGTTCTAGATTAGGAAGAGCGTTAATAAACTTTATAGCCTTCTTCTTCTTTTCTTGCTATAAGTACTTTAGATCTGCTAACATGTTGTTGTCTTAATAAGCTAATTAAGGTAGTTTAATAATTAAAAATAGCGTATTATAAGGCTAGCTTATAAAAAGTATATTACTCTATGTTTCTTCCTGTAGATACTGTATATCTATAGGCTGCAAGTTGAGGATAGAAGAGTTACTTTATATTATTTAATCGCTTCCTTGTGTGCTTAAATTCTTGCTTAGCCTTCCTTACTTCTTTACTCCTCCCTCTTAGACACAATTAATATCCTAGTAGAGGGCTAGGCTTTTGCCTTTTAAGCGCGTAGCAGCATTTAACTTAGAGATACTATGTAAAGCGTTTTCTGCGCCTTCTAGTATAATGTTGGCTGTATCTATATTATTAAGCTTCTTAACGTATTCCTTAGCAGAAGAAGTGTATAGCTGTTTCTAGAATTGCTAGAACTGCTAAAGGACGTTATTGTAGTAGCCTTAGCTCGTCGAACTAGTTGCTACATTTACAGAATTAGAGTTTTTCCCTTTATACCTTAAACCTAGTTAAGAGTCTCCTCTAGTAAACTTCTTTAGTAGTATACTAGAGGCTAGCTAATTAAGCATGTTATTAGTAATGTTGTAGAACTTTTAGATCTTTGCCTTTAACTATAGCAAGACTTAGTTTAATAGTAGTTACCTTAGGATTTCCTCTAAATACTTATGTAGTAGACTAAAGTAGTACGTTCCCTTCTTACTAGAAATATCCTAGTTAAAACTAACTTATTCTATTTACTTTAGGGCGTAGTAACGTTTACACTCTTTAAGTATGTGTCCTACTATATTATATATATAGTAGAGAGGGTGTGTCTCTATATTGCTTATATATGCTGTACTTGTCTTGTTAGATACCCTCTTTAGGACCTTAGCAATAAAGGAACTGTTATTTTTCTTACTAGGGAATTTTATATTAGTTGCTTATGCAATAAAGTACGTATAGTTAGAAAGTTTCTTTAGGAGTCTCTTAGTTGTAGGATAAGCTATAAGCATATTAATAGTTAATAGTCTAAGCTTTAGGTTGCCTAAAGACTTAATAAGGTCTTTAACCTCTAGGTTAACGTTTACTAGCGTGCTTGTCTTCTTATGTGCTTTGCTAATCTTAATCCCTGCTTCTCTTACTTTCTTTAGAGTAAAGGTTGCTTGCTAGTTAGATAGCATAATCTAGCGCATTTTAGTATTAGCGCCTTCTTGCTCTAGCTAATAAATCTTATCTAGGCTAGTTATCTTCTTATAGTGGGATTTTAAAAAAGAATAGATCCCTTCTAGTTTATACATATTTTAATTATCTCTATTTAAGATAGAAGGCATATAGTACATAACTGCCTCTTTGTTAGTTTGTAGTAGGCCTTAGAAGAAGAGAATACTTTCCTCTTCTTAAGGGATTTGCCTGTTCTTAATATATACATTAGCAATAGAGGTAAAGTGTGTGTAGTACTCTACTAGACTAGGCTAATTTTGTACGTATTTATAGATGTAGGCTTAAAAGTATAAGTATTTACCTATCTTAATAGTTATATTTTTATCTTTCTACTGTTCCTTTATGTGTGTCTGTAATTTAGACTAATCCTTCTTAGCATATCTAGGTAAGCGTTTTAGTATACAAGAGAGAGATTAATCCTTATTAGAAAAGTAGTTTAGTAGAATAGAGACCCTTATAGCATTACAGATGCCTCTATTATTAGCTTATTAGTTAAAGTCCTCTAAGAATTCTGTAATATTCTTTTTAGTAAAAACTAATGTACTGTGTCTTAGTTAAATTATAGTTAACACTAAGTTGTGCGTAGGTGTAGCTATAGTGTTAATAACAGAGCTTAATAGGGTTAATAGTAGATTAGGGCTAGTAGTAGTAGGTCTAGAGGGAGGAAGCATTACGCCTTCCTACCCTTAACTTATCTTCTAATCCCTTTTTAATATTTAGAGTATAGTAGGACTCGTATAAGTTCTTTACATAAATAGTTAACAAGTATTAGTAAAGAAACAGATAGGGTATAGTCTCTAGAAGAAAGAATATCTCTCTTTAAGTCTTTGTAGTGTGTGTTTTCTCTAGTGTAGGTGTATTAATCCTTGCCTCTTAGGTACCTCTTATTTTGCTAGGTGGGCTTAGATTTATACTTAAAGCTAGTACTTATGTGTAAGCTTTTAGTGCTATCTTTATATCGCTAGACAGCACTTTAGTTTAGTATTTCTTTACGCATGTATTACTGTCTCTATTTTGCTAGACAGGTTACTACCTCTATTTTGCTAGGTAGACTTTGAATTAGCGTTTAAAACACATATAAGACTGCCTCTATTTTGCTAGATAGTTTACTACCTTTATTTCGCTAGATAGACTTTAAATTAGCATTTAATAACGCATTCTGTTTTTATTAGTAGGTTTTATTCTTCCTTATTGTTGCTGTTAGTGCTGACTTAGGTAACTTTGTCCTTAACGTGGCCTGTAATAGGGGATAGTGCTAACCCCCTAAAAGTAAGTCTAGTAATAATCCTAAGGATTCTGTGCTTACGTAAGATTATTATATTGTTCTTGTAATAATTGTGCACTAGTTCCTTTGTGCACTAAGTAGTAGAGTATGTCTCTATAGGCTTTGCTATTTGTACGGGTGTTAGAGTGTATAAAGACATACTACTACGAGGGCATGAGATTACTAGTAGTTAGGTTATGAGAGAACAAGGGTAGTAAGATAAAGATCTTATTATAGGTTGTATCTAGAAGAGAAGTACAGCAGTTGAGTTGTGAGGTGGAGGATCAATAGATCCCTCGCTCGTTTCGATCCCTGAAACGAACTATATACCCTCAGATCAGGTGGTTGAGCACTGACCTAGTAAGCAGCAGGGTATCACCCCGTGCACCGGCACAATACTTAGCATTAAGTAATTAAGCCTTCTATTTGCGTTAAGCAATCTTATAGTCCTCTCGTATTTAAGCGCTAGCGCTAGGTAATAGAGCAACTAGCTGCTTAATATTCTTAGGCAGTTCTAGATACTGTGGCTCCTAGTGATCTATTAAGGATACGTCTAGGAGATTAGGATCAACCTAATTCTAGATACCTTTCTCTAAGCAGTGTAGCCTTAATAGAGCAAACTAGGTTAGCTAGTCTAATTAAGCCTTAAGGATCACCCCTAAGGCGACAAGCAGTGTATTAGTAAGGTCTATATTACAGAGGGGTGACAAAAAAAAGATGTCAAAAAGTTATAGTTTTTAAAGCTTTATATTTCGACAACTAGAAGTACTATACCTAAAAGAATTAGTGATTTGGAAAGCTAATATCTTCCTTTTGGTGTTGGGAGGCTTAGTAAGCTGCTTAGTCAGCACGGTTGTCCCTGTAATCTTGCTTGAAATGAGATGAAAAAAAGTGAAAATAGATTTCAGTATAACTTTTTTATAATTGTATAAAACCACGCTAAGAAAAAAATAAGTTTAATAAGCTTACATAAGTATAACGTAAGCGTATTTTAGAGGTTACATCTTGATTTCTTAGAGTTTAATAAAAGGGTGAAAAATAGGGGTTGCTTACATAAGCGCTAATTACGTAATAGCTTAGTAAGCTTTTAGTATATTAACTCCTTTTGTTTATCCTTACTTGCTTTTTTTATAATACCTCCTCTATGTCTCGCAATCTTTCTTAATTTAAGCAAGAAGTTTATACTTTATATTTACAAAACAAGCCTATTTCTTTAATTAGTAATTTACTAGAAAAGTCCTCTAGAAGTATTACTAATACTCTTTATTAAATAAAACAAAAAAAGGCTCCTTTATCTACTTTAAGGCCTCAAAAAGGTTGTCCTACAAAAATCTTAAATAAAGCAAAAAGAGTGCTTAATAGAGACCTTACTGAAAGCCCTAAAAAGACAAATTAACGTCTTTTAAAAGAAAATAGTCTAGATCTTTCTATTAGAAGCTTACAACGCTTTTTAAAAAAAGGGACTATTCTATTAATATTTCTTAAAAAAAGACGCCTTTAGACGCTAGAAAGGCTTATAATTGTTATATTTACGCTAAGCAACTACTTAAAAACCTTAAAAATATTAACTTTGGTAAAGTTATATTTTTAAACAAGTCTGCTATTAAGCGAGGGAACAGTGCTAGGACAGAATACTATTAAACACGGCAAAATAATAAGGTTAGAAGGAAAATAGTTTCTACAACTAACATAAGTAAGTTTAAAAAAACTCTATTTAACTAAAAAAAACTTTAATATAGCTATTATTTTTCTATTATTGTAATCTATTTTTAGCACGCTTACTAATCAAGTTATAAGTCAAGATATTTCTATCTAAGTTCGGGGAGCAATTTAGATAGGTAGTAGATCTAAATTAGTAGTAATTAAAAGCCCTTTAATTACTACTCCTTTTAGGAGTTTAGACTATATTAAAAAGATCTTTATTCCTAGAGTAAAACATGCGATAAAAAAAGGAAAGTTATATATACTCCTTTTTCCTACTAAGAGAGTGTTTACTCTATATTTAAATTATAAAGTAGCAATCTTTTTTTATAGAGTTAAAGGACTTACTAACCTCTATATAGGCTGGAAGTTTTAACAGGATAACGCTAAGATTTATAAAACTCTAGAAGTTTTATCTTAGTTTTCTAGGAATAGGATATTGCTTTTTAAGCATCCTGCTTATAGTCCTAATCTAAATCGTATAGAAAACGTGTAGGCCTTGCTAAAAAACGCTTTAGCTAAAAGGCCTATTACTTCTTTAGGTATAGAAAAGAGTAACAAAGTATAGCAGCCTTTAAGGCTGCTATAAAGGAGAAATAGGATTAATTACCTTAAAAGGCGATTAATAATTGTATTCTATCTTTGCTAAGGCGTTATTTGGACGTTAAGGAAGCTAAAGGCTAGTACACTAAGTATTAGTAAGCTTTCTTCGTTATTTATTTAGAAAAAACCCTAAAAACAAGCTCTTTATTACTACTTAATAGTTTTTTCAAAATTACCTTCAAACTTACACATAGATGAGTTTAACTAGTATTATTTAATATATATACTTTATAGCGAATTTTACACCTTCAAAAAAAAGTCATTTTGTTATTTATTCTTGAGTTTTTTTATCTTTATTTTCACTGCGGAAGTTGAGCGCAGAGGTGCTTATTAAGCAGCTTACTAAGTGGCCTAACTTAAAGAAGAAGATCTTGGCTTTCCAAATCACTAACTATTCTGGAAATAGCCCTTCTAGTTGTAGTAATATAAAGCTTTGAAAACTATAACTTTTTTGACATCTTTTTTCTTGTCACCCTTCTGTAAACTAAATCTGCTGCTAACTACATAACTGAATTCTAACAGTACAAAACAGGTATTAAATAAAATAACAATGCTTTAATATAGATGTTCAAAAAGGTCTTGGACTAACTGCACACTAGAAATTTATAAGAAGTAAATCTAGCCTTAATACGCTTAACAAACTTATAGCTAAAACTATTAAAGTTCAAAAAAAACTTATAGGCTTAAATTAAAAAGAAATTTATTTGCACAGAGAAATTGCCCATCTAAGAACACAGACACTTAACTATATCAACATTTTGACGCCTGTACCCTAACTAAAAATGTTAGTGAAACTATGGACCTAGAACCCTAAGGCATTATACAACTGATAGCTATAAGCTAATATACTTTAACAATATTGATAAAAGACTAAAAAAAAAGTTTGCATATAACAAAAGTAACAAAAAGGTTACTTGTTATAAATTTAGTAAAGAAAGTTACATAAAACAGAACTGCTAAAGCTAAAGAAAAGGAACTTAACAACTAAATGTTATTTACTGTACAGAATTTAACAACAATTTAAATAAAGAATAGAATGTTATTACACAACTTAGTGTTACAGTATAAAAATAAGACTAAGTAAGTAATAATAGTTTAAATAAATTTATTATAATTACTCTAGAGAAAGCCTTTAGATAACGACATTTCAAAATAGTGCTAGACAAAAGTATAAAAGCAACCCTAGTAGACTAAACTAAGCATAGCAAGATAGCTAAGTTTTAGGAAAGCTATGAACCTGCTACACTAATTATATAGGAAGAACTAGTAGCTTACAACAAAGAGGCAGTTTTATTAGCTATTTAGTAGCTCTTTACTTATACTACATTAAATAGACACAATTTTAGTATATAAGTAATACAGCTCTTAAGGACTAAATGCTTCAAAAATCTAGCAGAAAAAATCAATACTTTACTAAGGCAGCTTAAACAACTTAAAGATTTTTTTTTAAGACCTTACAAAAGAATATTCTAAAAATATAGCTAGTATGCTAATTTACTAGAGAAACTGCAGAAGAAAGAAATTACTTTAGTAGCAACTATTAATAAAGCTATACACAACAATTTTATATAAAAATAAACAAAGAATAATAAGGCATCTTAGAATAAACTAAAACACTAGCTCTTAAATAAAAAGAGGAAGTGGCTTCGGCCTTTTAAGACAACCTTTTGATGTGATCACACATTTTGTAGACACCTTTTTAGTAAAAAAAAATTTATTGCTAACAACAGGTATCTAGGCTTACGCCCCCTTGTTCAGTATTGCTAGTACGTAATTAGTGTGTCGCATGTTTAGACAGGAACAAAGAAAAGCAAGACAAAGATGCAAATTGCCTTCTAACTTGATGCGCCTTATCCTGCTTATTCTTGTTGCTTTACTGCTAGGCCCTCCTAGATAAAGTAAAGTAGCAATACTATTATTGCCTTGCTAGCTAACTTATAAACGCGACAATAGAAAGCCTACTCCTTTTTTTCTACTTCTTTCTTCTTTATTGCTAATTTAACGTTTTGCAATAGCTATTTAAGCTAAGTTCTAGTCTTTATACTTAGCTCTTGCATAACAAATAGGAAGAAAGAGATACTAAAGCAATAAATTTTAAGTACTATACTAGTATTAGCAAATACTTTAAAAATTGTTTATTCCTTGTACAACTAGCTAAATTAGGGTTTAATAATCTTTTTGTATATAAAGATATCGCTTATAAGAGACTTATTTTAGTTTTTTATAAACTAAGAAGTTTAGCTAAGTAATTAAGTTTTAAGATACTTAATAAATTTAGGTGTCTACATAAGCAGTTTAAGTTAAACTACATTAGGTGCTAAGTAGATAGTAGCAAAAGATGTTTTTTTTAAAAGAGAGCCTAGAATAAGAAGATGCTTGCTGTAGAGGTTGCACGCTATTGCAGTGTATTGTATGCAAATTGTTTGTATATAGTACTATTTAAAAGGTAAGAAGCAGTAGGTAAAAAGTAGCAGCTTTAGCTTTATAAAGTGTTGCAGGCTCCCGCTGCGGTACGTACGTATCCTTTCCCTTTTCTATTGTATTATATTGCAATCTTATTGCAATCCTACTGTAATCCTATTGCTAGCCATAGGCTGGAAATCGCTGTTAGACACGTTTTAACTAGTGTTGTTCTTTAGTACCTTAGCAATTTTTTCAACTCTAATTATTACTTGGTGGTCTGCGCTTTCCTCCTAGAACTTATCCACCTACTGTTTCAATCTCGTTGACTACACACAATCTTTTTTTTGACTTTTGCGACTGATTAGTAGAGGGTAGCTGCTTTTTACTTTTTTGGAAACCCTATTTTAACTACAACAACAACCACCACCTTTGACACCTTCAAAAAAAAGGAACAAGATTTACAACAAATTTCAGGCAATATGCTAAGATTTTAAAGCTTAAAACAGCCGCTATGCTATGAATATGTACTATTAGACAAACTTGTGTAACTTAGAATATACAAAGTATTTATAGACTGTATATATACACAACAGCTGTACAATTTATTACGCTAATTAATATAATTTAAGATAGTTTTCAAAGAAAGTTAAAGAAATGGTTAGATGCAAGTACTTATAGTATAATTAATTTAATAACAAATGCGCAGTACATATAAAAAGTATCTAACATAGCTTATACTTTTATATACACAACAATTTAGAAAAAAACTGTGAAGATCGTCCGAAGATGACCTAGGTTGGTTTTCGAGAGATAAGTGAGTGCGATAGCCGGTTGGTGTACTAGCACGATTAGAAGATTAACGTAATAGTACAGGCTGTGTTAGCACAATTAGTAGATTAATGTAATAACACAAGGGTTCAAGAATTAAGTATTAATCCTTAAATTTATTACTAAGTAAAACTCTAAGTTAAGCACACTAAGCTATAAGGGTTTAGTGCCTAGTGTTGTAAACATAAAAGGTCCTAGAAATCTTAAGTTGTGCTAGAGTCCTAAACATCCTAAAGTCGCTCTAGGACTTCTAGGACTGTAGGACTAGTTACGTGACCTTATTACTTAATCGCTAGTTCTTAGTTATTGCAGTGTTAGTTCTTAAGGTAGCAGCGCCCTGCTCTAGTCTACAGTTGTAATACTATTTCTTTTCTTTAAGCTTAATGTCCTTATAAGCTATCTATTGTTATCCTGTTCTGCTAAGTTCTGTTATTGCTAAGCTAATCAAAATAAAAGTGTTAAAATTTTGTAATAGTCGCTTATTTCTATTATGCTAAGTAACAGTTACTTTATAAGCTGATTTTGTTATATAAAAAGTGTAGGAATTATATGTATTTTAGCGTGCAGTTGTGTAATCTAGAGGCAGTTTCCTTGCCTAACTACTCCTGTATTAATAAGGAGATAAGTTGTCTAGAAAAAATAAAAAATAAAGAAAAAGCGCGTCTGCGTGTAAAAAAAGATATTACTAAGGCAGCCTTGCTGTGTGCCTATCTAGCGCGTAAGAAGCTGTTGCAGCTTTAAAAATAAAAGAAACTATTGTATTGCAAGGAGTAAAAGTGATTAAATAAAAAAATAAGTTTTGTAAAAGAGCTTAAAGCTTTAAAAGTGCAAAAAGGGTTGCTCTATGCAGTGTCCTTACTAAATTCTAATACTGCTCTTAGCGTTACTGTTGTAGATGAGTTAGTGTTTTAGAATATTAATAATGCAGTGCTATAAGCTAGTAATGCTTTATAAAATTAGTTGAAAACTTTGTTGCCTATAAGGTGTGTAATTTTTAGTTTTGTTACTTCTAGTTAAAAATGAGTTTACAATAGTTGAGCATTTAATTAGAGACCTTTCTTTAATATTAATGCGTCTTTTAGTTTAAGTTGCAGTGTTGTGATTTTTTATATTCTTTTATTTTTTGCTTGCAGTCGCCTACGTTCGTGTCCGGTTTTTATATATTGTTGCTGTCTAGGTAGTTTGATTATTTAACTAAGTCTTTTATGCTATTGCTATTGTTTTAGTGTGCAAGGATATTCTTAACTTTAAATTTGTTTTTTTTCTTTTATCTTGTAATAAAAGTTTTTATAAAGTAGCGTTCTTAAGTCTGCTAGTCCTAATAAATTAATATAGAATCTTAGGTAGATTTTTGTATTAAGTAAGAAGTTAAGGTTGTACGTAATTAGTCCCTTTTAGTTTAGAATTAAAAATAGTTTAACTTTAACATTGTTAAGTCCTTTTTTTTTATTGTAGTTTAACGTCCTTTCTCAGCCTAAAGGGCTATATAAGACGTGCAGGCCGAGGCCTGCAGGTATCTATGTAGTATTCCTATCTTCTAAGTTATTTACTTTTATTTATTTTTTAAGGTGTCAAGGGTGGTGGTTGTTGTTGTAGTTAAAATAGGGTTCTAAAAAAGTGAAAAGCAGCTACCCTCTACTAATCAATCGCAAAAGTCAAAAAAAAAGATTATGTGCAGTTAACAAGATTTGAACAGTAGGTAGATAAGTTCTAGGAGGAAAGCTTAGACTACTGAGCAATAATTAGGGTTAAAAAATTTACTAAAGTACTAAAAAACGATACTAGTTAAAACGTGTCTAACAGCAATTGCTAGCCTATAGCTAACAATAAGATTACAGTAGGATTGCAATAGGATTGCAACATAATATAATAGAAGAGAGAAAGGACACGTACGTACTGTAGCAGGAGCCTATAATACTTTATAAAGCTGCTGCTTCTTACCTACTACTTCTTACTTTTTAAATAGCACTATCTATAAATAATTTGCATATAATATACTATACTATAATATAGTGTATAACCTCTTTAATAAGTATTTCTTTAACTTTAACTCTTATTTAAAGGTAAGAAGCTTTCTTATTATACACCTAGCCCCTAAACTAGTCTAGCTTAAGCTAATATGCAGACACCTAAGTTTATTAAGTATTTACAAACTTAGCTTTTTTAAGACTTTATAATTATATGTCTTATAAACAACTTTAGAATCTACAATATCTTTATATACAAAAAGAATATTAAGCCTTAACTTAGCTAGTTATAGAAGGAATACAGGATCTATAAAGTATTTGCTAGTACTAGCAAAGTACTTAAAATGCTCTACTTTAGTATCTCTCTCTTCTTATTAATCATGCATAAGCTAAGTAAAGAAACTATTAACTAGTTAGGCTAGCTGTTGCATAATGTTAAAATAGCAATAGAGAAGAAAGAGGTAAGAAAGGAGGAGTAGGCGTTCTATTGTAATATATATAGGTTAGAAGGCAAGGTAATAATAATGCTGCTTCTTTAATTTGTCTAAGAGTACCTAGAAGTAAAGCCTTAACATAAGTAAGCAGTATAGGCAAGATAGGGCGCGATAAGTTAGGAGGCAATTCGCGTCTTTGTCTTGCTTTTCTTTATTTCTATTTAAACATACGACACACTAATTGCGTGCTAGTAATGCTAAACAAAGGGGCATAAGCCCTAATACCTATTGTTAGCAATAAATCTTTTTTTTTACTAAAAAGGTGTCTACAAAATGTATAGTCACATTAAAAGGTTATCTTAAAAGGCCGAAGCCACTAAGTTATTTACAAGGGGTGGTTTATCTAAATAAAGGTGAGGCTCTTAGCCTATTGTGTAGATGTAGAGAAAGGGGAGGGGGAGGAGAGTGAGTAGGAGAGGGAGGTGCTTAGAGCTAGGTCGCCTAGACAGGCGATTGCATCTAGTTATTAGAGTTTCTTTTGTACTAGCCCTGTGTACCAACCCTAGTTTTTTAAATAAAGGCTATAGTAGCCTTAATACCTGCTTCTGTTTGGAAAAGATACTGTAGAGAGATTAGCTCTGCACAGGAGTTCTAAAGTATAGCTCTACTATCTTTATATAGTTGGCATTTAAGGATTATATGAGCTGTGTCTTATGTAGCTCTAAAATTGCATAGGCAAGTTTTAGATTCTACTTTCCTTCTCTTAAATAGATAGCTTTTTTGGTAGCTATAACCTAGTTTTAATTAAAAAAAAAGAGCTAAATATATCTCGCCTAGTAGGAGGTTTAAGTATCTATTTTCTTGTTCTCTATTTAAAGGTTGCTAAGTAGGTGCTTAGGTTCTTGCTAGTAGCTTTCTTCCGGTATTTCTCTAAAAGGCTTAACTAATTAACATTTGCTAGCTGTTTAATTTAAGAACTAACAACTTCTAGGCTTGTTTTATTTGTTAAGCGGTTTATCTTTGTAGCCTCTTTTGCTAGGGAGTCTGCTTAATCGTTTCCTAGTATATCTTAGTGTCCTAGGACCTCATGTAGCATAGAGGTAATGCCTTTTCCTTCTAGTTAAGTTGCTGCCCTAATACACCTAATTTGCCACTTCTAGCTAGGGTTGTTTAAGGTGTTTTTTAATTAAAATAGAGCAGCCTAATTATCTGTATAAATATTAACGTTTTGGCAGTTGTTTAATAGGCTGACTGCTTTCTCTAGACCTAAGGTAATACTCTCTAGTTTACTATTGTAAACTAGCTAGTTGTTTCCTATATTTGCTTACATTTCTTAAATAAGAGTAGCTCCTTTGTAAAAGGCAACGCCTATGCTAATTTCTTTGCTGTCCTTTATAGCTAAGGCATCTAAGTATATTAATAAGAGGATGTTGTTTACTAGTAGTTTCTTATAGTTCTCAGCTTTAATGTCTTTTAGCTTGTTTAATATATAGACCTTATAGGGAGTTCTAGCGTTCTATAAAGTAAAGGTGTAGTGTTGTAATTCTTCTATATTGTCTAAGAGAGCAAAGATAATAGATTTTCAAATTTAATTAAGTTGCTCTCCTTTGTTGTTGTTGTTAATAGCGGCTTTTAGAAAGTAATTAAGATCTAGTAAGGTAGATTAAAAGGCGTATCTTCATATATTGTTGTCTAGCCTAACTCTAGGTAGAAATAGAGCGGCTTCTATCTTACTAGGCATTGCAGGGGAAGATTCAAAAGTTCCTAAGATCTTTTTACAGGCCTAGTTTTGTAGTTTTTTCTTACTATTAAGAACGTGTTGTTGGCTTTTCTAGAATAGCTAACATCTGTAATTAGCTACACTAGTAATGCATGCTAAGTATAATTGCCTTATTGCCTTTAGTAAGAGGCCTTTATTAATGTTAGCTAGCCTGCTTAGGCAGAAAAAGGCTTAATTTGCTTATTGTATCCTTATGTAGCAGTAGTCTCTAAATTTAAGTATGTTATTAAAAAAGATGCTTAGCTATCTAACTAGTCTTTTTAGCTAGAAGGTCTCTTTAGTAGGTAGCGTAAGAAATCTGTTTATATCTTTCTTAAATCTTGTCTAATTTGCTAATTCTGTTTTTAAGCTATTAAACTTAATAGCTAACTCTTTTACTTTTATAAAGAGGTTTGCTAACTCCTTTTTAAGTAATTTAATGTTTTTCTTAATAAATGTCGTTAGTATTAAGATCTAAAGGTTGTCTATGGAAAATAAAAAGTATATATTATCGTTTAATGTAATTAACTAGAATAGCAGTTTCGTGTAAATTAGAAATAAGATAGGCAAGGCTAGGCTTCCTTAAGGTGTACTACTATTAACCTTCTATAATTCTTCTGTTTACTTATTAAAAGATAGCTCTAAGAGCCTCTATGTAAGGAAGGAGTTTGTCTACAATAAGAGGCAGGTGGGTAGCTGTTAGTTGCTTATATTTCCTAGAAGCTTGTTCTTAGATAAATAGTTAAACGTGCCTCTAATATCTAAAAAGGCTGTTAAAGTAACTTTATTCTTCTTTCTCTGTCGTTAAATATTGTTATAGAAGAGAAGTGTAGCGTTAATAGCTAATTTCTTAAGCCTGCCTTCTATTTGTGTAGGGTGTAACAGGCTAGTTGTTTCTGCTAAGGTACTTAACCTTTTTAAGTAGAGTCTTTCTAGTGCCTTCCCTAGACAGCATAAGAGGGAGTTAACTCTATATACATTTAGAATTAAGTCGTCTAGCTTGTTTAGCTTTCTAAGGATAACACTTTTTGCTTCTTCCTAGCATCTTAGTTAGTATCTTAAGTTAAATAAAGCTAAATAGACTTTAAAAAAATGCTAAGTTAATATCTGTATGCCTTTGAGATAACTTCTTAGCTAATTCTATCTAGTCCTAGTAAGGTAGCTTTTATTTTCTAGCAGGCTGTATCAAGCTCCTCTTTAAATAAAATTAGCCACTCCTATTTGTAGTATCCTTAGTAATTATTAAGTAATAGGGCAAGTATAGAAAGAGGTAGTAAGAATAACTCCTCTCTAAAGCTTTAACACTTTTCTGTAAAAGATTCCCTGCCTCTAATAGCAAGAATTCTTGTTAATAAGTTATTCTTTGTATAGGCTATTACTTTAAATATTTCTTTAGGCAATTTATTTTAGAGGAACTGTTTCTAGTAGTTAAGCTTAACTTTTTTAATAGCCTTTAGGTATTTGTTCTTAGCAAGCAGGTAATATTTTTTCTATAAGTATAGTGTGTTGTTTTCTCTCTTTGCTACTTGCTTGTAATCTTAAAAATCTCTCTTTAGGATAGCCTTAAGAAGATCTAGGTCGCTAGTCTACTAAAGTTTTAGTTTTAGTTTTTAATTTGCAGTAGGTGTAGACTTTTAAAGTGCCTACTAAATCGCTGATGTAAAGTCCTCTACTATTTTATCTAGTCTCTCCTTTAAAGGTTTGTTGAGGCCTAAAAGTTGTTGTCTTAAGAGGTAGTTTGAGGCGCGTAGTAGGGCTAGTAATTGATCCTCTAGCTTTGCTTAAATTATTTCCTCCTATAAAGTCGTGTAAAACAAGGTTTAATTAGATTTTTTAGTGTTATATTTCTTTAGCTAGCTAGGTAGCTGCCCTTAGTTAACAATGCTAAACAGGATAGCGTAGTAGTCTAAATTAACTTCTAGGATAGCTTGCTAGTCTAGAATACTAGAAGCTATATTATTTATTAAAAAGTAAGGTTAATTACGCTCTCTCTTTGCATGTAAGCTCTAAAGAATGTGCTAACCTTTATAGTGTTTAGTAGAAATAGGTTTTAATTATCTATCCTCTACTAAATCCTCTGCTTGTTAGTTTAGGTTGCACTCCTGTAGGCTCTATCTAAGGTAGTAGCAATTAAAATCTTCTAGAATAATTAAATACGATCCTATAGACTTTCTTAAAAGGCCTCTTTAGATTATTGTCAAATTTAGCCCTTGTTTTAGGCTTTTTTTATTATAAATATTATAGCTATAGATCTTTTTTGTGTTGAGTTGTATTAAAATAGCTTAAAATTCGTTGTCGTCGCTATTATAAGGATTAAGTTCGACTTCTGAACCCTTTTAGATATAAAATAGAGTTCTAGGTTGTAGGCCTTAATAAGTTAGTAGTATTTGCGTAAAGTCTAGATAGGCAATTAACCTAGTATCTTTGTATAGTCCTTTCACTAACTAAGGCTCTTATATTGCAATAATCTTAGCGGTTGCTATAATAGCTAGGTTAATCGCGCTTTCTGTAGTAGGGCTACTCCTACTAACATTTATTTGTAGGACTTCAATCATACTAATTAGTTTAATTAGTCCTAGCTGTCCTAGCTTGTAAAATTTCGCATTCTTAGCTGTTTGCTGCATAAAGTTTATTGCAGTTAATACACTTAAATATAGTATAAATACAGGGTTTTCCTTTACTAGCACAAGACTTGCACTTGTGTTGGCTAGTGTAGTGTGTTTCGCTGCAAATTTGGCAGGCTACTTTTGAGCATCTAACCTCTAGGTAGCCAAATCCTTGCCATTTGGTGCATTGCTTTGAGGTGTTAATAACTCGTAGTTTCTCTGCTCTAAGGCTTAATCAAAGCCCTTAAATTGCTGTTTTTTAAGCTAAAAAGCTTTATGCTAGGTTTTAGAAAGATGCGCTATTATAAGCCCTTTTCTATCTTCTCTTGAGCTCCTTATACTAACAAATTACAGGGCAAGCAGGCTAGAAAGCCTGTAAGCTGCTATCTGCATCCTTTTAAAGAAAGCGGCTAAGGAGGAGAAGTTTAAGAAGGGCCTTAGTAGTATAGAGAAGAGTTAAAATGGATAAAATAAGCCTGCTAGCTCTGCTAACAGTCTTCTTGCGCGCTGTCTGCACGCTAAGAAGCTGTTAAATAAGCTAGTAGACCTCCTAGTTACCTAAAAACTTATTAAGAGAGGGTTGTTCTCCTAAAAAATTTATAAGTTCCCTAAAGGTAGAAGGCTAATCTACCCTAATCATTAAATGTTTTTTGTGCTTTTTCTCTCTTGTAAACTTTTGTATAACATGCGTCTTATATTAATAAGTTTCTTAAAGTGCTTAAGCTTTTAGCTTAACAAGTATTTAGTAAGTCTGTTAGCTAGTATTTTAGCTGTTAGTAAATACTTAATCTAAAATAAGCCTTTAGCGTGCTCTTAGCAGAGCTACATATTCTGTATATCTACATAGCAGAGCTTAGTAGTAATCCTTTCTTGCTCTCTAAAAACTAGGTGTATAGTTTAGTAGTTATTGCAGAAGATCCTTTGGGCCGTTAAAACTACAAGTTTAAGCTTTTTAACCAGCCTTTTAAGCGCTATTTACTTTTTTACTATATGCTTTAATACAAAGAGCTTAGCTCCTGTAGTTAAAGTTATTACTGTAGCTTAACAAGCTGCTTTTTAATCAATTAGACATCTAAAGAGCATAATAATATAGCTTTAAAAAAATTAATAAGTGTCTAAACTATCTGCAAAAGACGCGTTTTTATATATAGTAAGCTTCTTACTATTGTTATTGCTGTATATAATCTCCTTATGCCTTGTATAGTAGAGATATTATATAAGATAATCTACAGCCCTTATATAAGTTTCTAAAAAGTTAGTAAGAAAGTAAGAGAGCTTAGAAACTGCATAGACAGCGTTAAATCACAGCATAATAGCTGTGTTCAGCGCGCTGCTAACACGCTTCTAGTAGGCCTTAATTTAAGGCTTTAGAGCCTTTCCTAGATTTTTCACTAGCTTCTTTAAGGGCAAAGGAGTTTAGGAGAACCTGCTAAGGGCGTCTAAATTAAAGCGTTTAGCAACTTTGTTAATGTAGGTGTTGTATAGTAGCGCTACTGTACGGTTCTTACGGTCTCTTACAAATCTTATCTCTAAAAACTCGCTTGCCTTTTCTTTATCTTTAACCTTGTAAGTGTCTTTAATAGATTTAAGAATTTTGTAAGCTTCAGTTTAGTAAGTTCAATAATACAACAAAAGTATTTATTTTTAGGGTATCAAAGGTGGTGGTTGTTGTTGTAGTCAAAATGGGTTTTCCAAAAAAGTGAAAAGCAGCTGCCCTCTACTAATCAGTCGCAAAAGTCAAAAAAAGATTGTGTGTAGTCGACGAAATTCGAACGGTGAGTGGATGAGGTCCACGCGCTAAGCGCTCGGAGCAGAAAAGCTCAGACCACCGAGCGAAATCAGGGTCAAAAAACTTGCTGAAGGTACCAAAAAACGACACCAATTGAAACGTGTTCAACGGCGATTGCCAGCCTATGGCTGGCAACACATAAAAAGTATATTGTCTACATAAAATAGTGGGAGTATTAAGCGCTCTTTAGTAAAGAACAGGCATAGCTCTTCTGCTAAGGCCTACAGGCTAAGCTTTTTTAGTGTACTTAAGAACTTATTATACTATAATAATAGCAAGTCTTGTAAGCTGTATAAGGCTCTTTTAAGCTTAATGTACTTGCTTAAGCACTTGTAACTATCTAGTAGATCGCATAAGACTATTGTCTTATTACTAATATAAGTATCAAAGAATATGCCTACTACGTTAAGCTGCTGTATTTTTATGTTAAACTTAGCTGCAATTGCAATTGCAAGCCTAAAAGATTATGCAGCTAGTATTACCGCGTACGTTAAGTTTATTAAGTCTTTTATTTAAAAGTCTCTTCTTACTATAAGACGTGCTTTGCATTTAAAAAAGTAGCTGTTCTTATTAAGCTTGTAAGTAAATACCTACTGTAGAGGGAGAGGCTTAGTGTCTTTTAGGATCTTTTTTTCTATCTAAGTGCCTATTAAAAATAGAGTATTAATCTTCTTTTAGCTAGCCTGTCTAAATAATGTCCTTTTAGTAGTAGTAGTAAAGGTTTTTCTATTTATATTAAAGCTTTAGAAGATTATTAAAGTGCGTTTAAGATTAACTAACCTTTCTAAAAGCTGCTGCTATTATAGCGTAAACTATAATTTATTCTCTATCAAGGTCCAAAAGCTAAAAAAGTAGTACTTTAAGCTTAAGAGCCTTTAAGAAGTTATATAACAGGCAATATACGCCTGCACTCTTTACGTTAAGACTGTATTAGTTTTTATTCTTTAGCCTTCAAGAGCCCATTGCAGGAAGTCTTTCTACTTTTTTTTATTTATTTTTAAGGTGTCAAAGGTGGTGGTTGTTGTTGTAGTCAAAATGAGTTTTCTAAAAAAGTGAAAAGCAGCTACCCTCTACTAATCAGCCGCAAAAGTTAAAAAAAAGATTGTGTAGTTAACGAGATTTAAACGGTGACTGGATGAGGTCTACGCGCTAAGCGCTTAGAGCAGAAAAGCTCAGACTACTAAGCGAAAGTTAGGGTTAAAAAAATTTGCTAAAGATACTAAAAACAACACTAATTAAAACGTGTTTAACAGCGATTGCTAGCTTATAGCTAGCAACAAGATTACGATAGAGATAAAGGAGGAGGGTAAGGACACGTACGTTACTACAGCAGGAGCCTGCAATACTTCTTTATAAAAGCTCCCTACCTACTGTTTCTTACTTTTAGGATTTCTTACACTACATAGTACTGCATACGAATAACTCGTATATAAATAATATAATACTTAGACTATTCTTCTCTCTATTTAACACGAAGACTGATAGCTTATATTAAGTAAAGTTAGACTTTACTAAGTTACTATACTAGAAGCTATAGTAGTAGATTACAAAGCTAGCGTTTACTATTATTAAGCAGCTACCTCTATTAGTTAAAAAGGAGCTAGTAGCGATAGTCCCTGTAGCAGTTAAGTTAGTATAGAAGTTAGAATATAACTATGTTTAAGAAATCTTTAATGCGTCTAGTGTTATAGATATTAAGGTGCGCGTGGACCTCATCCACTCACCGTTCGAATTTCTTCGACTACACACAATCTTTTTTTGACTTTTGCGACTGATTAGTAGAGGGCAGCTGCTTTCCACTTTTTTGGAAAACCCATTTTGACTACAACAACAACCACCACCTTTGATACCTTAAAAATAAATAGATATTAAGGTTACAACAAGGACTGTAAAAAGCTAGTTTAGCTAGTACACTATACATACTGCGCATGTTAATAGTCTAAGTATAGTAAAAGTGTATTACTTTAGCAATCTCATCTTGCGCGAATGCAACCTTAGTAAAGAGACTTAAGAGTAGCTTAGCGAGGAGCAAAGGCCTGTCAAGACAGCTATTAAGTAGCTAAGATAAACTAATAAGTAGGAGGATTTTGTAAGTCGCCTTTAGGGATAGGAGAGCTGTGCATAGATAGTAATGCTATTGTCGTTTATTTACATCTAAGAATAGGCACTAAACGCCGCAACTGCAACACTGCTAGGATAGCAACAGGACAACAGAAGTTGCAGTTAGTAGTAAATAGTTATTAGTTAAGAGGGTTAGTTTTAGAGATATCGCGCATCTTTGTTTTTGTCTAAACATACGACACACTAATTGCGTGCTAGTAATGCTGAACAAAGGGGCGTGAGCCCGGATACTTATTGTTAGCAATAAATCTTTTTTTTTACTAAAAAGGTGTCTATAAAATGTGTGGTCACATCAAAAGGTTGTCTCAAAAGGCCGAAGCCAATTTTTTTTTATATAAAGTTTTTTTTTGGCTAAAGAATTCTAAAAGACTTTAGTTAGTGTTGTAGAATTCTTAGCACTACGCTAGGCGTTCTTAAAAGTAATTCCTGCCCTCTTTTAAGACTGTAAGAGTCTTAGCGCGTTTATTAAGCTTAGTTTACTAGTAGTTTGCAATTTTTCAAAAGCTAAGCAGCTTATTGCTGCTACTTGCAGCTCTTTAAGCTAAGGTACCTTGCCTTAGCATTTGCGCTTTTAGTAAAGAAGGCGCTAGCGTTGCCTTAGGCGTTGGTAGCTATCCTAAAGAACCTTTCTGCCCTGCATAAATTTTTTAAAAAGCGTTAACTAAATACTTTTTACGTGCTGTTAGCATACTGCCTGTTAAAAATTATAACAAGCTTTTTATAGTTTTTATTACTAGCTAATTGCTTATTAGCTGCAAGTCTTTCTGTGTTTTTACTACTGCTTAACTAATACTAGTAAGCTGCTTAAGTACTTCTTTAGCCTTACTAATTTTATCTTTATTAAAGGTGTTTACTATAAAGACCGCGTCCTGCCTAGGCAGCTTATAAGCTAGTTTTTAGTAGTACAGCGTCTTGTTAAATGTAATATTACGTGTTGTAATAACTTAGTTAAGTGCTAAAATTTATATATCGTATATGTTAAAGGCTTTGTAGCCTACTAAGTAACTAATATTGCTTCCTAGCTGCTCTATTTTTGTTTAAAGGATAGGTGCGGCAGCTGTAAGCGTATATACTGCTCTAATCTAGTTTTATATTAGCTGTAAGGCTCTTAAGAGGCTTAGGCTTGTAGTACTTAAAGTACCTTCTGCTTTATTACTTAAGAAGCTTGTTTAGTGAGCGCAATTTGTGTATATAAGAAGGACTTATATTATAAAGCTAGGCCGCAGCCTTAACAATCTTTAGCTAGAGTTTTTTAGGCAGGTTTGCGCTTGCTCTTATTTTAATTAACTTAGTTATTAGCTTCTAGCCTGCTTTTTAAGCAACTCTATTTAGTTTATGTGTTTATAGTAAAGAAGACTTAAAAGTAACGCTGCGTTATTTATACTATATTTAGTACTGCAACGTCCCTTGCTAAAGGAGTGTTAAAGAGTTGTTATTTTGTGTAATTTTAACTATTTAGAGCTTGTAATAAGCTTTAAGGAGCGCTTTAAGGAGCGCTTTAAGGTGAAAAAGGCTCTTATAGTTTTTAAGATAAATTATACTTACAAAATATATATATAGAGCTTGCTACTAAAGGCGTTTTTTATTACTTGTATTGCTGCTCTCTTAAACAACCTTAAGGCATGTTAAATAGGTCTTATAAGATCTTCTAGTATATTTAAAAAAAAAGGCTCTTTTAGCTTTTATAAGATAAACTGTTTTGTATAAGTAAGAGCACAGTGCTTGCACTTAACACGTGCTATTTTTTTAATTTTTACGCCTTAAGCTGTGTTAACAAGTACTTCTAGTGCTTTAGGGCCTAGGTGCCCTGTGCAGGCATACTAAAGGTTCTTTAAGTTACTTCTTAGATAGGTTACTTTTAAGCTTCTAAATAAAGGAATTACGTTTAGAATAAGCTTAGAATAAGAAAATAAAAGCTTGTATTCAAGAAATAAGAGATTAAAACAGCGTTTAAGCCTTGCTAGTATAACGTTTCTACCTAGTGTACTTTAGCAGAAAGTATTGTCTAGGCCTAAGTACTAAACTTTTTTTTTATATCGGCGAGCTTCTAAGACAATATTTAGATAAAAACTTTTAACAACTGCTACATTTATAAGCGTAAGGTTTTTAGTTTTATTACTACGTATTCTATTTAGAACTTAGCGTAGGATACAAGTGCCTTAGCTACTAATAAAGAAGGCCTAAGTGCCTGCCTCTACTATCTCTACTTCTCTAGCGGGTATAAAGAAGCCTAGTACAAGCAGTTCCCTGTTGTTTACTAGGTGCAACGCGGCCCTACTGTCTAGTATAGTACTCCCTAATAGTATATAAGCGTTAAAGTTGCTAGTGTAGTATACACTAGAATTCTTATTTTCCTTAAAAAGCACTAAGTTATCAAGGATACAACTATACTACTTAAGAAGGCCTTTAACTTGCTTTTTTTCTTCTAAAAGAGCTTATATTCTGCTTTAATAAGTTTGTTCTAATGTTCTTTGTACTAGTTAGTATGTAAGCGTTTTTAAAATATTTTAAATTTTTCTTTACTAATATTATAGTTCATTTTTAAATAGGCTTTAATTACTGCTAAAAGTGTGTAGTACTTTACAGAATTCTGGTAATGCCTGCTGTTGTTGCCATTTTAATATAGGCACTTGTGGCTGCGTTTATAGCCTGCGCCTTTAGCGCTTTATCTTAGTAGATAAGGTTCTAAGCTTCTCAATGTAGCGTAGGCTCTTAAGAATTTAGCTAAGCTTAGTAAGCTAATTAAGCGCTAGTAAAGCATCTTTAAGAATACTTAACTAGTTTAGTCTAGATAAAGATAATCTTTTTTAAGCGTCTAGTGCTGCTAGTAGAGTGTCTTTGTAGTACTAGCCTATTTAGAAGCGTATTTAGCTCCTACAGCATTTAGAAAGTTAAATATAGTAAGCGCGCTGTCTACCTTAGAGATCTTTAGCTTTTTAGCTTTTAGTTAGTTTATTTGCTACTTATTGTACTAAGCTTGTAACTCTATAGTACTAAGCTTTGCCTTTTTAAGGCTTGCACAGAACTCCTAGCATGTTACTATCTAGTTAACAGCATTTGTTAGCGCTAGTTTAAGCTGCAATTGTTTAATAAGCTTATTAAGAGTCTAGCTTAGTCTTTCTATAAGTTTTATTATAATTAAAGCTAGTAACTACTTATTAATAGTTGTATAAACTTGATCTTAAATATACTGCAGTGCGCGTGCGTTTATAGCCTAGTTTATATACCTTGCACAATATTTATTAAGCTTTCTGTTATAGGCTTTAAGCTTTTCTTTAGAAGAGTCCTCTATAGGCACTAAAGGCCTTAGAGGCGGCCTTATTAATATATTAATAGTTACAACAGCCACTAAGTTAACATATTCTTAAACTTCTTGTAATTTAGCGTTAAACTTTAGCTAAGTGTACTAGTAAGTCTAGCTTGCGTAGCTTAAGAAGCGCGCTAAGTTAGTTATTTACAAGGAGTTGCTCGCTATTATAGTGCGTGTGATTAGTTAGTAGGTTAAGAGATATGTTTAAACAAATTAGAGAGTCTAAACTACTGCTAGCGTACTCTAGGTTGCGCAGGGAGAATCTAAACTGCGATTTAAAGCGCTAGGCTTATAATTGTCAAGAACAGGGAGCTAGTAATAGTAGTTTAGGAGAACTAGATAGTTAATTCTGTCTTTCTACCTGCGTCTAAGACGCTCTATAAATACTAAAGAAATACTGTAGTCTGTAATAACAGTTGTAGAGTTCGGAAGGATGCCTCCAAGCAGGGTAAGTGTCCTGTGGGGCTCGGATGCAAGTATCCGAGCTTGGCGTGAAATATCTGAGCCTCGGCGCTTGGCGCTGCGCGTGCCGCGCAGGCCTTGACGCTTGGGCCTAGATCCTCGTGGCTGATATATGCGACAATTATTGTATTGCAAAAGGACTCCTGCCACAACGTAGCTAAAAGAATTAGTTTCTAGAATTATATCTTTGTTAGGGTTTTATTAAGCTAGTATCAGTTTAAAAATAAATAGCTCCTTTAACTTATTAAAAGCTTCTTGCTTTGTCTTTGCCTATTTAAAGGAGACGTTTCTAGTAAGTCTTAAGAGCAGGGGAACTATATTAGAGTAGTTCTCAATAAAGCGTTCATAAAAGTTTGCAAATCTAAGAAAACTGCGTACTCCTTTAGCATTGATTAGTATATTCTATTCTTAAATAGCTTTTCCGTTCTTAGGGTCTATCTAAAGTCCTTTTCTAGCCTTAAAAATTAATTTTAGGTATATAGTGCTTTGCACATTAAACTTGCATTTCTTAATATTAAGGGATAACTTAGCCTTGCTTATTACTTCTAGAACCTGGTTTGTATTGTGTTAGTGTTTTTTTATTGTAGTTTAACGTCCTTTCTCAGCCTAAAGGGCTATATAAGACGTGCAGGCCGAGGCCTGCAGGTATCTATGTAGTGTTGTCTTCTTAGGTTATTTACAAGGAGTGGTTTATCTAAATAAAGGCAAAGCTCTCAGCCTATTGTGTAGGGGTAGAGGGGAAGGGGGGGGAGGGGTGAGTAGAGCTTTGTCGCCTAGCAAGGCGTTTGCATCTAGTTATTGGAGTTTCTTTTGTACCAGCCCTGTGTACCAACCCTAGTTTCTTGAATAAAGGCTATGGTAGCCTTAATACCTGCTTCTGTTTTAAAAGATACTGTAGAGAGATTGGCTCTGCACAGGAGTTCTGAAGTATAGCTCTACTATCCTTGTATAGTTAGCATCTAAGGATTATATGAGCTGTGTCTTGTGTAGCTCTGAAATTGCATGAGCAAGTTTTAGATTCTACTTTCCCTTTCTTAAATAGATAGCTCTTTAGGTAGCTATGATCTAGTTTTAATTGAAAGAAAGAGCTGGATATATCTCGCCTAGTAGGAGGGATAGGTATCTGTTTTCTTATTCTCCATTTGAAGGTTGCTAAGTAGGTGCTTAGGTTCTTGCTAGTAGCTTTCTTCCTGTATTTCTCTAGGAGGCTTAATCATTCAACATTTGCTTGTTGTTTAATTTGAGAACTTATTATGTTACTTTTCTTTAAGCATGCTATTTATGTAAATTAATACATTATCTAAGTAAGCTAAGCAAAAATTGTTAATGTATTTGCAGAGTGTCTAGTTAATATATTATTAAAAAGTACTAAGAGCGTTTGCTATGCTAAAAGAAGTAACAAGCTATTTGTATAATCTAAATCTTGTTTTAAAAGCAGTTTTCTATTTATCTTTTACGTAAATTCTAATTCTGTTAAAAGCTGCTGAGACGTTAATCTTTGTAAACTATTTTGCCTTAGTAATATTATTTAGCGTCTCTTAGATTAACAGCAAAGGATAATAGTTTTTTATTGTAATAGTGTTAAGAGCTTAATAATTAACGCAGAACTGTAATTCTCCTTTAGGTTTTCTAGCAAATAGAACTAGAGAAGAAGCTGCAGAACTACTAGCTTTAATATATTTTTTATTTAATAAAGATATAAGCTCTTTGCGTAGAACTAAAAGCTTAAGTCTACTTATATTATATAAACAACCCTAAGAAGGATCTTTTTCTTTTTCTGTTTCTTTTTTCGTAACTTAATTTAGAAATTAACCTTAGATTTAGGTAAAGAGAGCAGTGCAGAAGCAGTTTGTAACTTAAAAATCTAAGATACGTGTTAGTACGCCTTAGGAAGAAATAATAAAAAATTTACTTTCTTTTTAGAAGTTAAGGTCTTCTTAACATTCTTAAGAGAAGCTGCAAAGGTCAAAATTAACTTATCTTTTTTTACTTATTTAATAAAGAAGTAATAGCCTATTGCGTTTATTTGCTTTAACTTTTTGTGTTCTAAAACAGAGCAATTTTTAGTGCTTATTAATCTAATCCTTTGTCTAGAAGAGTAGATATAAATTAACTTTTTAGAAAAAGCAATAGTAACCTCTCTTCTATTTATCTAAAGCTGTCTAAGTATTAAATTGTATCTAGAGTGTGTAGAAGTTATATAGCCCCAAATAGTATTCTTGTATTCTTCAATGTTAATTTTTAACTTAGCAACTTTGTTAATAGTTTTCAGCTTTTCTGTAACTCTTTCTAATTTATGCAAAGAAATAGAGATGCACTATAAACTAGCGTTTCTAACAAGTTAAAGGCTAATAAGAGAGTATATAAGGTTTTCTGTATTCATAAGAGTTAAAGCAAAGGTATAATAATTAAATAATGTTTTTATAGTAATTCTATTACTACTTATATTCTTTGTAAAACTAGCTTATTTCTTTGCTAAGTTGTCTTAGCTTACGTATAGCTCTTGCTAGTAACTTTAAGCAAGAGCTATTCTTTTTCTGAATTAAAATTCTAGTTCTCTAAAGTGTTTTTGCTACTTAAGCTTTCTTTACTAAGATTTCTTGCCTTTGCTTTTAAGAACTTTAATATAGTAGTTTTTTTTTTCTTCTTATTTCTCAGCGTTTTTTTATATAATTTATAGCTAAGTGTTCTTTTTACTTGTAAGTAAAACAACGTCTTTTTCTTATTAGCTTGTTTAGTTCTAGATTGCTAAACCTGCGTGGCCTAGCTAATTTACTAGTAAACTTAATTCCTTCTATTTAGTCTTCTATGAGAGGAGGAGGAAAAGTGCGTCGTAGTCTGTACTCTTTAGGCCTTTTTTAGTCTCTGTTTTTAGAGTATTGTTCTTTAGGCTTGTCTTAGCCTTTAAAGTTTTGCTTTATCCTGTATAAGTAGTCTACAATTTAAATAGACTTGTTCTGTAAATAGTTTAAGTTTAAAAAGGTAATACTTACAAGCTTATTCTAAAGCTTATAAGTAAGGCTCTTTGAAAAAAGCATTATCTTTATATTCTTATTTAAGTTGCTGTTTAACAATAGCAACTGTTCTGAAAATTCTATAATATAATTATAAATGCTGTTCTTACCTTAAGACAGTAACTAAAGTTTATATTAAGCTCTTTTAAAGCTGTATAGATATATTAACATCTAATTAAAGAAGTTTAATAAGTATTTTAAGTTTTAGGTGTCTAACAATTTCATTCAGTTAGGGTAAAGCAGCGTTGAAGTTACTACTAAGCCTTTAAGCCTGCTAAAGGCGTAATTGCATGTTCTTTTTTCTGTATTAAAGTGTTTTTAGATGTTTTTTACCTTAGCAGTAAGCTATTTTTTAAACATTTAGTAAATCTTTTATATTTTATTAAAAGCGTCTAAATTAGGTTGTTTAAAACGCTTAGGTTGTACTAGCTGCTAAGCTAGTTTTAATGTAGTAAGTAGTGTTAGTGGCTAAGCAAGTAGCTGTTCTTGTTCTAGTTGAATTTCTTTTAAAGCTAAGTTAATAGCCTCCTAGATAAAAGAGGCTTTTTAAATTGTATTTAAAGCTGCTGTTTTATCTAGTTTGTTTACTCTGCAGAGACTTTTTAGAGTGTTCTCTATTTTAGCCTTGCTAACACTATCTTAGTGCAGTCTTGCTATCTAGACAGCAAAGCTTCTAGATGTAGTTTTAGCCCTTGCTATTATTGTATGCATATAAGCGTACTAAATAAATAGTGCTTTTATTATATAATTAGCAATAACTAGTTTCTAGGGCTACTAGAAATATAGTAGGTTTATCTAACAGTTAATCTTGCGAAACGTTCTAGGTAGAGACTTGTACAGCTAAGTATTCTTTAGCACTTCTTGTGCTTCTTCTACTGTTAATCCTTTAGTAAAATTGAAACAGCTTTGACTAAAATCAGCAATTTAATTAATAAGAATCTTGTTTAGATAGAGCTCTAGGGGGCTTCTGTGCGTAAATATAGCTCTAGGCGGCTTCCGTGCGTAGATATAGCTCCAGGCGGCTTCTAATTTGACGTAGCAATGCTATAGAAGGATTAAATTTAATTATAAGAGTGTGGTAGATGAACTAAAAGTGCAAAGTAAACAGTTAATAAATTGAATACAAAACTGTAAAGGTTGCACAGCAAATTTATTTACCTCTTTGTAAGGCATAAGCTTAGCGCTAGTTAGTACGCAAAAGTAACTACGTGGCAGCTGCTAATTATAGCAAGAGAAAATAGCGCAGAGCTAAAAAAAAAAGGCTAAGCAGGCTAGAAAAGCAGAAGGGCTAAGCAGAAGAGCCGAGCAGGCTAGAAGGGCTAATACACTAAGCCTACAAAATCTAGGTGCTTACCGCACACCTGGAATCTGTAGGATAGCTAGGAAAACGAGGCTTTTTGCTAAGTACTAAGGACATTAAGGCTTCAGCCCTTTACAAAGAGCTATTAAGTTAGGCGCATAATTACGTTATTAAGGCGTTATAGCGAGTCGCCTTTATAGTGTTGCTTAAGAGATGCTATAAATATCTCTAGCGCATTGCGTTGTTAATGTTGCGTTTCTTTAGATAGTCTGTATCGCAAGCTGTATATCTACTGTATTTCAAAATTATTTTCACTCTGTTGCATTAAGGCATTACAACTTAATTAAAGTTTAGTAGGGTCTTAGCAAAAGTGCGTCACTCGCTTAGGTGCGTTACTCGCTTACAAACCACGTTATATCTTTAACGCGTGTATTAAGGCTTTGTCTAATAGCCTTAAAAAGCTTTGAAAAAGCTTATATCTAATTAAAAGAAGCAGCTGTAGCTCCATTAGGCTCTAGCATTCTACTAATAATTAAGGCAATGCGTGGGTTTTAATATAGAAAGTTCTGTATATATTAACAGCTAAGCAGGCGTTTATTACTATTTATGCGTATGATTTAGATTACTATTTCTTAAGCGCACGCGTCCAAGGGAAAATATCCTTTAGTATTTTAATGAATGTTGGAGTACTAATATGCGGATCACTCTGGATCTCTCCTTTGACGTCCGGATCACCTAGGTTACTAGGTGATCCTAGTGAGATATCACGTGACGGAGCTAGTAGCGCGCATATAAACGAGCCAGATCGTCTGAAGTCTTTTTAGTAGTTATTGGACACTTTGTTGTGGCACTTAGTTAATTAATATACTTATTCTCTTCTACTAATTATTTAATTACTCCTTCTCAGCTCCTACAGTTATAAGCATGGCTGCTTGATTATAGTTTTAATTCCCACTGCGCAATTAGCAAGCTGTAAGGTTAACTGTTTAATTAGTATTTTACTCTCCTCTATTCTCTTACAGCATAGCCAGCAGATCGCTGCTGCTGCTGTACCTCTCTTATTAATTATACGATTAACCTCTTTCTAATACAAGCTACCTAGCTACCTACTAACTAACTAATTAATTCGTTGTCACCTTAATAATAACCCACGTCGTGATCCTACACAAAGTATCTTATCTTACAGAGGGGTGACAAAAAAAAGATGTCAAAAAAGTTATAGTTTTCAAAGCTTTATATTACTACAACTAGAAGGGCTATTTCCAGAATAGTTAGTGATTTGGAAAGCCAAGATCTTCTTCTTTAAGTTAGGCCACTTAGTAAGCTGCTTAATAAGCACCTCTGCGCTCAACTTCCGCAGTGAAAATAAAGATAAAAAAACTCAAGAATAAATAACAAAATGACTTTTTTTTGAAGGTGTAAAATTCGCTATAAAGTATATATATTAAATAATACTAGTTAAACTCATCTATGTGTAAGTTTGAAGGTAATTTTGAAAAAACTATTAAGTAGTAATAAAGAGCTTGTTTTTAGGGTTTTTTCTAAATAAATAACGAAGAAAGCTTACTAATACTTAGTGTACTAGCCTTTAGCTTCCTTAACGTCCAAATAACGCCTTAGCAAAGATAGAATACAATTATTAATCGCCTTTTAAGGTAATTAATCCTATTTCTCCCTTATAGCAGCCTTAAAGGCTGCTATACTTTTGTTACTCTTTTCTATACCTAAAGAAGTAATAGGCCTTTTAGCTAAAGCGTTTTTTAGCAAGGCCTACACGTTTTCTATACGATTTAGATTAGGACTATAAGCAGGATGCTTAAAAAGCAATATCCTATTCCTAGAAAACTAAGATAAAACTTCTAGAGTTTTATAAATCTTAGCGTTATCCTGTTAAAACTTCCAGCCTATATAGAGGTTAGTAAGTCCTTTAACTCTATAAAAAAAGATTGCTACTTTATAATTTAAATATAGAGTAAACACTCTCTTAGTAGGAAAAAGGAGTATATATAACTTTCCTTTTTTTATCGCATGTTTTACTCTAGGAATAAAGATCTTTTTAATATAGTCTAAACTCCTAAAAGGAGTAGTAATTAAAGGGCTTTTAATTACTACTAATTTAGATCTACTACCTATCTAAATTGCTCCCCGAACTTAGATAGAAATATCTTGACTTATAACTTGATTAGTAAGCGTGCTAAAAATAGATTACAATAATAGAAAAATAATAGCTATATTAAAGTTTTTTTTAGTTAAATAGAGTTTTTTTAAACTTACTTATGTTAGTTGTAGAAACTATTTTCCTTCTAACCTTATTATTTTGCCGTGTTTAATAGTATTCTGTCCTAGCACTGTTCCCTCGCTTAATAGCAGACTTGTTTAAAAATATAACTTTACCAAAGTTAATATTTTTAAGGTTTTTAAGTAGTTGCTTAGCGTAAATATAACAATTATAAGCCTTTCTAGCGTCTAAAGGCGTCTTTTTTTAAGAAATATTAATAGAATAGTCCCTTTTTTTAAAAAGCGTTGTAAGCTTCTAATAGAAAGATCTAGACTATTTTCTTTTAAAAGACGTTAATTTGTCTTTTTAGGGCTTTCAGTAAGGTCTCTATTAAGCACTCTTTTGCTTTATTTAAGATTTTTGTAGGACAACCTTTTGAGGCCTTAAAGTAGATAAAGGAGCCTTTTTTTGTTTTATTTAATAAAGAGTATTAGTAATACTTCTAGAGGACTTTTCTAGTAAATTACTAATTAAAGAAATAGGCTTGTTTTGTAAATATAAAGTATAAACTTCTTGCTTAAATTAAGAAAGATTGCGAGACATAGAGGAGGTATTATAAAAAAAGCAAGTAAGGATAAACAAAAGGAGTTAATATACTAAAAGCTTACTAAGCTATTACGTAATTAGCGCTTATGTAAGCAACCCCTATTTTTCACCCTTTTATTAAACTCTAAGAAATCAAGATGTAACCTCTAAAATACGCTTACGTTATACTTATGTAAGCTTATTAAACTTATTTTTTTCTTAGCGTGGTTTTATACAATTATAAAAAAGTTATACTGAAATCTATTTTCACTTTTTTTTCATCTCATTTCAAGCAAGATTACAGGGACAACCGTGCTGACTAAGCAGCTTACTAAGCCTCCCAACACCAAAAGGAAGATATTAGCTTTCCAAATCACTAATTCTTTTGGGTATAGTACTTCTAGTTGTCGAAATATAAAGCTTTAAAAACTATAACTTTTTTGACTTTTTTTTGTCACCCCTCTATATTATAGTTTTTCAATTTCCTGTTCTGCAACTATAAATTCTTTAAAAAGTAAAAAGATTTCTTGAATTTTTGTCTTCAAGGTGTCTTAGTCTTTAACTAGAGCAGTGCTGTTAGTATTTAGAATAGAGTTATCTATATAATATTAATAGTTAAGTTAGCCTACTTCTCTACATCTTCTTAAAAATACATTAAGGCTAAGACTACCTTATTATTGTCTTTAATTTTGTCTTTTTTGATATAGAAGTATCTGTTAACTTGGAGGAGCTAAGCCTTAAGCTTGCTACAATTACTATAATAGTTGTTAGGCTTTTTAGCGCGGCTTGTAGTTCTACTAGCGTAGAAATTAGCAGAAGTGTTTATAGCAGTATTACTCATCTTAGTAAGTATTTAAAGTGTAAAAATTGTCTAAAAATAACTTAGGTTAGTTTTAAAGAAATAAGTAAGTGTAATAGACAGTGGGTGTACTAGCACAATAAGAAGATTAATGTAATAGTACTAGGTGTATTAGCAGGATTAGAAGATTAATATTTATTTTTTAAGGTGTCAAAGGTGGTGGTTGTTGTTGTAGTCAAAATGGGGTTCTAAAAAAGTGAAAAGCAGCTACCCTCTACTAATTAATCGCAAAAGTCAAAAAAAAAGATTGTGTGTAGTCAACGAGATTCGAACGGTGGGTAGAAAAGTTCTGGGAGGAAAGCTTAGACCACTGAGCGATAATCAGGGTTAAAAAATTTGCTAAGGTACTAAAAAACGACACTAGTTAAAACATGTCTAACAGCGATTGCCAGCCTATGGCTGACAACAGGATTACAGTAGGATTGTAATAGGATTGCAACATGATGCGATGGAGGAGGGAAAGGACACGTACGTACCGCAGCAGGAGCCTGTAATACTTTATAAAGCTGCTGCTTCTCACCTACTGCTTCTTACCTACTGCTTTTTACCTTTTAAACAGCACCTCATACGAACGATTTGTATACGATACACTGCAATGGCGTGCAACCTCCGCAGTGAGCATCTCCTTATTCTAGGCTCTCTTCTAAAAAAAGCATCCTTTGCTACTGTCTACTTAGCACCTAATTTAGTCTAACTTAAACTGCTTATACGGACACCTAAATTTATTAAGTATCTTAAAACTTAACTACCTAGCTAGACTTCTAAGTTTATAAAAATCTTAAACGAGTCCTTTATCCGCGATATCCTTATATACAAAAAGATTGTTAAGCCCTAATTTAGCTAGTTGTGCAAGGAATACACGATCTCTAGGGTATTTGCTAATACTAGCGCAGTACTTAAGATTTATTGCTTTAGCATCCCCTTCTTCCTGTTTGTCATGTAAGGGCTAAGTACAGAGACTAGAACCTGGCTTAAACAGCTATTGCAAGACGTTAAATTAGCGATAGAGAAGAAAGAGGCAGGAAAGGAGGAGTAGGCTTTCTATCGTCGCGTCTATAGGTTAGTAAGCAAGGCAATGATAGTGTTGCTGCTTCACTTCATCTAGGAGCGCCTGGCAGTAAAGCAACAAGAATAGGCGGGATAGGGCGCGTTAAGTTAGGAGGCGATTCGCGTCTTTGTCTTGCTTTTCTTCGTTTCTGTCTAAACATGCTGGAGCGACACACTAATTGCGTGCCGGCAATGCTGAACAAGGGGGCATGAGCCCCGATACCTGTTGTTAGCAATAAATTTTTTTTTTACTAAAAAGGTGTCTACAAAATGTGTGGTCACATTAAAAGGTTGTCTTAAAAGGCCGAAGCCAAGAAGATTAATATAATAACATAAAGATTAAAGAATTAAGTCTTAATGCTTGAATTTATTACTAAGTAAAACTTCAAGTTAAATATACTAAGCTATAAGAGTTTAGTGTTTATAACAATATACTAGTAAGTGTATGTTCTGCTTAGTATGCTTAGTCGTGCTAAAAGCACTAAGCAGTCCTGCAGTATAATTAGTGTTGCTTAGTTGTGCTAAAAGCACTAAGCACTAAGCAATTACGTAACTGCTGTCGGTTGTTAGGCCATCGTCTGAGTGTGCCGACGCCTTCGTGAAGACTTCTCCACGAGTTCTGGTCCTAGGTCGTAACTCAACCTTGTTAATAGTTCTAGGTTTTTCTGTAACTTCTTCTAATTTGTGCAGAGAAATAGAAATGCACTGTAAACTAGCGTTCTTAATAAGTTAAAGGCTAATCAGAGAGTATGCAAGGATTCCTGTATTAATAAGAGTTAAAGCAAAGGTATAATATTTAAATAATGTTTTTATAGTAATTCTAT
Source organism: Alternaria sp. 'sect. Undifilum' (assembly GCA_024321975.1). Lineage (NCBI taxonomy): Eukaryota > Fungi > Ascomycota > Dothideomycetes > Pleosporales > Pleosporaceae > Alternaria > Alternaria sp. 'sect. Undifilum'. The sequence continues at coordinate 1,819,220 of JAJJZI010000006.1, forward strand.
TACTGCTTATATTCTTTGTAAGACTAGCTTATTTCTTTACTAAGTTGTCTTAGCTTACGTATAGCTCTTGCTAGTAACTTTAAGCAAGAGCTATTCTTTTTCTAAATTAGAATTCTAGTCTTCTAAAGTGTCTTTGCTACTTAAGCTTTCTTTACTAAGCTTTCTTTTCTTTGCTTTTTAAGGACTTTAATACAGTAGTTGTTGTTTTTTTCTTTTTTCTTAGCGTCTTCTAAAATATAATTTGTAGCTAAGTGTTTTTTTTTGCTTCTAAGTAAATTGATGTCCTTTTTTTATTAGCTTGTTTAGTTCTAGATTGCTAAACCCACGTAGCTTAGCTAATTTACTAGTAAACTTAATTTCTTCTATCTAGTGTTTTATAGGAGAAGAAGGAGAAGCGCGTCTTAGTCTATACTCCTTAGGCGTTTCCTAGTCTCTGTTTTAGAGTATTTTTCTTTAGGCTTGTCCTAGCCTTTAGAGTATTACTTTATTCTGTATAAGTAGTCTGCAATTTTAATAAACTTATTTTTAAATTATTAAAGTCTAAAAAGGAAAAACTTATAAGCTTATTTTGAAGCTTATAAGTATAGCTTTTTGTTAGAGTATTGACATGCGCAACATGCGGGTCACCCTGTTGAGCAGGTGATCCTGGTAAGCTGAACACGTGACGATCGCGCTAGCGCCTATATATACGGTCTAGATCGTCTTATTCCTCTCAAGTAGTTATTGACCACTTTGTTGTGGCACTTAGTTGTTCAATACACTCATTCCACTCCTCCTGATCAAGCAATTGTACCTTCTCAGCTCCCACACTTTTTTAAAAGAGCATTATCTTTAAATTCTTATTCATGTTGCTGTTTAACAATAGCAACTGTTTTTAAAATTCTGTAATATAATTTTAGATACTATTTTTACTTTGAAACATTGACTAGAGTTTGTTTTAAGCTCTTTTAGAGCTGTATAGATCTCTAAACATCTAATTAAAGAAGTTCAATAAGTGTTTAAAGTTCTAGGCGTCTAACAATTTTATTTAGTTAAGGTAGAGTAGCGTTAGAGTTACTGCTAAGCCTTTAAGCCTGCTAAAGGCGTAATAACACGTTTTTCTTTCTGTGTTAAAATCTTTTTAGTTATTATCTACTTTAGCAGTAAGCTACTTTTTGAAGATGTAGTACATTTTTCTTACTTTATTAAAAGCATTTAAATTAGGTTGTTTAAAACGCTTAGGTTGTGCTAGCTACTAAGCTAGTTTTAATGCAGCAAGTAGTGTTAGTAGCTAAGTAGGTAGCTGTTTTTGTTCTAGTTAAATTTCTTTAGAGGCTAAGTTAATAGCCTTCTTAATAAGAGAGGCTTTTTAAATTATAATTGAAGTTGCTATTTTATTTAGTTCGTTCACTCTGGAGAGACCTTCTAGAGTGTTCTTTATTTTAGCCCTGCTAACACTATCTTAGTGCAGTCTTGCTATATAGACAACAAAGCTTCTAAATATAGTTTTAGCCTCTGCTATTGTTGTATATATAAAAGTACTAAATAAATAGCACTAATTGTTTGCCGGCGAGGATAAATTTCTAAAGCTACTATAAATATAGTAGGTTTATCTAACAGTTTGTATTGTAAAACGTTCTAAGTAAGGACTTGTATAGCTAAGTATTCCTTAGCACTCCTTGTGCTTCTTCTACTGTTAATCCTTTAGTAGATTAAAAACAGCTTTAACTAAGATTAGTAATTGAATTAATTAGAATCTTGTCTAGATGTAGCTCTAGGTAGCTTCTTGTTTAGATATAGCTCTAGGTAGCTTTTGTGTGTAAATATAGCTCTAAGCGGCTTCTGTGCGTAAATATAGCTCTAGGCGGCTTTTAATTCAACGTAGCAACGCTATAAAAAAAATTATTTAATTATAAGAATGCGTTAAATTGACTAAAGGTGCTAGGTCAACAGGAATAATTTTAATACAGAACTATAAAGGTTGCACGGCAAGTTTATCTACCTCTTTGTAAGGCCTAGGCTTAGCGCTAGTTAGTACGCAAAAGTAACTACGTGGCAGCTGCTAATTGTAGCAAGAAAATAGCGCAGGGCTGAAAGAAAGGCCAAGCAGGCTAGAAAAGCAGAAGGGCAAAGCAGAAGAGCCGAGCAGGCTAGAAGGGCTAATACGCCAAGCCTATAGAATCCAGGTGCTTACCGCACACCCGGAATCTGTGGGATAGCTAGAAAAACGAGGCTTTTGGCTAAGTACCAAAGACATCAGGGCTTCAGCCCTTTACAGGTAAATTAACTAAGTTCTTATAATCTGTAAATATTGTAAGTTCTAAGCAGCTTTTGGCGTATACTTTCTAATGTTCTAAGCAATTAACAATAGCTAAGAGCTGCTTGTTGTAAACGTTATATTATTCTTTAAGTCCTTAAAACTTACACGAATAGTAGGCAATTAGGTGCTATTTCTCTTTGTGTAGTTAGCTAGTGTATTCTTTTAATGCGAGATCTAATGCGTCTTTTAAAGCGTAGCAGCTTTCCTGCTTAGAAGATGCAGAAGTATAGTAGTTCTATGCTTGTATTCTTAAGTATCTAGAAGGCGTTCTTTACTTCTTTGCTTTACCTAAAAAGTACTTTCTTTCTTGTAAGTTTTGTTAACAGGATAGCAATTCTAAAGTAATTCTTAATCAACTATTAATTAAAGTTTAAAAATTCTAAAAAAACTGTATCTTCTTAATTGTTTTTAGTTGTAGCTATTTCTTAATTACTTGAATTTTTTCTTTACTTATCTGTACTTTTTGTGCTTCTATAATGTATTTTAAAAAGGCAACTTTGTTCTTATAAAACTTACATTTTTTAGGTTTAAGTTGTAAGTTAAACTAGTCTAAGCACCTTAGTACTATGCGGACATTTTTGACATAATCTCTTAAGCCCTTAGAGTAGATAAAAATATTATCTAAGTATACAATAACAAACTTGTTTAAGTGTATTTTTAACATATTATTAATAAGTTCTTAAAGTATTACAAAAGTGTTTGTTAACTTAAATAGCATAATAGTGTATTTGTAGTATCTATATCTTGTTTAGAACGCCGTCTTTTATTCTTTACTTTTCTTAATTCTAATCAAGTAGTATATATTCTGAAGATCCAGTGCTATAAAGACCTTAGCGCAAGATAATTAATTCCTAAGTTTTGAAATTTTAGTAGTACATAGATATTAATTCTTTACTATAATATTGTTTAGTTTATAATAGTTAACGCACAGTTTTATTAGTTTATTCTTCTTTAGTATAAAAAGTATGAAAAATCTTGCTAGTAATGTTAAAAGTCTTTTATAGCCTTTTGCTAAATTCTTATTTAGCTTTTGTCTTGATATTTTAAGTTTTATCTCTAACGTGTTTCATAAGCGAGCGCGCCACCTAAGCAAGCGCGCTACTTTGTACCAGTGCGTTAACTTCGCAACATTATTATAGCTATCTAACACAGTATATTAAAAATTGTAATAAGCTAATTTACTCCTTAGACTTATTACTATTGCTAGCACTATGAATTTCTACTTTGCAGGTGCGCGCGTTGTGCCTAGTCTCCTTGCAACGCCTGTACCGCTTCTCTCCTTGCACCCTCTTCAACGCACTCTTGCTATTACTACAACTACTCCCTGCTTGTTTAGCTAACAAGTCCTGTACCTTACTAGCAGTAAGAGTTTCTTTTATTTTAATATATTATTGCTTGCAGCTCTTGCGCTTATAAAATTTGTCTAAAGCCTGTTAAAAAGTACTTATTTCCTTTATTATAAGCGGTATTTTATATACTATTCACTAAGCTCTTTTACTCAACTGTGCGATTTACTTTATAATCAAATTAGCAAAAGACTTACAGCGCTTTTTTATACTTTCTTAAATAAACTTAATTTAAGCCTTAACTTTGCGCGTGTTGCGTAGTGTATACGTATTTTAAGCAGTCACTTATTATAGTAATTATGCTAGTGTCTGCACTACTATATTAAGCTTTAATAGCACAGCCTGTAAGTTATATAAAACTAGACTAGCGCCATTAAAGCCTTCCTAGAAACTCTTTTGTATAATAGACTGTTTAAAAGCAGTCTTAAAAGCTAGTAGAAATGTCTTTTTGCTAATATAGCTAGTGCAGTTCTGTGCTAAGCTTAAGATTATATTGCTATACTTACGCTTTAACAGTAAAAAGCAGGCAACATTAAAAAGCTGTAATAGGTGCAACAAGTGTAAAAGCATATAAAAAAAATCTTTTTGTAAAAAATTAAAAATTTAACAAAGCTATAGCTTTTATAGCTGTTACTAATTAGTAGTTAATACTTGCTTATAGTACAGCTTTTTATATAAGTATTAAAGTGCTTAAACTATGCAAGAGCAAGCTAGTTGTTTGTCTAGCTATTAAAACTATCTTTAAGAACTTAGTTAGAAGGCAGGTCTTAAAACTAGACGTTAATAAGCACCTTACCTACAAAAATAACAAAGGGGGGTAGCTAGCAACCTAATGCACCTACGCTCTAAATAATAGTAACTTACTTATAGTTGTCTAGCTATATATGCTTTTTTTGGCTAAAACTATTCAAGCCTGTAATAACTAACTATAATAAAATCTTGCTTATTATAAAGCTAGTTTTATTAAAATTAAAAAAAAAATTATTTATAATACCCAACTTCTCCTTTGTCCTATTAACTAAATTAAACTAGCGCTAGATAGCAGCTAGGTCCTTGTAGGCAGCTCGCTAGTGATTGTAAGGACAACTCTAGCGCGTCTAGAGCTTAGAAGTTCTCTTAACAAAGTTCTTAATTTAGTTTTTACTAATAAAGTTGCTTTTACACTTATATAATAGTTTATAAGCTATTACTCAAATGTTAGCTTATGTAAAAGCAAATTCTTGCGCAGACTCTTTAAAAATATAGTAGACTATTACTTTTTTTTCTAGCTTATTAAGGTGCTTTAAATTCGGCTTACAGTTGCGTTAAAGGTGTACGCTAGCGTCTCTATGCTAGAGCGTTCTTCGTAGGACGTTGTAGATTGCTGCAGCACGTTTTTAGCTTCAAACACGTTAGGATTTAATAATACAAAAAGCAAGTTAAATATTAGTTTTACTATAAATTTGTTAAGTTATTTGTTGTTAAGACATTTTATGTTGTTGTTACAACGTTAACGCGCTAGTACAAAGTGGCGCGCTTGCTTAGGTGGCGCGCTCGCTTGTGAAACACGTTAATAGTTAATAAATTAGTTTAAAAGGTACAATTTTTTCTTCTTCTAGGATAATTTTATAGTCCTAGAGTTAGTGTCTTAGTAAGGCTTTGATATCTACTACTTTTGCAAAAAAGTGCTAAAATTTCTTATACTTTTTTAGAATAACGTGGTTCACAAGCGAATTAGATACCTAAGCGAATTAGACACGCCCTACTAGCGCGTCGACGTTAACACTACAACGCGTTATGTCTTAACAGCGCAATTATCTATTAACCTATTATAAATTAGGTCTTTAAGTTGCTCTTTTTAATGTCTAATTACAACGTGTTTAAAGCTAAAGACGTGCTGTCTATATCTATAACGTGCTTTAAAGTACTCTGTCTAACTAACGCGCTAGAAAGCCCTCTTAACGTAACTATAAAGCAAACTTAAAGCGCCTAAATAAGCTAGAAGAGAAAGCTATAGTTAAGCATATTCTTAAAGAGTCTACGCGAGGATTTGTGCCTACAAAGGCTAATATTTAAGTAATAGCTAATGAACTATTATATAAGTGTAGTAGCAACCCTATTAGTAAGAACTAGATTAACAACTTTATTAAAATGACTCCTAAGCTCTATACGCGCTAGAGTCGTCTTTATAATTACTAGCAAGCTGCCTGCAAGGACCTAGCAGCTATCTAGCGCTAGTTTAATCTAGTTAAGGCGACAAAGAAGAAGTAGAGGATTATAAACAACAATATCTACAACTTTAATAAGACTAGCTTTATAATAAGTAAGATTTTATTACAGTTAGTTATTATAGGCTTAGAGAGATCTAGCAAAAAGAAGAGTGTCTAGCTAGGCAACTATAAGTAAGTTACTGTAATCTAAGGCGTAGGCGTATTAAGTTACTATCTACTACCCTTTGTTGTCTTTGTAAGCAAAGTACTTATTAACATCTAGTTTAAGAACCTGCCTGCTAACTAAGTGCTTAAAGTTAGTCCTAATAGCTAGATAAATAACTAGCTTACTCTTACCTAGTTAGAGCACTTTAATACTTATACAAAGAGGCATACTGTAAGTAGGTATTAACTACTTATTATAAACAGCTATAAGAGCTACTACTTAGTTAAATTTTAAGATCTTTGTTAAGAGAAGAATATTATTCTTTTTTATATGCCTGCGCACTTGTCTCACCTGTTACAGCCCTTGAATGCTGCCTACTTCTCGCTGTTAGAGCGCAAGTATAGCAACGCTATTTTAGGCTTAGCACATAACTGCACTAACTATATTAGCAAGGAGACCTTCCTGCTAGCCTTTAAAGCTACTTTTAAGTAGTTTATTACAAAAGAAAATATTTAAGCTCATCAAACACCAACTTTTCGAGGCGAGAAAAAGGTCTGGCTTTGCCTTTTTCTCGCCTCAACTATCTTAAACGCCTTCCCAAAATCAGCTTCCAATACTTGTTTTCTAGGTGCAGGTGTTGTAGCGTGCGCGCTGGCTAGTTGTAGAGAAACAGAGTGGTTAACTGTTGAAAACTCTGCAAGTAGTCTGTGCGCAAGCTGATTTTAGAGTTCGATTGAAGGTAATTCAACTCCTACTCGACAAAGCAACGGCTTTCTACTTAGGTAAATAGATTTATTGGCGTAGTGAACCAATAGATTTATCTACCTAGCTATCTATTACTCAAAATCTCTATACCAACTCGATATACCGACCTTATATATCGACCCTATACCGAACTGCTTAGCGTACCTATATAAGCAATACAAGAAGGCAGCTAGCATAGCCTACAACAACAGCAAATAAGAAGTAAAGGAGATAACTAGACTAGCATAATAGCTCTATATACTTCCTACAAAACAAAGGACTAAGAGAGATACTCGTTAAAACTACTCTAGGCTTTGAGCCTAACAAAGGACTGAGAAAGCTACTCGTTAAAACTACCCTAGACTACGAGCCTCACCTTCATTTAGACGAACCCCTCCTTGTAAATAAATTATATATTAGAAAACACCACGTAGATACCTGTAGGTCCTAAACCTACACGTCTTATATAGCCTTTCAGGCTGAGAAAGGACGTTAAACTACAATAAAAAAAATATTTAAGCTAGCTTTAGAGGCGCTAGTCTAGTCTCATATAACTTATAGGCTGTGCTATTAAAGCTTAATGTTGTAGTGTAGACGCTAAAACAATTACTATAATAAGTAGACACCTAGGAGGCGCAGATACTACGCAATGCGCGTAAAGTTAAAGCTTAAAGTACTCTTATTTAACAGAGAGTAAGAAACTGTTGTAAGTCTTCTATAAATTTACTTAACGCGCAGGTTGTGCAATGAAGTAAAAAGGCCTAGCAAATAGTATATACAATAACTCTTATAATAGAGAAAATAAGTAGCCTTAAAAAGGCTCTAGATAAATTAAATAAGTATAAGAGCTGTAAGCAGTAATACGTACAGACAGAGAAGACTCTTAATATAAGCGAGGTGTAAGAAGTATTAGCTAAATAAGCAGGTAGTAGTTGTAGTGACAGTGAGAGTGCGTCAAAGAGGGTGTGAGGAGAGAGGCAGTGCGGGCGTTGCAAGCAGGTTAGACACAACGCTCGTACCTGCGCAGTTAAGATAGATAGTGCAAGTGATAGCGGCGATTCTAATAGTTGACTTAGTATATTGTAATAGTTTATTAACTGTAATAAAAGTGCGTTATAACGTATCAACAATGACGCGCTGGTGGGGCGTGTCCAATTCGCTTAGGTGTCCGATTCACTTGTGAACCACGTTATCTAAAGTTACACATTTTTCTAAAACTCTAAATTTATAATCTAAGAAAGCCCCTCTAGTATTTGTTAAGTTAAACTCTCTTATCTTGGAGTTATTCTTAGTTAAGGTTTACTATTCTTTAGCAATATTATTAATCTTTTTCTTATTTACTATCTTAGTTGTTAAATGTGTAGGCTGGCTTGTAGTTACGTCTAATCTACAGCAGTTAAATAAGAACTTTTTTTACTCTTAGTTAATTTGCAGGTTGTGTTCTTATAACTAAAGAAATTCTCATATAATATTGTAGGTAGCTAGTCTGAAGACGTCTAAGTTTAATTCTTCTTAGTGTTTTTAAATACAAAGCATCACTCTAGTAACCTTGTAAGTAATTATTGTCTTGTCTAGCATAAGCTAACTGTTAGCTATATATAGTAGATAGAATTCTAGTTTCTTTAGTAGTTATAGGCCTGCTACTAACACTACTTAAGCAGAAACATAATTAGCTTACATGCTAAATCTACTAATGCTTATATTTAATATTTGTTAAGCTTTACTGTAAGCTTAAAAAGGCTTAAGAAATTTATTGCATTAATTTCTTTAGCATTTCTAGGTGTCTAGGGCATCTGTCTAAAAAAAAACTATATACTAAATCTGTACAACTTCGTTGCAATAATGTATAAATTATACTTAATATTAAGGTAAATATGCTATAAAGGCCAGTTACACTTTTATATACTAGTTCTGTCTTTACAATTTTTCTGCTGTGTTATATACATTTGCAGCGTCTTTTTTAAATTATTATATTTATAAAAGTATAGGCTATGTTGTTTGTCTAATATATATACTGCGCATTTGTTGTTTATACAATTATACTATAAGTACTTTTATCTAAGCATTCTTTTGATTTTTTTTAAAAAACTATTCTAATTTATACTTATTAGTATAGTAAATTATACAGCCGTTGTGTATACATATAGTCTATAAATACTTCGCATGTTTTTAGTTATGCAGGTCAGTTTAATAATATATTTTTGTAGCGCAGCTACTGTCTTAAGCTTTATGCTTTTAGCGTGTTGCTTAAAGTTTGTTATAAACTTTTTTTCTCTTTTTATTCTGAAGCTAGTGTACTAGTTTATTCTAGAATGCCTTAGTATCTTTAGTTGATTTTTATACGGAATTGTTGTATATAGCTTTATTAATAGTTACTACTAAAGTAATTTCTTTCTTCTGCAGTTCTTCTAGTAAATTAGCATACTAGCTATATTCTTAAAATATTTCTTTACAGAGTTTTATAAAAATTTCCTTAAGTTGTTTAAGCTGCTTTAATAAATTGTTAATCTTCTTTGCTAAATTTTTTAAGCATTTAGTCTTTAAAAGTTATAATACTTATATACTAACATTGTGTCTGTCTAGTAGAGTATAAGTAAGAAGCTTTTAGATAGCTAGTAGAACTATCTTCTTATTATAAGCTACTAGTTCTTCTTATGTAATTAGTGTAGCAGGTTAATAGCTTTTTTATAACTTAGCTATCTTACTATGTTTAGTTTAGTCTACTAGAGTTGCTTCTATACTTTTGTCTAGCACTATTTTAGAAATGTTGTGTGAAGATCGTCCGAAGATGATCTAGGTTGATTCTCGGGAGAATGAACGAGTACTAAGGACACGGGGTGTACTAGCACGATTGGAAGATCGATGTAATAGTACAAGGGTGTATTAGCACGATTAGAAGATTAATGTAATAATACAAGGGTTGAGAATTAAGTCTTAATTTTTAAATTAATTACTAAGTAAAACTCTGAGTTAAACACACTAAGCTATAAGAGTTTAGTGTCTACACTATATACTAATAAGTGTAGTGCTTATGTACAAGTATGTGCTTATAGAAGAGCATGTGTGCGCTTGCTAAAGAGCGTGCTTATTATTAAGTAGTTACGTAGTTGTGCTTATGTACAAGCGTGCTTGTTAATAAGCAGTCACGTGACAGCAGCGTAGTTGACTAGCTGTAGTTATCTGCCTGCGTTGCATAGTGCTTAAAGAGTTATTTTAAATGTCTTTTAATCTAGATTGTAACACTATCATCCTCTTCTAAAAAATTGTCCTTAAATTACGTAGTTGTCTTTTTGTAGTTTTATTGTTAATAACTAAGGCTTGCTCTGCGTTATAAGTAAGGCAGTTATTATGTTCTCCTCTTACTAATATTGCTTATGCCTTAGTTCTAAAATTGTTTGTGCTAACTATCTTGCAAAAGCTTCTTGTAACTATTGTTTTCTAGAAGGCTTTATTTATTATATTATACTTAATTTTTGTTTAAAGTGTGCTAAGTATATAGAGTTAGGTTAAGCATGTGTAAATATGTCTTAGAAGTCTCTAGACTGTACTTGCAATAAGTATTAAAAGAAAGTTAATAATAATAATAAATTGCTTATAACAGTAAATATGCAGTTGCTGCAGAATAAGAAAATTTTAAAACAGGCTAAAGAGCGAGCGCGTAAGAAGGTACTGTATCTAGCTTTGAACATAGAAGCTGCTAGTAAAACTAAAGTAGCGCAGGAAATTAACTATCCTGCAGCATTTATTAGCATAGCCTTTTTGCTTATAATATAAGCTACTATAGGTTTGCTTAATACTTTTGTTACTAAGCTTAGTACTGCCAGAGGTGTTTCTAGCAATTTGTAAGGTTTGTATCTAGTTTCTATATATTATTGCTGTTTAAGTGACTTAACTATTTAATTGAGTATTCTGTTCTGTTATTGCTGTTCTAGCGTGCAAGGATTTACTTAACTTTTAATTTATTTTTCTCTTTTATTTTATATTAAAAGGTTGTCTAGAGTGGCGTTCTTAGGTCTGCTAGTTCTAATATGTTAACATAAAATTTTAAGTAGATTTTTGTATTAAGTAGAAGGTTAAGTGTGTACGTGACTAGTCTCTTCTAGTCTAGAATTAAAAACAGTCTAACTTTAATATTGTTAAGCCTTTTGCTAGGTTGCTTAGTGCAGAGATTGTTTATAAACAAATTAACTTTATTTTTCTTTTTTAGCTAAAGTGCTGTTTTTTGTGTCTAGTTAACATATAAAATGTTTTAGCATTAAGTCTTTTTAAGTGTCTTCTTAAGTAACTTGTGTACTAACTTTAGCTCTTTAGCTGTTGCAATAGCTGCTTTTGTTTTTAGACTTAAGAGTGTATATGTAAAGAAATTTAGGTGTCTTTTGTAATTTGTATAAAATAAAGTCTGTTTTGTAAATTTTAAAAGCTTGTTGTTGTATGCTATTTATGCTATATGTAGTATTACAGAGGGGTGACAATAAAAAAAAGATGTCAAAAAAGTTGTTATATTTAAAGCTTTATATTTCTATTACTAGAAGGGCAAGACCAAAAAGGGTTAGTGACTTGAAAAGCCAAGAACTTCCTCTTTAAGACAGGTTGCTTAGTAAGCTGCTTAGTCAGCACGATCGCGCCTGCAATTTTGTTTGAAATAAGGTGAAAAAAAAATAAAAAAAATATATTTTGAAATAACTTTTTTTTGAACCTGTAAAATCGCTACAAATTACATTTTTTAAAAGAACACTATTAACATCATTTAGTGTGAAAGTTTCACAGTAATAGCATTATCTATTATTAGTTAATAGTAAAAAGCTTGTTTTTGAGTTTTTTAAAAATAATTATACATAATAGCTTACTAATACTTAGTACTCTAGCCCTTAGCTTCTTTATTAGCTAAATTACACTTTAACTACAAAAAAGTATTACTGTTAACTGCTTTTTGTAAAAACTAACCTTTTTGTAGCACTATTATTATATTATGTTAAATAGTGTATTATTTTTATACTATAACACTGCTTTTTAGTCAACTTAATTTACTATAAACTTAATTTAAGTTCATATTATAAAGTTTCACATGTTTTTGCTTAATATAAATATAATAATAATAAGCTTTTTTTAGATTTCAAAGGCTACATTTTCTTGAAAAAAATTATAAAATAGATATTTTTTTTAGAAGTTTTGTAAGCTTTTAATAGAGAAATAAAAACTTTTTTATTTTAAAAGTTAGAAATTATATTTTCTAGTTTTTTTAGTAAGGTTTTTGTTAAGTATTTTTAAAATTTTTAAAAAAACCTTAGTTAGACAGCCTATTTTAGGCCTAAAAGTAGTTTAAAACGTTTTTTTTAACTTTTACCTAATAAGGAGTATTAGTAATACTTTTAGGAAACTTTTTTACTGTATTACTATATAAGGAAAAAGGCTTATTTTATAAATAGAAAGAAATAATTTAGTATTAAGAATAACAAGAATTTTGAGCTATAAGAATAATACTATTAAAAAAGCAAGTTTTAAAAAATAAAGAGAGTTAATATACTATAAGATTACTAAGCTATTGCGTAATTAACGATTATGTAAGTAACCTCAATTTTTTCCACCCTTCAGTTGAACTCTAAGTAAATAAGCTATAGGCCTCTAAATTTTGCTTACATTATGCTTACATAAGCTTATTAAACTAAGATTTTTATTCGCAATTTTTACACGTTCAAAAAAATGTTATACTAGAATCAAGTTTTTTATTTTTTTCCTCTTATTTCAAACAAGATTACAAGCGCGATTGTGCTAACTAAGCAGCTTACTAAGCAGCCTGTCTTAAAGAGGAAGTTCTTGGCTTTTCAAATCACTAACCCCTTTTAGTCTAGCCCTTCTAGTTATAGAAATATAAAGCCTTAAAAATAACAACTTTTTTGACATCTTTTTTTTGTCACCCCTCTGTAATACCTAATTATTCCGCTGTTAATTAGCATATATCCCAAAGTACGCTTTTATTGTATAATTTGTTTACTTTGTTTGTCTGTCTATCTGCAGGTAGTCCGCTGTTAATAGCTTTCTCTTAGTTCTAATTGCAGCAAGTAATGTTGTCTAAAAACTTAAAGTAAAAAGCTTGTTTTTGTTACTAATAATTAACTTTAGTATACTGTAATATTTAATAACTTAATTATCAATAATGTGTGTAAGCTGTACTGCTGTAAATTTTTTTAAAAGCTATGTACTTAGCTTGTTTTGTAAATTAATTAACTACTATAAGAATTGCGTTGTATAATACCTTTGTAATAGAGTCTCTTAAGACTAGTAATGCTATAATAAAATTTGTAGAAATGTCTAACTACAGTGTGTTAGGTAGTTCTATTGCTTATATTTTTTTATAAAGTGCGTGTGTACTGTGCTTGTTCTTCTAACAGTCTGTAAATCAGGCAATAAAGATAGTAACCTTGTTTTTTATTCTTAAAAACTTAGAATTTCTTTTAATAAGTTTTATAGTTCTTGTAATACTTGAGTAACTATGTACTAAGTTATTGAAGTGTTGCCTAATAATTGCTTCTTGCAATTCTTTTAGTACGTTATATATATTGCGTATAAGTAGATTAAGCATTTATGCTAGTCCTAATAATTTGTTGTTCTTAACCTTTAGTATTGCGAAGTTAGTTATTTTTTTAGTTCCTGCAATGTTGTATCTGCAGTTAAGAGTATTTGCTTTTCTACTATTTTTTTCTAGTGTATACATAATCTTAAACTTGTGCTGTTCTAGTTCCTTTAACTATTAAACCTAGCGTTAGTTAAGTCTCTTAGTAGTTGTAAAATTAACTAAATTTTTATTTGTAAATATTGTAAATTCTAAGCAGCTTTTAGCAAATACTTTTTAATATTTTAGATAGTTAATTATAGCTAGCAGCTCTTTGTTGTAAACATTGTATTATTGCTTTAGTCCTAAAAACTTACAAGAATAGTAGGCAATCAGATGCTATTTGCCTTTATATAGTTAGCTAGCGCATTTTTTAAGTGCGAGGTCTAATGCGTCTGTTTTAAAGCGTAGTAGCTGTCCTGCTTAAAATATACAAAAGTATAGTAATTCTATGCTTACATTTTTAAGTGTTTAAAAGGCGTTCTTTACTTTTTTACTTTACTTAAAAGGTACTTTCTTCCTTGTAAGTCTTGTGAGTAGAACAGCAATTCTAAAGTAATTCTTAATAAACTGTTAGTTAAAGTTAAGAAATTCTAAGAAGAATTGTATTTTTTAACTGTTTTTAGTTATAGCTATTTATTAATTACTTATATTTTATTTACTTATCTATACTCCTTGTGCCCTTATAATATATCTTAAAATACTAACTTTGTTTTTGTAAAACTTATATTTTTTTAGTTTTAGTTATAGGTTAAACTAGTCTAGGCACTTTAGTACTGTGCAGATATATTTAACATAATCTTTTAGGTTCTTAGAGTAAATAAAGATGTTATCTAAGTATGTAATAACAAAAATGTGTAAGTATACTTTTAACATGTTATTAATAAGTTCTTAAATTTTTGCTAAAGCAGTTGTTAACTTAAATAGTATAACAGTGTATTTATAGTGTCTGTTTTTTGTTTAGAACGCTGTTTTCTATTTTTTACCTTCTTAATTTTAATAAGGTAGTATTTATTTCAGAGGTCTAGTGCTGTAAAGACCTTAGCGTAAGATAATTAATTTTATAGTTCTGTAATGTTTAGTAGCAGATATTAAATTTTTACTATAATATTATTTAACTTTTAATAGTTAACGCACATTCTTAGTGGATTATTCTATTTTAGTATAAAGAGTATAAAAAATCCTACTAGTAATGTTAAAAGTCTTATATAGCCTTTTGCTAAGTCCTTGTCTAGCTTTTCTCTTAATATCTTAAGTTCTATTTTTAATTGTAGTAAATTAGTCTAAAGAGTAAAGTCTTTCTTTCTTCTAGAACAATCTTATAATCTTAAGGTTAGTGTCTTAGTAAGGCTTTGCTATTTACTACTTCTACAAAGAAGTGCTACAATCCTTTATACTTTTTTAGGATATCTAAAGTTACGCATTTTTTTAGAACTTTAAATTTATTATTTAAGAAAGCTTTTTTAATATTTATTAAGTTAAACTTTCTTGTCTTAAAGTTGTTCTAAGTTAAAGTTTACTATCTTTTAGTAATATTGTTTATTTTTTTATTTACTATTTTAGTTATTAAACGTGTAGGCTAGCTTGTAGTTGCGTCTAATCTACAGCACTTAAATAAGAACTTCTTTAACTTCTATTTAATCTATAAGTTGTATTCTTATAACAAAAGAACTTTAATATAATATTGTAGGTAGCTAGTTTAAAAATGTTTAGGTCTATTTCTTTCTAGTGTTTCTAGATGCAAAGCGTCACTTTAGTAACCTTATAAGTAATTATTGTCTTGCCTAGCATAAGCTGACTATTAGCTACATATAGTAGGTAGAGTTCTTCTTTCTTTAATACTTGTAGGCCTGCTACTAACATTACTTAAGCAGAAACAAAGTTAACTTGTACACTAAAATTTACTAGTGCCTACATTTAATATTTGTTAAGCTTTACTATAAGCTTAAAGAGGCTTGGAAGATTTATTGTGTTAATCTCTTTAGCAGTTCTAAGTGTTTAGAGTGTTTGTCTAAAAAAAACTGTACACTAAATTTATAAAACTTCTTTGCAATAATGTGTTAGTTGCATTTAATATTAAAGTACATGTACTATAAGGGCTAGTTGTACTTTTATATATAAGTTCTGTTCTTGTTATCTTTCTGCTACATTATATGCATTTGCAGGCTTTCTTCTAAATTATTATATTTATAAAAGTATAAGCAGTGTCTTTTATCTTATATATGTACTACGCATTTGTTGTTTGAGTAATTATAATATGAGTATTTATATCTAGGCATTCTCTTTAGTCTTTTAAGAAACAATCCTAATCTATACTTATTAGAATAGTAGATTGTACAGCTGTTATATATATATACAGTCTATAAAAACTTTATATGTTCTAAGTTACGCAGGTTTGTTTAATAGTACATATTTTTAGTATAGCTGTTGTCTTAAGCCTTACGCTACTAGCGTGTTACTTAAAGTTTATTGTAAATTTCTTTTTTCTTTTTGTCTAAGAGCTAGTGCGCTAGTTTATTTTAGGATGCTTTAGTATTTTTAGTCTATTTTTATACAAAAATATTATGTATAGCCTTATTAATAGTAACTACTAGAGTAAGCCCTTTCTTCTGTAGTTCCTCTAGTAAATTAGCATACTAAGTATATTTTAGGAATGTTTTTTTGCAAAGTTCTTTAAAAATCTCCTTTAGTTATTTAAGCTGCTTTAGCAAAGCGTTAATTTTCTATACTAAATTTGTTAAGCATCTAGTTTCTGTAGGTAGTAGTACTTATATACTAACATTATGTCTGTCTTTTATAGTGTAGGTAAGGAGTTTCTATATATCTAAGAGAACAGTCTCTTTATTATACGCTACTAGCTCTTCTTATGTAATTAGTGTAGCTAGTTAATAGTTTTTCTAGAACTTAGCTGTCTTGCTGTGTTTAGTTTAGTTTACTAGGGTTGCTTCTATATCTTTGTCTAGCACTATCTTAGAAATGTTGTTGTTTAAAGTTTTCTCTAGCGTAATTGTAATTAGGTTATTTAGACTATTAATACTTACCTAGTCCTGTTCTTAAACTGTAATAGTAAGTTATGTAATAACGTTCAATTTATTGCTAAAATTGTTATTAGGTTCTACACAGTAAATAATATTTATTAATTAAGTTACTTTGCTTTAGCTTTAGTAGTCCTTTTTTATATAACTTTTTTTACTCTAGCTGTAATAAGTAACTTTTTTATTACTCTTATTATATGTAAACTTCTTTCTTCTTACTCTCTTATTAATGTTATCAAGGTGCATTAGCTTGTAGCTATTAGTAACATAATGCTTTAGGAGTTTAGGTACATAGTTTTGCGAACATCCTTAGTCAGAGTATAAATATTAAAATGTTTAATATAGTTAAGCGTTTATGTTCTTAGGTGCGCAATTTTTTTGCGTAAGTAATTAGTCTTTTAATATAAGCTTATAAAGTTTGTTGTCTACTTTAATAGCTTTAGCTATAAGTTTGTTAAGCGTGTTAAGGCTAAATCTACTTCTTATAAGTTCTTGTTGTATAGTAGGTTTATGACTTTGTTAGTATATCTATATTAAAGCATTGTTGTTTTATTAAATAACTGTCTTGTACTATTAGAATTTAGTTGTATAGTTAGTAGTAAACTTAGTTTGTTGTAGTTTTTAAATTTTTTGTTCTACAACTACAAATTTCTTAAAAAGTAAAAAAAATTTGCATCTTTTTTTCAAAAGTATTCTAGTCTTTAACTAGAGTAGTGTTGTTAACATTTATAATAAAATTATTTATGTAACGTTTAAAAATAGGTTAGCCTACTTCTCTACATCTCCTTAAAAATATGTAGAGGCTAAGATAGTTTTATTATTGTCCTTAATCTTGTCTTTTTTAATGTAGAAGTATCTGTTAACATAAAGGAGCTAAGCTTTAAGCTTGCTACAATTACTATAAAAGTTATTAGGCTTCTTAGCGCAGCTTATAGTTCTTTTAGTGTAGGAATTAGCAGGTGCGTCTATAGCAGTATTGCTTATTTTTAAGGGTGTTTAAAGTGTGAAGATTGTCTAAAGATAATCTAGGTTAGTTCTTAGGAGAATAAACGAGTACTAAGGACATAGGGTGTAACAGCACAATTAGAATTAATGTAATAGTATAAGGGTGTGTTAGCACAATTAAAAGGTTAATGTAATTATAAAAAGGTTAAGAATTAAATCTTAATTCTTAAATTAATTATTAAGTAAAACTATAAGTTAAACACACTAAACTATAAGGGCTTAGTGCTTACACTATATACTAATAAGTGTAGTGCTTGTATAAATGTGCGATTGTAGAAAAGCGTGTATGCGCTTGTTAAAGAGCGTGCTTGTTAATAAGCAGTTACGTAGTCGCGCTTGTGTATAAGCGTGCTCGTTAATAAGCAGTCACGTGACAGCGGCGTGGTTGCCTAGTTGTGGTCATCTGCTTGCGTTGCATAGTCCTTAAAGAGTCATTCTAAATGTCCCTTGATCTGGATCGTAACATGTTGTTATCTAAGGCTTTCTCTAAGGTAATTATAATAAAGTTATTTAGACTGTTAATACTTACCTAGTCCTGTTCCTAAACTGTAATTGTAGGTTATAGAATAACTTTCTATTCTTTGTCTAAATTATTATTAACTTCTGTACAGTAAATAATATTTAGTTATTATGTTACTTTGCCTTAGCTCTAGTAGTTCTGTTTAATATAACTTTTTTTGCTACATTTATAACAAGTAACTTTTTTATTACCTTTATTATACATGAACATTTTCTTTAGTTCCTAATTAATGTTGTTAAAGTGTATTAGCTTATAGCTATTAGTTATATAATACCTTAAAGTTCTAAGTACGTAGTTTTGCTAACATCTTTAGATAAAGTACAGGCGTTAAAGGTTTAATATAATTAAGCATCTGTATTCTTAATTGCGCAATTTCTTTATGCAAATAATTAATTTTTTTAATATAATGTGGTTCACAAGCGAGCGGCTCACCTAAGCGAGCGGCTCACGCTCTACTAGCGCGTCAACGTTGAGACAATATCACGCACTTTTATTACAGTTAATAAACTATTACAGGATACTAACTTATTTATTCGAACTGCTACTATTACTAGCACTATCTATCTTAATTGTGCAATTACAGGCGTTGTGTCTAGTCTGCTTGCAACGCCTGCACTGCCTCTCTCCTTACACCTTTTTTAACGCGCTTTTATTATTGCTACAACTGCTATTTACCTGTTTAGCTAATACTTCTTATACTTTGTTAATAGTAAGAGTCTTGTCTGTCTGTATGTATTGCTGCTTACAGCTTTTATACTTATTTACTGTATTTAAAGTTATTTAAAGCTTAGCTATTTCTTTTATAATAAGCGTTATTTTATATGCTATTTGCTAAGCCTTTTTACTTAACTGCGTAACCTGCCTGTTAAGTAAATTTGTAGAAAAGTTATAGCAATTAATTACTTTCTATTAAATAAAAGTACTTTAAGCTTTAACTTTGCAGGCGTTATGTAGTGTCTGCGCTTCTTAGGCATTTACTTAACGCAGTAATTAGTTTAGCGTCTACACTACTACATTAAGCTTTAATAGCACAGCCTGTAAGTTATATAGGACTAGACTAGCGCCTTTAAAGCTAGCTTAGATATTCTCCTTTGTAAAAAACTGCTTAAAGGTAGCCTCAAAGGCTAGTAGAAAAGTCTCCTTGCTAATATAGTTAGTGCAGTTGTGTGCTAAGCCTAAAACTGCATTGCTATACTTACACTTTAACAGCGCGAAGCAGGCAACATTAAAAAGCTGTAATAGGTAAGAAGAGTAAACAGGCATATAGAGAAAAATAATATTCTTTTTCTTGTAAAAATCTTAAAAATTAACTAAGCAGTAGCTCTTATAGCTATTAATAATAAGTAGTTAATACTTACTTACAGTGCAGCTCTTTGTATAGGTATTAAAGTGCTCTAACTACGTAAAACTAAGCTAATTATTTGTCTAGCTATTAGGACTAACTTTAATAACCTAGTTAGTAGGTAAATACTTAAACTAGACATTAATAAGCACCGTGCCTGCAAAGATAACAAAGAGTAGTAGCTAGTAACTTAACGCGCCTACGCTTTAGATTATAGTAGCTTACTTATAGTTGCCTAGCTGTATCTACTTCTTTTTACTAAATCCTTTAAAGGCTGTAATAACTAACTATAATAAAATCTTGCCTATTATAAAGCTAGTTTTATTAAGGTTGTAAATATTATTATTTACAATACCCTACTTCTGCTTTGTTGCCTTAACAAGATTAAACTAGCGCTAAATAGCTGCTAGGTTCTTATAGGCGCCTTGCTAGTAATTATAAGAATAGCTCTAGTACGTGCAGAGCTTAAAAGTTTATTTAACAAAGTTATTAACTTAGTTCTTGCTAACAAAGTTGCCTCCCTGCTTATGTAATAGTTTATTAGCTATTACTTAGACTTTAGCCTTTGTAAGCGCAAATCCTTGCTTAGACTTCTTAAGAAGACGCCTAACTACAGCCTCTTCTTCTAGCTTGTTTAGGCGCTTTAAGTTTGCTTCGCAGTCGCGTTAGGGACGTCTTCTATCGCGTTAGTAAAATAAAGTTCTTTAAGGCACGTTATAAATAGAGGCGGTACATCTTTAGCTTTAAACATGTTGCAATTTAAAATTAAAAAAAAGCAAGTTAAAAATCTAATTTAGTATATAAAGTTTAAGTAGTGCGTTGTTAAGACATAACGCGTTATAGTGTTGACGTTAACGCGCTAGTAGGGCGTAAGCCGCTTACTTGGGTGAGCCGCTCGCTTGTGAACCACGTTAAGCTTATAAAGTTTGTTATCTACTTTAATAGCTTTAGCTATAAGTTTGTTAAGCGTGTTAAGGCTAATTTTACCTTTTATAAGTTCTTATTGTATAGTTAGTTTAAGGCTTTGTTAGTGCATCTGTATTAAAGCGTTGTTATTTTATTTAATAACTGTTTTATACTGTTAGAATTTAGTTATATAGTTAGCAGTAGATTTAGTTTGTTGTAGTTTTTAAATTTTCTACTCTGCAACTACAGATTTTTTAAAAAGTAAAAAAATTTCTTGCATTTTTGTCTTGAAGGCGTCTTAGTCTTTAACTAGGGCAGTGTTGTTAGTGTTTATAATAAAGTTATTTATGTAGCGTTAAAGAATTAAATTAGCTTACTTCTCTGCATCTCCGTAAAAATACGTAGAGGCTAAGACTACCTTGTTACTATCCTTAATCTTGTCTTCTTTAATATAAAAGTATTTATTAGCCTAAAGGAGCTAAGCCTTAAGCTTGCTACAATTGCTATAATAGTTGTTAGGCTTTTTGGCGCAGCTTGTAGTTCCTCTAGTGTAGGAATTAGCAAGGGTGTCTATAGCAGTATTACTTATTTTTGTAGGTGTTTAAAGTGTAAAGATTATTTCAAAATAATTTAGGGTTGGTTCTTAAATAATAAGTAAGTGTAATAGATAGTTAGTGTACTAGCACAATTAGAAGATTAATGTAATAGTACTGAGTGTGTTAGCACAATTAGAAAATTATTGTAATAACACAAGAGTTTAAGAATTAAGTCTAATTCTTATATTAACATATGAATAGTGAGATTTAATTCAGTTTTAAACACACTAAGCTATAAGGGTTTAGTGGCTAAGCTATATACTATAATAAATATAGTATTGATCTTCTTGCTCTGCATGCTCTGTGAGATAAGTAAGATCTGAGAGAGCATGTTGCTCTCCTGCTCTAGCTGCTCTGTGGGGATCGTGAGATTTATGAGAGCGCCAAGACTTTCTGCTCTGCGGGTCTTCTTGTTACGGTGAGATCAACCCTGGTCCGGGTTGTGGCTATAGTGGGGCTAGGCAGCGGTGGTCGTAACAAAGTGCTCCTATATTAAGATTTACAATAGATACTATTACAGCAACTGAAGATAAGATTCCTATAGAGCTTCCTTGGGCCTCTATGTGTACACAGTTTCAAATTTAATCTGTTGTTGATATCTATTCACTGTTTTGGTATTGGTGGCCGATTTTGGTGGGGTGCGCAGCTTATAGGGTCGTCAGCTTACACACATGCAAGGATGCTGCTGCCAGCGACGCGCAACTGTGTACGGGGATGCTCCACCCAAAGTCATGGCAGCGCTGGTGACGACCTCCCCGCGTAATGATCCTCACGCCCGTCTCGACCACCTCTCCTCAACCATCAATGCGGTAAATGCACTGCCCATAAACTCTGCGCGCTCGCTACCACCCGTCACGATGCTCAGCGGACCACCGAGGATCGTACCCCTTGTCACCATCCTGCTCGCCATCTGCCTTGTTTGGTGGTATCTCCAGACCACACCAGGCGCAGGCTCGTCGATAGCGCCATGGAAGCCCGGAAAGTCCGCAAATAGCCATCGGCCCTCGTTGCGCGGTGACCCACTCGACTTTGGCCTCCCGTTGCGCTTCTCAGATGGCGAGATGAAGCCGCCGGGCAGTAACTACACCTTCAAGATTGTCGTGCCCAAGACGGAGAAGGAGGACATCGGCTGGATGGCTGAGGAAATTCCCGATGCGCCTCTAGTTGTTTACGAGGTGGACAACCCGAATGCCAAGCACAAGATTCCCAAGAACAAGGGCCGCGAGGCCATGGTACGCATGGCTTATCTGGCATACAGTTGCTAGCTAACCAAGGCACCAGGTCTACCTCTCCTACATCATCAACAACTACGACGACCTCCCCGATACCTCCCTCTTCATGCACGCCCACCGCCACGCGTGGCATAACAACATGCTCCTCGGCCTCGACGCAGCCCAGATGATAAAGCGCCTCAACCACGAGCGGGTAGCGCGCTTGGGCTACATGAACGTGCGCTGTCACCACGACCCCGGCTGCCCAGACTGGATACACATGGATCGACCGGGCGGCGACTTCGACTTCTTCCACAAGCCCGAGGAGATATACTGGCGGCGGAACATCTGGGAGGAGATCCACCCTGGCGCTCCCATCCCGCCCTCGATATCCGGCATCTGCTGCGCACAGTTCGCCGTGTCACGCCAGCGCATCCAAGAAGTGCCCATTGAGCGCTTCATCCACTACCGCAAGTGGCTCCTCACAACGGGCATGGACGACCAATTCTCCGGCCGCATCTTCGAATACATCTGGCACTACATCTTCACGGGCCACGAAGTCCACTGCCCCGCCATGAACACGTGCTACTGCGACGGCTACGGCATCTGCTTCGGCGGACTAAGCAAGTTCGACGAATACTTCAAGAAACAGGACGCGCGCAACGAGAAATTCCAAGAACTAGACAAGTTCAACAAAAGGGAAGAAGAGGCCAAAAAGGACGGCAAGGACCCGGCATTCACCCAAGAAGAGATTGCGAGGATCAACACGCTTAGAACGGACATCTCAGCCGAGGACCGCGAGTTGGATACGTTGAGGAATGAGGCGAGGAAGAGGGGCGAGGACCCCAAGGCTAGGAAGGAAGAGACGGAGTCTTGGGATTCAAGTCACATCTGGGATTATGCGCCGAAGCACGATTAGTCCAGCGCGCTTGATCTGATGGTCGCTAGGGAATTGTTTCAATATCACACAATTGCTTAAACTGCATGCATATCGGAAAGGCGTTTATGGTAAGGCGTTTTCGAGTCGGGTATATGCTTGCACCAGACGAGCTTGCGCCGCGACATGACTACTAGCATTAGATAATGTAATGTTCGATATGTCTATCAGCATGTTGTTCTTTCCTGCTAGATACATGACGCGTGTGTTACTTATTCTGCACATTGTGTGACTATATTTCAGGTGCTGCATACAAGTAGCAGGTGGTGGAGGCACCCAGCTTGCTTTCGCGCTTGTCTTGTTACGACGTGCACGCTAGGATCACCACTAAAACTGACTCCTGTGTATATCCCCGCCTCCAGCCTCCTCCTACATCCACCCACCCCTCCGTCTCTTTCCATCGCAAGCGACCATGTCTTACGGCCAAAGCGAATCACGGCAATCCTTTACCCAAACTGATAATCCCCTGACTTGATCATCATGTCGCCCCAGCCCCTTGGTGTGCAGGTGGCTGGTGCGATGAGATAATTACTGTCGCTACCACATTTGATCCTACGACGCTACGTGTCCTCTACTCTGTCAAGATAATTTGTCTGACATCTGTCTGAGTCAGCGCGTTTGACCTTGTGTCTCAATATGTTTGTTGTCTAAAGTTTGACGCGACGCGCCCTGGGTCCTTTGTTGGTCACGCACTATCCCAGCCATTGCAAGGAGGTGGATTTCACTGCTGCCAGACTCACCCGTTTACGTCCACATCCGCTCTTTTTTAAAATAATGACTGTTGCCTGTCTCTGGCTTTCAAGACAGCCATCTCGATCGTTTCGCTTTATCGTCGCTTCCACCACGCGCCCGGATATCCACGCATAAAGCAGAACTTTCAAGGCCATCATATCTGCGAGCGCATAATGCCATCTACACTTGCCGACGATTCCGTCACGATGTTGACGCCAGATGCAATGACGCGGAGGCAAAGCAAACCGATAATCATCCTGCCGGCATCTAGCGATTTCGCTCGCTCACATGTCGCCAATTGGTCTCCATCGGTACCTGTAACGCCTGAAACGGAAGCGCTACGAAGACTCAAGACTGAATGGAAGCGGCAGTCCCAAGGACAACCTGTTTACGATGGGTGCACAATCGAGAAGCAACTTCTGATTTTGGACTTGCAGGATTTCGAGATCTACCGAGCGCCGGAAAGTGCAACACGAGCCTAT
This sequence comes from Alternaria sp. 'sect. Undifilum', assembly GCA_024321975.1. Taxonomy (NCBI): domain Eukaryota; kingdom Fungi; phylum Ascomycota; class Dothideomycetes; order Pleosporales; family Pleosporaceae; genus Alternaria; species Alternaria sp. 'sect. Undifilum'. The sequence goes on from JAJJZI010000006.1 coordinate 1,843,340, forward strand.
GAGTTGATCAGTCTGCACTATTTGGAGGTTCCTATAACGAAGAAGCTTTGCTTTGATGGCTTCGTCTGCTTGGGAGCGACCCAGCACTATGTGCAAGCTATACCGATCCAGGACAGCTCTGTCGAAGGCTATGGCGATGAGGGATACTCACGCGTTACGACTTACATCCAGTCTGCCCTTGCGAGCAAGGATTCAGGGTACGACATTTGGTATAGACTTAACAGGCCCGCTCCTAGTTACAACAAGTTTCAAACATCATTCCTTTGGGTGGCGCAATTAGGAAAACACGTAATCGACTATTTGGAAAGCCAACCGACGGGCACTGTCGGACTCAAAAACCTTTGCGAGGACTTTCATCACTGGCTTGTGTGTCGCTTCGCTCATTGCGCAGACTTTGAACAATGGCATGTTGCCTTCAGACACCAGACTGACTTTCGTGTTGGTGTACATGCCTACATTGATTACTTCTATAACCAAGCTTTTAACCTACCAAACTCGAAACAGCTGCTCGCTCATCCGCTATGGAGCGAATGCATGGCTAAAGACTTGACGGCTGTTGAAAGGCAGGAGCTAGTTATGAAGCGGACCATTGCTACGCCCGAGGTGTTTAATTGCTTCAAGGACATGTATTTTGGTGAGCAGCTAGAGAAGAAACAACCGGTAAACTCAGTCCAGATCGAACAGCAGCGCAGAAAACGCAAGCTCGGTTTCGCAAAAAGTCCAAGACAGTCGACTATGCGACCAAATGTTTGTCAGCCATACGGGAACTCGCCGGTGAGGGTTGGTGATGTCGTTGCATTGATCCCAGACGAGACAGACTCAAGGGTATGGCGCAACACGGACTGGGAATGGCTTGCATACGTCCAGGCTACTGAGTTGTCGAAGAATGGAGCCCAGAGGCTGTTCGTGCTATGGGTATATCGACATCATGAAACCAACATCTTCAAAGCGACGTACCCCTACAACAACGAAGTCTTTTTATCCGATAATTGCAACTGCACCGAAGGGGAGCTATTGTCTACTGATATCAAGGGATGGTACAACGTGGACTGGTCCCCGTCTACAATCGATGCAGACCGTTTCTTCATCCGACAAACTTACGTTACCCAAGACAGTGCCTTTGTGAGCGTTCGAGCTTCACACAAGACATGCACGTGCAGAACAGCAACGGTTTCGCTTGCCGAGAATTACCATCGAGGCGACACGGTTTATCTAGCAAAGAGGGATCGCATCCTGGATCCCGTCGCTATACAGCATGTTGACCAGGCTATGGGGTTGGTCACAGTGCGCAAATTACTGCAAATCAAGCGCGATTGTGCCGAGCTAGCAACAAAGGCTGGACGACGCAATCTTGTCCCGAACGAGCTTGTTCTTACCAATGACTACGAAGAGGTGGCTATTTCTTGCTTACAGAGACGTTGTTTTGTCAAGTTTGTGTCCAAGTCCGATATCCTGAAAGACCGAGTACCCTCCACCTACAATTGTGGCGGTGCGGGTGATCTTTGGTTTCTATCCATGGGATTGAGCATTGTTGGAGATGAGCAGAACCTTGTCTTCCTGCGAAGACTACCGAAGAGTTTCAACGAAGGCCCCAGCATGACTTCTTCTCATGCTTTGAGGGGAATGAGTCTATTCAGTGGCGGCGGATCTCTCGATCGAGGTCTCGAAGAGGGTGGAGCAGTCACTTTCCATACCGCTGTGGACTTCAGCCAGCACGCGATTCACACTCAGCGAGCAAACTCCAAGTGCCCAGAGAAAATGTCTTTGTTCTGTGGATCCATCGATGATCACTTCTTTGCAGCTCTAAAAGGCGAGAAACCAAAGCTCGTTCCTCGAGTTGGGGAGGTTGAATTCATCGCTGCCGGATCTCCGTGTCCTGGATTTTCAACGCTGCAGAAAAACTTCCTCAGTGAGCAGTCACTTCACAACGCATCGCACATCAGCACCTTTTGCTCCTATGCGGACTTGTATCGCCCCTTGTACGGTATACTTGAAAATGTGGTCAATATGGCGTCAACGCGGACCGGATACGAAGACCAGAACGTGCTATCGCAGGTAGTTGCTTGTCTAGTCTCAATGGGTTATCAGTGTAACCAGTACATAATGGATGCGTGGAGTTACGGCAGCGCACAACAACGCTCGCGCTTAATACTTACAATAGCTGCTCCTGGACTCGAGCCGATCGCACAACCGTGGCATACCCATGCACGACCATACGAGGAGACCTTTGGGAAGAGTCTTGGTTACCTACCTAATGGTCAGCGATTTGGGGAACGGGAGCACTATGCAACACCTTTTGCCTCTATAAAGGCGGCGACTGTTGGTGCAGGACTACCTAATATCGGAAACGGAATAGTCCAGACCTGTATACCTTTCCCGCATCACCGTGTGCCAGGTTTACCTCGCCGAAAACAACGGGCTTTAGTAAGATGTATCCCCCGAGAACCTCCAGGTTGTGGGTACAAGGAAGCTGATCAACGCGGCTTTATTCCAACAAGCTTGAAGGACGCAAGACAAGACGCCGGTAGAGCATTTAAGAGGATTAAAGCGAATGGACTCGTACCATGCATTACGACGAAGGCTGTTATGCGAGATTCCCGTAATAGCGCTGTAGTACATTGGGATGAGCATCGGACCATCAGTGTATTGGAGGCCCGTCGCACGCAAGGTTTTATGGACGAAGAGCCCATTATCGGCAGTCTCATTGAGCAGTACAAGATCGTTGGCAACGGGGTGGACCGTAAGGTTGCTTTCGCGATGGGTCTCGCTCTATTCCAGGCCGTCGAGAAGAACGATTCGGGCTTTACTGCGAACGGAACGAGATGGAACTCTGCTTCAGCATTTCACCCAGTTGAGAAGTGTGGCATCAACGCTGATCCCACTTTTATTGTACGCAACACATCTTCAGTCCGAACGGAGCCATACGCCAAGAATAATGAACCGGTAGTAGTGGTACCTAGACGATCGCGAATAGTCGAAATCACCAAGGTCGACGAAAGCGGTTCGGTCACTTCTCAGTCTTCGGAGTCTCTTAGCTCGGACCAACAGAACTCCGGCTTTTTCTCCCGCCTTCCACGTACCTTCACAACTGGCATCGGCAGACTCTCGTTATCGAACATGGCTTCTTCCAGACCGGCTATGATATCAACGCCTATGAAGCGCAGCCGGGAAGATAACACGGATGATATCGCGATGGAAAGTGAGAGCCGTCTTTCAAGAGAGCGACCGGGAAAACAGCCACGTGTCAGCAAAACGCCACCTGTAGACAATGCGACTTCCGCTGAAGCAGAAAAAGACAGGAGCAGATCTGGGTCTCCACATTCTCATAACACGGGAAGTTCGATGAGCACAACAAAGTCTCGCCAAACTCGTCATTCAGGATTGTCGGTGGAATTTGTCCCGAAAAACTGGGATAGGAGGCCAGAAGCAGATGTGCGTAAGTGTATTTCTTAAGAGTAGTTTGTGTAGGTAAAGCAGTAGGTCTGGCATGATGGCGAGAGCCTGGAGGAACGACTTTGACGTTGGTGAGCCATGTTCGTGGTGTACCTATCAGCTGCGCGACGCGATTCAAATTTCTACCATTCATGCACCAAGTAGATATATCACAAGATTGAGGTACACTTTGTAGATATCAAGATCCCAGGATGACATTGTTCAAGTAGACGATAACTTCCACTCGACACCCCAAGTCGTCTCGCCCTTCCTGAACGGCACAACCTCCACCTCGCCACCACCCTCCTTCCTCAAAACATCCACAACCTTCTCCCCACCCTTCCTCAACACAACCGTCTCACCTCTAGCATCCTCAACCTGATAAAACCTCCTCCCCCACCCCCCAAAGAAACCCTCCAGAACTTCCTTCGTCACCTCACCCTCCTCCACAACCCCCCTCTCAACCCCCACCTCAAGCGCATCCAACACATACCCCACCGCATACGGCTGGGTAAACACCCCCGCAGCAACCTTATCCTCCCCCCTCTTCTTCCCCCTAGGATGCGGCGCCGAGTCGGTCCCCAGGAAGAATTTGCCTCCACCCTGCACAACAGCACGAAGCAACGCGTCGCGATCCTCCGGCGTCTTAGCAACGGGCTTACAGAAACAAAACGGGTCGCCCGCCCAATCGTCAATAACGAGACTGAGGTGGTGCGCGGTAATCGTACCGGCGACGGAGGGCCCGCAGGAGCGGACGGCGGTGAGTGCGGCGGCGGTGCTGCAGTGCTCGAGGATGATGCGGAGGCTGGGGAAGCGGTTGTGCAGGGAGAGGAAGGTGGGGAGGAACGCGGGTTCGGCGTTGAGGACGGTAATGCCGCCTGTTTTGGTGTCTTTGGTCGACGAAATGTGCGTGTTGGGTGGGGTGGATGGGACTTCGCCGTGGAGGTTGAGGATCATGTTTTGCTTTTCCATTTCTGCGAAGACGGGGTAGAAGATTTGGTAGTCGAGGACGCCAGAGGAGGAGTTCTAGGGGTTGACATGATGAGATTTGTCTTTTTTTTATCCTTCGGGAGGGGGGGGGGGGAGGGGGGGTTTCTCTCCTCTTCTTTGTCGTTGTGGTCGGTCAACGTACCGTTGTGACACCTGCTGGGTAGGACTTTACACCCGTTATCCCTGCTTTCTTCGCTTCGCGAATCACCTCTGGTGTGATGTCTTCGTGCAGATACAATGACATGAGGTAATCCACATCCGGTTCAATCGCCCGGAGCCGGTCCCGATATTCGAGACATTGCTGCACGGATGTGATGGGTGGGACGAGATTCGGCTGCGATGGTAGCATAATGGGTTAGGGACGCATTATCAGTATTTCGTAATGTGAATCAATTGAAATTGAAAAAGGCAGACGACGCAAATAAGACAAGGAGCAGGCAGAAGGAGATAGCACGACACGAACAAAGCAATGATTGTAAATGATGGTTTGATAGTAGGAAAAGCGCTCTAAAACGTACCATGACATACACCTGATTCACACCACCCTTGCGGATCGTTGGCGTAACGAGCTGCGACATGTCGCCATCGCGAAGGTGCACATGTGCGTCAAAAGCCGCAGGCAGCTCAATCTCCGTTAACTTGGTAAACTCCATTGTTGACTCTGCTGACTTTGTATTGTTGGGTTTGTAGTTGCTTGTATTAAAAGTCTCTCCGCATTTTATTTTCCTGGCGAAATCGGATGCAAATCACTAGGGCCTAGGGCACCAAAGGCGCACTAGTCCTAAAGTAGAAAACATCATCATAACTTGAAACTATTACTGCCTGTTGTGTTGCGCCATCGCTGAAATGCAGTGTGGTAAGCGTCGTTATTATACACTTTGTGTGTTCTCGCACACTATCTATGCCTCGTGGTATCTTATTGCAAATCACACGTTACTGCTCCAATATCATACCCATCCTCACGCAAAGCGCATACTAGCCATGTCCAAACCACCCTTCTACCCCTCAACTCAAACAACAGCAGCCGAAGACGCAACAGGTGCATTCAGCATCCCAGCGCTCGCCTCATTCTCTAGCGAAATCTTCATCTCCAACCACGAGTAAAAGTTGGGCGACTTGCAAAAACTCTCATACAACCCATCCCTGGCGCGATGTCGTTGGATGGGCCCAGAACCGCGAAACTTGACACTGGTGCCGTATTTGCTTACGCTGCTCATGAGATCAGGGACGTGGAAGCTGGCGTATCTGTTGTTGCCGCCTGGCGTTACTACGTTGGATGTTGCCAGGTAGCGGTTAATGGGTGCGATGAATTGCGCGGTGAGCTCGGCGAAGTGGCGACGGAGGATGGGACCGATTTCGTGGGTTTGATCGCCGAGTTTGAGTAGGGTTTCGATTTGTGATACGACAGTTGGGTCTGATTTGAGGAAGCGTTTGGATGGGGTGTGGACTTCGATGCCGCCGCCGGGAAGGTCCAGAAGAGCATTGCGGCTTGATTTGTGGTGTAACGAGTGATGGCGTCGTGTTGGTACAGGCCCGTCGTAGTTTTGGAGGTAGAGGATGTGTGGGCGGGCCATGTGACTGGCCTCTGCTGCTGCGACGATGCGTTTCAAAAGGAAAGGGTTGGTGATGCCGATGACGAAAGATGTTGGGGTTCCGCCGTCGATGCCTATGCTCTTGAAGTTCGCTTGCATGGTCATGTAGGGTTTGACTACACCTGCGTATGGCACGGGACAGATAAGATCGACTAGCGAAGATATGGCTTCGCTCGCCAGTTGAGGTGACTTTGCGATGACTATGACGCTTTCGCAGAGTATCAGCTTTTCGTACAGGACGTACAGGTCAGTGATGCAGGGCATGTAGTGCATGATGTTGTCCCAAGAGCCGATGGGTTCGTAGGCGTAGACGGAGAGGGGTATATCCGAGATTAGTGGAGTAGGCCCTGGGAGGCCTTGCAGAGGGAAAGCGCGATGGGGTGCAATGTCCAGAGTCAACATAGTGCCCATGAATGGGAGATTGTGGCGTCCTAGAGCTGGAGGCGCCCATGTGTTCATCTGCGAGTATGCAGCTTGCAGAGTCGTCGGATCGCTAAGATGTCCTGACTCTGTCATCTTTTGCAAGATGCGATGATGGAAGGAGGTGAAGTTGTGGTGCGAGATCAAGACGAGAGTTCTTTGGTTGAAGCTCCTCTTCATCGTGTCGTCGAACTCTTGGCGGAAGACGCATGAGCCGTAAAAGGAGTCAGCGCTGCCATGAGGGGCACTTGGCGAAGTTAGTTTAATGTCAGGCGAATTGTTGGTGATGGCAAAGTCGTAAGAGAGATCCTCGGCTGTCTCGGTGTTCTGTTGCTCAGGGAAGCTATATGCGTCTTAGATTGGCACCACACAGGACTGGCAGACGACGGTACCTGTTGAAGCATATGGCACTCAAGTCGGCCGTCGTGAAGGGCACACCTGGTGGGTATAGTATCTCGATTTCTGGGCTATCAAACTCAATACATTTCCCACAGACATGGCACGCATCATTACCTACCCGACATCGACATTGAAGTTACAGACTATACTGCTGCTGTAAGCACACGCCACTCAGGGGACAAACGTGACTTACAAAGCCACAGCCCAGTGCTTGAAGCCCCCTGTCGCGATGGGCGAGACCTTTGGCTCTCTCAATTTCTCCATCTCTTCCTCTCGTCGCGAGCGGCGGCGAGGGTTCAGAAACTTATCCTTAAGCTTCTCCATCGACGTGCGTGGGGCACCTGACGGGTGCAGGTGAACGCAGAGTGATGTGAGGCGGCGACGGCCAAGGGCGTTGGCCAGAGCGACCGAGTGACTTGGACAGGCTAAGCGCCTCAGGCTAAGCGGCTAGCGCCTAGCGGCAAAGGCGGCTGCCACTCGTCATGACAGTGGGCGTCGTGAGAAACACCATGCAGCAGCGAGTGACAGCCCTACCGCACCTCACGACAGACCCCAACACTACCCCGCCCGCCCGCAGTGCCGTGCAGTACAGTACAGGACAGGACAGGACAAGATGCGATACGCCGGCCGCTGCACCATGTAGAGAGCCTGTGCACTCGACCTCACCATGGACGCCAACATCACTAAAGCCCTCAATGACAAGCTCTACGACAAGCGCAAGAGCGGCGCGCTCGAGCTCGAAGGCCTCATCCGGGATGCACTCGCTGCCCAGGACCACGACAGGATAGCCAAGGTTGTGCACCAGCTCTGCCATGAGTACGCCTATGCTGTTCACCAGCCCCACGCCCGCAACGGCGGTCTGATAGGACTAGCTGCTGCCTCGATAGCCCTGGGCCCAGTACGTAGACACGTCCCGCGTACAGCCTCCTCCGTCCGCTGACATGGTAGTAGGAGGTGGCCCGCTATCTCGAAGAAATCGTCCCCCCCGTCCTCGCGTGTTTCGGCGACCAAGATGCCCGCGTTAGGTACTATGCGTGCGAGAGCATGTACAACATCGCAAAGGTTGCCAAGGGCGAGATACTCGTGTACTTCAACCAGGTGTTTGACGCTCTTTGCAAGGTGAGAAAATACCTACGACATCTAGGCAAGGTAGCGGGACCAGACTAACACGGCCCGGACTTACCAGATGGCTGCCGATTCGGAGCTCTCTGTGAAGAACGGCGCAGAGCTGCTGGATCGCCTGATCAAAGACATCGTCTCGGAGTCGGCCGCCAGCTACGTCTCTGTGCTACATGACACGCCCGACCAAGAGGACACCGAAGACAAACCCCCCCCATTCGCTTTCAATCTCGAACGATTCCTGCCCCTGCTCCAAGAGCGAATCAACGTACTGAACCCCTTCACACGCTCCTTTCTAGTAGCATGGATCACGCTGCTCGACTCGATACCCGATCTCGAGCTCATCGCCCACCTCCCGCGTTTCCTCGGCGGCCTCTTCAAGTTCTTGAGCGACTCCAATCAAGACGTATACACCATGACGCAGGCCGCACTGGACAGGTTTTTGAGCGAGATTAAGAAGATTGCGCGAATCAAGAAGGGCATAGCCGACAGCAAGAGGAGCAACAGCAAAGACGAGTGCAGGCACTCTACGGGTAGCATCCATAGTGGAAGCGAAGCGACAGACAGCACGCCCCTCGAGTTGAACGATTCTGTAGACGAAAAAGGCGATGCAAGCGGAGAAAGCGGAGAAAGCGGCTCCATCTCTGGCGATAGCGGAAAGTCTGCCAACGGAGACGGAAACTGGATACCTGGTCAGGATGTGCACGTTGACCATCCCAACATTCTTGAAATCCTCGTCGACTTTCTGGTCCCTCCATCAGACACAGAAGAAGAGCAGACCGAGATACTGCTGACAGCACTGCGCTGGATAGACAACTTCTTCGACATCTGCCCAGAAGACATCATGCCTTTTGTCCCAAGTCTCTTGTCGCACGTCCTGCCACGAATGTCACACGAGGTCGACACCGTTCGCAAGGCTGCAGTCAAGGTCAACGCTTCGTTGATGGACTACATTCTGTCATTGTCCGATGACAACCGCCCCCGCGATGGCGCTGCAGGTGGTCAGATTCAGTTACCTCCTTCCCTATCTGAGCTTGGCAAGGAGCTGACCGGCACCCAACGGCGAGATTCCAATCTATCTGGCCGATTGCTCAAGGCGGTCATCCGTGATCAAGCCAACAAGGCTGAATCGCCCGATGGCAAGGGCACACGGTCCCCCACTCCAGCAGAGGAGCGAGGCCCATCACCGCGTCCAATACCAGAGCTGGACTACCAAGCTGCTGTCAGTGCTCTGACACTGCAGTTTCTGAATGAGCACGAAGCTACTCGCGTTGCGGCCATAGCATGGCTGATAATGCTGCACAGGATGGCACCTGGCAGAGTAAGTGCAAAGACGTCTGAGGCTAAAGGAATTACTAATAAACTGTAGATATTGACAGTGGACGATGGTACCTTCCCTGCACTGCTCAAAACACTTTCTGATCCTTCGGATGCCGTGGTCACGCGTGACTTGCTGCTTCTCTCACAAATTTCCCTACACAGCGATGATACCTACTTTACTTCATTCATGGTTAACCTCCTGAAGCTGTTCTGTACGGACCGCCGACTCCTCGAGACTCGTGGCAACCTCATCATTAGGCAGCTTTGCATCACACTAAGCGCTGAGCGGATATACCGCACAATGGCTGACTGTCTTGTGAAAGACGAGGATGTTGAATTTGCCAGCATCATGGTCCAAAACCTAAACAACAATCTTATCACTGCACCAGAGCTCGCCGACTTACGGAGACGCCTCAGGAATCTCGACAACAAGGATGGTCAATCGTTCTTTGTTATTCTGTTCAAGGCGTGGTGCAACAACGCTGTAGCCACCTTTTCACTGTGTCTTCTTGCACAAGCTTACGAGCAAGCATACCATTTGCTTCAAGTCTTGTATGTTTTGCTACCTCGTGTGTGAACGGAATACTCTGCTAATCCTGCTAGTGCCGATCTTGAGATGACAGTCAACATGCTCATCCAAATCGACAAGCTCGTCCAGCTCCTAGAATCTCCCGTCTTCACCTGTAAGGTCCTTTGCTGGTCCAGGCCAATTACCCCACTAACAGTACTGGTGTAGACCTCCGAATGCAGCTTCTCGAGCCGGAACGGTACCCACATCTCTACAAGTGCATGTATGGTCTGCTCATGCTGCTCCCTCAATCGTCGGCCTTCGCGGCGCTTAAGAACCGCCTCAACAGCGTCTCGGCCATTGGCTACCTGCACATTGCGCCACAACGCAGCAGCTCGACGTATGTTCACCCTTCCTCCTCCTCTTCCTCCTCCTCTCCCACTTTGAACCATTTGCGGCAAAAAAGCTCAGAAGTTGGCTCGAACAGCAGTAGCAGCAGCAGCGGGATTGCGTCGTCTGGGGGACCCAATGTTCCGACATTCGAGCGTCCAGGCCGCTTGAAGCCGAGAGATGGCATGGGAGGTGCGGAAGCGGGTGGGAGCGTCAAGTGGGCAGAGTTGCTCGACCGGTTCAAGCAAACGCAGGAGAAAGCGAGACGTAGTCAGCGAATGGCGAGTATGGGCGAGGAGGAAGAAGTGCAGGAGAAGATGGGGCCATCGGTTCCTACGCCAACGGCACCACCAAAGAGCGTCGCTGGGTTAAGGCCTGGTAGTCCGGCAGGTGCGATGCGCCCTCCTCCCATACCTGCGCCACCGGCCCCACTGCAGGGACATAAGCCAAGGTCCAGTCTGAGCAACCTAGGGCGATTTGCTGGAGGTGTGGCGGGAAGAAGAAAGGATAAGAGGTAGAGCTTGGGGGCTAATTCTAGCTTCGTGATTTGTGCGTTGGCGCAGGTGGACACAAACTGCATTGCAGGCGTTGCTTGGGAGCAGCGATGAGGAATAATTTTCCCAGGCATGACTGGCGTAATACGATGCGCATCGCCTTCAGCGATGTCTACCCTTTCTGAACCTCACACCATGCCCACCCTTCTCATTGTAACCTGTGGCGTCACCCTCCTTCCCACCATCGTCACCCAAGACCCAGGTTTTGACAATCTCCTTGATCTCGGGCTTCTTCTTCTCTGTTCTCTTTGCCTCGCGCACCTTCCTCACATAGCCGCTATAGACGGCCACCTCGGCAACTGCAATACCCAAGGATGCTCCCATGCTCAATCCCAGTCTGCTTCCCACACTCCAGTGTCGCGCAGCAACCCAAATAAACACTGCCACACAGACGATGGAGATCAAGATATTGATGATCAGGACTATCTGCCGGTGGACTTCTTCGTAGGATAGGTCTTCTTCTTCGCTGCTGGTTTGCGTTGCCCCGATCGAAAAGGGCTCTGGGGCTCGAGGGAAGCGCTGGGAGAAAGACTCGCGTGTTGGCGGGGGATGTAGCATGCGTTCGTAGGAGAGTGCCTCTTGCTCGGCGCGGAGACGGGCCATTAGGACGCGGTATTCGGGAGTTTGCGTGGGTTTGGGAGGAGGGGGCGGGATGTAGACTGTTGCGTGGGCGAGGAGGGCAGCGAGGGTGGTTGGCATAGATTTTTGGGTATCTTCGGTAGTCTCTGGAGACCCTTGGCTATCTCTCGAGACATGTTTCTTGAGCAGCTTCGAAAGATGGATCAACTGACTGTGTGAGATGGGATTCCCAACTCTTGGTTCCGCAAGCGTCGGCCCATCGGCCTTCTGGAGTTTTGCGTATTCGTCGGCGGATACGTGTTTGGCTTCTGCGACTGCCCGGACGATACCGGGAGTCATAGTAAGCAGAACCATGGTTGTCTGGCGTGTGTTGGAAGAAACATGGTCAGTCAGGCACGCGGTTCAGTAAGACGCGACAGGGATGTTGCGGCGACCCAGGGAAGCTAGCGCTCCGAACGTCATGGATATATTTTGAATTGGACAAATCTAGCCGACAGTTGCAGGCAACGTGCTAGCAGCTTACTTCACCAACACCACCACCACCACCACCACCGTCATTGCACGTCCCGAAGACACTGATACAACCCCTCAATTGCACCGTCTCTTTCTTTCTTCAGAGTCGGTTTTGAGGCAAAAACTTCCATGACGAGCCGAACACGCCGGCTCGCGACCTCTGTTGCGCGACAGCAAACCTCCTTCTCCTCGCACCGCTCCACATGTCCCTACCGTAGCGCCGTACTCTCCCGCTCAATACACACGCAAAATGCGACATGGACCCTCTATCACCCCTCACGGCGGCGGAACCAGTCCTCGTGGGCCGCCGCCGTCAATGTAGCGCAAAACATCATGTCCTCGCCGCCACCAGATGCGCCCATCAAGATGGATCCCTTCCAAACCGTCGCCCGCGAAATGAAATTTCTCACCGGAAACATACGACAATTACTCGGCTCCGGTCACCCCACGCTCGACACAGTCGCCAAGTACTACACACAAAGCGAGGGGAAATACGTACGACCCATGTTGGTACTGCTCATGAGCAGGGCGACGGCACTGACACCACGGAGCTCAAGAGGAGGCATGGGTATTGGGACTCAGAGTGCAGATATTTCGATTACCAACCCCAGGATCCTGGCGGACGAGAACCCAGACCAAAGCCCCATTAGCAGTAGACGACATGACTCGGCATATACTGTCGAAGACAGCGATATCCTCCCGTCTCAACGCCGGTTAGCAGAGATCACCGAGCTCATTCATACCGCTAGCTTACTGCACGACGATGTCATCGACCACTCTGTCTCCCGGCGCTCCGCTCCCTCTGCGAACGTCGAGTTCGGCAACAAAATGGCAGTTTTGGCAGGTGATTTCCTGCTAGGAAGGGCGTCTGTAGCGCTGGCCAGACTGCGCGATCCAGAAGTTACGGAGCTACTGGCTACCGTGATTGCGAATTTGGTTGAAGGCGAGTTCATGCAACTCAAGAACACGGCGAGAGATGAGACGAACCCGGCGTGGACCGAGGATACTGTGGCGTATTATTTGCAGAAGACGTACCTCAAATCTGCGTCTTTGATTTCAAAGAGTTGTCGCGCCGCGGCTATTCTTGGTGGATCGACGCCCGAGGTTGTCGAGGCGGCGTATCTATATGGCAAGAATCTGGGTCTGGCCTTTCAACTTGTCGACGATATGCTAGACTACACTGTTAGCGAGGCTGAGTTGGGCAAGCCGGCTGGTGCGGACCTGGAACTCGGGCTGGCGACAGCACCGTTGCTGTTTGCGTGGAAAGAGGACCAGAGTCTAGGCAAACTGGTCGGAAGGAAGTTTTCGCGACAAGGCGATGTTCAACGGGTGAGTTTTTCTTGAAGAGAATGGCACAAAACAGGGGGTTTTAAATTGGTAGATTCTAACAGCTCATCCTAGGCACGCGAGATCGTTTCCCAGAGCTCGGGGTTGGAACAAACCCGCGCTCTAGCACAAGATTACGTCGACAAGGCCATTGACGCTATATCCTTCTTTCCTGAGAGCGAAGCAAAAACTGGGCTTATCGAGATGTGCACCAAGGTCATGAAGAGGAGGAATTGAATAATCTGAGATTCGAGTTAAGATGATATATATAAAAAAACGACCTCAAGCAAAAGCACTATTCACGTTTAGATGTTCGCAGACAACCTGTACGAATATTATGTGTATATACGGCACGGCATTTTTTTTATCTTGGTTTTTTTTTGGCGCGAGAAGAAAGCATCGAGGATCTGGAGGCGGAGAAAGTCATGTTTCACGTGTTTGGTACTGTGGGCAGTTACGGTACGACACGTATCTGCGCACAAAGCTTCACGTTACATCTGACGAGAAACTCTACTTCTGTACATATATATACACATTTACGAAATACTAGACCCAGTTGCCGGCGGACTCTATCAAGGGTCGTAGAAAGCGTTTTTTTGTTGTTGCTATATATCATCCTCGAATGGCCGCACGACTTGTCCTTTTTCCTGGAGGTACTCCTTGACTTGTTTGACAGTGTATTCGCCTCTGTGGAACTGAAAAGGTTGTTAGTTTCCTCCTTAATTGTTGCATGACATGATAGAATAGGATAGTAGATATATGTAGGTAACTCACCATTCCAGCGCCCAAGGCAGCATCCGTCCTCGTCTTTGCAAAGACTTCTTCGAAATGGCCTGGGTGGCCTGCGCCACTACTTGCGATGACGGGGATCTTGATTGTGTCTTTGACGTCGTTGATTAGCTCCGTGTCGAAACCGCTGTTGCTTCCGTCCTTGTCTATGCAGTTTAGTAGGATTTCTCCTGCGCCCATAGCTTCGACTGCGGTGACGAGTTGTCGGACGTCAACATCGCAGCCTTCACGTCCGCCCTTGATGGTGCATTGGTACCAGCAGTACTCCTCGCCGTTTGGTCCGGGAGTAGCGGTTTTGATCGTGTGGTGCGGTGTTGCGTCTGGGGAGGAGACGTATACGCGTTTTGGATCTACACTGATGACGACAGCCTGGTTACCGTATGCAGAAGAGATTGTTTCTATTGCCGTGTTGCCCGCTAGTTTGCGGCCTCGCGCGTAGAATTCCTCGGCTGCGGTTACGGCGTCGGAACCTATGCTTACTTTATCCGCGCCGGACTTGAAGTACATGGTCGCAATGTCCAGGGCTGAGATCTTGGTGCCGTCTGTATCTACTGTGTCGCGAATACCTCCGCCTATTGTCAAAGGAACAAAGACCGTCTCACTGGTTCGACGCAGGATCTCGAGCATGGGTGTGTCGGCGACGGGGCAGTTGCGGAAAGATGTTATGTTCAAAAAGGTGATTTCGTCGGCGCCTTGTTCGTAGTATTTCTTCGCCATGTCGACAGGCTTGCCTAGGTTGCGCACTGCGTTGCCGGCTCCCTCCTTTTCACGAACGTCGTATTGGTCGCCTTTTGTTACTACGAGATCACCCTGGTCGTTTGTCCGTACGTCGAGACATGCGATAACGCGTCTGGTCAGTCCTTCTTTTGTCTCGGCTGGTGGCTTCTCAGGTAGTTTCTGCATAAGCTTGCCATCTAAGAAAGCCTTTAGTACGCGTAGGCCTGCTGCACCACTCTTCTCAGGGTGAAACTGCGTAGCGAAGATATTTTCCTTAGCGACCGCGCCCACGAACTCCTCGTCACCGTATCGCGCGGTGGCGACTGCCCAGCCATCTTGCTCCAACTTTCCCTCCTCATATAGCGCAGCGTAGGAGTGAACGTAGTAGTATTTCGATGTCGGTCGCAGTCCGTACAATGAGTCACCTGTAGCTTCACCGGTGCGCGATGTGTTTGCGCTGTTCCATCCGATGTGCGGCACGCTCTTGTCCGTGTCTTGGAACTTCTTTAGTCGTAAAGGAATGACTCCTAGACCTTTAACCTCTGGATCCTCTTCCGAACCTTCAAACAAGGCCTGCAGACCGACACATATTCCCATGAACGGTTTCCCCGACCTGATGTGTTCGCGGATGGGCTCGATGTAGCCCGCCTTCTCTAGCTGGGAGAGACAGTGTCCAAAATGGCCGACTCCAGGGATGATGAGTTTCTACGGGCGATGCTGTATCAGCACTTGTCAATCAATGCGCGATTCTTTGTAGGAGGGTTGTGGTACCTCGGCGGAGGGAACATCGGCGGGCGTCTTGACCCATGCAACGGTATAGCCAACCTTCTCGATAGCATTGACGAGAGAGCGGACGTTGCCGGCAACGTAGTCGAGTAAATGAACAGTCGGCATGGCTGAAGATCAGACGAATGGAGGAAAGAGCGTCTGACTCGAACAGTGAATGGAAATTTGGCAAGTCACGGCACGCTACCACTAGTGCCCGCTGGACTCCTGTCAAACAAATCTTTGGATCTTCGCGCGCATCAATCGCGAAGAAACCTCCGTTATCTCCCCCATCTACGCATCTTTCCTACGCGCATCGTCAATATGGTGCGAAAACTCAAGCACCATGAGCAGAAGCTCTTGAAGAAGGTATGTATCACCTGCTGCTCACCGCTGTAGTTGCGCATCGCCATCTGAACAAAGACCACTGCGCGAATACCCACCATTCTTGTCATGGCCAACGGCGAATCTTCGGTGTACGAAACGTTCAAGAGTAGTCCAAAGATACTGACTTCTTCCCAAAGGTTGATTTCAATACCTACAAGAGCGACAATGATCACCGAGAAGCTGCAGTTATGCGCCGCTATGCGATACAAGGACGCGACGACTACCGCAAATACAACCAGCTCGCAGGCTCATTGCGCCAGCTCGCACATAAGATTGCCGCCCTTGATCCGTCTGATCCTTTCCGAACAAAGCAAGAAAATCAGATGTTGGAAAAATTATGGGATATGGGAATTTTGGGCACTGGAGGCGGCGGCAAGGGCAAGCTTTCGGACGTTGAACACAAGGTTACCGTCAGCGCCTTTGCACGGAGGAGACTACCCGTTGTCATGACGAGACTCAGAATGGCAGATCACGTGCAATCTGCTGTCACACTTGTCGAACAGGGAGTAAGATCACAATTGACTTTAGCATGACCTTGGAAACTAACAGTTGTATAGCACGTAAGAGTTGGCACAGACGTAATCACGGACCCAGCGTATCTTGTGACGAGGTGCGTGATACCCAATGGTTTAAATATGGGGCATGGCTAACATCTATCAGGAACATGGAAGACTTTGTTACCTGGGTCGATTCTTCCAAGATCAAGCGCAACATCATGAAGTACCGCGACAAGCTGGACGATTTCGAACTCGAGGCAATTTGAGTTTTCATATTTTTTTCATCTGATGGCGTTTAGTGTATGCAGCATTGGGCGGCGTTACGACACATTTGCGATATCCGACTATGACACAAATTGATATTTTCTCGCTCTTCCGCATCTCCTCTATTCCTTCTTGTACAGCTTGCTTGGACGAGGAGAAGAACGGGGCAAACGGACTACCAAGCGTCTTTTCGCAATCTCGTCGAAATACCAGGACTTCCATGCTGAAGACAGATGCTCAGTGGATTACACATAGTGCGATTTAAACTACCTGGCATCAACGAGAGCGATTGAATTCTGACCACTGAATCCTCCGCTAAAAAAAATTGTTGCGCAAGCAGGACAACAATTGCCGTCCTCAGGTGTTTAGAAGACAGGTATCGGCTATCTTTTTCCGACCACAGAAGTGCGACCTAAAGACAATCCCCGATCGACGTCACACAGCTTGCACTTCTTTATCTAAATCGGCAATGACGATGTTATGCTCATGTCTGTCCAACAGCCCCAGCATAATCAGGGTTGAGTCGCTTGCTTGTGCATAAGTAGCATATCGCCATCTCTATGCATGAGCGGGGCAGTTTGGGATGATTCCTGGGGTAGCCAAAGGATCAGGCAAGCAAACTGATAGTGGGGATGGTATTTAGGTCGTCGCTGACTCTTCAAGTCCAGTGGTCATGATTTCAAAGAGGTTTTGTACATCTCTTCTTCCATCTACCTTGCTATACCATGGACGCAAAAGGAAGAACATGAGTCCTCGGCAGCACACACTGAAGCGCTTGAAGATTGCACGAACGCAACGGATCAAAACGACCGTGTCTCCAGGAACGACGCCAACGACGAGATCGTCTTCCATTTACATCGATTAATGGAAATAAACCAACAAGGCTGTTGCATTACAAAAACGTGACAAAAATGTGTTGCAGGAAAATAAGGTCGCAGAGACTGGTGGGCCATGAGCTCAGCTGCTCTTCGATGTTCGTCCCATTTAATGGCTCTACATTAGCGAATGTGTGTGACGAAATATTAGGTGATTATTTATTTTTAAGGTGTCAAAGGTGGTGGTTGTTGTTGTAGTCAATATGGGGTTTCCAAAAAAGTGAAAAGCAGCTACCCTCTACTAATCAGTCGCAAAAGTCAAAAAAAAAGATTTTGTGTAGTCAACGAGATTCGA
Source organism: Alternaria sp. 'sect. Undifilum' (assembly GCA_024321975.1). Taxonomy (NCBI): domain Eukaryota; kingdom Fungi; phylum Ascomycota; class Dothideomycetes; order Pleosporales; family Pleosporaceae; genus Alternaria; species Alternaria sp. 'sect. Undifilum'. The sequence continues at coordinate 1,861,071 of JAJJZI010000006.1, forward strand.
ACGGTGGGTGGATGAGTTCTGGGAGGAAAGCTCAGACCACCGAGCGAAAATCAGGGTCGAAAAAATTTGCTAAGGTACCAAAAAACGACACCAGTTGAAACGTGTCCAACGGCGATTGCCAGCCATAGGCTGGCAATAGGATTATTAGCAATAAATCTTTTTTTACCAAAAAGGTGTCTACAAAATGTGTGGTCACATCAAAAGGTTGTCTCAAAAGGCCGAAGCCATTAGGTGATTATAAGCGGGTCAAAACTTCTTTTCCAATATACATGAGCTGATGCCTAATCCTTCTTCTCGCTTGCGTTTGCACCGATCTCAACATCCGTCCTCGCCCAGTACTTACTAAGATCTCCAACGGGGGGGCAAACGGACCACCGCATCTCTGCAGCCATCATAACGAAGAGCATGTACCACCCCAGCACGGCCACTACGAACAGAAGGGCTCCACCAGCCTGCTCAGCATTAGCAACGTCCTGAATAAGTCCAAGTAACATACCTTTTGCAACCTAAGCGCCTTGTCAAACTCCCCAGTACTCACCGCCCAGTAAGTAGCACTCAACACCCAGGCAGCCACCGTCACGAACCCAAAGATCCCTGCAAAAACCAGGTTGATTCTAATCGTAAACAGCCAGAATGTGCCCAGTGCAAACCCCCAAACCAGCATATACAATGCGATGACAGCATTCATTTCTTTGCTCGCCGCCCCAGCTGCTGCATCCCCAGTCGGCGAGTACGCTGCTGCTAGACCAAGCGTCGGCAATTGCAACATGCCAAAGGAGAGCCAAAAGACTGAAAAGAGACCGCAGACCATCATAGGGAAGAATTGCGCTTGGATCCAGAGAAAGATCGTGGAGAGGCCGAGGAGCAGGGGGCCAGTGAAGAAGAATATGCCACTAAAGGAAGCTCAGTATGGGATAGAGAGTGGCTTGTGAGATGGGAGGATAATCTTACACAACAGCTTGGAGACCAGATGCACCACCCCAGCCCATCAACACCATTGAAAAGGTGAAGGTGGAGATGACGAATCTATCACGCATTCAGTATTGTTCCCCTCGAGCATGCGACAACTATCTTACCCCAGGAAGCCCAAGGGCGTCGCGTTGGCATATTTTCCGGCACGATCACTCGCACGCGGTGTCTTTGGAGCCAGATACAACTTCTCGAAGAGTTCTGGACTAAAAGAGATGTTTGTTGTTGCATGAGTGAGTCGCGGGTCCTTGTCAATCCGATCGGAATCTGTGCTGTTGGTGAATGGCACTTGATGCGCATTCGTATCCGTCGTCGTTGCCATGTTCGCTGCAACCGATATCGATGTATCTAGTGGTTCGATTATAGGCAGCAACCGTAACCTTGCAGCATGAGATTAGGGTACTCTGCGCTTATCAGCTAGAAGAACACCCTGTCGCTCAACCTCCTTCGCCACATGCACATGCACGGCGGGGAGAACATCCGCAAAACGCCCGCGTCTTGGAGTCCACTCATCAATATCATGATATGCCTGACAAGTTACTCGTCTCGGACCCCGTGTGATAAGTTCATAATTTTGATTCGTCGAGTAAAGCCGCCACGGCTCGGTCAATCTTTGTAACTGGCTGACTATATATCCCGCACCGAAAAGCTACCGCTACTAAACACTGCTGTCATGGAGACCGAGGGTCAGCACACTTCAGATGCTGTGGTTGAGGCCAGGCTTCCCCGCTCGCTGCCCTCGCACCGGGCTGGGCGGCAATTCTTGGACGTGTGGTAATTGGCCGGCATAGAACTTACCCGCGTCTTTTCACATACGATGGAAAATGCAGGGATTCTTGCATGAAGTAATAAATGCTGAATCACCTGTTTTAGGGCCGAAAACAGCCCGTGCACCATTGTATTGTTCAAAAGCTAAACCTAGGCTACAGCTCTACAAACTTCTGCTAAATCTTTCTTATTTGTTTAAAGCTAAGTATTTAGCTGTTACAGCTATCGCGGGTAGCGTTTTTAGAATTAAAATTTGTTGGAGTATTGACATGCGGATCACCCTGGTGATCAGGTGATCCTGGTAAGCTAAACACGTGACGACCGCGCTAGCGCCTATATATATGGGCCAGATTGTCTTATGTCCTTTTGGTAGTTATTGGACACTTAGTTGTAGCACTTAGTTAATTAATATACTTATTTCACTCCACCAATTAAGCAATTGCTCCTTCTTAGCTCCTACCGTTATAAGCCTAGCTGCTTAACTATAGTTTTAATTCCCACTGCGCAATTAGCAAGCTAGAAAGCTAACTATTTAATTATTAATTTTACTTTCTTCTATTCTTCTACAGCACAGCCCGCAGGCTACTGCAGCTACTGTACTTCTTACTTATTAATTATACAATTAACCTCCTATTAATTTATCCTACAACCTACAGGCTGCTGTTATTACTAACATAGCTACCTACTAACTAACTAATTAATCTGTTGTTACCTTAACAATAATCTACGTTATAATCCTACAAAGCATCTTACTAAAATAGACTTTACTAATACATCGCTTGTCGCCTGAAGGGTGATCCTTAAGGCTTAATTAGACTAGCTAACTTAGTTTGCCCTATCAAAGCTGCACTGCTTAGAGAAAGGCATTTAAAATTAGGTTAATCCTAATCTCCCGGACTTGCCTTTAATAGATTACTAGAAGATACAGTATTTAAAACTGCCTAAAGATATTAAGTAGCTAGTTGCTTTATTACCTAGCGCCAGCGCTTAAATATAAAAACACTATAAAATTGCTTAATACAAATACAAAGCTCAAATACTTGATACTAAATATAAGAAAAATAATTACAACAAGCTGGTTAACAAGTATAAAGTGTAAACTGCTTAGTAAACAAGAAATGTTGCTAAAATTACTAATATTAAAAACTAAATTAGCAAGACTGTTTATGTAGACTTACTTTTAAACACCTTAATTAGCATAATTACTTAAAACCTTACTAGCCTTTAAGCCTTAGTAAAGATCTTAAAAAATAATCTTGCACCTACAGATTAGAATACTTAGTATTTAATTAGAGCGCAATACAGACCCCACCTAGATAAAGCTTGCTAGAGACAAATAGGCTCTAAGCAATAGTTTACTAAGTGGTAGCTCTTGCATTAATAAGCGACAATCTAATTGCTCTCTAAAGATGTTAGGCTATTAGCAGTTACTAATTTTTCAAACACATTAGGCACTAAAATTGCACTAAACTCATTGCGTAAGAAGCGCAATAGGCTAGCACAAGCAATAGCGCTTAGTAGAGCTTAATTAACTTTTAAAAATCTAAAAAAGGTATAGAGTATATTATTGCAGAATTAGTAAATTATTTTCTTAAAAAAAAAGGACACGCAGTGTTCTAAACTAAATCTTAATAAGAAAACAGCTTAATAATTATTAGATAACTTAATGTTGAATATAAGTAGTAGGCAATTGCACCTTTGCCTTTGCAAGCCTAGTAAAGGGCCTATAAGCAAGCACTTTTAAATACTACGCAACTGCTACTAACTCTAAACGACAGTTCCTCAATTGTACTTCCCTAGCAATATACTAATTAAGCTAACAGACAACAAGAAAAAGAAAATTGTTAATTAACAAAACAGCAACAAATAAGCAACCTTGTGCACTTAAATTGAAAAAGAAGACTAGAAGACAAGCACTAGCAGATAAGTTACTAATAAGTTAAGTAGATTTTAATTTAGCTTATTAGTTTAAGCACTAATTAACCTAAAAAACTTGATTAAAAAAATTAAGCTAAACGTGTTTAGTGTAGCTTTTACTCTTTATGCCTTGTCTTTTTATATAATTATAGATAGTAGAGCAGTAGTGTACTTAGTTAATACAATAAGTTACCTAGTACTAGGCACCTTTAGCAAACGTATCCAGGACAAAACTATTAAGGCAGGCACTTAATTTATTTTAATTGCTAGAACAAAAATTAGGCTGCTTAAGAACGTCCTGCATAGCAAGGCTAGCCCTAAAATAGCTAATTTTCTGCTTACTAATGTTAAGTTTGTACTAAGTTTCTATGTTAATATTATCTTAGAAGCACAGCTTGATTAGGCAGGTATTTAGTATTTAAAATATAATTATTCTACGCGATTTAATACAATTAAAAAGAATGTAGTCTTAATTAACTTTATGTGTTACTTTAGATTCTTATTTATTAAATATAAGTAAGATTTTTATTATACTAATTAACTACTGCTTATAAACGCTATAGCGTAATTAAGGCAACTATAGCTGCGCACGAGTAATAAAGACCTGTAGCAATAATAATTATGTTACTTAGGGCAATAAGCTATTAAAGCCTTTGTCTGCTTAGCGCAGAAAGTTAAAATTACTAGTAAAAAGCTTGTAAAATGTAATTACTACGCAACAGCTTATGCCTTGTAAGTAATTTTACAACAACTAAAAGAAAAATTACTATTACTGTTCTATAAGATTTTATAAGATTAATTTAATTTCTTAGCTAGTAAGCTGCTTAAGAGGTAAGCACTAATTCGAAAAAAAATTCCTTAGGCAAGCTATACAATTATAATGTTTAGTTAAAGCCACTAAGAAAAATTATGCTGGTAATTAAAGGCTTCGCTATAGGAATTTGAGGGAAATATTAACAGAAAATTATAAAGATTTATTAAAATAACAACACTGCTACACTGCTTTAAAAAGGGCAATTGAAATATAAAGAATAGACAATAGAAATGAGAGATTGTAATTAAAACACTACTGCTATATACTTATACGCCCAATAGCTTAGCAGAGAGAGCTAGCTAAGAGCTAATTATAAAGGCTATTAAGATGCGCACAAGCGCTAATCTAGTAGCTAAGCTTTAGCTAGTAGTTCTAGATGCGGCAGCTTACCTACATAGAATAAGCCCTACTAAAATCTATAGCTATAGATCTCCTAACTAGGTGCTTAAAGAATAGTTTAAGAAATATTTCTAATACTAATAAATACTTGAAAATTGATACTAGACTGCTGATCTACGCCTAGACTAGAGTAGAATCTATACTTACAGCTGCCGAGCCTACCTTTTAAATAAGAAAAAGGCAGCTAAGCATAATTATTGAAGATTTGAAGTTAATCTTTACAGCTATATTAGTTATTTAGTTAGTTATTAAGCATCTGATATATACTATATTTAGGTACTAACTCTTAATTAGGTAATTACTACCTGTAATGTAACCTTTAATAAACAGCTGTTTTACAAAGGATATTACAAAGAAGACCTATTAAAATATTAAGTAATTAAAATTATAAAGATTTTCTACAAGGGCGAGCTAATTAATTCTAAGAATAACTTAAAAGTTTTTTGCCTATTAAAAGAAAGGCAGGTTATGATATGCAGCTGATTACTAAAAGACTTAAAAGTAATTTATCTACTATCTCAAGTAGTAAAGAAGGCCTGCCTACAAGAGATAAGAGTAGATTAGAAGACGCTAAGCGAATAGAACACAAGGCTAGTGCACTATAATAAATTTACTTAAATCAGCAGCAAAATATTAGTCTTGCTACCTTAAAACTAACTCTCAAACTATAGACTTTAGAAAGCAACAACTTGATTAATTGCAGGGTTATTAACAATTAAACAGCAGTGTGCTTACAAGGAAAAGCTAAATTATTAATATTCAAAGGTAAGAAGCCTTTATTAAATAAGCTTAACAACTGATTACTTGTCTGTTAGTCCAAGCCTAGAAACTTTAACGAGCTAGCTAATTGTAATGGAGCTCTTGCTTAAAATAAGCAGGTTGTAGGGCTTGAATTATCTTGTAAGTTAAGATCTTAGGCTTTAAGCAGCAGACAGAGTAGGCAATTACAAGCTAAACCTTTGCTTATAGAACATAGTGCTTAAATTGCTAGCAAAAAGCTAAATTAGTTTACAAATTGTTATCTTCTACTGCACAAGCTAGGTAGCAGGCGTAGGCATAAGGACGTAACTTAAGATCTTAATAATGAACTGAAAAGTAAAAGCATAGGTGGTGTTAATACATTGATTGCAGATTATAGAAATCTATTAGCTTCAGCCTTTTAAGACAACCCTTTAATGTAACTACATAGTTTGTAGACACCTTTTTAGGAAAAAAAAAATTTATTGCTAACAACAGGTATCCGGGCTTACACCCCCTTGTTTAGTATTGCTAGCACGCAATTAGTGTGTCGCATGTTTAAACAGAAATAAAGAAAAGCAAAGCAAAGAAGTAAATTGCCTTGTAAATTAACGCGCTTTATTCTGCCTATTCTTGTTACTTTACTGCTTGGCGCTTTTATATAAAGTAAAGCAGGAACATTATTATTGCCTTGCTTACTAACCTATAAACGCGACAATAGAAAGCCTACTGCTCTTTTTCTGCCTCTTTCTTTTTTATTGCTAATTTAACGTCTTATAATAGCTGTTTTAGCTAAGTTCTAGTCTTTATACTTAGCTCTTACACGACAAACAGGAAAAAGAAAATAGTAAAGCAATAAATTTTAAGTACTGCGCTAGTATTAGTATATACTTTAGATATTATATATTCCTTGCACAACTAGCTAAATTAAAGCTTAACATATTTTTATATATAAAGATATTGCAGATAACAAACTTCTTTTAAAATTTAATAAACTAAGAAGTCTAGCTAGGTAGTTAAGTTTTAAAATACTTTATAAATTTAGGTGTCTATATAAGCGGTTTAAGTTAAACTAAATTAGGTGCTAGGTAGACAGTAGCAAAGGATGCTTTTTTTTAAAAGAGAGCCTAGAATAAGGAGATGCTTACTGTAGAGGTTACATGCTATTGTAGTGTATTGTATGTAAATTGTTTGTATGCAGTGCTGGATAAAAGGTAAGAAGTAGTAAGTAAGAAGTAGCAGATTTAGCTTTATAAAGTATTGCAGGCTCCTGCTGCAGTACGTACGTGTTCTTTCCTTCCTTTATTGCATTATGTTGCAATCCTATTGCAATCCTACTATAATCCTATTGCTAGCTATAGGCTGGCAATCGCTGTTAAACACGTTTTAACTAGTGTTGTTTTATAATACCTTAGCAAAGTTTTATACCCTAATTATTGCTTAATAGTCTGAGCTTCCCTCCTAGAACTTATCCACCTACTGTTTGAATCTTGTTAACTACACACAATCTTTTTTTTGGACTTTTGCGACGAATTAGTAGAGGGTAGCTGCTTTTCACTTTTTTGGAAACCCTATATTGACTACAACAACAATCACCACCTTTGACACCTGAAAGATAAATAAAAAACTATTATAAAGCAACTTTTATAATACTTACCTGCTAGGTGCGTAAGCAACTTAGAAAGACTATGCAAGCTACAAGACTCTTGATTATATAGTTATAGCAGCTTTGCTTACTAAGCATAAGCTAAGTGTAGAAAATGCTTAACTACATTGCAACAATCTACCTAAACTGCTAGAATTATAAGAGTAATTGCTTTAGCATTTTATAAGGGCCTTGTTTAAGGATGCCTACAGGAAGAAAATTAATTAGTTAAGTAAAAATAAGATTAAGACTAAGATATTAATAGTAAAAGCAAATAATTGCCTAATACTTTTCAAGTAGGTTTAGACCTATAAGTTTAATTGAAACAGCTTCTTTCTTAAATGCAAGGCGCAGAATGTTATAAAAAGTAATTTGTAAAAAAAAACTAAATAAATTTAACATCTACTGCTACATTAGCAGCTAAGATCTTCTAAGTAGCAATAGCAAACGCTGCTAAATATAATGTAGAGATTAAGCAATATAATATTGTAGAAGCATTTTTTAATATAATAACTACAGCAGACAACTTAGTAATATATCAAATGCTAAATAGCTTTAAGAAGCTTAAGAAGTATGTACAGCTTAACTGCGCACTATATAAAATACATGACTTGCTACTGTTGTAGTATAAGAAGTTTTTAAAATTACCAAGAATAATCCATCTAATTGCCTTACTAAAGAAGCTCTGTCTGTCCTTTAATTAACAAAAAAGAATCTTAGTTTTATTTTATATTGATAATATCCTACTGCTCTTTGCAAAAGATTGTAAGGAAACAGCAAGTAATCTTTATTTGAAGATCCTAGACAAGTTTAAAATATAAAAACAAGAATTGGTTAAATAGTTCCTTAGTGTTTAAGTAATTAAAAGCTATAAGAAGTAAATAGTTACGCTTGTGCACAATACGTATATTGAAAAGATAGCAAAAAGGTTTAAGCTAGAGGAAAGCAGCTTTTCTAAGACCTTACTACTATTGAAGAAGCTAATTAAGTACACTAGCGAATCAACTAAGCAAGAGATTAAGACCTACTAAGAGAAAGTCAGATTAGTGCTGTACACAGCTATTATGCTGTAACTAGACGTTGCCAACTTGATTTTCAAGTTTTTACACTTCTTCACAAACTTTAGTAATTAGCATATAAAAGCTATCAAATAAGTAATCACAGAGGGGTGACAAAAAAAAGATGTCAAAAAGGTTAGAGTTTTTAAAGCTTTATATTTCTACAACTAGAAGTACTATACCCAAAAGAGTTAGTGATTTGGAAAGCAACTATCTTCTTTCTTGAGTTGGGTGGCTTAGTAAGCTGCTTAGTCAGCACAGTCGTCCCTGTAATCTTGCTTGAAATAAGAAAAAAAAAGAAAAAATAGATTTTAGTATAACATTTTTATAATTGTATAAAAAACGCTAAGAAAAAAAAAGTTTGATTAGCTTACATAAGTATGACGTGAGCGTATTTTAGAGGCTTACATCTTATTTCCTTAAAGTTTAATAAAAAGATGAAAAAATAGGAGTTGCCTACGTAAGCGCTAATTACGTAATAGCTTAGCAAGCTTTTAGTATATTAACTCCTCTTGTTTATCCTAACTTGCATTCTTTGTAATACCTCCTCTATGTCTCGCAATCTTTCTTAATTCGAGCAAGAAGTTTATACTTTATATTTACAAAATAAGCCTATTTCTTAAATTAGTAATATACTGGAAAAGTCCTCTAGAAGTATTACCAATACTATTATGAAATAAAACAAATAAAGGCTCCTTTATCTACTTTTTTGGCCTTAAAAAGGTCGTCCTACAAAGATTTTAAAAAAAGCAACAAGAGTGCTTAATAGAGACCTTACTAAAAGCTCTAGAAAGACAAATCAACGTCTTTTAAAAGAAAATAGTCTAGATCTTTCTATAAGAAGCTTACAACGCTTTTTGAAAAAGGAGAACTATTCTATTAACATTTCTTAAAAAAAGACGCCTTTAGACGCTAAAAAGGCTTATAATTGTTATATTTATGTTAAGCAATTACTTAAAAACCTCAAAAAGATTAACTTTAATAAAGTTATATTTTTAGACGAGTCGGCTATTAAGCGAGGGCACAGTGCTAGGACAGAATACTATTGAACATAGCAAAGTAATAGGGTCAGAAGGAAAATAGTTTCTACAACTAATACAAGTAAGTTTAAAAAACTCTACTGAACTTAAAATTACTTTAATATATCTATTATTCTTCTATTATTTTAATCTTTTTTTAGCACGCTTGCTAATCAAGTTATAGGTCAAGATATTTCTATCTAAGTTTGGGGAGCGATTCAGATAGGTAGTAGATCTAAACTAGTAGTAATTAAAAGCCCTTTAATTACTACTCCTTTTAGGAATTTAGACTATATTAAAAAGATCCTTATTTCTATAGTAAAACCTGCGATAAAAAAAGGTAAGTTATATATACTCCTTTTTCCTACTTAGAGACTATCTACTCTATATTTGAATTATAAAGTAGCAATCTTAATTTATATATTTAAAAGACTTACTAACTTCTATATAGGCTAGAAGTTTCAGCAGGATAACGCTAAGATTTATAAAACTCTAGAAGTTTTATTTTTGTTTTCTAGGAATAGGATATTACTCTTTAAGCATCCTGCTTATAGTCTTTATCTAAATCTTATAGGAAACGTGTAGGCCTTGCTAAAATACGCTTTAGCTAAAAAGCTTATTACTTCTTTAGGTATAGAAAAGAGTAAAAAAAGTATAGCAGCCTTTAAGGCTGCTATAAGGGAGGAGTAGGGTTAATTACCTTAAAAGGCGATTAATAATTGTATTCTATCTTTGCTAAGGCGTTTTCTGGACGTTAAGGAAGCTAAAGGCTGATACACTAAGTATTAGTAAGCTTTTTTCGTTATTTATCTAGAAAAAAACCCAAAAACAAGCTCTTTATTCCTACTTAATAGTTTTTTTTGAAATCACCTTCAAACTTACACGAAAAAGAGTCTGACTAGTATTATTTAATATATATACTTTAGTGTAATTTTTAAACCTCCAAAAAAAAGTTATTTTGTTATTGATTCTCGAGTTTTTTTATCTTTATTTTCACTGCTAAAGCTGAGCGCAAAGGTGCTTACTAATCAGCTTACTATGTAGTTTAATTTAAAGAAGAAGATCTTGGCTTTCCAAATCAATAACCATTTTGGGTATAACCCTTCTGGTTGTAAAAATATAAAGCTTTGAAAACTATAACTTTTTGACTTCTTTTTTTTGTCACCCCTCTGTATATACCTCTATTAGACAAGAAAAGACGCGATCTAATATAAGAACTACAATAGCGTATACTTAATAATAGCAGAGGATGCTTGTTTTGCAAATAATTAAAAAACTTGTTGATTGTTTCATAGATACATAGCTATACTATATAGTAGTCTAATATGTTAGAAGGTAGCTTAGCAAACTATAGTGACTACGTTAACTACTAAAGCTAAGCTGCTTACTCTTAAACATACTACTAAGACAGCTATAGCCTTTAAGCGCTTCTTTTGTAAGCTGTCTTTCAATCTAAAAGACGTCTAAATAGTCTAGTGCAACAACTAAAAAACAATTAGGCTCATAGTAAAAAAGAATAAGTATATTAGCACATAATTAAGACATGTAGATATACAAAACATGTAGCTGCGGTAAGAGTATATTAAAGAATTATTTTAGGTTAAATACCTAGAAACAGCAATTATGCTAGCTAATAGACTAACTAAGTTGCGTACTTAACAACAGTTTAAGAAGTTTAAGCAGTTGCTTAACTATTAGCAAGTCAAGCACTTCATCAAGGGCAACAATAATAAACAAGTAAAAGGATTTATATTATGCAGCAATATTTATATACTAAGCTAAGTTTTCTTTTAACAGCTTAGAATAAGCGGGAGAACGTAAGATAAATAAGCAGGAAAACTTTAACTAGAAACAAGCTTACTAATAAGCATTAGACTTATTATACTTGCTAGACTTTATTAGCAGATTTTGCTTAGCTTTTTAAGCTTTAGCAAGCTTAAGCATATTATTAGCTATTTTAGCTTTAACAGCAGGAATCTAGAGGTAAGCAGTATAAAAGCGCAAGTTCAATCTATCACTTTTATACATTAAGTTGTGAGATAATTGCCTGCGCACTCTAACATAATAATTACGCCTATATAAATAGGTTGTATAGCAATTAGGACGGTGCATGCAAGGGCGATTATATAGACTAAAAGAGGGCAGGATTCTGCAAGCATGCTGTTCTTAAATAGTTAATTGTTACAGAGGCTACTGCTGTTGTTTCTAATACTACTGCTGCTGTTATTGCTAAAGCTGCTGTTGCTGCAGCGGTTATTAATTATAAACCAGCTGTTAAGCAGGCTGCTAAGCAGGTAAATCAAGAATATAAGTAGTATACAGCTGCGTATTATAAGGCTTTTGTTTAAAAGAACAAACTTAATGTAGACTTATAGCCTGCTAAGCAGGCTGTGTCTAGCGTTAATAATTTTTAGCATTATTGTAAGGGTGCGTTGGGTTGACCAAAGATGCAAGGATAACAGTGAATAAATTTGATACAGAACTACAAAGGTTGCACAGCGAGTTTATCTACCTCACTGTAAAGCCTAAGCTTCGCGCTAGTTAGTACGCAAAAGTAACTACGTGGCAGCTACTAATTATAGCGAGAGAAATAGCGCAGAGCTATAAGAAAGGCTGAGCAGGCTAGAAAAGCAGAAGGGCCGAGCAGAAGAGCTGAGCAGGCTAGAAGGGCTGATACGCTAAGCCTACAGAATCTAGGTGCTTACCGCACACCCAGAATCTGTAAAATAGCTAGGAAAACAAGGCTTTTAGCTAAGTACTAAGAACATTAAAGCTTTAGCCCTTTACAGTACCCTGCTCCTTAATAAAGTTTCTAGAGTTTTTCTAGTCCTGTAGTGCCTTTTAGTTCTTTAAGTTTAAAGCTAGTTTCTAAGTTAGTTCTAAAAATCCTACTTATTTAACTAGGTATTTTTTTCTTCTTTCTGTATTTCTTTTCTTTAATAGGCGCTCTACTAGGTACTTTTCTTTACTGTCTACTTTAATTAGTAAAAGCTTATTATTGTCTTGTAGTTAGCTTAGTAAATGATCTAAAAAAGCTAGCTAAAAGTTATTAATACTAGATACTAATGTATCCTTTTGGGTGTATTTAGCTTTACAGTATTTAATCTAATAATTTTAAGTACTGTATACTTTAGATTCTTCTAATTAAGTTTCTAGCTAAGTCTTTTAGTTCTGTAGTAGTCTTTTAACTTTAATTAAACTTTATTACTTATTCAAAGCTAAAGTAATTATTTTGTTTTTTTATTTGCTTATTGTTTTGTTCTTATCAAGATTCTGCTGTTATAGCTTATGCTAACCTAATACTTTACTAGAGTTTATTAGCTATATTTTCTGCTTTCTAATAGTGTTCTTGCGTCCTTTTTTCTTAAAGTCAATACTAAAGTCTATGTTTTACTGCTATTTAAGGAAGATCTACCTCGTATCAATATTATAGAAAGAAAGGCCATATTTTAGTAAATTATACTTACTTTGCTATAATCACAATCTTATTTATTCTTAGGTTGCCTTTCTAGTTTATTTAATCCTAATTATAGAAGACTTGTAAGTATGCCTGTACTGTAGAGTTTATTTGTTCTGTAGAGCTGTTAGCTTTATAGTAATATTTAGAAAATAAATATTATTTAACTTCTAGAAGTTTACAAAGCTAAGTCTAAAAGTAACCTATAAACTGTACACCTTAATTAGAAGTAATATAGTCTAGTAACTAGTAGTAAGTTACTTCAGAGTTAATAAACGCTTAAATAACACTTTTTATAGTAATATTTTTAGTGCTATTAATATTACATCCTTACTTAGTTATTAGTTACAACTATTATGTTTATACATTTTTTGCTTTTAGGTAATCTTATAACAAAGTTAATTAAGATTACTTTCTAAATATGCTTAGGAATTAATATAGGTATTAACAATTTCTGTAAGCTATTTTTTTATAGTTTTATTCTTCTACACACTAAGCAGTTTCTAATATATTGCTTTACTATTTAGCTATAAGAAGGCTAAAAGTATTCTCTTGCAACTACTTAATAGGTAAAGTTCCTTTCTAAATAGTTCAAGGCCTTAGAGCAGTAGATTTTATAAGTAATTCTAGTGCGTAAGAGTTTATAATTTCATACCTATTTTTAACTTTAGTATAGCAGGTTCTAAGAGTTATCTAATTAATTTTTAGAAATAGAGACTTAAGGTCTAGCTTTGTTAGAAATTAGCGTTCTCCCTTGCTTACTGCTTTTTAGGCTAGCTAGTAAGTGTTATCCTCTTCTTTAGCTTTGTTCCAAAGCTCCTCTAAATCTAATTATTCTTAAAATTCTTTTGCTAGATAGCTATTGCAGCTAAAGGTCTTAAAAATTTCTTTTTCTTTTTCTTTTTTTATTCCTAGAGTTATTATAGTAGATAGTTGAAAAACTCGTAAAAACATTTTAGAAATTTAAGCATCTAAACTGTTTACAAGCATACTTGTTGTCTTTAAAATAAGGCATTAGCTCTAGAGTTTTTAACTCTAGGCTTATAGGCAGTTTCTATATTAAGGAATTTACTAAGAAATTAGGCTTATTTTATCTGTCTTTTACTAAGCTGCCTAGGCTTTCTATAATAATTTAAGTTTTTATAGTTTATTATAACTAGAAACTTTCTTAGAGAGCGTAGCATAGCGTTCTACTTATATAAGTAGCAGATAATTATAAGTAATTCTTTGTTGTGTATCTTGTAGTTGCTTTAAGTGCTAGTTATCTTTTTTAAGTAGTACGCTACTAGTTGTAATCTTTCTTAATTGTTATATTGCGAAAGGACTCCTGCTATAACATAGCTAAAAGAATTAGTCTTTAGATATATTTCCTCGTAAAAATCATATTAAGCTAGTATTAGTTTGAAATAAATGGCTTTTTTAGCTTATCAAAAGCTTCTTGCCCTGTTTTTCTTTATTTAAAGGAGACCTTTCTAGTAAGCCTTAAGAGCGGGGCATTTATATTAAAGTAGTTTTTAATAAAGCGTTAATAGAAGTTCGCAAATTAAAGAAAACTATATACTTTATTATTATTTATTAGTGGATTCTATTTTTAAATACCTTTTACTTTCTTAGTGTCTATGTAAAGTCCTTTTCTAGCCTTAATAATAGATTTTAAGTAGTTAGTACTTTGCACAATAAACTTGCATTTATTATTATTAAAAGATAACCTAGCTTTGCCTACTACTTCTAGAACCTTGTTTGTATTACGTTAGTGTTCTTTAAGCGTGCTATTCGCGTAAATTAATATATTGTCTAAGTAGGCTAAGCAAAAGTTGTTGATATATTTGCAAAGTATCTAGTTAATATATTATTAAAAGGTACTAAGAGCGTTTGCTATGCTAAAAGAAGAAACTAGCTATTTGTATAATTAAAATTTTACTTTAAAAGTAGTTTTATACTTATCTTTTATTTTAATTCTAATCTTTTAAAAGGCTGTAGAGACGTTAATTTTTGTAAACCATTTTGCCTTGAGAGTACTGTTAAGCCTCTTTTAGATTAACAGTAAAAGATAAAAGTTTTTATGTAATAGCATTAAAAGATTAATAATTATCGCAGAACTGTAATCCTCTTTTAGGTTTTTTAGAAAATAGAACTAAAGAAGAAGCTGCAGAACTACTAGCTCGAACTTATTTCTTATTTGATAGAGATATAAGCTCTTTGCATAGAACAAAAAGATCTAGTCTACTTATATTGTATAAAGGACTTTAAATAGGTCCTTTTTTTTATCCCTTTGTAACTTAATTTAGTAATTAACATCAGAATTGCGTAGAGATAGTAGTGCAGAAGCAGTTTTTAACTTAAAATTTTAGCTATGTGTTAGTACGCCTTAAAAAGTAGTGCTAAAACATTTAATTTCTTTTTAGAAGCAAGATCCTTTTTAATATCTTAAAAAGAAGTAGTAAAAGTTGAAATTAATTTATCCTTTTTTGTTTATCTAACATAAGAGTAATACGCTGTTGCTTTTATTTGCTCTAACTTTTAGATCTCTAAAATAGGGCAAATTTTAGTGCTTAGTAGTCTAATCTTTTTTCTGAAAAAAGTAAACGTAGATTAACTTTTCAAAAGGACTAATAGTAACTTTTTATTTATTAATCAAAGGTCGTTAAAATGTTAAATTGTATCGAGAGTGGGTAGAAGTAACATAGCTCTAGATAGTATTCTTGTATCTTTTAATTTTAATGTCTAACTTAGTACCTTATTAATAGTTTTAGTTATTTTATAACTTTTATTAATTTGCGCAGAGAAATAGAGATGCACTGTAAATTAGTATTTTTAATAAGTTAGGAGCTGATTAGAAATTATGCAAGGTTTCCTGTATTAATAAAAGTTAAAGCAAAAGTATAACAATTAACTCACATTTTACATTAATTCTATTGCTACTCATATATTTTTTAAAACAAGCTTAACTTCTTGCTAAGTTGTTTGAGCTTACGTGTAGCTCTTGCTAGTAACTTTAAGCAAGAAGTATTCTTTTTTTTTGATTAAAATTTTAGTTTTTTAAAATTTTCTTGCTGCTTCAGCTTTTTTTACTAAGCTTTTCTACTTAAACATTTAGAAACTTTAATATAGTAGTTCTCTTTTTGGGTTTTTTTTACCTTCTCCCTTTTAATACAATTTGCAGCTAAGTGTCCTTTTTGCTCATCACTAAAACAATATTCTTCCTTTATTAGCTTATATAGTTCTAGATTGCTAAACCTGCGTGGCCTAGCTAATTTACTAGTAAACTTAATTTCTTTTATTTAATGTTTTGTAAAAGAAGGAGGAGAAGTGTGTCTTAGTCTATACTTCTTAGGCCTTTTCTAGTCTCCGTTTTTAGAGTATTGTTTCTTAGGCTTGTCCTAGCCTTTAAAGTATTGCTTATTCTATATAAGTACTCTGCAATTTTACTAGACTTGTTCTATTAATTATTTAGGTCTAAAAAAGTAATATTTATAAGCATATTCTCAAGCTTATAAGTTAAGCTTTATTAGAAAAGTATTATCTTTGTATTCTTATTCAAGATGCTGTTTTACCATAGTAACTATATTTAATGTTTTATAATATAAACATAGAAACTTTTAATGCTTTAAAACATTAACTAGAGTTTGTTTTAAGCTTTTTTAGAGCTGTATGGAGATCTAAATATCTATTTAACGAAGTTTAATACATATTTAAAGTTTTAAGCTTTTAATAATTCTATTTAGTTAAAGGTAAGCGGCATTAATGTTACTGCTAAGCCTTTAAGCCTGCTAAAAGCGTAATTGCACATTTTTTCTTCTATGCAAAGTCTTTACAGTTGTTAGCTACCTTAGCAGTAAGCTATTTTTTAAATATTTAGTATATTTTTCTTGTTTTCTTAGAAGCCTCTAAATTAAGCAATTTAAAATGCTTAAGTTGTGCTAGCTGCTAAGATAGTTTTAATGCAGCAAGTAGTACTAGTAGCTAAGTAGGTAGCTGTTCTTATTTTAGTTAAATCTCTTTAAAGCTAAGTTAATAGCCTTTTAAATAAGAAAAGTTTCTTAAATTATAGTTAGAGTTGCTATTTTATCTAGTTTGTTTGCTCTGCAGAGACCTTCTAGAGTGTTCTCTACTTTAGCTCTAGTAACACTATTATAGTATAGTCTTGCTATCTAGACAGCAAAGCTTCTAGATATAATTTTAGCCTATGCTATTGTTGTATATATATAGGTGTACTAAGTAAATTATGCTTTTATTGTATGATTAGCAAGAATTAGTTTTTGAAGCTACTAAAGATATAGTAGGCTTATCTAACAGTTTGTATTACAAAATGTTCTTAGTAAAGTCTTGTATAGCAAAGTATTTTTTAGCACTCTTTATGCTTTTTCTATTCTTAATTCTTTAGTAGATTTAAAACAGCTTAAACTAAAATTAGTAATTTAATTGATTAGAATTTTGTTTAGATATAGCTCTAAGTAGCTTCTTATCTAGATCAAGCTCTAGGTAGCTTCTGTGCGTAAATATAGCTCTGGGCGGCTTCCGTGCGTAGATATAGCTCTAGGCAGCTTCTAATTTAATGTAGTAACGCTATAGAAGGATTAAATCCATATTATAAAGATGCATGAGGTTAACTAAAGATGCAAGACTAATAGTAAATAAATTTAATATAGAACTACAATAGTTGTATAGTAAATTGATTTACTTCTTTGTAAGGCTGAAGCTTAGCGCTAGTTAGTATGCAAAAGTAACTACGTGGCAGCTGCTAATTATAGCAAGAGAAATAGCGCAGAGCTAAAAGAAAGGCTAAGCAGGCTAGGAAAGCAAAAGGGCTAAGCAGAAGAGCTGAGCAGACTAGAAGGGCCAATACGCTAAGCCTACAAAATCTGGGTGCTTACCGCACACCCGGAATATGTGGGATAGCTAGTAAAACGAGGCTTTTGGCCGAGTACTAAAGACATTAGGGCTTCAGCCCTTTACAATTATATCCTAGATCAAAGATACTTACAGAAGCAGAGGCAGGCAGCAGAGGCTACGCAGCAAGAATATAAGGCAATAAGCAAATCGTATGCTTAACAAGTTGTCTTTAATTATAGTAGCTTAACAGCATTTCTTAAGGGCAGCAGTTATTAACAAAAGGCTTCTGTGTAGAAAGCTTTCTAGTAAAAATAACGCTGCTATTAATCTCTTTATCGTAAGCAATAAGGTTTTTCAGCAGTTAAGACTTTGAAGCTTAGTACATCTTATTATTATTTTATTCTTAATAAATAGTTAGTGGGCTAAGTTAGAAGCTTAATAAATTAAAGCCTTACCCTTTTATTTATATTTATAGCTATTAATTAATTAGCAAGATTAGTATTAACTATATAGCAGGTGTAAAACAAGTAGTTGCTACAGCGTAAGCAGCTCTAACTACTTGTCTCGACCAATTAAAACAGTGTTTAGTAAATAAACTGTTTAGCATTTTTTTATGCAGTGCTTATAAGGCAAAATGCAAATATATAACAAATTAGCAGTAATTTTTAAAAAGCTGTAAGGCGCCATTTTTAAAGTTGATAAAGGCGCGGTGCACTTAGTAAACAGATTAATAAGCGTATGTAGCCTATTGCTGTTCCTATATTGCTATTTACGCGTTGCTGCTTAAGCAGTAAGTTACTGTAACTTTACTTTAGCTCGTAAAGAGCCTTACCTTTGCGCTAAGTTAATTGCTTGGTTAAGCTTTTATGCAGATTAGAATTTAAATAAAAGCTTAATAACACACTTAATTTAAAAGTAAGTTAGTTAGTTTTTAAGTAAAGCTATTAAAAGTGTTGCAATGCTTATACAAATTAATAGGCAGTAGCAACTAACTTTTATTATTAAAAAAATCAGCTGCTTGCTATATTTAATTGTTAAACAAACTTTAGCGCGTGAAATCCTTATGCTTAGCACTGTTCTTACATTGCTGGCGCAGGCTCTCTAAGCGACGCTCACACTCATTGCTGTTAGGGGTGGACTACACTAGAAAGATTAGCAACTGATTAGTAAGAGAACAATAGGACAACACTGCTTACTATGCTAGTAGTAGTAGTGCGGTAGAAATTAAGAAGGCTTAGTAATTAATATTATAGTAAGGCTAAGGACAAAGGTTTTGGAGGGGCAGCAGACGCGATTAATATCGTTGTGGAAATGGCGCACTGACTAATTACGCGATATTTAGGGTCCATTTAATGTTTTAATATTACTAAGGGCTGCTAGCTCAATCAAAACATTAACAAGCTCAATTAAAACATTAACAAGCAGTAATACTACAACAACAGAGACGTAAGAAGAGGGACTAAAATTACGGAGAGCCCTCTTAATTAACGACCTTGATTTGTTACAATTGCCTAGTTGCTTACAGCTCAGAAGAATAGTATCTCACTAACCTGGGGGGTGTGTTGGAGTATTGCCATGCGGATTACCCTGGTGATCAGGTGATCCTGGTAAGCTGAACACGTGACGACCGCGCTAGCGCCTATATATATGGGCCAGATCGTCTCATGTCCTTTCGATAGTTATTGGACACTTAGTTGTGGCACTTAGTTGATCAATATACTCATTTCACTCCACTGATCAAGCCATTGCTCCTTCTCAGCTCCTACAAAATTAATAACGTCAAAGGCTTCTTTGCATGCTAAGATAAAGTTCTGCTACAAAAAAACAACAAAGAGCTTTTACAACAACAAAAGTAATAACAGTAGTAGAAAAGTGTGAAGATCGTCCGAAGATGATCTAGGGTTAGTTCTCGGGAATGAGTGAGTGCAATGGACGGTTGGTGTACTAGCACGATTAGAAGATTGATGTAATAGTACGAGGGTGTGTTAGCACGTTTAGTAGAGCAACATAATAACACAAGGTTTAAGAATTAAGTAGCAATCCTTAAATTGATACTTAAGCTGAACACACTAAGCTATAAGTGTTAAGTGCCTAAGCTATATACTAGGCAGTAGCCTTAATAGTCGGAATTGCTTCTAGCAATAGTTAGTAATAGTTATGATTACTCCAAGCAATAGTCCTTAGCGTAGTGATTAGTTATGTGACTTTCTTTAGCCTTTAGCTGCAGAGTCACTTCTCCTTTTCTTAGCTGTGCGTAGTGCTGTTGCGGCATAGTAGCTGGTGTTCCGGCTCTAGGTTGTAACACTATTCTCCTCTTTTTAGGATCTGTCCTTAAATTACTTAACATGTTAGGTGCTTAGCTTATAAGCAGAGTCTGCCTTACGTGTTATTATAAGTTCTTAAAGTTTACTATATTGTCTAATTCTTGTAAATGTCAACTTTGTCTTACTTAAAAAATTCTAAATGCTAATTTTATAGTGGACTTTGCTTGTAAAAAGTGTTTTATTAATAACTAGCCTTATTATATTATGCTAAATTCTTTCTTAAAGTATGCAGAGTGCACTTGTCTAGGCTAAGTATATGTAAATATGTTTAAGGCCTCTTTAAATAAGACTTGCAAAGAGTATTAAGCAAAAGTAAATACAAATATAAAGTTATTGTCTAAAGTAAATGCGCGCTTGCTGTGTAACAAAAAAGTTCTAGCGCAGGCTAATAAGTTTATATACAAGAAAGCGCTTTGCCTTGCGTTGAAGTGAAAAGTAGAAGGTAAAGACGTGAATGCAGAGTCTTTGCATTATCCTGCTGCTTTTATAAGCATAGCTTTTTTGCCTACGGTGTAGGCTACTTTAGGTAATATTAATGCAGCAGATGTATTGCATAGTTGTGCACAATTTTCTATACAGTAGCATATAAGGTATGTAGTTTTCTGTTTTGTTACTATAGTTAAAGGTTTAACTATAGTAGTCAAGTCTTTAACTAGAGACTTTTTTATTTTTAATTCTTTGTTCTAACTAGTTCCCTAGTTTAAACTGCAGTTTTATTATTTTTAGTTTTTTTTTTTTTTTTTTTGCCTGCAGTTGACTAGGTTTGTGTGTAGCTTTTAAGTGTTGTTACTGTCTAGATAGTCTAAATATTAAATTAAGTACTCTATTCTGTTGTTGTGTTTTTAGTGTGCAAGGATTTTCTTAACTTTAAATTTATTCTTTTCTTTTATCTTGTAATGAAAGTTTTTCTAGAGTAGTGTTTCTAGGTCTAGTAGTTCTAACAAGCTAATATAGAATCTTAAGTAGATCTTTATATATAGTAGAAGGTTAAGTGTGTATATAAATAGTCCCTTCTAGTCTAAGATTTAAAATAGTCTTACCTTAATGTTGTTAAGCTCTTTGCTAGGTTGTCTAGTGCGGAGATTCTTTGTAAGCAAATAAACTTTATCTCTTTTCTTTAGCTAAGGTGCTGTTTTTTGTTTCTAGTGAATATATAAAATGCTTTAGCATTAAGCCTTCTTAAGTGTCTTCTTAAGTAACTTGTGTACTGTCTTTAGCTTATTAGCTGTTGTAATAGCTGCTTTTATTTTTAAGCTTAGAAGTGTATTTTAAGCTTAGAAGTGTACCTGTAAAGAGATTTAGGTGTCTTTTATAATTTGTGTAGAATAAAGTTTATTTTGTAGACTCTAAAAGCTTGTTGTTATATGCTATTTATGCTATAGGTAGTAACTGTATCTAATTGTTCTGTTGTTTATTAATATATATTATTAGGTGTGCTTCTATTGTACAATTTGTTTATTTAGTTTGTCAGTCTGTCTGTAGATAGTATACTATTAATAGCTTTCTTTTAATTCTAATTGCGGCGAGTAGTCTTGTCTAAAACTTCAAAGTAAAAAGCTTGTTTCTATTACTAATAATGAACTTTAGTATGCTATAGTGTCTATTAATTAGATTGTTTATAATATTTGCAAGCTATACTGCTATAAAGTCTGTTTAAAAGGCAATATACTCTGCTTGTTTTATAAATTTATTAACTACTACAAGAATTGCGTTGTACAATAAATTAGTAACAGGGTCTTTTAAAACTAATTAACTTCTAACAAATATTATAAAAATATTAAAATACAATGTGTTAAGTAGTTCCATTACTTATATTTCTTTGTACAGTGCGTGTGGACTATACTTGTTTTTTTAATAGTCTGCATATTTAGTAATTAAAGTAGTAACGTTGTATTTAATTTCTAGAAACTTGTAATTTTTTTTAATAAGTTCTATTGTTCTTGTAATACTAGAGTAACTATATACTAAGTTGTCTTACTGTTGTTTAATTATTACTTTTTGCAATTGTTTAAGTATGTTGTGCGTAATTTATAGAACTGCGTTTAGCGTTTTAGCTAGTCCTAGTAATCTATTTTTGTTAACCTTAAGTATTGCAGTAATAG
Organism: Alternaria sp. 'sect. Undifilum'; assembly: GCA_024321975.1. Taxonomy (NCBI): domain Eukaryota; kingdom Fungi; phylum Ascomycota; class Dothideomycetes; order Pleosporales; family Pleosporaceae; genus Alternaria; species Alternaria sp. 'sect. Undifilum'. The sequence continues at coordinate 1,883,114 of JAJJZI010000006.1, forward strand.
TTTGCTTCTTAGTTCCTGCAATATTATGTTTCTAGCTAAGAGCATCTACTTTGCTATTGTCTTTTCTTAGTGTATACACAATCTTAAACTTATATTATTCTAGTTTTTTAACTATAAAACTTAGCATTAGTAAGGTACTTTAGTAGTTGTAAAGGGAAAAGAGTTCTTGTGAATTATAAACATTATAAGTTCTAAGCAGCTTTTAGCGTATATTCTCTATTATTTTAAGTAGGCAATAATATCTAGAAGTTCTTTGTTAGAAAAATTATATCGTTTTTCTGGTCCTAAATACTTATAAAAAAAGTAGGTAATAAAGTACTATTTACTACTATACAGTTAGCTAGTGTATATGCCTAGTGCAAGATCCAATGCGTGAGTTTTAAAGCATAGTAGTTGTCCTGCTTAAAGTATATAAATGTATAGTAGTTTTATGCTTATATTCTTAAGCGTTTAAAAGGCGTTCTCTACTTCTTTACTTTACTTAAAGGGTACTTTTTTCCTTATAAGTCTTGTTAACAGAATAGGAATCTTAAAGTAATTGTTAATAAACTATTAGTTAAAGTTTAAGCATTTTAAGAAGAATTATGTTTTCTTACATGTCTTTAGTTGCAGCTATTTTTTTATTACCTTTATTTTTTTTACCTATCTATACTTCTTATGCCTTCATAATATCTTAAAAAAAGTAGCTTTGTTATCATGAAAGTTGTATTTTTTAAGTTTAAGTTATAAGTTAAACTAGTTTAAGCACTTTAGTACTGTGCAGACATGTTTAACATAATTGCTTAAGTTCTTAAAGAAGACAAGGATGTTATTAAGGTATATAATAACAAACATATCTAAGTATACACTTAATATATTATTAATAAGTTTCTAAAATATTACTATAGCATTTATCAGCCTAAACAGTTTAGTAATGTATATACAATAGCTGTATCTTGTTTAGAACACTGTCTTCTATTCTTTACTTTTCTTAATTCTAATAAAGTAGTATTTATGTTAGAAGTCTAGTGCTGTAAAGACTTTAGCGCAAAATAATTAATTCTAAAGCTTTATAATATTTATTAGTTAGTATTAATTGTTTACTGTAATATCATTTAGTTTCTAATAGTAAACGTACATCTTAGTAGTCTGTTCATTTAGTTTAAATAGGATTAGAATCCTGCTAGCAATATTAAAAGTTTCATATAGCTCTTTAATAAGTCCTTGTCTAGCTTTTTCCTTAATATCTTAAGTTTTATTTTTAATAATTAGTAAATAAGTCTTGAAGGTATTATTTTCACTTCTTCTAATACTATTATATAGTTCTAGGGTTAGTTTCTTAGTAAGGCTTTGCTATCTACTACTTTTATAAGGTAGTATTAAAACTCTTTATACCTTTTTAATTTAGTTAAAGTGACGTGCTTTTTAAAACTCTAACCTAGTAATTTAAGAATGTTCTTCTAATATTTGTTAAGTTAAACTCTTTTATTTTATGGCTGTTTTTAGTCAAAGTTTGCTGTCTTTTAGCAATATTATTAATATTCTTTTTATTTACTATTACAGTTGTAAAATATATAGGCTAGCTTAAAGTCGCAATGAATTCTTAGCACTTAAAAAAGATCATTTTTAACTCTAAGTTAATTTGTAAGTTATATTTTTAGAACTAAAAAAGTCTTAATACAATATTGTAGGTAGCTATTTAAAGACGTTTAAGTTTATCTCTTCTTAGTGTTCTTAGATGCAGAGCATTACTTTAATAACCTTGTAAGTAATAATTGTCTTGCCTAGCATAAAGTATTTATTAGCTATATATTGTAGATAAGATTCTTGTTTCTTTAGTAGTTGTAGACTTGCTACTAACACTACTTAAGCAGAAACCTAATTAGTTTGTATACTAGAATTTACTAATACCTGCATTTAATGTCTGTCAAGCTATACGATAAGGTTAAAAAGCTTAACAAATCATTATTTTAATCTCTCTAGTAGTTCTAAGTATCTAGAGCTTATTTATAAAAAAGACTGTATTCTGAATCTCCAAAACTTCTTAGCACGAATTTTGAAGTTATATTCAATATGAAAGCACGTGTGCTATAAGAGCTAGTTTTAATTTTATATACTCGTTTTGTTTTTATAACTCTTCTGCTGTGTTATACATATCTGCAGAGTGTTTTCTCAATTATGATATTTATAAAAGCAATGACTATAGTATTTATTTTATCTATAAACTACGTATTTGTTGTTTAAATAGTGATACTATAAATACTTATATTTAAGCATTTTTTTTAGTTTCTTAAAAAACTATTCTAATTTATACTTATTTGCGTAGTAGATCGTGCAGCTGTTAGATATATATATTTTATAAATAATTTGTATATTTTAAGTTGTATAACTCTATCTAATACTATATATTTTTAGTATAGCTGCTGTCTTAAACCTTACGATTTTAGCGTGTTGCTTAGAGTTTATTATAAATCTCGTCCTTCTTTGCGTTTAATATATAGTATATTAGCTTATTTCAAGATACTTTAGACTTTTTAGTCTATTTTTATCTTATGTTATTATATCTAGCTTTATTAGTAGTTACTACGAAATTAATTTCTTTCTTCTACAGTTTTTGAAGTAAGTTAGTATACTAGCTGTATTTTTTAAATTTTTTTTTATAATTTTTTGTAAAGATTTTTTTTTAAGTTATTTAAGCTACTTAAGTAAAGCATTAATTTTCTTAAGTAAATTTTTAAGTATTAAGTTTTTTAAAGTTGTAATACTTAGATGTTAACGTCTTACTTGTAAAGGGCTGAAGCCTTGATGTTCCCTAGTACTCGGCCTGTGGCCTTCGTTGGCTTTTCTTACCTCAGCACTACCAGCTGGCTACCAGCTGCACTAGTTACGCTAACTGTCAGCTGACCCGGCAAACCTCTGATAAACCTCGGTTAGTCCTAACCTCGGTTAGTCCTAACCATCCGGGCTGGATATAAAACCTTTACGTAGTCTCTCTATAGTTTTTTATCTAATTTATTTACTGTTTACCTTGCATCTTTGGTCAACCCAACGCACCCTTACAATTGAATTAGATCCTTCTTTAGCTACTTGCGTAGCTACGTTGTACTTGGAAGCCCTCTAGAGCTATATTTAGACGAGAAGCCTGCTAGAGCTATATCTACGCGCGAGATCCTAATTCATTAGACTACTAGTTAATTAGTTGACTGTTTGAATCTACTAAAGGATTAATAGTAAGAGAAGCACTAGAAAGTGCTAAGGGATACTTAGTTGTATAAGTCCCTAAGGCGTTTAAATTTGTTAGATAAGCCTACTAAGCGTAGTAGCCCTAGAAAACAGACGAAGGATAAGCCTACTAAGCGTAGTAGCTCCTACACGAAGGATAAGCCTACTAAGCGTAGTAGCTCCTACACGAAGGATAAGCCTACTAAGCGTAGTAGCACCTACAACGATCCCTGCCGACAATAATAGAGTACTAGCAAGTACCTATAAATATAATAGCAGAACCTTTAGCAGCTTTTTTAGTTGTAAGGATAGTAGAACTATACTAAGATAGTGTTAGTAGACCTAAAGTAGAGACTACTTTAGAAGGTCTTTGTAGAGCGGGTGGCCTAGACGAGATGGTTACTTCTACAAGGATACAGGAAGCCTTTTAAGCTTAGGAGGCTATAGACACAACGCTGCAACGAGAAAGGGAGCCTAGTGTAAAACAACAACCTTAACTACTACCTTAGTTACCTACCCTATTAGCTGCCCTAGGGAATTAACAAGCTTAAACGCCTAGGCGTTTAAAACAAATAGATCCTAATACCTTTAACAGAAATAGAAAGATGTACTAAATCTTTTAACAACAACTTACCGCTAAGGTAGAAAAAAACAAAGAAGATTTTAATATAGAAAAAAAGACTTGCGATTACGCCTTTAGCTAACTAAAAAGCTTAGCTACAACTCTTACCGTGCCTATCCTTAACTAAATAGGGATTTCTAATTTATAGAACTTTAATAAGTTATTAAACTTCTTTACCTAAATGTTTGGCGATCCCTATAGCGCAGAGAGAGCTAAGAACAAGCTCTAGTCTATAAGCTAAGGCAAGAAAAGCATCTGCAAATACATTATAGAATTCTAGGAGTAACTGCTATTATCTAATAGTAGCTTAGACAAGAATACAAGGACAATGCTTTTCTAAAAAAGTCTTATTTAGAAACTTTAAGACAAACTTGTAGGTATTACTTATAAGAATTTAGATAGCCTGCAAAACAAAGCAATAGAGATTACTAATTACCTCTATAGAATAGAGGAGTACTCTAAAGGTAGAGACAACAAGCCTAAGAAGTATAAATCTAGGAGAACTTCTCCTCCTCCTTCTCCTATAAAAAGAGACTAGATAGAAGGGATAGAATACACAGGAAGAACTGCTAAACCTTAATAGTTTAGTAACTAGGAAATAGAATAGTTGTACAAAGAAAGACGCTGTTTTAACTACAAATAGAAGGGCTATCTGTCTACATATTGTACAGAGAATAAGAAATCTTCTAAAAAGGAGAAGAAGACTTTAGTTAAGTTCTCTAACTCTAAGAAAAAGAAAGATAATAAGCTTAGCAAGGGAAGCTTAAATAAGGACTTAGATTTAGAAAAAGACTAGCTCCTGTTCAAAGTCACTAGCAGGAGCCTCTAATAAGTTAAGATAACTTAGTTAAGGAGTAGGCTAAATTTAAAAAGAATATAAGCAATAGAAATACTTTAGAGGCGCTAGTTAAAAGTTATACTTTCGCCTCTATTTTAATTAATACAGACAACCTTGTATACTTGCTTATTAGCTCTTAACTTGTTAAGAATGCTAACTTACAGTGCATTTCTATTTCTTCTAAGAGATTAGAAGGAGTAATAGATAAACCTAGAACTATTAACAAAGTTGCTAAGTTAGACATTAAAATTCAAGGTTATAAGGATACTATTTAGAGTTATATAGCCCCTACATACCTTAGTTACAATTTGATACTTAGACAGCCCTAGATAAATAGAAGAGAGGTTACTATTGCTCCTTCTAAAAAAACTATTTACATCTATTCTTCCATCTAAAGGATGAAGTTACTTAGCACTAAGGATCGCCTTATTAAAAGAGACTAGAGATTAAAAAAATAAGCGCAACAGCTTATTACTCCTATATTAGGCAGGCAAAAAAAGATATGTCTATTTAGACTTTTGCTGCTTCTCTTAAGGATATTAAAAAAGCCCTAGCTCCTAAGAAGAAAGTAGAGGTCTTACTTTTACTCCCTAAGGCTTATAAACACCTAGCTTAGATTTTTAATCTAAAAACTACCTCTATACTACTTCTTTTACGCGGATCTAAAGTAGATTACTAAATTAAACTAAAGAAAGATAATAAAGGCAATAAAAAGGAGGCTCCCTAGGGACCTCTATATAGTATAAGCTGCCTAGAACTTCTAGTATTACAAAAGGAGCTTATTTCTCTACTTAACAAAGGATAGATTAGAGCTAGTAGCTCTCTTGCCTCCTCCCTTGTCCTTTTTACTAAGAAACCTAGAGGAGGATTACGTTTTTACGTTGATTACTAAGCTCTAAACGCTATTACTTTTTTTTTAAGGTGTCAAAGGTGGTGGTTGTAGTTGTAGTCAAAATGGAGTTCTAAAAAAGTGAAAAGCAGCTACCCTCTACTAATCAATCGCGAAAGTCAAAAAAAAAGATTGTGTGTAGTTATTGAGATTCAAACAGTAGGTGGATAAGTTCTGGGAGGAAAGCTTAGACTACTAAGCAATAATTAGGGTTAAAAAATATTTGCTAAGGTACTAAAAAACGACACTAGTTGAAACGTGTCTAACAGCGATTGCCAGCCTATAGCTAACAATAGGATTACAGTAGGATTGCAACATAATGCGATAGAGGAGGGAAAGGACACATACGTACTGCAGCAGGATCCTATAATACTTTATAAAGCCGCTGCTGCTCACCTACTACTTCTTACCTTCTAAACAGCACTGCATACAAACAATTTGCATATAATATACTATAATAGCGTGTAACCTCTGTAGTAAGCATCTTCTTATTCTAGGCTCTCTTCTAAAAAAAGCATCTTTTGCTACTATTTACTTAGCACCTAGTCTAGTCTAACTTAAACTGCTTATGCAGACACCTAAATTTATTAAGTAACTTAAAACTTAACTACCTAGCTAGACTTCTAAGTTTATAAAAATCTTAAATAAGTCCCTTATCTGTAATATCCCTATATATAAAAAGATTGTTAAGCCCTAATTTAGCTGGTTGTGCAAGGAATACACAATCTCTAAAGTATTTACTAATACTAGCGCAGTACTTAAGATCTATTACTTTAGCATCTCCCTCTTCTTGTTTATTATACAAGAGCTAAGTATAGAGACTAGAACCTAGCTTAAATAGCTATTGCAAGACGTTAAATTAGCAATAGAGAAGAAAAAGGGATAAAAAGAAGAGTAAGCTTTCTATTATCGCGTTTATAGGTTAGTATGCAAGGCGATAATAGTGTTACTGCTTTACTTTATCTAGGAGCGCCTAGTAGTAAAGCAACAAGAATAGGCAGAATAAAGCACGTTAAGTTAGAAGGCAATTTACGTCTTTATCTTGCTTTTCTCTGTTTCTGTCTAAACATACGACACACTAATTGCGTGCTAGTAATACTAAACAAGGGGGCATAAGGTCTAATACCTATTGTTAGCAATAAATCTTTTTTTTTACTAAAAAGGTGTCTACAAAATGTGTGGTCACATTAAAAGGTTGTCTTAAAAGGCCGAAGCCACTAAACGCTATTACAAAAAAAGATTGTTATCCTTTACTTTTGATTTAGGAAACTCTTAACAATATTACAAAAGCTAAATAGTTTACAAAGATAAACATTTCTGCAGCTTTCTACAAGATTAAGATTAATATAGGAGATAAGAAGAAAATAGCTTTTTGCACTAGATTTAGGTTATATAAATAGCTAGTTACTCTATTTAGTATAGCAAACGCTTTAGTACTTTTTAACGCTATATTAATTAGACTTTCTGCGAATATATTAACAATTTTTGCTTAGCCTACCTAGACGACGTTTTGATATATTCAAACAGCTTACTTAAGGATTACTAAATTAATACAAATAAGGTCCTAGAAGCTATGGGTAAGGCTAGATTACCTTTAGATATCTAGAAATGCGAATAAACGTACAGAGTATAAAATACCTAAGATTTATTATTAAAGTAGGAAAAGGACTTTAAATAGATTATAATAAAGTAAAAGTAATTAGAGATTAGTAAGCACCTATAAACTTTAAAGAAGTACATAGTTTTCTTAGTTTTGTAAACTTTTATAAACAAATTAGTAAGAGTTACTTAGAAATAGTAGCTCTTCTTTTAAGGCTTACTAGTAACATCTTCTTTTAATAGGGAAAAACTAAGCAAAAAGCTTTTAAAAAGCTAAAGGAGTTATTTATTACTAAACTAGTACTAGCTTAATAGGATCCTGACAGAGAAAAAATCCTAGAAATAGACTCTTTTAGATATGTAGTAGCAGGAGTCCTCTTACAATATAATAATAAAGAAAGCCTACGCCTAGTAGCTTATTATTTAAAAAAGATAACTAGCACGCAAAGCAATTACAAAATACATAATAAGGAATTACTAGTAGTTATTTCCTGCTTATCTAAGTAGGATGCTATGCTACAATCTTTAAAGAAGTTTATAGTTATTATAGACTATAAAAACCTAAAATATTTTAGCAGGCCTAGATAGCTTAGTAAGAGACAAATAAGATAGACTTAATTTCTAGGAAAGTTTCCTAACATAGAAATATCCTATAGGCCTAGAGTTAATAACTCTAGGGCTAATGCCTTATCTAGGAGACAACAAGATATGCTAGTAAACAACTAGGATACTAAGATTTCTAGAAGATTTCTATAAGTATTTAAACCTACAACTGCAGCTACTAACAAAGAACTAGAAGAAAAAGAGGTGCTTAGAACCTTTAGCTACAACAGCTATCTAGCAGCAATACTAGAATTACCCTAGGAATAATTAAATCTAGAAGATTAATAAAATAAAGCTAAAAAAGAGAATAAAACCTACTAAATAGCCTAGAAAGCTGTAAGGGATAGTAAATAACGATTTTCTACAGCTTTAGATCTTAAAATTTCTATTTCTAAATACTAACTAGATGATTCTAGAAACCTCCTATACTAAGATAGAAAATAGGTACCTAATAATAAACCTCTAAGAACTAGAATTATCTACAAAATCTACATTTCTAGAGCTTTAGGCTATCTAGGAAGGAATATTACCTATTAAGCTATTGCAAAAGAATACTTTTAGCCCTCTATTAGCAAAAGTATTAGAAGATATATAAGGAACTGCTTAGTGTGTAGAAGAACAAAACTCTAGAGAGACAGCCTATAAGGCTTACTAAAACCCTTGCCTATACTAAAGTAAATATAGAAAGAAATTTCTATAGATTTTATTATAGGGTTATTAGAAAGTAAAGGCTATAAAAACCTTATAGTAGTTATAGATAAGCTTAGTAAGGACGTTGTCTTAATAGGCCTTAAGGACATTATTATAGAAAGTGTTACTAAAACTTTGATTAACTCTGTTGTAGCTTACTATTAGTTACTAAACTATATTACTTTAGATAGAGGTATATAGTTTATTAACTATCTTTAGATTAAGCTTTGCAAGTTATTAGAAATTAAGCAACGCTTATCTTCTAGATACTATCCTAAAACTAACAGTTCTATAGAGAGAATAAACTCTATAGTATAGGCTTATCTATAAGCCTTCTGTAATTAGGATTAAACAAATTAGAAAAGCAACCTAGGGATAGCTAAGATTGCAGTTATAGCAAGGCAAGCTTAGTCTACTAAAATGTCTCCTTTCTTCCTACAACATAGCTATAAGGTAGATCCCCTACAAATTGCACCTAAGCACAGTTCTTAATAACAACTTCTAAGGAGAATATAAGAGGATTATTAAAAAGTAGAAAATATTATAAATAAGCTACGACAAAGTATTAAGCTTGCATAAGCTATAAGAGGGGAAATCTAACAAGAATAAGAAAGGCAGGCAAATAAGAGAAGGCACTAATTACTTTAGCTTAAAATAGGCAATAAGGTATAGTTAAAACTAGGTAACTACTACAAAATAAAAAGGCCTAGCAGAAAACTTAACTAGAAGAAACTTAAGTACACGGTACTTAAGGTTCTTAGACTAAACGCAGTTAAATTAAATACTCCTAGCTAGATTTACCTAGTATTTAATGTTAATAACCTTAGACTAGCGTCCTCAGACCCTCTACTAAGCCAGCTAATAGACGACAATAAACCTCAACTAATTAAGATAGAGGATAGAGAAGAATACCTAGTAGAGACCCTATTAGAGGAAAGAAGAAAAGGAAAAAAAAGCAGTACTTAGTCAAATAGTTAGGATATCTAAATTTAACCTAGGAACTAGCTGTTAATCTAAAAGATACAGAAGCCCTAGAAGAGAAGAACACTAGGTAATAAGATTACTACCCCTACTATTTTTTAAGAGGGGGGTATTGTAAAGGGCTAAAGCCTTAATGTTCTCTAGTACTTAGCCTATAGCCTTTGTTAGCTTTTCTTACCTCAGCATTAGCACCTTAGCACTAGCTACTAACTATCAGCTAACCCGGCGACCTCTAATAACCTTAGTTAGTCCTGACCTTGGTTAGTCCTAACTACCCGGATTAGATATAAAAACCCACGTAGTCTCTCTATAGTTCTATATCTAATTTATTCACCTTCTACTGTTACCTTGCATCTTTGGTTAATCCAACGCACCCTTACAGGATTCACCCAGTATTTAATGTTAATAACCTTAGACTAGCGTCCTCAGACCCTCTACCAAGCCAGCCAATAGACGACAATGAACCTCTACCAATTGAGACAGAGGATGGAGAAGAATACCTAGTAGAGACCCTATTAGAGGAAAGAGGAAAAGGAAAAAAAAAGCAGTACTTAGTTAAATAGTTAGGATATCTAGATCTAACCTAGGAACCAGCTGTTAATCTGAAAGATACGGAAGCCCTAGAAGAGAAGAACACTAAGTAACAAGATTACTACCCCTACTATTTTTTTAGGAGGGGGGTATTGTAAAGGGCTGAAGCCTTGATGTTCTCTAGTACTTGGCCTGTGGCCTTCGTTGGCTTTTCTTACCTCAGCATTAGCACCTTAGCACTAGCTACTAACTATCAGCCGCACTAGTTACGCTAACTGTCAGCTAACCCGGCGACCTCTAATAACCTTAGTTAGTCCTGACCTTGGTTAGTCCTAACTACCCGGATTGGATATAAAAACCCACGTAGTCTCTCTATAGTTCTGTATCTAATTCATTCACCTTCTACTGTTACCTTGTATCTTTGGTCAATCCAACGCACCCTTACATAATCTACTCTCATCTTTAGTAGGCAGGCCTTCCTTACTACTTAAGATACTAAATAGATTACTTTTAAGGTCTTTAGTAGTTAACTATATATCTAAATCTACTTTTCCCTAAATAGGCGAGAGGTCTTAATCCTCTTTTAGATTAACTAGCTCGCTATTATAAAGGATCTCTATAATCTTAATTACTTAATCTCTTAGCAGCTCTTCTTTGCAATCTCCTTTATAGAATTAATATTTATTAAAAGTTATATTATAGGTAGTAATTACCTAATTAAGTATTAGTACTTATATATAGTATATGTTAGAGGGTTAATAACTAACTAAATAACTAATATAGCAGTAAGAATTAACTTTAAATCCTTAAGAATTACGCCTAGCTGCCTTCTCCTTATTTAAAGGATAAGCTTAGTAGCTATAGGTATAGATTCTACTCTAGTCTAGGCGTAGATTAGCAGTCTAGTATCTTATCTTAGGTAGTTAATAATATTAGAAATATTTCCTAAACTATTCTTTAAGTACCTAGTTAAGAGATTAGTAGCTATAGATCTTAGTAGGGCTTATTTTATGTAAGTTGGCCGCTGTATTTATAATTACTAGCTAAAGCTTAGCTAGTAGATTAGCGCTTATGCGCATCTTAATAGCCTTTGTAATTAGCTCTTAACTAGCTCTCTCTACTAAGCCATTAGGCTTATAAGTATATAGCAGTGGCGTCTTAATTATAATTCTTTTCTCTATAGCCTATTCCTTATATTTTAATTGCCCTCTCTAAGGCAATATAGCAGTGTTATTATTTTAATAAATCTTTACAATTTTTTACTAATATTTCCTCTTAATCTTTACAGCAAAGCCTTTAATTACAGGCATAATATTATTTAGTGTTTTTAACTAGATATTGTAATTATATAGCTTGCCTAAGTAGTCCTCCTTAATAATTAAAGCCTATTTCTTAAGTAGCTAACTAGTTAGGAAATTAAATAGATCCTATAAGATCTTATAAAAAGGTTATAGTAATCTCTTTCTTAGTTACTAAAAGATTACTTGTAAGGCATAAGCAGTTGCGTAGTATTTACATTCTAATAGCTTCTTACTACTAATTTTAACATTCTGCGTTAAGTAAACTAAGGCTTTAATAGCTTATTGTCCTAGGTGTTCTAATTATTAATGCTATAGGTCCTAATTACTAGTAGGTAACTAAGGTTTCCTTAATCACGCTACAGCGTTTACAAGTAGTAGTTAAGCAAGGTAATAAGTACGTTGCTTATATTTAATTAATAAGAGATTAGAGTAACACTTAAGGTTAATTAAGACAACGTTCTTCTTAATTATTCTAAATTATAAAGTGTAATTATATTCTAAGTACTAAATGCCTTCCTGCTTAAGCTGTAATTCTAATACAATATTAATATAGAACCTTAGTATAACTTTAACGTTAGTAAGTAGAAGATTAGCTATCTTAGGGCTAGCCTTACTATGCAGGACGTTCTTAAGCAGCCTGTCTCTTATACTATTAACTAGTATAATTTAAGTGCCTGCCTTAACAGTCTTGTCCTTAGCGTATTCGCTAAAGGTGCCTAGTACTATGTAATTTATAGTATTAACTAGGTAGACTGCTAATCTACTATCTATAATTATGCAGAGGGACAGGGCATAAGGGGTAAAAGCTACGCTAAACATATTTAGTCTAATTTCCTTAATAAGGTCCTTTAGATTAATTAATGCTAAAACTAATAAGCTAGAGTAGGATCTACTTAACTTATTAGCAGCTAATCTACTAGTGCTAGCCTTCTAGCCTTCCTTCTTAATTTAGGTCTATAAAGTTGCCTATTTATTACTATTCTATTGTTTAAGGATCTTCTTTTTGTTATTATCTAACAGCTTAATTAGTATACTACTAGGAGAGTTTAATCTAGTAACTATAGTTCAAAGTTAACAGTAGTTACGCAGTGTCTAGAAGTACTTACTTATAAGCTCTTTACTAGCCTTGTATAAGTAAAGGTGTAATTACCTACTACTCTTATTTAACTTATTAGCGCTTATAGATTATTAAGCTAATTTTAATCTAAATTTAGTTTAGAACACTGCGTGTCCTTTTTCTTTTAAAGAGGTAATTAACTAATCTTGTAACAAAACACTAACAATCTTTCCTAGATTATTAAGGGTTAATTAAGCTTTTCTAAGTGCTATTGCTTATGCTAGCTTATTGCGCTTTTTGTAAGACTAGTCTAGTGTAATTTTAGTGCCTAAGGTGTCTAAAAAAATAGGAATTACTAACAGCCTAATAACCTTAGGAAGAAAGTAGATTCTTGCTTGTTAATATAGTAGCTGCTACTTAGTAAACTATCGCTTAGGGCCTATTTATCCCTAGCAAGCCTTATTAAGGTGTAATTTGTATTACGTCCTAATTAAATACTAAGTATTCTAATCTATAGGTGCAAGATCTTCTTTTAGGATTTTTACTAAGGCTTAAAGGCTAGTAAGGTTTTAAGTAATTATACTTATTAAAGTATTTAAAAGCAGGTCTAGATAGATAGTCTTGCTAATCTAGTCCTTGATATTAGTAATCTTAGCAACTTTTGTTATCTATTAAGTAGCTTATACCTTGTACTTATTAACTAGCTTGTTGTAATTATTCTTTTTATACTTAGTATTAAGTAATTAAGCCTTATATTTGTGTTAAGTAATCTTATAGTCTTCTTGTATTTAAGCGCTAGCGCTAGGTAATAGAGCAACTAGCTACTTAATATCCTTAGGCAGTTCTAGATACTGTGGCTCCTAGTGATCTATTAAGGGTACGTCTAGGAGATTAGGATTAACCTAATTCTAGATGTCTTTCTCTAAGCAGTATAGCCTTAATAGAGCAAACTAGGTTAGCTAGTCTAATTAAGCCTTAAGGATTACCCCTAAGGCGACAAGCGGTGTATTAGTAAGGTCTATCTTAAGATAAAATGCTTTGTGTAGGATCGCGACGTAGGTTATTATTAAAGTAATAACAAATTAATTAGTTAGTTAGTAGGTAGCTAAATAGCTTATATTAGAAAGAGGTTAATTGTATAATTAATAAGAGAGGTACAACAGCAGCAGTAATCTGCTAGCTATGCTGTAGGAGAATAGAGGAGAGTAAAATGCTAATTAAATAGTTAACCTTACAGCTTGCTTATTGCGCAGTAGGAATTAAAACTAGAATTAAGCGGCTAGGCTTATAACTGTAGGAGCTGTAAAGGAGCAATTGCTTAATTAGGAGGAGTGGAATAAGTGTATTAATTAACTAAGTGCTATAACAAAGTGGTCAATAACTACTTAAAAGGAATAAGACGATCTAGCCCGTATATATAGGCGCTAGCGCGATCGTCAGGTGTTCAGCTTACCAGGATCACCTGCTCAACAGGGTGACCCGCATGTTGCGCATGTCAATACCCCAACAAAAAGGCTCTAATTACCTTAGCTTAAAATAGGCGATAGGGTATAGTTAAAACTAGGCAACTACTACAAAATAAAAAGGCCTAGCAGGAAACTTAACTAGAACAACCTTAAGTACACAGTACTTAAGGTTATTAGACTAAATGCAGTTAAATTATATACTCCTAGCTAGATTTACCTAGTATTTAATGTTAATAACCTTAGACTAGCGTCCTCAGACCCTCTACTAAGCCAGCTAATAGACGACAATAAACCTCTACTAATTAAGACAGAGGATAGTGAAGAATACCTAGTAGAGACCCTATTAGAAGAAAAAGGAAAAGGAAGAAAAAAGCAGTACTTAGTTAAATAGTTAAGATATCTCAATCTAACCTAGGAACTAGCTATTAATCTAGAGGATTCGGAAGCCCTAGAAGAGTAGAACTCTAGGTAACAAGATTACTACTCCTACTATATTATTAGGAGGGGGGTATTGTAAAGGGCTATAGCTTTAATGTTCCCTAGTACTCAGCCTGTGGCCTTCGTTGGCTTTTCTTACCTCAGCATTAGCAGCTGACTACCAGCTGCACTAGTTACGCTAACTGTCAGCTGACCTAGCAAACCTCTGATAAACCTCAGTTAGTCCTAACCTCGGTTAGTCCTAACCATCCGGGTTGGATATAAAACCTTTACGTAGTCTCTCTATAGTTCTTTATCTAATTCATTCACTGTTTACCTTGCATCTTTGGTCAACCCAACGCACCCTTACATTACTTAGTTAGTATAGTAAAGAGTTTCTATATTACTAATAGAATTGTTTCTTTGATATGTGCTACTAGTTCTTCCTATGTAATTAGCGTAGAGGGCTAGTAGCTCTCTTAAAACCTAGCTATCTTGCTATACTTAGGTTAGTTAACTAGGGATGCTTCTATTTCTCTATTAAGCATTATTTTAAAGATATTATTGTTTCAGGCTTCCTCTATAGTAATTATAATAAGTTTATTTAGACTTTTAATAGTTGCCTGATCCTATCCTTGGACTGTAAGAGTAGAATAGGTAATAATGTTCTATTCTTCCTTCAAATTTTTATTAAGTACTACACAGTAAATAACATTTAGTTTTTAAGTTACTTTGCTTTAGCTCTAGTAGTCCCATGTTACGACCGTAGACTAGAGCGGGGCACCGCCACCTCAAGTACCGACACAGCGATAAATAAGGACTAGAGATTAGGTGACAAGGCGTCACGTGACTAGTCCTAAAGTCCTAGAAGTCCTTAGTAGACTGTAGGATGTCTAGGACTCTGACACAACTTAGAATCTCTAAGACTCCTTATATATATAGTTTTAGGCACTAAACCCTTATAGCTTAGTATGTTTAACTTATATGTTAATTTAAAGATTATTACTTAATTCTTAAACCTTGTATTATTACATTGTTCTACTTAACGTGCTAACACACCTCTTATACTATTATATTAATTTTCTAATTATGCTAGTACACTAACCGTCTATTGCACTTACTTATTTCTATGAACTAACTATAGCTTATCTGTAGACAATCTTCACAACTTAAACACCTTTATAATAAGTAATACTGCTATAGACACCCTTGCTAATTCCTACAAAAAAGGAACTACAAGCTGCGCTAATTAACCTAATGTTTATTATAGTAATAATAGTAAGCTTAAGGCTTAGCTTCTTAGGATTAACACATACTTTTGTATTAATAAAAAACAGGAATAAGGACAATAATAAGGTTGTTCTAGCCACTACCTACATTAAACGAGATGCAGAAAAGTAGGTTAACTTAACCTTTTAACGCTACTTAAATAATTTTATTTTAAATGCCAACCTTACCGCCCTAGTTACAGACTAGGACGCCAATAAAGTTAAAATGCAAGAAATTTTCTTACTTTTTAAAGAATTTTTTGTTACAGAGTAGAAAATTTAATGACTACAATAAACTAAATCTGCTGCTAACTACATAACTAAGTTTTAGTAGTACAAGAAGGTTATTAAATAAGACAACAACACTTTAATGCAGTTATGCTAACAAGGTCTAAAAGTCACTATACGCAAAAAAACTTATAAGAAGTAAATCTAGCTTTAACACGCTTTATAAACTTATAACTAAAGCTATTTAAGTAGATAATAAACTTTATAAACTTGGATTATAAGAACAATTATTTGCACAGGGAATTTATGCATCTAAAACCACAGACGCTTAACTGCGTGAGTTATTTTAATACTTATACTCTAACTAAAGACGTTAGCAAAACTATTTACCTGGAACCCTAAAATTTGATGCAACTAATAGCTATAAGCTAATACACTTAAACAACATTAACAAGAAACTATAAAAGTAAGAAAAGTAATAAGAAGGTTTCTTATTACAACTGTAGCAAAAAAAAGTTATATAAAACAAGACAGCTGGAGCTAAAGCAAAGTAACTTAACAACTAAATGTTATTTACTGTGTAGGACCTAATACTAATCTAGAAGAAGAATAGAACGTTATTACCTAATTTACTATTATAGTCTTAGAACAGGACTTAGATACTATTTATATTTTAAATAAACTTATTATAGTTACTGTGAAAAAAGCTTTATATTACAATATTCCAAAGACAATGCTAGATAAAAGTATTAAAGCAACCTGAGTAGACAAAACTAAGTATAGCAAGATAGCTAAGTTTTAAGAAAGCTACTAGCTCTCTACGCTAATAACATAGGAAGAACTAGTAGCATATAATAAAAAAACAGTTCTACTAGCTATACAGAAACTCTTTACTATACTTAATAAGAAAATATTAGTATATAAGTATTATAACTTTGAGAAACTTGATATTGAAGAAATCCAGTAAAAAAAAATTACGCTCTACTACAGTAGCTTAAATTACTTGAATTTCTTTTTTACAGAACCTTTGAAAAAACTATTTAAAAAATATAGCTGGTATACTAACTTTCTAAAAAAACTGCAGAAGAAGAAAATTACTTTAGTAGTAACTATTAATAAAGCTATACACAATAACTTTGTATTAAAATAAACTTAGAGTACTAAAGTATTTTAAAATAAACCTACGTAACAGCTCTTAAGTGAATAAAAATATTTATAACAAACTTTATGTAACACGCTAAAAGTATAAGGCTTAAGACAGTAGCTGCGCTATACATATATACTATTAGACAGACTTATACAACCTAGAACATACAAAATATTTATAAACTATATATATATATAATAGCTGCACTATTTACTACTTAAATAAGTATTAATCAAAATAGTGTTTTAAAAAACTAAAGGGAAAGCTTAAATATAAGCACTTATAGTATAATTGTCTAAACAATAAACACGCAGTTTATATATAAAACAAATAACATTCTTATACCTCCATAAATTTTATAATATAAAAAAGAATTTACAAATACATATAAAGCAGCAGGGGAATTATAAAACAAAACTAGTATTTAGAAGTGCAACTAGCTCTTAGAGCACACGTGCTTGAATATTGAGTATAATTTACATATTATTGCTAAATAGTTCTACAAATTTAGTATATAGTCTTTTTTATATAAATACTTTATACACTTAAAACTTTTAAAAAAATTAATGCAATAAATTTTCGGTGCCTGCTTAAGCTTATAGTAAAGCTTAACAAATAGTAAATACAGGCATTAGTAAATTCTAGTGCATAGGCGAATTATATTTCTGCTTAAGTAGTATTAGCAGCAGGCCTATAACTACTAAAATAACAAGCATCTTATCTACTACAGATAGCTAATATATAACCTATGCTAGGCAAGACAACTATTACTTACAAAGTTACTAGAGTAATGCTCTGCATTTAAGAACACTAGAAAGAGATAAATTTAGACGTTTTTAGACTAGGTACCTACAACATGATATTAAGACTTCTTTACTTACAAAAACATAACTTACAAGTAAACAAAAAGTTAAGAAAGTCTTTATATAAGTGCTGTAAATTACACCTAACTATAAGCTGGCCTATGCATCTAACAAATAAAATAATAAATAATAAAAAAAGATTAATAATATTGCTAAAAGACAGCAAGCCTTAACTAAGAACAGCCTTAAGACAAAAAGGTTTAAATTAACAAATACAAAAAGGATATTTTTAAATAATGGAGTGTGGGAGCTGAAAAGGAGCAATTGCTTGATCAGGAGGAGTGGAATGAGTGTATTAATCAACTAAGTGCCACAACAAAGTGTCCAATAACTACTGAAGATGAATAAGACGATCTGGCCCGTATATATAGGCGCTAGCGCGATCGTCAGGTGTTCAGCTTACTAGGATCACCAGATCAACAGGGTGATCCGCATGTTATAAGTCAGCTATTAAGCGTGGGCACGGTGCTAGAACAGAATATTGCCGAAAACGTCAAAATAAGCGCCTAAAGAAGAAATGTGTCTCTACAACCAACAGAAGTAAGTTCCAAAATATTTCAAATAACTTAAAAGTTACTTTACTATAAAAAGTATATTTCTTGTATTTTATATTGCTTTTAGAAAGCTTACTAATCAATCTAAAGGCCGAGATATTTCTATCTAAGTTTAGGGAGCAACTTAGATAGGAGGAAGATCAGAATAAGTAGTAATTAGGACGCCTAAAACTACTATATCCTTTAGCAATACAAACTATATTAGTGAGATTCTAATACTAGTAGTAAAACTTACTATTCAAAAAGGTAATTTAAGTATACTAATTTCTCTTATTCTAAGTCCTATAAATTTAAACTTTACTTATATATTTGATATCTTTTATAATACTTTTAATCGCCTTACTAACTATTGTATAGGGTAGAAGTTTCAGCAGGATAATGCCAAGATGTTTAAAACTCTAGAAATTTTATCTTAGTTTTTTAGAAATAAAGTAGCACTTTTTGAGCATCCTGTTTAAAGTCCGGATTTCAATTCTATTAAAAACGTTTAGGCCTTATTTAAAAACGCTTTAACTAAAAGGCCTACTTTATCATTAGGCGTAGGTAATAACAAAAAGAGTATAGCAAAGTTTATAGATGCTAGATTTAGAAAGTGGGATTTAATACCGCAACAGGCGATAGATAACTGTATTTTATCTTTACCTAGGCGTTATCAGGACGTTAAAGAAGATAAAGGCTGGTACATTAAGTATTAGTAATCAACATTAGCTTTTATGATAAAAAAAACGCTTTAATTAATCACTTCTTCTCTAACAATTCCAATATAATTAAAGTAATAGAAGTTAAGTACAAAAACTAACAAAATAACAATAGAAACTTGTAGCTATCTTGATACTGTCAATAAACTACTATGATTTATTGTATTTGTGTAACGATTTTTGAGTGCTCATTTTCAGTGCAATAAACTGCCAGGAAGATGCTGACCAAGCTGCTTACTAAGTAGTCTAACTTCAAGAGGAAGTTGTTGGCTTTCCAAATCACTAACTCTTTTTAGACTAGCTTCTCTTGTTCAATAGTTATTGACAATAGTAAACTATAGCTTTTTCGATTGGTTTTTCTTTCTGTCACCCCTATGTATCGATACTATAATTATACCCACGTACAACCTAGTGTTATTTGTTGTTTAACTAAGACAAAGTATATTAGTTTTTACTAAAAAACATATTACTAAATTCTAAAAATAACTTGAACTAATTAGCTAATAATAAAGGCATTCGTAAAAGTATAAAGGTATTTATTCTACTAAACTACTTCTTTAACAAGAATAAATCACTCTATTGTATACTAAAACGCTTACCTGGATACATAAAAAAATTAGTTAAAGTTATAAACACACATTAAGAAATAGAAGAAAGAAAAAACACTGCTATTAAGAAAGGCGAGCGCTGTTAATTTAAAGCTTCCATGTATAAATGCGTACAAAACTAGCCTAAGCTAGGGAAGTACTATATACACTTTACTTCTGTTGCTAATACATGCATTAATAACCAGCAAATCTTTCAAGAAGAGGTAAGCATTTTCTTTTTTTAAAGTCTACTACAAACTAAAAAAAAGCAAATATATACTGTATACTTTCTACCCTAAATAAAGATTATTGGACGCATACAAACTAAAAGAGATCTATTCTTTTCTTGAATTATACTACAAGAAAATGACTAGCTTAGATAAGATTTATCAGCTAGAACAAGGAGGCACTAATGCCAAAATGCGCTAGATTATGCTGTCTAACTAGCGCGCAACCTTTACTCCTAAGAAAGTAAAAGAAGCAGCAATTAAGATTAGCAAAGCACATAAAAAGACAAGCATGCTAGCATATATTAACTAAAAAGTCAAAGACTTTATGAAGAATTTAGGCGACTTAAAGCTTAGACTATTGACTAATAATATGCTTATAGCTTATTCTAAAACTAAGAAACCCTTAAAAAAACTTACTAATTATACATATTGTATTACACATGTAACTAATACTAAACTTTCTAGTAAACGAAATAACAGTTCCTTTATTACTAACACTGAAAAGAGATTCTCTAACAAGACAAGTGCAGTATACTTAAAAAATATCAAAATAAACAATTTTGATTATATAAATTATATTGTAGAACACATGCTTAAGAATGGTAAGCTATAGTATGCCCTAAAGCGGATATAATAGGTTAGTTTCAACTAGGATATTGCGGCTAAGATAGAGACATACTACTTTAGTCTACTACATAAGCGTTTATAAAAAATCTTAGAATAAATACTATTGAACTAAGTCGTTTTATATTTAAAGGCAAAAATTAGATAGTTCTATAAAGTTACAAATAACATACTTAATTAACTAGCCTCTAGTGTAATACTGAAGAAAATTACTAAAAGAAACTCTTAACTAGGCTTAAAGTTTAGAGGGAAAGCCTCTAGTTCTGCAAATATAGCAACAAGTTTAACAAACTAAAGTTACTACAATAAGGTTTTCTAGCAGTTCTAACAGTTTAAGAAACAATTGTACAGCCCTACTACAGACAAATACAATAATAAGCTTAATAATATTAATGCTGCTAATATTATACCAGAAGGCAGAAAAAATGTCTTGCATAGCATCTTTGAGTTAAATGCAGCTACGCGCTTAAAGGGCAAAAGCCCTGCCCTCTACTAAGATATTACTTGTGTTCGGAATAAAGAGATAAAGAAACAAGGAAAGTAAAGCAAGAATAAAAATACCTAGAAAAGAGATATAATAATATAAGGTAATGCTATTATTCTTAAATTGCAGCCTATAGATATGCAGTTTAAGCAGGAAGAAACATAAATTAATATACTCTTTGCAAGTTAGCCTTAAAATACACTATATACAATTATTAGACTGCCATATTTATCTTAGCAAGACAAGAACCTATTAGTAGATCTAAAACACTTACAGCAAGAACCCAAAAAAAGCTATAAAATTTATAAATGCTAAACTTAATTTTAAGTTAAAGGGAAGAATACAAGGGCAGCTATATTGCATTGCAACTGCCCTACTAAGAAAAGAAGTACAGGGAGTTACTGTATCAGACCTAATAGAACAAAACAACATTCAAAAACAGCTGCGCAAGCTTTTAGATAACAATATTAATGTTGCGGATAGTTTAATTACTCTAAACATTATAATCAGTAGAGATTTTACAGATTTTAGCTGTAATTTAGCGCACCTAGAATCTGTTCAAGCTGCTGATTAGCTGAACCAACGCACGGACCTACAACACCCCACTAATAACACTCTGCTAGTAACACTGCCTACTGAGAGCTTGCATTGCAATGCAATAAATGTGTATTAATTAAATGCGCAAACTTGTCACAAGCTGCGTAAAAAAAGTAACTTATCGATTTTCAAGGTGTCAAAGGTGGTAGTTGTTGTTGTAGACAAATTCGGGTTTCCAAAAAAGTAAAAAGCAGCTTCCCTCTACTAATACGTCGCAAAAGTCAAGAAAAAAGATTGTGAGTAGTTAACAAGATTTAAATAGTAAGTAGATAAGTTCTAAAAGGAAAGCTTAGACCACGAAGAAATAATTAGAGTTAAAAAAATTTGCTAAGGTACCAAAAAACAACACTAGTTGAAACGTGTCTAACAGCAATTGCCAGCCTATAGCTGGCAATAGAATTACAGTAGAATTGCAATAGGATTACAATATAATGCAATAAAGGAAAGAAAGAACACGTATGTACTACAGCAGGAGCCTGTAATACTTTATAGAGCTGAAGCTGCTACATCTTACTTACTGCTTCTTACCTTTTAAACAGCACTGTATACAAATAATTCGCATATAATACACTGCACTACAATATAGCGTGCAACCTCTATAGCAAGCATCTTCTTATTCTAAGCTCTTTTTTTTAAAAAGCATTGTTTGCCACTATTTACTTAGTACCTAATTTAGTCTAACTTAAAATGCTTATTCTAACACTTAAATTTATTATGTATTTTAAAACTTAACTACTTAGCAAGACTTCTAAGTTTATAAAATTCTAAACTAGTTTCTTATCTGCAATATCTTTTTATATAAAAAAATCATTAAGCTCTAATATAGCTTTTTGTAGAAAGAATACACTATTCTCAAAGTATTTGCTAATACTAGCACAGTACTTTAAATTGATTACTTTAGCATTTTTTTCTTATTTATTGTGCAGGGGCAAAGTACAAAAACTAGAACTTAGCTTATACAGCTATTGTAAAATGTTAAATAAGCAATAAAGACGAAAAAGGTAGAAAAAGAGAAGTAGACTTTCTTTTGTTGCGTTTATAAGTTAGCAAGCAAAGGAATAATAGTGTTGCTACTTTGCTTTATCTAGGAGCGTCTAGTAGTAAAGCAACAAAAATATGCAAAATAAAGCGCATAAAGTTAGGGGCAATTCGCGTTTTTGTCTTGCTTTTTTTGTTTCTGTCTTAACATGCGACATACTAATTGCGTGCTGGTAATGCTAAACAAGGGGGCGTAAGCCTAGATAACTGTTGTTAGCAATAAATCTTTTTTTACCAAAAACGTATCTACAAAATGTGTGGTTAAATTAAAAGGTTGTCTCAAAAGGCTGAAGCCAAAAAGTAACTTATAAATAGATAAGTTAGACAGTATACCTACTAAAGAAGTCTAAGAGGTTTTATAAAGCAATAGGCAAGTCTTTGCTTAAATAGACCTGCTAAAATGCTAAGTTATTATAAACGTCAACTCCTTAAAATGCTTAATTAACACTAGAGCACAAATATATGTCTCAAGACTCAGTGCTGCACAAACAATAAAAATACTGTATAAAACAATAGAACACAAACTAGGGCAGCTATCTTCTAGTGTTACCTTAGCTAATAGGACACATAATCTGATTGTTAGGACTGCGTTTAATATACTAATACAAATAGGGACAGTCACTATTAAAACCACGTTCAGAATTATTGCTAACGTTACTAGATCTGTAATTCTAGAAGGACCTTAGTGTGCATGCGCGAGAATAGTAATACAGTATACTGCATTTAAACAAATTCAGTGCTGAGTTTTCTCTAAAAAAAAGTACTAGAAACATAGTCTTCGTTGCATCCAACCCATCTCTAAGTTACCCTGCGCAGATAATTAGGAATAAAGCCTCTAATAATAATTTAGACAAAAAAACAGCGGGTAATATTTAAGTGCATGTGATTACTAACACAACAGACAACAAATCGCGTACAGCTGCTGTAAAATGAATACAGAAAGCTGCATAGTTAGATTTAACAGCTAGATTTAGCAATTTTAACATGCTGTATACAGACAACAATAAAAGTAACTAGCTAGTTTAGATAAACTAAGTGTTTGCACATACAGATAGACAGTCTAAGAATTCTACAAGAAACTAAAGACTTAGTAAATTTTTAATTTTGTGCGAACTTAATTGTTGACTGTTGTAAGACAGACTGCTTGAATTTACCTAAAAGCGCAATCATCTTTACACAATGTACTAGACTATAAACAAGAGAGTTTAACCTAATAATATTTCTTAGCAGGAGATACTTATAGAATTAAAACAAGAAAACTGGAAAAGAAAGCAAAAGAACAACAACTCTTTTGAAGAAGCATTTATAATCCTAGCAAAATTATCTGTTTAAACCTAGATATGATGCTTTTTCTTAAAAAAACAAGGCTTACTTGTGAAGGGCTAAAGCCCCGTAGTGTCTAATTGGTACTTGGCCTGTAGCCTTCTTTGATGTTCTTCCTTCTTCGCTTGGCAGCTAGCGCCAAGCTCGCTTAGACCCTACTAAGGAGTTAACACAAAACTCTTTACGTAGCATCTTTAGCTTTTTATTAATTTTATTACTGTTTTTCTTCCATTTTTAGTCAACCTAACGCACCCTTACAATTAAATTCACTCCTTCTATAGCGCTGCTACGTTAAATTAGAGGCCCTCTAGAGCTATATCTAGACAAGAAGCTAGCTAGAGCTATATTCACGCCTAAGATTCTAATTAATACTTAGCTAGACTTTTAAGTTTTTGAAAATATTTAATTAGTTTTTTATCTGCAATATTTCTATATACAAAAATATTGTTAAGCTTTAATTTAGCTAGTTGTGCAAAAAATACATAATATTTAAAGTATTTACTAATACTAGCGCAGTACTTCAGATTAATTGCTTTAGTATGTAATTTTTCTTATTGGTTTTGTAAGAGCTAAGTACAGAGACTAGCACTTAGCTAAAATAGCTATTGCAAGATGTTAAATAAGCAATAAAGAAGAAAGAAGCAGGAAAGGAAAAGTTAGTTTTCTATTGTCACGTTTATAGGTTAGCAAGAAAAGCAAATATAGTATTGCTGCTTTTTTTATTTCAGAGCGCCTAGCAGTCAAGTAATAAAGATAGGAAAATAAGGCGCATTAATTTAGAAGACAATTTACGTCTTTATTTACATTTCTTTGTTTCTGTCTAAACATACGACAATCTAATTGCGTGCCAGTAATGCTAAATAAGAGGGCGTGAGCCTAGATACTTATTATTAGCAATAAATTTTTTTTACTAAAAAGGTGTCTACAAAATGTGTAGTCACATCAAAAGGTTTTCTTAAAAGGCTGAAGCCATATCCCTTTATAGTACCTTTATTCTCTTTATATAATATAGTTTAGTAGTATTAAAGTAGTGTAAAGTTCTTTTTCGAATTTTTCCATTCTTAAAGTGCATTTATATATTTTATATTGAAGGCTAGTTTCCATATTATTTCTTAGTATCTTACATATTTAACTGAGTATCCTTTTTGTCTTTCTGTGCTTTTCTCTTCTAATAATCGTTTTACCAAGTACTCTTTTTTGCTATTAAGTTTAATTAATAAAGGCTTGTTGTTGTCTTATAGCTAGCTAAGCAGAAGGTCTAAAGATATTATTTTAAGGTTATTAACATTCAATACTAAGTGTATTCTTCTAGGCGTGTCTAGCTTAACACCTTATAGTTTAACTTCTTTAAGTACTATATATTTTAAGTTCTTCTAGTTAAGTTTTCTACAAAGTTTTTATTATTTTGTAATGACTTTTTAGTTTTAACTAAACTTTGTTACCTACTTAAAGCTAAAGTAATTGTTTTTTTAAATTTGTTAACTTACTGTCCTTACTCTTGTTGTAATTCTGCTAAAGTAGCTTAAGGTAACTTTACACTTTACTAGAGTTGATTGATAGATTAATAACATTTTCTGCCTTCTTGTAGTCTTTTCATATTCTCCTTTCTGAAGGTTCGTTTTGAGGTCTATATCTAATTATCATTTCAAATTGTTTCTTTTAATTTTATATTATAGAATTAAAGGCAACATTTTAGTTGACTGTGCTTGTCTTGCTATAATTCAAATTTTGCTTTTCCAAAGATACTTTTCTAGTTTGTTTAATTATAGTTGCAAAGAGCTTGTAGGTTAGCTTATACTATAAAAGTTATTGATTTTATAGAGCTGTTAGTGTTGAAGTAATCTTTAGAAGATAAAGGTTGTTTAATTTCAAGTAGTTTGCAAAGCTAGGTCTAAAAGTCGCTTATAAAAAATACTCCTCTGTTAAAGGTAGTACAATTTAGTAACTAGCAGTAGGCTACTAGAAAACTAGTAAATGCATTAGTATTATTTCCCGCAGTCATATTTATAAAGCTTATTAGAACTACGTTCTTGCTTAGTTTTTTAGTAACTACTATTAAGTTTATACAAAATTTGCTTTCTTGTAACTTTGTAATCAATATTATTATGATCTCTTTTAAAATATGATTAGGAATTAGCAAAGGCTTTAACAAGCCTTGCAAGCTAGTTTTTTATAGATTTGTTTTTTTACATACTAAGCAGTTTTATATATATTGCTTAACTATTCAGCTAATAGAGAGCTAAAACTACTCTCTTATTGCTAATTAACAAGTAAAGTTTCTTCTAGGGTGTTTTAAAGCTCTAGAATAATAAATTTTGTAAATAATTTTAGTGCATAAATGTTAGCTGTCTTGTACTTATTTTTAGCCTTAGTAAAGCAGGTTCCTTAAATTGTCTAGTTAGCATTTAGCTATAAAAAGCTTAAAGTCTAGTGGTGTTAAAAATTAGTATTCACCTTCTTCCACTGCTCTTAAGGCTAGTTAGTAAGTTTTGTCTTTTTCTTTAGCTTTGATTTCAAGCTTTAAAAGGTCAAATTGTTCTTAAGGTATAGCTAGTATAACAGCTAAGTAGCTGTTGCAGCTTAAAGTTCTAAACGTCTCTTCTTTCTTTATATCTTTTTAAGTTATTATATTAAATAGACTAAAAACTTATTAAAACTGTTTTTGAGTTGAAGCAATCAAACTATTTGTAAGAATATTTTATGATTTTCAAATTAGAGTATTAGCTGTAAAGTTCTCAACTTTAGGTCTGTAAGAGATTTCTATTTAGAAAACTTTTTAAAAAAACTAAGCTTATCGTATTTGCCATTTACTAAGTTCTCAAAGCTTTTTAAAATACTTTAAGTTTTTGTAATTTATTATAATTAAAAATTTCTCCAAAAAACGTAGCATAGTGTCTTATTTAATTGAGAAGTAAATAACTGCAAGTAGTTCTTCATTGTGTATCTTATAGTTGCTCTAAGCGCTAGTTATTTTTTATAAATAGTACGCTACTAGGCGTAAGCTTTCTTCATTATTGTATTGCAAAAGTACCCCAGATAATGCGTAACTAGAGGAAGTAGTTTCAAGAACTGTTTCTTTATTAGAATCTTATTAAGGTAGTATTGAATTTATAATTAATAGCTATTTTAGCTTGTTAAAAGCTTCTTTTTCTGTCTTCTCGTACCAAAAGAAGACGTTCCTAGTAGGTCTTAAAACTAGAGCTACTTTTTTAAGTAGTTTTTAATAAAACGCTAGTAGGTGTTTTTAAATTTAAGAAAACTAAATACATCTTTAAAAATTTTTAGTGCTTCCTACTCTTGAAAAGCCTCTTCTTTTTTAGAGTTTATTCTAAGTCCTTTTATAGCTTTGATAATAAATTCAAAGTCCTTAGTATTCTTTAACTATTCTTTAAGCACCTAGTTAGGAAATTAGTAGCTATAAATTTTAGTAAAGCTTATTTTAGGTAGGTAAGCTGCTGCATCTACAATTACTAGCTAAAGCTTAGCTAGTAGATTAGCGCTCGTGCGTATTTTAATAGCCTTTATTATTAGATCTTGTATAGCTCTTTTTGCTAAGCTATTAGGCTTATAAGTGTAAAGCAGTAATATTTTTGTTGCAATCTTTTTATTTATTACCTATTTTTCATATCTTAATTGCCCTCTTCAAGGCAGTGTAGCAGTATTGTTATTTTAATAGATTTCTACAATCTCCCACTAATATGCCTCCTTAATTCTTATAGCAAAACCTTAAATTACTAGCATAATATTATTAAGAGTCGAAACTTAATCTCATAATTATACAACTTGCCTAAGTAATTCTTTTTAATAATTTTTACTTTCTTTAAATAGCTAACTAGTGAGAAAATCAAATATATTTTATAGGATTTTATAAAAAATTTGTAGTAATCTTCTCTTTAGCTGTTATAGAATTACTTATAAGGCGTATGATGCTGCGCAAGAATTACATTTTAATCGCTTTTTACTAGTAATTTAAATGTTTTGTGCTAAGCAAACTAAAGCTTAAATAGCATGTTGTTTTAAGTACCTTAATTGTTAGTGCTAGAAGTCTTTATCACTAGTATGCAACTAAGGTTTCCTTAATTATGCTAAAGCATTTACAAGCAGTATTCAAGTAGTTCAATAAGAAACTTGCTTATATTTAATAAATAAGAAACTAATGTAATACTTAAAGTTTATGAAAACAATGTTATCTTATAAAGATTTCATATTACATAGTGTAATTATATTCTAAATACTAAATGCATGCCTGCTTGAGCCGTGCTTCTAAGATAATATTAACAAAGAATCTTAGTTTAACGTTAAAATTAATAAGCAAAAAATTAGCTGTCTTAAGGCTAGCCCTGCTATACAAGACGTTCTTAAGCAGCCTGATTTTTATTTTAGTAACTAGAATAGATTAAGTGCCTGCTTTAACTAGCTGGTCCTTAGTATATTTACAAAAGGTGCCTAGTACTAGGTAATTTACTGTGTTAACTAAGTAGACTACTACTCTACTATCTATAATTGTACAAAAAGACAATGTTTAAGAAGTAAAAGCTGCCCTAAATATGTTTAGTTTAATTTCTTTAATAAAGTCCTTTAAGTAAATGAGTGCTGAAACTGATACGCTAAGGTAGAATCTACTTAACTTATTAATAGCTAATCTGCTAGTGCTAATCTTCTAGCCTTACTTCTTCATTTAAGTCCACAGGGTTACCTATTTATTGCTATTTTATTGCTTAAACATTTTTCATTTTTTCATTGTCTATTAGCGTAATTAGTATATTGCTAAAAGAGCACAATTTAATAACTGCAATTTAAAGTTAGTAGTAGTTATATAGTATTTAGAAGTGCTTACTTATAAGCCTTTTATTAGCCTTGTAGGGGCTAAAGTATAGTTACTCACTACTTTTATTGAACATTAAGTTGTTAGCGCTTATGAATTTTTAAGCTGTTTTTAATTTGGATCTAGTTTAAAACACTTTATATCTTTTTCCTTTTAAAACAGTAATTAACTTATTCTGCAGTAAAATACTAAAAGTCATTCATGGATTATGAAAAGTTGATTAAGCTCTACTAAATGCTATTGCTTGTGCTAGCTTATTGCGCTTCTCGCGCAACTAGTCTAATACGATCATAATGTTAGAACTAGGGGGCCTTCTAGGCCAGGCCGGATCAGTCTAGAATAGCTAATATCAGATCTAGCTTAGTCTAAAATTGCTAAGGTTAGATTCAGCCTTGTAAGTCTAAATAGGTTAGATAACTCTAGATTATCCTTGTGTAAGTAGAGATAAGATATCGTCGTTAAGACAGCATTAATTTGTTTCTTTTCCACAGGCAATATATTATGTTTTCTTTATTTTTAGCATTCTGTATCTTTATTTAGTTTTAAGCCTTATATTTGAATTCATGTTTTGTAGATACGCTTCTACTATACCGTAAGTGCTTAATCCACTTATATAAATAGTCGCGCTTGTACCCTTGCTAACAATCAAAAAGAATTAGCTGCCTTAAAAACTTAAGAGATAAGATTAATGGAACTAGCACCTATTCTGAAAGAAGAACAAGAACAGGCACATAAGAACTAAAAAATAAACCAAAAAAGTAACGTATTCTAAATATTAATTGCGCTATAACGATCATATACACATTAAAAAAGCAAAGATAGCTTAAAAAAGCTACTCTGAACTAAAAGTTAGCATTCCTGCGCGCATAAAATAAAGGACAACTAAGATAATATAGGTTAGCTAAGCTTAAAAAATTATAAAACAAATTAACTCTAAGAGACTTAAGCGCACTGAATAAAAATTACGAAATTAAAGCTTGAATTCAAAAAACTAACTTTACTTTGTTAACTAGTTTTCTATAGTTAGAGCTAATCTATATGTTCTGAGAAACTAGATGTGTGTAATATAATTAAAGAAAAAAATGATAAGTTATACTTTCCCTGTATACTATGCAGTTTTATAACAAAAACTCTGGAAATCAACTTTGAAATGATATATAGTTTAGGGCTATTAAAAATACTGGTGTATGCGCATTAAACTGCAGAAAGAAAAAAGTTACTTTCTTAAATATTGAAATAAGGAAATTTAGAAGAAGTAATGTTAAACTCTTTTAGATTACCTTAGAAGTGCAAGCAATAAGCTTATAACTGCTTAAAACAATTTTATTAACGCCTAAATAGGAATTTTACCGACTTATACAACTACATAAACCTATTATAAGAAAAACTAAGCTTAGATTGTTCACTTGATATTCAAATTTTAGAATATACTACAGCACTACGTAAAAATATTCAAAAAAGTCTTTTTCTGCTTTTAGTAAACCAACAGGCTTTATTGCGATTGAAAAATATGAAAACTTTATTTACTAGTAAAAAGCTTGAATAAGAAAATTAAAACTACAGGACTTGAACAAAAAAGAAAAAGCATTTTGAAACTAAAAAATGTAAAAAGATGTAAAAAAACTTTTAAAAGCGCTAAGCGCTAAAGAGTAGGCTTTAATAGCCTAAATTCAAGTAAATAAGGCAAGAAAAGAGCTAGAAAAAATTACACTTCATAGTATTATAAGTACAAGAAACTTAGTTATTACAAGTCTAACTACTGTAAGCTAAGTAAGCTTAAAAATACAATAGACAGTGCTAATATACTTAAGTAAATAAAAGACTAAAAGCAAAAAAACTTAAGTTTTACTTTGCTACCTACAGTACTCTTTATTAAGAGAATAAGAACTTAGGCACTTTACGTAAAGTAAACTTACTCAAGCTAGTTGTAAGGGTGCGTTGGTTTAACTAAAGATGCAAGGTAACAGTAGAAGGTGAATAAATTAGATACAGAACTATAGAGAGACTACGTAGGTTTTTATATCCAATCCGGATAGTTAGGACTAACCAAGGTTAGGACTAACTAAGGTTATTAGAGGTCGCCGGGTTAGCTGATAGTTAGTAGCTAGTGCTAAGGTGCTAATGCTGAGGTAAGAAAAGCTAACAAAGGCTATAGGCTAAGTACTAGAGAACATTAAGGCTTTAGCCCTTTACAATACCCCCCTCTTAAAAAATAGTAGGGGTAGTAATCTTATTACCTAGTGTTCTTCTCTTCTAGGGCTTCTGTATCTTTTAGATTAACAGCTAGTTCCTAGGTTAAATTTAGATATCCTAACTATTTGACTAAGTACTGCTTTTTTTTCCTTTTCTTCTTTCCTCTAATAGGGTCTCTACTAGGTATTCTTCTCTATCCTCTATCTTAATTAGTTGAGGTTTATTGTCGTCTATTAGCTGGCTTAGTAGAGGGTCTGAGGACGCTAGTCTAAGGTTATTAACATTAAATACTAGGTAAATCTAGCTAGGAGTATTTAATTTAACTGCGTT
This sequence comes from Alternaria sp. 'sect. Undifilum', assembly GCA_024321975.1. Lineage (NCBI taxonomy): Eukaryota > Fungi > Ascomycota > Dothideomycetes > Pleosporales > Pleosporaceae > Alternaria > Alternaria sp. 'sect. Undifilum'. Next base: position 1,914,298 of record JAJJZI010000006.1, read on the forward strand.
TAGTCTAAGAACCTTAAGTACCGTGTACTTAAGTTTCTTCTAGTTAAGTTTTCTGCTAGGCCTTTTTATTTTGTAGTAGTTACCTAGTTTTAACTATACCTTATTGCCTATTTTAAGCTAAAGTAATTAGTGCCTTCTCTTATTTGCCTGCCTTTCTTATTCTTGTTAGATTTCCCCTCTTATAGCTTATGCAAGCTTAATACTTTGTCGTAGCTTATTTATAATATTTTCTACTTTTTAATAATCCTCTTATATTCTCCTTAGAAGTTGTTATTAAGAACTGTGCTTAGGTGCAATTTGTAGGGGATCTACCTTATAGCTATGTTGTAGGAAGAAAGGAGACATTTTAGTAGACTAAGCTTGCCTTGCTATAACTGCAATCTTAGCTATCCCTAGGTTGCTTTTCTAATTTGTTTAATCCTAATTACAGAAGGCTTATAGATAAGCCTATACTATAGAGTTTATTCTCTCTATAGAACTGTTAGTTTTAGGATAGTATCTAGAAGATAAGCGTTGCTTAATTTCTAATAACTTGCAAAGCTTAATCTAAAGATAGTTAATAAACTATATACCTCTATCTAAAGTAATATAGTTTAGTAACTAATAGTAAGCTACAACAGAGTTAATCAAAGTTTTAGTAACACTTTCTATAATAATGTCCTTAAGGCCTATTAAGACAACGTCCTTACTAAGCTTATCTATAACTACTATAAGGTTTGTACAGCCTTTGCTTTCTAGTAACCCTATAATAAAATTTATAGAAATTTCTTTCTATATTTGCTCTAGTATAAGTAAGGGTTTTAATAAGCCTTATAGGCTGTCTCTCTAGAGTTTTGTTCTACTACACACTAAGCAGTTCCTTATATATCTTCTAATACTTTTGCTAATAGAGGGCTAAAAGTATTCTTTTGCAATAGCTTAATAGGTAATATTCCTTCCTAGATAGCCTAAAGCTCTAGAACTGTAGATTTTGTAGATAATTCTAGTTCTTAGAGGTTTATTATTAGGTACCTATTTTTAATTTTAGTATAGAAGGTTTCTAGAATTGTCTAGTTAGCTTTTAGAAATAGAAAGTTTAAGATCTAAAGCTGTAGGAAATCGTTGTTTACTATCCTTTATAGCTTTCTAGGCTATTTAGTAAGTTCTATCCTCTTTTTTAGCTTTATCCTATAGATCTTCCAGATCTAATTGCTTCTAGGGTAATTCTAGTACTACTGCTAGATAGCTGTTGCAGCTAAAGGTTCTAAGCACCTTTTCTTTTTCTAGTTCTTTGTTAGTAGCTGCAGTTGTAGGTTTAAATACTTATAGAAATCTTCTAGAAATCTTAGTATCCTAGTTGTTTACTAGCATATCTTGTTGTCTCCTAGATAAGGCGTTAGCCCTAGAGTTATTAACTCTAAGCCTGTAGGATATTTTTATATTAGGAAACTTTCCCAGAAATTAAGCCTATTTTATTTGTCTCTTGCTAAGCTGTCTAGGCCCTCTAAGATATTTAAAGTTTTTATAGTCTATAATAACTATAAACTTCTTTAAAAATTGTAGCATAGCGTCCTACTTTAATAAGCAGGAGATAACCACTAGTAATTCTTTATTATGTATCTTGTAATTGCTTTGCGTGCTAGTTATCTTTTTTAAATAATAAGCTACTAGGCGTAGGCTTCTTTTATTATTGTATTGTAAGAGGACTCCTGCTACTACATATCTAGAAGAGTCTGTTTCTAGAATTATTTCTCTGTTAGGATCCTATTAAGGTAGTACTAGCTTAGTAATAAATAACTTCTTAAGCTTATTAAAAGCCTTTTACTTAGTTTTTCCCTATTAAAAGGAGATGTTACTAGTAAGCCTTAAAAGAGGAGCTACTATCTCTAAGTAGTTCTTAATAAATTATTAATAGAAGTTTGTAAAACTAAGAAAACTGTATACTTCTTTAACGTTTATAGGCGCCTGCTAATCTCTAATTGCTTTTACTTTCTTAAGGTCTATTTAAAGTCCTTTTCTAGCCTTAATAATAAATTTAAGGTATTTTGTACTCTATATATTAAATTTGCATTTCTAGATATCTAAAGGTAATCTAGCCTTGCCTATAGCTTCTAAAACCTTATTTGTATTATATTAGTGTTCTTTAAGCGTGCTATTAGTGTAAATTAATACGTCGTCTAGGTAGGCTAAGCAAAAATTGTTAATATACTTACAAAGGGTCTAATTAATATAGCGTTAAAAGGTACTAGGAGCGTTTGCTATACTAAATAGAGTAACTAGCTACTTATATAACCTAAATCTAGTATAAAAAACTATTTTCTACTTATCTCCTACATTAATCCTAATCTTATAGAAAGCTGCAGAAACGTTAATCTTTGTAAACTATTTAGCTTTTGCAATATTATTAAAGGTTTCCTAAATTAAAGATAAAGAATAACAATCTTTCTTTATAATAGCGTTTAGGGCTTAGTAATTAATGTAGAAACGTAATCCTCCTCTAGGTTTCTTAGCAAAAAAGATAGAGGAGGAGGTAGAAGAGCTACTAGCTCTAATCTATCTTTTACTAAGTAGAGAAATAAGCTCCTTTTGTAATACTAGGAGTTCTAGGCGGCTTATACTGTATAGAGGTCCTTAGGGAGCCTCTTTTTCTTTACCTTTATTATCTTTCTCTAGTTTAATGCGGTAATCTACTTTAAATCTGCGTAAAGGAGGTAGTACAGAAGCAGTTTTTAGATTAAAAATCTAAGCTAGGTGTTAATAAGCCTTAGAAAGTAAAGGTAGGACCTCTACTTTCTTCTTAGAAGCTAGGACTTTTTTAATATCTTTAAGAGAAGCAGTAAAAGTCTAAATAGACTTATCCTTTTTTACCTGCCTAATATAGGAGTAATAAGCTGTTACGCTTATTTGTTTTAATCTCTAGTCTCCTTTAATAGGGCGATTCTTAGTGCTAAGTAACTTAATTCTTTAGCTAGAAGAATAGATGTAAATTATTTTTCTAGAAGGAGCAATAGTAACCTCTCTTCTATTTATCTAGGGCCGTCTAAGTATTAAATTATTACTAGGGTGTGTAGGGGCTATATAACCCTAAATAGTATCCTTATAGCCTTTAATATTAATGCCTAACCTAGCAACTTTGTTAATAGTTCTAAGTTTATCTATAACTCCTTCTAATCTTCTAGGAGAAATAGAAATGCACTGTAAGTTAGCGTTCTTAATAAGGTAAAGGCTAATAAGCGAGTATACAAGGTTTCCTGTATTAATTAAAGTAGAGGCGAAAGTGTAACAATTTACTAGCGCCTCTAAAGTAATTCTATTGCTACTTATATTCTTTTTAAAGTTTGCCTACTCCTTAACTAAGTTGTCCTAACTTATTAGAGGCTCCTGCTAGTATCTTTAAACAGGAGCTACTTTTTTGCTAAATCTAAGTCTTTATTTAAGCTTCCCTTGCTAAGCTTATTATTTTTCTTAGAGTTAGAAGACTTAACTAAAGTCTTTTTCTCCTTTTTAGAAAATCTCTTATTCTCTATATAATATGCAGACAGATAGCCTTTTTGTTTACAGTTAAAACAGCGTCTTTCTCTATACAACTATTCTAGCTCCTAGTTACTAAACTATTAAGGTTTAGCAGTTCTTCCTGTATATTCTATCCCCTCTATCTAGTCTCCTTTTAAAAGCTGTATATTCTATCCCCTCTATTAATCAGTCGCAAAAGTCAAAAAAGATTGTGTGTAGTCGACGAAATTCGAACGGTGAGTGGATGAGGTCCACGCGCTAAGCGCTCGGAGCAGAAAAGCTCAGACCACCGAGCGAAATCAGGGTCAAAAAATTTGCTGAAGGTACCAAAAAACGACACCAATTGAAACGTGTTCAACGGCGATTGCCAGCCTATGGCTGGCAACAAGATTGCGATGGAGGTGGAGGAGGTGGAGGTGGAGGAGGGTAAGGACACGTACGTTACCGCAGCGGGAGCCTGCAATACTTCATAAACGCTCCCTGCCTGCTGCTTCTCACCTTCAGGATTTCCCACACCACACGGTACCGCATACGAACGATACAATGCTCGGACTGTTCTTCTCCCCATTCGACACGAAGACCGATGGCTCACATCGAGTGAAGTTAGACCTCACCAGGTCACCATACGAGAAGCTATGGTGGTGGATCACATCTAAATCCTTATAGGTAATACCTACAAGTTTATCTTAAAGTTTCTAAATAAGGCTTTTTTAGAAAAGCATTATCCTTGTATCCTCGTCTAAACTACTATTACATAATAGTAGTTGTTCCTAGAATTCTATAATGTATTTGCGTATACTTTTCTTACCTTAGCTTATAGACTAGAGCTTGTTCTTAGCTCTCTCTGCACTGTAGGGATCTCTAAACATATAATTAAAAAAGTTTAATAGCTTATTAAAGTTCTATAATTTAGAAATCCCTATTTAGTTAAGAAAAGGCAGGGTAAGAGTTACAGCTAAGCCTTTTAGTTAACTAAAGGCGTAGTTACAAGTCCTTTTATTTGTGTTAAAATCTTCCTTATTGTTCTCTACCTTAGCGGTAAGCTATTGTTAAAAGATTTAGTACATCTTTTTGTTTCTGTTAAAGGTATTAGGATCTAGTTGTTTAAAACGCCTAGGCGTTTGTTAATATCCTAGGGCAGCTAATAGAGTAGGTAACTAAGGTGGAGGTTGTTCTACCTTAGGTTCCCTTTGTTGTAGCGTGCTTATAGCCTCCTAAGCTTAAAAGGCTTCCTGTATCCTTGTAGAAGCAGCCATCTTATCTAGGCCACCTGCTCTACAAAGACCTTCTAAAGTAGTTTCTACTTTAGGTCTACTAACACTATCTTAGTGTAGTTCTGCTATCCTTACAGCTAAGAGAGCTGCTAAGAGTTCTGCTAAGAGTTCTGCTATTGTATTTGTAGGTACTCTATATTGTTGACAGAAATCGTTATAGGTGCTACCATGCTTAGTAGGCTTATCCTTTTTGTGTAGGGGCTACTACGCTTAGTAGGCTTATCCTTTTCGTGTAGGGGCTACTACGCTTAGTAGGCTTATCCTTCGTCTGTTTTCTAGGGCTACTACGCTTAGTAGGCTTATCCAACGAATTTAAACGCCTTAGGGACTTATACAACTAAGTATCCCTTAGCACTTTTAATCTAGTGCTTCTTCTGTTAATCCTTTAGTGGATTTAAACAGTCAACTAATTAACCAGCGCTCTAATTAATTAGATTCTCGCGCGTAGATATAGCTCTAGCTGGCTTCTCGTCTAGATATAGCTCTAGAGGGCTCCCAAGTATGACGTAGCTACGCGAGTAGCTAAAGAAGGATCTAACTTAATTGTAAGGGTGCGTTGGTTTGACTAAAGATGCAAGGTAAACAGTAAATAAATTAGATACAGAACTATAGAGAGACTACGTGGGTTTTTATATCCAATCCAGATAGTTAGGACTAACTAAGGTTAGGACTAACTAAGGTTATCAGAGGTCGCTAGGTCAGCTAACAGTTAGCGTAACTAGTGCGGCCGATAGTCAGCAGCTAGTGCTGAGGTGCTAATGCTGAGGTAAGAAAAGCCAACGAAGGCCACAGGCCGAGTACTAGAGAACATCAAGGCTTCAGCCCTTTACACTAGTACGCTTTATAAATATAAGGTGTATAGTTAAGGAATTAAAGCTTATAAAAGCTAGAGTAGACAAAGGCCCAAAACTAAACTTTATGTCTACTATGCTAGTAAAAAAGCAAGACTTGCCTATTTATTCATTACTTAGCTTATTAGTTGAAGGGGTAAATAAAGGCAAGCTTACTATTTAAAGTACAACCAAGGCAAATGTAACTATTATAAATTTACAAAAACGTGTAAGAATACAACGTATTTTATTCATAGTATTATACTTAAAACAGTACTTAATTCTATTTAACCTACAGTAGATTAACTTTTGTAACTTAAAAATAAGTTTTACAATAAGATAAATACTTTTTTAATGTAGAATGTCTTAAAACTTAAGCAGTTCTTAAAAAGTTAGTATAAAAAATGCTAAAACATTTAACAAAAAATATGTGTAATTTAACAGCACACATATATACGTGTATAATATATAAATAAAGTAATGGCTTCAGCCTTTTAAAACAACCCTTTGATATGACTACACATTTTGAAGACACTTTTTTAGTAATAAAAAACGATTTATTGCTAACAACAGGTATCTAGGCTTATGCCCTCTTGTTTAGCTTTACTAGCACGTAATTAGTATGTCGCATGTTTAGAAAGAATCAAAGAAAAGCAAGACAAAGACGCAAATTGTCTCTTAACTTAAAGCACTCTATCTTGCCTATGCTGCTTATGCTGCTTATACTACCTACTTATATTAAGGCTTTACTTCTCAGTACGCTTAGACAAATTAAAGAAGTAGCACTATTATTACCTTGCTTTCTAACTTATATATGCGACAATAGAACGCCTACTTCTTTATTTCTACCTTTTTCTTCTTTATTACTATTTTAACGTTATGCAACAGCTAGTCTAACTAGTTTATTATCTTTTTACTTAGCCTATGTATAATAAATAAGAAGAAAGAAGTGCTAAAGTAGAGCATTTTAAGTACTTTACTAGTATTAACAAGCAATCTGTAGATCTTATATATTTTTTTCAACTAGCTAAGCTAAGGCTTAATTCTCTTTTTATATATAGAAGTATTACAAATTCTAGAGTTGTTTATAAAATATATAATTGCATTGTCCTAAAGAGGCTAAGTTTATAAATACTTAATAAACTTAAGTGTTTACATAATTAGTTTGAGCTAGACTAGTTTAGAGGCTAAGTGTATAACAGGAAAGCTTCTTGTCTTTAGATAAGAGTTAAAGTTAAGAATAAATTTAGTATAGAAGTTATATGCTATATCGCAGTGTAGTATATTGTATACAATTTTTTTTATACAGTGCTGTTTATAAGGTGAAAAGCAGGAAGTAGGAAGTAGTAGCTTTATAAACTATTACAGGCTCCTGCTGTAGTACGTACGTGTTCTTTCTCTTCTCTATTACATTATGTTGTAATACTATAACAATCTTACTGTAATTCTGTTGTTAGCTATAGGCTGGTAATTGCTGTTAGACACGTTTTAACTAGTGTTGTTTTTTAGTACTTTAGCAAATTTTTTAACCTTAATTGTTGCTTAGTAGTTTAATCTTTCTTCCTAGAACTTATCCACTTACTGTTGAAATCTTGATAACTACACATAATCTTTTTTTTCCAACTTTTGCGATTATTTAGTAGAGGGGAGCTGCTTTTCACTTTTTTGGAACCCCAATTTGACTACCACAACAACCAACACCTTTGACACCTTAAACAATAAATAAATTAAGTAAGCTAGAATAGCTAGGAATTTATGGAAGTAAGCGAACTTCTTTAAACATACACTAAATACGCAGATGTATATGTAAAAATGAACTCTGCAGTTCTAGCAGAATAAAAACTATAGAATTTAGCAATGAACTTGCCACTTAGTATAAATTCACTGTATATGCTATTATACAACTTGTTATTAACAAAGTCGAAGCTGTTAAGAAAGCATTTTACAAAGTATATAGCAAGAGGATAAATAAAAATATTTAAGTTTCTAGTAGACGCACTAATACTTATTATAAAGAAGAAAGACAGTATAATAAAGCTATGTGTAAATTATTGTAGTCTAAAAAAGATTACAGTAAAAAACAAGATCTTTTTCTGCTTATTATAGAGATGTTAAATAGACTAGCGCAAGCTAAGTACTATACTAAGCTTCATATAAGAGAAGCGTACTATAGAGTGCATATTTAAGAAATAAATACATAGAAAACAGCTTTTGACATAAGATATAGCTACTTTAAGTATACTGTTATGATTTTTAGCTTGATAAACGCTTTTGCGCAGTTTATAGCTTATATAAACTAAAATATAGTTAATTTAATCAATATATCTTATATTGTCTACTTAAACAATATTCTAATATTCTTTTTATCAAGAGAAGAACATAAAAATTATGTTTAGGAAGTACTTTAAAAGTTGCGTAAAGCTAAGCTATATATAAAACTTAGTAAGTGTAAAAAATAGTATAACGTGGTTCACAAGCGAATCGGACAACTAAGCAAATTAGACACGCCCTATCAGCGCGTTAACGTTAACACTACAACGTGTTATGTCTTAATAACATAATTATTTATTAACTTATTATTAATTAGATCTTTAGCTTGCTCTTTTTAATATCTAATCGCAACGTGTATAAAGCTAAAGACGTGCGGTCTCTATCTATAACGTATCTTAAAGTACTCTATCTAACTAATACGCTAGAAAGCCTTCCTAACGCAACTATAAAACGAACTTAAAGCGCCTAATTAAGCTAGAAAAGGAGGCTATAGTTAAGTGTATTCTTAAAGAGTTTACGTAAGGATTTGTGCTTACAAAAGCTAATATTTAAGTAATAGCTAATAAACTATTACATAAGCGTAGTAGCAACCCTATTAGTAAGAAGTAGATTAACAACTTTATTAAGAGAACTCTTAAGCTCTATACGCGCTAGAGTTACTTCTATAATTACTAGCAAGCCGCCTACGAGGACCTAGCAGCTATCTAGCGCTAGTTTGATCTAGTTAAGGCAATAAAGGAGAAGTAGGGGATTATAAACAATAATATCTATAACTTTAATAGGACTAGCTTTAAAATAGGCAAAATTTTATTATAGTTAGTTATTATAGGTTTAGAAAGATCTAGAAAAAAGAAGCACGTCTAGCTAAGTAACTATAAGTAGGTTACTATAATCTAAAGCATAGGCGTGTTAAGTTACTATCTACTATTCTTTGTTATCTTTGTAGGCAAGGTGCTTATTAACATCTAGTTTAAGAACTTACCTACTAACAAAGTACTTAAAGTTAGTCTTAATAGCTAGATAAATAACTAGCTTGCTTTTACTTAGTTAGAGTACTTTGATACTTATATAAAGAGGCATATTATATGTAGGTATTAAATACTTATTATTAAAAGCTATAAGATTTACTACTTAGTTCAATTTTAAGACTTTTGTAAGGAAAAGAATATTATCCTTTTTTATATGCTTACGCACTTATCTTACCTATTACAGCTTCTTAATAATGCCTGCTTCTTGCTATTAAAGCGTAAGTATAGTAATGCTGTTTTAGGCTTAGCACGCAACTATACTAACTATATTAGTAAAGAGGCCTTCTTGCTAGCCTTTAAGGCTGCTTTTAAGCACTCTATTATAAAAGCGGATATTTAAGCTAGCTTTAGAGGTGCTAGTCTAGTCCTATAGAACCTACTAGCTATGCTATTAAAGCTTAATATTATAGTGCAGATGCTAAAATAATTACTATAATAAGTAGATACCTAGGAGGCCTAGACACTACTCAACGCGCGTAAAGTTAAGGCTTAAAGTACTCTTATTTAATAAAGAGTAAGAAACTGTTATAAGTCTTCTATAACTCTACTTAACAAGTAGGTTACGTATTTAAATAAAGAGGCCTAGCAAATAGTATTTATAATAACGCTTATAATAGAGAAAATAAGTAGCCTTTAAAATGCTTTAAATGAATTAAATAAGCGTAAGAGCTATAAGCAGTAATATATACAAATAGAGGAGACTCTTAATATAAAAAAAGTGCAAGAAGTATTAGCTGAATAGGCAGATAGTAGTTATGGTAATAGTAAGAGTGTATTAAAGAAAGTATAAAGAGAGAGGCAGTGTAGGTGTTGTAAGCAGGTTAGACACAACGCTTGTACCTGCGCAGTTAAGATAGTTAGTGTAAGTAATAGTATCAATTCTTATAGTTAACTTAGTATATTATAATAGTTTATTAACTCTAATAAAATTGCGTTATAATGTATTAACATTAACGCGCTAGTAGGGCGTGTCTAATTCGCTTAGGTGTCTGATTTTCTTGTGAACCACGTTACTTAGTGTATAAAATACTATAAATATATAGTTACACTAAATAGTGTTAAAATTTTCACAAATAGAATTAAGATGATTTAATATTAGCCCGTTCTGTGCATAGTACAGGATATAAGGATATTTATTAGTTTTATAAACTACTATTAGAGATTTATTGCTAAATTCTCTAAATTAGCTCTACCTCTAATAATATTAACCTAGAAAAGCTTAAGCATGGCTTGAAAAAGCTAAACTATAAGAAGAGAAGAAAGTAAAACTCTAGAAAAAAGAGAAGAAGTAAAAATAGCAGTTTAATAACTTAAAGACTTCTTTTTAAATGTACTTATACCAGCGTATTTTAAAAGAGACAGAAAAACAAAAGTAGAAGTAAACGCCTCTAGGAGTGCGATATTAAGTTTTCCAAGCTTATATGTCCTAGAGTTACTTACTACAAGTTAATAGAGGCCAGTTAATTTCTATGTACGCGGATAGTGCAGCTAAATACAACTGTAATATTTATGAAGAAGAACTTCTCGCAATATTCAAGAGTTTGAAATACTAGCGCAATTACTTTAGAAGCATTTATTTTCAAATTCTAAAAGACTACTAGAACTTCAAATAGTTTATAAAAACTAAAACTAAAACTACTGCTGAGTACAGTTATTTCTAGTGCTAACGCGCTATAATTTTGTCCTAAGTCACTACCTTGGAAGTTTAAATTTAGCAGATAACTTATTTCGCTATCTTACTTTATAGCTTAGTTATAATAACTAGCACAGAAGTATAATAAGGCTTGTGTATAACTAATAAAAATTATCCTAAGTAATAAGAGTAAACAAAGCTTACTTGTTACAGTAATATATATTGAGTTAAGTAGATAAATAAAGCAGTAAGCTACTTTAAGAAAAGTACTAAAGAAATTGAGATAAGTAGAAAAAATACACTTAAGGAGTAAAAACTTCAAGAGAACTGCAATATTACTAATAAAAACATAAATGCTACATCAGATATATCAAACGCAGATATGAACTAGGATAGCCTGACAGTGCTTAGAATAGGCTATATAAGGCTATATTACTTCTACACCCTCTACATACAATTTAATACTTGGGCAACTTTACATAAATAGAAAAGAGATTACTATTGCTCTTTTTAAAAAGTTAATCTACATCCATATTTCTAAATAAAAATCAAACTTCTAAGTACTAGAGATTGCTCTATTGTGGAGAACAAAAATTTAAAGTACATAAACACAACAGCTTATTACTTCTATACTAAAGAAGTAAAAGGGAGTAATTAATTTAGACTTTTGCTGCTTCATTAAAAAATATTAAAAATGTTTTAGCTTTCAATAAGAAAGTAATTGTTTTAGCACTACTTCGTAAGGCGTACTAACATATAGCTTATATTTTGAGGTTAAAAACAGCTTCTGCACTACTACTTCTACGCAGACTTAAAGTTAAGTTCTAAATTAAGTTATTGAAAAATAAAAATAGAAAAAAAAACTTCCTGAAGGTTTTTATATAATATAAGTAAACATAAGCTTTCAGCTCTACGCAGGGAGCTTATTTTTCCATTAAATAAGCAATAAATTAGAGCTGGCAGTTCTATAGCTTCTTCCTTTGTTCTATTTACTAGAAAACTTAAAAAAGAACTTTATTTCTGCGTTAGTTATTAAGCTCTTAATGCTATTATAAAAAAGAACTGTTATCTTTTGCTATCAATCTAAGAGACGCTTAATGATCCTGCTAAAGCAAAATAGTTTATAAAGATTAACGTCTTTGCTGCCTTCTAAAAAACTAGATTTAATGCAGAAAATAAACAAACGACTACTTTTAAAACAGGATTTAGATTTTAAATCGCTAGTTACTTTTATTAGTATAGCAAAAGCTTTTAGTACTTTTTAATAATATATTCACTAGACACTCTTTAAATACATTTACAATTATTACTTAGCTAATCTATAAGATGTATTAATATGTATAAAAAGCAGGCTTAAGGAACACTAACGCAAAAAAAACAAAGTTCTAGAAGTAATAGGCAAGACTAGGTTACCTCTCAATATTAAGAAATGCAAGTTTAATATGCAGCTAACTAAGTACCTAAAGATTATTATCAATACTAGGAAAGGACTTCAAATAGGCTTTAAGATAGTAAAAGCTATTGAAGAGTAAAATGCACTAACAATTATCAAAAGAGTACACAGTTTTTTTGAATTTACAAACGGTTATTAATACTTTATTAAGAACTACTTTAATATAGTTGCTCTGCTATTAAAGCTTACTAGAAACGTCTTCTTTTTATAAGAATAAACAGAGCAAGAAGCCTTTAATAAGCTAAAAGAGCTGTTTATTACTTAACTAATACTAGCTTAATAAGCTCTAAATAAGGAAACAATCTTAGAGACTAATTCTTCTAGCTATGTTATGGCAGAAGGCTCTTCACAATAGAATAATTAAGAAAGTTTATCACTAGTAGCGTAATACTTAAAAAAATCTAGCGCTTATAGCAACTACAACTTGATATATAGTAAAAAAATTACTTATAGTTATTTACTGCTTATTTAAGTAGGACGCTATGCTAAGCTTTTGAAAGAAGTTTAGTTCAAATAAACTACAAAAACTTAGAGTCTATTCAAAACCTTAGGCAGCTTAGTGAAAGATAACTAATATAGGCTAAATTCTTTAGTAAATATCTAAATATAGAAATTGTCTATAAGCTTAGAGTTATTAACTTTAAACCTAATGCCTTATTTTAAAAACAACAACATATGCCTGTAAATAGTTTAGATGCTAAAATTTCGAAAATTTTTCATAAGTTTTCAAGCTATCTACTGTAATAACTCTAGAAGCAGAAAAACAGAAAGAAGAAAAGACTCATAAGACCTTGAGCTGTAATATTAAGAATAACTAAAGCTAGAAAAGCTTTAACACAAAGTTAAAAAAATAAGACTTACTAGCTAGCTTAAAGAGCAGTGAAAGAAGAAGACTGCTAATTTCTTACAAAGCTAGATCTTAAGCTTTTTATTTCTAATCCTAATCAGACCATTTTTCAAACCTGCTATAGTAAGGTTAAAATTAGGTACTAAACAATAAATCATTACGCACAAAAGTTATCTATAAAATCTTCTACTTGAAAATTCTAAAGCATAAAACAAGAAACTTTACTTATTTAGCAGTTGCAAAAGAATACTTTAAGCTCTTTTTTTTTAGCTAAATAGTAAGGCAATACAAAAAAAACTGCTTACTTTATAGAAGAACAAAACTATAAAAAGATAGCCTGCAAGATTTTTAAACTTCTATTAATAATTCTGAAGCGTTTTTGGAAGAAATCTTAATTAACTTTATTTTAGAATTCTTTAAAACCTCCCAGAACTCATCCACCCACCGTTCGAATTTCGTTGACTACACACAATTTTTTTTGGACTTTTGCGACTGATTAGTAGAGTGTATCTGCTTTTCACTTTTGTGGAAACCCCATATTCACTACAACAACAACCAAAATAAATAGCATTACCAAAAAGTAAAAGTTTTACAAACCTAATAGTAGTAACTGATGAACTAAGTAATGATATAATTTTAATAGGCCTGTAAATTATTACTACGAAAAGTAATACTAAAGCGTTTATGAACTCTGTAGTAGCTTACTACTAGTAAGTAGACTAAATTACTTCTAATTAAGGTTTACAGTTTATAAGCTACTTTTAGACTTAACTTTGCAAGCTACAAGAAAATAAATAATGCTTATCTTCTAGATGTTACCTTAAAGCTAACAACTTTACAGAAGAAATAAACTCTACAGTATAGGCATACTTACAAGCTTTCTACAATTAAGATTAAATAAACTAGAAAAGCAACTCAAAAATAGCCAAAATTGCATTTATAGCAAGGTAAGCACAGTTTACTAAAATATTACTTTTCTTTCTGCAATAAAGATACAAGGTTGATCCTCTATAGATAGCTGTAAAATATAAAGTTTAGAAGAAACTTTAAAGAAAGAGAACAAAAGAAAACTAATAGAAAGTGGAAACAGAGCTAATAAATTCTAGCAAGATATTCAGTTAGCTTAAGCTATAACAGCAGAATCTTAACAAGAACAAGAATGATAAGTAGATAAAAAAAGAAAACAATTTCTTTAGCTTTAAATAAGTAATAAAGATTAGGTAAAGTAAAAAGACTACTACAAAACTAAGCAATCTAGCTAAAAACTTGATTAGAAGAATATAAAGTATACAGTACTAAAAATTGTTAGATTAAATGGTATCAAGCTAAATACCCTTAGAAGAATACACTTAGTATTTAATATCAACAACCTCTAGCTAGATTCTTTGGATTCTGTACTAAGCTAACTATAAGACGATAATAAGCCTTTACTAATCAAAGTAGACGGCGAAGAAGGGTACCTAGTAGAGCGCCTATTAGAGGAAAGAAGCACAGGAATAAGAAAAGAATACTTAGTGAAATAGGTAGGATACCTAGAAATAACTTAGGAACTAGCTTCGAGCTTAGAGAATACAGAAGCACTTGAGGACTGGAAAAATTCTCCTAAGAAGGGGGGTACTGCAAAGGGCTAAAGCCTTGATGTCTTGGTACTCGGCCTAAAACCTCATTTCCTACAGATTCCGGGTGTGCGGTGTAACGACCTAGGACCAGGACTTGTGGAGAATTCTTCACGAGACATCGGCATACTTAGACAATAGCCTTACAACTAAAAGCAGTTACGTATCTGCTTAGTACTTAGTACTCTTAGCATAACTTAGTAACACTAACTACACTGCAGGACTGCTTAGTGCTTAGTGCTCTTAGCATAACTAAGTATACTAAGCAGAATATAGACTTATTAGTATATATAGTCTTAGACACTAAACTCTTATAGCTTAGTATGTTGAAAATGAGAGTTTTACTAAGTAATTAGTTTAACAATCAAGACTGAATTGTTTAACTTTTAAATCATAATATTCATTTTTTAATTGTGCTACTACACTCTATACTATTATAATAATCTTCTAATCATGCTAGCATACTAACTATTTATTGTACTTACTCATTTCTTAAACACTAACTTAGATTATTTTTAGATAATTTTTGCACTTTAAATACTTACAAAAATAAGTAATACTGCTAAAAACACTTTTGCTAATTTCTATACTAGAGAAACTACAAGCTGCGCTAAGAATCCCAACAACAATTATAGTAATTGTAGCAAGCTTAAAGCTTAGCTTCTTTAAGTTAATAAATACTTTCATATTAAAGAAGGCAAAATAAATAAAAAAGTAGTTTTAGTCATTACTCATTTTCATGGAGATGCAAAGAAGTAAGCTAATTCAATTTTTTTATACTATATAAATAACTTTATTATATATACTAACAAAACTACCTTAGAAAAAAGTTAAATGCCTTTAAGACAAAGATAAAGGAAATTTTCTTACTTTTAACAAAATCTGAAGTTGCAGGATAAAAATTTTGAATACTATAATATAGTAAGTTAACTGCTAACTACATATCTATATTTTTACGGTACAAAACAGTAGTTAAATAAGACAACAATATTTTAGTGTAGAAATACTAGTAAGGTTTTAAGCTAACTGTACGCTATAAACTTTTAAAAAGTAGATCTAGCCTTAACACGCTTAATAAACTTATAGCTAAAGCAATTACTGTGAACAACAAACGTTACAAGCTTATGTTAAAAAAAACATTATTTATATAAAGAAATTGCACACTTAAGAACACAAATAATTGACTAAATTGAATATTTTTAGGCTTGTACTCTAACTAAAAACGTTAGCAAAACTATATACCTTAGATTCTAAAGCCTTATACAACTCATAGCTATAAGTTTATACACCTTAACAACATTTACAAAAGACTATAAAAAAAGAAGTTTATATATAACAAGAGTCATAAGAACGTTACTTAATATAAAGATAGCAAAAAAAGTACATAAATAAATCTACTAAAGCTAAAGCAAAATAACTTCATAACTTAATATTAGCTTCAGCCTTTTAAGACAACCTTTTCATATAACCACACATTTTGTAGACACCTTTTTAGTAGAAAAAAAGTTTTATTGCTAACAACAGGTATGTAGGCTAACGCCCTTTATTTAGTATTACTAGCACGCAACTAGTGTGTCGCATGTTTAGATAGAAACAAAAAAATGTAAGACAAATACGCCTACTGTAATCTTGTTAATAGCTATAGGCTAGCAATTGCTGTTTGACACGTTTTAACTAGTATTGTTTTTTAGTACCTTAGCATATTTTCTATCCCTAATTATTGCTTAGTAGTCTAAGCTTTCTTTCTAGAACTTATTTAACTACTGTTTTAATCTTGTTAACTACATGCAATCTGTTTTTTTGACTTTTGCAATCGATTAGTAGAGGGTAGCTGCTTTTTACTTTTTTAAAACCCTATTTTAACTACAACAACAACCACCGCCTTTGACACCTTAAAAGATACACAAAATATTTCTTATTGTGGAGAACCTAACAACAATCTAAATAAAGAATAGAATGTTATTATACAACTTACTATTAAAGTTTCAAAATGTAACTAGGTAAGTATTAATAGTTAAAATAATTTCATTATAATTACGTCAAAGAAAGCTTTAGATAATAACATTTCTAGAATATTGCTAGACAAAAATATAAAAGCAACTTTAGTAGACTAAACTAAGCACAGCGAAGGAGCTAAATTTCGAAAAAGCTATTAACCTGCTACACTAATCACATAAGAAAAACTAGTAGCTTATAACAAAAGACAGTTCTATTGACTATCTAAAAGCTCCTTACCTATACTTTAATCAAGAGACATAATGTAAGTATATGAGTAATATAAGTTTTAGAGGCTAGATACTTAAATAATTTGGCAAAAAAGATAATATTTTACTAAAGCAGCTAAAGTTACTTAGAATTTTTAACTAAACTTTATAAAAACATTTTTAAAAATAAAGCTGGTATGCTAATCTATTAGAGAAACTGCAGAAGAAAGAAATCACTCTAGTAGCAACTATTAATAAAGCTATATATGATAATTTTATATCAAAATAGACTAAAAATACTAAAGTATTCTAAAACAAACTTGTACACTAGCTTTTAAACAAAGAAAAAACAAAAGTTTATGACAAACCTTAAGCAACACGCTCAAAGCGTAAGGCTTAAGACAGCAGCTGCGCTATAAATATATACTATTAGACAGACCTGCACAACAAAGAACATACAAAGTATAGATAAACTATATTTTTATATAATAGCTGTACGATTTATTACACTAATAAGTATAAATTCAAAGTAGTTTTTTTAAGAAGTAATTAAAATGCTTAAATGCAAGTACTTATAGTATAATTATCCAAACAACGAATGCGCAGTATATAGATACAACAAATAAGATAGCTTATACTTTTAAAAATATACTTATCTAGAAAAGTCCCTGCAGATACACATATCGCAGCAACAGAATTATAAAAACAGTACTAGTGCATAAAAGTATTAATAGTCTTATAGTATAAATACTTCAATATTAAGTACAACTTACATATTGTTGTAAAGAAGATCTACAAATTTAATACTTAGATTCCTTTGAACAAACGCTCTTAACACCTAAAACTACTAAAAAAAACTAATATAATCAGATTTTAAGCCTTGTTAAGCTTACAGTAAAGCTTACCAAACATTCTATACAAGCATTAATAAGTTTTACACAGGGGTGACAAAAAAAAGATGTCAAAAAAGTTATAGTTTTCAAAGCTTTATATTTCTACAACTAGAAGGGCTATACCCAAAATAGTTAGTGTCTTAGAAAGCCAAGATCTTCTTCTTTGAATTATGCCACTTAGTAAACTGCTTAGCAAGCACTATTGCGTTCAACTTCAGCAGTGAAAATAATGATAAAAAAACTCAAGAATAAATCACAAAATAACTTTTTTTTAAAGATGTAAAAATCGCTATAAAGTATTCATATTAAATAGTACTAGTTAAACTCATTTGTTTATAAGTTTAAAGGTAATTGTAAAAAAAACTATTAAGTAGTAATTAAAAGGTTGTTTTTAGGGTTTTTTCTAAATAAATAACAAAGAAAGCTTACTAATACTTAATTTACTAACCTTCAGCTTCCTTAACGTCTAAATAACGCCTTGGTAAAGATAGAATACAATTATTAATTGCTTTTTAAAGTAATTAATTCTATACCTTCCTTATAGTAGCCTTAAAGGCTACAATACTTTTTTTACTTTTTTCTATACCTAAAGAAGTAATAGGCCTTCTAGCTAAAGCGTTTTTTAGCAAGGCTTATACTTTTTTTATAGAATTATATTAGAACTATAAGCAGGATGCTTAAAAAGCAATATCCTATTCCTAGAAAACGAAGATAAAACTTCTAGAGTTTATAAGTCTCAGCGTTATCTTGTTTAAACTTCTAGCCTATATAGAACTTAGTAAGTCCTTTTTTTATATAAAAAAAGATTGCTACTTTATAATTTAAATATAGAGTAAACACTCTCTAAGTAGGAAAAAAGAGCATATGTAACTTACCTATTTTTATTATAGGTTTTACTATAAGAATAAGGATCTTTTTAATATAGTCTAAACTCCTAAAAAGAGTTGTTATTAAAGGGCTTTTAATTACTACTGATTTAGATCTAATATCTATCCAAATTGTTCCCTAAACTAAGATAGAAATATCTTTACTTATAACTTAATTAGTAAGCGTGCTAAGAACATATTAAAATAGTATAAAAATAATAGATATATTAAAGTTTTTTTTAGTTAAATAGAGTTTTTTTAAACTTACTTGTGTTAGTTGTAGAAACTATTTTCTTTCTAACCCTATTATTTTGCCGTGTTTAATAGTATTCTATCCTAGTACTATGCCCTCGCTTAATAGCTAACTTATCTAAAAATATAACTTTATTAAAGTTAATCTTTTTAAGGTTTTTATGTAATTGCTTAACGTAAATATTATAATTATAAGCCTTTTTAGCGTCTAAAGGCGTCTCTTTTTAAGAAATGCTAATAAAATAGTTCTCTTTTTTTAAAAAGCGTTGTAAGCTTCTTATAGAAAGATCTAGACTATTTTCTTCTAAAAGACGTTAATTTGTCTTTTTAGGGCTTTTAGTAAGATCTCTATTAAGCACTCTTTCTGCTTTATTTAAGATCTTTGTAGGACGACCTGTTTAAGGCCTAAAAGTCAATAAAAGAGCCTTTTTTTGTTTTATTTAAAAAAGAGTATTAGTAATACTTCTAGAGGACTTTTCTAGTATATTACTAAATAAAGAAATAGGCTTATTTTGTAGATACAAAGTATAAACTTCTTGCTCGAATTAAGAAAGATTGTGAGACATAGAGGAGGTATTATAAAAAAAGCAAGTTAGGATAAACAAGAGGAGTTAATATACTATAAGCTTACTAAGTTATTATGTAATTAGCGCTTACGTAAGCAACCCTTATTTTATTTACCTTTTTCTTAAACATTAAGGGATTAAGATGTAAGCCTCTAAAATACGCTTATATTATACTTATGTAAGCTAATTAAACTTATTGTCTTCTTAGCGTGTTTTTATACAATCATAAAAAAGTTATACTAAAATCTATTTTGACTTTTTTTTTTATCTTATTTTAAGCAAGATTACAGGGACAACTGTGCTAACTAAGCAGCTAACTAAGCCACCTTACTTGAAAAGGAAGATATTGGCTTTCCAAATGACTAATTCTTTTAGGTTCAGTACTTCTAGTTGTCGAAATATAAAGCTTTAAATACTATAACTTTTTCAACATCTTTTTTTTGTCACCCCTCTGTAGTATATAAGCTAATCTTGTTTCTGCTTTAGCAGTATTAGTAGCAGGCTTATAACTACTAAAGTAACCGGAATTTTATATACTATACGTAGCTGATAGTTAGCCTCTACTAAGCAAAATCATCATGATTCATAAAGTAACAAAAGTAACGCTCTGCATCTAAGAAAATCAAGAAGAAATAAACCTAGACGTCTTTAAACTAGCTACCTACAATATTTTATTAGGACATTGTTAGTTATAAGAATATAACCTGCGCATTAACTAAAAGTTAAAGAAGTTCTTATTGAAGTGCTATCAATCAAACGCAACTATAAAAAAGTTGAACTTAACAAATACCAAAAGAGCTCCTTTGAATAACAAAGTGAAAGTTTGAGAAAAATACATAACCAAACTTTTTTTAAAAAGGTATTAAGAATCTTAGCAATTTTTAATAAAACTAGTAAATAATAAAGCTTTGCTAAAACACTAACTTTAACACTATAGGATTGTTTTACTTTATTTTTCAGGGTGTCAAAGGCGGTGGTTGTTGTTGTAGTCAAAATAGGGTTTTAAAAAAGTAAAAAGTAGCTACCCTCTACTAATTAATTGCAAAAGCCTAAAAAAAAGATTGTGTGTAATTAACGAGATTCGATCGGTAGGTAAATAAGTTCTAGAAAGAAAGCTTAGACTACTAAGCAATAATTAAGGTTAAAAAATATGCTAAGGTACTAAAACATATATTAGTTAAAACGTGTCTAACAGCAACTGCTAGCCTATAGCTATTAACAAGATTACAGTAGGCGTATTTATCTTACTTTTCTTTGTTTCTATATAAACATGCGACACACTAATTACGTGCTAGTAATACTCAATAAAGGGGCGTGAGCCCAGATACCTGTTGTTAGCAATAAATATTCTTTTTTACTAAAAAGGTGTCTACAAAATGTGTAGTTATATTAAAAGGTTGTCTTAAAAAGCTAAAGCTTATAGGATTGTTTTAAAAGAAAAGATCACCCATTTAAAACTCATTTATTAACTATGAAAGATAGATCTTAAAATATTAAGAGAAAAGCTAGATCAAGATTCATTCAAAGGCTATATGAAACTTTTAATACTATAACCAGGATTTTCTATACTCTTTATACTAAAAGAGAAAAGGCTACTTAAAATGTGCCTTAACTATTGCAAACTACATAATATTACAGTAAAGAATTAATATCTGCTACTACATATTACATGACTTAAGAATTAATTATCTTATGCTAAAGTCTTCAAAGCACTAAACTGTCAAAATCAATACTACTTCATAAAAATCAAAAAAAGTAAAGAAGAAAAGACAGCGTTTTAAATAAAATACAGATACTATAAATATACTATTGTACTGATAAGCTAACAAACGCTCTAACAAGATTTTAAAAACTTATTATTAACGTGTTAAAAGCATACTAGGACATCTTTATTATTACATACTTAGATAACATTCTTATCTAATTTGAAAACTTAAAAAATTATGTTATATATAACTACACAGTATTAAGGTGTCTAAACTAGTTTGACTTCTAACTTTAACCTAAGAAATGTAAGTTTTACAAAAATAAAGTTACTTTTCTAGAATATATTATAAGGGCACAAAGAGAACAAATAAGTAAAGAAATATATAAATTATTTTAAAATAGCTATAACTAAAAACAGTTAAGAAGATATAATTCTTATTGTAATTCTTAAACTTAAACAGATAGTGTATTAAAAACTACTTTAAAATTGCTATTTTGTTAACAAGACTTATAAGGAAAAAAGTACTTTTTAGGTAAAGTAAGAAAATAAAAGACCCCTTTCAAATATTTTAGAATATAAGCATTGAACTACTATTCTTTGTTATATTTTAAGCAGAACAGCTGCTATGCCTCAAAACCAATGTATCAAACTTTATACTCAAAAAATATGCTAGCAAACTTTAAAAAGGCAAATAGCACTTAAGTACCTACTATACTTGCAAGTTTTCAGGATCTAAAAAACGATATAATATTTATTACAAGAAGCTCTTAGCTATTATTAATATCTTAAAACATTAAAGAGTATATGCTAAAAGCTGTTTAAAACTTCTAATATTTATAAATTATCAGAACTTAGTCAAATTTAGAACTACTAAATGACTTAACTAACGCCAAGTGAAATAGTTAGAAGAACTAAAAACATATAAGTTTACAATTGTGTAAACACTAAAACAGAATGATAGAAAAGTAAACGCTTTTAGCTGCATATATAATATTGCAGAAACAAAGAAAATTAAGAACTTTGCAATGCTTAATGATAAATAATAATAAATCATTAAGACTAGCTAAAACGCTTATTTTACTTATGCAAAATATATATACAATACCAATAAAATTACAGAAAGCAACTTTTAAGCAACACTATAATAACTTAGTAAAAAGTTACTTGGGTACTACAAGAATAATAAAACTCATTAATATTTTTCTTAGGTTTTTAGAAATAAAGAACCAAGTTACAACTTTTATTGCTAAATATGCAGACTGTTAAAATAACAAGCACAGTACACACACATTATATAAAGTTATCCAAGGAATAAAACTACATAATTTACTATAGTTTGACATTTATATAAATGTTGTTATAAGTTTACTAGTGTTAGGAAACTCTGTTACCAAGGTTTTATACAACGTAATTCTTGTAGTACTTGATTAATTTATAAAATAAGTAGAGTATATTAGTTTTCAATATACTTATAGCGGTACAGCTTATACACATTATTAATAACGTGGTTCACAAGCGAATCAGACACCTAAGCGGATTAGACACGCCCCACTAGCGCGTCAATGTTAATACTTCATAACGCACTTTTATTACAGTTAATAAACTATTTTGATATACTAAGTTAACTATTAGAAATGCTACTTTTACTTACACTATCTATCTAAACTACGTAGGTATAAGTTTTGTGTCTAACCTACTTATAATGCCCGCACTACCTCTCTTTTTACACCCTTTTTAACGCACTTTTACTGTGACTATAACTACTATCTGCCTGTTTAGCTAATACTTTATGCACCTTACCTATATTAAGAGTCTCCTCTGTCTGTACGTGTCGCGGCTCACAGCTCTTACGCTTAATTAATTTATCTCGAGCCTTTTAAAAGCTACTTATTTTCTTTATCATAAGTATTATTATTTGTGCTATTTGCTAGGCTCTTTTACTTAACTGTGTAAACTGCATGTTAAGTAAATTTTAAAAATTTATAATAGTTTCTTTCTTCTTATAAAATAAAAGTACTTTACGCTTTAACTTTTTACGTATTAAGTAGTGTCTACGCCTCTTAAGTGTCTACTTATTATAGTAATTATTCTGGCGTCTACACTATAATATCAAGCTTTAATAGCACAGCCTGTAAGTTTTATAGTACTAAACTAGTGCTTTTAAAGCTAGCTTAAAATTCTCTTCTATAATAAACTGCTTAAAAGCATCTTAAAAGGCTAGCAGGAAGGTCTTCTTGTTAATATAGTTAGTGCAGTTGCGTACTAAGCTTAAAACAGTATTTTGCTATACTTACACTTTAATAGTAAGAAGTAGGCAATATTTAGAAGCTATAATATATGAGACAAGTATGCAAGCATATTAAAAAGATTTTTTTTTATAAAACAAATCTTAAAATTTAACTAAGTGGTAGCTCTTATAGATGTTAATAATAAGTAGTTAAGACTTACTTATAGTATACCTCTTTATCTAGCTATTAAAACTAACTTTAAGCACTTAGTTAGTAGGCAAGTTTTAAAACTAGATATTTATAAACTCTTTGCCTGCAAAAATAATAAAGAGTAGTAAAAAGTAATTTAACATACCTATGCCTTAGATTACAGTGACTTACGTATTGTTGCCTAGCTAAACGTGCTTTTTTTTACTAAATATCTCTTAGCCTGTAATAACTAATATTAATTATATCTTGCTTATTATAAAGCTAGTTTTATTAAAGTTGTAGATATTATTATTTATAATCCTCTACTTCTCCTTTGTTGCCTTAACTACATTAAACTAGCGCTAGATAGCCGCTAGGTCCTCGCAGGCGGCTCACTAGTAATTATAAAAATAACTCTAGCGTAAACAGAGCTTAGAAGACCTCTAAACAAAGTTATTAATTTAGTTCTTGCTAATAGAGTTGCTACTACGCTTATGTAATAGTTTATTAGCTATTACTTAAACATTAGCTTTTATAAGCAAAAGTCCTCCTGTAGACTTTTTGAAATACGCTTAACTATAGCCTCTTCTTTTAGCTTATTGAGGCGCATTAAGTTCGCTTTATAGTTACGTCAGGAGGGCTCTCTAGCGCGTTATTTAGACAGAGTACTTTAAGGCATGTTATAAATAGAAATAGCATGTCTTTAACTTTAAACACGTTGCAATTAGACATTAAAAAGAGTAAGCTAAAGATCTAATTTAAGATAAGTTAATAAATAATTATATTGTTAAGACATAACGCGTTGTAGTGTCGACGTCGACGCGCTAGTAGGGCGTGTCTAATTCGCTTAGTTGTCCGATTCGCTTGTGAACCACATCAATAAAATTCTTTCATATTACAGTATACTAAAGTTAATCATTAGTTACACAAATAAGCTCTTTACATTAAGATTTTAAATAACACTACTTGCTGTAAGTAAAATTAAAAGAAAGCTATTAACAGCTTATTATCTGCAAATAGACAGATGAACAAAAAAACGAATTACATAATAAAAGCATACTTAATTTCTAAATAAAATAGTAATAGAATAATAAGGTATTGTTATTACCTATAGCACAGAAAGCATACAGTAATAAGCTTCTAAAGTATATAAAATTTACTTTATCTGATGTAAACTATAAAAAACACTTTAACTTCTTTATATATATACTTTTAAGCTTAAAGACAGAAGCAGCAATTGCCATAGCTAATAAGCTAAAAACAGTATACAAGTTACTTAAGAAAACACTTAAAAAAGCTTAATGCTAAAGCCGTTAACATATTAACTAGAAACAAAAAAGAGTACTTTAGCTAGAAAAGAAAAGTTAAAGTATATTTGCTTACAAAAAATCCTAGCATTAGACGACTTAATAAAGAACTTAACAGCATTGGAGTTCAACTATTTTTAAACCCAGACTCTAAAAGACTAGTTACATATATACTAAATCCTCTACTTAATATAAAAATCTACCTAAGACTCTATATAAATGTCTTAGAACTAGTAGACCTAGAAACGCTAATATAAAAAAAGTTTCTGATTTAAAAAAAATCAAAGTTAAGAAAGTCCCTGCATACTAAACTAGCACCAATAGTGAAGAATATCTATTTTAATAGTCAGACTACCTAAACAGTAATAATGTATAGGAACTAGACACAAACTTTACAAATCACTATTTACATTTTGCAAAATACTACTAAAACTAAAAGAATTTTGATAATTGGTTAGCAAATTTTTAAAAGCAGTTCATGTGCTAGACAAAAAGTTGAAAGCTGAACTTTTAGAGATGTTAAAAAACTCTTTAGTTTTCTTAGCCTTCTTACGCTCTAATCCTATGATCTTGCAGGACTTAACTACTATAGCATTCTTTACATAATAATTTAATTGGTTTATTTCTAAATAAAGCTGCTTTTTGCAAGCACGTTATACGCGCAACTCTTCTAATGCTTTTTTATGCATTTTTATTACAGCATTCTGTGTATTATAACTTTTTTTATTCTGCGCTTTCGGTTTTGTTTCAGCTAGGCGCCTAAACTCTTACTCTGTTACTTAAACGTTATACTACTAGCTATAATAAAAATACTTATTATACTTTCTTGAATACATATACACTTTACACACGCGCTTATTATATGTATAAGTAAAGTAATTTAAAAATATAGCTTTTTAAAAGATGAATAAAGTTGCAATGACAGTAACAATAATTAGAGCTAGTAAATGGTTTCTACTTAGGTATTAAAAGATAAGAATTAGGAAACTAATGCTACTTATAATACAGCGTAGTTTAATTATAAGCTAAACTTTGCGTATATTATATAACTTAAAGATAACTTCCTAGAAAAAAAATAGTGTTATTACTTAGGACTAAGACTTGTAAAGAAGTCTTCATAAAACATTAGCACACTTAAATAATAGCTTAACAACTAACAGCAGTTACGTAATTACATACAGAGGGGTGACAAAAAGGAGATATCGAACAAGTTATAGTTTTTAAAGTTTTCTATTTCTACAACCAGAAGAGCAATACCAAAAAACGTAAGTGATTTGGAAAGTCAAGATCATCCGCTTCAAGTTAAGCTACTTAGTAAGCTGTTTAGTCAGCACCTCTGCGCTCAAAGTTTGCAGTCGATATAAAGATAAAAAAACTTAAAGATAAATAACAAAATAACTTTTTTTTAAGGGGTAATAATCGCTTTGAATCACATATATTCAATAATACTAGTTACTCTATTGTGTGTGTGAGTTTAAGTGTAATTTTAAAATAGACTATAAAGTAATAATAAAGAGCTTGTTTTAGGGGTTATTTCTAAATATGTAATTACAAAAGCTTCTTATTACTTAGTGTACTAGCCCTTACCTTCCTTAACGTCCAGATAACGCCTTAATAAAGATAAAATACAATCATCAGTCACCTTTTGAAGTAATGAATCCTATTCCATTAATATAGCAGTCTTAAAAGCTGTTATACTTTTTTTAATCTTTCCTATACCTAAAGAAGTAATTAGCCTTTTAGCTATAGCGTTTTTTAGCAAAGCCTACACGTTTTCTATAGGATTTAGATTAGAACTGTAGGCGGAATGCTTAAAAAGAGATATCCTATTCCTAAAAAACTAAGACAGAACTTCTAGTGTGTTATAAATCTTAGCATTATCTTACTAAGACTTTCAACCTATGTTAAGGTTAGTAAGGCCTTCATTTATATAATAAAAGATTGTAACTTAATAATTAAACTGTAGAATAATAAGCCTCTATTCAAGAATTAGAAGTATATTAAACATACTTTTTTTTATTGCAGGTTTTACAATAGGAATTAAGATCTTTATAATATAGTTGGTACTCCTAGAAGAAGAAGGAACTAAAGGGCTTTTAATTACTACTAGTTCAAATATACCACCTATCTAAACTGCTCCCCAAACTTAGATAGAAATATCTTAACTTATAACTAAATTTGTAAGCGTGCTAAAATTAGATTAAAATTATAGAAAATAATAGATACATTAAAGTGCGTTTTAAGTTAAATAGAGTTTACTAAAACTTACTTGTGTTAGTTGTAGAAACTATTTTCTTTTCTACCTTGTTAATTTGCCGTGTTCAAAAGTATTCTGTCCTAGCATTGTGCCCTTGCTTAATAGCAGGCTCGTCTAAAAGTATAATCTTATTGAAGTTTATACTTTTAAGGCTTTTAAGTATTTGCTTAGCGTGGATATAACAATTATAAGCCTCTTCAGCGTCTAAAGGCGTCTTTTTCTAAGAAATATTAACAGAATAGTTCTCCTCTCTTAGAAAACCTTGTAATCTTCTAATAGAAAGATCTAGACTATCTTCTTCTAAAAGACGTCAATTTGTCTTTTTTGGGCTTTTAGTAAAGTATTTATTAAGTACTCTTTTTGCTTTATTCAAGATCTTTGTAGGACGACTTTATTTGGGCCTAAAAATTAATAAGGAAGCATTTTTTTGTTAATTTTGGAAAGGGTATTTGAAATACTTCTAGAATACATTTCTAGTATATTACTTATAAAAGTAATAGGCTTGTTTTGTCAATATAAGGTATAAACTTCTTGCTTCCATTTAGAAAGATTGCAAGACATAAAGGAGGTACTACAAAAACGCAAGTTAGAATGAGAAAGAGAAGTTACTACACTACAGGCTTAATAAGCTATAACGTAATTAGCGCTTACGTAAGCAACCCCTTTTATTCACACTCTAATTTTACTTGAAGCACAAAAGATATAAGCCTCCAAAATTTGATTACGTTATCCTCATGTAAGCTAATTTGACATATTTTTCGAATAGTGATTTTTATACGTTCATAACAAAGTTATACTAAAATCTATTTTTCCTTCTTTTTCCATTTCATTTCATTCGAGATTGCAGGCGCGATCGTGATGACTAAGCAGCTGACTAAGCAATCTATCTTAAAGAGGAGGTTCTTGGCTGTAAGGGTGCGTTGGATTGACTAAAGATGCAGGGAAAACAGTAATGAATTAAATAAAGAACTACAAAGGCTATCTAGCAAGCTTATCTACTCCTCAATAAGGTCTGTGCTTAGTACTAAGAAAGAGACAAAAGTAGCTACGTAGTAGCTGCTAATGTAGCTTATAAAAATAACGCAGAGCTAAGAGAAAAGTTTAGTAGTCTAAAAAAGTAGAAGGGCTAATACATTAAGCTTATAGATGCTAGGTGTACACAAACACCTAGGATTTGTAAGATAGCAGAATAAGGCTTTTTGTTAAGTACTAAAGACGTTAGGGCTTCAACCCTTTTTAGTACCCCCCTCTTTAATAAGGGTCCTAGAGTTCTTCTAGTTCTATAGTGCTTCTATATCTTTTAGGTTTAAAAATAGGTCCTAATTTAGTTTTAGATATTCTACTTATTTACCTAAGTATTCTTTTCTTCTTCTTATGCTTCTTCTTTATAATAGGTGCTTTACTAGGTACTCTTCTTTGCTGTCTACTTAAATTAGTAAGGGTTTGCTGTCGTCTTGTAGTTAGCTTAGTATAGGATTTAAAGAAGCTAGCTAGAGGCGGTTAATTTTAAATACTAGATGTATCCTTCTAAAAGTATTTAGCTTTACAGTATGTAGTCTAACAGTCTTAAGTACTATGTACTTTTAATTCTTCTAATTAGGTTTTCAGCTTAGTTTTTTTATCTTATAGTAGTCTTTTAGCTTTAGCTAAACCTTGTTACTTTTTTAAAGCTAAAGTAATTGTTTTTTTTTGCTTACTATTCTTGTTCTTATTAAGATTCTATTATTATAGCTTAAGCTAACTTAATGCTTTGCTAGAGTTAAGTAGCTATATTTTCTGCTTTCTAATAGTCTTCTTGTATTCTTTTTTCTTAAGGTTAAATCTAAAGTTTATGCTTTACAGCTATTTAAAGAGAATCTACCTTGTATCTATATTGCAGAAAGAAATGCAACATTCTAGTAAACTGTGCTTACCTTGTTATAATTATAATCTTTGCTATCTCTAAGTTGCTTTTCTAGTTTGTTTAATCCTAATTGCAGAAAGTTCTTAAGTAAGCTTATACTATAAAAGTTATACGTTCTGTAGAGCTGTTAGTTTTAGAGTAATATCTAGAAGATTAATATTGTTTAATCTCTATTCGCTTACAAAGCTAAGTCAAAAGGTAGCTTATAAACTATACATCTTAATAAGATGTAATGTAGTCTAGTAACTAGTAGTAGGCTACTACAGAGTTAATAAACGCTTTAGCAACACTTTTTATAATAGTGTTCTTAAAACTTATTAAAACTACATCTTTACTTAGCTTATTAGTAACTACTATTAGGTTTGTGCAACCTTTGCTTTCTAGTAACCCTATAACAAAGTTAAAAAGAAACCGAGCTCCTACATATATTCTACGCTTACTTAGCTCACCCCACCAAAACAACACTACCTTTTTAACACCTAATAACTCCATCAATATCGATCCAATCCAGAAAGCAATCAATGAAACCGATTCGCGCGCACCAGGCGCATCTTTCTTATATACAAAGTTTGCAGAAAAGTATAGTGTAGTACGCTCAACCTTGACGCGAAGGCACTAAGGGCAAAACTAACCACACTGACTCGCCCACCAACTCCTTCACCCACACCAAGAAACCGAGCTCCTACAGTATATTCCTACGCTTACTAAACGACGTACACCACCTACACGAGTAATAACACGCAACTTTGCCTAATCTTTAGCTAGTAGAGAGGTTTTAGAAAGCTAGGTTCCTCGCTTTATTAACAGGAATCCTACCTATCTTATTTTACGCTGGCAGGTAGGAATAGATTGCAATTGCCACAAAGCTAATTTGGAGGCTAAATATAGCCTCTACTTTAAGCTACTACATAAGAAGATAAGAGAATATAATAAAAGGCCTTCTTAAATCTTTAATATAGATAAGAAAGGCTTTATAACTAGAGTAACTAAAAGGTTGTAAAGGGTGTTTAACAAGAGAATATACAATTAAAAAGGAGTAACAGCTGCAACTTAGGATAGTTTAAGAGAGTAGGTAACTATCCTAGCCTGCGTTTGTTTAGATAGTACAGCTTTATCTCTAGCTTTTATCTTTTGATTATCTGTCAAAGCTCTAAAATCAAGCTAAGTTAAGAATATTAATAATAAAAAGCACTTAGTATTTGTTAACTTATTTCCTTCTAGCTAGACTAACAATATTATAGGTCTAGCCTAGCTTAAGGAGGTTTTTAAGAGAGAGACTAAATAGAAAGCTTATTTAAGATACTAATTACTCCTCCTTAACAGCTATAAATCTTACTTAACTATAGATTTTAATAATTACTGTAACAACTACAACATCTTATTAGCTATATTTCTTGCTTATTTAACTTATACGCTTTAACTACTTAATGTTAGATTATTAAAGCCTCTCTTAACCGCCTACTAAACTAAGCTTTTATCGAACCTTTATAAAAGCTAGGGGCTCTTACTAATAGTAACAGGAGACTTCTTTCTCCTCCTTAAGAGGGCCTAGGGTACTGCTTTTAAGGAGAAGACTATTAGAAAGTCTTTCTAGGTAACTAGGGTCTACCTACCTAATTCTAAGGTTATCCTTTAAAGATTCTGTCAAGAGGCCTCTAGTTTAGATAAGTTTTTAGCTTCTGTACTTAGTAGAAATAATTAGCTTAGAATAGAGACTCTTATACGCCGTTTAGTGCGAAATTAGGGCACTAAGGTGGTAAGAAAGATTTGTTAAAGCCTCTACTATATCTTAGCTCAGAATAGTATCCTCTGTAGAGAAATTTAAGGCTTAAAGAAGGCTCTTTTAGTAAAAAAGAGACACTGAAAGGAGAGCTATACTCTCTAACTTAACAATCCTTAGGAGTACTATAGTAATGCTATTTTCTAGTTGCCTAAGAAGGTCTGTTAGGCTCAGGACGACGACGTAGTTTAATAATATAAACAACAACTACTACAACTTTAAAAAGCTAAGAGGTCTTACTTAAAAGGGCAAGCTTAATTATATAAGGCTTAACAAACTAAGGAGAGGCGTGTTAAGAGAGGGAGGCTTAAGGAGGTAAGGCAGAAAGAGAAGGCTAAAAAGGTAGCTAAAAAGGAGCGTCAAGAATTAGCTTGCGACGCTTAAAAAGCTATACAACTGTCCTAAAAGAGTAAGCGCAAGGCCTTACAAGCCTCTACTTAAAAGCAGAAGCGTTAAAAACGTGTTGTTGTTGATTCATCTTATGTTGAAACTGAGGTAGCTGCACTAGCTGCCCTAGCGCGCACCACCCGCCGCGGGCGCAACGTCACCTTACTAAGCGGATATAAGTAGTACAAATTGATTGCAATACTAGATATACTACAACTCTACAAAATCTCGCAATACTAGCTATTAGTGGTGGCTCTACAGCCTCATTTTTTTAAAATATTTGTGTTGTTGGGGTGCGCAAAACTGGACCATGCGCAAAACGCGCACAGACACGGTAATATTGCCTTCTAAATACGCTTATGAATTAGTAAAGGTTTTAATAATTCTTGTAAAATATCTCTTTATAGTTTTGTTTTTTTATATACTAAGCAGTTTCTAATGTATTACCTTACTGTTTAGCTAATAAAAGGCTAAAAGTATTCTTTTGCAAGTGCTTAGTAGGTAAAGTTCCTTTCTAGGTGCCCTAGGGCCTTAGAGCAGTAGATCTTATATATAATTCTAGTGCTTAAAAGCTTGTTGTTTAGTACCTATCTTTAACCTTAGTATAGCTTGTTTACAAAATTATCTAATTTGCATTTAAAAATAGAAAGCTTAATGTCTAGCTTTGCTCGAAATCAGCGTTCTCCCTTGCTTACTGCTTTTTAGGCTAGCTAGTAGGTTTTATCCTCTTCTCTAGCGTTGTTTGCAAGTTCTTTTAAGTCTAATTATTCTTAAGGTACTGTTGCTAGATAACTATTGCAGTAAAAAGTCCTAAGAGTCTCCTCTTCTTTTTGTTCTTTGATTTCTAGAGTAGTTGCAGTGAATTGTTTAAAGACTTATAAAAACTTGTTAGAAATTTAAGTATTTAAACTGTTTACAGGCATATCGTGTTAGTTTTAAAATAAAGTATTAGCTTTAGAGTTTTTTACTTTAGGCTTATAGGCAATTTCTATGTTAGGGAATTTCCTAAGGAATTAGGCCTAATTTACTTATCTTTTACTAAGATGCTTAAGCTTTCTAAAATACTCTAATTTCTGTAGTCTGTTATAACTAGGAACTTCTTTAAAAAACATAGTATAGTATCTTACTTAAATTAGCAGTAAATAACTACAAGTAATTTTTATTATATATTTTATAGTTGCTTTAAGCGCTAATTATCTATATTAAGTAGTACACTACTAGTTATAGTTCTCTTTAATTCTTATATTGCGAAAGAACTCTTGCTATAACGTAGCTAGATAAATTTAATTTTAAAATTGTTTCCTTATTAAGATTTTATTAAGCTAGTATTAGTTTAAAAATGAATAGCTTTTTTAGCTTATTAGAAGCTTCTTGCTTTGCCTTTTGTTATCAAAAGAAGATGTATCTAGTAAGCCTTAAGAGTAGGGCAACTATATTAAAGTAGTTCTTAATAAAGCGTTAATAAAAATTTGCAAATTTAAGAAAATAGTATACTTCTTAAACACTTATAAGCACTTTTATTCTTAAATAGCGTTTACTTTCTTAAGGTCTATCAAAAGTCTTTTTCTAGCCTTATTAATAAAGTCTAGGTACTTAGTACTCTGCATATTAAATTTGTATTTCTTAATATTAAAAAGTAACTAAGCCTTACTTATTGCTTTCAAAACTGTGTTTGTATCGCGTTAGTGTTCTTTAAGCGTGCTATTTATGTAAATTAATATATTGTCTAAGTAAGCTAAGCAGAAATTATAAATGTACTTACTTAGTGTCTAGTTAATATATTGTTAAAAGGTGCTAAGAGCGTTTGCTATGCTAAAAGGAGTAACTAAGTATTTATATAATCTAAATCTAGTGTAGAAAGTAGTCTTCTACTTATCTCTTCTGTTAATTCTAATTTTGTAGGAAGCTGCAAAGACGTTATTTTTATAAACTTTTTTAATTTAGTAATATTGTTAAGCGTCTCTTAAATTACTAGCAAAAGATAACAGTCTTTTTTTATAATAATGTTAAGAGTTTAGTAATTAACATAGAACTAGAATCTTTTTTCAAGTTTTTTAGCATATAGAAATAAAGAAGAAGCTACAAAACTACTAGCTCTAATCTATGTTTGATTTAATAGAGATATTAGCTCTTTATATAAAATTAAAAGCTCTAGTCTACTTATATTATATAAAGGACTTTAAAGAGGTTCTTTTTTCTTTTTATTTTTATTTTTTAATAATTTAATTTAGTAATAAAACTTAAGTTTATGTAAAGGGAGTAGTGTAGACGCAGTTTATAACCCAAAAATCTAAGTTATATATTAGTACGCCTTAGGAAGTAATAACAAATTATTTTCTTTTCTTTAAAAATCCAAGGACTTTTAAATGTCTATTAAAAAAACCTATAAAGGTCTAAAATAACTTATCCTTTTTTACTTATTTAATATAAGAGTAATATGCTGTTGCATTTATTTATTTTAACCTTTTGTTCTCAAAAATAAGGCAGTTTATAGTATTTAGTAGTATAATTCTTTGTCTAAAAGAGTAGATATAGATTAACATTTTAAAAAGAGCAATAGTAACCTCTCTTCTATTTACGTATAGCTATCTAAGTATTAAATTGTATCTAAGGTGTAAAGAAGTAATGTAGCCCTAGATAGTATTCTTGTATTTTCTAATAATAATCTCTAACCTAGCAACCTTGTTAATAGTTCTGAGTTTTTCTAAAACTTTTTCTAATCTGCGCAGAGAAATCAAGATGCTCTCTAAACTAGCGTTTCTAACAAGTTCAAGGCTAATAAAAGAGTATACAAGGTTTCCTGTATTAATAAAAGTTAAAGTAAAAGTATAATAATTTACTAATATTTTGATAGTAATTTTATTACTGCTTATATTTTTTAAAAACTAGCTTATTCTTTTGCTAAGTTGTCTTAGCTTATGTGTAGCTTTTGCTAGTAACTCTAAGCAAGAGCTATTCTTTTTCTAAATTAGAATTCTAGTCTTTTAAGGTGTCTTTAATACTTAAGCTTTCTTTACTAGGCTTTCTTGCCTTTACTTTTAATAACTTTAATATAGTTGTTCTCTTTTTCTTCTTTTTTCTTAGCGTCATCTCTATAGTACAATCTGCAGCTAAGTGTCCTTTCTGCGTGCAGGTAAAATAACGTCCTTCTCTTATTAGCCTATTTAGTTCTAGATCACTAAACCTACGTGGCCTAGCCGATCTTTTAGTAAACTCTATTCCTTCCATATAACCTCCTGTAGGGGAAAGAGGAGAAAAAGGAGGAGACGCGCGTTTTGGCCTGTATACCTTAGGCTTTTCCTAGCCTTTAGAATATTGTTTTATTTAGTACAATTCGTTTACAATCTTAATAGACTTATTTTGTAAATTGTTTAAGTCTAAAAAGGGAATACTTAAAAGCTTATCTTAAAGCGCATAAGTAAAGCTTTTGTAAAAGAGCGTTATCTCTGTGTCCTTATTTAAGTTGCTGTTTAACAAAAGCAATTGTCCTTAAAATTCTATTTATTTGTCAAGGTGTCAAAGGTGGTGGTTGTTGTTGTAGTCCAAATGGGGTTCTAAAAAAGTGAAAAGCAGCTACCCTCTACTATTTAATCGCAAAAGTCAAAAAAAGATTGTGTGTAGTTAATAAGATTTAAATAGTAGGTAAATAAGTTCTAGGAGGAAAGCTTAGACTACTAAGCAATAATTAGGGTTAACAAATATGCTAAGGTACTAAAAAAAAATTAGTTAAAACGTGTCTAACAGCGATTGCCAGCCTATAGCTAACAATAAGATTACAGTAGGATTGCAATAAAATTGCAACATAATATAATAGAGGAAGGAAAAGATACGTGCGTACTGCAGCAAGAGCCTGCAATACTTTATAAAGCTAAAGCTACTACTTCTTACTTACTGCTTTTTACTTTTTAAAAAGCACTGCATATGAACAATTTGCATATAATATAATATGATAGCGTATAATCTTTGTAATAAGCATTTTCTTAACCTTAACTTTTATTTAGAAACAAGAAGCTTTCTTGTTGTACACCTAGCTCTTAAACTAGTCTAGCTTAAGCTAATATAGAAATTATTAAGTTTATTAAGCATTTACAGACTTAGCTTCTTTAAAACTTTATAATTATATTCTTTATAAACAACTTTAAAATCTACAATATTTCTAAATACTAAAAAGAATATTAAGCCTTAACTTAGCTAGTTGTAGAAGGAATATAAGATCTACAAGGTGTTCACTAATACTAGCAAAGTACTTAAAATGCTTTGCTTTAGTATCTTTTTTTTCTTATTAATTGTGCATAAGCTAAGTAAAGAAACTATTAACTAGTTAGGCGAGCTATTGCATAACGTTAAAATAGCAATAAAAAAGAAAGAGGCAGGAAAGGAAGAGTAGGTGTTTTATTGTCGCATGTATAAGTTGGAAAGCAAAGTAATAATAGTGCTGCTTTTTTAATTTGTCTAAGAGTACCTAGAAGTGAAGCCTTGATATAAGTAGGCGGCAAAGGCGGCAGAGGCAGGATAGGGCGAGTTAAGTTAGGAGGCAATTTGCGTTTTTGTCTTACTTTTCTTTGTTTCTGTCTAAACATGCGACATACTAATTGCGTGCTAGTAATGCTAACCAAAGGGGCGTGAGCCTGGATACCTTTTTTTATTGTAGTCTAACGTCCTTTCTCAGCCTGAAGGGCTATATACTGCAGGTATCTATGTGGTTTTTCTATCTTCTGAGTAATTCACAAGGGGTGGTTTATCTAAATGAAGGTGAGGCTCTTAGCCTATTGTGCGAGGTCGAAAAGGGGGAGAGGGAAGAGGAGGGAGAGGAGGAGGGGGAGAAGGGGTGCTTAGAGCTTAGTCGCCTAGACAGGCGATTGCATCTGGTTATCAGAGTTTCCTTTGTACCAGGCCTGTGTACCAACCCTAGTTCCTTAAATAAATGCTAAAGTAGCCTTAATGCCTGCTTCTATTTAAAAAAGATATTGTAGAGAGATTAGCTCTGTACATAAGTTCTAAAGTATAGCTCTACTATCCTTGTATAGTAAGAACCTAAAGATTATATAAGCTGTGTCTTGTGTAGCTCTAAAATTGCATAGGCAAGATTTAGATTCTACTTTTCCTCTCTAAATAGATAGCTCTTTAGGTAGCTATAACCTAGTTTTAATTAAAAGAAGGAGCTAGATATCTCTCTCCTAGTAGAGGGGATATGTATCTGTTTCCTTATTTTCTATTTAAAGGTTACTAAGTAGGTGCTTAAGTTCTTGCTAGTAGCTTTCTTCCTGTATTTCTTTAAAAGGCTTAACCATTAAACATTTGCCTATTGTTTAATCTAAGAACTAATAACTGCTAAGCTTATCTTGTTTGTTAAAGAGTTTATTTTGGTATCCTCCTTTGCTAGAGAGTCTACTTAATTGTTTCCCTGTATATTATAGTGTCCTAGAACCTATTGTAGTGTAGGAGTAATGCCTATTTCTTCTAGTTAAGTTGCTGCCCTAATACACTTAATTTGCTACTCTTAGCTCAGGTTGTTTAAGGTGTTCTTTAATTAAAATAATGCAGCCTAATTGTTTGTATAGATATTTAACTTATTAGTAGTTGTTTAATAGGCTGACTGCTTTCTCTAGCTCTAAGGTAATACCTTCTAGTTTACTGTTGTAAACTAGCTAGTTATTTCCTATATTTGTTTGCATTTCTTTAATGAGAGTAGCTCCTTCATAAAAGGCAACGCCTACGCTAATTTGTTTGCTATCCTTTATAGCTAAGGCGTCTAAGTATATTAATAAGAGGTTGTTGTTTAATTTTTATTTCTTATAGTTTTTAGCTTTAATGTCTTTTAGCTTATGTAATATATAGACCTTATAGAGAGTTCTAGCGTTCTATAGAGTAAAGGTTTAGTGTTGTATTTCTTCTGTATTATCTAAGAGGGCTAAATAATAGATATTTTGATTTAATTAAGTTACTCTCTTCTATTGTTGTTAACAGCAGCTTTCAGAGGGTAATTTAGATCTAGTAAAGTAGATCTAAAGGTGTATCTTCTTATATTATTGTCTAGCCTAACTCTAGGTAGAAGTAGAGCAGCTTCTACCTCGCTAGGCATTGCAGGAGAGGATCTAAAAGTTCCTAAGATCTTTCTACAGGCCTAGTTTTGTAGTTTTTGCTAACTATTAAGAACGTATTGTTAGCTACACTAGTAATGTACGATAGGTATAATTGCCTTATTGCCCTTGGTAAGAGGCCTTTATTGATGTTAGCTAGCCTACTTAGGCAGAAAAAGGCATAGTATGCTTATTGTATCCTTATGTAGCAGTAGTCTCTAAATTTAAGAGTATTGTTAAAGAAAATGCCTGGCTATCTAACTAGTCTTTTTAGCTAGAAGGTTTCTTAGGTAGGTAGCGTAAGAAATCTGTTTGTATCTTTCTTAGATCTTGTCTAATTTGCTAATTCTATTTTTAAGCTGTTAAACTTAATAGCTAACTTTTTTACTTATATAAAGAGGTTTGCTAACTCCTTTTAAAGTAGTTTAATATTTTTCCTAATAGATGTTGTTAATATTGAGTTCTGAAGGTCGTTTATGTAGGATAAGGAGTATATGTTGTTATTTAATATAATTAACTAGAATAGTAGTTTTGTGTAAATAAGAAATAGGATAGGCGAGGCTAGGCTCCTTTAAGGTGTACTAGTATTAACCTTCTGTAGTTCTTCTATTTGCCTATTAAAAGATAGCTCTAAGAGCCTATCTGTAATGAAGGAGTTTGTCTATAATAAGAGACAGTTATGTAGCTGTTAGTTACTTATATTTTCTAGAAGCTTGTTCTTAGATAAATAGTTAAACACGCCTCTAATGTCCAAAAAGGCTGTTAAGGTAACTCTATTCTTCTTTCTCTATTATTAAATATTGTTGTAGAAGAGAAGTACAGCGTTAATAGCTAATTTCTTAAGCCTACCTCCTATTTGTGTAGGGTGTAGCAGGCTAGTTGTTTCTGCTAAGATACTTAATCTTTTTAAGTAGAGCCTTTCTAGTGCCTTCTTTAGGTAGCATAAGAAGGAGATAACTCTATATACTTTTAGGATAGAGTAATCTAGTTTGTTTAGTTTTCTAAGGATAACCTCTTTTGCTTTTTGCTAGCACCTTAGTTAGTATCCTAAGTTAAACAAGGCTAAGTAAACCTTAAAGAAGATGCCTAGTTAGTATATGTATGCCTTTAGAATAACTTCTTAGCTAATTCTATCTAGGCCTAGTAAGGTAGCTTTTATTTTCTAACAGCTAGTGTAGAGCTCCTCTTTAGATAGAATTAGCTACTCCTATTTATAGATTCCTTAGTAGTTATTAAGTAATAAGGCTAGTGTAGAAGGAGGTAGTAGAAATAGCTCTTCTTTAAAGGTTCAGCACTTCTCTTTAAAGGATTCCTTGCCTCTTATAGCAAAGATTCTTATTAAGAGGTAGTTTTTTGTATAAGCTATTGCTTTAAATATCTCTTTAGGCGATTTGTTTAAGAGAAACTATTCTTGATAGTTAAGTTTAGCTTTCTTAATAGCTCTAAGGTACTTGTTTTTAGCTAGCAAGTAATCTCTTTTTTATAAGTATAGCGTGTTATCTCTTTTTCTTGCTATTCGCTTGTAATCTTAAAAAGTCCTGTTTAGGATAGCCTTAAGGAGATCTAGATTGCTAGTCTACTAAAGCTTTAGTTTTAGTTTCTAGTTTATAAGAGAGGTAGATCTCTTAAGCGCTTATTAAATTAATGTTGTAAAGTCCTCTGCTATTTTATCTAATTTCTTCTCTAAGGATTTAAGGCCTAAAAAGAGTTGTCTTAAGAGGTAGTTTGAGGCGTGTAGTAGAGCTAGTAATTAGTTCTTTAGCTTTACTTAAGATATCTCCTCCTGTAAGGCAGTATTAAAAAGGTACTAATTTGCTTTTTTCGTGTTCTACTTTTTTCGCTAGCTAGATAGCTGCCCTTAGTTAACAATACTAAACAGGATAGCGTAGTAGTCTAATCTAACTTTAGGAATAGATTGCTCGTCTAGAATACTAGAAGCTATATTATTTGTTATAAAGGTAAGGTTAAGTACGCTGTCTTTTTACATGTAAGCTTTAAAGAAAGTACCAACTCCTATAATATGTAATAAAGATAGGTTTTAGTTATTAACCTAATCTACTAAATCCTCTACTTGTCAGTTTAGGTTGTACTCTTATAGGCTCTATCTAGAGTAGTGGCAATTAAAATTCCCTAAGATAATTAAAACAAATTTTATAGACTCTCTTAGGAGGCGTCTGTAGATTATTGTTGTATTTAGCTCTTATTTTAGGCTTTCCGTATTTTAAATGTTATAGACGTAGATCCTTCTTGTGCTAAGTTGTATTAAAATATCTAGAAAGTTATTGTTGTTGCTAATATAAGGATTAACTTCTACTTCTAAATCCTTTTAAATATAAAATAGAGTTCTTAGTTGTAGGCCTTATTAGGCTAGTAGTATTGTATAAAGTCTAGATAAGCGATTAACCTAGTGTCCTTATATAGTCCTCTTACTAACTAAGGCTCTTGTATTACAATAATCTTAGCGTTTACTGTAATAGCTAGATTCATCGCGCTTTCTGTAACAGGGCTACTCTTAACAACATTTATATATAGGACTTTAATTATACCAATTAGTTTAATTAGTCCTAGCTGTCCTAGCTTATAGGATTTTACATTTTTAGCTATTTACTGCATAAAGTTTATTGTAGTTAGTACACTTAAATATAGTGTAAATGCAGGGTTTCTCTTCACTAGCATAAGACTTGCACTTATATTAGCCAGCATAGTGTGTTTTGCTGCAAATTTAGTAGGCTACTTTTAAGCACCTAACCTCAAAGTAGGTAAATCCTTAGCATTTAGTGCATTATTTTAGGATATTAATAACTCGTAGTTTCTCTGCTCTAAGGCTTTGCTCTAAGATATAGAGCTTCTCTCTAATAGCCTTTTAAGCTTCTTTCTCTTTTGCAAAAGCTACATATGCTAAACTAAAATTTTAGTTTTCTCTTTTATCCTTAGGCGTTAGCTTAAAGGAATTGCTATTAACTTTTAAGCTTGTGTTAAAAGTTTTAATTTCTTTTTTTACTACCTTTAGGCTGTAGTTTGTAGGAAGCTTGTAGATTACAACCTTAAACTAAGGCGTAATGAGTTAGGTAGCCTTAAAGGTTGTAATATCTTGCTATATAGCCTAGTTCTCTAAGAGGTATTTTGCTTTAAAAGCTAGTGTAGTTGTAACTATTTTGTTTCTTTTAGAGGATATTGTAATTAAAGTAACTATAAGTAATTATACACTTCCTTTTATTGCAAAGGCGTTGTTGAAGGCATTTCTGAGTTAAAAGGCATTAAATGTAGCTAGGGTCTTGCTAACTACAGAGGGGTGACAAAAAAAAAGATGTTAAAAAGTTATAGTTTTTAAAGCTTTATATTTCCACAACTAGAAGTACTATACCCAAAAGAATTAGTGATTTAAAAAGCTAATATCTTCCTTTTTGAGTTAAATGGCTTAGTAAGCTACTTAGTTAGCACAGTTGTCCCTGTATTCTTGCTTTAAATAAGATGAAAAAAAGTGAAAATAGATTTCAGTATAACTTTTTTATTATTGTATAAAAACACGCTAAGAAAAAAATAAGTTTAATAAGCTTACATAAGTATAACGTAAGCGTATTTTAGAGGCTTACATCTTAATTCCTTGGAGTTTAATAAAAGGGTGAAAAAATAAGGGTTGCTTACGTAAGCGCTAACTACGAAATTACTTAGTAAGCTTTTAGTATATTAACCCCTCTTGTTTATCTTAACTTGCATTTTTTATAATACCTCCTCTATGTCTCGCAATCTCTTTTAATTTAAGCAAGAAGTTTATACTTTATATTTACAAAATAAGCCTATTTCTTTAATTAGTAATATACTAGAAAAGTTCTCTAGAAGTATTACTAATACTCTTTATTAAATAAAACAAAAAAAAGGCTTCTTAATCTACTTTTGGGCCTTAAAAAGGTCGTCCTACAAAGATCTTAAATAAAGCAAAAAGAGTGCTTAATAGAGACCATACTAAAAGCCCTAAAAAGACAAATTAACGTCTTTTAGAAGAAAATAGTCTAGAACTTTTTTAAAGCTTACAACGCTTTTTAAAAAAGAAAAACTATTTTGTTAACATTTTTTTAAAAAAGACGCCTTTAGACGCTAGAAAGGCTTATAATTGTTATATTTACGCTAAGCAATTACTTAATGTTGCGTATTTAATCTCCAGGTAAATAACCTGTTGAGGATATGTGGTCGCTTGTTCTACTATCGACTCAGAGGTAGAGGTCTCTGCCTTCTACTTGTCCGTAGTAGACTCAGAGGCAGCCAAATCCAGGCTTATAACCTATTAGAGTTTGAGGAGGAGGTGCGCAGGGTGAAGGATAAGGATAAGAGAATAAAATAATAGAGACTAGGGGAAGACAGTGTTGTAGAGGATAGCAATTGTATTGTCTTAATTGTCTTTCTGTCTTGCTGTCTTAATTCCTAACTATCTGCTAAACTACAGTCTATATATACCTGTAACTTGCATTCTAGAAAAATCTGGATTACGCAATAGCTTGCGTAGTAGATTGCGTAATCTATAGTAGATTGCGTAATCCTAAATGTCATTGATCACAACAATCAATTGATAACAATGATAAGAAATACTAGTAGCGTAATAGCTCCTAGTAATCAATTGATTGTAGATTCTAGGTATGATTTGAGCACCTGGATTCTGTAGAGAAACAGCTGAGTAGCTTAATCTGCAACACTTAACAACCTTAAAAATACTAACTTTAATAAAGTTATATTTTTAGATAAGTCTGCTATTAAGTAAGGGCACAGTGCTAGAACAGAATACTATTAAACACGGCAAAATAATAGGGGTTGAAAGATACACAGTTTCTACAACTAACACAAGTAAGTTTAAAAAAACTCTATTTAACTAAAAAAAAAACTTTAATATATCTAGTA
The DNA here is from genome assembly GCA_024321975.1 of Alternaria sp. 'sect. Undifilum'. Classification (NCBI taxonomy): domain Eukaryota; kingdom Fungi; phylum Ascomycota; class Dothideomycetes; order Pleosporales; family Pleosporaceae; genus Alternaria; species Alternaria sp. 'sect. Undifilum'. The sequence continues at coordinate 1,956,252 of JAJJZI010000006.1, forward strand.
TTTTTTAATTATTCTAATTTATTTTTAGCACGCTTAGCAATTAAGTTATAGGTTAAGATATTTTTATCTAAATTAAGGGAGCGATTTAGATAGGTAGTAGATCTAAATTAGTAGTAATTAAAAGCCCTTTAATTACTACTCCTTTTAGGAGTTTAGACTATATTAAATAGATCCTTATTCCTATAGTAAAACCTGCAATAAAAAAAGGTAAGTTACATATACTCTTTTTTCCTACTTAGAGAGTGTTTACTCTATATTTAAATTATAAAGTAGCAATCTTTTTTATATAATAAGAGGACTTACTAACCTCTATATAGGCTAGAAGTTTTAATAGAATAACGCTAACATTTACGAAACTTTAGAAGTTTTATCTTAGTTTTCTAAGAATAGGATATTGCTTTTTAAGCATCCTACTTATAGTCCTAATCTAAATTCTATAGAAAACGTGTAGGCCTTGCTAAAAACGCTTTAGCTAAAAGGCTTATTACTTCTTTAGGTATAGGAAAGAGTAAAAGAAGTATAGCAGCCTTTAAGGCTGCTATAAGAGAGGAATAGGATAAATTATCTTAGAAGGCGATTAATAATTGTACTCTATCTTTACTCAGGCGTTATTTAGACGTTAAGGAAGCTGAAGGCTGGAACACTAAGTATTAGTAAGCTTTCTTTGTTATTTATTTTGAAAAAACCCTAAAAACAAGCTCTTAATTACTACTTAATAGTTTTCTTTACAATTACCTTTACAATTACCTTGGAACTTACACATAGATGAGTTTAACTAGTATTATCTAATATATATACTTTATAGTGGTTTTTACACCTTTAAAAAAAAGTTATTTTGTTATTTATTCTTGAGTTTTTTATCTTTATTTTCACTGCTTGAATTGAGCGCGAAAATGCTTACTAAGCAGCTTACTAAAAAGCTTAATTTATAGAAGAAGATCTTGGCTTTCCAAATCACTAACTATTTTGGGTATAGCCCTTCTGGTTGTAGAAATGTAAAGCTTTGAAAACTATAACCTTTTTGACCTCTTTTTTTTTGTCACTCCTCTGTAGTACTAGCTAGCAGTCTTTTAGGCTAATAGCCTTTAGTTTTCAAGTTTTTTAGATGTTCGTCTATATTTAATCTTTGTTGTTGCCTGCTATAGTAGCAAAAGTAGCTGCAGTAGTATAGGTCGTGTTTTAGATAGGCGTGTTCTAGATAGGCGTATTCTAGATAAGCGTGCTTGTAAGTTTCTTAATACGTCTAATTTTCTCTCTTAACTCCTTTAAGACGTTTAAGAGGCTTAACATTTAATTAGCTCAAATAGCTGTATTCTTTTTATTTACTTTCCTGTTTTCTGTATAGTCTTTTAAGACTTCTACTAGGTCTAAAAGACTTGTTTGCTAGGTAGGGTTGTTTTTAGCTAAATTGGTTACTTAGATTACTAGGTTCCTAGCTATTTTAAGTGCTTCTTCTACTAAGGTAGCTTTTAGTGTGTTATTTCTAATAGGGTATTAAGGAATAAGTCTAATAAAAGGAGAAAAATTACTCTTAGTTTAAACGTGTGTAAGCCTTTAAAGTTCCTCTAGATTTTGCCTTTCTTAGCGAGGCGTTGTTATGTTGTCTTCTTCTATCTCTATTTGTCTTTTGTTCAATCTTCCTAGGTCCTTAGAAGCAAGTCGTTTTTTATTACTTTTTAAAGTTATTGTAATTTCTTAGTTTAGTTAGGCTTTAATAAGCTCCTTAATCTTAATTAGCTCAAGATGCCTTAGCATGTAGTCTAAGCTTTTGAGGGAAAAAGCAAATTTTTCCTTCAAAAAGTGGGGGGCAGGTGACCCTTTCACCCTCTCTAGCGCGCTAGCGCCCTCGCTGCAGGCTCTGAAAAGTATTGCAATCAATTCCTCGGGGTTGTTTCCTTGGGATCCGGTTGATTCTGATCAATTTCCAGAAAAGTCGACGTTAGTGTATTGCCCTGGATACCTGTTGTTAGCAATAAATCTTTTTTTTACTCAAAAGGTGTCTACAAAATGTGTATTTACATTAAAAGGTTGTCTTAAAAGGCCGAAGCCACTTAAAATTCTATAACATAATTACAGATAGATTTCCAGCCTTAGGATATAGACTAAAGCTTATTTTAAGCTCTTTTAGCGCTGTGTGGATCGCTAAACAACTAGTTAAAGAAGTTTAATAAGTGTTTGAAATTCTAGGCATTTAACAATTCTATCTAGTTAAGGTAGAGCAGCGATAAAGTAGCTGCAGAACCTATAAGCCTGCTAAAGGCGTAGTTGCAGGTTCTTCTTTCTGTGTTAAAATCTTCTTAATTGTTTTCTACTTTAGCAGTAAGCTGCTTCTTAAAGATTTAATATATCTTTTTAGTTTTATTAAAGGCGTCTAGATTAAGTTATTTAAAACACTTAAGTTGTGCTAGCTGCTAAACTAGTTTTAATGCAGCAAGTAGTGTTGGTAGCTAAGCAAGTAGCTGTTCTTGTTCTAGTTTTATTTCTTAAGAAGCTAAGTAAATAGCCTTCTAGATAAGAAAGGCTTCTTGTGTTATTATTAACGTTGCTATCTTATCTAGTTCGTTCGCTCTGCAGGGGCTTTCTAGAGTGTTCTCTATTTTAGCCCTGCTAACACTATCTTAGTATAGTCTTGCTATATAGACAGCAAAGCTTCTAGATGTAATCTCTGCCCTTGCTATTGTTGTGTAAAAGTACTAAATAAATGGTACCTGTATCATTTAACGGCGGGGATCAGTTTCTAGGGCTACTAGCAACATAGTAGGCTTATCCAACAGTTTGTATCACAAAACGTTCCAAGTAGGGTCTCGTACAGCTAAGTATCCCTTAGCACTTCTTGTGCATCTTCTACTGTTAATCCTTAGTTGATTTAAAACAGCTTTAACTAAAATTAGCAATCTAATTAATCAGAGTCTTGTCTAGATATAGCTCTAGGTAGCTTCCGTTTTGACGTAGCAGCGCTACAGAAGGATTCAATTTAATTGTAAGGGTACGTGAGATTAAATAAAGATGCAGGGAAAACAGTAATAAATTAGATAAAGAACTACAAAAGCTATTTAGCAAGCTTATCTACTCCTCTATAAGATCTGTGCTTAGTATTAAGAAAGAGACAAAAGTAGCTACGAAGTAGCTGCTAACGTAGCTCATGAAAATAACGCAGAGCTAAGGGAAAACTTTAGTAGGCTAAGAAAGCAGAAGGGCCGATACACCAAGCTTACAGATGCTAGGTGCGCAAGGACACCCGGGATCTGTGGGAAAGCAAAACGAGGCTTTTTGTCAAGTACTGAAGACGTCAGGGCTTCAGCCCTTTACATTGGCTTTCTAAATCACTAACCTTTTTTGGTATAGCCCTTCTAGTTGTAGAAACATAACGCTTTAAAAATAATAACTTTTTTGACGTCTTTTTTTTTGTCACCCCTCTGTAGTACTTAGTACTCTTGGTATAACTAAGCAATACTAATTACACTTTAAAACTACCTAGTGCCTAGTACTCTTAGTATAACTGAAAATACTAAGCAAAATATATTCTTATTAGTATATAGTCTTAGACACTGGCTTTAGCCTTTTAAGACAACCTTTTAATGTAACTTCACATTTTGTAGACATCTTTTTAGTAGAAAAAAAAATTTATTGCTAACAACAGGTATCTAGGCTTACGCCCCCTTATTTAGCATTACTAGCACGCAATTAGTGTGTCATATGTTTAGATAGAAACAAAGAAAAGTAAGATAAAGACATAAATAGCCTCTTAACTTAACGCTCTCTATCCTACTTATGCTGCCTACTTATATTAAGGCTTTACTTCTAGGTACTCTTAGACAAATTAAAGAAGTAGCACTATTATTACCTTGCTTTCTAACCTATATATACAACAATAGAACGCCTACTACTCTTTTCCTGTCTCCTTCTTTTCTATCGCTATTTTAACGTTAAATAATAGCTAGCCTAACTAGTTAATAGTTTCTTTATTTAGCTTATACATAATTAATAAGAAGAGAGGGATACTAAAGTAGAGTATTTTAAGTACTTTACTAGTATTAGTAAACACCCTATAGATTTTATATTCCTTCTATAACTAGCTAAGTCAAAGCTTAATATTCTTTTTATATATAGAGATATTGTAGATTCTAAAGTTGTTTAGAAGAGATATAATTATAAAGTCTTAAAAAAGCTAAGTTTGTAGATACTTAATAAACTTAGGTGTCTTTATAATTAGCTTAAGCTAGACTAGTTTAGGGGCTAAGTATATATTAAGAAAGCTTCTTGTCTTTAGATAAGAGTTAAGGTTAAGCAGATGCTTATTATAGAAGTTATACGCTATTATAGTAAATTGTATATAAATTGTTTATATACAGTGCTGTTTAAAAAGTAAGAAGTAGTAAGTAAGAAGTAGCAGCTTTAGCTTTATAAAGTATTATAGACTCCTGCTACAGTATGTATATGTCCTTTCCCTCCTCTATTATATTACGTTATAATCTTATTCTAATCCTACTGTAATCCTGTTGTTAGCTATAGGCAAGTAATTACTGTTAGACATGTTTTAACTAGTGTATTTTTTTAGTACCTTAGCAAATTTTTTCAACCCTAATTATTACTTAGTAGTCTAAGCTTTACTCTTAGAACTTATCTACCTACTGTTTTAATCTCGTTAACTATATATAATGTTTTTTTTTGACTTTTGCGATTGATTAGTAGAGGGTAGCTGCTTTTCACTTTTTTAGAACCCTATTTTAACTATAACAACAACTACCACCCTTAACACCTTAAAAAATAAATAAATAGTCTTAGACACTAAACTCTTATAGCTTAGTATATTTAAATCTCAAGTTTTAGTAGTTAATTTAAAAATTAAGACTTATTTCTTTAACTCTTATATCATTACATTTATCTTTTAAATATGCTAATACACCCTATACTATTATATTGATCTTCTAATCGTGCTAGTAAACCAACCGTCCATCGCACTCACATATTCCTCGAGAACTAACCTAGATTATCTTCGGACGATCTTCACATGCAGTAAGCACCTGGATTCTGTGAGCTTTTCTAGCCTGCTTTGCCTTTCTTTTAGCTCTGCGCTATTTTTCTAAACCATGTCAGCAGCTGCTACGGGATCACTTTTGCTTACCAACTAGCGCTAAGCTTAGACTTAACAGAGAAGTAGATAAACCTGTTGTGTAGACTTTTTAGTTCTGTATTAAATTCATTCACTGTTCACCTTGCACCTTTGGTCAATCCAACGCACCCTTACAGTTAAGCAGATTAAGAATAGTAAGCGCAAAAATACCTTTAAGAGTTTTTACTAGAACTTAGATACTTGACTACAAGAAAAGTAGTGTAAAAGCTTTGATACTTTTGCTAGAAAGTCTTTTTTACTGCGCTTAACTGTAAGCTAGTTAAGGCTAAGCTAATTACGCAGTCTTAAACTTTAAATAAGAAACTTATAAAGTAAATAGGCTGTTATAGGCTATAGTAGCCTATTGTACCTTATTACTAGCCTTGCTCACCTGCTTTGGCTAGTAGAAGCCTTAGGCAGAGAAGCTTTCTATTTACAATATTACTATTTGCTTTGTTTATTTTACTAAAAGCAATTTGTGTTTTTACTTTAATTTTTGCAATAACTGTACTACTAAGGCTAAGGCTAAGGCTAATAGGTTTATAAAGCAGCAAAAAATAAAGAAACTAATTTTGAGTACTTTTAAGAAGGTATGTATACTTTATTATTAGCTATAATAAGCTATTCTAACCTAGTATAACGTAAGGTTTCTAAGAGCAGCTTTTTTTGCTTAAGCAAAGGGTATATTGCATAAATATAGAGTTGTTAGCCTGGGATTCTTAATATATAAGCGTTAAGGGCAACACTAAAAGCAGCTTAACTAAGTCTATTCAGAAGGTTAAGACCTAGATCTAGGAGGCTAAAGACAAGATAGATAAACTTTAAATAAGTTAGTATAGGCTATAATAGGCTATTTCGGGCTGCAATAGGCGTTTAAGACCTTAAGTATATACTTATAAAATGCGCCTAGGTAGTGCTTAATTCTAATAAGGCGTTATGGTTTAAACTAGACTATAATGGCTTAGTCTAGGGCGTTCTAGTAGATATTCTCATCCGCATAAGTGAAATAATAATATAGTCCTTATTAGACTTTGTAATTTCTTACTAGTATTATTTCTTCTTTCACAAATAAGGCTATTTAGCTTTAGTTATTTTATAGTTTTATTATTCTGTTAGCTTTAGTGCGCTTCTGTAGGCTATAATAAGCTATAACGAGCTTATGTAAAGAAGTATAAAAGAAATAGGAGTAGTTCTTATATAGTCTTTAACTGAAGTATTCGGTTTTCTTTTTTTAATTTACTTAGAGTTATACCCTTTTTTCTTAAAAATTCATCTTTATCTTTTCTTTAGTTCTACATTTTTATTTTAATAACAAGGAAGTATGTAGTTAAAAATCATATTTTTTTCTTAAGCGCTTCTGCGCTTAAGTTATGACTAGATTTTTGAAATTATCTTTTTTAGAATTCCCTTTCTACAAGACTAAGTATTTCGTCTAATTAGCTTTAATTTTTTTTAGAACATGTTCTACTTTATATTCATCATGACGTAACTCTCTTAAGGGGTCTACATTCTACCTTTTTAAGTGTAGTATTTTCTCTGTTGAGTTATATAGCTCTTACAGTAAGGCGTAAAAGACTAAGTAAATATTCTTTAGCTCTTGCATGTCTACTTTCAACGCAGATAGCCTAATCTTAGCTATAATACGCCTAAGTTTTATAAACTTCTTCTTTTTTTTTTTAGACTTGTTAATTGTATATAACAGTTTAGTACTAAGACCTAGTATTCTACTTTAATGTAATAAGTAACCTTTTTTTATCAGTATTGGCCTTCTAGTAAGCGTTAGCAAATGAAATATTCTGTTTGCATTTACTTTATAAACTTAGCACTTTAAAGGCAGTTTATAGTCATAAAAGACTTTCTCTGCTACGTAAAGCTATATTAGGCTAGTCTGCGCTAATTAGGTCTATTTCATAGTATGCTTAGAAAGAAGTAGTTCTTGTATTTACATGTATGCGGTTATCATATACAAATTCACTAATAAAGATCTATAACGCCTGATTATCTTGTTCTTGAGTGTGGTAGCACTAAAGGTATTATTTTAGCGTTTAGTTTTCCATTTTTGTCTAGCCGTCTCATTGTAAATCAAAAGCAGATATAAAGACTTTTCTAAAGTTTATATAGTGTTAAAAAGTATGTTAATGCTTTGCATTTATTAGCTAGCCTTTATCTACAATTACCTGCTTGGGTATGCTGTGTAGTCTAATTACTTTGCGTATCTTAGCCTAAGCTTGGTTAGTGCCGTTCTAATTAGCCCTTACTAAAATATAATAGGCTATTTTAGTTAACTAGTACACTACTACAGGGATTGTGTTGTATACTTAGCTCTGTATCGTGCTAGAGGGAAATTTGTAATAAAATTTATTATAACATCCTTTTACAGCCTATTTAGTAATAGTAAAAGTTTAAGAGAGCTATAAGGCCTGTAATGTGCTAGAGTTAACTTTCTACAGGTAAGGCAGTTACAACAATACTCTATTACGTTCTTCTTTATGCTCTTTTAAGTATACTGCCGCTATAGTCTTTCTAGTATTTTTTTAGTACTGAAGTGACCTGCAGGTGAGTTATCATAGCATTTTTTTAGTGCTCATCCTTTGCTTTAAGTGTTAGTGAGCTCCTTTAGACACAATAAGCTTATTCTAGGCGCTGCTAAGTGTGAAGAACGTCCGAGGATAATCTAGGTTAGTTCTTGAGGAATAAGTATGTGCGATAGACGGTTAGTGTACTAGCATAATTAGAAAATTAATGTAATAGTAAAGGGTGTGTTGGCATAATTGGAAATTAATATAATAACACAAAGGTTAGAAGTTTAAGTCTTCAATCTTGAATTAATTACAAAGTAACACTTGTAATTTAAATACACTAAGCTATAAGAGTTTAGTGTTTAAGACTATATACTCATAAGTATATATTTTGCTTAGTATACTTAGTTATGCTAAAAGCACTAAGCACTAAGTAGTTTTATGATATAATTAGTGTTACTTAGTTATGCTAAGTGTACTAAGTACTAAGTAATTACATAACTGCTGTTAGCTGTTAAGCTTATATTTAAGTATACTTACGTCTTGTAGAGACCTCTTTACAAGTCTTGGTCGTAAGTTATAATATCATCTTGTCTTTTTTAGTAGGTTGTCCTTAAGTTATATAATAGTAGTAGAATTAGCTTATAACTAAACTACTCTTTATAATAAGTAGCATTAGTTGCCTAGTTATTATTTTACTATGCTTAAGTAAAAACTTCGTACTTGTACTGATTATTTTTACTGTCTTTGCAACTTTAATAATAATTTTAAAAAGCTATAGTTTTAAGATACTTTACTTATACACCTGATAAGTATATATATAAAGTATATATTGATTCAATAAAGTATAGCAAATATTTATATTATGACTAACAGTACTACGTCTAGGTAATGAATTAAGAGTTCAAGAGCCTAGCTGTCCAAAAAAAAATTATCAGTATAAATTCAAAACAGTTGTAATACGTAGAAGGCTGCAGTAAAATTAATAACAATGTATTAAAAAAGTTGCGCGTATAATATTATTGCGAGAATCAGCTTGATTTATATAAAAAAATCATTAAATTATTGCGCAGAAAATGCTCTAGCAGTGAAGTTTTACAAGATTAAAAAATTAAAGCACAAACAGGCTAAAAAAACTAAAAAGTTTTTTAATATCTCTAAGATTTTAGTCTTAAACCTTTTGCCTAGTACTTAGAGTACTTTTAAGGGATTACCACTTCTTTATTAGAATTTTTTTAATCTTAGCAGTATCTTACAAAATGCAAATAGCAATTTGTAAAGTTGATATCTAGTTTCTATATATTATGGCTGTTTAAGTTGCCTAACTATTTCACTAAATATTTTTTGCTGTTGTTACTAGTTTAGTGTATAAGAGCATTCTTATCTTTAAACTTTTTATCTTTTGTTTTAAAAAAAGAAGGTATTCTGAAATAGTGTTTCAAAGTCTGCTAGTTCTAACATATGAATATAGAATCTTAGGTAAATTTTTACATTAAGTAGAAAGTTAAGTATGTATATAACTAGTCTCTTCTAGTTTAGAATCAAAAATAGTCTAATTTTAACGTTGTTAATTTTTTTACCAAGTTGTTGAGTGCAAAGATATTTTTGTAAGTAAGGAAATTTTTTTTCAGCTAAGGTGCCGTTTTTTATTTCTAATTAATATATGAAATGTTTGTTATTGAGCGTTTTTAAGTGTCTTCTTAAGTATCTTATAAACAGTCACCAGCTTATTAGCTGTTGCAATAGCTGTTTCTGTTTTTAAGCTTAAAAGTGTAACGTGGTTCACAAGCGAGTCGCTCACCCAAGCGAGTCGCTCACGCAAAACCTCACCAAAATTGCAAACTAACAGGGGTCTATATCTTAAGAACTACTAACTAGAATTATCTAAAATTTTAATATAAAAGCTGCATCTATATAAAGAGTAAGCTAGTAGAATATTAAAGAATTCCATTAGCTAGATATAGAAATAGACTACTTATACCCCTGTAAAACTATAAAACCAATTATATCTTATTAAATATTGGAGCTAAAGTGCTTATATTCCAATAGCTTATTTTTTATATAGATGCAACTTTTATATTAAATTTTTATTATTATTCTAGTTTGTAGTTCTTAAGATATAGACCCCTGTTAGTTTGCAATTTTGGTGAGGTTTTGCGTGAGCGACTCGCTTGGGTGAGCGACTCGCTTGTGAACCACGTTATATATAAAAAGTTTACAGAGGGGTGACAAAAAAAAAGATGTCAAAAAGTTGTTATTTTTAAGGCTTTATATTTCTATGACTAGAAGGGCTAGACTAAAAGGGGTTAGTGATTTGAAAAGCCAAGAACTTCCTCTTTAAGACAGGCTGCTTAGAAAGCTTTTTAGTCAGCACAATCGCGCTTGTAATCTTGTTTGAAATAAGAGGGAAAAAATAAAAAACTTAATTCTAGTATATCTTTTTTTGAACGTGTAAAATTTGCTGATAAAAATCTTAGTTTGATAAGCTTCCGTAAGCATAATGTGAGCAAAATATAGAGGCCTATATCTTATTTACTTGGAGTTGAATTGAAGGTTTGAAAAAAATGAGGTTACTTACATAATCGTTAATTACGTAATAGCTTAGTAATCTTATAGTATATTAACTCTTTCTATTTTTTAAAACTTGCTTTTTTAATAGTATTATTCTTATAGCTTAAAATTCTTGTTATTCCAGATACTAAATTATTTCTTTCTATTTATAGAATAAGCCTTTTTCCTTATATAGTAATACAGTAAAAAAGTTTCCCAAAAGTATTACTAATACTACAAATTAGGTAAAAGATAAAAAAAAACGTTTTCAACTACTTTCAGGCCTAAAATAGGCCGTCTAACTAAGGTTTTTTTCAAAGTTTCAAAAATACTTAATCAAAACCCTACTAAAAAACTAGAAAATATAATTTCTAACTCTTAAAATAAAATAGTTTTTATTTCTCTATTAAAAGCTTACAAAACTTCTTGAAAAAAATATCTATTTTATTATAATTTTTGAGAAAATGTTGCCTTTGAAATCTAAAAAAAGCTTATTATTATTATATTTATATCAAGCAAAAACATGTGAACCTTTTAATATGAGCTTAAATTTAGTTTTATAGTAAATTACGTTGACTAAAAAGAAGTGTTATAGTATAAAAACAATACACTATTTAACATAATAAAATAATAGTATTACAAAAAAGCTGGTTTTTACAAAAAGCAGTTAACAGTAATACTTCTTTGTAGTAAAAGTGTTATTTAGCTAATAAAGAAGCTAAGGGCTAGAGTACTAAGTATTAGTAAGCTATTCTGTATAATTATTTTAAAAAAACTTCAAAACAAGCTTTTTACCATTAACTAATAAGTTATAATGCTATTACTTTGAAACTTTCACACTAAATAGTATTAGTAGTGTACTTTCAATACATGTAATTTGTAGCGATTCTTACACGTTCAAAAAAATGTTATTGAAAAATATTTTTTTTCATTTTTTTCACCTTATTTTAAGCAAAATTGCAGGCGCGATCGTGCTGACTAAGCAGCTTACTAAGCAACCTGTCTTAAAGAGGAAGTTCTTGGCTTTTTAAGTCACTAACCCTTTTTGGTCATGTCCTTCTAGTTATAAAAATATAAAGTTTTCAATATAACAACTCCTTGGACATCTTTTTTTTTGTCACCCCTCTGTAAGTATCTCTTAAAGTTTATTCTATAAAGTTTCAAAGCTTATTGTTGTATGCTATTTGTGCTATAAGTAGTGATAATACTCAATTTTCCTATTGCTAATGAACATATATCTTTATGTATACCTTTATTATAAAATTTAAGTAATTAGTTTGTCTATTTATTTACTAATAATAAGCTATTGATAGCTTTCTTTCAGTTCTCATTGCAGCAAGTAGTGTTGTTTAAAAATTAATAGTAGAGGGTGTCATTGCTACTAATAATTAATTTTAGCATGCTGTAATATTGAGTAATTGAATTCTTAATACCATATGCAAGCTGTACTGCTGTGAATTTTATTAAAAAAGCAATGTACCCTGCTTATTTTATAAATAAATTAACTACTACATAAATTGCATTATACATTACTTGATCAATCAAGTCTTTAAAAACTAGTTAACTTACAATAAAGTTTAAAAAGAAGTCTAACTGCAATATATGAACTAATTTTTTAACTTATATTTTTTTGTATAGTATATGTGTACTGTGCTTGTTTTTTTAACAGTCTGCATATTTAGTAATAAAGGTAGTCACTTTGTTCTTTCTTTCTGGAAATTATAATATTTATTAATTATAAATTCTATTGGTTTTGTAATACTATAGTAACTATATAATAAGTTATTATAGTCTTGCTTAATATTTACTTTTCAAAAAATCTTCTGTACATTGTGCGTAATTTACGTAAGTGAATTGAACGTTTTTACTAGTTTCAATAATCTGTTATTATTAACTTTAAGTATTGCAGATTTATTTATCTTTTAAGTTCTTACAATATTTTATTTAAAGCTAAAAGCGTCTGCTTTTCGATTACATTTCCTCTGTTTATCAACAATCTTTTTTTCTTATTTATTGTAGTTTAACGTCCTTTCCCAGCCGAAAAGGCTCTATAAGATGTGTAGGTTTAGGACCTACAGGTATCTACGTGGTGTTTTCTAATATTTAATTTATTTACAAGGAGGGGTTTGTCTAAATAAAAGTGAGGCTCGTAGCCTAGGGTAGTTTTAACAAGTATCTTTCTTAGTCCTTTGTTGTGTAGAAAGTATGTAGAGCTAGTATGCTAGTCTAGTTATCTCTTTTACTTCTTATACGTTGTTGTAGGCTATGCTAGCTGCTCTCTTGTATTGCTTATATAGGTACCTAAGCAGTTCAGTATAGGGTCGATGTATGAGGTCAGTATATCGAGTTGGTATAGGGATTTCAGTGTAGGTAGATAGCTAGTTGCTAGTCTAGCAATTAATTCTAATGTGTAGGTCGCGATATTGGGTCGGTATATCGGGTTAGTATAGAGGGATTTCGGTGTAGGTAGATAGCTAGATGCAAGGTGCTAAGAGCAAGGTGCTAGTCTAGCTATCAATTCTAATGTGTAGGTCGGTATATTGGGTCGGTATATCGAGTCGGTATAGAAATTTCGGTGTAGGTAGATAGCTAGGAGCACTAGCTGTCTATTCTAATGTGTAGGTCGATATAGGAGATCGGTATATCTAGTCTGTATAGGGATTTCGAGTAATAGATAGCTAGGTAGATAAATCTATTAGTTTACTACGCCAATAAATCTATCTACCTAAGTAAAAAGCCGTTGCTTTGTCAAGTAGGAGTCGAATTGCCTTCAATTAAACTCCAAAATTAGCTTGCGCACAGACTACTCTCAGAGTTTTCAACAGTTTACCACTCTGTTTCTCTACAACCAGCCAGCGCGCACGCTACAACACCTGCACCTAGAAAACAAGTATCAGAAGCTGATTTTAGGAAGGCGTTTAAGATAGTTGAGGCGAGAAAAAGGCAAAGCCAGACCTTTTTCTCGCCTCGAAAAGTTGGTGTTCGATTGTATATACAATCTTAAACTTGTATTCTTTTAGTTCTTTTAACTATTAAACTTAGCATTAGTTAAGTTTCTTAACAGTTTAAGAATTAAATAAGTTTATGTAATTTGTAAATATTATAAGTTCTAAGCAGCTTTTAGCGTAAACTCTTTGATGTATTGGGCAATTAATATTAGCTAAAAGCTTCTTATTATAAATGTTATATTCTATTTTAAGTCCTAGAAATTTACAGGAATAACAAGTAATTAAGTGCTATTTATTTTCGTGTAGTTAGCTAGTGTAATTTGTAAGTACAAGGTCTGATGCATTTATTATAAAGCATAGCAGCTGTCCTGCTTAAAATATATAAAAGTAAAGTAGTTTTATGCTTATATTTTTAAGCCTCTAAAAAGCGTTTTCTACTTATTTACTTTACTCAAAGAGTACTTCCTTTAATGTAAGTCTTGTTAATGAGATAGCAATTTTAAAGTAATTTTTAATAAACTATATATTGAAGTTTAAGACTTGTTAAAAAAATGATGTTTGTTATAACTATCTTTAGTTATAGCTATTTTTGGATTACTCATATTTTTTTTTACTTATCTGTACTTCTTGTGCTCTTATGATATATTCTAATGGCTTCAGCCTTTTAGGACAACCTTTTAATGTAACCACACATTTTGTTGACACCTTTTTAGTAAAAAATAAAATTATTGCTAACAACAGATATCGAGGCTTACGCCCTCTTGTTTAGCATTACCGGAACCCAATTAGTGTGTCGCTCTAGCATGTTTAGACAGAAACGAAGAAAAGCAAGACAAAGACGCAAATCGCCTTCTAACTTAACACGCCCTATCCTGCCTTTACTGCCTATGCCGCCTACTTATGTTAAGGCTTTACTTCTAGGTACTCTTAGACAAATTAAAGAAGCAGCACTATTATTGCCTTGCTTTCTAACCTATACATGCCACGATAGAACGCCTACTTGTTTTTTCCTGCTTTTTATTTCTTTATCGCTATTCTGACGTTATGCAACAGCTAGCCGAACTAGTTAATAGTTTTTTTACTTAGCTTATACACAATTATTAAACAAAATTACTAAAGTAAAGCATTTTAAATACTTTGCTAGTTTTAGTAAACACCTTCTAGATCTTGTAATTCTTTTACAACAAGCTAAGTTAAGGCTAAATATTCTTTTTATTTTTAGAGATATTACAGATTTTAAAGTTAATTTTAAAAGATATAATTGTTAACTCCTAAAAAGGCCAAGTTTGTAAATGCTTGATAAATTTATGTGTCTGCATAATTAGCTTAAGCTAGACTATTTAAGACTAAGTGTATAACAAGAGAGCTTCTTGTCTTTAGATAAGAGTTAAGGTTAAAGAGATACTTATTGCAGAAGTTACGTGCTATTGCAGTGTATTATATATAAATTGTTTGTATGCAGTGCTATTTAAAAGGTAAAAAGTAGTAAGTAAAAGGCAGCAGCTTTTTAAAGTATTGCAGGCTTCTGCTGCAGTAGATACGTGTTCTTTTTCTTCTCTATTACATTATGTTGCAATTTTATTGCAATCCTACTGTTGCCGATTAAGCTACTCAGCTGTTTCTCCACAGAATACAGGTGCTCAAAATCACACCTGAAATATACAATCGATTGATTACTAGAAGCTATTACGCTACTAGTATTACTTATCATTGTTATCAATTGATTGTTATCATCAATGACGTTCAAGATTACGCAATCTACTATGGATTACGCAATCTACTACGCAAGCTATTGCGTAACACAGAGCTTTCTAGAATGCAAGTTACAAGTATATATAGACTGTAGTTTAGCAGATAGCAAGAAGAAAAGACAAGACATTCAAGACATTAAGATAAGTCTACAATTGCTATCTTCTACAACACTGTCTTCCCCTAGTCTCTATTATTTTATTCTCTTATCCTTATCCTTCACCCTGCGCACCTCCTTCTTAATCTCCAACAGGTTATAAGCCTGGATTTGGCTGCCTCTGAGTCTACAACGAACAAGTAGAAGGCAGAGACCTCTACCTCTGAGTTGATAGTAGAACAAGCGACCACATATCCTCAACAGGTTATTTACCTGGAGATTAAATCCGCAACACCTACTGTAATCCTATTGCTAGCTATAGGCTGGCAATCGCTGTTAGACACGTTTTTACTAGTGTTGTTTTTAGTACTTTAGCAAATTTTTTAACCCTGATGATTGCTTAGTTGTCTAAGCTTTCCTTCTAGAACTTTTCTACCTACTGTCCAAATCTTGTTAACTACACACAATCTTTTTTCTTTTGACTTTTGCGATTAATTAGTAGAGGGTAGCTGCTTTTCATTTTTTTTAAAACCCCATTTTAACTGCAACAACAACCAACACCTTTGACACCTTAATAAATAAATGTTATATTCTAAAAAAGCAACTTTGTTTTTACAAACTTGCATTTTTTAAGTTCAAGCTATAAGTTAAACTAGTCTAAGCACCTTAGTACCGTGTATATATAGTTAACATTATCTCTTAAGTTCTTGAAGTAAATCAAAATATCATTTAAATATATTATGATCCAAATGTCTACGTGTACTTTTAACACATTGTTAATAAGTGCTTACAATGTTACTAGAGAGTTTGTTGACTTAAATAGCATATTAGTATATTTGTAGTATTTGTGTTTTATTCAAAAGGCAATTTTTTTGCTCTTTTCATAAATAAAATATTCTTTATTGATAAAGTTTAGTGCTGTAAAGACCTTAGTGCAAAATAATTAATCTTTAAGTTTTATCATATTTAGTAGCAAATATTATTTCTTTACTAAAAGACTATTTGGTTAACAATAATTTACGCATATTTGAAGTAGCTTATTGTTCTTTAGTACAAAGACTAGAAATTTTTTGCTTGTAATATTAAAAGTTTAATGTAGCCTTTTGTGAATTCTTATCTAGCTTTCCTCTTGATATATAAAGTTTTATTTCTAATAGTCAATGAATTAGTTTAAAGAGTAGCGTCTTCTCTTCTTCTAGAATAATTTTATAGTCCTGGAGTTGGTGTTTTAGTAAAGCTTTCCTATCCACAACTTATGTAAAAAAGTGCTAAAATTCTTTCAACTTATTTAAAATATCTAAAGTTACATATTTTTCAAAAACTTCAACTTTGTAATTGATAAAAGCCCTTATAGTATTCAATAAGTTAAACTCTCTTATTTTCAAGTTATTCTTAGTTAAAGTCTACTATCTCATAGCAATAATATTAATTTTTTATATAATATTTTAGTTGTTAAATACATAGGCTAGCTTAAAGTTGCGTCTCATTTACAGCACTTTAATAAAAACTTTTTTAACTTCTAGTTGATACGCAGGTTGTGTTCTTGTAACTCAAAATTCTTCATATAATATTATAGGTAGCTAATTTAATGACGTCTAAGTTTATCATTTTCTAGTATTTTTAGCTTTAAAGCATTACTCTAGTAACTTTGTAAGTAATTATTATTTTGCCTAGTATAAGCTAACTGTTAGGTAAATGTAGTAAATAATATTCTTATTTTTCTAGTAATTATAAGCCTGCTACTAACACTACTTAAGCAGAAACAAAATTAGCTTACACGTTAAAATCTACTAATACTTATATTTCATGTCTGTTGAGCTTCACTGTAAGCTTAAAAAAGCTTAAAGAATTTATAATTTTTTTTTCATGAGTCTTAAGTATTTAGAGCGTTTATTGAAAAAAAACTGTATACTAAATTTATAAAACTTCTTTCAAATAATGTATAAGTTAAACTTAATATTAAAGCATGTGTGCTATAAGAGCTAGTTACACATCTATGCACTCATTCTGTTTTTTAAATTCTTCTGCTGCATTAAATATATCTACAAAGTCCTTTCTAGATTATTGTGTCTATAAATTTATAAGCTATGTTATATTTTTATATAAATCCTGCAAATTGATAGTTCAGATAATTATACTTCAAGTACTAATACTCAAGCATTCTCATACTTTTTAAGAAACTGTTTTAATTTATCCTTATAAGCATAATAGACTGTACAGCTATTATATATATATATATATAGTTTATAAATATTTTGTATATTTTAAGTTGCGCAGATATATTTAATAGTATATATTTATAGCGCAGCTGCTGTCATTAGCCTGATAATGCTGGCGTCTGGCCTAAAGTTTATGTTTAACCTTAATTTTTTCTTTGTCCCAGAGCTAGTGTTCTATTTTTTTTTAAATACTCTAGCGTTTTTTGTTCAATTTTATATAAAATTGTTGTATATAGCGTTATTAATCATTACTACTCAAGTAATTTCTTTTTTTTGCAGTTTTATTCAGTATATTAATATACTTACTATATATTTCAAAGTATTCTTTTGCAAAGTCTTGTAAAAAATCTCCTAAGTTGTTTAAGCAGCTTTAGCAAAGTGTTAATTTTCTTAACTAATTTTTTTAGCATTTAGTCTTAAAAAGTTATAATACTTATATGTTAATATGATGTCTGTCTGATGAAGTATAAGTAAAGAGCTTTTGAATAGTTAATAGAACTGTCTATTTATTGTAAGCTACTAGTTTTTCTTATATAATTTGTGTAGCAAGTTAATAGCTTTCTTAAAACTTAGCTATCTTGCTATACTTAGTTTAGTCTATTAAAGTTGCTTTTATACTTTTGTTTAGCACTATTTTAGAAATATTATTATTTCGAGCTTTCTCTAAAGTAATGATGATACGATTATTTAAACTATTAATACTGACTTAGTCCTGTTCTTAAAACTATAATAGTAGGTTATATAATAACATTTCTTTTAGATTGTTATGAGGTTCTGCACAGTAAATGATATTAAGGTATAAAGTTTCTTAACTTTAGCTTTGGCAGTTCTATTTTATATAACCTTTTTTACTATAACTATAATAAGTACTTTCTTATTACCCATTATATACGGAAACTTCTATCTTTTTGGTTCTTTAATAATATTATTAAGGTGTATTAGCTAATAGCTATTAGTTGTATAATGCTCTGAAATTCTAGGTAAATAGTTATGCTAATGTATTAAGTTAAAGTATAAGCATTAAAATATTTAATCTAGTTAAGTATTTGTGTTTTCAGTGGCTAATTTCTATATGTATATAATTATTCCTTCAATATAACGTTATAAAGTTTATTATTTATTTTAATAGCTTAAGCTATAAGTTTGTTATGTGTGTTAAAGCTAGATTTACTTTTTCTAAGTTTTCAGCGTACAGTTAGCTAAAGACTTGATTAGTATTTGGTATTAAAGAATTATTGTCTTAATTAACAACTGTTTTGTACTATTAGAGTTTAGTTGTATGTTTTGCAGTAGATTAAGTTTATTCAAGTTTTTAGATTTTTTGTTTTACAACTACAAAATTTTAAAAAAGTAAAAAAATTCTTGCATATTTGTCTTAAAGGCGTCCTAGCCTTTAACTAAAGTAGTAGTATTTTTATCTCTAATAAGGTTATTAATATAGTATTCAAAATTAAGCTAGCGTGATTCTCTAAACCTCCTTAAAGGTACGTAAAGGCTAAAACTACTTTATTATGAATTTTTTTTTTTTTTTTTATCATAGAAGTATTGGTCAACTTAAGAAAGCTAAGCCTTAAGCCTACAACAATTACTATAATAGTTGTTAGGCCTTTTAACGCACCTTGTAGAACTAGTTCTTTTAGTGTAGAACTAGCAGGAGTGTTCATAGCAGTGTTACTTATTTTTACAAGTATTTAAAGTGCAAAAATTGTCTAAAAATAGTTTAAGTCAGTTTTAAAAATAAGTAAGTAAAACAAATAATAAGTGTACTAGCATGATTAGAAGGTTAATTCAATAGTACTTTTATTTTTATGTTGTCACAGGTGGTGGTTGTTGTTGTAGTCAATATGTGGTTTCCAAAAAAGTGAAAAGCAGCTATCCTCTGCTAATTAGTCGCAAAAGTTAAAAAAAAAGATTGTGTGTAGTTAACGAGATTTGAACAGTAGGTGGATAAGTTCATGGAGGAAAGCTTAGACTACTAAGCAATAATTAGGGTTGAAAAATTTTGCTAAGGTACTAAAAAACGACACTAGTTAAAACGTGTCTAATAGCAATTGCTAGCCTATAGCTAGCAATAGGATCACAGTAGGATTGTAATAGGATTGCAACAAAATGCAATAGAGGAGAGAAAGAACATGTACGTACTGAAGCAGGAGCCTGCAATACTTTATTAAGCTGCTGCTTCTTACTTACTACTTTTTGCCTTTTAGATAGCACTATATACAAACAATTTGTATACAATACACTACACTGTAATATAGCGTACAACCTTTGCAGCAAGCATCTCTTTATTCTAGGCTCTCTTTTAAAAAAAGCATCCTTTACTACTATCTACTTAGCACTTAATTTAGTCTAACTTAAACTGCTTATGCAGACACCTAAATTTATTAAGTATTTTAAAACTTAACTACTTAGCTAGACTTCTAAGTTTATAAAAATCTTAAAATAGTCCCTAATCTATAATATTTATATATATAAAAAGATTATTAAGCCCTAATTTAGCTAGTTGTGTAAGTAATACACAATCTCTTAAGTATATACTAATACTAGCGCAGTACTTAAAATTTATTACTTTGGTATCTCTCTCTTCCTGTTTGTCGTGTAAGAGCTAAGTATAGAAACTAGAACTTAGCTTAAACAGCTATTGCAAGACGTTAAATTAGCAATAGAGAAGAAAAAGGTAAAAAAAGAGGAGTAGGCTTTTGATTATTGGGTTTATAGGTTAGCAAGTAAGGCAATAGTAATATTACTGCTTTACTTTATCTAAGAGCGCCTAGCAGTAAAGCAATAAGAATAAGCAGGATAGGGCGCGTTAAGTTAGGAGGCAATTTACGTCTTTGTCTTGCTTTTTATGATTTCTGTCTCATCATGTGACACACTAATTGCGTGCTAGCAATACTAAATAAGAGGGCATAAGCCCGGATACCTGTTGTTAGCAATAAATCTTTTTTTTTTACTAAAAAGGTGTCTACAACATGTATGGTCACATCAAAAGGTTGTCTTAAAAGGCCGAAGCCAAAATTCAATAGTACAAGGTGTGTTAGCACAATTAAAAAATTAATAAAATCACATTAAAGTTGAAAAATTAAGTTTAATTTTTCAAATTTATTATTGATCAAAACTTTAAATTTTAATATACTAAGCTGTAAGGGTTAAGTATTAAAAACTATATACTAATAAGTATATATTCTACTTATTATGCTTGGTTGTGCTAAAAGCACTGAGTACTAAGCAGTTTTGTAGTGTAATCAGTAGCTTAGTTGTGCTAAAAGCACTAAGTACTAAGCAATTATGTAACTGCTGTCGGTTGTTAAGCTATTGTCTAAGTGTGCCGACGTCTCGTGAAGATTTCTCCACGAGTCCTGGTCCTAGGTCGTATCACTAATTTATTCTAGTTTATATCTGCGTTTAGGTTATTCAATATAGAATCTGTGTATTTATTACTGATATCGTAGTTTAATAAAAGTTCTAGTTCTTTGAGTGTAGTTTTTCCTGCTTGTTTAAGATCCTTTAGTACTATTTTTCAAAGTAGCTTACTACTTTATCTATTTACTTAACTAAGGAAGAGTTGCTGTAACAACTAATGTAAGGATGCGTTGGGTTAACCAAAGATGCAAGGATAACAGTGAATAAATTTAATGCAGAACTACAAAGGTTGCACAGCGAGTTTGACTACCTCTCTGTGAGGCCTAAGCTTAGCGCTAGTTAGTGCGCAAAAATAACTACGTAGCAGCTGCTAATTGTAGTAAAAGAAATAGCGCAGAGCTAAAAAAAAAAGGCCAAGCAGGCTAGAAAAGCAGAAGAGCTGAGCAGAAGAGCCGAGCAGGCTAGAAAGGCTGATACGCCAAGCCTACAGAATCCGGGTGCTTACCGCATACCTAGAATTTGTACAATAGCTAGGAAAACAAGGCTCTTAGCCGAGTACTAAAGACAATAAGGGTTTAGCCTATTACAGTACTCCCCTCCTTAATAAAGTCTTTAAAGTTTTTCTAGTCCTGTAGTGCCTTCGTATTTTCTAGGTTTAAAGCTAGTTCTTAAGTTAGTTCTAGGTATCCTACCTATTTAACTAGGTATTCTTTTCTTCTTCCTGTGCTTCTTTTCTCTAATAGGCACTCTACTAAGTACTTATCTTTGCTGTCTATTTTAATTAGTAAAGGCTTATTTTTGCCTTGTAGTTAGCTTAATTAAGGATCTAGAGAAGCTAGCTAAAAGTTGTTACTATTGAATACTAAGTGTATCCTTCTAGGGGTATTTAGCTTTACAGCATTCAATCTAATTATTATAAGTACTATATACTTAAAAAAAATTTAATTAAGTTTCTAGCTAGGTCTCTTAGTTTTGTAGTAGTCTTTTAACTTTAACTAAATCTTATTACTTATTTAAAGCTAAAGTTATCGTTATTTTTTTTAGCTTGTTTTTCTTGTTCTTGTTAAGATTCTAGTATCATGGATTAAGCTAGTTTAATACTTGGCTAAAGTTTGTCAGTTACATTTTCTGCTTTCTATTAGTCTTCTTGCGTCTTCTTTCTTTAAGGTAAATCTTAAAGTTTCTATTTTACTACTATTTAAAGAGGATGTACTTTGTATTTATGTTGTAAAATAAAAAGTAATATTTGTGTATATTATGCTTGCCTTACTATAATTGCAATTTTAGCTATCTTTAGGTTGCCTTTTTAGTTTATCTAAATCTAATTGCAGAAGGCTTGTAAGTAGGCCTATACTATAGAGATTATTCGTTCTGTAGAGATGTTAGTTTTAGGGTAATATCTAGAAAAGAAACGTTGTTTAATCTCTAGTAGCTTACAAAGCTAAGTGTAAAAGTAGCTTACAAACTATAAACCTAAATTAGAAGTAATATAGTTTAGTAACTAGTAGTTAGCTACTACAGAGTTGATAAACGCTTCAGCAACGCTTTTTAAAGTAATAATTTAAAAGCCTACTAAAATTACATCTTTACTTCGTTTATTAATTACAACTATTGTGTTTGTATAACTTTCGCTTACTAGGAATTTTGTAACAAATTTAATTAAGATTTCTTTTAAATATGCTTTATGATTAGTATAGGTTGAAACTATTTTTAGAAGCTATTTTTTATAGTTTTGTTTTTTTACAAACTAAGCAGTTTCTAATATATAGCTTTACTATTTAGCTAATAAAGAGCTAAAAGTATTCTCTTACAACTACTTTATAGGTAAAGTTCTTTCCTAAATGTTCTAGGGCCTTAGAGTAGTAGATTTTATAAATAATTCTTAGTGCGTAAGAATTTATTGTTTAGTACTTAATTTTAACCTTAGTATAGTAGGTTTCTAAAATTATCTAATTAGAATTTAGAAATAAAAAGCTAAAGGTCTAGCTTTGTTAGAAATTAACATTCTCTCTCGCTTACTGCTTTTTAGGCTAGCTAGTAAGTATTGTGTTCTTTTTTAGCTTTGTTCTAAGGCTTCTCTAGTTCTAATTATTTTCAAAATACTGTTGCTAGATAGCTATTACAGCTAAAAGTGCTAATATTCTTTTTTTCTTCCTGTTCTATTGTTTTTAAAGTTGTTGCAGTAAATAGTTTAAAGACTTATAAAAACCTGTTAGAAATTTAAGCATTTCAACTATTTAGAAGCATGTCTTGTTGTCTTTAAAATAAGGCATTAGCTTTAGAGTTATTAACTCTAGGCCTATAAGCTATTCTTATATAATGAAATTCTCTACGAAAATAGACCTATTTTATTTATTATTTACTAAGCTGCCTACGATTCTTAAAATACTTTAGGTTCTTGTAGTTTGTTATAACTAGAAACGTCTTAAAAGAGCATAGTATAGCGTCTTACTCAAATAAGCAGCAGATAACTATAAGTATTTTTTTATTATACATCTTGTAATTGCTTTAAGCGCTAGTTATTTTTTTTAAGTAGTATGCTACTAGTTGCAATTTTCCTTCATTATTATATTGCGAAAGGACTTTCGCTACAACGTAGCTTCAAGAAATAGTCTCTGAAATTATTTCCTTGTCTGGATCTTGTTTAGCTAGTATTAGTTTAAAATTAAATAGCTCTTTTAGCTTATTAAAAGCTTTTTGCTCTGTCTTTATTTTTTTAAAGGAGACGTTTCTAGTAAGCCTTAAGAGCAGAGTAACTATATTACAGTAGTTCTTAATAAAGCGTTAATAAAAGTTTGCAAATCTTAGAAAACTGCGTACTTTTTAAACATTTGTTAGTACATTTTATTCTTAAATAGCTTTTACTTTCTTAAAGTCTATTTATAGACCTTATCTAGCCTTAACAATTAATTTTAGGTACTTTGTACTCTGCAAATTAAACTCGCATTACTTGATATAAAGAAGTAATCTAGCCTGACCTATTGCTTTTAGAACCTTGTTTGTATTGTCTTAGTTTTCTTTAAGCATGCTGTTTATGTAATTAATTCAATGTCTATGAAAGCTAAGCAAAAATTGTTAATATATTTGTAGAGTGTCTAATAAATATATTTTTTAAAGGGACTAGGAGCGTTTTTTTTATTGTAGTTCAACGTCCTTTCTCAGCCTTAAGGGCTTTCAAGACGTGTAGGTTTAGGACCTACAAGTATCTACGTGGTGTTTTCTAATTTTGATTATTTACAAGGAGGGGTTTGTCTTAAATAAGATAAGGCTCGTAGCCTAGGGTAGTTTTAACGAGTATCTCTCTTAGTCCTTTGTTAGGAAGTATGTAGAGCTAGTATGCTAGTCTAGATAACTCCTTTACTTCTTGTCTGTTATTGTAGGCTATGCTAGCTGCTCTCTTGTATTACTTATATAGATACGCTAAGCAGTTCAGTATAGGGTCAATATATTAGGTCAGTATATCAAGTTGGTATAGGGATTGCGGTATAGGTCTATAGCTAGGTGCTAGTCTAGCTATCAATTCTAATGTGTAGGTCAGTATATGAGGTTAGTATATTAAGTCAAGATAGATTTTAGATGTGTAGGTAAGTATAGAAGGTTAGTATATCAATTCGTTAAGGGTATTTTAGTATAAGTAAATAGCTAGAAAGATAAATTTATTAGTTTACTACGCTAATACATCTATCTACCTAAGTAGAAAGCTGTTGCTTTGTTAAGTAGAAGTTGAATTGCCTTTAATTAAACTCTTAAATTAGCTTACGTACAGACTACTTGTAGAGTTTTTAATAGATCACTACTCTGTTTTTCTAGAACAGTTAGCGCGCATGCTACAACACCTGCACTAGAAATACGGGTATCGGAAACTGATTTTGGGAAGGCGTTTAAGATAGTTAAGGCGAGAAAAAGGCAAAGCCAGACCTTTTCCTTGCCTCAAAAAGTTATTGTTTGATGAACTACTAGGAGCGTTTGCTATGCTAAAAAGAGTAACTAGCCATTTGAATAATCTACATCTTGTTTTGAAAGCAGTCTTTTATTTATCTCCTGTATTAATTTTTATCTTGTAATAGGCTACAGAAACATTATTCTTTGTAAACTATTTTGCTTTAGCATTATTGTTAAGCATCTCTTAAATTAACAGCAAAAAATAACAGTCCTTTTTTGTAATAGCGTTAAAAGCTTAGTAATTAACGCAAAATAGTAATCTTTCTCTAAGTTTCCTAGTAAAAAAAACCTATGGAAGAAGCTGTAAAACTGCTAGTTTTAATTTTTTTAATAGAGATATTATCCCCTTGCGTAGAACTAAAGACTTTAGTCTGCTTCTATCATATAAAGGACTTTAAGAAGGTTTTTTCCCTTATTATTTTTATCTTTTCGTAACTTAATTTAGTAATAAACCTTAGGTCTATATAAGAGAGGTAGTGCAGAAGCAGTTTATAACTTAAAAATCTAAGCTATATGTTAGTACGCATTAGGAAGTAATAACAAAACATTTACATTCTTTTTAAGAGCTAAGGCTTTCTTAATATCCTTAAAAAAGCTGTAGAAGTTTAAATTAACTTGTCTTTTTTACTTATCTAATATAGGAGTAATAAACTGTTGTGTTAATTTACTTTAATTTCTTACTCTCAAAAACAAGGTAATCTTTAGTGCTTAGTAGTCTAATCCTTTATCTAAAAAAGTAGATTTAGATTAACTTTTTAGAAAGAGTTATAGTAACTTCTCTTCTATTTATTTAAAGCTGTCTAAGTGTTAAATTGTATTTAAGGTGTGTAAAAGGAATATAGCCTTAAAAAGTATTCTTATATCTTTTAATGTTAATCTTTAACTTAGCAACTTTGTTAATAGTTTCTAGTTTTTCTGTAACTCCTTCTAAATTGTACAGAGAAACAATGATGTACTGTAAACAAGCGTTCTTAACAAGTTAAGAGCTAATAAAAAAGTATACCCAGTTTCCTATATTAATAAAGGTTAAAGCAAAGGTATAACAATTAAATAACATTTCTTTAATAAGTTTATTGTTGCTAATTTTTTTTAAACCTAGCTTATTATTTTGCTAAATTATTTTAGCTTACGTGTAGCTTTTGCTATTAACTTTAAGCAAGAGCTATGCTTTTTCTAAATTAAAATTCTAGTTTTCTTAAGTATTTTTACAACTTAAGCTTTTTTTGCTAAGCTTTTTTACTTTTACTTTTAGAAACTTTAATACAGTAGTTTTTTTTTCTTCTTTTTTCATAGCTTTGTTTTTTTAGTAAATTTCCAGCTAAGTATTTTTTTTTAGCTTGTAGATAAAACAACATTCTTCTCTTATTAGCTTGTTTAGTTCTAGATCGCTAAACCTGCATAGCCTAGCTAATTTACTAGTAAACTTAATTCCTTCTATCTACTCTTTTGTAAGAGGAGGAGAAAAAGCATGTGTTAGTCTGTACTCCTTAGGCCTTTCCTAGTCTCTGTTTCAGAGTATTGTTCCTTAAGCTTGTCCTAGCCTTCAGAGTATTACTTTATCTTATATAAGTTGTCTACAAATTTGATAAACTTGTTCTGTAACTTGATTAAGTCTAAAGATGTAAATCCTACAAGCTTATTTTACAGCTTATAGAAAAGCTTTTTAAGAAAAATATTATTGTTGTATCTTGATTTAAGTTGCTGTTTAACAATAGCAACTGTTCCTAGAATTTCATAATATAAAAATACACCTTTTACTTTAAAACATTAACTTAATTTTTTTAAGCTTTTTTAGAGCTGTATAGATCTTTAATCATCTTATTAAAGAAGTTTCAAAAGTATTTAGAGTTCTAGGCGTCTAACAATTCTATCTAGTTAAGTTAGAGTAGCATTGAAGTTGCTGCTAAGCCTTTAAGCCTGCTAACAAATTAACTCTACATTTTTCTTTCTGTATCAAAGTCTTTACAGTTGTTTTTTTACCTTAGCAGTAAGCTACTTTTTAAACATTTAGTACATCTTTCTTGTTTTATCAAAAGCATCCAAATTAGGTTACTTAAGACGTTTAGGTTGTGCTAGCTGCTAAGTTAGTTTTAATGCAGCGAGTAGTGTTAGTAGCTAAGTAAGTAACTATTCTTGTTCTTATTTAATTTCTTTAGAGTCGAAGTGTATAGCCTCTTAGATAAGAAAAGCTTCTTAAATTATAGTTAAGTTACTATTTTATTTACTTTGTTTGCTCTATAGAGACTTTGTAGAGTGTTCTCTATTTTAGCCCTGCTAACATTATCTTAGTACAGTCTTGCTATCAACACAGCAAAGCTTCCAAATGTAATTTTAGCCTCTGCTATTTTTATATATTCATAAGCGTACTAATTAAATAGTGCTTTTATTATATAATTAGCAAGAATTAGTTTCTAGAGCTACTAGAAATATAGTAGGCTTATCTAACAGTTTGTATCGCGAAATATTCTAGGTAAAGACTTACATAGCTAAGTATCTCTTAGCACTTTTTGTACTTTTCTTACTGTTAATTCTTTAGTAAATTTAGAACAGGTTCAACTTAGATTAGCAATCTGATTAACTAGAATCTTATTCAAATGTAGCTCTAGGTAGTTTCTCGTCTAAATATAGCTCTAGGCAGCTTCCGTGCGTAGATATAGCTTTAGGCAGCTTCTAATTTAACGTAGCAACGCTACAGAAGAATTAAATTAATATTATTAAGGTGCGTTAGGTTAACTAAAGAAATTAGGATAACAGTAAATAAATTTAATACAAAACTATAAAGGTTACATAGTAAGTTTATCTACCTCTCTATAAAGCCTAAGCTTAGTGCTAGTTAATACGCAAAAGCAACTACGTAGCAGCTGCTAATTATAGTAAGAGAAATAACGCAGAGCTAAAAGAAAAGCTAAGCAGGCTAAAAAAGCAGAAAGGCTGAGCAGAAGAGCTGAGCAGGCTGGAAGGGCCAATACGCCAAGCCTACAGAATCCGGGTGCTTACCGCACACCCGGAATCTGTGGGATAGCTAGGAAAACAAGGCTTTAAGCCGAGTACCAAAGCCATTAGAGCTTCAGCCCTTTACAGTAAGCTTTGTTTACTTTTATTACTTAAGATATATCTGATTAGTTATATAAAAGCTTTATTGTGCTTTTATCTAGTTGTTGTAACTTAGCTATATGGTTAAAACAGCAAGATAAGCTATCTGCTAGATTCGTGCTATTAGGGCAGTAATTTAAAACAAAATTATAGCGCGTTAGCACTAGATCATACTATACTTTGCTGTAGTTAAGGCATCTTAGTTTCTATAAACTTTTAAGGTTCTAGTAGTCTGTTAGGATCTTAAAATTAATACTTCTAAAGTAATAGCGCTAGTGCTCTAAACTCTTAACTATTGCAAGAAGTTTTTAGTTATAAATATTATAGTTGCATTTAGCAGCGATTAGCTTGCGCAAATAGAAAATACATAGCCTATATTAACTTACAGTAGGTAATTTTAGGACATACTAGCTTAAATACCTAATATCGCACTCCTGGAGGCGTTTACTTCTACTTTTGTTTTCCTGTCTCTCTTAAAATGCACTAGTATAAGTACATTTAAAAGGAATCTTTAAGTTGTTAGAATGCTTTTTTTGCCTCTCCCCTAATATATAGAGTTTAACTTTCTTTTTTTAGGCCTTTTCCCCCTAAGCCTAGGCTTTTCTAAGTTGATATTTTTAAGAGTAGAGCTAATTTAGAGAATCTAGCAATAAATCTCCTGTAGTAGTTTATAAAACTAATAAATATATTTATATTTTGTACTGTGCGTAGGACAGGCGAAGCGTAGATTGTCTTAATTTTATTTTTGTTAATGTTAACACTATTTAGTGTAACTATGTATTAAAAGTATTTTATGCGCTAAGTGTGCTATTTATAATTACCCACTTTTATATATAGCTAAGCTTTGCGCAACTTTTAGAGTACCTCTTTAATAAAAGTTTTATGTTCTTTTCTTGTCTTAGAGAATATTAGGATATTGTCTAAGTAGACAATATAGGATACATTAACTAAGCTAACTAGTTTTTAGTATGTATAGGCTTAAAACTGCGCAAGAGCATTGATTAGGCTAAAAGGCATGATAGTATACTTAAAATAGCTATATCTTGTGCAGAAGGCTGTTTGCTATTTATCTTCTTTCTAAATACGTACTATATAGTACGCTTTTCTTACATTGAGCTTAGTACAATACTACAGATGTTAGCTATTTTAGAAAGGCTAACAACACGTTCTTTATGAAAGGCAAAAACTATAAAACTAGGCCTGTAAAAAGATCTTAGGAACCTTAAGATCTTCCCCTACAATACCTAGTAAGGTAAAAGCTGCTCTATTTCTACCTAGAGTTAGGCTAGACAACACTATAAGAAGATACTCCTTTAAATTTACTTTACTAGATCTAAATTACCCTCTGAAAGCTGCTATTAACAACAAAAGAGAGCAACTTAATTAAATTTAAGAATGTATTACCTTAGCCCTCTTAGACAATATAGAGAAGATACATTACTACGCCTTTACGCTATAGAAGGCTAAAACTCTCTACAAAGTTTATATATTAAATAAGCTAAAAAACAGTAAAGCTCAAAACTACAAGAAACTACTAGCAGACAATAACTTCTTATTAATATATTTAAATGCCTAAGCTATTAGGGATAGCAAAGAAATTAGTGTAAGCGTTGCCTTTTACAAAGGAGCTACTTTTATTAAAGAACTACAAGCAAATATAGGAAATAACTAGCTAGTTGACAACAGTAAACTAGAAAGTATTACTTCAAGGCTAGAGAAAGCAGTTAGCCTATTATACAACTACTAATACGTTAACATCTATGTAGATAATTAAGCTGCCTCATTTTAACTAAAGAACACCTAAAATAACTCTAGCTAAGAGTGGCAAATTAGGTGTATTAAGGCAGCAACTTAACCAGAAGAAAAAGGCATTACTCCTACGCTACAATAGGTCTTAGGACACTAAAATATACTAAGAAACAACTAAGTAGACTCTCTAGCAAAAAAAGCTACAGAAATAAATTCTTTAGCAGACAAAACAAGCTTAGCAGTTGTAAGTTTCTAAATTAAATAATAAGCAAATGTTGACTAGTTATGCCTCCTAGAGAAATACAGGAAGATTTAAGGGTGCGTTGGGTTAATCAAAGATGCAAGGTAACAGTAAATGAATTAGATAAAGAACTATAGAGAGACTACGTAAAGGTTTTTATATCCAACCCAGATAGTTAGGACTAACTAAGGTTAGGACTAACTGAGGTTATTAGAGATTTGCTGGGTCAGCTGACAGTTAGCGTAACTAGTGCAGCTAGTAGTGTAGTTACTAGTAGAAGCTACTAGATCAGCTAGAAGCTAGCGCAAATAGTGCGGCCGATAGTCAGCTGCTAGTGCTGAGGTAAGAAAAGCCAACGAAGGCCACAGGCCGAGTACTAGGGAACATCAAGGCTTCAGCCCTTTACAGAAGAAAGCTACTAGCAACAACCTAAGCACCTACTTAGCAACCTTTAAATAGAGAATAAGAAAACAGATACCTATCTTTCTTACTAGGCAAGATATATCTAGCTCTTTCCTTTAATGAAAACTAGGTTATGGCTACCTAAAGAGCTATCTATTTAAGAGAGAAAAAGTAGAATTTAAAACTTGCCTATGCAATTTTAGAGCTACTCAAGACACAGCTTATATAATTCTTAGATACTAACTATACAAGGATAGTAGAGCTATACTTCAGAACTCCTGTGCAGAGCTAATCTCTGTACAGTATCTCTTTTAAACAGAAGTAGGTATTAAGGCTACTATAGCCTTAATTCAAGAAACTAAGGTTATTACACAAGCCTGGTACAAAGGAATCTCCGATAACTAGATACAAACGCCTTTCTAGGCGCCCAAGCTCTATTCACCCCTCCCCCCCTTCCTCTCTTTTCCCCCTCTACCTCTACACAACAGGCTAAGAGCCTCACCTTTATTTAGATAAACCACCCCTTGTAAATAACCTAGAAGATTAAACTATATAGATACCTGCAGGCCTCGGCCTGCACGTCTTATATAGCCCTTCAGGCAAAGAAAGGACGTTAATCTACAATAAAAAAAAAAAAAAAAACTCCTGAACAACTGCAATATCCTGCGCGCCCGCCACAACGCCTGCAACAACAAAGCAGGCGTTAGAAACTAATCCTAGGAAGGCATTTAATGTTTTGGAGACGAGAAAAGAGGCTAACCAGACCTTTCGCTCGCCTCGATTTGTTGGTGTTCGATGAGCTATAATATATATATTAATGATAACTCTAACTTTAGCTACAAATACAGCTATTTTTAGCCTTATTTTGCCTTATTGCCTGCTAAACTTGCAGTGTTTAAAGCTAGTCTTGCCCGGCATACTGCTAGAAAAGCTAGTCTGAAATAGTACTAGTCTCTCTTACAAATCTCGACCAATACTTCTAATAATACTGCCAATGGCTTCGGCCTTTTATGACAACCTTTTAATGTAACCACACATTTTGTAGACACCTTTTTAGTAAAAAAAGGTTCATTGCTAACAACAGGTATCCGGGCTTACGCCCCCTTATTTAGTATTACAGGCACGCAATTAGTGTGTCGCATGTTCAGACAGAAACAAAAAAAAGCAAAGCAAAGACGCAAATTACTTTCTAACATAACACCCCTTATTTTGCTCTTATCATGCCAATACTGCCTACTTATATTAAGGCTTTACTTCTAAGTACTCTTAGACAAATTAAAGAAGCAGCACTATTATTGCCTTGCTTTCTAACTTATACATGCGACAATAAAACGCCTACTTCTTTTTTTCTGCCTCTTTTTTTTCTATTGCTATTTCAGCGTCATGCAACAGCTAGCCTAACTAGTTAATCATTTTGTGAAGATCGTCCGAAGATGATCTAGGTTGGTTCTCGGGAGAATGAACGAGTACTAAGGACACGGGGTGTGCTAGCACGATTGGAAGATCGATGTAATAACACGAGGTTGAGAATTAAGTCTTAATCCTTAGATTAATCACTGAGTAAAACTCTGAGTTGAACACAATAAGCCATAAGGGCATATTGCCTACTACTATATACTAATGAACGTGGTGCTCGTGTACGAGCGTGTGCTCGTGGATGAGGGTGTGTGCGCTCGTGGATGAGCGCGCTCGTCAATGATCAGTCACGTGGTCGCGCTCGTGTACGAGCGTGCTCGTCAGTGAGCAGTCACGTGACAGCGGCGCAGTTGCCTAGCTGTAATCATATGCTCATGTCGCATGGTCCCTGAAGGATCGTCCCCCACGTCCCTTGGTTCGGATCGTAACACATTTCTTTACTTATCCTATGCACAATTAACAAAAAGAAAAGAATACTAAAGTAGAGCATTTTAAGTACTTTGCTAGTATTAGCAAACACCTTGTAGATTTCATATTCTTTCTACAACTAGCTAAGTTGAGGCTTAACATTTTTTTTGTATATAAAGATATTGCAGATTCTAAAGTTGTTTATAAAAGATATAATTGTAAAGTTCTAGAAAGGCTGAGTAAGTAAATGCTTAATAAACTTAAGTGTCCACATAATTAGCCTAAGCTAGACTAATTTAGAGGCTAAGTGTACAATAAAAAAGCTTCTTGTCTTTAGATAAGATTTAAGGTTAAGAAGATACTTGTTGCAGAGGTTACACGCTATTGCAGTATATTATATGCAAATTGTTTGTATACTGTGCTGTTTAAAAGGTAAAAAGCAGTAATTAAGAAGCAGCAGCTTTATAAAGTATTGTAGGCTCCTGCTGCAGTACATACGTGTCTTTTTCTTCCTCTGTTGTATTATATTGCAATTTCATTTCAATCTTACTGTAATCTTGTTGTTAGCTATAGGCTGGCAATTGCTGTTAGACACGTTTTAACTAGTGTTGTTTTTTAGTACCTAAGCAAATTTTTTAACCCTAATTATCGCTCAGTAGTCTAAGCTTTTCTCCTAGAACCTATCCACCCACTGTTTGAATCTCGTTAACTACACACAATTTTTTTTGACTTTTGCAATTAATTAGTAGAGGGTAGCTGCTTTTTACTTTTTTGGAACCCCATTTTGACTACAACAACAACCACCACCTTTGACACCTTAAAAAAAAATACCGCCAAAACAGCCTAATATACCCCTTCTCAACACCCTTGTATTTTCCCTCGTATGTGGGAAGGGGCGGTACATCCGTGTCCCATGTCTTGGGAGAGATGTGCAGGAGCTAACACACCGTGCGATGGCAGGAATAAGACTATTGGCTTGAGAAGAGGCATAGATCGATACCCTAGTTACAGCATAGAGGCTTGCTTCAGTCAAGCACGGAAAAATTCATGATATATACATGTTAAGAAAAGAGTCAGAAGAACGACGGTAAAATCAAACATACCTTCGAATGTTTGTAGGCCTTGATGGAGCAAGCAACAACGATTGCGAGCCGGCAAGTTAGTCTAGAACAACAGCATACTGCTTTTAGGTATACAATGCAAGTGCACAACTGCTCACATCTCACAATCTCCTATTTTCCCTCAAAGCTTATACTCGCTAGCAAACACCGAAATCTAATTTGTGGTTCACATCTCTCTTCGCTGGACCCACACCATTTCTCATCGTTCCTTTTTTTCCTTGCTTAGCATTTTTTTTATTGTAGTTTAACGTCCTTTCTCAGCCTGAAGGGCTATATAAGACGTGTAGTTTTAGGACCTACAAGTATCTACGTGGTGTTTTCTAATATATTATTTACAAGGAGGGGTTCGTCTAAATAAAGGTAAGGCTCGTAGCCTAGGGTAGTTTTAACAAGTATCTCTCTTAGTCCTTTATTAAGAAGTATGTAGAGCTAGTACGCTAGTCTAGTTATTTCCTTTACTTCTTATATGTTGTTGTAGGCTATGCTAGCTGCTCTCTTGTATTGCTTATATAGGTACGCTAAGCAGTTCGGTATAGGGTCGATATATTAGGTCGGTATATCGAGTTGGTATAGGGATTGCGGTATAGGTAGATAGCTAGGGATCTAGCTAACGATTCTAATGTGTAGGTCGGTATATTAGGTTAGTATATCGAGTTGGTATAGGGGGAATTCGGTGTAAGTAGATAGCTAGGAGCAAGGTGCTAGGAGCAAGGTGCTAGTCTAGCTATCAATTCTAATGTGTATGTCGGTATAGGAGGTCGGTATATTAAGTCAGGACAGATTTCGGATGTGTAGGTCAGTATAGGAGGTCGGTATATTAAGTTAAGAGGATTTCGGATAGTAGATAGCTAGAAAGATAGATGTATTAGTTCACTACGCTAATAAATCTATTTACCTAAGTAGAAAGCTGTTGCTTTGTTAAGTAGAAGTTAAATTGCCTTTAATTAAAACTTTAAAATTAGCTTACGCACAGACTACTTGCAGAGTTTTTAACAGATTACTACTCTGTTTCTCTACAACGGCTAGCGCGCACGCTACAACACCTGCACTAAGAAAATAAGTATTAGAAACTGATATTGGGAAGGCGTTTAAGATAGTTAAGGCGAGAAAAAGGCAAAGCCAGACCTTTTTCTCGCCTCGAAAAGTTGGTGTTCGATGCCTTGCTTAGCATTGAAATGCTTTCCAAATGGCAATTAGCGTTTGTCATATCGCTTATTTTACCCCAACGGTCCAGTGCGAGCAAAAGTAAGTCACCACCATGCGTACAGATTAAGCCAAGATAGAGATTAGAATAGTCTACGATGTAATTCTACGTGCTTTTTGACTTTTGCGACTGATTAGTAGAGGGAAGCTGCAACAAAACTTTGACTACACCACCACACACAACCTTGACACCTTTTAAAAAAAAAGTAACTCTACGTGCACAGCAAAATATCGAGAGTCAGTGGTTGAGCTAGAGAATGCGTGAATCGCCATGATGAAGCGGATATTGCCTTTCCGCCTACTCGTAATCCGTCATCTCGCAAGCGACAGTTTGTCAGAGCTTGGGTGCTCCGCGAACTGCATGATAAATGATGCTTAGAGAAGAATGGTGAGATACGCATGAGAAAGGATTTGTAACGAACAAATGACGCAGATGGAAAAGTGTAGTGAAAAGAAAAGATGTAGATGGAATTGTTGATGGCTCACTGAGATGGAGCGGGAGGTGCGAGAGAACCGAGGCATCAGAGGGAGGAACCGGGTCCTTGTAATCGGTACGCGCACGCTTACGTCCGTCCTACTGGTACAGGGGCCACGGGAACGCACTCGCCAGCTTTGGCATCCGCTTCCAGAAGGCTCACCCCGCTGCTCCCATGTTGCCGACCTTGGGATAAGCGGGCAAGCGGTATGCTGGGTCGGTCTGGATACCTTGGCGGTATCTAATCTGGATGTCGATGTATGCGCCGAGCGCCAATGCAAAAGATTCTTGCAGGTTGTACCGAATCAGATGGTGGTGTGGAACTGGGCAAAGCAAGTGAGGTTCTGTGGCTGGTTACGAGTGCGAGATGACGATGAAGTTGTCGCAGATGCATAGTCGCTTCTACCAAAGATGACGTCGCTTGTACAGACAATGCGTGTCAAAGTCTTAGGTGATAGGTAGAGAACGTGCAAGCGAGTGTTAGTTTTACGGATGCGTATGAAGAATCACCGATCTCGACAGTACTTGGCACCGGGGGCGGAGGAAGTGGAGTTCGGAAATCATTCCCGAAGTCCGGGGTGGAGCAGAGTGCGGTTCTCAGAACGATATTCATGAACCGCCGGCGTATCCTTCACACATTTGCGTTCCAGTCCGAATATTAAATCAGAGTGACACGTTGCAACATTATTTAATGATGTCACGACCTAGGTGGGTGTCACAGCAGGGGTGAAGATGGAATCTAGCCAGGGATAGTGTTAACTACCTCGCGCTGAAGGGGTCAGTGGGAGCTAAGCCCCCGTGCGATGGCCAGAATGGGTTTGGTGGCTTGACATGGGGCACGGATCGAAATGCGGTACGCGAAGGGTTTGTTGCTGGTATATATACAGTGAAGGTGGACCGTACAAGTAGCGTAAGAAGTATTTACATGCGGTTCCCGAAATGGAGTGGGAACTTAGCAACAACAATGTATGTATGAGAAGAAGGAAACTGATCGAGGAAGAGCTTGAAGGAGCGTACGAAGAAGATATGATGATCAAGGAAGGCTGGACGTCTCAAAATACACGCCGCGGGAATCAAGGCATTGTACAGCCTGTTGGTTTGACTTCGACAATGAAGCCTCATGCGAGTGGATATGTGTCAGTGTTCAGCTTAGTCGAGCTTGAACGTCGAGCCACCCTCGATAAGAGGAGGCCAGCGCTTCTTGAGGCCAGAATCGTCCTGGGGCCAGACATCCGTCGTACCAGCCTTGTAGGCAGCCCAGTTGTTGCAGTTGTTGTACCACTCAGAGCCCGTAGCGGGAAGATTGATCTGCTGCTTGCGCTCGAGGAACTGGACGCTGAGACCCATGCCTACATGGAAGGCGATATGGCAGTGCATCAGCCACTAGAGGAGGAAAGTCAGCAGTTGTTGAGAGAGTAAGGGTAAATGGAGAGCCTTGTTGCTTGTTAAACAATGGGGAAATTCGTCTGAAATGGGTACTAGATTACAATGCACTTACAGCACCGGGGTTATCGGTTGGATATGCGAGAACAAGCCAGCCGTTGCCTTTGAGCTGAGTAACATCACGACGCGGTGGGTTAGTGAAACGTAGCTGACCAAGGTGAGTGGTCACGTCAAACTGCCCATCACCTGCACCGAGGATATAGCTGTCATGGCCATGGAGATGAATGGGATGAGCAATAGGCGGTGCCCCAACAGCCTGTTGTACTACCCAATAAGTCCATGTTGACGAAGATGTTGATGGCACCTCCACAACATTGTATGATTGAGGGAAATTGTTGTTGTTATCCGCGACATACTTGAGGGTCGGTTTTCCGGGATCGATGATCATCGAAGTGCCATTGATAGTCCAGAGTACGGTGTTGCCATTTGCTGCCACTGGGCCGAAAGCGATTGGAAGTTTCTTGGCCTGTGCAGCAAACGTGGTGCTGGGGACATCTTTTGCAATTTTTGGGCTAGTGACCGGATCCACACATGCTGTAAAAGGAATGGCTGGAGCAGTAGAAGTGGGATCAGCCACCGTCTGTCCTTGGTACGTAAAGATGGCGCGTCCTTCGCGAGCGTTTCGCGATTGACAAAGTCCGTCGGCGACAGCACGGAACCAGTAGTTTCCAGCTGTCTGATTGGCAGTGATGATTACATCGTAACGTTGACCGATACCAATCTGTAGGTGAGTTGTGTTGTAGGGGTTGATGGGAACGAAGTCTGTTGCGATGACCTGGAAGGGATGGCCATCGAGGTTTACAACCATGTTGGTATCAACTGCAGTGTTGACAAGTCGCAGACGGTAGCGTTTACCTGCTTGAATCGCCACCCTGTTCCATGCACCCCCTCCCGCCGCGTTCTTAGCAGTCCCATTGATCAAGATATTGTCACCAGCTGGTGGCCCCAATCCAGCTTGGCCATTCTGGAATGCTATCGAGGCGGCTTGGTAGGCGGTCGTGTAGTACCAGTCGGTGATCGGCATGACTCCAAGATCCTCGTCATAGTTCGCGGTAGCAGGGCCGTTCACGATAATCGTTCCGACGACTCCGTCTCCATACTGATGCGAGAAGTGTGAGTGATACCATGTAGTGCCGTATTCGGTTGCTTGGAACTCGTAGGTTTTGAAGTCGCCAGGTGCCACTGCACATTCGGTGATTCCATTGACACCATCCTGAATGTTCTTATTGAGCATGCGGAATCCATGCCAGTGAATGGAGGTGCCATTGGATTGAAGGAGGTTGCGGACAGTAACTCTGATCGTGTCGCCCCAATCCGCGACAATCGTAGGACCTGGATATCTACCATTGATCAACATGCAAACCCTGGAGCCGGCACCATCGGGGTTGCACGTCGTGTTCTCGATGCGAAGGTTGTAAGATCGAATTATACCGGTATTAGGCCAGGAGGTGTACATGTCCGTAGAGGAAGTGAAGCCAGGGGCCCAGCAGTGCCTTGTAGTAGCAGTATGGTTGGCATTTGCACATGAAGCTGATGATTGACGTTCCTCAAGACCGTCTCGCTTTGGCGTGAAAGGAGTGAGCTCAGCGACTTCGGCCGGAATTGCTGCCGCAATGGCGACTGGAGCGAGAAGTCCAAAAAGGGCGGCCCCAAAAATGGGAAATAATTTCATCTTGACTTGGTGAGATGAGGACTAGCGAATGTTGGTTTGTAAAGATCGACAGAATGAGAAGACAGTGTGAAGCGCGAATTGCTGCTCAGGATGTTGCTATGAAGCGACGAAGCAGTGCACGCGTGCCCTTTTATCTGATCTCATAGTAGACGGTCTTCATGCTCCAGCACAGATGGTCGTGTTGCATACTCGAGAGATTCTAGAAGCGCCATGGCGCATCCCATCCGAACCTCTTTCTCCTACTTGCGAAATAACAAAATGGTAGTAGGGCTCGGGGATGAGACAAACGGAAATTTGGTGTTCGGAGATCGTATCCGTAAAAATGCCGCACTTTAAAGTGAATCTGAGCACACGGTGATGGAGATGCTTGACCAAACACAGTCAGCACGGACATTGGCCGCTCAATGCAGGCTTGAGAATGTTGCATATGACTTCAGGAGCGAGAATCCACTACAAACCTTCTGGTTAGAATAGTGTTCTCAACTAAAAAATAAATGAGGACATCACAGCCTAGTGAAAACCTTACGAAGTGGCTTGTACAAATTTCGCCGTCACTTCACTCGTCTCGATTTTCTCCATAGTTAACACTACCACAAGCAGCTAGGAGCAAATTCGAAGCAAGCGAACATTTTGTAAATGCTGTCATGGCG
The DNA here is from genome assembly GCA_024321975.1 of Alternaria sp. 'sect. Undifilum'. Classification (NCBI taxonomy): domain Eukaryota; kingdom Fungi; phylum Ascomycota; class Dothideomycetes; order Pleosporales; family Pleosporaceae; genus Alternaria; species Alternaria sp. 'sect. Undifilum'. Next base: position 1,994,625 of record JAJJZI010000006.1, read on the forward strand.
CACCCACCGTGCCTGGTATGTGGTAGAAGTTTAAGGTGCGGCGCATACGTCGCGTACGCGACGAGAAATGTTAAGAGCCAGATGCTCCAGGGTGAGCTATGACATCTGAGCTAAAAGATCCGTGAAAGCACTTATGATCAAGACCAAGTCTTCCGATAAGAATTATCGGTATAGATGACTAGACGTCTAAGCTGAACGAGGTGCTCCGGCTAGTAAGGAAATAGCAGGATTGGAGAGGTGAAGCTGCATGACTGCGCACAGATAGAGGTTCGCTGGACGCCATTGTATGTTATTCGCGATGGGATAACCCTTCATCTGTAGGACCATCTCGAAACCTCTGTGGCGCGTTTGTTGGCTTCTTGCCCTTGGAGAGATGCTTCAAAACGAGAAAGCCAAGGAAAATCTAGAATGCTTCTGGTTCCTTGACAAGCTGTGCGTCTAACAAACTCGCTCCGACGTTCGGGGATTGTCGAGTGCTCCAGGCTGACTTTTCAGGCTGGCACTCTCGGGGTTTGGGTGCCGCAAAGGCAGTATCGCTTCATCGTATTCGTAAGAGCATGAACCGATCTTTCCAGATGCGCGAGCTCGTTACTGGGAGACACGGTCCAGCCGGCGAAGCGAAGTCCGTCAAGCAAGCCGACGGACATCGTGTGTGCTTCGTAAAACTTGTCATCGAGCACTCAAGTCCGGCCCTAAACACCTGACCTTTTCTTTTTTCTCTCTGGAGAGATTATATAAGTTTGTAATTTGCTTGAGAGCTTCTGGCTAAAGATCGTAATTACTGCATGCGTGTGACATAGTACATGGATTGAATCGAAGAGATCGTCATAGCATGGTGTCGCTTACACAGTGGAGCACTAGCTGAATGTAATTTCGTTTTAAGCTTTGCGTCTAACTACGGAGTGTAGAGTTTCGGGTGATCTTCGAGCAGATCGGATGCGCGGTGGCGTTCTGCATAAACGCGATAGATCCTGGTAACATCGAAGGCCGTCCGTTATTATTTAGGAATATGAATGTTCGCTGAGGTTACTTACGTAGGTTCAAGTAACATGCACGTGCGATGCTGGAAACTTAGAGGGCTTGATGGCCGTCGTCCGGGTTGAAGTCTGGCCCCGGCAACTCGTATCCATTCTCCGAAAAGCCAGGCGCGACTGTTGTGCCCACCAACGTCCAGTATCCTAGGCTTGTCGCCCGCTGCCATTGTCCTTTCTCGATTATCACCTGCGGTGTCTGGTTCTTGAAAATGTCGCCCCCTAGGACCTGCTGCTGAGTTGCTGCGCCGTTGTTCCAAGATAATTCCAGTCTCATAGGCGCGCCGGCGTAGTAGTGCCATATTTCGACGGAATCAGTCACCCGGTGCCAGTAAGACGGACCGACCTGGCCCTCGAGCAAATAGTAGATCGCAGTCGAGTACGAGCGATTGTTGGCCCTGCCAGCATCTTCGAAGGTCTGTCGGTAATAGCCTTTCTCTGGGTTTGGTTCCAGTCGTAGTTTGGCGATGACGTCTTGCGCACCGACAGCGTCGCGATAAAGCGCAGAAACTCCGGGCAGCGATATAGCCAAGTAGATGGTTGCGAGCTTATTCATATCTATGAATGTCTCTGTCGGTCGTGTCGCAGGAATGCAGAGTGACCTACAGACTTCTTTCAACGGAGGTAGTTGCCTGGTGAGCGCACCCCTGGCACTCCTCAGTGATCACCTCGGCCTAGCGGACATCGCCGTCACTGATTCCCACCAATTGCGACCAACTATCAGTTTCGCTTCGCTGCATCGCAGATACACCGCAGCGACACTACGGTCAAGCTGAATGAGAAACATCACCTCAAGTTGGCCTGGCACGCGCCTCCGACATGACGCCGAGATCGATGGAGACAAAGACCCCTCACGCAATCCCTTATCGTACGGCGCATGTTGTACAACACGAACTAGACTTTTCATTTGGTCCACATACCAAGATAGAGACTGGCGGTTGCTGTTTCGTGCCGTAGCTTCGTAACATGAAAACCCGATGGCGGAGCGCCATGTTGTGGTGATTTACGGTAGTAGGCCGAGCACATCATTTCCTTGAGTTGTGGAAGCAGATTGCCTCGTTGAAGTACCGATATACACCAGCACTCTTGCAATTACTATTTTTTGTTGGATAAACCTCACTAGTAGTCTTCTACATCTGCTGAAGATTCGTCTAGCTTGAGAGACGCGACGCAATGTTCACTCGATTCGCACTGGTCTTTGGGCTGGCAATTTCTTACATCCTACTGTTGGTTGAGCCGACAACAGAGCTAGAGAATAAGAACTTGTTTGTTGACACCGATCTTTTCGAAGCGATTGAGTGAGTCTTTGTAGCATGTAGAGCCTTGAAGCCTAGCTAACGCCGTATCAGCGATACCGCAGCATTACTTCTTGCGTGCACACTGCCGAATACAAACCTCCTCGCCGTTAATGTAAACGTCAATTCGATATACACAGCATTTGCGGCATCGGCAATCGCGAACCACTACGGCTATCCCTCCGTCCCTATTGGACTACCTAGGCCCTTCACGAACAAGACATCCCCCGAACCATTCGGAGGAGAATACGCAAGCAAAGTGGCTGCTGGATTTTCCGGCGGCTCAGTGCCTTTCGGGCAGGTTAACAAAACCTGGGATCCAGTAGAGCTGTATCGCAAGACTTTAGCAGAGGCGAAGAATAACAGTGTGACCATCGTGTCACTTGGTTTCATGGGATCGCTATCCGGCCTTCTCAATACGACCAGCGATATATATTCAGCGCTGGATGGGTACGCGCTTGTGGAAGCTAAAGTCAAAGAACTCGTTATTATGGGCGGCGGATACCTGCCAGAGCCATCTCTCGACGAAGAGTACAACTTCGCTATCCAGAATGCACCTCATGTCGTTAATACTTGGCCCGATGATGTCCCCATGACCTTCCTTGGTGCGGAGTTGGGGGTTGAAGTTTCATCGGGTGCACGATTTACTGTGTGTGGACCCCCCGATGACCCAGTTAAATCGGCTTGGGAGTGGTACGGCGCCTACAACTCATCAGAATACTCGTGGGATTATTTGGCTATGGTGTATGCGGGTGGAGGTCTAGGAAATTGGTTCAAATACGCCAACAGCAATGGATACAACTATCTATTTCCGAATGGCACAAATGTTTGGGTCGAGGACGAATGCAGGACCAGCCAGCATTATCTGAAGTTCAATATCTCGAACGAAACAGTTTCGAGAGAAATGGATAATCTCCTACTGCGCGGTGCGTGGGTACACTCAAAAGTGGACTGAAGCCTCGCACTTTTGAAAGAAGGGCTTTGCTAAGCTCAGGTTTCTTTTAAGCTTTCACGCTTTTCAGTGGTCAGTGCGGTCCTTCCATGGCAATCTGAAGCCCTATCTTGCCTAAAGTCTCCGGGGTTCTGGGGTACGAGGAACAGCGATCCAAGCTTTTCACAGCACAATCAACGATCTGCTCATTACTTATTGTCATGCACTTGTCATTCTTGCCGCGACCCATCCATTAGTACACGAAAAGCGCCGACAGCCTCTAGTCGAGTCATCTACACTGGTGTATATATAGTGCGATCCACTGATTACAATACGCAAGGTCTCGACAGCCTCTAGTCGAAATTTCCATGCTGCCTTTTGTTGATCACTATATGCAAAGCGCTGACAGCCTCAAGGTCGAGATCGGAAACTGGATGAGTCGGGTTGCCCTTTGTGGTAAAGATGCTCCCTGCCAAGTGCTGTTTCCGCTTGACGCCAAGGTCTTCTCGTGGCGTCGTAATCGTTCTTCGCAACGGCGTTTCCTCCCAAGTTTGCCGACGAATCTCCAATTGGTCGGAGTACTCCACGGTTCTCAGGCGAGCTACGACAAGACTTCACGTGCCTTCTTGGCCGCCCCGAAGTCCTTGCTGCGCTCCACTGCCAAGTATAAATGTAGCTTCCGCCGAGAAGCCAACACGCGCGTGTGCCCACAATGACATAATCCCAGACATGTCTTGTTGGGATAAACACACTACTCCACGTCTTGGTACGGCCACTCCATACCTGATCTCGATGTACAGTTACATGCGCCAAATGTGTAGGATGGTGTGGAGAAACCATGGGGATTGTGGCCCAAGTGCAAAACCCGACCCGCTCTTTGTTGGAGAGAAAAGCGGGTGCGAGCTGTGCCCCCGGATATCCTATATAACATGACCAGTCATGGTTCGCTGGTGCCTAGTCGTGTGTCTTTCAAACTCATCCACTTTGCGATTAGGTAACTCCAATTGATCCAGGAGTTCCCACCTAGACTCGATACTCGTCTCTAGCCATCATCATGTCTCGTCGTAAGCCCGATATAGAGGCTACAGAACCCACCTTCTCTTCGTCGGGCAGCAGCAAGTCCGACTTTGGTGCTACACAGCACCACGAAAATACAGGAACTGGCCACCCTCGACAAACATCCGTTGCGGCAAAGCTTCGGAACCCATTGGCAGGTCTAAGCGAGGAGCAAGTCATAGCCGATGTCGACGCATGGTGTGTTGAAAAAGGCTTGCAGGAGGACCAGGAGTCGTTTCGCAAGGGCGCACTTATAGCTCGTGTGGACCAACGAGACGATGGCTTCGAATACGTCGATCAGCTGTCCACGGAAGAGAAAGATCTTTTACGACACGAGCTAAACCATCGATGGTCACAACCGTTCATGTTGTATTTTCTGGTCGTGCTCTGCGCTGGCTCTGCTATTGTACAGGGCATGGATCAAACGGCCGTCAATGGTGCTCAGGTCGGTCGCTTTCATTGCTCTCATCTCATAGTTCACGTCTCTGAAATCCACGCAGGAGTTCTACTTTGAAGAGTTTGGCATCACAAATGACCAAGTCTGGCTTCAGGGTCTGCTTAACGGTGCTCCATATCTCTGCTCTTGTCTCATCGGTTGCTGGTCCAATGCACCGCTGAACAAGTACACGGGACGTCGAGGCACTATCTTCATTTCATGCATCATATCTTTCATCACTGGTATCTGGATGGCAGCCGCCGATAGCTGTGAGTAAAGTTGTGCCGGAGTGATGTGGAATCGCAATTGACCTTTGGATCAGGGCCAAATCTCCTTGTTGCACGCTTTATGCTCGGTTTCGCTGTCGGCGCAAAGTCGTCGACTACTCCCGTCTACGCAGCCGAATCTGCACCAAAGAACATCCGCGGAGCCCTCACCATGATGTGGCAAATGTGGACGGCATTTGGAATCATGCTGGGTTTCGTCGTGTCCGTCGCATTCCAGAATGTAACGATTATTGGAGGACCGACCTCTCCATGGAGGTGGATGTTGGCCTCTACCAGTATTCCTCCAATGATTGTCTGTGTTCAAGTGTATTTCTGTCCAGAATCGCCGCGCTGGTAAGTGATGAGATGATAGCGGAGCGGCTTTATCTCGAGCTAACGAGACACAAAGGTACATGGAGAAGGGTAAGTTCGACAAGGCCTTCCAAGCACTTTGTCGTCTACGCAAGCACAAGATACAGGCTGCGCGCGATATGTACTACGCTTATAAGCTTCTCGAGATTGAAAATGCAGAGCGAGAGGGCAGGAATGCTTGGAAGGAATTCTTTACCGTCCGGCGCAATCGTCGCGCCGCACAGAGTGCTTTCTTCGTTATGTTCATGCAGCAATTTTGCGGAGTCAACGTATGTACTACACGTCATCTGGTTTGAGTCCGTACATCAGTCGCTGACAGTATTGATAGGTCATCGCTTACTACAGCACCTCAATCTTCAAAGAAGCTGGCTTCTCGACATCTGAAGCTTTGCTCACATCCATGGGCACTGGCATAACGAATTTCCTTTTCGCAATCCCGGCCATTTACACAATCGATACGTTTGGCCGAAGGAATCTTTTGCTTACGACTTTCCCGCTTATGGGTCTTTGTCTTCTTTGGTGTGGATTGTCCTTCTACCTACCCGAGAATGCTGATGGCACACCGAGCCAGGCCCGCCTTGGGTCAATTGCCGCTGCCATTTACACCTTCATGGCCGTCTACTCACCCGGTGGAGGCCCCGTGCCCTTTACATACTCGGCTGAAGCGTTCCCTCTCCACCTTCGCGACGTCGGTATGTCTTTCGCGACTGCAGTATGCTGGGGTTTCAACTTTATTCTCTCTCTCACTTGGCCTGCTCTCCGCGACGCTTTTACACCAACCGGAGCATTCTGTTGGTACGCAGCTTGGAATTTCTTCGGTTTCTTCTACGCCTACTTCTTCCTGCCTGAGACCAAGGCTCTCACGCTGGAAGAGCTGGATACTGTTTTTGACGTTGGCAACCGCCAGTTTTCGGCCTATTACACTAGGAAGTTGCCGTGGTACATGAAGAAGCACGTTCTGCGCCAAAATGTCGCACCAATGGAACCACTGTTCGATATTTATGGGTCTGGCTCGCGTACAGATTACGCGAGTGAGCCTGTTGGTGGTGGAAGTGGAGCTGGTGCGGTAGAAGAGAAAAAAAAATGTAGAGAAGGATGAGGTGACGAAGATGTGAGCGTCTTCCTGATGGAAGCCGAACGAGTTTTTAAGCTCTCTCTGTCTTCAAACTGTCACAACTAAATGTGACCGGGTAGATTGTAGTTGTGTTTTGATGTGCGTGCTTTTGCGCTCACATGTAACGAGTTCATTATACCCTTGCTGATCATGTTATCGAGATTCGCCTACGGCATTCGTCAAATGCTAGCTTGCGTTAGGTTTAAGGTTGCATCCTCAGGTTCATGTCGATCATGGACAGATCGTTTACCCCGTGCAATGGCCAGTATAATCTTGCGCGCCTCAGTCTCTCCACTCCGACTGCCCGCTCAAATTCCGTCAATCCAACTCAACACCTGTACCACACCTACGACTGCCACAGCAGCCCATGAAACCCATCCACTCATCTTCAACTCCGCTTTCCTCAAACCACCACTCGCCTTCGCCCCTTCTTCAGTCGCCCCTCCTTCTTTCGCTCCGTCGTCTTTCGCTCCGTCATCTTTCACTCCGTCTTCCCTCGCCCCTCCCTCCTTCGCGCCCTCCTCACACCCAAAAGTCCCCTCAACCCCCCAATTTTCTCTCAACCTCGCCACGCAAACGTAAGTGGGATCCCGAAAGGAGCACGATTGAACGTCGCATACAGCTGTCGACAGGCAGGCCGTGTGATTGGCGGTGAATGATGTTGTTGCGAGTGTTTGACAGCAGTTGTACAGGATGTCGCGCTCGTCGGGAGTCGGACCAAGGATGATGAGACCGGGAGAGTCGGGCGGTGCAACAGGCATTGTTGTTGCGCAAGTCATGTTGATATTGGCGATTGAAGTTGAGGGCAGAGTTGGCGATGACATGGTTATTGGTGGTTGTGTTCGGGGGCTGGTGGAGTTGTTCGAAGATGGCGCGATAGTTGTGCGTGAGAGAGAGAGAGAGACTGTGCCTCGGTGGGTGATTTGATGCTATGATTCAAGTATTGAGTCCAGTGAACAAGGTGAGAGGCAGTACACTAGGCAGGTATTCGCGGTTAGAGTGCACTTGGTGAAGGCCGGCAACCGTGCGCGTTGTCACGAGGACGCTCTGTGTCCATCTCAAGTATGTAACGATAGAGCCGGGCAAGCCATGAACGAATATAATTGGTCAAAAAAAGTGTCCGTACCAACCTGATATCACCAGGGTTCAAAGTTTTATGATCCTATATGAAAGCCTTTTGTAGCTCCTCGTTTCGCTGGTCACGATGCCTGTGACCATCTTCACCGCGCTCTCTACTTTTACTACGGGCTCGTCGCTTGTCACTGCGGTGCGAAGACGTAGGCCCATGCCTGTCACGGCTGGGGCTTGGACTTCTGTGACGGTGTTTGTGGCGCGACGACGAACTATCCGCCTTGGGGGTGCGAATCTCGCTATCGTCCACTTCTCGCCTCTTCCTTTTGAGATGTCTACTCCGTCTATTCTCCCGTTCCTGGGCTGATCGTAGCTCCCTCAATTCGCGGTCACGCTCCTCGGCCAATTGCTTCCTGTCCTGCTTCGACTTCTTCAACTGTGCCTGAGCCTTCTGCATAAACGCGAAGGGATCGTTGGTGGATATGCGGGCCTGCTCTCTTTCCTTGCGACGCGGATCCTCGTTTCCCCAGACGTTTTTGTTTACGAAGCCTTCATAAACTGCCAAGTCCTTCTTGCCTCCAGTACTCTGCATAGGTGCTTGTACGCCAGTGTACCAGGGCCGGTCGATTCCGCCGCTCCCTGCCGCGTTGGAAAATCGTATTCTATATTGGTCTTCTAGCGCCTTTTCTTTCTTGCGCTTCTCTTTGTCCGCCTCAGCATTTCTCTCACGTTTGATGGCCTCTTTCATGTCCAACGGGAATAAGTCAATATTGCCGGCATGATCCTGCAACGGTGCATCACTCGCAGTACTCCGTAGCCTCAGGACTCTAGCGTCCTTGGCCTCGTCTTCAGGTCGAGCCGTGATGGACTTGGCCAACCGTATGTCCATGTCGGTGTCATCCTCCCCAGCAAGCTTCCTCCTCTTCCTGCCATGTCCGCGTTCCTCTGTACTCCCCGAGCGCCTTGAATCCGATGCCTTGCTGTGTTGTTCCTCGGGCAAAGGCGGAGGCGTTCGACCTCGAAGAATGGCGGCACGTCGTTCGGCATCGAGCTCTTGCATGCGCTGCTCATCGGCGGCTTCGCGGGCAGCAGCGGTCGCCGAGTCGGCCTTGACCCGCGCTATGTTGTCCGTGTTGTAGACGTTCCATGATTTCTTGCCGAGCAGATGGCTGTAGACCGTGTGAGCGACTCCCGTATGCACAGATAGGAAGGGGGGGCAGTGATTACAGAGGCATGGCGAAGTGTGTCAGACAGACCGAGTCAGCGCGTGGGGATTGTTCATGCACGCCATGGGAGAGGAAAGGCAGGCTTCTTAACTGTCGGCAGCGAGGTCGGGCGCGGAGAGTCGCAATGGCACCCGTCGACGCGAACGGGAGCGACCTTGCATTAGCGTGGAGCGGGGCCACGCGCAAACGATGGACCGTCTCCTCCCCACACTGCTATTGGTGTAATCTATAATCCGACGAGACCACGGCGCAGTTGGTTGCTAGACTCAGCCTGCTCATAGTGTAAATCTGGTCTCGTTTCGCCGTGGCAACTGTCGTATCCATCTTTCTGTTGCTTTTTCCTAGCGTGCATCCGCCCGTACGAGCAAGGTTGCCAGCCACGCTGCGGCAGTCGTCTAGACCTCTGCACAAGCTCTTAAGACGCGGTCCCGGCCTCCATAACACAACGTGTATGACCATGTACGACTTGCAGGCAAAAGTCTGCTGAAGACTCCCTCTACTACCCCAATGCTTGCATTCACCTTCGCAGCACTTCGACTCGAGTTTGCGTGTTGCTTTTCGGATTGACCTTTCATCTCCGGCACTCCCCCTTCCGAAACGGAGACTCTGTACCAAAAGTACGTCAGCATGCCGACCTGGATCGTTCACGGTTTTCGATGGCCGCGCGCACAGATTCGCATCCATGTCATATTGCAGAATCTCGACGATGCTGCACCAGAATGGCTCATGGCCCCTGCCACTGCGGCTTGTATGATGCAGAACTTCAAACAACAATGGCCTGAACAGATAGCTCAGCTGCCTGATTTACGCTTCATTGAGCAGTACGACCCGGACGATCTCACCGTCAAGGACCAGCCGTACGCATATGTATGCGACATTGTGCATGAGATCAAGCTTGGGGCCGACGTGGAAGAGTTGAGGGGTGCTGGGCTAGGAGACGATCAGTGGGCAGCCATTGCAGAACTGCGGGACAAGGTGGCACCGGGAGAGAAACTCGGCTGGTTTGTAGTAGTCAATGGCGATGTCGAGAGATGGGCCCCGCCGCTGGAGGATGACGACGACATAACTCCAGAGGCTAGTCACAGGAGTAGTATGGCACAGTTGGATACCACACGCACCAAAGAACAGGAGCGACCGTCCTCGAGTAGGAGCTTCAAGAGGTGGTTCGGAGGCAAATTGAGGAAGACGAAGAGGTAAGGCTTATTAAACGTTGGCTTGCACACATGCTGACTTGCTGTAGCGGAAGAAATTTGAGAGATGACGCCACTCCAGAAGAGCCAGTCCCACCATTACCGCCAATGTCTCCCCAGCACGCTCTCCAATCTTCGCACGGAAAAGCACCAGCGCAGAATAGGACGGCGTCGTGACCGCTGACGAGTAACGAGCTGACAACCACGGTGATACCTAACACACATGTTGGGCTACAAGCGCGCACATGGTCATGCGTGATAACCACAAATGCACTTGGGCACAGCAGTATACAGCCCAAATACATTAGAACATAAATACTATTGTCTAAATGCATGCTTTAGCCACCCGTGTAGTCGCGACTACTAAAAGTTGTTGATGTCTCATCCCCGCACTTACTTCTAGTACCCGTCGCAAACTCACTTTTTAGGTTAGCGCTGGTCCGGCTTCGACGCACGTGACACGCGATTGCCTAGCTCAAATTATTATCCAAGTCGCGACTACTCTCCCTCACGCCGCCTGGGTACCACCACCACCCACCCTACTACCGTCTCTCAACGCGGCTTCTCCCCCCGCCGCAATCGCAAATTGACTCCGTACACCTTCATCAAAGTTTCCGTCAAATTGCCGGCCGGTCTATCGTCGTGATTCTTCGCGCAATTTGCGCCGCGCTCCAGCCCGAAGCTACAACAGTTATCCTCAGTCAACACTCTCAGAATTACCGTCAAAATGAGTCGGCGCGATTTTCTGTCTATGCCCGCGCCCGAGAACTATGTGGCTGGTCTGGGTAGAGGAGCCACGGGGTTCACGACTCGAAGTGATCTAGGTCCTGCTCGCGAGGGCCCTTCAGAGGAGCAAATGAAAGAGATGTTGGCAAAGCGTGCAGCCTCGCTGGGTCAGGCAGCTCCCTCGGCTTATGGCGTCACTGAAAAGAAGGAAGAGGAGAGGGACGAAGAGGAAGATCGGTTTCAAGATCCTGATAATGAAGTCGGTCTCTTCTCAAGCGGGATGAACTACGACAAGGACGACGACGAGGCAGACCGCATATATCAGGAAGTCGACGAGAAGATGGACAAGCGACGCAGAGCAAGAAGGTTAGTACTCATACTTTCATTTATCCTATGCCCTCTCCCCCTATCTTTACTGTCGAAGTATTCATCGTGTTCTTTCCACGAACAGATACCGATGTCCGCCCTAGGGAAGCTCGCGAGCAACAAGAACGAGACGAATACGAACGAAACAACCCCAAGATTCAGCTCCAGTTTGCCGATCTAAAACGAGCTCTCGGCGGCGTCTCTGAGGAAGAATGGGCAGCGCTGCCCGAGGTTGGAGACATGACAGGCAAAGCGAAGCGCGCACGTGAAGCCCGAATGGCGAATTCGAGGTCTTACGCTGTTCCGGACAGCGTTCTAGCCGCAGCATCGAAGAGTGGCGAGCTTGATACCTCGATTTCGGCAGGCGACGCTGACGGCATGACAACGAATCTCGCCAGCATCGGAGCTGCGCAACTATCTGCCTTGACTGTACGCCTCGACTCAGCAGCAAGTACCCCTGGTGCGCAAACGACAACAACTTCTGGAACCTCGACGTCCGTAGACCCTAAAGGATACATGACAGCGCTGAACAAGAAGGAGGCGATGGGCGAGGAAGTCCCGGTCGAGGACATCAACCGTGCGCGTGTGCTTCTAGAATCAGCTGTCAAGACCAACGTGCACAACGGTCCCGGATACGTTGCGCTGGCACGACTGGAAGAGGTGGCCGGAAAGATCCACACAGCGAAGAAGGTCATTGCCCGTGGATGCGAACTTTGCCCCCGATCTGTAGTTGTATGGGAGGAAGCGATCAGGCTGAACCGCGACAACCTCCACAACGCGAAGATCATTGCCGCCAATGGTATCAAGCAGAACACGAAGGCTGTAAAACTATGGCAAGCCGCGATAGATCTAGAACAAACACCGGCGTCGAGAAAAAAGGTTACCCGTCAGGCTCTGGATCATAACCCGCAGAGTGTCGAGCTGTGGAAGACTTTAATCAACGACACTGAAGAGCTGGAGGCTGTCCGCCTACTTTTCGCCAAAGCTACAGACACTGTACCACTTTCCGAGGAACTTTGGATTTCATACGCCAGGGTCTCCAAGCCAGAAGACGCGCAGCAGATTCTCAACAAGGCTCGTAAAGCCATCCCTACTAGCTGGGCGATCTGGATTCATGCTTGCCGGCTGCAGGAAGAGCTGGGGAAAGTGGACATGCTAGACATGATAATGACCCGTGCGGTCAAATCTCTAATCAAGGAGAACGCTATGATCAAGCGTGAAGAGTGGATCTCACAAGCAGAGATATGTGAAGAACAGGGTGATACTGGCACAGCTGCTGCGATCATCAAGGCAACTGTGGGCTGGGGTCTTGACGAAGACGACGAGCGTCGAGATGTTTGGCTTGAAGATGCCAGGAGCGTCCTAAATAGGAACAAGCCGGAGACAGCCAGAGCCATCCTTGGGTTTGCCGTCGCCGTCTTCCCATACAGTACGACAGTTTGGCATGCGTCCACCGATCTCGAAAAGCACCACGGTACAATAGACACCCTCTTAAGTGTCTTGGAACGCGCCGTAAATGCTTGCCCGAACTCGGAGTCATTGTGGTTGCAATACGCTCGAGAGATGTGGCAGTCAGGAAACCCTGAAGGTGCTCGTCAAGTTCTTGGTAGAAGTTTCGAGGCTCTACCAGGCAATGAAATGCTATACACCCGTGCTGTTGACTTCGAGGTCGACGCTGGTAACTATGAGCAGGCTCGCAGCTTCCTTCAGGTCGCGCGCGAATCAGCTGCTACTGACCGCATTTACATAAAGTCTGCCGTCCTCGAACGACAATTGGAAAACTATGAAACGGCGATTGACATTTGTAATCAAGGTCTGCAGAGCTGGCCCGGCAGTTGGAAGTTACACGCCATTAAAGGTCAAGTCTACGAGCAGCTATCTAAGCTCCCGGAAGCTCATGAGGCGTTCAACATTGGCACACGTGCAGCACCCAAGGCGCCCGTGCTTTACATTCTCCTTTCCAGGTTGCAGGTGAAGCAAGGCGCAGTCGTCAAGGCCAGGTCAACGCTGGACCGTGGTCGACAGCAGAACCCGAAGAGCGAAGAAATCCTTCTGGAGCAGGTTCGTCTTGAGCGTCGACAAAACAATATGAATGCCGCTCAACAATTGATGGCTGGCGCTCTGCAACAGTGTCCTAACTCAGGGCTTTTGTGGGCAGAGAAGATAATGCATCTTGAGGGCCGCACTCAGCGTAAGCCGCGGGCACTTGAAGCTATCAAGAAGGTGGAGAAGGATCCGTTACTTTTCGTAGTTGTCGCACGTATCTTCTGGTCCGAGCGACGCTTGGATAAGGCTGCGACCTGGTTTGTCAAAGCTGTCACCCTCGACAGCGACTACGGTGACGCTTGGGTGTGGTACTACAAGTTCCTCGAACAGCACGGTACTGAAGAGAAGAAAGAGGACACACTTTCAAAAGCTGCGATGGCTGAACCCAAGCATGGTGAGATATGGCAATCTGTAGCCAAGGACCCCAAGAATGCGCGGAAGAGCGTCGAGGAGATCCTAAAGATTGCTGCGGCGAAAGCGGAGTAGAGTGCTGCAACAACACGCAGCCTTTAGTTCCTTTAGCAGATGTACAGTAATGATGAGTAACAACAACTTCAGTGACATTGACCCACATTTATTGTAGAATCATTTTCACCTCGCTTAGCTTCTGTCACATTGGTGCTTTGACAAACCCAAACTCGCTCATAAACCTCGTCTTGCCACAGTTGTAACTCTACACAGCGCTGTTACTCTAGTCAGCACCTTTGGTGTTTTCCCAGGCTTGTCTTCAAATCCGGTCGTGCACGAAGAACACGATGATCACTACCATAAACGTGGGGTATTAAAGCCACACAAAACTACTCAAACTCCTGTTTCTCTTGATGTTACAATAGCGATTAGGTCACTTGATACTTTGTACTAACTAAATCTTGAAGGGCAAGTGATGGGGCGACCTTGGCTGTTTGTGACGAGTCTGATGACAAGCCTGGGCTACAACATCGTAAGTAGGTGGTGTAAATTGATGTGATGGGTTGGTTCTGTTCTAAATACAACAAGATGGGGGAGAAGGGTACAATGGTGATTGAAATCGGTTTCTGATTCTTTTACTTTGGTTGTTCTGAGCGCACAGCCGCCGGAATGACGCTTCTCCATAGTTTCTGTCCGTGGTTTGGCGCCCGCGCGTCGTGTGGGGCGTTGAGACCGCGCTAGCAACCATCTGCACTCATGCGTCCTAGCCTTCTGCCCGCTATTTTATTTTGTATAGGTATCCTTCGCCACCGCGTCTCCTGCTAACAATGCATAACATAATTCGGCAGTACTGCGCTGCTCGTCTAAATTTCAGCCCTATTAGCATCTCAAGTATCAGGACGTATTCATCCATCACCGGCGATTCTGGTCGCGCGTATACTGGCGGTACACTGCTCCGGCGGCATCCTCACGACAGCCAATTCAACATATTCAAAGCCGAGTTCGTTCAAATAAGAGATTGAGTGAACATGACCATGCGCTAATTGGCTGGCTAGTTCAGAGGGCAAGAGCTTCGTCTTCAAATGTGTCCCAAGACATGTATTCGATCTATCACATCGAATAGTCTCTAATTTCCCGTCGTCTGACAAGCTTCGCATGCATGTAGACTCCAACACTAAAGAGTCTATACTTATTTACCCCTACTTCCGTGACACTCTGCTTGCTCTACTCAAGAATGGCCCTGCCTTTCCGCCAGACGAACGACCGAAGATTATGCGAGGTGTTGGTGAAGCTATTCAGGAGCTTCATTCAAGGGACTGGGTTCATACTGGTGCTTATTATGCTCCGTCAAACGAGATATACCGAGGTGGACGGCGTAACGCGCATGACTGCGTAACGCGCACCTTTTGCCATAGTAATCTTTAATATCTTCTAATATTAAAATAGCAATAACTTCTTTGAATACTAACCTTTTTTGAAAATTCTTGAAGATTGAGAATCTAGAAACTTAGATCTATGACTCTAGAATTTTACTTTAGTTTCATATAGCTTGGTTTTAGAAATATTAGCTCTCTATACAAATATAAACTTTTTAATTAAGCTATACCAATTTAAAGTAAAACTCTAAGTTTATAAAGCTAAGCTTTCAAATACCAAAATTGAAAGAATTCTCAAAGATAGTCAAGATTTAAGAAAGTTATATCAAAAATAAGATTTTTTTATAATGTGATTTTAGAATTTCTATTATATCTTCTTAAGTATAATACTTCTAAGTACTATGACTTATATTTAAGACTAAAAGTAAGAAACAGAAACTTTTAGCCTATTTAGAATTTTTAAAATCTTTATAAATAAAAAGTTTATATTTGTATACAGAGCTAATATCTCTGAAACCAAACTATATTAAACTAGAGTAAAATTTTAAAGTTATAGATCTAGGTTTCTAGATTCTAAATCTTTAAGAATCTTCAAAAAAGGTTGGTTTTTAAAGCAGTTATTGCTATTTTAATATTAGAAAATATTAGAGATTACTATGGCAAAAGGTGCGCGTTACGCCGTCATGCGCGTTACGCCGTCTACCTCGGTAGAGCTGACCAATCACGGCAGATGTTAAGCCAGACAATGTTCTGGTCAACTGGACGTGCGACAACGAGGGCAACAAGATTGTCACAGACGTTGCTCTTGGTGATTTTGACATTGCCTGTCAACTAAGGGACAATGAGGCTCGCCATACCAAACATGCACTGGGTACCGTGTCCGTGCGCGAAACGAGCCAGTTCGCGAGTCGAGCCACCCCACCATTATCGTCTGATATTTTGACGCGCCATAACTCAACTACCATAGATCTAATTTAAGAAGCAATTAGATATTTAGAATTACGTAAAGCTAGAAATAATTTCTTGTACTGCAAAGTCGCAAAAATGTTTTATATTAATTAAACAACGCTGTCGCGAAGGCACTAAGGAGTGCAGTAATCCTATAACAACTAGACTTGCTATAAGCTTGTACTCAACCCACAACAAAAGCAAGAGTTAGTAAGATACATAGAAAAATGTATAAGAGACAGCTTGCTACCTACTAGAGAGATGCTAAAAAAATTCAGCAGCGCGGTGGCGTAATAAGAGCTCTCTAACAGCTAGGTTACCTAATTTCTGCATTGCTATGCTAACAAGATTACTACTAAATAGAGCGCTAGGATTAATTGCGTATGCTACTAGGCTAACAGCAAGTATAAGTATAAGTTGTATTTTAATCTGCTTTATTTAAAGATGTAAGAGCACGGCATTAACAAGCATAATACGTATAATATAGATAAAAAGGGCTTCTTTATTAGCATTACTAGCCGCACTAAAAGGATCGTCTTATAGGCAGTTTAGGAGTTAAAAGAGCGCACTGCAGCAATTAAGGATAGCAATAGGAATTAAGTTACGCTATTAGCTTACGTATGCGCTTCTAGAGAGGTATTACTACCTGCTTTTATATACTAGGGCTTATCTAGGATTTAATTAAGCTAGTTTAACAACTTTATAGCTAAATAACACTAGATTTTTGTCTCTTATTTAGTAACAGGATAGTTAAACAACAACCTTAGGCTTACCTAGCTTTAATAGGTATTTAATTGCTATATAGTAGCTAAAGCGCGCTGTTAATAGCAACTTTGAATCCTTAATAGCTACAGTAGCTACCTTACGCCTAATTTTTTAAGCTATTACAACGCTAATTGTATTCTATTTATAGTCTTTCTACCTTATTTAACTTACAGCTTACAGCTATTAGATGTAGTACTCTTCTTGCCGCTTTTAAAGCGCTATACTAACAAG
This sequence comes from Alternaria sp. 'sect. Undifilum', assembly GCA_024321975.1. NCBI lineage: Eukaryota > Fungi > Ascomycota > Dothideomycetes > Pleosporales > Pleosporaceae > Alternaria > Alternaria sp. 'sect. Undifilum'. The sequence goes on from JAJJZI010000006.1 coordinate 2,011,479, forward strand.
CTTAACTACTCCCTCTAGTAATCTTAAGGCCTTACAAGGATTACAAAACGCAACTTTTATAGTAACTTTTAGCTAGCGTAGAGCTCTACAATAACGTTAGAGCTTATATTAAAGAGTTTTTAAGCTACAGGCGTGTAGCTAATAGACATAAACGCAGTGTTAAAACGCTTTAACAACTACCTACAATAATAAGATAACAACTTAGAAATTAAAGAGCAAGGTAATAGCAATACCTAGCCTTAGCTGCGTAAAATTTTTAATGCTATAGTTACTAATAAGGCTAAAGTTAAAGCTAAACAGCTGTCGCAAGGCTTACACTTGCTATAGGTTAGTAATAAGCTACTACACGCGCAAAATAAGGAGCTATAATATAAGCTTAATACTATAAAGAAGCGCCTAACGCAGCGTACAATACTAGCTACTTAAAATAATAATAAGTAGTACAGCGGCGCTGTATTTTAGAGTCCTAGGAAGCTTGCGGCAGTGCGCACGCGCAAAGCAACAAAATATAATAATGCTAAGTAACTATAACTCTAAAAAAACTTGTAATAGAGACATTAAAGCAGCGGCAATATTATATAAAAAGCAGCTAGCAGAGGCAGCAAAGGCAGCTTAATTACAGGCAAAAGAGTAGCAAGATTAGGCTAAAAAAGCGCAGGCTAAGGAGCTAGCTGCGCGCTAGGCGCTCTAAAAGCAATAACGCAAAGCTACAACTACTAAAAAATCTTACAATACACCTAGTAATAGTAAACAAAAAGCCTTACACAAAGCTATAAAAAATTTAATAAAGTGTTATTACGTTGTTATTACGCAAAGTAGTGTTAACGCTGCACCTCTAGCTGCGTCTCCCCCACCCAAAATCACTAGAACAGGCCGCAACAGTAGGTTACCAGCAAAATATAAATAGCACAATTGACGCGCAAGGCTCTATATATTAATACACTAGAATATCTTATGATAATAGCTTTTGAGTGGGCGTCTACAGCCTCATCTTTCTATCGTCGGTGGCTCGATTGGGTGGCTCGACTCGCGAACTGGCTCGTTTCGCGCACGGACACGGTAACGCGATGTGGCGAAGCCCCGAAGCACAGACCGGGATTTGCACAAAAGCGTCAGATATCTACTCGTTGGGGCTTGTAGTGAGTCATGCATCCCAAGGAGAAGATTGTGCGGCTGATTTGCAAAAGCAGTACATCTATATTCTAGGAGGAGGTGACCTTCTGGTGTTGCATGAATACCAAGAACTTTTGAAGGCAGGCATTCCCCCAGAGCATGAAGTCATTACTAAGCACTTCTGTTACTTTGACCCTGTTCCGGAAAGCCTCTACGAGCAGATTAAGGATGAGAACTGGAGGACTGCTCTAAGAGGGGCGGCGAAGATGGCGGAGGAAGAAGTAAAGGAACGACCAATGCTAAGATTAAAGACCTGGGGTGAACAGTTGGGCGAGGCGGCAGTGGACCTGCTCTCAAAGACGACGAGTCTTGATCCCAAGGGTCGATTGCCGATTGACCAGGTACTGGCTCTCCCGTTCTGGCAAAATCCTGGCTCGTGAATTTTGTTGATTGGTAGATTGGTTTGGTTTAAAGCACTATATAAAGTATAAGTTATACTTGGCTTCTAAATTAGCTTTATAATAAGTTAAGAGAGGTAGAATCATTTTAATAAAGTAAGTGATTTATTGTTACGATCCAGCCCAGGGGTTACCCAGCGAGGTAAGCGTAATCACTTTGGAGGATCGCACGGCACAGTGCGAGGCTACGGCACAGTGACTACGCCGCAGTCACGCGACCGCCAAGAGTCAAACTGCTGACGCTCAGTAGTAAGCAGTTTGCAGCCAATCAGCAGTGCTTAACGATGAGCACAGTCACTGCTTAACAAAGAGCAGTCCTTAACTAATGAGCAGTGCTCAACAATAAGCATCGTCACTGCTCATAGATAAGCAACATATATTTACTTAGTATATAGCTTTAGGCAATAAACTCCTACAGTTCATTGTGTTCAACTTCGTATTTCAATCTAAGGATTAGAACTGCTTCTTTAACCCCTCGTGTTATTACATCAATCTTCTAATCGTGCTAACACACCCCCGTACTATTACATCAATCTTCCAATCGTGCTAGTACACCAACCGTCCATCGCTACTCACTCATTCCCGAGAACCAACCCTAGATCCGCTAAGGCAGATCTTCACATTTATGTCAGAACGCAGCTCTGCACCACTACGCTATAACAACTAATAGGTACCTGTGATTAGTGAACTACTGATCACGGCGTAGGATAGTATATATCGTCAAGGTTAACTAGGTGTTCTCTAACAATTTAGCTTTTAAAAACTTTCATAGTAGTTAGCTAAAATTAATATTAAGTTATATATTCTTACTTCTAACTATACGTTGCATACGTCTTTTAGTAAGCGTAGTTATATACTTTGAAAGCTTAGTTTCTTAGTATATGTAGAAGAGAATGTAAATAAGCTAGCATAGCTAGTATTAGCCTTTATGTGTAAGAGGCTACGCTCATAGAGCTATTGCACAGGTTTACTGGAGTTGTATTTAATAGGAAGAGAAGAGAACTACAGACTACAAAGGTGCTAAGTATTGATTAAAGGCCTTAGGCAAACTTTCTTCTAAGGTTTGTTAAGGAGGGTTTTAGTCTAATTATTGTTTAAGTAGGCCTAACTATAAGCCGTGCACTTGCACGCGTGACCAAAATACTATTAAGGACTCGTCACTAGGCTCTAGCCTATCATATTATGCCTTTAAGTAAAAGTTAACTAGTTAACTTTAACTTAGTTTACAACTTAGTAATACAAGAAAATTACACCTAGTACAGGGGATTTTTTTAATTACTTTCTAAATTAGGTTTGTAGTAGTAGAGTAATAATATGTTTTGTGTATAGATGTAAAATTAGAGATAGCTTATAACTTAAACTAGCTTAGAACGCGCACAGATATAGTATATGAGAGTTCTAGATTTAGAGGATCATTAAATAATATAAGAACTCTACAAAGTTATTTATTTTTAAGGTGTTAAAGGTGGTGGTTGTTGTTGTAGTCAAAATAGGGTTTTTAAAAAAGTGAAAAGCAGCTACCCTCTACTAATTAGTTGCAAAAGTCCAAAAAAGATTGTGTGTAGTTAACAAGATTTAAACAGTAGGTAGATAAGTTCTAGGAGGAAAGCTTAGACTACTAAGCAATAATTAGGGTTAAAAAAATTTGCAAAGGTACTAAAAAACAATACTAGTTAAAACGTGTCTAATAGCGATTGCCAGCCTACAGCTAGCAATAGGATTATAGTAAGATTGCAATAGGATTGCAATATAATGCGATAGAGGAGGGAAAGGACACGTACGTACCGCAGCAGGAGCCTGCAATACTTTATAAAGCCGCTGCTTCTTACCCACTGCTTCTTACCTACTGCTTCTTACCTACTGCTTCTTACCTACTGCTTCTTACCTTTTAAACAGCACTGTATACAAACAATTTGCATACAATACACTGCAATAGCGTGCAACCTCCGCGGCGAGCATCTCCTCATTCTAGGCTCTCTTCCAAAAAAAGCATCCTTTGCTACCGTCTACCCAGCACCTGATCTAGTCCAACTCGAACTGCTCATGCGGACACCTGAATTCATCGAGTATCTCAAAACTCAACCACCTGGCTACAAAGTTATAAGTAATTAAAGTTTTCTAAAGTGCTGCATTGCGCGCACGGACATGGTAGTATAAGTAGGGTAAGGTGCTTGGCGCGCTTACTTGACTACGGACTTTTAGTAATGCCGATCTCTTGAGTACAAGTTCGCATGTTAGCCGACTATAGAATTAGTGTCGTAGACCATTAAATGCTAAGGTACTCGATAAAAGTAATCAAGAAGTAATATAAAAGCATTTTAAGTACTATTTTTTAGAAAAAAAACTCTAAACTAACTTTCACTAATCTGAAATCAACCTTAACTATAAGAATAAAAATGATTAATATTAATATATATTGAGCGTTTTTTTAAAACTACTTTAAAATTGCTTTAAAATTGCTTTTTATTAGCATTAAATGGTCAACCTCATCGAACACCAACTTTTCGAGGCGAGAAAAAGGTCTAGCTTTGCCTTTTTCTCGCCTTAACTATCTTAAACGCCTTCCCAAAATCAGCTTCTAATACTTGTTTTCTAGGTGCAGGTGTTGTAGCGTGCGCGCTGGCTAGTTGTAGAAAAACAGAGTGGTTAACTGTTAAAAACTCTGCAAGTAGTCTGTACGCAAGCTAATTTTAGAGTTTAATTAAAGGCAATTTAACTCCTACTTAACAAAGCAACGGCTTTCTACTTAGGTAAATAGATTTATTAGCGTAGTAAACCAATAGATTTATCTACCTAGCTATCTATTACTTGAAATCCCCATACCGACTCGATATACCGACCCAATATACCGACCTACACATCCGAACTCCATCCTAACTCAATATACCGACCTCCTATACTGACCTACACATTAGAATTGATAGCTAGTGCTCCTAGCTATCTACCTACACTGAAATCCCTCCATACCAACTCGATATACTGACCTAATATTCCGACCTACACATCCGAAATCCATCCCGACTTAATATACTGACCTCCTATACCGACCTACACATTAGAATTAATAGCTAGTGCTCCTAGCTATCTACCTACACCAAAATCCCTCCATACTAACTCGATATACCAACCCAATATACTAACCTACACATTAGAATCAATTGCTAAACTAGCAACTAGCTATCTACCTACACCAAAATCCCTATACCAACTCGATATACCGACCTCATCTATCAACCCTATACCGAACTGCTTAGCGTACCTATATAAGCAATACAAGAGAGCAGCTAGCATAGCTTACAACAACGTATAAGAAGTAAAAGAGATAACTAGACTAGCATACTAGCTCTACATACTTCCTACACAACAAAGGACTAAGAAAGCTACTCGTTAAAACTACCCTAGGCTACAAGCCTCACCTTCATTTAGACGAACCCCTCCTTGTAAATAAATCATATATTAGAAAACACTACGTAGATACCTGTAGGTCCTAAACCTACACGTCTTATATAGCCTTTCAGGCTGAGAAAGGACGTTAAACTACAATAATAAAATATGGTCAACCTCGGCAAATCCCATGGTCGGACAACCTGCATCCTCCTAAAGTACAAAGCTTGATATGTCTTTGAGTCGATACGCACGGTACTGGAATAAAGAAAGCCGAAGAACTATAATAAATCAGCACGTTCATCTTCAGCAAGTTTCACGAGCGTTGCTTCCTGGTCGATGCCTTTACGCTAGAAGTATTACAGAGGGGTGACAAAAAGAAAAAGATGTCAAAAAAGTTATTATTTTCAAAGCTTTATATTTCTATAACTAGAAGGCTATACTAAAAAAAGTTAATGATTTGAAAAGCCAAGAACTTATACTTTAAGATAACCTGCTTAGTAAGCTGCTTAGTCTGCACGGTCGCGCCTGCAATCTTGCTTGAAGTTAGAAAAAAAAGTCAAAATTCATTTTAGAATAACATTTTTTGAACATGTGATAATCGCTATAAATTATATATATTCAATAACACTATTGATCCTTTTCTGTATACAAGTTTCAAAGTAATAGTATTATAAACTATGAAGTAATAGTCAAAAGCTTGTTTCTAAGTTTTTTTTCAAATAATTAATTAAAATAGCTTACTAATACTAAATGAACTAGCCCTTAGCTTCTTCAGTAGCTAAATAACGCTCTAGCTATAAAAAAGTATCATTATTTACTGCTTTTTGTAAAAACTAACTTCTTTGTAATACTATTTTTTTATTATGTTGAACAGTATATTATTTTAACACTATAACACTACTTTGAAGTAAATTTATTTTACTTTTAAACTTAATTTAGGTCCATATTTGAAAGTTTTACAGGTTTTTGCTTAATATAGATATAATAATTATAAGCTTTTTTTATAGTTTAGAGGCAACTTTTCCTTACAAGTTTCTATAACATAGATATCTTTTTGTAAGAAGTTTTGTAAGCTTTTAATGAAAAGAATCAACTATTTTATTTTATCAGTCTTTAATTTGATTTTTCAGACATTTTGGTAAGGTTTTAGTTAAGAATTTTTTAAATCTTCATAAGGATCTTAGTAAAACAGCCTCGTTAAGACCTGAAAGTAAATAAAAAAGCGATTTTTTCTATTTAATTAAAGAAAAAGTATTAAGTCATACTTTTAGAAACCTTTTTAGTATAATGCTATTCAAGGAATGAGGCTTGTGTTATAAATACAAAGTATTAACTTATTATTTAAACTAAGATAATTTACAGGCTATAAAGAAGATACAATACAAAAAGTAGGTTAAAATAAATAAAAAGAGATAATATACTATAAGCTTACTAAGTTTTTACGTAGTTAGCGTTTATAGTAGCAACCTCTATTTTTTTCACCCTTTAATTAAACTCTAAGCAAATCAAATACTGCTCTCTAAATTTTGTGTACATATTGCTTACGTAAGCTTATTTAATATAGTTTTTAATTAGCGATTTTTATACGGTCAAAAAAACATACTAAACTTAATTTTGACTTTTTTTATAATCTTATTTCAAGCAAGATTGCAGGCGCGAACGTGCTGACTAAGCAGCTTACTAAGCAACCTAACTTAAAGAGGAAGTTCTTAGCTTTTCAAATCACTAATAACTTTCAGTATAACGTGTTTCACCAGTAAGCAGACCACCCTAGTAAGCAGGCTACTTCCCCGCGCTATCCTACCTTTGCAATAATAACGCGTAATGTCTTAACTACGCAACGCATTAATAGCCTATACTAAAGCAGATATATTTATTGCTATCTCTAATATTAGTTTTAAGAAAATTTAAAGTAAACGACGCGCTGCTGTAGCCTATAGCATCCTATAAATAATAATCTAGTAACAACGCGCTAGACAACGCCTTTAAAGCAATTAAGAGCTACTAGCAAAGCGCCTAACAAAACTAAAAAAAAGGCTATTACTTAATGTGTAATAGTTAAGGCTAAGCAAGGACTACCCTATGGGAAAGATGACGTACAAAATATAGCTAATAGACTACTTTAAGAGCGTGGTAGGGAGGAGGTTAGCAAGAACTAGGTTAATAAGTTTATTTAGCGTAATTTTAAGCTACATACGCGCTAAAGCTATTTATACAATTACTAGCAAGCTCTCTGCAAAGACCTAGCACTTATTAAGAGCTAGTTTAAGCTAGTTTAGAATACAAAAGCAAAGTATAGTATTATAAATAAAAATATTTATAACTTTAATAAAAGTAGCTTTATTATAGGCAAGATTTTATTACAGTTAGTTATTACAGGCACAGTCAAACTAAAAAATCTAAAAAATCTAGCTAGGCAATTATAAGTAAGTTACGCTAATATAGGGCGTTAGCGCAATAAGAAAGTATATTTTAGCATTTCTAATTTATATAAGTAAGGTTCTAATTTTTACTTAGTTTACAAAAGATTTGCTACGTAACTAAGTAATTTAAGTTAGTTCTACTAGCTAGACAAACAACAATCTAGCGTTTAACTAGCTTTATTACTTTAATTTTTACGCGCAACCTGTAGGGACACATAAGCTGCTTATTATTAATAGCTATAAAAGCTACTACTTAGTGCAAAGGGCTGAAGCCTTGATGTCCTCTAGTACTCGGCCTGTGGCCTTTATTGGCTTTTCTTACCTCAGCATTAGCACCTCAGTACTAGCACCTCAGCACTAGCTGCTGACTATCGGCCGCACTAGTTACGCTAACTGTTAGCTAACCCGGCGACCTCTAATAACCTCAGTTAGTCCTAACCTTGGTTAGTCCTAACTATCTAGATTAGATATAAAAAACCTACGTAGTCTCTCTATAGTTTTGTATCTAATTTATTTACCGTTTACCTTGCATCTTTAGTTAACCCAAGGCACCCTTACAATTAAATTAGATCCTTCTTTAGCTACTTGCGTAGCTACGTCGTACTTAGGAGCCCTCTAGAGCTATATCTAGACAAGAAGCTAGCTAGAGCTATATCTAGACAAGAAGCTAGCTAGAGCTATATCTAGACAAGAAGCTAGCTAGAGCTATATCTACGCGCGAGAATCTAATTAATTAGAGTGCTAGTTAATTAGTTAACTGTTTAAATCTACTAAAGAATTAACAGAAGAAGCACTATATTAAAAGTGCTAAGGGATACTTAGTTATATAAGTCCCTAAGGCGTTTAAATTTGTTAGACAAGCCTACTAAGCGTAGTAGCCCTAGAAAACAGACGAAGGATAAGCCTACTAAGCGTAGTAGCCCTTACACAAAAGGATAAGCCTACTAAGCGTAGTAGCCCCTACACAAAAAGGATAAGCCTACTAAGCGTAGTAGCACCTATAACAATTCCTGTTAACAATATAGAGTACTAGCGAGTACCTATAAATACAATAGCAGAACCCTTAACAGCTTTTCTAGTTGTAAGGATAGTAAAATTACACTAAGATAGTGTTAGTAAACCTAAAGTAGAGACTACTTTAGAGAGACTTTATAGAGCAGGGGGCCTAGATAAGATAGCTACCTCTATAAAAGTATAGGAAGCTTTCTAAGCTTAGGAAGCTATAGGCACAACATTGTAATAAGAAAGGGAGCCTAAGGTAGAACAACAACCTCTACCTTAGTTACCTACCTTATTAGCTGCCTTAGGAAATAAACAAGCTTAAAAGCCTAGGCGTTTTAAATAACTAGATCCTAATACTTTTAATAGAAATAGAAAGATGTACTAAATCTTTTAACAACAACTTACTGCTAAAGTAGAAAACAATAAGAAAGATTTTAACATAAATAAAAGGACTTGTAATTACACTTTTAGTAAACTAAAAGGCTTAGCTGCAACTCTTACCCTGCCTTTCCTTTACTAAATAGAGATTTTTAATTTATAAAACTTTAATAAGCTATTAAACTTTTTTAACTAGATGTTTAGAGACCTCTATAGCGTAGAAAGAGCTAAGAACAAACTCTAGTCTATAAGCTAAAGCAAGAAAAGTATCCGCAAATATATTATAAAATTCTAGGAGTAACTATTACTATCTAATAGTAGCTTAGACGAGGATACAAGGATAATGCTTTTCTAAAAAAGTCTTATTTAGAAACTTTAAGATAAACTTATAGGTATTACCTATAAGGATTTAGATAGCCTATAAAACAAAGCAATAGAGATTGCTAATTACCTCTACAGAATAGAGGAGTACTCTAAAGGCAGAGACAATAAGCCTAAGAAGTATAAATCTAGAAGAACTTCTCCTCCTCCTTCTCCTTTAAAAGGAGACTAGATAGAAGGAATAGAATACACAGGAAGAACTACTAAACCTTAACAGTTTAGTAACTAGGAGTTAGAATAGTTGTATAAAGAAAGATACTGTTTTAATTATAAATAGAAGGGCTATCTGTCTGCATATTATATAGAGAATAAGAGATCCTTTAAAAAGAAGAAAAAGACTTTAGTTAAGTCCTCTAACTCTAAGAAAAAGAAAGATAATAAGCTTAGTAAGAGAAGCTTAAATAAAGACTTAGATTTAAAAAAAGAGTAGCTCCTGTTTAAAGTTACTAGCAGGAGCCTTTAATAAGTTAGGATAACTTAGTTAAGGAGTAGGCTAAATTTAAAAAGAACATAAGCAGCAATAGAATTACTTTAAAGGCGCTAGTTAATTGTTATACTTTTGCCTCTACTTTAATTAATACAGGAAACCTTGTATACTCGCTTATTAGCCCTTAACTTATTAAGAACGCTAACTTACAGTGCATTTCTATTTCTCTTAGGAGATTAGAAGGAGTTACAGATAAACTTAGAACTATTAATAAAGTTGCTAGGTTAGACATTAATATTAAAGGTTATTAGGATACTATTTAGGATTATATAGCCCTTACATACCTTAGTTATAATTTAATACTTAGACGGCCTTAGATAAATAGAAGAGAGGTTACTGTTGCTCCTTCTAGAAAAATAATTTATATCTATTCTTCTAGCTGAAGGATTAAGTTACTTAGCACTAAGAATTGCTTTATTAAAGGAGACTAGAGATTAAAATAAATTAGCGTAACAGCTTATTACTCCTATATTAGGTAGGCAAAAAAGGATAAGTCTATTTAGACTTTTGCTGCTTCTTTTAAGAATATTAAGAAAGCCCTAGCTTCTAAGAAGAAAGTAGAGGTCCTACTTTTACTCCTTAAGGCTTATTAACACCTAGCTTAGATTTTTAATTTAAAAACTGCTTCTATACTACCTCCTTTACGCGGATCTAAAGTAGATCACTAAATTAAACTAGAGAAAGAAAATAAAGGTAAGGAAAAAGAGGCTCCCTAGAGACCTCTATATAGTATAAGCCGCCTAGAACTCCTAGTATTATAAAAGGAGCTTATTTCTCTACTTAATAAAGGATAGATTAGAGCTAGTAGCTCTCCTGCCTCCTCCCTTGTCCTTTCTACTAAGAAACCTAGAAGAGGATTATGTTTCTACATTAATTACTAAGCCCTAAACGCTATTACAAAGAAAGATTGTTATCTTTTACCTTTAATTTAGGAAACTCTTAATAATATTACAAAAGCTAAATATTTTATAAAAATTAATGTTTCTACAGCTTTCTACAAGATTAGGATAAATATAGGAGATAAGTAGAAAACAGCTTTTTACACTAGATTTAGGTTATATAAGTAGCTAGTTACTCTATTTAGTATAGCAAACGCTCTTAGTACCTTTTAACGCTATATTAATTAGACTCTCTGCAAGTATATTAACGATTTTTGCTTAGCCTACCTAGACGATATATTAATTTACACTAATAGCACGCTTAAAGAACACTAACGCAATACAAATAAGGTTTTAGAAGCTATAGGCAAGGCTAGATTACTTTTAAATATCTAGAAATGCAAATTTAACGTATAGAGTACAAAATACCTTAAGTTTATTATTAAGGCTAGAAAAGGACTTTAGATAGACCCTAAGAAAGTAAAAGTAATTAGAGATTAGTAGGTACTTATAAACGTTAAAAGAGTACGCAGTTTTCTTAGTTTTACAAACTTCTATTAACGATTTATTAAGAACTACTTAGAAATAGTAGCTCCTCTTTTAAGGCTTACTAGTAACATCTCTTTTTAATAGGGAAAAACTAAGTAAAAGGCTTTTAATAAGCTAAAGGAGTTATTTATTACTAAGCTAGTACTAGCTTAATAGAATCTTAATAGAGAAACAATCCTAGAAACAGACTCTTCTAGATATGTAGTAGCAGGAGTCCTCTTACAATATAATAGTAAAGGAAGCTTACGCCTAGTAGCTTATTATTTAAAAAAGATAACTAGCACGTAAAGCAATTATAAGATATATAACAAGGAATTACTAGCAGTTATCTTCTGCTTATCTAAGTAGGATGCTATGCTATAATCTTTAAAGAAGTTTATAGTTACTATAGATTATAAAAACCTTAAATATTTTAGCAAGCCTAGACAGCTTAGCAAGAGACAAATAAGATAGGCTTAATCTCTAGGAAAGTTTCTTAACATAGAAATGTTCTACAGGCCTAGAGTTAATAACTCTAGGGCTAATGCCTTATCTAGGAGACAACAAGATATGCTAGTAAACAACTAGGATACTAGGATTTCTAGGAGGTTCCTATAAGTATTTAAACCTACAACTACAGCTACTAACAAGGAACTAGAGGAAGAAGAGGTGCTTAGAACCTTTAACTGCAACAGCTATCTAGTAGTAGTATAAGAGTAGTTAGATCTAGAGGATCTATAGGATAAAGCTAAAAAAGAGGACAAAACCTACTAAATAGTATAGAAAGCTGTAAAGGATAGTAAATAACAATTTCCTACAGCTTTAGATCTTAAACTTTCTATTTCTAAATGCTGACTAGATAATTCTAGAAACCTTCTATACTAAGATTGAAAATAGGTACTAAATAATAAACCTCTAAGAACTAGAATTATCTACAAAATCTATAGTTCTAGAGCTTTAGGCTATCTAGGAAGGAATATTACCTACTAGGCTATTATAAGATAATACTTTTAGCCCTCTATTTGCAAAAGTATTAGAAGATACATAAAGAACTGCTTAGTGTGTAGAAGAACAAAACGTTAAAAAGATAGCCTATAAGACTTACTAAAACCCTTGCCTATACCTAAGCAAATATAGAAAGAAATTTCTATAGATTTTATTACAGGATTACTAGAAAGCAAAGGCTGTATAAACCTTATAGTAGTTATAAATAAGCTTAGTAAGGACGTTGTCCTAATTAGCCTTAAAAACATTACTATAGAGAGTGTTACTAAAGCTTTTATTAACTCTATTGTAGCTTACTATTAGTTACTAAACTATATTACTTTAGATAGAGGTATATAGTTTGTTAACTATTTTTAGATTAAGCTTTGCGAGTTATTAGAAATTAAGCAACGCTTATCTTCTAGATACTATCCTAAAACTAACAGGTCTATAGAAAGAATAAACTCTATAATACAGGTTTATTTATAAGCCTTCTGCAATTAGGATTAAACAAATTAGAAAAGTAACCTAGGGATAGCTAAGATTGCAGTTATAGCAAGGCAAGCTTAGTCTACTAAGATGTCTCCTTTCTTCTTACAACACGGCTATAAGGTAGATCCTCTATAAATTATAACTAAGCACAGCCCTTAACAACAACTTCTAAGGAGAATACAAGAGGACTATTAAAAAGTAGAAAATATTATTAATAAACTACAACAAAGTATTAAGCTTACATAAGCTATAATAGAAGAAAGTTAATAAGAACAAGAAAAGCAGGCAAATAAGAAAAGGCACTAATTATCTTAGCTTAAAATAGGCAATAGGGTATAGTTAAAACTAGGCGACTACTATAAAACAAAAAGGCTTAGCAGAAAACTTAACTAGAAAAATCTAAAGTACACAGTACTTAAGGTTATTAGACTAAATATAGTTAAATTAAATACTCCTAGCTAGATTTACCTAGTATTTAATGTTAATAACCTTAGACTAGCGTCCTTAGACCCTCTACCGAGCTAGCCTATAGACGACAAAGAACCTCTACTAATCAAGACAAAGGATAGAGAAGAATACCTAGTAGAGACCCTATTAAAGGAAAGAGGGAGAGGAAGAAAAAAGCAGTACTTAGTTAAATAGTTAGGATATTTAGATTTAACCTAGGAACTAGCTATTAATCTAAAAGATACAGAAGCCCTAGAAGAGTAGAACTCTAGAAGCCCTAGAAGAGACTCTTACTATCTTTTTAGGAGGGGGGTATTGTAAAGGGCTAAAGCCTTAATATCCTCTAGTACTCGGCCTGTGGCCTTTATTGGCTTTTCTTACCTCAGCATTAGCACCTCAGTACTAGCACCTCAGCACTAGCTGCTGACTATCGGCCGCACTAGTTACGCTAACTGTCAGCTGACCCGGCAACCTCTAATAACCTTAGTTAGTCCTAACCTTAGTTAGTCCTAACTATCCGGATTGGATATAAAAAACCTACGTAGTCTCTCTATAGTTCTGTATCTAATTCATTCACCGTTTACCTTGCATCTTTGGTCAACCCAACGCACCCTTACACTTAGTAGATTTTTAAGATCTTTGTAAAGAGAAGAAGATAATTCTTTTTTATATACTTTTACACTTCTTGCACCTCTTACAGCCTCTTAAAATAGACTGCTTTTTGCTATTAAAGCGCGCGTATAGTAATGCTATTTTAGTCTTAGCACGCAATTGCATTAACTATATTAGCAAAGAAACCTTCTTACTAGTATTTAAAAAAGCTTATTATAAAGCTATTACACTAAAAAAATTATAAAAGATTTTATTGTGCTAGGCTTACACTATATAATTATTATATTGTTTTATTACAGCTTAACGTCGTACTGTGTACACTAACTCTACTAGCGCAAGATAGCAGCACTTAGGAGCTAAAAACGCTGCACAACGCGCGCAAAATAAAAGTATAAGCTACACTTATTTAAACTATATACAAATTTAGTAAGGGTCTTTTACAACTTCTCTTTAAAAGTAAATGCAGCTGTTAAGTAAAAAAGCCTAGCAGATTGCTTATTATATAGTGTTAATATAGGAGAAAATAAGTTGTCTATAAGACACTGTTAAAGCGTTAACAAAGCAAAAAACTCGCAAGCAGCGCTACATACAGGCAGAGAAGTTATAAACAGTTAACTAGATAGCTAATTAGATTGCTAAGGTAGAAAGTAGTAGCTGTAATAATAGTGCAACACCTGTAAAAAAAAGTGCGCAGTAAACAGCGCTGCAGGCGTTGCAGCTAAATTAGACACAACTCCTACACGTACTAAGTAGAATTAGAGGATATAGAGGATAGCAACGCGTCTAAAGAATAATATCTTATTCTACTTAATTAGAAAAATTATAGTGGTGTTGCGAAATATGGTTATAAAGGTAGGATGGTGCGGGGAAGTAGCCCGCTTACTGGGGTGGCCCGCTTACTGGTGAAACACGTTAACCTGCACGGACGTGCAATGCACATAGACGCGCAATGCACACCCCACCAAAATTTCTATTGTTATAGATGAGGCTGTACAGCCACCTACAGTCGCTATTATCACGAGATTTTATAGTGTTGTAGTAACTATAGCATTGCGATTATAATAGGCTACTTGTATTTACTTAGTAGCTTGGTGGTGCGGCCGTGGCGGGTAGTCTAAGTTAGGACGGCTAGTGCAGCCACCTTAGCTTGTACATAAGATAAATTAACAACAATACATTTCTAATGCTTCTACTTTTAAGAGGAGCCTTGTAAGGCTTTGCGCTTACTTTTTTAGGATAATTGTATAGCTTTTTTAGCCTTACGGGCTGCCTTTTAAGCCTCCTTTTAAGCCACCTTAGTGGCTTTCTCCTTCTCTCTTACCTTCTTAAGCCTCTCTCTCTTAACATGCTTCTTCTAGGCTATTTAAAGCTTGTATAATTAAGCTTGCCTCTTTAACTTAGATCTCTTAGCTTTCTAGAGTTGTAATTACTATTATTCTTGTTATTATTCTATCTTATCTTCCTTAGCTTAGCGAACCTTCTTAGGAGACTAAAAGACAGCTCTTTTATAGTACTCTTTAGGCTTATTAAGTTAAAGCGTATAGCTCTTCTTTTAGTGTCTCTTTTTAATTTTTAGAGCTCCCCTTAAGCCCTAGTTTTCTCCTCTAAGTATACTATTTTAAGCTAAGAGGTAATAGAGGCTTTAGCAAAGCTTTTTCACCTTCTTATTATTAAAATCCTTTACCTCCTGGCGTATAATAGACTTAATTTTAAGCTAATTATCTCTACTAAGGACAGAAGAAGAGCTTTTATCTAAACTAGAGGCCTCTTGTTAGAACTTTTAGAGAATAACCTTAGTATTTAGTAGGTTAATGCTAGTTGCCTTAAAGGAGCTTATAATAGTCTCCTTTCTAAAAGCTGTACCTTAAGCCCTCTAAAAGAGCTTAAAGAAGTCTCCTTTTGCTAAAGGAAGAATTTTATAGCTCTAATAGAGGAAGTTTAATAACTCTTTTAAGTAAGCTAACGCTAGAGGCCTAAATATCCTAACGTTAAGAGGCTGAAGCCTATAAGTTAAATAAGAAGAATATATAGTAACTAGAATCCTATAGCTATTGCAATAATCTAGAAAATCTATAGTTACATAAGATAAGTAGCTATTAATAATAAGTAACTAGTACCTAGTTTAAGCGTAGCGTACAGTCTCTCTTTTAAAGACCTCTTTAAGCTAAGCTAGGCCTATATTATTATTAGTCTATCTAGAGGGTAATAAGGTAACAAAAACTAAGTGCTTATTTAGATTAATTACCTCTACTTAGGCTAATTTTAGAGCTCTAGCGTTTAACTAAAAGATAAGAGATAGAAAAAGAGGTATACTATTTAAACAGATGCAGGCTAGGGCTGTAACCTACTCTCTAGAGCTATCCTGTAGGCTAGAAATAACTCCTCCTCTTTTATATTGCCTCTTACTAAAGATCCTTTTTAACCTTCTAAGGATTCTAAGTAAGAAGCCCTTTTTATCTATATTAAAGATATAAGAGGGCTGTATATTGTACTTCTTTATCTTATTATGTAATAGCTTAAAGTACAACCTATACTTAGTTACTAAATTAGCCTTGTAACGCTTTTAGTCTATAGGCCTTTGCTAGCAAGAGATAAGATAAGAGGAGTTCCTATAGAGGAACCTAGAAACCTAGCGTTCTAAAACGTCTCTACTAAGCAAGAATAACGCAAGATAGCGTATTATTAGACGCAAAGGTAGTGTACGCCTCTTAGTAAGGGATTTAATATATTATATAAGCTCTTTTTCGCGTTGTAGGTGGAGAGAAAGGTAGGCGACGTTGCGTGGCTAGCATTTAGCCTAGTGCCTCCTTATGAGCGTTGTGCGTACAACACTATACTTTTTTGCAATTTAAGAATATAAGAAAGATGCGCCTAGCTCGCGCGATTTGATTTCTGCGATTGCTTCCTGAATCGGGTCTATATTAGTGGAGTTATGGCGCGTCGAAGTTAGGGTGTTGATGTTGGTGGGGTGTGCATTGCGCGTCCATGTGCATTGCGCGTCCGTGCAGGTTAGCCTTTCTAGTTATAGAAATATAAAGCTTTAAAAATAATAACTTTTTTGATATCTTTTTTTTGTCACCCCTCTGTAGTTACGTTGCTAATTCATTCAGATCTTGAATATAGTGAGAATCTATTTAACTATACTCGAGGCCGCTTCATTTGTAACAAGAAGCACGAAATGGCGCAGCGCCATGTGCGCTTCAACGTCAATGAACTTGCTCGCTGTGCGGCCAAGGCTGCTGGGGCGAAAGCATGCGTTAGTGTTGCGAAGTATCCTGACAGCATGTACAATAAGAGTATGCTGTTTACTATGGATGACGGCTCTCGAGTTGTAGCCAAAGTTCCCAACCCAAATGCTGGTTTACCTCATTTCACTACGGCAAGCGAAGTTGCGACAATGGATTTTGTAGGTTTTCTTATCAGACTTTGCGCTTGTGTGTTTGATTGACACACCTCAGGCACGAAACGTTCTTGGAACACCCGTACCCAAAGTTCTAGCTTGGTGTTCTCGGGCCAAAGAGAATCCGGTTGGTGCAGAATACATCATCATGGAAAGGGTCCCGGGAATCGAATTGGAACACGTCTGGCCAAACATGAATATAAAAGACAGGTTTGCTGTTGTCAAAGCCATCGCTGTTTTTCAGAAAGCCTGGATGTCAATTTCATTCACGAAACATGGAAGCCTCTATTTCTCGAAGGATTTGAAAGACCCGCTCAATAGCCAGCCACTTTACATCGACGCAAATGGCGATCATATCACGAACGAGAGATTTGCTGTTGGCCCGTCAACATCTCGCGAAACCTTCGATGGCGGCTGAGCGGCAATTAACTTTGATAGAGGGCCCTGTAAGTTTCATGACTGAAAAAAGAGGAAGAAGAGGAGGAAGACAGTTTAACTGACAAAAGCAAGGGGACACTTTAGAAGCGTATCATGTCGCGATCGGACAGCGTGAAATAACGTGCGTCAGCCAGATGTCCGACTTACCTAAGTCTCCGATAACTCTGTGCGGCCCAGGAACCTATCAACCAACAAAAGCAAAGAAGCTGAAGGCCTTGCACTGTTATCTCGATATGGTGAGATATTTGCTCCCGAAAAATCAAAACATCTCGTCAGCACATCTATGGCACGACCACTTACACGTTGCTAACATTTTCGTCGACCCTTCTGAGCCTGCGAAAGTTGTAGGTCTTATAGATTGGCAATCAACAGAAATATATCCGCTTTACTTCCACGCCCGCCAACCTCATATCATCGACTATGTCGGCCCACTCATAAACGGCCTGGAACGACCACAGTCACGGAAAGACTTAGATAAACTTGAGCCGTTTGCAAGAGAGCAAGCAGACACTTTATATCTACAGCAATCCCTCTGTTCACTGTACAACACTCTCACGTATCACCAAAACCCACGGCTTTATGCTGCACTCCAATTCCAACATACGCAGAAGTTTCTGCTTCTAGTGTTAGCACGCAATCTCCTCATCGATGGCGAGGCGACCTATCTCTCACAGATAGCTCAGCTAGAGTCAACTTGGAATGACTTCTCGACGGACAAAAACTCGACTTATCCTTTCGCCTTTACAGATAAAGAACGAGAGGAGTTCGAGACTGATGTCGAAGGCGTAGTGCGAGGGATGGAAGTGATGCGTTCGATAAAAGACACCTTGTGAGAACTATTCCCAGAGCAGGGTATCGTGAAGTCGGATCAGTACGATGAGGCTCTGGACGCATTGTTGCAGATGAAAGATCAGATCATCAATACTTTTGCCACAAATGCAACTGAAAGAGAAGCCTGGGAGAAGGTGTGGCCTTTTGGATCTTGACCCGAGCAAGCGCATGTTTTGTTCGGGTTTCAGGAACTTTTCGAACCATGTTTGGACCACTCCGGTGCTTCATTCGAAGAATATAAAATATATTGTCTCAGCAAGGGCAAGTCTTCACATAGCGTTGATAGATCGTAGTGCATGCGGATCTTGTACTAGCTGTCAATAAAACTCCACGCTCCATAGATGCTATTTTTATATCATTACTTAATATTAAGGCTAAAATAGTGTACAGGTGTTGGATTGTATGAAGACATACTTCTACAGGGACAGGAGTTCACAGGTGAGTCAATAGCTACAAGAACGAGGTTGGTAAGATAACGATCTTATTGTGGGTTGAGTGGAAATACTATTAGTAGAAAGAGATGCCTATTCAATAGTACAGTACAAGAGCTCTTGGTGTTGAGAGAGGTTTATAAGTAGTCAATGGCTTCAGCCTTTTAAGACAACCTTTTAATGTGACCACACATTTTGTAGACACCTTTTTAGAAGAAAAAAAAGATTTATTGCTAACAACAAGTATCTGGGCTTACGCTCTCTTAATTAGCATTGCTAGCACGCAATTAGTGTGTCGCATGTTTAAACAGAAATAAAGAAAAGCAAAACAAAAATGCAAATTGCCTTTTAACTTAATATGCTTTATTCTGCTTATTTTTATTGCTTTACTGCTAGGCGCTTTTAGATAAAGTAAAGCAGCAATATTATTATTACCTTGCTTACTAACCTATAATCGCGATAATAAAAAGCTTACTTCTTCTCTCCTGCCTTATTCATTTTTATTGCTAATTTAATGTCTTACAATAGCTATTTAAGCTAAGTTCTAGTCTCTATACTTAGCTTTTGCACAATAAATAAGAAGAAAGAAATACTAAAGTAATAAATTTTAAGTACTGTGCTAGTATTAGTAAATACTTTAGAAATTATGTATTCCTTGCACAACTAGCTAAATTAGAGCTTAATAATTTTTTTATATATAAAGATATTGCAGATAAAAAACTTGTTTAAAATTTTTAAACTTAGAAGTCTAGCTAAGTAGTTAAGTTTTAAGATACTTAATAAATTTAAGTGTCTGTATAAGTAGTTTAAGTTAGACTAAATTAGGTGCTAGGTAGACAGTAGCAAAAAATGCTTTTTTTTAAAAAAAGAGCTAAAAATAAAGAGATGCTTGCTGCAGAGGTTAAACGCTATATTATAGTATAGTATATTATATGTGAATTGTTTGTATGCAGTGCTGTTCAAAAGGTAAAAAGTAGTAAGTAAGAAGTAGCAGCTTTATA
The DNA here is from genome assembly GCA_024321975.1 of Alternaria sp. 'sect. Undifilum'. NCBI lineage: Eukaryota > Fungi > Ascomycota > Dothideomycetes > Pleosporales > Pleosporaceae > Alternaria > Alternaria sp. 'sect. Undifilum'. The sequence goes on from JAJJZI010000006.1 coordinate 2,031,150, forward strand.
AAGTATTGCAGGCTCCTGCTGCAGTACATATGAGTCATTTCCCTCCTCTATTGCATTATATTACAATTCTATTACAATTCTACTGTAATTCTATTGCTAGCTATAGGCTGGCAATCGCTGTTAGACATATTTTAACTAGTGTTGTTTTTTGGTACCTTAACAAAAATTTTTGACCCTAATTATCACTCGGTAGTCTGAGCTTTCCTTCTAGAACTTATCCACCTACTGTTCGAATCTTGTTAACTACACATAATCTTTTTTTTGACTTTTGCGACTAATTAGTAGAGGGTAGCTGCTTTTCACTTTTTTAGAAACCCCATATTGACTACAACAACCACCACCACCTTTGACACCTTAAAAATAAATAAGTAGTCAATAGGTGGTGACTCCTTTCCGCGATCCACGGAACAGGTTATATACCTCAAGATCTAGTGGTTGAGCACAGACCTAGTGTGCAGTAGGGCATCACCCTGTGCACCGGTACAGTAGTGTCCATTACAGGGCCTTTAATTTCTAGTACTGATAGAATATTATGTAGAACTTTTCATAATATAGCCTACGCATATCTATTCTTGTCTGAATCAAAGATTTAGTAGCAGAAAGACATTAGGGACTTATAAGCGTAAATTTTAAACTTCATCAGTTGATTGAAGTTTTCTCTTGATCCTATTTAAAGCAAGAGTCTGCAGAAACCCGCAAGAGAGCTGCAATGGGACAACTAAATATCAATCCAGATCATGTTGGCACGGGTTTTGCCATCCTATCAGTCGCATCCCACTCCAAAGGGTTCGTCCTTGCTATACTTTGAGAGTCCTGCTCAATCTTTTGGACCTGTTCACCAAAAGTTTCACACTCAGTTGCGTCTTGCAAGCTCAAGGAGAGACCTTGTGCTTGAGCAAGTCCGGCGACCATGGCCGCACCCAATGAGTCACCACCTTGCGAGTAGAATGAATCTGAAGTTGCAAACTGTTTTTCCGGTGCGAGTTCTAGTACTCGACACCATATTGCCTGAAGCGAGCGAGCCGTTCTCAATAAAGGGTCTTGGATGACGGAGGCGACCCCAGCCTGAGAAATTGCTTGTGAACTCTGATGAGCTTCGACTGGAAGTCGGATGCCGCTCAGACGCTCGATAGACTCTGCGTAGAGCTTTGTAACGGTTTTGTTGGTGTTCCTTAGTACAATTTCGAGGTTACCGGTTAGAACAGAAACTAGGCTCTCCGCGACTTCTCTAGGCAATGTTTCCTCACTGAAAAGGATAGACAGTTTCGTCTTATTCTCACCCATCGGCACGCTAGTCACCCACAAGTCCACCTCATCACATGCGCCCTTGTATGATATCGAGCCTCGGTTTCTCCATTGCAGAACGTCGTCTGCTACTGGCTTCGAAGAGAACGATGAGTTTGAAGACGGATCCCAGAGGTCAATATTCTGATGCTGGACCATACTCGAGAACCGCGTTGTGGACGGCCAGTCTGTACAGTTCTTTACTATTCTTCGTAGTCCCAGATGCTGAAAAGGGAGGGTTTCAATATGTTTTTTGTGCACCTGATCAAGAGCCTGGCCGAGCGTCATAGTATCTTGGCTGGAATTAACAGGTTGTCGCGCGTTTAAGTCGACACGCACCGGAATCGTGGTAATGCATGGTCCAGCCAAGGACGAAATATCTCGGATCGGGGCGTTACGACCCGATGTGAGAGTCCCAAAGACTACATCAGAGACACCTGTTGCAGCCCCTAGGGTGATGGCCCAGGCAAGGCAGAGCGCAGCGTGAACTCGCCGCTCTTTTGTCGACGAATTGGGAAAGTTATTGTAAGCGGTAACATTGCTATCCAGTAGCGGTCGGCTTGTGTTCGGACATCTGACAAGATTTGTCATATTACTGCCAAGAAGCCTTCTACTCCAGAAAGCCTGCGCTTCGGCGACGTGGGTTTCCAGATTCAGAAGTTGGACTAGACGCGAGAAACCCGGCTGTTGTGTTATCATTTTTCCACTGTAGATGGCGATCAGGTTGTCAAAGACCTTTGGTAGACAAATTCCATCGTACTGAGCATGGCTCAATCCTATAGCCAAAAGCCTATGGGTCGGGGTGTGCTGTAGTACACGAAACTGAGTGGGGCTGTAGCAGAGCCGTGCTCCATCTAGGCAGCCTCCCTCGATGAGATCAGGCACACTTGACTCTTCACCGTTCCAGGGAATTTCTTGGTAGTCAAGAGCCATGTTTTGAGATGGCGCCTGGTAAAAGGTGGCTCCACTCTGGAAGAATATTGTCCGAAGCAGAGGATGCATCTCGACAAGCTGATCGCAAGCACCTCGAAGCTTTGATCGGTCGAGATTGCCCATTATATCGACAAGGAACCATGCAAAGTAAGCATGATGCCATTTGTGATTTGCTACGAGGGCCATTTCTTGAAGTGGAGTGACAGGGAAGATGTCGTCGATAATTGTATGAGATGGCATGTTCCGTCTCAGGTCTTCCCTCGCGAGATCTAGGGCATCAACACTGAGCAGGGAAAATGCTGGTGGATCTTGACTGATCAACAAGGAGTCAAGAGAACTCTTGTTTTGCATCATTACGGCCATCTCAGACAGCTCGGGATTTTTGTATAGAGATGCCACAGATACATGGTATCCAAGTCTAGCCGCAGCAGCAACGAGCCCGATCGCCGCGATGGAATCGCCGAAATCGAAAAAATTGGTAGATTTGTTCAATTCAGACCGGTCACATTTCACCACAGAGACCCAGAGGCTTCGCACAACATTCTCGGCGTCTGTGAATACCTCGTCGCGGAATGGGCGTTTCTCCTTTGACAAAATTTGCCTGTGTGCTTCGAAAGCTCCCTGTAGAGCCTTGCGGTCCACCTTACCCGTCGTTGTCCTTTGGGCGTTTGACAGTGGAATCCAAACACGTGGAATCATAGTCCTGGGGAGAGCCTGCACCAACTTTCCACGAATCTTTGCACAAAACTTTTCGAACCCGATAGTTCTGATTTGAGCTGACGGCTTTTGATACCCATCCTCGCCGATGAATGCCACCAGGATTTTCGACCTCTCCTCATCACCAGAATCAAGGGCTGCGACGACTGCACTGACGCTCGGGTCGACTTCAATGATTCTACTTTCAATCTCTGTAATCTCGATTCGTACCCCGTTGATCTTGACTTGAGTATCTGCGCGACCAAGATATCGGAATGAGCCGTCGGGATCTTGGCACACCAAATCGCCCGTCCGGTACAGCCGTGGACACACTCCGCGTATCCAAGCTGGGCTTTCGAAGAAGGCTTCACGCGTCATCTCCGGCCGATTTAGATATCCTCGAGCCAATGTCCCTCCAGCCACAAGTTCTCCAATGGTTCCGATTGGGGCTAGGCGAGACAGATTGCCAGGCTCTACGGCCCAGCAATTTCCGAATAGCGCTCGACCGATTCTGTTCTTTTCTTGATCACCCGGAGTGAGCTGGTGACCTGTAACGCAACCGGCTGCTTCTGATGGCCCATATTCGTTGAAGACACGCAAACCGGCCTCGAAGAGCGGTAACAGGTTGAAACTGATGGATTCTCCTCCCAGGGCAATAGATCGAAGTGAAGGTACTTTACTAAAGTCAATCATCTTCGCTTGAGTTGGGGTGAAGAACGCGTGATGTACGTCATATTTCATTAGCGCAGCTTCGACACTCTTGTGCATTTCACCTTCGGATGGCACACAAATCACACCACCAGTGGTCAGCGGCTCCCATATTTGCGAAAGGTGAACGTCGAAGCTCCATGTGGATCCCCAGAGTGTTTTCATCGTAGGATCGATCTCCTTCCATTCGGTAAGCTTGAGTATCGTGATCGCCAAAGGCCCGTGCTCCATGATGCAGCCCTTGGGGCGACCAGTGCTTCCACTCGTGTAAGTGATGTATGCCACGCTATCAACATGAGGCCTTTCATCTATTGTGTCGCGACCAACTTCTCCAGGTAGCTCATCCAACATCTGTCTGTCCACCTGCAAAATTTCTCTGCCTTTGGCAATCTGCTCAGCCAAATTGATTGCATTTGGTGAGAACAGTACTATATCGGCATCTGAGTCTTCTAAAATCTGCAAGTTTCTGTCCACAGGGCTTGCGGGGTCCAGAGCAATGAACGCAGCGCCCCGGATGATGAAAATTGCAACTTGGATTACAACAGCCATAACATTTCTTTCGGAACACGCTGCAATGCGAACCTCTGAACCTACTCGTCTCTTGAGTCGGTGTCGCAGCATCGCAGCCAGTCTCGATGCTTGATCCAATAGCTCACTGAATTTCAAAATCCCATCGTGGGCATTGATCGCAATAGCATTGGGATTTTGCTTTGCAGCACGGTACATTGCATCCACAACAGTGTCTTTCGAGAACATTGCAGCACCACTGCCTTGCATTGCGATATCTTCGTCCTGCTTGGTGATTAAAGAAATGTTCCCAAGACTCTGGTTGGTTTCCAATTGCGGCTCTGCCAGTTGCTCAATCGCCCTTTGTAAATGGCTTAAAAACAACTGAGAATTGGCTTGTTCCATTGCCTCGGGCGCATATTGTATCTTCACAGTTACGGTGTCCTCATCTTCGATCGTTGCTGCCACTAAAAGTAGTCCAGGCTGTGCCATCTTCGTCCCTGTACAAGTGAACAAGTCGGACCTTGATTCAGAAAGCCGGTTACGAGGTTGAATTACCAACATGCTGCCCATCTCCGCTATTGACTGGTCAAAAATTCGAGGGACCACAGTATGCGCGACATGTTGATGACTAGCCGCATCCAAAAGGAACTGACTGGCTTCATCAAGCATCTCTTTTATTTTACGGTCATTCGAGCAGTCAGCGCGAAAGAACGAAGTTGTCATAAGCGGCCCAACTATATCTGAAGCGGCCTGAAGCGGGATGTTACGTCCTGATTGAACAGACGGATAACAAACGTAGCTCGCATTCCCATATCGAGAGAGTACAAGTGAAAATGCGCAGTGTATTATCGTCGCGATCGAATGAGTTGATGTTCTCGTGTGAGGCATTTTCACCACACGCTCCGCAGTCATGGTCATCAAGGCTTCGCCCGGGTTCTGCACTGTCCTGTAATTTGGGAACTTTACAACAGACGCGCCTTGCATTGAATTCTTCCAGAATTCTGTGGAATCATCTTCTTGTTGTTCGAAGCGGATAAATCGACTGAAAGGTGGATTAATTTCCAATTCTGTCCCGGTGTACATTTGACTGAGTTGCTCGAGAAGAGCTTCCTGTACCCATAGGTCATAGATGATGTGATGCATGGTCAACCGAAATACATTTCGTCCCGCGCATGAGACTTCGAGGTTGTATCTGGATAGTGGTTTGTTGAGCAATAACACTTCTTCGCGACATTCGCCAAAGACTTTCTGGGGATCCACATCTACGACAACTTGGATGTTGCCATAGTCCTCTGTATTAACAACCACGGTACGCAGAATGGAATTGTGCATGACGACTGCTTCCCATGATGACATCAGACGCTCTGCGTTCGTATTAGATGCCAATTCCAAGTCGATGGTGCACCAGTATGCCTTAGGGTTTCGTAACGATGCCGCAATGAGTGAAGTCTGCATAGCGGAGCATGGGTACGCATCGCGAATGCGGTCCGTCGAAATTTCCAGTGCCTTTGCGAGATGAACCTGAAAACTGTGCCGATTATTGGGTTCAGCTACTAGTAATTCGAAGGGTTTGGGGTCTTCGATGGCGTCGCATTCTTCATCAGCTTTGTGCATCAACAAGGCCATGTCTTCCAAAATTGGTCGGGCATATACGTCTTTATATGTGACTGGGTACCCAGCACGCTGCATCATAGATACCAGTGCAATGACTCCTACGGAGTCTCCTCCGATTGAGAAGAAGTCAGTATCCAGCCAGATGTCTTGTTCTTGTACATGTAATGCACGAATCCAGAGAGTTCGCATTTCCTTTTGCTTTATCGTTTCAGGCAAGCGTTTCGCGAAATCTGAAGCATCAATAGCAAAGCTACTGAGCTCTTCCGGACCATAGCCTTCCATTTGGAGCGCAAGTGCCTTGCGGTCAATCTTGCCAGTCCCGGTCATGGGGATCGCGCTGCAGATATACAGAGACGGAATGAATGCTGGGGGAAGTGAACATCTCAGCTGTTCACGAATTGTCTTCCGAATGATTGCATGACGATCATGAGCAGTGTCATAGAATAGTGAGAGCTCGGCACGGCCGCGCCTGTTCGAGACAATTGCGACGGCGCTCTTAACGTCTTCAATTCGACAAGCAACCTCTTCGATTTCTCCCAACTCGATCCGGATACCGTGAATCTTAACTTGCGCGTCGATTCGACCAACCATCTCGATTTCACCATTTGCGCCGAAACGAGCGAGGTCACCTGTCCGGTACGCTATTGAGTCGAAGCGTGTAGGAAGCCACAATGGAGCCTTGATGAAGGCTTTGGTAGTCTGATCAGCAGCATGCAAATATCCATTTGCGAGGCATGGGCCGGTGATAATCAGTTCCCCAATACACCCCAAAGGCGCTAATTTGTCACTGTCATCAGGCTCTACGATCCACAACTGGCTTCCGAGAATCGCTGAGCCAATGTTTGAGGGATTACTTTTCGAGGTCATTCGTGTAGTTGCGACGTTAACGCTGGCTTCTGTTGGACCATATACATTGTGAAGCACCCGTTCTGGCACGTTAGCGGGACTCGTCCATTTATTCCGAACCGACACTGTCATCGGTTCACCACCCACAACAAGTGTGCAAAGGCTTGGTACTTCTGCTGGGTCCAACATATCTGCAACGGTTGGAGTAAGCATGGCCAGCTCCGCCCTGGAGCTTTGAATGAAAGAATGAATATTGCCAAGTCTGTCTGTTTCAGATGGAATGCAGACACAACCGCCAAAGCTTAGCGTTGGAAAAATGTCCATGACGGACACGTCGAACGTGTAGTTGCAATACTGCAAACTGCGTAATCCATCTTTCACCGCGTGCCCAAAGCGCTCTGCGTGTCTAATCATGCTGCGAGTAACCGCACCATGAGATACAACAACACCCTTGGGGGTGCCCGTGGAACCTGAGGTGTAAAGAACGTAGGCCAGGGACTTGCTTGTAGGGAGAGTGTATCTCACTGAAGGTTGGGACGTCTTATCAGCTAACTGACATTCGAAAAACTGCTGGTCAACACAAACAACCGCCTTGTGAGCGCGCAGAACCCCGTGGAGCACGCTAACCTGCTCTTTTGATGCCAAAAGGATCTCAGTGCTGCATTGTTCTATTATGTAGGCCTGTCGTTTGGGTGGATGATCTGGTGATATTGGAACGTAAGCCCCACCTGCTCTGAGCACAGCAAGTATAGCAACAAGCATATAGCTGCTCTTCTCGAAACAAATTGGAATCCTAGATCCAGCCTGTACTCCAAAACTGGTGAGCTTATACGCCAAAGTAGAAGATTCTTGGTCAAGTTGCGCATACGTCATGGAACGATCATGTGCAAATACTGCTTCTCTGCTTGGCCACTTCCGTGCGGCGGCTAGAAACCGTTCGTGAAGAAGAAGACCGTCAGGTGCAGCAGGTCGTTCATTCCAGGAACATACTAAGCTCGACTCGGCATCGCTACTCAAGTGAGAGAGGACGTCTGATACCTTAGCGGTGCTGCTCTCGCGCAACTCCGTAAGACGCTCAAACGCGGTTCCGAAATGGTCAAGCAATCTAGACACTGCGAGTGCGTCTAGTACAGCAGAGTCGTACGAAGCCGAAAATGTTATGCCGGTTGCTGTGGAGGTACACTCGAAGACTAAACCGTAAGGGTGTTGTAACTCTTGCTTGAGGCGAGTGAAGCCTTCAATTTGGGTTTTAGGGAGATAGTCTTCTTCATTTCCTCCACTCTGTATGACGAACAAGTTGTTGAAATCGCATGCAGAGGCCTGCTCTGGTCCGATTGATCTGATCTTCTTGAGCCCAAGATGACCTGAGTCCATCGCTCGCACATAATTCGCACGTATGCGCTCTAGGAGTTCAGAGAGGGAATCCGTTCTGTTGATAATCTCAACGACTGGTATAGTTTGAATCATAGGCCCTAGAACTTGTTCGAGCCCCGGTACAACCGATGTGCGGCTAGAAAGAACCGTACCGAAACACACACTCTCGCCATCAGAAACTGCGTGTTGGTGGCGTGCAATAGTAAGCAACCAAGCGGCACGAAGGATGGGGGTTTGGTTCGATCGCCATGAGTCTCCACCACGAGCCTTCGCAGTGAGTATCTGGGTTGCTTGATCCGTCAGCGGCTTGTAGCCGGCCAACTTTCTGGGCGGAAAGGGGAACGAACTCGCTCCATTCAGCAAGGCCTTCCACACCTCGATCATCCTGCTTTCGTCTTGGCTCTCTACGAACCCTACATATTGTTGCATCCCGAAAATTCTTGGTCCCGCTTCCAAAAACCCTTTCGTATACAGTTGCGCAAAATCGGAGAAAATGGTTTCTAGTGTGACGTCATCGTATAGGGCATGATGTATGAAGAGCACGAATCTTCTTGCGCGGCCATTATCACTCAGTAGGGTCCACTGCGTAAGCTCCCCGCCTAGGGCCACATCAGGCCGCCCCATGGCTTCCTCGTCAGTAATGACTGTGTTCCACCGCAATTGCTGGCGTATCACAACTTGTAGAAATTGGGTTGCCTGTTGACGATTTCGAACGATCCGTGTACGAAGGATTGGGTTCGCGTGATAAACAGCTTCCCATGAGGCACAGAATCTGCCCAAATCTATTTCTGGAGCCAATTCGTATGCCACGTGAGCGCAGTAGGAGCCGTTCGAAAGTAACGAAGCTGTGAAGAGCCCCTCTTGCACCGGCGAGCATGGAAAGACATTTTCAATCTCCTGCATGCGAACACCGCAAGTTTCGGCGACACTCTCGAACAGCTCCGTTGAGGATCTCATTTGTGGCTGGTAATTTGGTCTAATGGCGGCATCTGGTGCCGTAGCCCCAGTCAAACTCACCGTCTCGATTGCTTTTGCCATGTCACCAAGAGTTGGATGCTGGAAAATTGATTTTACGGTCAGTCTTCGATCGGTGTTGTACGCCGAAGAGAGCTTCATGGCAGAAAGAGAGTCGCCGCCCATCGAGAAGAAAACCGAGTCATGGTGGATGTCATTGACGTCTACTCCCAAAACTCGTGCCCAGTGGTCTCTTAGGTCATACTCTGCTTGAGAAAACACTATAGTTTCGCGAATCTTAGAAGAGGGCTGATACTGGCGACTCATAGCCCCCTTTTCAACAAGAGAAGCTGCTATTTGTCCAAGTTTTCGTCGATCAAGTTTTCCAGACGTCATAGTCGGAAGATGTGTGAGAGGAACAATGATGGATGGGCGCATATGGCCCGGTAGAAGCCTCGCTGCATGTTGAGACAGCTCATCAATCCACGCGCTTAACTCGTTCGTGAGCTCCAGTGTACTGCATTCTGAATAACTTCGCCAATCCTCTTTGCTCACTACCGCGAAGAGCGTATCTTCGCCGCTGGCCGATTTTGTCAATACCACCCCAGCCCTTAATGAAGGTTCGAAACCTTCAAGAGCATGCTCTATCTCTCGGACCTCGATACGGAGACCCTTTAATTTGATTTGACTGTCGATTCTACCCAGAATGTGAATTTCGCCATTCCGAGAGTACCTCGCAAAGTCTCCAGTTCTGTATAGTCGATCTGGGCTTACAGTCATCTTCCGAGCCCAGGGTAACCCAGAGCCCTGTATGAAAGCCTGTGAAGTTTTTTCGGGGTCATTCAGGTAGCCATTGGCGAGCGTCGGTCCCGAGATCAATAATTCACCTGCAACGCCTAGTGGACATAATTGTCTAGGGTCGGACTGTCGTACGATCCACAAGTGTCCAGATATTGGCTTTCCAACATTGGTGGCTTTCGTTTTTTCGGTGATTCTTGTGTTCGTAGCGGAATCGATTGTGGTTTCGGTCGGCCCGTAGTCGTTGATGAGCTGCACACAATGACACCATTCCGATATCAGATTTTGATTGCAGGGTTCGCCAACCAAGATCAATTGCCGCAAGCTAGGAACCCTGTCCGGCCTGAGGAAACCTCGTACCACAGTAGGCGTGAGAATTGCAGTTTGGATCTCATTTTCTTGCATATACTGCGCCAGTCTCGACATTCGATCTTGCTCCGATGGTATGAAGAGGATTGCACCTGACGTAAGTGTGGCAAATATCTCCATGACGCTCACATCAAAGGTGTATGCGCAGAAATGCATGATTCTGGTACCCGGTCTGAAATTGAATGAAGATATCTGGTCGCGAATACTCGTGGAAGCTGCTCGATGGGAAATGACGACACCCTTTGGAGTGCCGGATGAACCACTGGTAAACATGATGTATGCCGGGTCTTCAAGATTCACGGTTTCCGTCAGCTGATGCTGCTTTTCTTGCGTCTGAAGCAACAGTAGCAATGAATGATCAAGCAGGACCTTGTTGTTCCACAGTTGGCATCTATCTTGCATGGATGGAGAACAAAGAACGGTTTCGGTCCCGATGGCGTCCTTCATGGATTGCAACCGGGCTTGCGGTTGCATTGGGTCCAAAGGAACGTACGCAGCGCCAGTCTTCAGCACAGCTAGGATAGCGACGACCAAGATTGCTGATTTCTCGAACATGAGCGAAACCCTGCCGCGAGGCTTTACACCCTGACGGGCCAAGTGATGTGCTAGGGCGGAAGAAAGCTGATCCAACTCATCATACGTGTATTTCATGTCTTCAAAAATGACTGCCTCTCCTTTAGGGTAACTAGCAGCGGTCTCTGAAAAGCATGTATGCAAAGATCGGGTTTCTTCAGTGATGACTGCCGTATTCCAGGCATCGATCTGCATCTCATCCTCATCGGTTAGCGTCATAGAGTCTTGCAAAGGTTTCATTAGCTCTTCGCTTTCGCAGAAATCTTTCTCGATGATTCGCTTGAAATGATTGTTCAGCCATTTTGCTTCAGTGGCGCCAACAGTCTTTCCGTCGTACGCCATTATTACTTCTGCAGTACCTCTAGAAAGCTTGCATTCTACTTCCAGTGGATATTGTGTTGTAGGTAGCAACGGTTCGCATGTATGTTGACTGAAGATTCCATTTTTCTTCTCGTCAACCTCAGGTTGGACTACCATGAGAGTCGTGAACGAGGCTGCCTGTCGAGCGCAGTCATTCAATTTGCTTATGTTGCGGAGCCCAAATTGCTGATGAGTCCTGATTTTTTGAAGATCCTCTCGCATTCCTCGAAGAAGAGCTTGCTTCGACGCCTTCGGCTCGATATCACACATCATTGGGATAGTGGTGAACGTTGGCCCGGGGATGTTCTCAATTCCAACGAGATTGTCGAGGCGGCCTGACAATACTAACCCAAAGCAAACTGAGGAAGCGCCACTTGTCTGACGTAGTAAAATGGCAAGCGCAGCAACGAGTATCTCGGACGAAGACCACTCGCTTTCTGTCGGAGACGGCATTTGGACTTGGAGAATGCATTGTCCAGGCTGCTCCGTTGTCTCGAGTATCTCTAGAGTGGGAACTTGAGTCGGAGGTGAACGTTGCGAGAAAGCTTTCCATGTTTCTCTGCTGTCGTCTTTCGAATGAACCATCTCTAAATTCTGGATGAACGTTCTATATGCCGGCCGCTCCGGCAGCGGCTGGGACGACCACGCACAATACAAGTCATGAGCAAGCATTTGTATTGAAGAAGCATCCATTGCTGCGTGATGAATGATGACATGTAGATAGGCATACGCGTTCGTCTTCTCAATGTAGAAAACAGCCGGAAGATGAACTTGAGTGACCTGGTCATTTTCAAGGGTATCTACAGTACCCGGATGACTTCGTCGAACTACAGGCCCATTGCGAAGCACAACTTGGACGGGGAATCCTTCGACGTCCGCAAGGAATGCAGTTCGGAGGATCTCTTGGTGCTCAACAGTGCGACGCACGGTTTCGTCCAGTTGGTCGAGATCGACAGATTGTGGAAGCGTAAAAGTTATCTTGTTGGTGTAGGATCCCGGGCTCTTCGTAGACGATGCAATGAGTGCCATCTGCATGGGTGACATAGGGTAGATATCAACGATATCGTCCAGCGGGACATGGAGACGCTTTTTAATGTTCTCACGAAGTGAAGTAATTGAAGTGTTCGCCAGCAGTGAGAAGGGCTCCACAGTAGGCAATTCCCGCGCCTCACGCTCTTGCCCACTTCCTGCGAAAAGCTGGGTCATTTGCCTCAGTGTCAGTCCCAGATGGATCATCTTAACATCTGCGAGATAGCCCTTTGCTCTTAAGCAGAAGGCCAGGCGCATGAGGCTAAGTGAGTCGCCTCCTAGTCTTGCGAATGTATCTACTACGGTTAGCCCTACATGCGGTAAAATAATGATGGCAAATATTGAATACACTTACCGTTGAAACCAATTCGTTGTCTCTCAATACCGAGGACTTCTGACCACAACTCCTGCACAGTGAGCTCGATTGGAGACAAGTCTCCAGAGTTGTGCAGATTCGGTGCTGCAGAAATTGCCTCGTCTTCTTCCGGAGACCACGTCTTCGCAATACTTTGTAGCGTACGATGATCGACTTTCCCTGAGCTAGAACGGGGAATTCTGTTGACTATGATGATTGCCCAAGGTTGCATGTAGACCGGCAGATCCTGCTGAATAGAACTTTTAATATGTTGAACGGTTCTAGTTCGATCGAGAGAGTGTTTCAAGACAAAAGTCGTCTTCGCAGATGCCTCTGACACGTCAGAAGAGACGACTGTAATGAAAGAGACCAGAAGAGGCGTTTCGTTTCTTTTGACGACATCCGTTACTACCTGGTCGACAAGTCCTGTGCGTCTGATGGCAGTATCGATTTCTGCAAGCTCCACACGCTTTCCACGAAGCTTCAGCTGTCTGTCAGCGCGACCTAGGATGCGGATGGAAGAATCGGCATTGTATCGCACTAAATCCCCAGTTCGATATGCTTTCCATGCCTTACTTTCTTGGTCAACCCAGGGCGGTGGCGTGACAAACGCGTTACCGGTGCCTTTAGCATTGTTCAGGTATCCATAGGCCACCGCTGGGCCGACACAAAGAAGTTCGCCAACTGTTCCTACAGGAGCGAGGCGGGTATGGTTGTATGGATCTACAATCCAGGTCGAAGTTGTTCCTATTCCATTTCCAATACAATAGGGATCTCCAGACAGGTGGCAAACAGTAGTGGTTATGGTAGTCTCGGTAGGTCCATACTTGTTGATCAGATGAACCTTGTCAACCCAAGTATCCAAAAGGCTTTGGGTAACGAGTTCTCCACCTAGCGCCATCGTCTTCACTGTTGGAATGTTTTCGGGGCTCAACAAACTGGCGACGCTTGGGGTGAGAGAAATCCAGTTTGCTCGCATTTCCTGAATAGACTTTTCAATCTCAAAAAATCGTTCGTATTCGGTTGGTACACATATGCAGCCACCAACTGATAGTGTACCGAATATATCTGTGATACTCATATCGAAGGTGAGGGATGCGAACTGGAAAACTCGAGAGTTGGAATTCAGATTCAAATGGTGCTGGTGGGCGACAATTGCCGTACAGACAGCTATGTGAGGTATCAGAATGCCCTTGGGCTCTCCTGTGGATCCTGAGGTATAGACTATGTATGCCAGGTCTTCAGGCTCCACCATTTCATTTGGATCAAGGCCGCAGGCTGGAGCAGGAGGTTTGCTTGGAAGTGGATGAACAGCAATCTCCATTATGCTTGACGACGTTTCGAAAATTGGTTTACCAATGTCGATTACTGCGAACGCTGCAGTCGTGTCTTCAGCAATCCTCTTGATCCTTCCATAGGGCCACTCCATATCGATGGGCACGAACGTCGCACCAACTCGAAGAATAGCAAGAACAGCTGCAATCTGGTGGGGTGATTTGTCCATGCGGATGAGGATCCTATCGTGTGCTTTCACTCCACTACTCTTCAAAATATCGGCCACAGCACAGACATGTAGCTCGAGATCCCGGTAGGAAATAACTTGCCCGCCAGATCCTTCAATGGCTGGCGAATGAGGGCATTGACGCATTGTAGCTTGAACAATCTCATACAGATTCTTCTTCTGAGGTTTCAATGGAGTGGAGTTCCATCGCTGGATTTGGTCGAGGTCCTGTGGAGGAACCATGTCGACATCGTTCAAAGTCGACTCGTCATGCAAGCGGGTTGATATTTGCTCCACCACGTGCAGAAACTGCTTAGCCAGTCGATTCATTTCTTCTTCATGAATCCATACAGTATCGTATGAAATGGACAGCTTGATTCCTTCCTGTGTCGGGACACAATCCATGGTGACCGCGTACCCTCCAGGCATGGTTTCCTGAACCAGGTCGAATGCGATCTCCCGTGTAGGTTCTGGCTCAGAGATCTCCGTAGGTTGTACTACCAACATTGTACGGAACTCGCAAGCATTTGCGGCGTCCTCAGAGACCTTCTTGATGTTCTGTAGGCCATAGGCGCTATGAGGTAACATGGCTGCGAAATCGTCCTGCTGTCGTTTCACAAAACTTGCAACAGATTCTTCTTGGTTCAGCGCAACATGAGCAACGACGGCAGACATGGTTGGGCCACGAACAGATTCGATGTGTGGGAAATCACTCGTTCTGCCAGAGAAAATTGTACCGAAGCACGGGTCTCTCGTATTCTCATACTTTGCGAGAAGAAGAGCCCAGGCACCGCGAAGTATGGCAGGCCGCAGTCTTCCTTGACTCGGCCACGAGACTTTTGCTGTAGATGAATAGCGCTGATCCGCACAAATAGAAACAGAACTATGGCGCGGCTCGTGCGGCCATGACGAGCTCTGCGCATTCGACAAATAAGTTGACCAGAATTGCTTTGTGCGCGGATCCTTTAAGGTCTGATGTTGATAAGAGATGAATGAAGCGAAAGTGGCTAACGGAGGCAGCAGTTGTCCTTCGCAGTAGGCCTTGGAGATGTCGTCTAGCAAAAGCTCTTGGCTCCATCCATCATAGGCCGCATGTGACATGGTCACAGCAAACGTGTTGACCAATCCATTCTGAACGACAAGATCGAAGTTGAAAAGATACTGGTCTTCCAGTTGTACCAATTGAGATGTCAGATCTGCGACAGCGGCGTGAATTCTGATCGGTGGTGATGACGGGCCCTCCGTGCCTATTACCAATTGTAGAGCTCCTAGAGTCTTGAGTGCCACTATGGTAGTCCTGAGGATAGCGGTACGCTTGATAACGAGCGCTAAGGCCGCTGTGAAGCGGGCTTCATCACATGGAGTAAGTGCAAATACGTGACGGGTGACGTACAGACCCCTCGATGGCAATGAGAGCGCAGCCACGCCTTCCTGAAAAGGAGTACATGGATATATGTCGTCCACAAGATTCAGAGTGAGTCCCGTGAGGTTCTCAATCTCTTGCGGATCCACGAAGTCTTTCAGCGAGAACTTTTGAACATCGCTACTAGCTTGCGGAATAAGCTCTCTCGACTCAGGATCTTTGTCGAACATACGATTGTGCATAGCACTTAGATTTGGATTGCGATAAATGTCATGGACTGCAATTTCAACGTTGTCCGCGCGAGCTGCGGCAACAAATTTCATCGCGGCAAAGGAATCTCCTCCAATCTCGAAAAATGAAGCCAACGGATCGATGCAGAAACCAGGGGGTAGATCAAGCACGCGTTGGAGCGTACGCCTGAACCAGGAAGATTCCTTTGACTCTGTGCGTCCTGGAACGTCTTCAGATGTAGCTTTCCGGCTTCTAGTGCCGCTCTTCAAATCAGAAGGAGTTGCGATATTTTCATTTTGATAGGCTGCGATAAGCACGTTGCGGTCGGTCTTTCCGTTCCATGTCTTTGGCCATTGCTTAGTGAAGAGGAACTGAGTAGGAAGCATATAGGTTGGCAACCGAGCTTTGAGATATGTTCGAATAGCTGAAACCGTGGCGTCTCGACTGGAGGTCATCTTGTGAAAGGTGCTTGGTTCATTCACGGCTGCACCCACACCGTCGTTGAGAAAAGCTACAAGCTTGTTGGAGATATGGATGACAGCCACGTTTCGGATGTCAGATGCTGCATCAAGGATGCTGTCATCGATTTCGCCGAGTTCGATTCTGATACCATTTATCTTCAGTTGGTGGTCTTTCCTCCCATGAATCACAATCTCGCCGTTTCCTGTTCTACGCCCAACGTCACCGGTCAAGTACACCGTCTGCTCTGAATCGTTGCCTCCGGACGGCATCAAGGTGATGAATGAACTCTTTGTTCTTTTCGGGTCCTTCAAATACCCGCGAGCTACGGTTGGTCCTGAGATTGCAATTTCTCCGGGATAGCCTGAAGGGACAGGGTTGTGGTCCTCGTCGAGTATCCAAATCCTCGCGTTCAAAGAAGCTCCAAGGTTCTGTAGATCAAGGCAGTCGGGCATTACTCGTGTTGAGGTCACCGCGATACCACATTCGGTAGGGCCGTAGGATTGGTACAGGTGTATTCGAGCTGCCCAGCGGTCCACGATCTCTCTGCTAAGTCTTTCGCCTGCGATTACCATAGTTTGAAGGTGCGATGCATCCTCGACCCTGAACAAACTTGCGAGTGTAGTAGTAGCAATGACAGTATCAACTCGCATCTCTCTTAGAGTTTCCGAAGTTCTGTTCATGCGCGAAAACTTGGAAGGGATGCATATACAGCCACATCGTGCCCATGAGCCGTATATCTCCAGAAGGCTCAAATCAAAAGTCAGGGTCGTAAACTGGAGAACGCGTACACCCTGCTTGAGGTGATATGAATCGATGAGGCTGTGGACGGCAGTCGCGATGTTTTGATGCGTGAGCACTACGCCTTTCGGCAAGCCAGTGGAGCCTGCAGGTGGAGACGTTAGCAATCTTTCATGCAGCTTCAGGGATTCCGGACAACCCTGCGTAGCCTGCATTCTCAGGCTACCACTTAGGCTTTCTGCTCTGGATGGTCTTACCGGAAGTGAAAAGGACAAAGGCAGTGTCTGTTGTTTGCCTCATGGAGCTGCCCGGAGATATGACTTGGACTCGATCTTCTTCTAGTATCGCGCCCCCAAGTGCTTCCGGTTCAACCATATCACATTCGCCAACACCTCGATCTACTGATGATGAAGCCTGTCCGGAGGATATTGAAATCATTTCGTCCACGTTGATGATCTGGCCTTGAAAGTGAGAGTATTTTGCACATGCGCGCGACGTACAAAGCAGTATGTCCGCGTTGACCTGCCCGATGATTAAATCTTGGCGTTTCATCGGGTGTTCGGGGTCGATAGGAATATAGGCGCACCCGGCTTGATGGATTGCCAGGATAGCAAGTACTGCGTAAGCACTGTTGTCGATGCAAAGGGGAATAACGGAGCCAGGCTGGGCGCCCCGTTGGATTATAGTGTGTGCCAGTATCCTCGACAGTCGTTCAACTTCGGAGTATGTCAAAGAGAAGCCTAGCTCCTGGTCGAATATCGCGGGTTCCTGGGGAGCTTTGAGAGCAGATACATGGAATATGTCTTGAACAAACATTTCTAGGGCGGCAGGCGCGCTAGTTGACGCAATGATATGCTCGAGATGGGTCTGAGATGGTGTTTGGAGAGCTTTCACAGTTCGTTGAACACCGAAGTCCTCGAGCTGTTGGCTGACATCCTCAAGGCGACTGAGAATACATTGAACTGCTTCTGCGGAAATGAATGTCTCCTCGTACCTGATTTCGATCACCACTGTTTGGTTCGCTTTCATGGTCAGAGAAACAACAAGAGGGTAATCGTATCGAGCCTCCGAGACATTCTTTAATACCAAGGGTCCTTCTTGCAATCGAAGATCAATTTCTGATTGGATGACCAGAAGCGCACGAAATTCGCAAGCTGTCTTGTAGTTAGACCCGAGCGCTTGTATATTCTGAAGCCCAAAATGCCGATGCGGAACCATATCAGACAGGGCTTCCTGGTGAGCTGCTGCGAGTTTGACGAATGTAATGCCAGGGTCGATCGCGGCCACCATAGGTGTGATCGCTATTGTCGGAGCAACAATATCTTCTATACCGTCAACAGCGGCATCTCTACCCGAGTGAACCATTCCATAAACGACGGTAGGAGTATCAGCGAAACCACTGTACACAAGTGACCACAGGGCGCCTAGAAGTGCTCCTGGAGGTACCTCACTCTCGGCGGCCAATCTCCGGTAATCCCATTGGATTGTTGAATTGATCGCACAGCTTGTACTGTGCCTTAAAATAGTCGATGTAACCGTTGGGTAGTCTGTGGCAGATTGGTTCTTCATCAACTCCAACCAGAAAGTCTTGGAATCAGTCAAAGGTACATCTCGAAATATTGAGTGCACAAAGTGGGTATAGGGAGTGCCACGCATAGCATCAAGAGACGTTTGAGACGGTGGCGTTTTGTTGCTTTTCATGCCCTGTTCGTATAGATAATCAAGCTTTTCAAGCATGAGGGATACTTGTGCACCGTCTAGGATCGAGTGGTGGATCCATAAATGGACAGTGGACTCTTCGAATACGTAACGCCACAATCTCGAGCCAGATCCCATATCGCTCGAGCCAATCTCCACAGAATCTGTGCAATTTTCAGAAGTCAGGACCACCTGAAACATGCCAAATTCAGGAATCATTGCAATCCTGGTCCGAAGGATGGGTTCCATAGCAACAAGCTGTGACCAGGCGAAATCAAAAGCAGCTCGGTTTAATTGATCACTCGTACCGAGAGTCATGTCGCAGATGTATATTCCAGGACGCTGTAGCGAGGCGGCCATGAGTCCGCTTTGCATTGGCGTGCAGGGATAGATGTTTTCAATGGACTCCTGCGGGACAAAACAGACCTTAGACGCCGCTTCCGTCAACTGGCGTCGGTCTAATTTAGCATTTATCAGGGCAAAAGGAACCTCTGCCTCACATCTGGACGCGGGCTTGAGCCGCTTCTCCGAACGGGTGAGCAGAACGGCTTGCTCCCTGATGGTATTGACATCACGAAGCGTCTGCATAGTGAAATCAATTCCGTGAGCCCGCAATGCCGCGACCAGCCTAACTGCCAGGAGAGAATGAGCGCCCATGGCGTAAAATGACCGGTTTGAGGGGATCTTGACAGGATCCATATCGAGTAACTTGGCCCAGATCGACCGGATCGCTTGCTCGGGTCCCGCTGAGCTCAATGAACTCATGTCCACGTGGCTATCCGATGGAGATGGGGATGGAGATGCAGATGGGGTAAATGCTGCGGGATGCGTTCGAAGCTGAAGTTCTGATTGGGTGGACGACTCTAGCCATTGCAACAATGCCTGGCGATCGACCTTGCCGCTTGAGGTCAGCGGCGTATTCTGTACAAGCCACCAACTTGTCGGGACTGCCGGAGTCGGCAATGAATCTTCCAGTTCTTCCAGAACTGTCTCGGTCACTCGTATGGCTTCTTCAGAAGTGTTGGGCTCTAGCGAGGGCACTGCTCCGCGGTGCAAACTGCATTCGTTCAGATCGACTTGTAGAAAACAACAAAGTTGACCTTGGAGAGGACCAGTGCTCGGAAGAAGCACAGCAGTGGATTTAATGTCCGAAATGTACCGAATGGTCTCCTCGATCTCAGCTAGATTGACTCTGTTGCCTCGTACCTTCACTTGGTGGTCTTTGCGGCCGAAACAGAAGACATCTCCACTGGACACGATCTTCCCCAGGTCACCAGTGCGGTAGATCCGGCCCTCTGGGCCTCCTAAATGCCAGTGCGTCTCGTTCGGCGCATTAAGGTATTGGTTCATGACTTGGATTCCCGACACGCAGATCTCTCCGATTGTATCTCGAGCCAGTTCGGTTCCTTGGTCATCTCTGATAGAAACCTTACAGCCAGCCAGCTCCTTTCCAATACAATTCGGCGAAGATCCCGCCGTCATGCGATGAGCAGTAACAACATCTGTCTCGGTCGGGCCATAGCAGTTGAACAACTGTAGTCTATCCGCCCACACACGAACGATACCTTCCGTCATAGCTTCGCCAGAGCTGGCTAGAATCTCAAGGCTGCCATGAGCATCCATCTGTTCTGGATCAAGCAACTGGATGACTGATGGAGTCAGTTGCGCGTAGCTCGTTTGTGTAGAGATCATAAAAGACGATATGTCGGTGAGTATCTCGGAGGTTTCCCCCAAGACCAAACAAGCGCCAACGCTGAGTGACATGAACAGATCCAGGGCAAATACATCAAATGTAAAATGTGCAAACTGAAGAGTCCGAGTATCCGGTCCCAAACGGAAGAGTTGTGCCAAGGTAGACGCATTATTTGCGACGGATTGGTGAGAAATCACCACCCCTGATACGTGCTTTGAATTAGTTTACTGACAAAGAACAAGGGCACGAGAGGTTCAAACTAACCCTTGGGAACTCCTGTGGACCCGCTGGTCCACAGAACGTGACACGGGCTTTCCGGGGTGCAATCGACCTTCTGCAAATTGCCACTCTCTTGAACGCTCACAGCTCTGGAGATCAAATCGTCCCAGATAAAGACATTCGTAGACAGCGGAAATTGCTGAAATTCGGCTGCGTATTCCGGTGTGATCAGGAGGTGGCAGCTACCAAGCGCTTGCAAAATCGAATTTTTCCGCTTGATTGGGGCTTTTGGATCAACTGGTGACCAAGTACAACCCAACTTCAAAATGGCGAGAATGACCGCAATAAGAGTCGGCCCTTTGTCCATACATATGGCGAAGGTGTTAACTTGCGACAACTTGAAGGACTGGATCAGCCTCGCTATCCTGTTTGCTTCCGAATTGAGTTCATCATAGGTAATGGTCCGGCAAGATCCAAGGATGTATTCTTGGACGGCATTTCTTTCTGGTGACGAGGAAACCTGAGTTTCAAAAATGGTATGGAGGAGCCTCTGGCTTCTCGTCTGTTCGTCGTGTTGCATCGTATCATTGGCTCGATGGCAATAATGGGCACGTAGGAGGAATTGTGCTTGAATATGCGGAGGGTTGTTACTTAGAGAGCAAAAGAAAAATCTTCTACTTAGCGCCCACATGGTAGGTTATATTAGGACACCATTACAAATAGCTAATTTACGCCACTACAGGTACCCAGTAGACTTGGCTTGCAGGCACTACTGCATACGGCTGTTGGGCATCGCGCCATTTAGCTGATAGACACTCTTGCATAATTATCGTACACCGCATAAAGCTACTGGACACTACTGCATGCAAGTAACATCACTACTGCAAAAACCAAATAGCTCACATATTCCATAACGAGAGACGGAGGCTACGCAGACTACGTGCATGGCTGAATGACTGCATGTTCATTCGAATGGAGGGAAGTGGCGCCCTAGCTACGTCAACCACTATGATCACGACGTTTGGGGCCTGCGTCCTGCAGGAAGTCCACCGGCCCACCACCCATCAATGACAGGCAAGTTTATGCCCGAGTTAGGAACATAGGCCTTCCCACAAAAAAACTGAAGCGCACGGTCGTGCCGCATAGAATGATAAAAGGGTGCAAAATTCGATTCCTGTTCTATCACTGTCATCTTTGAAAGCATCAGACAAAACAAACTTTAGCCTTCCCACAGTTTGTCTTTTTATGAATATGAAGTCGAGCATCATGACGCCAAACACAAAGGCTTGGGAGTCCTTGCGGCCTTTGCTGCCGTCTCGCGGATCTGACTGTGATTATTGGTGGAACTATACCGGCTTGCACCTTGCCCATCTCCTCGAAGCAGCTGGATACTCGACGGAGAGGCAGTATGAGGCTCTTCTCTTTCACTACCATCGAGTTGTAGGCCACACTCTTTTCTGCATGCTAATCTTCCTTTGCTAAATCTGGTCAAGGTTCCGTATTTTGGACCGGCTCCTGCCAGCGACGGCACGTTTCATTGGCCGACGGTCAACACGATTCAGGGCCCTCCAGTCGAATACTCGTGGAAATGGAATACGGCCACGGGAGCTCCAGAAGTTCGCTACACCTTCGAGGCAGTGGACAGATTTAGCGGCTCGCCGAAAGATCCTATAAATCAAGGTCCCTCGCGGGACATGCTGTATCGTATCGCAAGCGCGTATCCCAACGTTGACTTGGCGTGGACAAACCACTTCCTTGCCACACTCTTCGACCACGATCAACACCGCTATGCACAGGAACAAGACGAAAATCAGATCACGACGACCATCATGGTTGCCGCCGAGTTCGTCGAACCGGGCTTGAACATCAAAGTGTACCTTAAGTCCCGCCGTCTCGGCATGCGAGAAATTCCCCTCGAGGTGTACAAAGACGCGATTTCGCAAGTCTGCCCTGCCAGTGCATCTGCCACTGCGCTGTATGACTTCCTAAACGATGACCCCGAAGGCCAACTCCTCACACCCGCGTATGTGCAATCCCGCTCCTTTGCTGCATCTTTTTCATGTTCTGACTTTCTTCTCTTAGAATCCTCGGCATTGACTGCGTCTCCGCGCCCAATTCGCGCATTAAGCTATACTTTCGCACTCCCCACGTACGGTTCTCTACGGTTCACGCCATCATGACGCTCGGCTATCGCAAAGCCGTCTCCGCGGTGCAGACCGAGTCGCTGCGCACACTCCTCGCCGCCGTCACGGGCTTGCCGCTGGATTTCCCAGACGATGCAGACTGGCCCGTCAATGCCCGCTTTGAGGACCTCGTGCAAACGAGTTCGGCCAAAGTACCACTGGTCTATCCTGCGTGCGGCTTCTACTTCGATATTGCGCCCGGGAGGGATATTCCCAACGTCAAGGTCCAAGTGCCGCTCTATGTGTACGGGCAAGAGGAGCAGCAGCTGGCAGACGGCATCGCTCAGTGGATGAAAGACAACGGGAGAGGTAATTTTGCGGACCGGTTTCTGAAAGCCTTGCCGCGGCTAGGGGATAGAGGTACCGCCCATGGTCCGGATAGAGTGAAGGGACGAGGCGTGAAGGGTGCGAATGGTGTGCATGCCAATGGAACCAACGGAACCAACGGAACCAACGGAACCAACGGGACGAATGGTACGCACACGGGCATGGCGCAGGGTCTGCAGTCGTATTTGAGTATCATGTTCATGGCGGATGGTCAGCTGGAGGTTACAACGTATCTTACGCCGGTGTTGAGTGAGACCCCGTGGGTTGCTTGAACACAGCCTTGTGGTCGATATTTGGCAGTGCGAATTATCTCAAAAGCAAGCATTCATGCTACTCTGAGAAACGTGCAAGTGCGAGCAAGTGAGTAGTTGATGATGCGGACGAAGTTGAGACGGTTGGGTGGGCCGCTAGAAGACCCTAGCTGCTGCCTGATCCCTGATCCCTGATCCCTGATCCCTGATCCCTGATCCTTGCTCGCTGTCCCCGTTTTCTGACCCCGTTCACTGTCCCCGATTCCCGTTTCCCTTTCCCCGTTCCTTGCTGAACATCCCCGTCCCGTCCCCCCCCTTACGCACAACTGGTTTCGCGAAGCTCCATCGAAACGACGCCCTTTTGTTGATCGTGCACCCGGACGTTTGTTCGACGAAAAACTTCAAAGACCGCATTGTGGATCTCCACTTCTACCAAGTTCTTGCCCAAGCATGTCCGTGCACCGTATCCAAAACGAAAGTCGTACTTCCTTCTCGCTTTTGTAGTTTCTTCGGTCGCCTCGAGCCATCTTTCGGGCAAGAACTCGTCAAGTTGGCCACCGTAAAGTTCTTCATTTCTCGAAATGATATAGCTCGAGCTAGACACTACGGTACCCGGACACAATCGAATACCGTTCAATTCCACGGTACGCGAGTGATCAACCACACGCGGGAACTGCGTGGGGGCAGCAGAGATGCGGAAGGCCTCCTTTATGCATGCTCCGAGGTAGCTGAGGCTTCCGCTGAGGTTATAGTTGACATCACGGTCATTCTGAGGGAGGATTGAAATCTCTTGGTGAAGCTGCTTACTGCATTCCTCCCGCGCTGCTATGTTCAGCAAGGCCGCGTTGAGTACCCTGGCGGTTGTGGTCGTTCCAGCCAGGATAGCAATGAGAAGCTCTGTCTTGATTCGATCATCGCTTAACAGCGAGTCTTGTTTCGCATCCGTCCTCTTGTCTAGGATCTGACTGAGAAGACAGTGTGGTGAAGCCACAGGCTTCTGTTCGAAATATTTTACCCAAGCCGCGTCACGCTCAGCTTTCATCACACCAAGCCCGACCTGATCCGTTGGCCAAGGAAGAAGCAGCGATCTTCCGATGCGTGTCTTCCTCACCAATACACTCAGCATCGGAATGAGGTTGAAGTACTCCAAATATCTGCCGGAGGTGTTGGACTTGCTGGATCGCTCCAGCATTGCTCGGATGTCAGTCCATTCCTCGATAAATCCAAAAGGCGCCCCGAAGGCCATGACTCCGAGTACGTCGAATGCCAGCCAGAGTACACGATCAGATATTACAAAAGGTTTATCCTCGTGGGTGCAAAGCTTTGTCACCCACATATCGATGACTTGTTGAATCTGCGGCTCCAGAGCCTTCACGTTGGCCATGCTGTACGCGTGGGCTAAGGAACGCCGTGCTGCAATATGGGGAACGTGATGCTTTTCAGAAAAACAGCTGTCCTCAGCCTCGTTCAGGGTGGAGTCGTAAAATTTCGATTTATTGGACTTCATATGGTAGACTTCGGGAAGCATGGTGGGATCGGAGACAATGATTCGGCTTGGTCCATAGCGCACGACGGGGCCTTGGGTATAATTCAGTATGCTTCATTCTGCGAGCACGACGAGTTGGGCGTGAACTCTGACTGGGACGTGGGCACGTACCATACTTTTCATGGAGAAGTCGGTGAAGTTGGTGGTGATTGCCGGCTATGTAGTAGTATGCGTGATAGAGGGAAGTCACTGAGCCCCAAAATGGCCCAGGAAACTTGGAGAGGGGGTGGAAATATCTCCTTCGAACAGCAACGCCAATGAAGACGGCCACCAAGAAAGGCAAGAACAGCTCGAGGTATGCTTGGACGGCCATGATAGACTGAGATCCGCTGGATAAGAGTCGATGTGATGACTGCTGATAGGGCGTCGAAAGTAGGTGCATCAACACAGGTAGGTCATCCAAGGATCCTTGGAGAATGAGTCTGAATTCACCAAGGCGACCGCGTCACTGTCTTCGACCTCGTAAACGACAAGTTGCACGCTCTGCCCCTCACACGTCGGCTGCCAGTTAGCCGCCGCAGATTTACAAGCAAGCGGTCAGGCGTGGTGAGGTGGACAGGTGCTTGTCGCCAAGCTCCCTGCGCATCGGATTCTGCACTGTGATTCTAACGCTGGGATCGCCGGCAATCGTACATACAGTACACTAGGATGACTAACGTTATGGCGCTAGGCTTGCATGCACAGCATGCCTTGACCCATCTGCAAGTCGATGCGCGAAATTTTGTAGCACAAGTGCCTGCGGCATCGGCTATGGAGCAGCAAAAGTGCTCAAGCGGTATGCGGCGACAATGAGTGCACTATTTGTCGTGCATACACGAATTGCCCGTAGTAGCATTTGCGCATCGATTTCGCTACTTGCTTGAGCCGCTACCTCTGACCCTGTAAGCGCAAGCGTCAGTCTAGTCCTGCTCCTCTGCTCATATATTCCATGTTCAGAAGATCATTCTCCCAGATCTACGCACAATTTCGGAGCGCCAAAAGGGTCCGTACTCGATTGGACAAGCTGCCGTCGTGGTAGACACCACGTTGCCAACGGTTGCTGGAAGTCGCAAAGACTACAGTGTGAGTGATTACATGTTTGCATTACTAGTTTTAGGCCACGTACAAATCAACATTCCAAGTGTCGAGAAAGGCTGGGGTTTGAATGGCGAAGGGTTGGGGGCTCGTTACGTTTCAAGCGGAACGGAAAAGCCGGCGGCTTCGCCCGACGTGACGAGCTCAACCTCGGAAGGAGCGGGACGACCCCACTTCGCAGTGGGGCTCCAGCGACCCACCCCGCGTGCTTCAGAGTACGCCTATGCAGGAGATGAACTTCGCAGGCGTTAGTGCCAGTGTGCAAGCAACCGTAAAGCTGTCGAAGCGACATGCCTCATCACATGCAAAGCGGCACGGTGACGCCTCCTGAGTGTTACCCAGGCATCCTTGCTCGAACATAGCCCCGGTTGGAGGATCCTGATGAGCACTAGCGCAGAGTTGCAGATTGCAATCATCGTCGTCCCAGGTCAGCTGCAGAGCGCAATGCCACGTTGACCCATATCAGCTGCAGAGTGCAATGATACATTAACGCTGCCACTGCGGCATCATGCTCGGTTGCAAGTGCAGATCGTTGCAACAGCAAGGTTGTCGGGTGAGTGCGCACCAGCGTTTCACGATGGAATGTGCAACATTGCTAATAGTGTTTGCAACTGAGCTATATTCCCTATGCCCACCTGCGAGATATGTCTTCTGGCGCAAGGCTTGTATGAGAGAGTCGATCAACAAGGACTACGGGCAGCACATTCAAGCACCAACCTCGCGCAGTTACCAGCAGGATTGCCAATCAACGTCACATCTTGCAGAAGTGCTTGGCGACACCGTGGTGGCTTGTTCCATCTACAGGGCCTGACATCAATGGATGACCAGCCCCTGCTAGTGCGGAGTGAGTTTGGTAGCCGGCAGCGGGCAAAACACAAGATGCCACGCGTGCTGACTGGAAACAGCGTTGTTGAAAACCAGTCATCTATAGCGCCTTGGGTGACATAGGGGGGCTAGTGATCGCAGCGTGCATGTGAGCGAAGGAGTGGAGTGGTTGCAAGAATTCAGGATTGCTTTTTGGGGGGAAAGCGTTACTATCTGCGCGAGCTTTAGCCCCCATGTAAACCCCTGTTTATAAGACGGATAACGGTGAAAGGCTGACTGCCTTGCATTCCTGGTCCACCCACTATCGGCCCAAAGCGGAATCGATCGATGGTAGATCGTTTTACGAGATCCATGTGCTAATATGCGTACAAGAAGTCTCGGAACCAAATCGAACATTTGCTCTGCACAACCTATCGCGACAGAACCCCCATTTCCGCTTTGCCTGCAACCCAGACGATGCCTCGCATCTGGCCAGCCGTTGCTTTGCTCGCCGCAGTTGCGGTCGGCAACGCCATGTTACGAAGTGCTAGGTTATTCTTGACCGAACAAGCGCTATGCCGCGGATACTACGCCATCCACGACCCTGCAACCATCGCCCCCGATGGACGAGTTGACGAGCAGAAATGCAAGCTCGATGGCATTCAAGCTGATCTATCCATGGTCATCGGCGTGTTCGAAGCTCTTACGCTACTTGGTGGTAAGATCTTGTGCATGGTCTTGTAAGATCGATACTTTGAGATTGACTTAACATCTGTTGTAGGCCTTCTTGGCACGCCATTGACAATGCGTCTGGCTCCAACCATGGGTCTACGCAAGACCATTTCCATCAATATGTTCATGATGTGTTGTTCTGCGTTTTACTCTACCATCGTTAGTACGTTAGAGTACCCCAACGCATCGAACCGAATCGCTGACATGTTGATACAGTTTTACTGCCCGAGGTCTTCAGTGTTCGCATGATCTGGCTCACCGGCTTCTTTGAGCTAGTTAGCGGAGGTGCACCCGCTCGGAGTGCTTTGATTTACATCCACCTGGCCGAGAAAATTCCGTCTGACGCTCTGTAAGCACACACAGTACAAACGTCTATTGTGCATTCACTGACAACAATATAGAAGCGAGAGTTTCTATCGCCTGAGCACACTTCTTATCGTCATGAACTTCTTCGGAACTTCCTTCGGGGCAATCCTGCTTGCAACAAATGTGTGGCTGCTTTGCTTCCTTGGTGTGAGCTTTTGCGTCCTGGGTTTACTATTCGTCCCGTTGCTACAGGAGCGCTCCTGGCTGGTGGCTCTGCCGCCTAAAAGCCTTGTTGCATCTCCCTATATGCCTCTCATGCAATCTGCAGATGCAGAATCGGCTGCATCCGACGTTGTGGAAAGTAAACCACCTCGGGCCTGGAGACATTCGCTAAACATGGCACTGGAGACGACCAAAACTGAGGGGTACCGATCATCACGGACCCTGGTGGCCCTACTCAAAGACCGGGTGACATTGTTGAGCTTGCTCATCTACTTTTGCTACGAAACAGCAATCTACATCCGAGTCGTACTCCCGCAATGGGCTTCCAAAAGCTTCGCATGGACGCTTGCTGAGGTAAATGCCGTCACCGCGCTCCAAATCCTGATCAATGGCGGCGTATTACTCTCCCTACCGTACTTGAGTAGGATGTTTCTGCTGCCACGCTTGTCATCGCAGCGAATGGTAGATCATTGGACGATACAGTCGAGCCTGATATGCAATATCCTTGGTCTGATCATGGTTAGCATCGCTCCGACTCGATGGCTGTTTATTGTAGCTTGGGGGATCTACAACTTGGGAGCGGCTTTGTCTGACTCCCTGCGGTCTTTCGTGACCGCTTCTCTGCAAGACGAGAAACAGATCCAAAGAATGTACACGGCTATTAGCATGGTAGAGGCCATGGCTGGTCTTTCCGGAACGACTCTCTGGAGCACGACTTTCGCTGCAGGCATGCAGTATGGTGGAATACCACTTGCCAGAGTGTGCTTCTTCGCGGCAGCAGGTCTTTTCATACTCTCCCTGTTCATGACTACTGCATTAAACACGATTACCCTGGAAAAGGCACCAAGAAGGATGAGCGATTTTGAAGTTTGAGTAGGGTGTCTAGCAACTGATCTTTGTGCCTATCTGGTTCTTTTATTATACACTTCGGCACTCCACAAGAGTTTCCAACATTTAGACACTTTGGATAAGAGTAAAATGTTTAGCTACTTAGTTGGCATTATTTTTCCGAAATTGTGCACTTGAATGAACAACGTCGCAAACACATGGAACTCGATGTTGTTCGTAATTACTATGCGTAGAAATGTTAATTCTCATAGCAATTGCGATGTTTTATTTGTCTTGCAACCTAGAGGTCAGGCAAATATCAAACAACTCTTGCATTTCAAATGCATTTGATTCAACTCAATCATGGAATGACTCGCGCACAGAGAGAGACAAGGATCGAAATTTAGCGCCCGCCGTTTAATGTCGCACATGATTCAGATTGACAAGGACCCGCAGACATTGCGTGATCATGTAGGAGATCTAGTGGGCTACTCAATGTCGTGCATACGTCTGCTGCTAGATCATGATCGGGAGGATGGGTGGTCCCGCCGCCAAGCCTTGTATCATCCGTGCATCTGAGGCTCGAGATTGGAAACCCCTTCCCAAACTATGCAGATTGGGAGCTGCGAAGTCGTTGTGATTGATATGCAGTGACAGGATGCAGCGGGCACATTGTCTCCTGATGCGGAAAATGGGCTCGCATATTGTTGGCGCTAGTGCAAAGAGCGCGACTGCTCAAGTAATCTTTTTTGATCGGTCAAGAGTCATGCGGTCAGGGCAAAAGATTGGTCGCCGAGCAGTTTTGCTTCTGTTTGAGCTTGGAGGAGGTGTGGTGGGGGTATCAGCCCTGGTCATTCGGCAGTGCTGCCGTCTTGGTGCCATGAGTTGTTGGGCATCAAGTCTCCCACACAGCTTCACCTTGAAGTGCTGTAAGCAATGTTGACATGTGGCTAGATTTAGTGGCCCGCAAGTGATTGACCTCTGCTGCATACGAACCGGAGAGAAGGGTCCAGTGGAGGGGTTTCAGCGGATGCGATACGACGATGATCGGCTGTCCAAGACCACGACGGTACCCTACGAGGAGTCTGGTTTGGTTTATGCGACTGCACCAAGCCCCAGGTTCCAGTTGTCTACCATGCTCTCGCGGTGGGCCAAGGAGCGGGTTTCCAGTAGCCCCTTGAATGAGATGAGCAGGGCTTTGTGAGCCTCGGCGTGGCGGAGAACTGACTAGTGCAGAGGGGGCTCCAGGAGTTCCTGACGACACACCTGTCAACGCACGGCAACGTGCTAACGTACCAGGACGGCCCGCTGGGTACTCAACGGCGGCGACAAGCGTTGGCCAAGTTCCTAGGTGTAGGGTGACAGCTGCAGACGCATCGGCCGTTGACTGCCACGATGAGGCGCTTTTCGGCGCACGAACCCAGGGTAATACGGCCATGGGGCCTTTGCTGTGCTCGCCGCTGTCACCTACGACCTATCTCCGGCGAAGAGTACCAGGCCCATTCTGCTGAGCGACAAGATCCACGTGGTGTGCATATGGCACGGGCTCGGTATCACTTCGGCCTTGTTGCTGCGTCGCGACGGATGGAAGCTGGGATGCCTGATCCCGCCGCCAGCCAATGAAGAGTTCCGGGCAACCGACGTCCTGTAGGGTCACGACATCGGCTTCGTAGCAGGCAGCCGACAGACAAAGAGTAGTCAAGGCCATCAAAAAGGCGGTGTAGGAGCACAAGGTCTACTAGTACCTGGCGTGCGTGGGCCAGCGCCGCTCAGCTGTCGGCTGTCCCCGCCTCTAATATGTATCTAATCGATCTGCCAGCATGCAAGCCATCACACACACACAGATGCAATCCCTGTTGCCCATTTCCCTCTCCGGTACACATTCCCTTCTCTTTTGCGCATGCTGCTGGCGGTCCACAACATGATGAACAAGCCCAAATCTACGCCCTGCGCCCGACATCGCAGACCTTCCCCGTCGATTCTTCCCTTGAACACGATTACACCCTTGTAACACCTGATGGGTACGTCCCCGAGGCAGGATGGAGACGCCGAAATCACGCGTCACTCTGTTCGCGGCCTGTCTTAATTCTCTAGCCGTACCATCTGTACAACACTTGGCAGACATGACCGTTGCACTACCTCGTAGTCTACTTCCACAACACCATCAAGAATGCCCGGTGGGTGCTTCTCTCCGCTTCTTTCAATTTGCTTAGCGGCGGAATATTCGTGCGAAAGATTCTTCTCTGCCTCTACGTCGCCGGTAGCGTGCCTGATCAAAGCATGTTTTTTCTCTACCACACACCCACATCCTTTTGCCGACAACGACATGATCCTAGGGCTGGCACCTACAGCCTCCTCGACACCATCTTGATCGGGATGATGTCGCTCGGCACTTTAACCGGTGCACGGATTCTTAACGTCAACGCCTTCATCATCTGTGCTTTGGGTGTAGCCGTCTACGTCTTCCGCGTGCCCCTCGCCGGCCTGTTTCTCATCATCTCAGCCACAAAGTCAGCCACAACCGGCGCATCGATCTTACAGTATAGATGGTGTATCGTTGGATGCGGCCCGCTGGGTGTTGCGGCACCATTGTGTCCTCTCTTGATGATGGATCATTTTGACGACTGGGCCACCAAATTACAGTCACCTACTTTGTTTCGCTCTCCGCTTCGTGCTGCAACGGTGAACTTCCGCTTTCCTACAAATCTTATCTTCTAGAGGTTTCGCCATCCTTTTACTCAAATAGTCATGATGTTGTTGTATTGAAACAACGCCTTCAGCCGTTATCTCCATGAGAACGCCGCAGTGGGCTTCAGCTATCTTTTACACCGGCTTCGCCCCCGTTGACCAGGTCACCGCCATGGAGGAAAGGGTTTCAGCTGTTATGCTCCTGCCCTTTCTCTTGCTATCCAAATTTCAGCTCCGCCCTCAACTGCGCACTAAAAAAGACTATTGGTTTGGACATGTCACTGTCTGCAGCTCGCAGGATGAGCGCTGCCATGCTCACAAAAATATCACGCAGTTTTTCTACTACGCTACTTGGTTCCATTAGCATCACAAGACTGGTAAGTCATTTTGTCCCCCTTAGGTTGTGCTGTAGGTGGCTTTCTTTTTCTTCTTTGATTTTTTGCCATTTCTTTTTGCCTTTTCCAGCTACCGATGCGCTCACTTAGCGGCGATCTCTGAAGGCTTCAATAGTCGCACAAAAGTTACGAGATTGGCGTCTTGGCTAGATTTGTGCTTCTTGGGCTTTTCTTCCCCGTCTTATCTGTGCAGCCTCAGATTGATTTGGAGAGTTGTGCTCCGTTCTTTCCAAAACGCTGCCTGTTCGTATCGACAGGTCACTCATATCTTTCATGTCCGCAGCACAAGTCTTTTTCCTCTTTCCTTTCCAAATCATGCAACAAGTGAGAGATCAGTGGGCCCGGAAAAGAAATTGGCACGCTGGCGGGTGGTCGTTACAGAAGCCGATTGGCTGTCAAAGCATCGATCACTAGTCTAGTTGAACTTCTAAGGCGGACTCCTTTTATAAAGAATATTCGTTTTAAAACATCATGCCGACAATATCAGTGCTAGTGATACAAAACCTGGCGCTTGACCGCTCCTTGCCTACTAATCTCGTTTTCACGCCCTGCCTTCTTCCTCATGCTGTTTTTGTCCTCAGGCGTCTAGCAATGCATTGTCAGCCTTTTCTGTGCAAGCTTTTCAACCCGGTCTCTCCGCAATCCACTTTTTAGTAGCTGCAGATGCGATGGAGAGCCACACATTCTGTGTAACGCCTATTTGGCAAGAAGACGACTTTTCCGCGTGCTTTCGAGAAAAGTAGGTTATTGACGACCTACTCTCGCTTTGAATCAGATTGTTCCTAGGCTAACATGTAAAGTTTCATCAACTTGCTCCTTCCTACCTTCGTAACCTTGGCCTCCGCTACTTGTCTGCTGATCAACATTCGTGTGAATGCGCACCGGACTAACTGCGGCAATGCCCAGCATCGACTACAGCTTGAGATTGCCAACATCTCATCGGACGTAGCTGGCGCAAATATCGAGGCATATTCGTGCTGTAGATGCACTGAACAGCATCCCATTTCGGTTGGGAAACCTGCAGTCCTCTTGAGTGGCGCGATCCTCGGCGAGCTGCTTGTACTCGGTGGGCTGCTTAGCGTCAATATCAGCTCGTTTCTACAGGCACTCTCTGGCGGAACTAGCCTCCTACAACCAGCAGCGGCTGTTGTATCATGGTTCTACGCGGTTATGATCCTCATACTACCTCTGCTTGGACGAAAGGCGAGGTGGCAGCAATACCGATCCCGGGCGCATTCCGGCGCCATCTACCTCACTCAGTGGCTCTCAACGGCAATAAGTTTTCGCTCTGTGCTGCTAGACCATGGGCCGAGCCTGGCTTCATATACACTTCTGCTTGACCTAGGTCTCAAGACGATTCTGGTTGGCATCATGCTCTTCATTACGAATCAACACGGGGCGTTACCGACATCGCTCGAACAGCGAGCCTCAGCCTTTTCGCGTCTCACTTTCTTCTGGATGGATCCGATTTTGCTAAAAGGGTACACTCGGGGCATCAACATCGACATGATGCGGCACTTTGACCAAGCGGACAAGGCCCAAAGCATTCTGACGTCCTATCGACTGCTCAGGAAGGATGCCGCTTTGATGTGGAAAATGGCATCTCTTTTCAAGAATTTGTTGATCTTGCAGGGCACATGGGCATTTGTTGCGGGTGTCCTCACCATCGCCCCTGCTCTGCTTCTGAACCTGATCCTCAGCTCGCTGGAACAACCCGGACGCTACCCGCAACATCTAATATGGCTTCTTGTCATACTGTTCCCATTGGTCGATCTTATCAAGTCGGTTGCAGACGGGCAGGCCCTCTGGCAGGGTCACAAGCTGTGCCTCCGGATACGCGCTTTGCTCATTGGTGAAGTATTCCGTTTGACTCTGTACCGAAAGCCAAATCACGAAACGACGCATACGATCCCGAATGCGGAAACTACCGATACAATGCTGGGAAGGCTGAAAACATGGGTTCGCTCGAAGCTAGCGACGGAAGAGGGTGCCATCGCCTTGCCGATCAATGCACCTACCGCCGGCCTACCCAGCTCAGAAGATGAAGGAATCGACTCGGAAACTGGTGAAAAAGATACCGGAAATATCATCAACTTGATGTCAATCGACAGCTACAAAGTCGGTGATGCCATGTCGAATTTGCACCTCCTCGCGATCCAAGCGCCTGTGCAGATCATCATCACTATCGCGATGTTGTACCGCATCCTGGGCTGGAGCGCCTTTTCAGGTCTCGCCATGATGCTCTTCACAATTCCGTTCAACATCACGCTTAGTAAAGGCCTAGTACGCAATCAAGAGAAGATGATGGCGTCCACTGATCAACGTATTCACACATCCAATGATCTTTTCCGGAACATCCGCACTGTCAAATTCTTCGCCTGGGAAACCCATTTCACCACACTGATCAACAAGGCGCGAAGTATGGAACTGACTGGTTTGCGGAATCGCTTCGTCTTGTGGGCTGCATTCAACACCGGCTGGTACGCTATTCCTGCCATGATGACACTGATATCTCTCTTCTGCTACACAACAGTAGAGGGGAAACCATTACGCCCTTCCTTGGCTTTTGCCTCCGTATCCATGTTTACACTCCTTTGCGCCCCTCTGGGCAACGTAGGACATGTTTTGGCCCAAGTTACTGAGGCGGGTGTGTCGCTGAGGCGTATCGAGGAGTTTATTGGGGATGACTATGATATCTTGCAGCCTGTCAGCACTACCATGGAAGACAACTCTGACGATGCTGTGATGGGCTTGCATAGTGCTCATTTCAGCTGGGGCAAGCGTAGTGAATCTGTATGGGATGCCTCAACAGCTTTCGAGCTACACGATCTTGACTTTTGCTTCCACAAAGCAAAGCTCAATGTTATCGTGGGCCCGACAGGTGCAGGAAAAAGCTCCTTACTACTGGCTTTGCTGGGGGAGATGCGGTTAGTGAAGGGCAACTTATCATTTCCTGATAGCCGAAGCCGCGCCTACGTTGCACAGACGCCCTGGATCTTCCACGGAACCATACGTGAAAACATTTTGTTTTCGACTCCTTACGATGCAAAGCGATACCACCATGTCGTCGAGATCTGCGCTCTTGAGCGCGACCTGCATTGCATGAGCGCTGGTGACGCCACGGTCACAGGCGAAAACGGCATTACACTTTCCGGTGGACAGAAGCAGCGTATATCCCTTGCTCGGGCAATCTACTCGCACTCGCGTACCGTGCTCCTGGACGACTGCCTCAGCGCGCTGGACCCACACACCGCTCAATTCATCTTTGAAAACTGCATCAGAGAACTCCCCCGCCAGGGTCGTACGTGTGTTCTCGTCACACATAACACGGCACTGTGTCTTCCGGTAGCTGACTTTGTGGTCGCTATGGACAAAGGTCGTGTTATCGCTCACGGGCCACCCCGTCAAGTCTTGAATGCGGATGTGTTCCCTCCGAGTGTCCACGAAGCATTAGATTTTGAGATGGCGAAGTTGGAACAGGCGCCCGGTTTACTCGAGGCACCGCTGGAGGTCTGGCAGACCCAACTGACCCCACCCAACGGAAGCCAGGATATCGCCGTACAGCCTGTCGACCAGATGCTTACACCCCAAGATATTGTAGATGCCGAGGATCCAGGCGTCGTAGAGTGGTCGGCTAGTAAGCTGTATTTGGTTGCCATGGGAGCTTGGCCATTCTGGATGATCCTGATCCTTTTGTTCGCGGCACAGCAAATGGCTGGTGTGGCGTCTACCCTGTGGATCGGAAGATGGTCCAACGAGTCCATTTTGGGCGGCACCATAAGTGATGCGGGCACACTACCATCCCTTCGCGCTCACTCGATGCTTCATCTCACTTCCCAAAGCCGCTTTGGCCTTTCTTTGCCAAACACTCAACACAACCTGATGGTAGCGAGCCACATGCTGCCGACAGATCCCTCCAGTTCAACGACCAGCCCTTTGTACCACATTTTGGTCCTCGCCACAATCAGTCTCTCGGGTATCGTTTTCGTGATGATGCGAGAGGCTTGGGCGGCCTTTGGTTCGCTGACGGCGTCACGAAAACTGCACACAAGGTTGCTTGGCGTCGCCACCAACACAACATTCCGCTTCTTCGATTCAACCCCCCTTGGACAACTCATGAATCGCTTCAGCAAGGATATGGAGATTATTGACCAGCAAATGACGCCTGCCATCATCTACATTGTCAGCCTTATTCTCGAAACGGTTGTTTCCATTGTTGTCATCGCATGGTCCACGCCGCAGCTCCTGATTGCGGGTTTCTTCATCGTTTTCATCTATCTGGGCATAGCTGTATTTTACTTGCGCTCGTCACGAGAGCTCAAGGAGCACGAGGCTAAAGGCCGGAGTCCACTGTTCCAGCAATTCGGTGAGGTACTCACGGGACTCGTCACGATCCGCGCCTACAACAACGAGCAGTTATTCCTAGAGAGTAACGCAGAACGCATAGACACGCAATCACGGCCCTATTTCCACCTCTGGGCTGCCAACAGATGGCTAGCTCTCCGCACTGAGTTCCTCGGAAACCTCTTGTTTGTCCTGACCAGTGTCTTCGTCCTGCTGAACGACAATATCAACCCGGGCCTGGCGGCTGTCTCACTAACATATTCCATGAGCTTCTCTAACAACCTCATCTGGCTCGTACGCATGTACGCTGTTTTCGAGCAGAACATGAACTCCGTCCACCGTATCAGTGACACGGTGAGCGCGGAGCAAGAGGCCGACCCTGACACGGCGCGCTGCCACCCCAATGCTTCCTGGCCCTCGCACGGCGTGGTTGAGTTTAGGCATTTCTCAGCGCGCTACCGACCAGATCTAGATCTGTGTCTTCGAAATGTCAGCTTTCGCGCTAACCACGGGGAGCGGGTTGGAATCGTAGGTCGTACGGGAGCGGGCAAGAGCACTCTGGGCCTAGCCCTCTTCCGGGCCTTGGAAGCCGAGGAGGGTGCAATCCTCATAGACGACGTGGATATCAGTCAAGTCACGCTGAATCGCCTCCGCCAATCTGTTGCTATAGTACCCCAAGACCCCAGCCTGTTCGCTGGCACCATCCGGTCCAACGTTGATCCTCTGTTCGAGCACTCGGATGCAGAAGTCGACGCAGTGCTTCACCATGTGCAGCTATCAGACACGGCCGAAGGCGCATTACACGCAGGAACTTGCATCGATGACGCCGGGGCCAACTTTTCGCAGGGACAACGTCAACTGCTGTGTCTGGCACGCGCTCTCCTCCGGCGCAGCCGCATCCTCATCGTCGACGAGGCCACGGCTTCCATCGACCACGCCAGCGACACCCAGGTGCAAGCTGTTTTGGGCGGCCTCGACGCTACCATCGTGACAGTGGCTCACCGCCTTGCTACCGTTGCAGACCATGATCGCATTGTCGTCCTGGATCACGGTGCTATCATCGAACAGGGTGCTCCTTGGACACTGCTTCGTAACCCGAATAGCGCCTTTAGCGCCATGTGCGAGACGAGTGGTGAGTTTGAACGTCTCATGCATATATCGGAATGTGCTCGACGCGCTAGGAATATTGTTGATTTCTTGGAGTAATGGTGTGTAGACTCTTTTTTTTGGAGCTGCTTACGTTGTATATTATCGTTGTATGAGTACATTCACTTTACGGCTTAGCAACTTCATATATAGACATCTAATTCACTAGACTTTTCAATCTTTCATCTTCTGCGAGAAACGAATGTACTAAAACAGTTGTAAAGACAACTGGTAGCTATGAGAGTACACAACTAAGTTCTGCTACTCTTTTCTTGGAATAGTATTAGAGGGATTACGAGACAGGAAACTAGATGTGATAACCTAATCGCTTTGTTGAGATATTTTCTCAAAGCTGTAGGACCGGCACTTTTCGGCTAGTCACGCGTCACTTGAAACACAGTTCCAAATCCAGAATAGTAATAAAGTATAGTAGATTCTAGCCCTCTTTTAACACGTTTAGTAAAGCTAAACACATGATTAAAGTAGAACAAACAACGTGAAAACATGACGA
This sequence comes from Alternaria sp. 'sect. Undifilum', assembly GCA_024321975.1. Lineage (NCBI taxonomy): Eukaryota > Fungi > Ascomycota > Dothideomycetes > Pleosporales > Pleosporaceae > Alternaria > Alternaria sp. 'sect. Undifilum'. Next base: position 2,068,815 of record JAJJZI010000006.1, read on the forward strand.
CCAGGCAGTGCTAAAGACTTCAAAGAAGGCTAGACACCGTAGAACAGACCAAAAACAACAACACACAAGTCAGTAATGGTACAATCTTAGACCACCAGCCTTTCATCAACCATCGTCATGAGCAGCAAACACAAAAAAAATACCCTCAGATCAAATCCAATCCTCACAACCCACCGCTCACTCGCTTCCCCTTTCCCTTCCCTTCCCTTCCCCATCCTCCTCACCCACATCACCCCCATCACACCCACCTTCCTCCACCCATTCATCCCCCTCCACACCTCTCTTCCTCTTCCTCCCTCCCTTCTCATGCACAGCCTTCCAATGCTCATCCCTCTTATCCCTCCTCCCCCTGAACCCCCTCCCCTTCCTGCCACCCCCGGGGTTCCTCGACCGTGGGCAACCCGCCTCTGAGCAAAAATACTCGACACACCACTTCGCATGCGTGTTATCGTGGTGGCGCTTGAAGTCGGCGTGGCGGTTGAAAGTGAGGCCTCCGTCATCGTCGACGCAGGTTTTGTTTAGGCATTTGAATTTGCCGGATAGGGTTACTTGGCCGATTATGGGGTCTGTATGGGGGGATGGTGGGGTGGAGGTGTGGCGTCGGCGGCGGATCGGGTGGGGTGAGATAGGTGGTGGTGGGGAGTGGATTGGAGAGCGGGAGGTTTGTTGGGGAAAGGCGGCGGTGAGAATGTGCTGAGATGGGGATGTGTGGCTGGGCGGGGATGAGTATACGAAGATTTCTTTTTTTGGATGTTTCGAGTCGGACTTACGGTGGGTTTTGATAGGGCGTTTGTTCACCAAATGATGTTTTTGAAGCATGGGAGATGGATGTAAACGTTGACAAAAGGTTGGAGCTCCTGGGAGGTAGGCGTTAGAAGCGATTCTGGAATATCGTTGACCAAAAGACCAAGTTTTCGCTTCTTTCTTGCCGGTTGAATAAATAAATGGAAGCCAGGTTCGTTGGGTGGAGCACTGGCCCACCTTGGACGGTGGCCATGAGGCGAGAAGCAGGTTATTTGGCTACTTGGGGCTTGCATTAACGTCATTAGAAGACAGAGGAAGTGTTTTGTTGAGACTGTCGCGGTTTTTTGATAGAGCATTGAGAGATGAGAGATCGGAGCTGTGCTGCTCGCTAAAAACTTTGTAACCTGGTGGATGAACAGCCATAGGACTTGCCTGCTGAGGATTCAGCGAGAGATTGCTGGCCATAAGGGCTTCCGATGGGTTTATGCGCTCGCTTGAAATCTTTGGGTCGACTCATTCGGCTATTGAATCCACATGTAGCCTTGGGGCGACAAAGGGATGGTGAAGACATTTGATAAAAGCTAAACGGACTTTACCTTTAGTGACATCCAGTCGACCGATCGTTATGCGGGCCATGGCGACACATTCCAGTCCATCCTGGTGGGGTCATCGGAGCAAATGGAATTGGCCAGTTCCGGTAAAAGCGATAGGTAGGCCATCCAGCATCTGGCGGCATCTGCTGCATTAGGCCCGACGGTGATAGTCTTTTCGATCCGGTATTTATGGCGTCTCAAGGGTGGGTGATAAATCTAAAAAGCTCGATTGGTACCATGGCCACTTGCAAAACTGGATTCGATGACCAAAGCCGCGAGAATGGCCATTCTCTAGGGATAAGCAATTTCGTCGTGTGTTGAACGAACACTCTTGCGGCTGTACACTGTGAAACGGTTCGTAGATAGATGAATAGTCTTCCAGAGTGGTGTATCCTACAGTCCATGGGCGGCCTCTCTAGCTTATACACAGTCCATGTAGTCGTCTACCTGAAAGAGCGAGTCCACGGCATTGTTGAATGCGAAACCTAGTAGCTACTCGCCAAGAGAATCGAGGGTTAAAGTCCATTTGCGTAGCTAAGCGCATCCACGTAACGGTGATGACATGCAGATTCCAGGGAAGAAACGGGTCCATTGGTAAGGATGCATTCCCGGGAGATCCTGTGGCTCGTTGATCGCACGTTGAATATTCTGAAGAGGACTTACTCGTTTCCATACGCAACCTGACCAAATGTCCTATTTTCCTCTTCAAACCCAAACACGTCTTCGGCAATGGCATCGTTGGCCCCGAAGTTGAATGGACTCATTGTGTTTGTTGGAAACTGCTCGTATCCCATGTTTGGCGAAAGATCGGATGACCGCCGAGTGTGGAAGTGGCCCACCTGTGAATGGGACTGAAGCGGGTACGATTGAGGCGCATTGCGTTGGTTCGCTGATGTGCTCGAAATGGTGCGAGACATGTCCGACCCGGTCGAGACGAAATTACTACCGAATGAACCGCGAGGCCCTTGCTGCAGGCTGTAAAGGTGTGGACGCTGACCGGACGACGTGGATGAGCGTTGAGAGATGGACCGTGACATGGCGTCGTTCACCGGATGTTGTGAGTAGGCATTGGGGCTGTGCAGGTTCTGGTGTATGTTGGCGTAAGGCTGAGGCTCAGCCTGATGCTGCGAGACCGAATGCCGTGGTGTGCCCAGCGAAGAGCAAGTGAACAATGAGTCATGCCGCTGATCTGTCGACGATGAAAGCAGCTGCTGGTTGATATGACATTGTAGAGCCTGTTCGATAGTGTTCTGGTCGTCAAGGTCGATGTCAACTCCTTGGCCATTCTCCATGTCACACGTGTTGCCGCCTCCCCCAAAGTTTGTGTTGTTAGTCATGGGTAGTTGACCTGCGATGATGCTGAGTTGATGAATCGGCACTAGGTAGAAGCTAGTGTAAGGTAATTGTAGGAGGGACAGCAATAGTACTGGGCTCAAATGGAGCGAGCAGAAGAAACTGAAATTTCGGCGAAACAAGCGGACATTATAGTGAAGCTTCCTAGGGCGAGCGCCCTCTCTATTTATTTATTTTCCTTTTTGAAGGACCTCTGCAGCCGGCTTGCATGAGATTAGCCTTGAGGTGGCAGTTCGCGCAGAGGCATACCAGAGTTAGAAGGCAAAGCAGGCAACGGGGCTTACGCATGTGTTGTCTCTGGTCCGCCTCACCTTTAATCAACGTCCTTCAAAAGCTGGCCATCACTTTCCAATCTAATTTTCCCATCCTTTATTAAAAGCATAATCGATCGCTCAGATTCTTTTGCTCGACTTGAACTATATCGGTGGCGGCGTTCTACGCCTTCACGCTCCACACTTTGATACTTGCATCACCTCCCGCCGAAATGACCTTCAAAGCCTTCTCCCATGCAATACCATTAACCCCGTCTTTGTGCGCGTTGAGAGCCTTGATGCGTTTGCCGGGGTCCTCGGTGCTCCAGACCATGACATTGGTGTCTAAACTGCCACTTGCGGCATACTCCTCACTCTCGTCCCAAGCCAGGCAGGTGATGCGTGCGGTATGAGCACTCCACCTGTCAGTGATGATGTTCCAGTCTCCACCTGCCTCGTATGCGTAAATCTTGCCGTTTCCAGCGCCCACTGCCAGCTTCTTACCTGAAGGGGAGAAGGCAAGTGCGGAAATGGGTGCAGTTGCGCGGCGGAGCACTGTTTCGGTGTCCTTAAGCTCGGTTCCAGAAATTGTGTAGATGTGTACAAGCTTGTCGTCTCCGCCAACAGCGACGGTAGAGCCATGCGCCGCGATTGAAGTAGGTGAGAACTTGAGTGATAGTGAGCTGACCTGGACGCCCTTGGAATACACCACTATGGCGTCGGATGAAGGGATCAGCACGGTGCTTGATGTTGCAGCAACGCCCTTTGGTTGGAACTTGAGATCGTGAGCCTCCCCAGTGAAGATCTTGTCTGGGACTGACATGGAGCGCAACGTGTCGTCCCATCCAACACTGTACAGCTCTGCCTCACTTTTACTGTCAGAAGTCGTGATGCCGGCGACGTAGCTGGAATGTGCTGCGCCTTCGATCTTGTCAGCCAATCCGGTGGTAGTGTCCCATGCTACGACACGACCTTCGTAGCTCCCAGTGGTGAAAGTGGATCCGGCAATAGCTGCTGCTGTAATGTTCTTCTGATGGCCGCGAATGACACGCGTTGGCTTCGGGTTGCCGTCGACGAGGTAGTTCAGATTTCCGTCGAGGTCTACACTAACAATCAGGCCGTCGCTGCGGCCGGTGGGCCATAGCACACCGACTTGCTGGTCGGGTATACTAACGACGCCTTCTTCGCCCAGTCTCCAGGTCTGAATGGCCTTGCCCGCTTCAGGGTCCCATATCCGGACCGTCTGATCCGCACTGGCTGTAACAAACTTGTTCGAGTCCTTGGACCATGAGACGCCAAAGATGCTGCCGGTATGTACTCCTTGGCCAATCTGGCCCTTTGCCTCGCCAGTCTTGCCGTCGTACAGCCATATACGCTTGTCGGCGCCAACACTAACGAAGACGGAACCGTCGGGGGAGAAGGCGGTGCCGAAGACGAAGCGGTTGTGCTGTCCTCTTAGACTGGTGTTGAACTTGAAAGGGGCGCCATGGTAGAAGACGAGGCTGGTGTCGTCGGAGCCCGTGGCGGCACGGAGAGGCCGTTGCGGGCGGATAGAGACGCAGTTAATTTGCGAAGAGTGTCCGGAGATTTCCCCCACGCTATTGCCGCTGTCTGCGGTGATGCAGTGTCCAAAGCGCTCTTTACCGTCGCCGACGGCTATGATGCGCTGCGAGTCGCCGTCCCATGCCAAGTCGTTGATGCGGCCAGCGATGATGGGATAGTCGCCTGCAGGGTCATCAGCTTCAGCTTCCCCCTTCCATGCGCCGCTTTCGCCCACCCACCTTTTGTAGCGCCTTCGCCTGCGCAGTCCCACACCTTGACGGTACCCGAGATATCTCCACTAGCCACGTAGAAGCCCGAGGGCGAGAAGCGGGCGACAGTCGTCTGCGTCGTGTGTTGTGTGTATTGTTTACTAACAGCCGGATCGTCGATTGAGCGAAGGAAGACGGATTTGCCCGACTACAAGTCTGTCGTTAGCTCGGCGGCGGCTTCAATTCACTCCGAGACTCACGGCATAGGCGATGCGTTCGCCCTTGGGGTCCGAGGAGAGGGGTGTTGCCTGTCCGCGCGTTGTGGAGGGGGACGCTGCCCAGATGGCCTCTGTTCACGCTCAGTTGCTGCCATGGGGAGGCTACCCTGGAGCTCATACCTGATACTAGAGTCATGGTGCGCGTAACCCAGAAGCTGAGCAGGTAAGAAAGGACATGGGCTACGTGCAAGGGAGATGATGTCTGCGCAGTAGCTTGGGCGGTGGCCTCTGCTTCGTCACCGCCTCGTTTCAGCGACAAGCCACGACCGAGTGGCGGGGCAAGTGGGGGTGGCTCATTCCACGACAGCTGAGCTACTGTCCATCCTTCACCACGCACACAGACAGCACCGTACTCCCGCACCGCCAATGCGCGACTCTCTGAGCTCCCAGCTGGTTCGCGTGCGTCCAACCAATGGAGCCTGTTGTCATCAGAGCTAGGTCCAGGAAGGATACACCCAGAGCTGCGTCACTAGCCAGGTTCCTGGGTCAACCGCACCCCCAGAACCATGTGCATCCATCCGCACTTCACCGCTGTGTGCGAACGGACGTCTGGTGGTGAAAACAGCAAGGCTGGCAGACTAACAAAACAACCTTGGAATACCCCAGGTCGACCTTGGCATACGTCATTCTCGTTCCGGTACAGTTCCCGTTGAATCGGTTTTAAGAGTGGATGGATCGACTTACTCCAGGCTAACATTGTCTGGCCCGTCTCCATCCTATCCGTGCCTTTCGTTAAATCACAGCCGCGGACGCCACGCATCACCATCCATCAACATGTGTATCATGAAGACGTACGAAACACGCGGTCGCGGCGTCGTCGACCCCCCACCGCGACGGGGAAACTTTACGTCCCATCCACCAGCCGGCGTGATGCGGTTACCGCGCGAATGGCGCCGGACATCTGTCGAGAGCTTCAGCGATAACGGCCGCTACGTCGAGTACAGGTTTGTTGGTTCGCCCGACGAAACGCTTCATTTATCTTACCTATACTCGTACCATTTAGGCGATCTCGGTCCCGACCCCGTGCAATCGAGTTCCACGAAGAGCCTCGCCGCAGTACCACGCGTGCGAGAAGTGTATCCCGGCGACGCGTTAGCGATGTTGAGATTAGGCCTGGAAGGACGAGTTATGTGGATCCACGAGCAAGTTATGTAGACGAGAGGGTTACGAGGCGGAGTGTCAGCCGAGTCAGGCATTGAGGGAATCTGGTGATTGAAAAACCCGATCAAGGAATGAGGTATGCGTTATCATCTGGTTGAGCAAGTTTGTTTACTGACGCCTCTAGTGTTGGGATAATACGTGTACATATGGGATATACTGGAGCTCTGTAATTACGAATATTTTGCCTTAATAATCGCGAACGCAATGGGCCCGTCTTACTTTCCATCGATCATGCGAGTCCTAGTTTTGTGGAGGCGGAGGGAGTTAAGGGGATTAGAGAAGCCGTGAAGTATTGCCGCTGCAGGTATGAAGAGACAGAAAAAGACGTGACTTTGGATTCGCTGTAAAAAAAAATCGAAAAAGACACAAGGGGGATGCTAATGATAAAAGGTAGAAACCAATGACATCTTGCCCGCCCAAGAAACGCCACGAGACGGAACATATCCTCAAAGGCCATACTGTCCCAAACCAAATGTTTTTCTACTCGAATGTGGACCATGGGTCTGGCGTCAAGGGCCATTGGTCGCATGCAAAGATGAGTTTTGCAAAGGAATAGCCATTCATGCAGGTGGTGGACTGCTTCCGTGAGTATGTGAAAAAGAGGGCAGGGGGTGTAGGTGACTTCTCAAGCAGTGTCAACCTCTCCTTTGGCGAGAGTACATCCCAGTAGTCTGTACCAGGTTCCTCCAATGGCAATGTCAGGCAGTCAATCTCGCTCCGTGTAGCGACTCGACACACATTCTCCCTTTGGTATTTCTCTGGCTGGGGGGATGTTGTAGTCGCGATATCCGTGCCAGCAGCTGGGCAGCTACCGCGTGGCCCTAGGTAGTCGATTACCACGTCGATAGTGGCTAGAGCTGCTGAAATCGCCCAAACGCAGAAGCTGATGGCGAAGTAGATGATGAAGAACAACAATGCGAGGAGGCAGCCCATAGGTAGCCCGTAAGGAGGCTGTCTAGTATCTCGTTGTATGGTGGAGCAGGTGACTGAGGTGCGTATTCTCCAAGTCCGTGGCCTTGTGGTCGGGGAACAACGGCTTGGTAGGGGAATAGAGGTGGCATGGTCGATTGATGTGGCGGTAGAATAGGTTGTAATGATTTTCTGGTCGTAAGCCGAAGACCATGGGTCGTTTGTATTGATATGAGTGCTCAGCAATAATGGCTGCACCACGGTGGATGAAGTTTGCAATTGTTTCGAGGCAAGCATGAGATGGTTTTGAAGCTTCTCCCATGTTTGTCTCGGTGGGGAAGTGTCGCCTAACAAGGTCCAACGGGGGTGATGTAGGTATGCGTCAACTCGGTAGATGGGAAGTGCAACTGTGCCCATCCTCTTCCTCTTCCTCTTCCTCATTCCTTCTTAACCTCTTAATCTTCGAAGCCCATGGTGGCTCCCCATCCTCATCAGACCCAGCCCACTGAAAGAAGCTGCAGCTCTCCTGATCTGGCACATGACCCGCATGACACATGCACATGTACCTCCCCCTCGACTCCTTCCTTGTCGCGCATCTCAGCGTGCACGACAAGGGGTGAAGTGTGCGGCAGGTGAATGCCAATCTAGCTTTTCATGAATGAGTGATTGGAATTCGCGTATTCTCCGCTGCATCTCGTGATTGGCGGCATCTTCGGGCTGCGGATACGCGTTAAGCATTTCTGGTGGTGAAAGACACCGAGGTCCGTTCAACAACCCCGTCAGCGGCAAGCAATGCTTCAAGCAGGGCACCCTTATCGATTTCCCGATATCCATCTCCACCGACCAGAGCTTGAGCAGTCGTCCAGCCCACTTCCTCTTCTCTTGCGCGCCACAAACGCGTCCATGTTGAATGCGGGCGATCATAATTGACGCGCTGTCACGGGACAAGCTCCAGCCCCGCCAACGACAAAGCGCCTCGGTCTATCCCACACGCATCGTCATCTGCAACCATGCTGCAGCAGCACAACACCAGCATCCCATCCCAGGGCGACATGACGCGCCATCTCATACATCTTCTCCACGCGCCATAGCCCCACATCACTCTCCTGGCCCAGTCCGGCATCATGCTCGAGTTCCGAACCCAAGGCTTCAACGGCTACTCGGTCAAATACAGCCCCTTCTTCGATTCCCGCATCGCCGTTGCAACCTCTGCCAATTTCGGGCTCGTCGGAAACGGACGGCTGTACATACTAGGTCTTACAGCTAATGGCATAGTAGCCGAGAAATGGTACGTTCAAACCCCCTCCCCGACCATGCAGACGGGGAGCGAGACACACCCTTTCACATGCTAACACCCTCAACCCCAGGTTCGACACCCAAGACTCCCTCTTCGACAGCACGTGGTCTGAATCACACGAAAACCAGCTCCTCACAGCCTGTGGCGACGGCTCAGTAAAACTCTTCGACATCAACGTGCCCACGTACCCCATCGCCTCGTGGAGCGAACACGCCCGCGAAGTCTTCGCCGTACACTGGAACCTCGTCGCAAAAGACACCTTCCTATCCTCATCATGGGACGGCACAATCAAGATCTGGAACCCAAATTCCGACGCCAGCATAACAACACTCCCAACACATTCCTGCACCTACTCTGCGAGTTTCAGCCCACACAGTCAGTATTGTCGCCTTGGAACTAAGAACTGCTTATGAGACGTATGCTTACCATTGTACACTTACGTATAGGTCCCAGTGTGTTGAGCAGCGTAAGCTCAGATTCTCATCTCCGCGTCTTCGATTTGCGCACCCCAGCGAGCGCGAGTAACCACCTCACAATGAGCCTGCCCATCCATCAACCTCCCAAAGCGCGCATGGGTGCTGCATCAGCCGTTGGTATCGCGCCTGCAGAGGCCCTAACACACGATTGGAATAAATACCAGGATACTGTTGTTGCGACAGCAGGTGTGGACCGCGTGATACGCACATTTGATATCCGCATGCCCTCCCAAGGCCCTGTTGCTGTGTTGCCGGGGCATGAGTACGCAGTACGGAAATTATCCTGGAGTCCGCACTTGTCGGATATTCTACTTTCAGCGAGCTACGACATGACGTGTCGGGTTTGGACGGATGGCAGTGCCATGGGCGTGGGCAGCGTGAAGCAGGAGAATATGCTAGAAGATCCCATGTTCTACGGCGGAGGCAGAGAGATGGGCAGAATGGGCCGACACACCGAGTTCGTCACAGGCGTCGATTGGTGTCTGTTTGGCGCCGAAGGCTGGTGTGCTAGTACCGGGTGGGATGAAAGGGTGTTGGTATGGGATTGTCGAGCCATCATGCAATGAAATGACAATGTCACACGCCGAACTAAATAGACCGACATTAACGCGACACGACCTCTCTTAATTTTTTTACTACAGAAGAAAACAACAATGCTCAGCTTGGCAGACCGCGACACATTCATGCCGAAACCCAACAACAAGGGGGAAAAACAGGGTATCATCCCATAACTACACATCCAAGACACCATAATGCAAACCCACAAGCGCCTTGAAATGCTCTCGCAGCTCAAAAAAAAACCGCCTCCATGCACCGCACCTTTCCTCTATCATTATGTTCTCGAGACCACCCCCTTCCCTATAAGTCTCCAAGGTTCAAAATATCATCCAGCGCATCATCCATCTCTTGCATATCCTGCACACTGCCCCCTTGCCAATGCATACCGACCTCCTCATCCATCTGCATAGCGTCTCCAAGATCCACAGTCCACGTCTCACCATTGATGTCGTGCTTCGTCGCATGCGCAGTCGTGCCATTAACGCCATTCGTAAGAAGAAGGCCGTTCGCTAGCGGTTTAGCAGTAGTAGAAGCATGTATTTCCTCGATACCATTCGTATCCAGGAAGCGCGAGTTCATAATGGACCCTGCAATCAAGGGGGTTTGACCGAGGTAGGAATCGCCGAGTTCGAGGGCTAGTCTGAGATCTTCCATGCAGAGGAGTTTTCTCTTTCGGCGCTCTTCTGCTTCGACGGGGAGCTCGCCAGCGGTTCCCCGTGCGAGTTCGCCGCGTTCGACTAGTCTTTCTTCTCGGGCGAGCTTCTTCTTGAAGTCGCCTGTTCGGACGTAGCCCGGGCCGTTGCTGCTTACTTTGCCTAGTAGGTTTGCGAGTGCTTCTTTGATGTAGGTTTCCGTGGCGATGTTGAGATAGTCCGGGCAATCAGATGTGTGGCCTTGGGGTAGGCCGAACTCGTAGCATATGGGTAGGAGACGGTAGGATATTGTCGTGGCGGTGGGGAATTCGTGTGTCTCGGCGTAGAGGGCGGAGGTGTAGCGTTTGCGGATTTCGAGTTCCCAGTCTAGTTGCACGTGCTGTTAGTATCTCGAGAACCCTTGCTACGAAGTGCATAATGCATGTGTCAGATGTTGTATACGTACTGGTCTTGCCAAATCCGCCGCCCTGGTTACTGCTCGGCCCAACATCCAACTGCTTCGCCCGTCGCGCATCGACGTACTCCTGCACTGGCCCTGCAGCACCCGCGCCCAAGCCCTCCAACCCCGTACTCAGCGGGCTCTCGCCAGCCGGTATACCCTTTAGCCTCTTTCTTTCCCTCCGGCTCAATTGCATAACCTCGTGCTTTAGTCTTTTCTCGCTCTCATCCCCTGTCCCCTTGACCGTCCCGCTAGTCGGCTTGTCACTACTCGACACCCAACTCGCGATGCCCGCTTCCGGCGGATCGCGCCATATATTTGCGTATATGGCTGTGAAGAGCGCATTGTGCGCGTGTTCGAGGGCCGGTGTGGTGAGGATCTTGGCTAGCTTGTGGGACAGCTCTTCTTGGTTGAGGTTGCCAAGGAGGAAGAAGGAGAGGGTTTTCTTGTACGTGGTCCAGTCCGCATCGCTGATAGAGCCCTTGACGGCTGCGTACAGGGGCTCGACGTCTATGCGCGGGGCGCGTGGCGCGTTGGGCTTCTTGGTGACATCGGTCTGGATGGACGAGAGGTTGGGCAAGGTGCCCGAGGAGAGGGTCGGGGTCGTCGAGACATTCATATCGTTTGGCCGTATTGTGCCTGCCATGGTGGCGGTAGAAGCGCGCCGTCGTGGCGCTCAATGCGTGGAGACGTGCGCGTTACAGCAAGACAAGATGCGCGTGCCGACTGCGGAGAAGGCTGAGAGCGGCGGGAGAGCGGCGGGAGAGCGGCGGCGGGGCCTGCGCGACTTATGGAGGGCGTCAGTAGGGTCGCACGAGTATTTGGCAATGTCCCCCGATGACGGGTAGATACAGCAGGCGTTGTGCGGGGCCTGCGCTGATGGTCTGGCATTCAGTCGTGGAGAGCGTGAGGTCAGAGCTCGGGGGGGGGGTCTTGCGGAGTTGATGCTGGGGCAGCCGTAAAAAGCCCCATGAAACAAACGTCCAGCACACAGCACACATCACGTTGATGTTTAGGCCCCGAGGATCTTCAATTTCAATCTTATTTCGCTATGCGTTTGTACACCAAGATGAAAAGCACTCACACACGCTCCCGTCCCAATGCTAGTGCAGTCGCTTTTGTGCCATGTACTCGGTCCCATGCGGCATCAACTAGTTTTCACCAAACACATCTCCCAGCTCCACTTTCCCTACGCTCCAAATCTCCCGCTCGTCCTCCATCTCGTCGCTCGACAGGCCGAGACCTCCTGCTCCGCCCTCGGCTTCTTTCCTCTCTCTGGCCTGCCCAGCTAGCCTCATGGCAACCCTCTTGAAGTAGTCTCCCATGCTGCGTTGTTGACCGGGAGACAGGCTCCTGCCAGGTCCAGCCATGTACTTGTCAAACACGGCAGTTTCTTCATCCACCACCGAGAAGATGGCAAGGAAAGCCGCTTCAGCAGACAACTTGACTGGAATTACTGGATCGCGAACAGACGCAAATACCACCGGTATGAGGAGCGGGATATGCGGACGGATCAGCTCATTGTGCTCACGAGCAACTGTGCGGAGCACCACCAATGCCAATCGTCTTGTGTCGACAGGGTGGCCGGGCTCCACTATTGGCGCAAGAGCCTCGAATATGGGCTTGGTGTGATCGAAACTCTTGTTGCTCTTGTCCGACAGGAGGTATTTGCCAGCCGCGAGGATTGAGTTATCTGAGATGAACGGCTGTGCGTGTCCAACCCCCTGGCAGATGACCGAGACAGTCTCGTCTGCAAACGATTCTGTCAAAGCTTCTGGAGCGTCCAGCAGGATAGCGTTGAGCGCCAGTACAGACGCCTTGTTGTAATGAGTCGTAAGCACCCTAGCCTTGAGTAGACTGGATGCGATATCCTCGGGTAGGCAGCTGATAAGGGCGCCCAGGAGTCGAGCGTTCGTAATCGCCATTGCATCTGCACCAATGTTAGCAATCGTAGACAGGATCGGATTTGTTTCAAACCTACCGTTGGAGTCATCGCTCTCGTTGTCGATGAGACTCAGGATGGCATTTCTACTTGCTTCGCTCATGTTCTTGCCTGCTTTGCTCACCACCTCAAACAAGGCCTTCAGCATAGCGGTCCTGACATTTTCGTCGCTCGTCTTGGATCCCGTTACTAGCTCAGCGATGAGCGGGTCGACCCTCGGTGTAAGCTTGATCAATGTACCAAGAGCCTTGGCCGCTCGCGCTCGCAATACATCCGAGGACGTATCCGCAAGTGACTTGGCAAATGTGCGCTGGAGTTGGGGCAAGAAGGGTTTGAGGAAGGTCGGGATCTTCTCAAGCAGATTGTTAAGTGTGAGCAGGATAGCTGCCTTGACTTCGACCGAACGTTCTGTAACCACACGAATGAGAGGTCCCGTAATTTGAGTGACGAACGGCTGCAATGATTTTGCGCTGGTGCGATCAATAACGTCGGAGATGGCCAGAGCAGCTTGTGTTCGTTGATCAACCGAGCCGTTCATGAGACCCTGCAGGAAAATGGGCAAGATGGCGTTGATACCCTTGGGTAATGAGAATCCAGGGAGGTCTGCACCAGCAACACCGACTTGGTTGAGTGTCTGGCGAGTGGATATGACAAGTGACTCCATCTCTTCTTTCCGCAGACGCTTACTCGTGAGAGTGCTGAGAGCAGTCCATGCAGTCTTGACAACCTCCATATCGCTATCGCCAAAGGAAACAAGGAGCGCCCGAATGAGGTCAGGGTAGTATCTCGAAAAATCGACGTCTGCTTCCGCGAAGAACTTGGCCAGATGCATGTCGGCACGCGCACGTCTCCGCTCATCATCGTGTTTCGACAAGGCCAGCATCACGCTCATGGCAGTATTAAGACCATCGAACTCATCCACGGACAAAAGTACCTTGTCGAAAGATGTCTCGAGTTCCGACCTAAGTTCTTCGTCCTTGGAAGCGATAACGTTGTCCATGATGGTGTTGAGGATGGTAGGCAGTCTTCGGGTCATAGCGGAGCTTGCAACTTCAGCCAACGATGCAATAGCGCGGGCATTGAAGGCAGACATGGGCGAAGTGAGGAGTGTTGGTAGAAGATTTGGTAGAATGATGTTGGATCGCGCTTGGTCGGTGAGGAGGGTGAGAAGCGCTGAGAGCGCGTTTTGCGCATTGTCGTCCGAACGCAGAAGATTGAGGAGATAAGGCAGAACCTGGTCGACAGCCCTCTTGCCAAAGATCTGTTGTAGAGCGTCGAAGGCTTCTGCAGCTGCTTCCCGCACATCCACATTGGGATCCACCAGAGCAGTTCGAACAACCTGGATAAGAGTCTTTTCGTAGTCTTCGAGTTGTTCTGGCGAGGCCGCTGCGATGAGCTCGCGAAGGGCGATGCAGATTCCCTGCTTGGCATCTGTATCGGTAGTATGCAGCCCTTCTTCGAGGGTAGGCAACAGAGTAGCAAGTACACCATCTCCCGCTTTTCGAATGAGCTCTCCGAGCGCGTTTCCGGCAATGACCTTCTGCTCCATGTTTGAGCTTGCCAAACGGCGGATGAGAAGCTGGGTAAGCGTAGGAACAAGTTCGCGTAGGGTACGTGGACTGGCCACCAATGCCTTCCATACGTTGATGGATGCTGTCCGTACAAGACCAGATGTGTCGCACCTGCAAATGTACAGAGCAGACAAAACCTTGTTGCGCTTCTCTTCTCCGAGAACTTCGAGCAAAGATTGTCCAGCCTCTTTGGCGCCCTCTTCGACTTCTTCCTCTTCCACCTTGCCACTGATACCAGTCAGGTTGAACAGTAGGTCTCCCACAAGCTCCACAGAGCTGAGACGAATTCTGTAGCTATCATCTGCAAGACCTCTTTCGAGCTCAGGTAGCAGCAGGTCGATAGCCTTGGTAGCAAAGTTCTTGACCAAGAGTCGACCAGCGCGCAAAGCAGTTTCTCGGATTGATTCCACGTCGTCTGCAAGACCGCCGAGAATAGGAGGAATGATCTTGCTGAGGTAGTTGGCGAAGCTGTTTCCGAAACAGACTGGCAAGAAGATGAACAAGGACATGAAGCCCTCTCGGACAGAAGCCCTGTTGCTGGCCACGTTCTGCAGGATACTTGGCAGCGTCTCTTCCAGACGCCCAGTTCCGAGACCTGCGAGGACCTCTGAAAGAGCTTGGGCAGAACCAAGTCGGTCTCCGGCACCTGTATCCGACTTGAGTGTAGACATGAGACTTGGAATAAGATCTGGCAGAGCATCCTCTCCAAGCTTCTCCACGAGTGAACCTAACGCTTTGGACGCAGTGGCACGCGTAGCCGGTACTGGATCCACGATCGCGACCCGAAGTCCAGCGACCAAGATAGGTAAATGAGATGTAAGGTCCTTCCGTTCCGAAAGGTATGCCAAGCTGCCAATGATTTGTGAAGACTTTCGCTTGGTTCCAGATCGGTCGCCCAGGCCTCGCTCGAGGATGCGCACCACAAGGGCAAGAGAAGGCGCGTCAAGGAAATGTGCGAATTGGATCTTGATCAGAGCGTCAAGGGCGTCGTCTGTGTATTTTGTCGGGTCACTAAGAGCCTTCAAGATGATGTTGACAACACTCTTGATCTCCGGGTTACTGATGACTTCACCAAAGCGCTGCAAGCTTCGGTTTGCTGAAGCTCGTACTTCCTTGTGACTGTCTGTTAATACGACAGTGAGAGGCGGAATAATATCGGGCAAGCTCAGGGCCAGTTGGTTGGGATCTAGGTAGGCCATGGCTCCCAGAGAGTCGCAAGCACCCTTCTTACTACGCCACTGGTCCTCGTCGAGCCCTTCCAAGAGTATCGGTAGAACCTGCCTAACACCAAAGGAACTGAGCGTAGAGAAGCAGGTCTTGGCGGCATCCAGACAGGCTTCTCGAACATCTGTACTGGTATCACCGAACCCAGCGAGCAATTGTGGCACCAGTTGAATGACGTAAGGCTCAAATATGCGACCTAGAATCAGGGAGAAAAGCTCGTATGCCAGATACGCCCCCTGCCTCTGGTTGGGATCTTTCTTGTTCTCACTAGCTCCCTTGAGCGTGGGCAAGATACGATGTTCTTTTAGGAGACCCAGACCCTTGCCGCGCACGATACCCGCGAGTCCATACGCAGCACCGCGCCGCGACGCATACTTCTTCGACGTGAGTAGTTGATCCATCATTTGGTTGATGTAATTCGAAACCTCTTGTTCGGACGTGCGGACCAGAGGTGGAAGGCATTGAGCAACAGCGTATTGCACAGTCTCAGAAGGTGTACTAAGAGTCGCCAACAGTCTTTGTACGACCTTTGGAACTCGCTCGTCGCCGGCAGCCAAGTGACGACCCAACGCACCGTACAGAATGATGACTGCTTCGTTCACTTGATCGTACATCTCCGATTTTCGGTCAGGGGCTTCAAGAGCGTTCTCAAATAGCTCCATCAGAGGTTCGACCTTGGTTTGCGCTTTGAAGGTGATGACTGAGGTGGCTGCCTCGATCAACTCTTCTCTCACTGCAGGGCTTCGGTCTCCCAAGGGGCCTTCGTAAATCAGGAAGTTCAAGAAATCTACAAGGTCGTCGGGCTTGAAACCTGGGGTCATGTCCTTGAAGGTGAGCGCGATACCGTCTCTGCTTTCCCAAGGGTCGCGTAGATCGACCTTTCGCGGCATGCCATACTCGTCACGCTCCGGAACGCGCGGTTTTGCCTTTTCCGTGTAGGTCTCCCGAAGTCTCCGTAGGATATCGTCAAATGTGCCAGGGAACTTGGTAATGATATCCCCAATTGCTCGTGCAGTTGCCCTTCTGAGTGGTTTGTCGAGAGAGTCCAGGTAAGGCAGCATCTGTATGCCAGCATCTGCTTTGAGCTCTAGGTCGTTTTCGTCCCAGATTGTTCGAGCCAGCTCCACGTTCTCCGGCTCGTCGTCATGACACGCGATCCAGATCTCTTCACTGAAAGTCAAATCGTTCATGTCGAGTTCAGCATCAATGGCTTGCAAAATCGCAGTCCGGACGCCGGTCTCGGGTACAATGGTACCACGTAGCAGGGCGCCCAGCTCATCGTTGCTAATGTTCGGAGCTAGACCGCTAGCAAGATTGGTGACGCAGTCCTTGATGATCTTGTAATGCTGTTGGTACTTTTGCATGGACCATACCAGAATCTCCAGCAAGGCTTTGCGCGGGAGACGAGTGTCAGTGCCTGTTTCGGTTATTAGTAAAGAAGGTCGTGTTTGTGCTTTGTAAGCTTACAGGAATTGGTATGGAACGTCAACACTTCGATGGCTAGGACGAGCTGCTCGTCGGCTTCTTCAGCCACAGACTTGCCTATACCACCTTTTTCTAGTACAAGGAAGAGCAGAGGGAAGCAATACGCCAAAGATACTGCGTCAAGCGGCCTCTGCTCACTCAAGAAACGAAGACGGTACAGGACGCGCGTTACCAGATCTAGCATGATTAGTGTGGTCCGAATATATGAACCATCAATCAAAGTTGACTTACCACCCAGGTCTTCATCTTCGTACTCGCTAGCTAGCTGGATAGAACCAATTGTTCGCAATACTGCTACACCAACAAATGGTCGCATCATGCCCAGGCGGGTGGATATTCGCTCGGAACAGGCGATCAGAGCAGTTGCCGGAACGTCCCCCAGCAGGAGACCAGCGCCAGCACGAATGGCTTGGATCAAGAGATCCACAGCCGGTCCCATCCATTGCTCCGCCTCTGTGGGAGGTCCAGTAGCAAGACTGCGAATGATGCCCACGCCTCGCCTCATCCTGTGTTCTATGGCAGCCACGTCCTTCCTGATGGCAGATTCTTTTGCCAGCTGAGCGTTGACCTTGGCCTGATCATCCGCACTGAGCTTCTTGGCCTGGCCCGTCTTTTGTGCAAGCTGGGCCCGTAGCTCTTCCTCCCACTTTAACGTATCATAGTCTTTCGTGTTCTTGTCGATTACTACAGGTGCCTTCTTCGACAAAACGTCGACATACGCTGTACCCTCTGGGGTTCGGAAAATGGCTGCTTCGGTTGGTCCTACAGATTCCATTTGCTTTGGGTCGAGATCCTGACTGAACTGCTGGACGATGGCCGGTAAGGCAGCCTCTGGAGCCACGAAAGCCATGTCGGTATAAGCACTATAAGCCGCTGTGCTGATTGCAGGCAACCGCTCATTGTCCTTGTTCTGTGTCGTGCGTTAGCGATAGGCTATTCAGAAGAGTGAGAATCATGTATACCTCGGTTGCTTCATTGATAGTGTTCACAAAGTCTTGCAAGTTATCCCGGACGACCTGACCTGGGTCTACGCCCATGCGAAGGCACAGATGGATCCAAGAAACTCTTGGGATGATTTCTTTTCTTGCTAATACAACAAGGCCCATGGCTTGCTTTTGTAGGCTGGTGGCATCCACGCTTGCGTCGTGCTTCTCTATTGTCTCTGAAGGAAGGCATATGCAGCTCAACACAGCCCCAAACTCACCTGAGCCTGCCTTGGATACAAACGCCGCACTCTCCTTGTCTTCTTGTTCGCTTGACCTATACCACGACCACAACCCTTGTATGATGATATTGCTAATCTTTTCGGGGGAGGTCTGAAGATATGATTGCGTCAGGGCTTGTTTCGCAGCGGACTTTGCTTTCGCAGAGACGCTTGGAGCAACGATCAGGAAGATGAATGCCTGTGCCCATGCATCTGCGACTTCTTTTGAAGCTTGAGTAACGTCTGGGGCAATGGCCTTTAAGGCGCGTAGTGCAATCGAAACGTCCTCCTCGGAAGACAATTTCGAATACACTTTGGGGTTGAGATGGATGGAAGGCTTTGGTTGTATGGCGAGCGATTGCGAGACGACATCGGATTTTTTGTAGATGGATCCAAGCTTCTCGTCCTTCATGTTCTGTACTCTATCAATGAGAAGCGCAGTAACATAGTGTCCCGCTGTGACCAATCCACTTTGCGTTGCGGGCACGGGGTTCGCATTGACTTCTTGCCAAATGTCAACGAGCTTTGGCAGAGTGGTTTGGCAGAATGCAAGTACGTCTGGTTGGGCTTGTTGTGCATCGGAGAGACTCGACCAGATATCCGCTGCACGAATAGCCCAAAGCCGCTTGACAGGTACTCGCTTGTCGGCCATACCCTTGATGAAGGCATCTGAGACGGTCTTGTCAAGAGCTACTCCGTTTGCTAAGCCAAAGTTCAGGTGCGTTGTCATTGCTGACACTTGGGCTACGACAGCTGGCTCACTTGGCTCTTTCAGGGCCACTGGAGCGATGCCTGCTGGTATCTTGTTTGATAGCGATATTGACTCGGGTAGCGCTGAAAGCATCTGAGCATGCAGGACTTTCTGGTCAACACCGGACACTTTGCCTTGCTTCAAGGGAGTAAGCACTTCATCTGCAACCTTGTCAATCTTGCCGGCATCTTTTGATCGCGAGGCCAACGCTTTGAGAGTTCGCAAAGCGCCTGCACGGATTACGGCATTGCTCGATTTTACATTGGAAAGCAGTGGCTTCAGCATGTTCCCCAGCAGAATATCGGAGAGATCCATGGTCTCGGGGAGGGCGAGAAACATGGGTGCGACGATGTCGTTGAGTACTACTTCTGGCGCTCTCAGCAAGGCCTTTTCGATGGGCGGTGCGACGTGCTTTCGCAGCTCCTCAAGCGTAGGGAAGCTGTCAAAGAAATCGTGAAGGGCATTGGAGATGTGGTCTGGCAGCTGACTTGTTGAGCCAACAATTTCTCTTGTGTAATAGTCGTAGTAATCTTGCTTGTGGTGTTGGAGGAGCGGCTTGACGGTCTCGAGACGGGACGAGACGCCTGCGATGACGCCGAGGAAGACAGCATTTCCAGCCGTGGGCGCGGCACCCTTTGCGGTGAGAGTCGTGATGAGTTTGGCGTGGGCGTCCTTGCCAATTGCCTCGGAGCGGAAGATGGCGCGCAGGGCCCGACGCGTCGAGACGAGGGCCGCTATGGAGATGCGGCCAGCTCGCCGGTCGTGGCCAGCACCCACACACGTCTCTAGCACGCGCGCATTCGCAAGCGCCACGTCCAGCCCGTGCTTGGCCCAGCGTTGCGGTGACTTTGCGAATTGCAACAGCAACACCGAACACCACTCGTTCAGCACAAAGGCGTTTGCATGTGCGATGGCCTTCTTGGAGCACTCCTGCGTCAAGAAGCTGGCAATCCGAGGCAGCACCTTGTCGCCATGTGGTCCGCTTACGAGCGACCTGAGGACGCCTTGGACAGCTCGTCGCGATGCGCGGTCGTCGTACAGCGGGTATGTTTCGAAGAGTAGCTCGAGAAGCGCCTGGAGGTCGGCAGTGGCGAGTGCTATGTGAAGCATGTCTAGTCAGCCATCGGTGCCCCCACCATGTGTGCTGTCCGCCGAGTCACTCACAGTCGTCTGCGACGTGGTGTTGCAGCCCCGAGAGCTCGTTGACTCTGCGCTTGGTGGAGCTCGTTATGAGCTTCGGCCGCAGCTCGTCGCGGTTCATGGCCCGCGGCTCAGCGTCCCCGTTCACAGCAGCCATGGCGTCCAGTCGACATGTGAAGGCGGATGCGGGGTGCTGGCGGGGTGCTGGCGGGGTGTGTGTGTGTGTGTCGGCGACGGTATCGCGAAATGATGGCGCCAAGAGTTGTCGTCCTCGTCTATTACGAAGTATTTGCTGGGGGGCCAGGACATCGGTCCTCCACCATGGGAGTGGAGCGCCCTTCCATCACCAGCCCCCCACTGCCACTGCCACTGCGGCCCTCGACCACCACCTGCCCGCCTCTCCTGCGACCCCAGCGCCCTGATGCGTCCCACCAGCTGCGACAATTCACCCAACCTGGATCTCGCCAGGGACCAAGCTCCGATATACTCGATACGGAAGCCCGCCTGAGACGCCTGCCCTCGCTCTACAACCCACCCAGCCAAACCCGGCGTCTTTGCCATGGCGAAGAAAAAAAAGCCCGCCGGCAACCCCGCGCGCGGCTTCGCGACCACATCGGTCGCGAGCAAGCCAAAGCCGGAAAAGGCATCCGCAGACGCCCCGGCCAAGGAAGCCGCCCAGGCCCCATTGAAGGACAGCGCGACTGCACCAGGGCCTACGGAGGCGCCCGAGACATGGCAGCAGACGGAAGCGCCCACGCCAGAAGTCGCACCCACGCCCGAGGAACTCGACGCCCAGCTAGAGCGCGACGAGCTCCAGCTGCTGGTCGAGAAGCACGCGCCCAAGGCCCGCCGCGAATCCAGCCGACATGTCTCCAGGTTCCAGACAGATCGCAGGCTCCTCCGCAGCCAGTCGCATCCCATGACTGTCCACGACTGGCTCCCCAGCGACATGTTGGATAGCATTGTCCTCCTGGCCCAGGCAGAGTCGAATGACTCCAACAGGAGACAAGGGCAGCAGTCCCTTCTCAAGACCCTGACTGAAGAGGATGCCATGTCCAAGCTCTGGACTCTTGATCTTACCCTGCGTGAGCTCGGCTTCTCTCAAGACCACATCCAGCCCGTCCTGAGATGGCTGTGTGCCAATGCTGCCAGCATCGATGCATCCTCTGGAATATGGGGTCTTCAAGAAGCCCTGGAGTGGCTGGCGTTGGACCAGTGCGAGGACCACTCTTTTTCATATGAAGAATTGCAGCAGCCTAAACGTTCAGGGATTGAGTCCCTCGACACTTCCCGGCCCCGTAAGTCTATTCGCTTCTCTTCTCTTCTCTTCTCTTCTCTTCTCTTCTCTTCTCTTCTCTTCTCTTCTCTTCTCTTCTCTTCTCTTCTCTTCTCTTCTCTTCTCTTCTCTTCTCTTCTCTTCTCTTCTCTTCTCTTCTCTTCTCTTCTCTTCTCTTCTCTTCTCTTCTCTTCTCTTCTCTTCTCTTCTCTTCTCTTCTCTTCTCTTCTCTTCTCTTCTCTTCTCTTCTCTTCTCTTCTCTTCTCTTCTCTTCTCTTCTCTTCTCTTCTCTTCTCTTCTCTTCTCTTCTCTTCTCTTCTCTTCTCTTCTCTTCTCAGTAGTTCGTCACGGGTTGTGCATGCTCAACACTCTATCCATCTAGTGACTGCCTTTCTTTACGCCTGCTAATCTTGATAGCAACACCGCCACCCCAACAGCCTGTCAATGGAGCGACCACGTCTGCAGTCTCGCCCTCCGCAGCTCCCAATGCCCCGGCACCAGCAGAGTCCGAGCAATCCGATGTTCACGTCAGTGATCTCGATAGCGACCTTGAGCTCGACGAGCTTATCCCTGCATATCTGAAGATCAAAGGCAAACTATTTGAAATTGATCCTCAGCTCGTTGATGCCTCAACACGGAAGCCGCCAAAGGGGGCGAAATCCAAAAAGTCCATGCCTGTGCCCACGCAGACTCCGGCTGTTCGGAAGTTGCTCTCTCAGTGGCAGCAGATTACGTCTGACCCCCTCTTTGACAAAGACCAAGCTGAAGCGCAGTGGCCCGCGAAGCGTAACCAGATTGCCCAAAGTCAAGCCGAGAAGAGGCAGCGAATCGGCGCACACTCTGCTGCTTCTCAAGTGCAGGACAAAGACGCCACTCTTGACCTTCCAGTATCGACCAAGGTTGAAGTCACCCCTGTGCCAGCAGCTTCTCCAAGCGAGCACCGAGGTGAAGAGGATGCTGATCTATTGGGAGGCATGTTTTCTGCAGTGCCTGATACAACGCCCGCCCTCGAGGCTACAACCAACGGTACGAGTACTGGCAACATAGCCCTGCGCGACTTTGGCAAGATGAGTGGAGTGTCTCCTCGTAAAGTGCTCGAAGAGGCTGTTCGATCAAGGTTGGTTGTTCGACTACTTCTCCGACATCAACTAACAGCTTCAGGGATGCTGGTGCACGCCTGACTTACAAAATCATCTCACCTACAACGTATATTTGTCGGCATTCGGTAACCATCTTCTGGTCTAAGGAACAAGACATCGAGTACGACACGGATATTGCCGGGGTAGATTGTACTCCGTACAGGAAGCAAATCATGTTCGCTACGACCAACGTCGCTGCTGTATCTGTTGATCAAAGCGAAAGTTTCGTCTCTGTCGCTGCACTCTTTTCCATCTCCGCTTCTCTGCCGAAAGAAGAGAAGGTCTATCTCCGACTTCCATCCAACTGGAGGGAGGTTTATAGGGAGTTTCTGGAGCGTCGAAAGACGCGTCTAGATGCGGCAGATCGTGATGCTATCAAATACTATCGCTCAATCATCGAAGATCAGATCGAAAACGAAGAGTCAGACGGTGTCGTCCTTACGAATCGCTTCAAGATGCGTAATCAGGCCGCGACAAGTTCCAGCACATCCAACTCTGGCTATAGCACACCAGTGCGACATCACGACGGTCTGAGAGAGCTATGGGCTGCTAAAGCATCAACTCCATCATACCAGCACATGCTTGTCGGTCGATCGAACCTTCCAGTCTTCAATTTCAGAGAACCCATCTTGTCGACAGTAGACAAGAATCAGGTTACCATCATATGCGGTGAGACTGGCTGCGGAAAGAGTACCCAAATTCCGGCCTTTGTCCTCGAGCACGAGCTATCACAAGGTAAGGCATGTAAAGTCTACTGTACAGAGCCGAGACGTATATCTGCGATTTCGCTTGCACAACGCGTGAGCGAGGAACTAGGCGAGGGACCCAAGGATCTTGGATCTATGCGCTCACTTGTCGGATACGCAATCCGTCTCGAGTCAAAGACCTCTTCCCAGACTCGCTTGATCTATGCCACTGTGGGTGTAGTATTACGAATGCTTGAATCACCTGGCGGTTTACAAGAGGTTACGCATCTAGTCATCGATGAAGTACACGAAAGATCTATCGATACAGATTTCCTTCTTGTCATACTTCGGTCACTAATGGAACGCCGGCCTGAACTCAAGGTTATACTCATGAGCGCCACGGTAGATGCCGCACGCTTCTCAAGTTACCTCAACGACGCGCCAATCCTCACAGTACCAGGTCGCACCTTCCCAGTTCAGACTCGATACCTGGAGGATGCGGTGGAGTTAACGCACTACGCCGGAGCATCCGATACGACCAAAAATGCCACCACGAGCGATAACGATGAGGATGACGAGACTACGAGCGATAAGTCAGGTGTCCCCAGCAAGCTTCCAGGTTACAGTCCGGCGACGCGTAATGTGCTCTCAACTTACGATGAGTATGCCATTGACTACGATCTGATGACTCGTCTGATTGAGACCGTTGCGTATGATCCGCAGCTGAGTCGCTTCAGCAGTGCTATTTTGGTCTTCCTTCCAGGGCTTGCTGAGATCCGCCAGCTCAATGACATATTGGTTAGTCATCCTTCTTTCAAGACCGACTGGTATGTGTATCCACTACACTCCACCATATCAAGTGAGGATCAACAGGCCGCCTTCCTTGTTCCACCTCCAGGTATACGCAAGATTGTGCTCGCTACCAACATCGCTGAGACTGGAGTCACAATCCCAGACATCACCTGTGTTGTTGATACCGGTAAGCACAAAGAGATGAGGTTTGACGAGCGAAGACAGTTGTCACGTTTAACTCAATCGTTCATCTCAAGAGCCAACGCGAAGCAGCGCCGCGGTCGTGCAGGCCGTGTACAGGAAGGACTATGTTTCCATCTCTTCACCAAATACCGCCACGACAACCTCATGGCGGAACAGCAAACACCTGAAATGCTAAGACTTTCGCTTCAAGACTTGGTCATGCGCGTAAAAATCTGCAAACTGGGCGATATCGAGGCTACCCTTGCTCAAGCACTCGACCCACCCTCTTCCAGAAATATTCGTCGCGCTATCGATGCACTTGTGGAGGTTGACGCGTTGACGCCAAGCGAAGAACTCACACCTCTCGGTCGTCAGATTGCAAAGCTCCCGTTGGATGCGCACTTAGGCAAGCTTATATTGCTTGCAAGTACCTTTGCTTGCGTCGACGTTGCTATTACCATAGCTGCAATCGTCTCTTCCAAGTCTCCGTTCTTGACACCATTTGGGGCTAAACAACGAGCTGATATCGCTCGCCTCGCGTTCAAGAAGGGCGACTCTGATCTTCTAACGACATACAATGCCTATAAGGCTTGGAAAGCAGTTTGTAGTACTCCGGGACGATCCGAGATGCAGTTCTGCCACAAGAACTTTCTCAGCCCACAAAATCTGGGGAATATTGAGGATCTCAAAGCGCAGCTTTTCTCTTCACTAGTTGATGCGGGCTTCATACAACTTACGCTTGACGAGCGCCGCGCCACGAGCCGCTACCGCAATACGTCACGTCATCGCGTATTTGTGGAGGTGCCAGCACAATACGACATCCATTCCGATAACGACGTCCTGGTCAACTCCGTCATCGCAACGGCGTTCTATCCTAAAATCCTACTCCGCGAGGGCAAAGGATGGCGGAACATCTCAAATAACCAGACAGTGAGCCTTGGACCAACATCGGTCAACAAGGGCTCACAAACAGCCAACTTCCTATCGTACTACAACATCATGCAGTCCAGCAACAAGTTCTACAACGCGCACTCGACTTCAATCGCCTATCCACTCCCCATGGTGCTCATGGTAGCTGCAGACATGGACTTCAAATTACACGCAGGTGTAATCAGTCTGCCCGGCAACGTACTCCGGTTCGCAGTCCGCGAATGGAGGGCAGCTGTTGCGCTGAAAGTGTTGAGACGCCGTATTAAGGAGATACTCGCAAATAGCTGGAAGAACCCTTCGCGACAGCTGAGCGATCGCGAGAAGGAGTGGCTTGGTCTGTTTTACAGGATGTTTGAGGAGCGGTTTGAGAAGGACGAAAGGATTAGGGAGAGGGCTGGTGGGAAGGCGAAGTGAAGTAACGGTTTTTGTACGTGAACCCAGGAGATGGGTTGTCGGTAGATATGGATTGCGTTGGCATAGCTGTAGTACAGTGATACTTGGCGGCAGGACTTCTCACGAAAAGAGGCTCATCTAAACAAAATGAAACGAAAGCAACCCATGGACATGTGCTACTTTGGGTGCAATATGCTTGCCTATCCCTTCCTTCCTTCGTTGCCTCCCTCCAAGCTTAGACTTTCCAATTAGAATGCAAATGAGTACCTTCCTCCTCCTTCATTCGCCCTTTTTCCCTCGCTTCAGCTTCCTCACTAACTCACACATTGATGTGCGATGCCGTGTTTTGGTTTCTCGTCCATATTATCCACTCCACCCCCTGGTACACAGAACCAGACGGGCCACTTACAACTTCCGCAACTCCACACAATACCATGTAAAAAAAAGAGAAAAAAAAGAAGAAGGCGAAGAAGAAAAAGGTTACTCGCAAATGAGAGCTTGTGCGAATATGAAATACTCGGCCTAGGAAATGGTTGGGAAAAGGCATGGAGACAAGAAGTTGATGAAGTCGAAGCTTTTTGCTAGAGAGGGGATGAAAGCTGATGAGCGTTTTTTTGACAACCCGATTCCATCTCCAACACGCCATTCCAGTCAACCTCGGCAACCCACACCCCCAAGCCCTACCCCATCCTAAAATCCACACCCACCTGCCAAACCCCCATCTTCCCGCTCTCTCTCTCCCTCACCAACCTCGCCGTAGAACAAGACGGAAACTCTGGATACTTCATCGCACTCTCAACAACCCTCGTATATGTCTCGGCCGCCCTCCGATACACCGTCGGCCCAATCTTAAACACACACTTCAGACTCGCACACGGACCGATTCTCCCCGTCAGATCGAACAGCGAGTCGAGCAACCCGTCCAGCATGACTCTACTCGCATTGCGGTCGCGCAGGTTAAGCACGACTGTGTCGTGCGTGGGGTTGAAAAGGACTTTTGAGTCGCGCCGGTAGAGAAGGGTTTTTAGGCCGCTGTCTGCGAGGAGGGAGTGCAGGGGTTGCGTGCGGAGGGCTTCTGCGCGGAAGAATCGCGTTGTATGGTAGATAGCGGGGAGTTTAGGGAGCTGGATGAAGGGGCGGGGCGAGCGTGAGGTGGAGGACAGTTTGTCGGTTTTTTTGTTTTGCGAGGTTGGGTTTCGATGGAGACGGATGACGAGTTTGCCTTTGCGGTGGTGAATTTCTGACTTGAGGGCGTGGGTTATGACCATTATTTGGAGCTCTACTGGCATGTCGGGGAAGTGGGGGAAGGTCGGTGGTGGTGGTGGGATTGTAGGGCTCATGGTGTCTTTTTGGCCCATAATGTCTTTTTGGCCCATAATGTCTTTTTGGCTCAAGGTATTTGTTTGGCTCATGGTGTCTTTTTGGCTTCTGATGTCTCTTTGTGCGATTGATAGTGTAGTGTACGAGGTATGCAGAGCAGAAAAGAACTTTTCCTTATTTATGGCCGCTCTGGATCCATACGCTTGGGCCATAGCAGTGCCGGAGATGATCGCTCGGTACCGTTAACCATTGCCGTATCATGTCTGTGGTTGGCCATGACTTTGAGCGATCCAGTGGTACTGTGACAACCCATAGACCGACAAGCCAATCATAACTCCACGTTTCTATACGATTCTCGTTTGAAAAGGTTTCTCTCTAATGAGCGATATCGTAAATATGAAAACTACATCTAGGCTTAGCACATTCCAAATGTGTTGGAAGAAAAGGTATCGAAAACCTTAGGTCAAGTTTCATAGTCGCAAGTTCCATGTACCTTGCCAGTCCCTGAAGTACGTTAAGTAAGTCATCAACACTTACATGCAATTCTCTCCAGCTAGTACTGTCATATTGAACTGCCAACCATGCGGCACGGTAGGACCCCTCTTCTTGCACCATGGTGAAAATCGACGACAGCTTTACCCAGGCTATTCTAGGGGAGAAAGACAAGTACAAAGGAAAACATATCGACGATTACGTCGCTGCTGGTTCGTACTTTACCAATCTAACGCGCTGTGCGGAATATATAGTCAAAGCTAACGCTGTAAACGGAACTGCTGTCTCTAACACTGGAACAGCTACCTTTACCTCAATCTCTGTTCCACTCGGTGCATCTTCGCCTTTGGCGAGCACGTCATTGTCGTCCAGATTGCGAACCCGGTCATATTGGGTCTGCATCTCTCTGATCTGTTGCATGAGACTGGAGCTGTAGACTTTCGGGATGGCGGGGTTGCTTTCCGATGGGTTAGTTTGGGGGTCTGTAGATTCGTCTCCGTGTCTGTTTCAATGCCAGCAATTGTTGGCTGACAAGCAAGGTTCGCGTGGCGTGGCGTGCTGCAGCACATCTTGTCCAGACATTCAAGGCGTGGGCACGGGTGTACCGCACCGTCGATGATAGGGGTGGGGTTATCACGTGTCTTCCGCTACAATGTCGCGAAGTGATAGGAATAGCGATTGAGCTATGTGTCGCGTTCCTACTGAACGATTTGGCTTCAGAAGCCACGTCTTCTAGTCATGACACCTGATTGGCACCTGGACAGCAACAATCTTTCGTCCCATACTTATCAACATCGCGCCTTACGTATGTATTAGAAATACGGAAGAAATGCATGTCTCGCCCCCTTGAAGCATAAACTCTTCACATCACGCTCAAGTGCGTTTTCTTTTAGCCATCAACGCACAGTCCATGAGAATCGTATGCTTGAACCTCAGTCGCATGCTAAAGCACACATCGTACATATACATATGGTACAGATCTTTCTATACCGAAGGCTTCTCTACGGCAGGCTTCTCAAATTCAGCCTTGCCATCTTTTACAATGGCATAGCGTACTGTCTCCGAAGCGTCCGTGTTGGGTTTCGGTGCTTTCGTGCCCTCTCCTATTGACTTGATTTCCTCTTTGATCTTCCGTGCGACAACGTCCTCGACAGCACCTGGTGGACTATCCGCGATTTCGTCAACGTTCCTCAGGGTAAGGACGTCGCTGATTCGGGAAGCGCGAGACTGGATCAACATGGTAGTTGGGCCTTCGAAACGCAGGAATAGCTGCGCGTTGTTAGCGTTTGTAATGCGTGTTTGTGTTGGGTCCATTGTTTACCCTGTCGCCCCAGACCGTCCTCCGCAGCCATGTCTTGAGGGTATAGTATGACGTCGCCAGAGCCCGCCATGTCCCTGTCTTGCTCATGGTTCGGAAGAACTTGGTGTTCTGGACCATTGAGCCAAACCCGAGATCTGGCACCTGGAAGCGGAGGTTCGACGATTTAAATCGGAACGGAATTGGCGGTGTGTTAGAGGCTGTGTACGCTACGACGTTACTACATTCCCGTTAGTACAAACATTCAAATATGCCTGTCATCTCAACATACCTAGAATGCGCAACATAGCTCTCCCCGGCCTTGACTTGGACCTGGTATATTTGCCCGTTTCCAGCAAGTGCCAGTAGTCCTCTACCTGTGATGTATGTGTTTCCCCAATGTGCAAGGCCCAGCTTGACATTGTACTGCGGTTTCAGCTTCAAAGTATGACCAGTCCACGCAAGCAATGCCTGCCTTTGGCTGATGATCCAGTCGTCTCTTCCATCCATGTTGACTGAAACAATGCTCGATATGGGTGACTTGGTGGAGACGAGAGCTGTGACGGGGCTCGTTGAAGACACTTTCTGGTAGAGGAATGGGATGCCGACGGGGGCTCTCTGGAAAGGCTCGAGGAAGGAGAGGGTTGATAGCGTATTTTCCGACTTTCCACTGAGGCCAACTAATGTTCCACGGCGGGTGTAGAGCGTCTGTGAAGCGGAGAGGGAGACTGAGAGGAGGGAGAATGGAGTGCCTATGACTTCGAAACGGGCGTCTGACATGTTGTGAGTTTTTATGGCTTTTTTCTATTCTTTTTTCTAAGCTTCTCTCTCACCTGGTGTATGCATAGGCGTCGCAGTGCCTTCAACACTGACTGCCTGTTGCAGCGCGGGCTCCGTTGAGGAGTTGGTAGCGGATATATTGATGCATCGCGCAACAATGGGCGTCCGCCGTATAGCCGCCGCCGATGTGCGCGGGATATTTGTCCAGGGTGAGGCAGCCGGTCGTAGCATGGCTGTGCCGGTCAATTGGCGCGTGTTGGCTGTGGGAGATGTTCTGCAGAAGCTCGGAGCAGCGATGATGCAAGCCGGGGAAAACGCGCTAAACAACGTGGGATGCATGGCGACATGTCTCCAGGTACTCACGCAAACACCCTCTTTTGTCTCCTCCGCCTCTTCCGGCAATTGAAGCATATAAAGCTTCTCTCCATCATATGATAGTGCTTGTAATTCCTAACATGTGAGATCCGCCATGTTAATCCAACCACTTGCCCGCGCCGCCAGTCGGCCGGGTCTTCGAACATCCAGTTTGCGCCCGCATCCTCTACACCACGGCATTCGCGTCTTCGCGTCTTCTCCGCTACACAGAAAAGACGTGCATGGCCAACGGCCAAAACCTGGCTCGAAGCCTGCCATTGAAGTTACCAAATCCGCCGCAGACCCCGCCACAGCCAAAGTCGCAAAGACGGATCCACTGCTTCAAGAGCAGGTCTTGACCAACAAAGAGCAGCGCAAGGCTGATTGGGCCATCATGAAAGAGATGTCGGCATATTTGTGGCCAAAGGACAATCTGGGCACGAGATTCAGAGTCGGCCTCAGTGTGGGGTTGTTGGTAGGGGCAAAGCTGCTGAACGTCCAAGTTCCCTTCTACTTCAAGAGCATTGTAGACGCCATGAACATAGACTTTGCAGCTGTTGGAGGCACAGCGACGACAGTGGCAGGCTCTATGATCATCGCATGTAAGCTAGACCCAATAATGCATTCTCGTTCCACCCTGGCTGAGACTCCCTTCAGACGGATTGACTCGTGTTGGCGCGACCGTATCCCAAGAACTCCGGAATGCCGTCTTCGCAAGCGTGGCTCAGAAGGCTATACGCAAGGTCGCTTGCAGTGTGTATGACCATCTGCTAAGGCTGGATCTAAGTTTCCATCTATCCAGACAAACAGGGGGCTTGACACGGGCCATTGACCGTGGAACCAAAGGTATCAGCTTCTTGTTGACCGCCATGGTCTTCCATATCTTTCCTACAGCACTCGAGATCTCGTTGGTATGCGGTATTTTGACATACCAGTACGGCTGGCAATTCGCTCTCATCACAGGCACAACCATGACAGCCTACTCCGTCTTCACTATCATGACTACGTCTTGGCGGACCAAGTTCAGGAAACAGGCAAACGCCGCTGACAACAAGGCCGCCACTGTCGCTGTCGACTCTATGATCAACTATGAGGCTGTAAAGTACTTCAACAATGAAAAGTACGAGGTCGGCCGCTACGACAAGGCTCTGAAAGACTACGAGAAGGCCTCGATCAAGGTCGCCACCTCCCTAGCTTTCCTCAACTCTGGCCAAAACATCATCTTCTCCTCCGCTCTAACCGCCATGATGTATCTCGCAGCCAACGGCGTTGCCACCAGTCAACTAACAGTCGGCGACCTTGTCATGGTCAACCAGCTCGTCTTCCAGCTCTCTGTACCCCTGAACTTCCTCGGCTCCATGTACCGCGAACTACGACAGAGCCTACTAGATATGGAGACGTTATTCAACCTGCAAAAGGTCAACGTAACTGTCAAGGACAAGCCCGACGCCAAGCCCCTCGCTTTGAAGACTGGAGAGATCAAATTCGAAAACGTCACCTTTGGTTACCGACCCGACCGACCCATCATCAAGAACCTCAACCTCACCATCCCTGCCGGAAAGAAGGTCGCCATCGTCGGTCCCAGCGGCTGTGGAAAATCAACAATCCTGCGCCTTCTTTTCCGTTACTACGATGCCCAAGAGGGCCGCATTCTAATTGATGGCCAAGACATCCGCGACGTTTCTCTAGACAGCTTGCGAAGAGCCATTGGTGTCGTACCACAGGACACCCCGCTCTTCAACAACACCATTCAACACAACATCCACTACGGCAACCTAGAAGCAACACAAGAACAAGTCATCGAAGCGGCAAGACGCGCCCGCATCGACGAGAGTATTAGTCGATTCCCAGATGGATACAACACCATGGTTGGTGAGCGTGGTATGATGATCTCAGGTGGTGAGAAGCAAAGATTAGCCATTGCGAGACTGGTTTTGAAGGACCCGCCGTTCCTCTTCTTTGACGAAGCTGTACGTTCCCCATCCCTTTGTGATACCCTATGTGTTCTCTACTCTTTTGTCAGTCACTAACACAGTATACCAGACTTCGGCCCTAGATACACACACCGAGCAAGCTCTCCTCTCACACATCAACTCACTCGTCAAAGAAAAAAGACGTACTTCCATCTTCGTCGCCCACCGTCTCCGCACGATTTACGACTCTGATGTCATTATCGTGCTGCGCGAGGGTAATGTTGCCGAAAGTGGAACGCATCAAGACCTGATTGATCGCAATGGGTTATATAGTGAGCTGTGGAGTGCACAAGAGACCATGTTTGTTGAGAAAGAGGAGGGAGAGGGAGAGGGAGAGGTACTGGACGAGGGAAAAGATGGTGAGAAGAAGAAATAAACGCTGATATAGAACCAAGGCAGATGCGCAGAAGAATCAGTATAGGACAATTATATATATACATGCTCCTTATTTACGGGGTCATTTGGTTTCGTAGCGTTGGTTCAAGTTCTCAATATCAAAAGATGTCACGTGAATGATCTTACTCCTTCCCTCCCTTCCCTCACTGTTTCACCACCGGATCAGGAGTATGCGACCGCGACACGCTTGTACTAGAAAACCCCCATTCATCCTTCACCTTGGCTGCCCCCATTCCCAACGTCGAACTATACCAAGCGTGCTTCTGATGTTCCACTGCGTGGGGGACGGACCAAGGGCATGCTAACAACTTCCGCCATGCTTCTGTGTTTTCGCTAGCATGTATTCCTTCTCCCGTGTTTGTTGCTGGTCGTGGGTCGTTGTGTGGTGGGAAAGGTGGCGAGGATTTAAGTGTCACGTTTTGGTCCTCTGCCTGCGCTGCAACCTCGAAATTGAGACTAGGTGGTGTCTGGTGCCATGCTTGGGGTTCTTTAAAGGAGGACGTGCGTGGCTCTGTTGGTGATGTGCAAACAGATTGGTTTGTAGTGGCGGAGGGAGTTGTCATGTCGAAGCGTGTGTTGGTTTCTGCGACTAGAGGCAGGAAGGTATGTTTAGTGCTTGACAATGGAAGAGACATGTTGATATCAAAGGTTGATGTTTTTTCCATACTATAGGACGGTCGTTCAGTAGACCTTATACGTCATTTCGTCTGAGCAAAAACGTTGGAAGAGTGCGGTGATGCATGCAGCAAACATCCGATCATCTCGTGATAATGGCTTCTTCTTCACGCGGGCTAACGCAGCAACAAACTTTTTGGGTAGAAAACGCGGGGGTTGGTAGTTGGTAGTCCGTGTTGGAGTTCAAGGTTGCTCACACCACGTCTACGCGTCCAACGCCTAGTCCAAGACGGATAAAGATGGCACGCATGCAGGACACATACTGCAAAGAGCGGGGGAACCTGGTCAGCCCATCTTGAAAATCCCGATCAGCTAGGCGCGCGGAGATTCTTAAGCCCTACCACTTTCTCTGCCGAAAGTGGTACGACTCCCAACCGTCAGCGCATTCATTCCACTCGACCGATCGGCAGCGCTAGTGAAGCCTGGGGTTCGCCAAACCACCAGACATACACCATCACGCATCAAACATGACATGCACGAGTTGCAATTGGTGGCGAAACCCTTCGCATTCTACATTCCCCGCCATCAATGGACCGCCGCTATTTTACCCCCTGGGCGTGATCTCTAGTTTCCTTACTGCGTAGACGCGGCAACCGCCCCAAGAACCTCAGCCACAACATGCGCAACATAATGTTTATTACGTCCCAAGCTCTCTTGCCCTAGCGCTGACGCACGAACGAACTCCTCTGCAAGTCTTCTTTCATGTCCGTTGGGTGTACAGTGGTATTCCTTCTATGTCTTGGCTCCACTCGTACCGCTTCCTTGTAGCGATGACAACGATGGTCGTCGTCTTCGCAGACTGTGATCTCCTCTTCGCTGCTGCTGCTACTACTACTACTACTACTGCTGCTGCTGCTGCTGCTACTACTACTATGGCGTCTCTTGCGCAGTTCGTCGCGATGGAGAAGCTCCATTGCGCCGACTGTAACGGCTGCTCCTACTGCTGGGTACCCCATGTGCTTCTTAGCGTGGCCGGGAAACATGGAAAAGCTAACGTCATATTCATGCATTGTTGTGAGTATGGATTACGTACTCTTCTTTAACATTTGTGGCTTGTTTTCTTAAGCTCTAGTGAGTTTGTCGGCTGTCAAGTCGGTGTTGATATTGCCGCCTCTCCTAGGTCTGTTTTTGGAGAGCTGCTCATCGTGTCCAGTATAGGCTTGGTGGTCTGACAATGGGTTGATCAACCATAGCTTAGTCGAAAAATCTCGTCATTCAGACTGTATGTTTGAGAAAGCTCAATGCGTTTGCGACATGGGCTTTCTTGTCAGACCCGTGCATACTGGTATTACTATTATCTAGACTGGTTTTCCTCCATATGCGTAGGGAGTTTAATGACATGGAAAAGAAAAAGCATGTTACTCGAAGCGAAGTGAAACATCAGCAACCCAGGTGAATCTTGTTGCACCAAACAAACACCGCCACCATCTCAACAATGACATTGAACGTGCGGCGGGACGACCTTAACCTAGCACACAAATACATCGATAGCGACAAGTTGTCAGCTCAGTCATCGACTCTCTCGGGTAACATGGTCATGTTCAATCTAACTAACGAGCACAACAGTTTAGCAAAAATATTTTGTTGCCTGCCGAATGACGACAAACTTGGAGGTAAAGTCACCTCCGACTACGAGCAATCGACTGAAGCAGCTGGAAAAAGTACTGCCACCAGCAGCATTCAAGGAAAATTGTCATCTTCTAATCACAAAGGCGAGTTCCTTGTTGACCACACCGAAGTGTCCTCAACCAATATATTTAGCAAACTTCTTCCACTCTGCGTCCCTTACAAGACATTTTACATCATCCTCTCTCAAGCACATGGCGACAGCTATGCTCCCCTCTCGACTCTTAGGCATAAAATACATGAGTGACTCCACAGGCACAGGCTCCGGTCGTCTCACAGCAACAGCAGGGCCCAACCCGAGCCCAAAGTCCCACTCGTAAGCGGGTACTTTAGCCCACGAGCTAAGCGCAATGTCAACGCTCATGTCGAGGGTGGCTGTAGGGCTTGCCTTTGCCGCGTTGTCTGGCGATTGGGACAGGAAGGTGACGATAGAGCGGGTTCGGTATGCAATGCCTGAGGTCTTGGGGTCGACTGCCTGGCGCATTGCAGCAGCGATGTGGCCCAGTGGAGTGGATAGCAGGGAGTCTAGCGCGTAGCTGGTATGTGCCATGTTTTGTAGGATGCCGGGGTAGTTGGGATGTATGTTCAGGTAGCGTCTGGCGTCAACAGCCCGTGCAAAGGTCACGGACATATCCGGATGTAGACGTGGCTGTCTTGTGCGCAGAATGCAGAGAAAGATGAATGCGGAGAGAGCGTCGTCGGTCGATATGAAGCCAGCGAAACCTTGGGGAAGTGTAGCAGTCGCAAGATCCTTCAACGACTCCAAGGACGACGCTGAGAAGTCGGAATACATCCAGATGCACTTGCTAGGTGCTGCGGGAATCCGCTGCTCAACAGTATTCAGCTTCTTGACAACGGTGGGAAGTGAAGGGAAAAGCAGATTCTTCAACTCAGGTCCAGGCGTCCAACCCTCATCCTCAAAAATGGGTACTATATCTGTTCTCGGCATGTTGCCAATCTCAAGCTCTTCTCCTGTGAATTGTTCGCCACGACATGCTTTGGATAACCAGCCCATCACCGCCGCCTGTCCCATCATGTCGCACACATTATGTTGCATATTGATGCAGAGCACCAGCCCACCACGAATATAGCTGATCTGTGCGAGCATCACCGGAGCAGGCTGATCAGAACTCCCAGAAGGCATCTTCGGGTCGAATTCCAAAGCACCAGCCAAACTGGGACACGGCGCCCACACATCCTCACCCAACATCTCCATCGGGAATCCCTTATCCCGCATCTGATCAAGACTAGGTATCTCGTCATCACAAGTGTAATCTCGTACGATTAACTGCGGTACCGGTTCATACGGCCGAATCTTGTAATGAGGCGCAGTCTCTGCATCAAGGTTCGCGTTCACGACTTGGCCAGCAACCCAAGGGAAACTATCTGCTAGCCTCTTTAATCCAGCCGTGATGATCGAGGTACCCTGTTGATGTGACGTTCCCTCCGACCCCTCCGACCGCGGAAAGATGAAGGCGAGTTGGGTATAAAGCTTGAACAGCGCGGGCTGGGCACCCATCAGGTCGATGTCCATATCCAGGAGAGTCATGTTTGGAAACCCAGGATAGATTGCGGGGGTTTTTTCTAAATTTCTTTTTTTAATCTTTTTTTTTAGTAATCTCGTCTTTCACTAGTATGTTAGTAAATCCGTTATTAATGGGGGATATATTTACTGTACAGGCAGTAACAACTTTGGGCTTATTCGCGTAATGCTGGTTGTATTACAAGACCCCACGGTTGTTTCGATAGGTAAAATAGGACCTCGCCGTGTTCTGAAACCAAGAACGCGTCAAAAGCCTGACGCAAAATGACCGCAGTCGCTCCTCTCGTTTGTTGCCTGAGATTGGAGATGTGCACGATGGGATTATCCCGAGCAAGTGCTCAAGTAGCCTACTTGTACACGAATTGGATACAGTGTACAGTGTACACCGACACAAACGCCTATGATATCATAATGATTCATTTTTTTGATGCGGTGAGACGTTGTTCAGAACCTCGAAAGAGATCAAAGTAAGATCGTCTTTTGAAGCCGACCCGCAGCGATAGCAAGCTTGTGAATTGACATTCAACTCGCATAATAATGTAGCCTTTTGGTCTCGTTGGTAAGCAGCATAAGAATCGCCTGATTATTCGTCGCAAACAGCCTGTGTACCTGGGTGATCGAATTGTCGCTAGCCTTGCCGTCTCGGGGGGAGGAACTTGCAGGGTCACTTTGATGACCCGCAGTATGCAATGCTGCCCAACTTGACAGGAGCATGTCAGAAAAAACCCCACCTCTTCTTTTCCCACCAACACGCTCGTGGCAGTAGAAAAAGAGATGCAGGCTCACGGGTGGCGAGTTTTTTGGTTTCGTCTCCCGACAGTGCACGTTCTTTGGTGTACCTGGAGCTACCAGCTGGATGCTGGATTCGCCGCCGCGTGTACGTGCTGGGATATCCGCCAACGTTGTCCCGCTGCCGCAACGCACAAACAGCAGGGGAAGGGATTGTGTCTCCATTACGAGTAAAGTCTCCGTTTTCCGCACGTCCAGCTCGGTTCGTCAGTCAATCAGTCAAGCATCTGCCCAGCAAGGAAGTTGAGCGATTGGCTGGTGCTGGCATTTAATTGTATTATTCAATCCCCACTTGTCGCTCGCGTGGAAAAGGGCTTTCGGGGGAGGGGGTTCCACATGTCCTCAATGCCGGAGTTGGGTCGGTTTCTTTGTGGGGAAGGGTTTCTTTGGGTACCGGAATATCGGAGACACACTATCCGGGACCAAACGATGAAGATCACACATGTGAAGAGTGAAGAAAGGCGGACAGAGGCAGGCTATTACCAAAAAAAAAACATTGACGTTGAATTCGAAAGGTATCTCGGGCGTTATAGAAGAATGTGTACCCAACCTGACCCCATGACTTTTCCGTCCTAATTCCAGGATTTGAGGTTTCCAAATGCTATGCGCTAACAATAAACACATGCTACCACGGTACCGTCTTCCAGATTGTCAAGATGTTGCGTCTTTGTGCAACCCGCCAGCCCTACCCCACTAATCAATTCAGCCGTATAGAGTCATGCAAGATCTCAGTGCTGCGCACATGTCAGTCGTTAAGGAAATAAGAATAGGCTAATGTTCGTAGTACTCCAGATACTCCATGGGTCTCATGCAAAACCAAAGTGAGACCATTGATGCAAACGCCGCTCATATGCCGACGCCTTGTTGAGTGCTTTCTATGAGTCATGTAGGCCCACGACAATACCAAGTGTCGTAGCCCGTTGTTGTGCAGTAAATCCAAATATGTATATCGGAAGGCGTATCGGTCGCTGGACCGAGGAGAGATGGAGCTTGGAGCTCATAGAATCACGCACTTCGGTTTGTCTTTGCCACGCTTGTTGCCGCCCGTCATACCGGCACCCCGTGTGCGGCGGTCACTGGTCCCTCTTGTGCGGTCCTTCTCGTGGTAGCCAGTGCGTACTCGGGCTTCTTTCCTGTCTGTGGGAGAGCGTCCACTGCCCTGTCGTTGCCTTCGGAGCTGTCGGACCACGTCGAAAAAGGCCTTTTCAACGTTGACGCAGTTCTTGGCGGATGCCTCGACGAAGTCACAGCCAAGTTCTTTCGCGAGTGCTTGCCCCTCTTGGGTCGAGACTTCACGTTCGGTGACACGATCGCATTTGTTTCCAACGAGCATCACGGGAGCTTGACCGAACATGGGTGCTGATGCGCTGATGGGCGAGCCGGGATAGGTCGGTGAACCAGCCATGGACGTCTCCTTGACGCGCTGTATTTGGCTGTGGAACCGCTGTATGCGAGCGAATGAGGAACGTGATGAGATGCTGTAAACTAGTACGAAGCCTTCGCCGTCGCGTATCCATTGATCCCTCAGGGCAATGTACTCTTCTTGGCCAGCCGTGTCGAGGACTTCGAGCATGCAGGACTGGCCGTCAATTTGCACCTGTTTGCGGTACGAGTCTTCGATGGTGGGGTCGTAGGTTTCAACGAAGTGGTTCAAGCATAACTAGCGGCGGTCAGCCAAGTCAAAGAATGGGGAGTGGGGGGCAGGGCTACCTGTATGGTCAGGGCGGTCTTTCCCACACCACCATCGCCCAAAACCACCAGCTTGTACAGCGTCATCTTCCCCGCCATGATGTGGATAGTAGAGCAGAGTGGCCCTCTCAGTCAATGCAGGTGGTGTGTAGTGTGCGGATGCGGCGGACTAGGCACAGATAAAGGGCGGGGCGTTGTGCAAGCAGCTCGCCACGTCGTCGCAAAGTCGTCTCGTGTACTGCAGCGGGTTCGCAGCTGACCAGGCGGGCTCAGCTTGGATTGGGAGCAATGGAGGTCCAGAAGGGCGGGACGAAGGGGGGCGGCGCGGCCAGAATGAGCGTCGATGTCGTGGTCCCAAACGGCGGTCCACACTCGCACGGCAGCACAGGTACGCGTGTCGACGGGGAGCTGCAGGCACTTCAGGATCGATCGGGCTGCGGCCTCGGTGGGTGAGCACAATGGTTGCACACGCACACGTCGAAGCGGAAGCGTGGCCTGTGCAGCAGGGCCGACGCAGAAACGGCGGCAGAAGCGAGCGGGGAGGTGATGCGCCTGACGGCAACGAGACGGGGACAGCGGTAGCGAGGGGAAGCTGTGAGGCTGCTGGTGGTCCGGCTGTTGTGGTCGAGATGATGGAGAGAAAGTTGGGCGAGGCGTAGCAGGCTTGGTCAGGGTTCTCGCTCCAGTGGCTCGTGTCCCCACGTGAAGACGTGGATTTGGATTTGGCAATGCACAATGCGAGAGAGGCTAGAAGGATGCAAGAGTCCGAGTCCGGGGCATCACCTATCAATCAGCGTCTACTATCGGGGCTCCGTTGCATGGACGCGGGCAACGGTGTGATGAGCAAGCAGCGACGTGGACGGGGGGGGGGGCAACAATAGCGGCGTGATGGATGAGGGAGGTCAAAAGAAACGCGCGATTAGTCGACATGGGCGGCCGGGGTTTTTACGCTGCGTCGAGGTTGGCACCTTGGGCCTTTGGGCGACGGCGCTGCAGCACTGGGGGCTGCCAAACGTCAGGATTCGCCTAGTCCTGTCCAGGCCATCCAGACGAGAAACAGCCAAGGGCTGCACCGCCAGAAGCACTCAAGGCCGCCTCGCCGACCCGGGCCCGTGGCTGGCTGCTGTGTGTGTGTGTGTGTGTGTGCACATATAAGCCGACGACGCCGTGCCGCCCCCCCAAGTCCCGGAAGCCTTGTCTCTGCTGTGTGCGGCCGTCACGTCGCCTGCTGCTGTGCAGTGCCACCTCGCCTGGGAGTCGACGACGCGCAACGGCCAGAAGAGCTGCCGGTCGTCTCAGTGCACAAGCGCAGGCGGCAGCCCCTAGGACTATACTAGGGCTGCTAACGGGAACCCCCCCTTGGGGGTTGCCATTGGGGAGAGAGGGAGCGCGCAGGCCACACTACACATGCACCCTCGACTCTGTAGGAACAAGAAAGACGCCGAGCCATGGACAGCCCGCCCCTCTAGCAGCTACTACTGTGGACGCATTGCCGCGACATTCCAGCCACACCAAGGATATGTAGGGCAAGGGCTGTGTTCCAAAATGTGAACGATGCTTCGACAGTGCAGGACGACGTGTGAGATGGATGGCAGCTTTGCGCCAGGGTTTCAGTTTTCAGTCCTGGTCGGTTCTGGCCTTGAAGGGATGGTGCTTCGGGGAACAGGACCCAAAGCCGCGACAGCTGCCGATAAGTCGCTTGGCCCACTGCTGCTGCTGCTGCTGCTGTTCTGCCGAGCCGACGGCATCGCTGCACCAACAGACGTCGTCTGCGGTACGCCTTTGTGGCAATGCGACCGACGTCCGCGACCGACGGGCAGCCTGCCATCTCATGTAAGACGCCGTGCTGCCGTTTAGTGATTGGTGACGACGAGTTCTGCCGGTAAGACGCTTGTAGACGCGGCGCGAGGCATCATCTGAGATGACAGGACTCGCCAGCGCAGCTGTGACGAGGTTCACTCGCCGACCAGACGAGCGACCCAGGGGATGCCTTGATATATGCGCTGATGAAGTGGCAAGCTCCCAGGTGGGCGGGAAGATAGAGTAGCTCAGCACGAGCTCCATGTATGTCAGGTCAGCCCCGGGATGTTGCAGGAGCGCAGTCCGGCGGCTGGACCAGGGCCCGCAGCAACATGCAAGCACGTGTTTGGCGTGGGGCCTCCACCATGCGGCCGCGACGAAGACGGAACGCTTTTGCCCTGCTTCGTACAGGTGGACGTCGGGTTTTTTGTTGTTGTTGGTGATGACGGGGGCGTTTGGCGTCGAGCGTTGAACCGTGGCTTCGTGTAACACGAGCATCTCGGGGACGGGCCGCTGCCACTCCGACTCCGGCTCCGACTCCGACTCCGCTCATCCATCTGGTAAGGAGAGTAGAGACAGCGAATACGAGGTGGCTGCTATATAGAATAGAGTTTATACAAAGTTTGCAAATAGTCCGTCCTAGTGTTACACCAACGTCGGGGAAGAATGCTGCCCATACGCCCAGCTGATGAAAGACGACTGCGGGCTATTCCAAAGACCACAACAGCGTTCATTACATTGCTCATACAGCCCCTATCACACCTCCTACAACTTCGCTCTTGCTTCTGTAGCCTTGTGTAAATCCTTCCCCTTGACCTCAAAGTACTCTCTAACCTTCTCCCTCGCAACACTAACAGCCTCACCGTCTTCGATCGTACTTGGGATACTGACTTCTTTATCAAACTCTCCATGCGTGGCGTTCTCCAGTAGCTCGCGCAGCACTCTCCTCAACGTCTTGCCGCTCCTGGTCTTCGGGATCATCCCCTTGCCCTGGATGATACCGCCGAGGCTTGCAATGGCACCGATTTGTTCACGTACTAATCGTTGAACTTCAGCGAAGAGTTTGTCGTCTGTGGCTGCAGATGACGAGTGGGCGTGGGTGGATATTGTGATGAAGGCGAACGGTAGGTGGCCCTTCAAAGCGTCGGGGATGCCGACCACAGCAGCTTCAGCGATGGACGGATGGCTTGTTATGGCTTGCTCGATGGCACCTATGCATCGTCAGCACGTCTCCACAACAACTCACGTAGTAGAACGATAATGGCTTACCAGTACTGAAGCGATGTGCTGCAACGTTAATCACATCATCTGCCCGTGCCATGATTGAAATATAGCCCTCCTCGTCCATCATACCGGCATCGCCTGTGTCGATCCACTTCCCATCGAATCTCTTCATGTAGCCTTTGTAAAAGCGTTCTTCGTCTTCCCAGAGCGTAGTGAACGCCGTTGGAGCAAGTGGTATCGCCATGACAATATTACCCATCTCACCCCTCTTCACCTCTTTGCCCGAGTCATCCACGATACGTACGTCGAACCCAGGCATGGCCTTTCCAGCCGAGCCAGGCTTTATCCGAAGCGGTTCAGGTCGCTCTTGTGAGGAAAAGTCCAGTCCGGCAGAGGCGCTGAGTGCGATTCCAGAGATGGGTGAGCCAGATTCGGAGGACCACCAGTTATCCACGACCATCGCACCGGGAGCGCAGTGCTTCGCCAGTAGTTTTTGGTACATCTGGATGATGCTCGGTTCGCTTCTTTCTCCTGCCAGGAACAGCGCCCTAAGGGTCTTCAGTGCACCCTTCTGCCCTCTTGCCTCGAAGAACTCGTTATCACCGTCATCCCTACGAATTGCTCGTAGAGCTGTAGGAGCGGTGAACATGGTCGTCACTTTGTAGTCTTCAATCACGCGCCAGAAGGTGCTCGCATCGGGAGTTCCGACGGGTTTGCCCTCGAAAAGAACAGTAGTAGCGCCAGCTAGCAGCGGAGCGTAGACGATGTAAGAGTGACCAACAACCCAGCCGATGTCGCTTGCGGTGAACATAACGTCACCCGGGCCGTGGACTCCGAACAGGTACTTGATGGACAAGTTCAGCCCAACAGCATGACCACCTGCTGAGCGAACGACGCCCTTGGGAAGTCCAGTAGTACCTGACGTGTAAATGATGTAGAGTCCGTCACCACTCTTGACAGGCACAGCATCCGCCCTCAAGCCTCTATTCTTTGCGCTCTTGACCAGTCGTTGCCAGTTTCTCTGGCCTTCCTCTTTGACTATCGGCTCCCATCTTAGCTGCTCTCTCTGCCAAACGATCGTCTTGGATGGCTTGAAGCTACTCTTGTGAACGGCGCCCTCGATCATCGACTTGTACTCGATGAGTTTCTTCGCTCCTTCAATTCCGCAAGAAGCCGTCATAATCGCAACAGGGCGACTTGCCTCGATCCTCTGAGCCAGTGCCGCAGGCGAGAACCCACCAAAAACGACCGCGTGTATAGCTCCAAGTCTGACGATGGCGAGCATAGCAAATAGCGCAGCGGGTATCATTGGCATGTAAATCAACACGACATCGCCTTTCTTGACCCCCTCTTCCCTCAGCACACCTGCAAGAGTCTCCACTTCTTGCAACAGCTGCTTGTACGTGTACTGCTCTTTCTGACCGGTCACTGGACTATCCCAGCAAATCGCTACCCTCTCCCCATTGCCATTTGCCACATGGCGATCCACACAATTATATGTAGTCGAGATCTCGCCATCGGCAAACCACTCCCAGTGCTCATGTGACACATTGCTTTTCTTCAAGTGCTTGGTGCTCCTCCGGAACGCCTTAGACGGCTTCTTATGCCAATCTAGATTGTTCGCTTGACGCTGCCAGAACTCCTCGGGGTTGTTGATGGAAGTCGCGTAGACCTGGTCTTGGATGTGTCCTTGAGGCATTTTGTTGATCCGAACTGAGGGTGTTGATCGACTCCGTGATAAAAGCAACCTGCCAGATGTGGTAACGGAGCTAGCGCGGGCGAGTAGGCGACGAGCCGAACAAGAAGCAAGTAGTACGTTGGAACTGAAGATAGTAAATGCAGTCAAGCAAAAGTAGCTTTTCCGGAAGACCATATGGGCGTCATGAGCACTAGTCTTTTAGCCCTTGCCGATCGGTCCAAGGGGACCGGCGACGCTGACCTCGGAAGGAGATGGCTCGGACTACCCCAAGTTCCCCCGCAAAGCGCTAGTGGGGTGCTAGACACGGTTCAAGGACGGCGTCCCGTTTGGCCGGATGCTAGCTAAAGCGCATCAACTTATGCATGATGTCAAGTTCGGTCTGGCTTCTCCTTGTTCGAGTTATCTTGTTATGTGCAAAGCGTGCAAGTAGCAGTAGACGGCTGCTCTACAAACAGAGTGTGCCTAGTAGCTGGTAGACTAGACATCGAAGCTATGACGTCCTCTCTACGCGGCTGCTACAAACCGAATAGTTCTCAAAGTAAAGACATTGCGAATAAAGCATTACAATAACCACGTGTTATGTGAGGTTGGTTGTTTCGACATCAGATACTGCCTCGTCGTCATTTCACCACTGACTCCATCCAAGCTTCAACCTACACCCGGAAAATTAATAACACATAAACCCTATCATAATCCCCGTTGAACACTTCCTCCACCCACAGGCAGACAGAAGCCAAAATCATCCTTAATATAGAACCGCACATATCCCGGACATGCCATCTCCGACCATCGTCCCGGTGACGTACCATGTTGTGCATAACCGCAACGCCAGGCATCACAACCACCACCACCACCACCACCCAACAACATTATCAGCCAAACAACCCCAACACCACCACCCACAACCGCTTCAAATCTCATCACCAGAGCACACAAAAACCATGACCCTCTCCCCAACCCCCCGCGCCCTATTCTTCGACATATTCGGCACCTGCGTAAACTGGCGCAAACCCATCACAACCGCCCTGTCTCACGCATCCCACGCGTCCCTAAACTCAGCCAGCACATCCCTCCCCTCACGCCTCCGCCTGCGCGCCTCAGAAATGCATGAAGAGCACTGGTCAGAATTCGCGCAACAATGGCGAAACAGCTACAAAGCCTTCACAAAACAAATAGCAGCCGACCCGACACTCGCCTGGACATCCGTCGACG
Source organism: Alternaria sp. 'sect. Undifilum' (assembly GCA_024321975.1). Taxonomy (NCBI): domain Eukaryota; kingdom Fungi; phylum Ascomycota; class Dothideomycetes; order Pleosporales; family Pleosporaceae; genus Alternaria; species Alternaria sp. 'sect. Undifilum'. The sequence continues at coordinate 2,112,863 of JAJJZI010000006.1, forward strand.
AGCACCACCTTGCTTCGCTGAAGAACCTCGTCACAGCCTGGGACCTCGACGGCCTGTGGGACGACGAAGAGATGCGTGCGTTGAGTTTAGCGTGGCACCATCTGGATGCTTGGGACGACTCTGTGTCCGGCGTCGAGTTGCTAAATACAAAGTTTGCGACTTGCATACTTTCCAATGGGAATTTGAGTCTTCTTGCCGATCTTAGGGTTTACACTGGAATCCCCTTTTCTCACGTGTTTTCCGCGGAAATGTTCGGCTCGTATAAACCTGCTGCGAGGGTTTACTTGGGGGCCGTGGAGAAACTCGGGTTGCGGCCTGGGGAATGCGTTATGGTTGCTGCGCATCTGTCTGATCTTAGGGCTGCGCATGAGAATGGGTTGAGGACTGTTTATGTGGAGAGGTGTGGGGAGGAGGATTGGAGTGAGGAGGAGGTGAGGCGGGCGAGGGAGGCGGGTTGGGTGGATGTGTGGGTTGGGTTGGAGGATGGGGGGTTTGTGACGGTGGCGGAGAAGTTGGGTGTTGATGTTGAGGAGAGTCTTCAGGGTAAAAGGGTCGTCTCTCTTCCTACTCAAATGTAATCAACGGTGCGTTACGTGTATGTCGGCGGTAACGAGGGCGGTAATGTCTACAGTGTTGTAATTGTCTAAGCGAAGGAGTCAATGTAGACGACCACATGATGATTCCATCAACAGCATGGTCAAGCGATATCAATATCCTTGGAATAAACAATAAAGCAACCGAACATTGCAGCACTAACAAATAACCAAAATACCCTCAAGCGCCCCCAAATCCTCAAACAGCGCTCCTCTCCTTGCCCTCCCTCCTCAACCGACTCTTCTCAATCGCCTCCTCAACCTTCATCTGCCTCCAACTACAACTCTCCGCGAAATCACAAATCCGACACTTGAACGCCTCCTCAATCTCCACGCCCTTTGCCTCCCTCCTCCCCTTCCACCACGCCATCTCCTCGGCCACATACCCATCAATAACCTCGGTTTCGTAGACCGTAAGCTGCGAGCCAATCACATCCCCCGTCTTCGCATGACGGAACTCTGCGCGTAGAATGGAAGACAAGGATGAAGGCGGGAAGGTAGTCTGCATTTCAGTGACGAGTAGGGACCATAGGGAGAGGAGGTTAGGGTAATTTGAGGCGGAGTTGTGGAGGCCAATGTCGTCAAATTCTTGGAGAAAGGTTTCGGTAAAGGGGGAGAGCGGGTCAAGGGAGTAGCGTAGGAAGACGGTTTCGGCATCGACCGTGTTTAGAGAGAGGGATTCGAGGAGTTTGCGGTAGAGCATGAGTTGCATCCAGGTCGGACGCAGAGAAGCGCCAGTTGGTAAAGAACGTGCGGATCTTGTTTTTACATCGGCAATGTATACCTGGCGGTCCGAGGATTCGAGTTTGTCTGTCAAGGGGGTGGAGGAAGGCGATTTGGAGGCTTTTGCAAAGGCATCAGAGATGCTGGGTTGGCCTGGTGGTAAAGGGATGATACCACCGTTCTTCTCGGCATATGTTCTCTCGACTTTCTCTTCAAAGGCAATATCAGGGCATTCATACGAGATCTCGTCAATGACGCCGTTGATGACTTGGCCTTCGATGATACCCCACACTTCTAGTTCGCGCGTTAGGCCAGTCTCACGGAGACATCGCAGGCCCGATATAGCGTTCCATATGCGTAGGCCAAATCGGTCTTCTTTGCTTTTAACTTGTACTGGCACTGTTGTGTGTACCTGGTCTTCAAGCGTTTGATGGATCTTGCTGCCAGTGCGCATAGCCTGTGTGCGTGGCTTCCGTCCAAACTTGCTCAAGGTGTAGAAGTACTGCAGTTCGCACCATGCTGGTGAGACGAGATCAGTCACCGAGAGACACTTCTTGGGTTTCGTTCGAAATCGCTCGAGGGGCGGACGGTTGTCGGTTTCAGCGACATGTACAGCTTGGGTTGTAGGAAGGGCGCGATTAGACTGCGAGATGCTGCGCTCAAATTGGAGTTGCGAGGGTTTGAGAGGAGAGGCTGGTTGTTCATGAGGAACTAAGCGCTGTTAGTCGTCAGTTCATACGAATCCCTCCTCTGTGAACCTCAATCAACATACCACTCCACGCCCGTCGCGATCTTTCGTCGTACTCGACTTCCAGCGCCTTGCGCTCGCGCATGGGTGAGCTCTGGACATCCCTCTGTGCATCCGCGCCGACACTTCTCTTGCCTTTTGTAACGCGCAGCACCGTGGGTCTGTGTATCTGCACGAAGCCGTCCACATCCTGCTCTTCGTCTTCGAGTTCGCCCTCTTCGAATTCGATGCTGGGAAGTAGTGTGCCCTTTTGAGTTTGCACTGCGTCTGTTATCGTGTCAAAGGCGTCTGCAAGTATGGTGTCGTCGTCAATGTCGATATCCGAGCCGTAGTCGCTCAGCGTCGCGATGGACTGGACGTCGATGTCTGAGCCATACTCGCTTGCGAGATTCGTCAGCTGTGTGGCCGGTGCAGCCATGATGCCATGATCTAGTTTCGTGTGTGCGTGTGGCGACACTTTGACGCGCTTCAAGTGCTGGCGCGTTTTCGCGTCTACTCGTGAGGTCATGGATGGGCGGGCCAATCGAGGGGTCGGCTCTAAACACCATGACAGCGAATTCAGCTGGTGTTAAGAAATTATCTGTTATAGAAGGAAGATGTGTAAAATGGCGATTTAAATCGTAGTATTTTTCTTATCACCACCTCGAGGCGTGCATGAATACATCAACGCCCTCGCTAAAATCAGGCATATCATCCGCCCGCCCATCCCTCCTCGACCACCTCACCGTACCCTCTCCATCTACGCCAAAATTCCCCCCCATCTGCCACCGACTCCCACTCTCGGTAGACCTCACACTGATCCCCTCTTCTTTTAACTTGGAAACACGCGATATACTACCAAGGACATGCCACAAGCTCGGTGTGCCCAGGCCCCATGCGGCATAGGCTTCGCGTTCAGCATCAACGATGACATGAAGGTTAGGTTGGGAATTCTTGCAGGGCTCAGGTAGTGAGGCGAGCCAGCGGTCGGTGGAGGCTGCGTCGCTGTGAGAAACGGCTATGAAGTGAATGTCTGGGTGAGCGGGCGCGATTGCGCGCATGTCTAGGAAGGTCTTCTCTGCGACTGCGGTCATACATGTTAGTAAAACTGCATCATGTGTGTAGACGGTACCCTGGGATAGCAGCACGTACAAGGACATCCGCAGTGCCTGAGGAAGCTGATAATCGTCGGCTTGCCATCTCGCGCGGGTATTAGACCGTTCAGCTTGGGTGTTGAGGGCGCCTTTTGGCCGACTGTTGGGGTTTCTGCTGTCTGCACGCTAGGTGGCGACATCCATGACCAGAACTCGGTTTGCCAGGTCATCGTGGACTAGTGGTGTGAGAGGTTGGGTATAAATGCGCGACTGGGTGACATGACGTAGAAGACATGGTAACAGCCTCAGCTGTTAGTGTCGTTGGCTTAGGTGCTGGTCGTGATGATCGCTTTGGCAGCTGCCACGGGCGTCCTCTTGCGCAAAGTAGTCGCGACAGCTCACAGTGGGAACATAACCAAAGAACTTGCGAATACCATAGCAAGCATGTAGGAGGCAGTACAATATGTCACGATGAATGAGAAGCAAAGTGAAGTAGAAATCTGTTGATTTCATCGAATATCGCCAGTGACAGCCACTGATTAGCCTGGATATACTACATGCTCAGCACCGCTCGTGTGCACTCATAAACCGAGTTGAAGACCGTGAACCATGAACCCAAACGCCTATATAATCCGACCCCGAAGACCCAATCCAACCAGACCACCGACCCGAAGAAGTTGTCATGTCGTGTCGATATCAGAGGTGAGGAGCTTAACCGCGCTCACCACGGAGGCGACGGGCGAGCTGGATGTCCTTGCTCTGGATGGTGACGCGCTTGGCGTGGATGGCGCAGAGGTTGGTGTCCTCGAAGAGCGAGACGAGGTAGGCCTCGACGGACTCCTGGAGAGCGCCGATGGCAGAGGACTGGAAGCGGAGATCCGACTTGAAGTCCTGGGCAATCTCACGGACAAGACGCTGGAAGGGCAGCTTGCGGATGAGGAGCTCAGTCGACTTCTGGTAGCGACGGATCTCACGGAGAGCGACGGTTCCGGGCTTGTAGCGGTGAGGCTTCTTGACACCACCGGTTGACTGGAGCATGTTAGAGGGATGTGCCGCAAGAAGAAGCGAGCGGGTGACTAACCGGTGCGGACTTGCGAGCTGCCTTGGATGCGAGCTGCTTGCGGGGGGCTTTGCCACCAGTGGACCTGGGGTGTTGTTAGTGTGCGGTTTTGGGTGCAGTTGACGGGTTGATGCTTACTTGCGGGCGGTCTGCTTAGTGCGGGCCATGTTGATGTTGTTGTTGTTGTTGTTGTTGTTGTTGTTGTTGTTGGGAGATGGAGATGTGAGAGTGGTTGATGGAGATGGTTGGTGGGTAGTGGTTGGTGGGTGTGGTGGAGGTGAGTGGATGAGAGACGGAGGAGGGCGGGCGGGCGCAGCTTATATGGTTGTTGGGGCGGGCGGGCGGCTGCCTGGAAAATCAATCGCTGTTGCGCTGGAAAACAGCGCGCGCAAGGAACGCCAAAACCCAGCACGCAGCCAAACTGCAACTCCAAAACCCCCAAGTCCACGCACGTCGGCGCCCATTCGCCATTGGCTCGCTTGCACGCGCGCCCCGATTGGGAAGGCGCACGGTCGTTGATCTGGAAAGCGCGCCCGTGCGGCGGTTGGATCGGCCGTGGCACGACGTGTGATCCGGCGCGCTTCGGGGACGCGCCCCGCTGCCTCATAAACACCACCGCCGCCGTCCTCTCTGCTACTCACCATCCCAAAGCATCACCGACCTCACAAACTCTGCTCTCTCACTCACTCAACCAACCAATTTCACCTCCTCCCCACACACGACAACCCCCCCACAGACATCATCATGACTGGACGTGAGTATCCCTCCACCTACAACGGTCGGCGCGCGCTCAACGCGTCGTCCTTCACCATCAACACTTGACTGACGCGTCTCACAGGCGGCAAAGGCGGCAAGGGTCTCGGAAAGGGCGGTGCCAAGCGCCACCGCAAGATTCTCCGCGACAACATCCAGGGTATCACCAAGCCCGCTATCCGTCGTCTCGCACGTCGTGGCGGTGTCAAGCGTATCTCAGCCAGTATGTCTCCTCACCTCCTCTCCACTATGCCCTCGCTGACCCGCCTCAGTGATCTACGAGGAGACCCGCGGTGTTCTCAAGACCTTCCTCGAGGGTGTCATCCGTGACGCTGTCACATACACTGAGCACGCCAAGCGCAAGACCGTCACCTCTCTCGACGTAGTCTACGCTCTCAAGCGTCAAGGACGTACCCTGTACGGTTTCGGTGGTTAAGCGCGCTTTCCCTCTTCACGGTTTTCATGTTACGGCTTTTGTCCGACTGCTTCGTCAGTCCACGGTCGGCTTCGGTGCTTGGTGGGATGGTCATGGCCTTGTATAGTACAGTAAGGCTCGGAGTTTACGGTTATATCAGTCGGGTTCTGATTTGCATGGAATGATACCATAATACTTCATTTGCTTGTCTTTCCTTGTGTGATGTTGTGACGCGTCTGTGGTTTTTTCGGTTGACGCGGTCGTCATGGCAGTCGTGACTCCACTTTCTTCCATGTGTTGTTCCGCCCTTTGGCGTGCTAGCGTGTATCTTACGTCTGCCATACTGACTTCCATCTCAAGCACAATGAAGATGGTGTTCGTGACTCATTACTGCTGTCGCCTAACTTGAAAGTAATCTGACTCCTCGCTGTTTGCCACGTGCATGAAATGGCTGTGTGAATTCTAGCTGTTTGACGCATGACGTCATGTCTGAGGACAGCTTAAACGCTTCTGTCTGTAATTCATAAACTAGTAGCCTTTTGCATTTAATACATGCGTGAGATCACTGTCTTGTCTAGTATACTACTACCACTGGCTTCGGCCTTTTGAGACAACCTTTTGATGTGACTACACATTTTGTAGACACCTTTTTAGTAAAAAAAAAAGATTTATTACTAACAATAGGTATTAGGGCTTATGCCCCCTTGTTTAGCATTGCTAGCACGCAATTAGTGTGTTGCATGTTTAGACAAAAACAAAGAAAAGCAAGACAAAGACGCAAATCGCCTTCTAACTTAACGCGCCTTATTCTGCCTATACTGCCTACTTATGTTAAGGCTTTACTTCTAGGTACTCTTAGACAAATTAAAGAAGCAGCACTATTATTGCCTTGCTTTCTAACCTATACATACAATAACAGAACGCCTACTTCTCCTTTCCTGCCTCTTTCTTCTCTATTACTATTTTGACGTTATACAACAGCTAGCCTAACTAGTTAATAGTTTCTTTACTTAGCCTATGCATAATTAACAAGAAGAAAAGGATACTAAAGCAGAGCATTTTAAGTACTTTGCTAGTATTAGTAAACACCCTATAGGTCTTATATTCCTTCTACAACTAGCTAAGTTAAGGCTTAATATTCTTTTTGTATATAGAGATATTGCAGATTCTAGAGTTGTTTATAAGGGATATAATTATAAAGTCCTAAAAAGGCTAAGTTTGTAGATACTTAATAAACTTAGGTGTCTACATAATTAGCTTAAGCTAGACTAGTTTAGGGGCTAGGTGTACAATAGGAAAGCTTCTTGTCTTTAGATAAAAGTTAAGGTTAAGGAGATGCTTATTATAGAGGTTGCACGCTATTATAGTGTATTATATACAAATTGTTTGTATACAGTGCTGTTTAAAAGGTAAGAAGCAGTAGGTAAGAAGTAGCAGCTTTAGCTTTATAAAGTATTACAGTCTCCCGCTGCGGTATGTACGTGTTCTTTCCCTCCTCTATTGCATTATGTTGCAATCCTATTGTAATCCTACTATAATCCTATTGTTAGCTATAGGCTGGCAATCGCTGTTAGACACGTTTCAACTAGTGTTGTTTTTTAGTACCTTAGCAAATTTTTTAACCCTAATTATTGCTTAGTAGTCTAAGCTTTCCTCCTAGAACTTATCCACTTACTGTTCGAATTTCGTTAACTACACATAATCTTTTTTTAACTTTTGCAACTAATTAGTAGAGGGCAGCTGCTTTTCACTTTTTTAGAAAACCCATTTTGACTACAACAACAACCACCACCTTTGATACCTTAAAAATAAATACTACTACCACTTACCAACCCGCGTTGTATGGTGGTGGATACACGCGATATGGCCGCACCGGAGTGACACTTCCGTAGACCTCCACAGTCCAAGCATCAACAACGACGTCTAATTCTTCTGAAACTCTGGCAATACTCTCTTATGTATAACTAAATTTAATGTCCAAAGTTTCATGCTGTTTGGACGTGATGCGGTGGTGTTGTAATTTTTTGAAGTTGTTACGTGTTGGGGTTTAAATTGGAAAAACATCACAGCAACTCCCCAACAAAGTCTGTAACATGAACACAACAAATTGAAACTGTATGACGCAAAACAACAGAAAATACTCGGAATAGGTACGGTACTACTCGAAATTCGTACAAATATTTATATCACGTCGATTTGAGCCGTATGATGGGTTGCACATTGCTTCCGGAAAATACACCTGATCAGTGGAAGCCGCGTCGGAAGAGTAATGCGAAGGCACATGTTTTGCAGGAAATACAGGACCATCCATGGTTACCAAAGTTCATCATTATCATCATCCTTAATTGATGGCACTACGTATTCAAGGATACCCAGATGCTATCTATCCAAGCTCCGTTTACAGGAGAGAGGCCACCCGATCGCCAACATCCAGAACATGCCGGCCAAGGAGCAGTAAAACCTCCACAGTACCACAATCATCCTGCAACCCTAACCACCATCTTCAACAGCCCCGCCCTCTACTGCCCGCTAGGGACCTTATAAGGCCCATACCCCGGCCTAGGAAAATCCGGGCTACCATCCTCTTTCCAGCCAAACTTCTGAGCCCGAATCGTACGCGCGCTCCACCCATTCGTCGGGTCCTTCATCCCATGGTAAATAATCCAGTCCTCGGTGCCATCGAGAGAAGTCGTGAAAGAAGCATGGCCAACCCCATACGCCGACTCGTTAGGATTCTGGTAGAAGACGGGGTAAGGGTGCTTGCGCCAGTCGCTAGGGTTCATCGGGTTGTCGCCAATGAGCTCGAGCTGACCGAGACAGTAGTTGCGGTTATCCGAGCGGGCGGCGCTGTAGATGAGGAAGTTTTGACCCGTCGTGGGGTTGACGAGTTGTTGGGGCCCTTCGTTCGAGGAAAGACGGTCGTTGTTGCTGCGGTTGAATGGTGTCTTTTCCCATGCGTATTCCGGTACCGAGATGATTTGGCGCTCGGAGAATGGTGATACCGTGGTGTATGGGTCGGACATCTTGGTTATGCAGAGGTTGGCTGGCCATCCGTCGTACTTGCGGTACCAACACGAGTAGATGTGGTACAGTTGGTCGGCGTGTTGGAAGTAGGTTCCGTCAATCGCGAATTGATCGTACGTCTCAAGTTCGCCGTGGTATCGGTATGAGGTAGTCCATGGGTCTTCGCCATCGCCGACGGCAACGAACATGCGGTGGTTGACAGCCGGGCAGTTGTACTCGCACCACATTTCTACCTCGGGCGGCGGGGAGTCGTGGTTGGGGTCGGCTGTGAAGATGACCCACCAGCTTCCGTCGATTTGGTGCATCTCAGGTGCCCAGAGATCGGTTGAGTAGGCCTTGTCCGGCTCTGGGTGGAAGATGGTCTTGGATTCTGCGTCGGCCCAATCGGTCAAGGACTTGCTGCGCCAGAGAGTGACGTTGACGTTGTTGGTGTATGTCAGATAGTAGTAATCTTCGTGGCGAAACATCCATCTAGACCGTGTCAGAGACGGATCCCCATACAATTTCTTGAACAACTTACGGGTCTGCTCCATTGCCTATGATCGGATTTGTGAATGTTGTTGAATTGGTCATGTTACCGGAGGGCGGCAGGGTGTACTGAGAGACGCCCACAGCAGCGAGAGCCGCTGCAATGAGGAGCTTGAACATACTGCCTTCAGAATGCTACAGCACAGTGGAGTAAGTAGGTGCGGGTGAGTGAGATGAGGGTATTTTTCCAGGCGGTTCAAGTATTTATGCGGGGAGGAGAGGCGGGGTGTGCATCGGAGGGTACCTAGGTAGGGCAAGTGAAAGAGGAAAAGACACGCATAACCATTCGCGATTCTGCACGAGCATTTATCGTGGCGATGTGGCGTAACCATTACACAGGGAAATGAATACCTAGGTAGTAATTTTTTTTACAGTAGTCTTCTGACAATGCATGAGGACGATCGCATTGCAATCTCACAGCCTGCCAACTGGAGCGAAAGCAGCACAAAACCAAAGACAATCCTAGTAGTGACGAGGCTGGTGTTGTGTTGTTGAGCGTCCAAGATTCCCCGCGTTCGATCCAGCCACGCTGCCACGCTGCTTTAGCGCAGTTCTCGCGTGGGGCAGGCGCGACCCGAAGACGGCTGCGGCAAGCTTGGCACATCTTTTGCGAATCACGACTCTGTACCAAACTCCCAACTCGGCGCACCATGAACAACTCGCAATTCAGGCGGCTATTAGTCGAAACACCAAAGCCTCAGGATAATGGCAAGGGCAAGTCCCCCGCGGCGGGAACGCCGAGGGCGGTGCTGGGCGCGCGCAAGCACTCGAGCATACCAATGACACCGTAAGTCTCACCTATATCGTCTCGCGCAGGACTGATACTAACAGACACGTAGTCGCCAAGCAGGCAAGGGCTCTGTCCAGTCGGATTTTGCGCGTCAACTCGCCGAACGCAATGCGAAGAACAACCCGCAGAAGAAGGCCAGAAACATAGTGCCCAAAGGGACGAAACTCGCCGCAGGCTACACAGACCGCACCAAGGCTTACACCGATGAGGAAGACAACGAAATTGCGAAACGCGTCAAGAATCTCGAGGAGTCTATGAAGAAGGGCGACATTGATCGCGAGACGTTCGAGAAGCTCGTGCAAGAGATTACGGGCGGTGATGTGGGGACTACGCATTTGGTAAAGGGCCTGGATAGGAAGCTGCTTGAGAGAGTAAGGCGAGGTGAGGATGTTCTAGGTGGCCAGGATAAGAAGGAAGAAGAGGAAGAGGAGCAAGAAGCAGAAGAGGTACCGGAAGTAGAGGACGCGTTCGATGAATTGGCAGAAGCGGATATTGGCCCTATCACGCGTGAGAAGGTTGAGAAGAAGGGCGAGAAGATGACATCACCACGTCCTGTTGCTGGCGTCAAGAGGAGTCGCAACGATATTCTAAAGGACCTCAAGAGACAACGAGAAGAAGCAGCCGCTGCCGCGGCGGCTGAGTATGAGAAGAGGTTTCCTACCTTGGGACCGGGTTTCCGCAAGATAAATGCACAGGGAGAGACACATCGCGTCGAGACGGATGAAAAGGGTCGCGAGGTGTTGATCATCACCGGTCCAGATGGTAAGGAGAAGAGGAAGGTCAAGAAGCAGAAGGTCGAGGAACCGGCACCTGAAGTGCGTCATGACCTAGACGATGCGAGCAAACCGATCAACATGCACAACCTCCCTGCGTCGAAGAAGGAAGTATCAGAGGACGAGGACATATTCGAAGGCGTAGGCTCGAACTACAACCCACTCGCAAACTTCGACGACTCGGACGATGCATCAGACGAAGAGGCAGCGAAGCCAGAGCCTCCTGTACCCAAGATCGATACTGCGGAATCTCAATCAGAAGGCGAAGTATCTTCTTCAGCCGCAGAGGAAAACGCGTCAGCGAAACCCGAAGAGACCGCCCCTGCTGCGCCCATCAAACGAGACTACTTCGCATCAGCAACCCGCGGTACCAACACCACCAAAGAACCCTCCGACCTCTCCGCCGCCGACGCCACCGTTCGCGCCGCCCTCGCCAAAGTCCGCAACTTGGACGAAAACTCCACGCTACTGCAAAACCTGGGATCATCAGACCCCAACGACCCCGCGTCGAAAGAGGCGCGTCTCAAGAAGCGTGCTGCAGAGCTGGCGGCGTCGGATCGCGATATGGAAGACATGGATATGGGCTTCGGTGCGTCGCGATTCGATGATGCCGAGGAGATGGAGAGGGAAGGCGAGAAGGTCAAGTTCAGTCAGTGGAAAGGATTGGGAGGGGAAGGCGACGATGAAGACGGCGAAGAGGACGGAAAGGGACCGAAGAAGCAGAGGAAGAGGGGAGGAAAGAAGCGGAAGGGCGATAAGAATAACGCGGATGATGTTCTTAATGTTATGGAGAGACAGAAGGAGAAGAAGACCAAGACGCTTGGCTGAGAGATGGACGGCGATGGATGTGGTACGCTGTATATCGTTTCTGGAATAACATGCTTCTAAGCACCCGATGGGACGACATACTCCCTCGCCCCTTCAGTACTAAACAACACCACCACGGCCTTGTCATCCAACCCCAACTCCCCCTTCATCTCCCCACACACCTTCTTCAACGCCGTCATCGTAGCAGCTCCACACGGCCCATTCCTAATCCCCCGAGCGTGCAAATACCGCAAGTCATTGTGAACATCCACATCAGACACAGTAACACTCACATCCACCCCTTTCCTCAGCACCTCCCACGCCGTCGTACTCGTCGTACCGCAGTTCATCCCATTCATAATCGTATGGCCTGTTGAAATGGGCGTGATCCTGCCTGCTTCAAGGCTCGCTTTCAAACTCGCTGCTGTGCCTGGTTCGACTGCGATGACGGTGGCGGAGGGGGATTGGGCTTTGTAGTGCATGGTGACGGCTTGCGCCCAGGAACCTACCCCCACGGCGGCTACAGCGTGGGTTACGCTACTGATGTGCATGTCTTTTAGCTGCTTGTCTGTTTCGGTGAGCATGGTTGTGTAGCCTTCTACGACCCACTGTTTTCTTGTTAGTCTCCACGCAAGGAGTATTGGAGCATCTTTCTGCTACCTCGGGTATCTCGGTGTATCCTTCCCAGGATACATCCATGACTAACATGCCCCCTTTTTCATGTGCTTCTTGCTTTGCTTTGAGGATGGAGTAGTCGTAATCTCCATCTACAACGATTACCGTCGCGCCTTCACTTCTGATCTTCTCTTGGGTAGCTTTATCCATGAAGTCTGGGACGAAGATGACGGCTTTGATCTTTAGATACTTGGCCATTCGCGAAACAGCTCTACCCCAGTTGCCTTCCGTGCAAGTTACCAGTTCAATCCCCGTCTCTCTTGCTGCAGCACCGAGCTCGTCCAAGGAAGCGGATAAGGGAAGATTGCACTTTGCAGCTACAGCCTTGTGAATCGCCCATGATGCGCCTAGGATCTTGAAGGCTGGGAGACCGAGACGGTTGGACTCATCTTTTAGGAGAACATGACCTAGACCGAGTTCCTTGGCTAGTTCGGGGAGAGGGACCAGAGGGGTGACTGCGTAGTCGGGGAGGGTTCGATGGAAAGGCTCGACCGCTAGGTTTGCAGAGGGCCCAGGGTGTTTCCAGGAGGCTGCTGAGAGATTGTGGAACATAGTGGGGAAGGGTGGGAGTGTGTGGTGATGGACTCGATATTCAAGTATAATACATCTGAAATGAAATCGGTTGGAAGATGCTCGCCTTCAACCTTCAAGGAACAGCGCTCCTAGGTACAACATATGCATCGTTCGCAGGGCGTGCCCAGCCTGAAAGATTGACCATTTACTTCGTCCTTGCATGCAGGCCAACGGAACATTACTGCAAGCCATCCCGAATGTCACGTGCGTCTCCTCCGACGGAAAGCGCTCAAGTTGGTCAAGGCCAATCGTGGGGGAATGTGGGACCAGCGTACGTCATTCCCGCGGTCTTCACGCTGCTGCCTTTGCGCGTGTGTTTCGCAGCAAACTTAAGCACCCAAGCAAGAATCAAGACAATGTCACAACAAGGAGTGCAGTCGGCGTTGGGAAACATACCGAGAGTTGTAGTGCGGCCAACGGTGGATAATGTTCTAGCATCGACGTATCTGGTCAAGGTATTTGAAGTCTTTCTGCGGTGCTTGCGCATATGTTAACAGGCAACAGGGCATCATCTTCTTTCTTGCGCATCCGTTTCTATACCCTCTGCTGAAGGCGCGATTACTCCCAGCAGTCCTGCTCAGCATCTTTGTGCTCACGAACCTCTTCGTCTGGACTTTGCTGCCACAGGTGCTCTTCCTCAAGCTGTTCCACACAGCGGGTAGTGCCTGGGTCAACGCCGTATTCCTAGTCTTGGGAGAGGGAGCTGCAGTGGTCGCATTACTGTTCGAGTCCTTCTTGGTGGTTCGTACACAGCCACTACACACCATACACAGGCATTGACTTCCCGTAGGATGAGTCTCAAGTCGATGTTTTCGACGCAGTCCTTGTGTACAAAGGCTACGAAGACCTTGTCCGCAAACACCGACCCGTCACTGAAGATGCGCTGAACGACCCGGTCCGCCGACTCGGCAAGCCCACACGCTCTTCAGTCTACGCGCCCTTTTCGTTCCGCCAGATCGCCGAGTTCGTCATTCTGCTGCCTGTGAACTTTGTACCATACGTTGGGGTGCCGATATTTCTTTTGTTGACGGGCTATCGTGCGGGCCCGTTCCAGCATTGGCGGTACTTTCAGCTCTTGGGCTATGACAAGAAACAGAGAAATGTCGCTATAAAGAAGAGACGGTGGCAATACACTTGGTAGGTCGTTGTCATGAGATGATGAGGACACGGCTAACCAATTTGCAGGTACGGCACCGTCTATTTGGTCCTGCAATATGTACCGCCACTAAGCATGTTCTTTCTTATGACAGCACCAGCAAGCTCGGCCTTGTGGGCGGCGGACTTGGAGAGGGCGCGAAGGGAGCAGGAGGCGAACCTGGCGCAGACGCCGCAGTACACGGACGAGCCCGATACAGCTGTATGATGGCAGTGTTATCTAGTTTGTTCGGAGTTCACCGAGTGGAAAGACAGCACAGTATCCGAGTGCTGAGGTCATTGAAGCTTGACGCGCGTGATGCCGGGGCTTTCGCGCCCAGCTTGGCGACTTCCATGTGCATACAGCAAAACGCGCGAATGACCAAGTGCCTGTTCGCTCTGCAGCACCGAGTCTGTCAACTCCCATGGCGATATGACAGTGGTTGGTTGACACGGAGGTTCCATACTATGTACACAGTAGTGCAGGCAGGCGCAGGTACCGACCTCGATCAGGGAACGTGTCGCGCTAGCAGCCTAGCAGCGCGGCGGCCAGGCAGCACTAGTGACACTCGTCATTCGCCCGCCGCGCCTTCCCCAGCCCCATAGATAGCTGCAGCTTGAGCTCCATGCCCAACACACCCGACCTTCACTTCTTTCCCACTCCGCCCGCCATCCCATCTTCGTTCCTTCCATCCATCCATCCATCCATCCATCCATCCTGCTTCTAAACCCCATCCGAATCCATCAGTCGTCCGTCAGCATGAAGACGGCGGTGCTTCTCGCAGCAGCCACCTCGGCCTCTGCGGCCGTCTACAAGACGCCGCTCAAGAAGGTGTCCCTGTCTGAGCAGCTGGTAAGCCATCGTCGCAAGCAAGCGCGCAAGATGGCATTCTGACCGTGCCCAGGAATATGCCAACATCGAGTCCCAAATGGCGAGCCTGAAGCAGAAGTACTCTCAGCAGCACATGACTGGCTTCAAGCCCGAGTCGCACCTGGAGGCGGCGTTGAAGGCGCCCTACATCGCCGACGGCACCCACCCCGTGCCCGTCAGCAACTTCCTCAACGCGCAATGTACGTTGCAGAGACTCGGCTCGTTCGCCAGCATCGAGTGGCGAGAGCTAACACGCCCCAGACTTCTCTGAGATCTCTCTCGGAACTCCTCCCCAGACCTTCAAGGTCATTCTCGACACCGGAAGCTCCAACCTCTGGGTCCCTTCGCAGAGCTGCAACTCGATTGCCTGCTTCCTTCACACCAAATACGACTCTTCGGCGTCGTCAACCTACAAGAAGAACGGTACTGAGTTCAAGATCCGCTACGGGTCCGGTTCGCTTAGCGGCTTCGTCTCCCAGGATGTCTTCCAGATTGGCGATCTCAAGGTCAAGCACCAGGACTTCGCCGAGGCAACCTCGGAGCCCGGCCTCGCATTTGCCTTTGGTAGGTTCGATGGTATCATGGGTCTTGGCTTCGACACCATCAGTGTCAACCACATAGTCCCCCCCTTCTCCAACATGCTTGACCAGGGTCTCTTGGACGAGCCAGTTTTTGCCTTCTACCTCGGCAACACCGACGAGGGACAGGAGTCTGTGGCTACCTTTGGTGGCATCGATGAGAGCCACTATACTGGCAAGATGGTCAAGCTTCCCTTGAGGCGCAAGGCCTACTGGGAGGTTGACCTCGATGCCATCACCTTCGGCAAGGAGACCGCTGAGATGGACGACACTGGTGTCATTCTGGACACCGGCACATCTCTGATCGCTCTTCCCTCCACCATGGCCGAGCTCCTGTAAGATTTGCCCCATGCTCATTCAGAGAATCAGACACTAACCCTGCATAGGAACAAGGAGATTGGTGCCAAGAAGGGCTTCAACGGCCAGTACTCCGTTGAGTGCGACAAGCGGGACAGTCTGCCCGACCTTACCTTCACTCTTACCGGCCACAACTTCACCATCAGCGCTTTTGACTACATTCTTGAAGTCCAGGGATCCTGTATCTCTGCGTTGATGGGCATGGACTTCCCCGAGCCAGTAGGACCTCTTGCTATCCTTGGTGATGCTTTCCTTAGGAAGTGGTACTCCGTATACGATCTTGGTAACTCGGCTGTCGGTCTTGCCGAGTCCAAGTAATCTTCTGGGTTACTCTTCGGACCTGTACGGATATGATGCAACTTGTGGAACGTCATTAATAAAATGACGGCGTTTGGCTCAAATTGTAGTTAGGCATAATGACTTGGGCATTACTGTTGAGTGCAGCAGTACAACAACGAATGAGAAAGGTATAAAATACGTGTGCACTTGCAGTGATGATCTCGACTCCTATCGATAAGTCCGAACCAATGACGTGTTTTGAATGGCCATGGCGGAAACGCAGGCTTGCAGCTCTGCAACCTAGACGCATGTGGGATGATAACGGCTTTGGGGCAAATAGATGAATCATTACGCTACAAGCCAACACTCCACTGTTACCGGTCGCTGTGGTTGCCTAGAGAAGGGCGTGGGTAACCTTATCGTGCCACGCTAGTAGATACCCCGGAGCGAGTCTCGTGGCTGGTGAGCGTGCATAGCTCACTGTGCCGACCTGCAAGTCATTCCTCCAACGCTCCAATATGTGACATTCAACGAATCTCTCAACTGCCTTGCAGCGAGCGATAGCTTCCAGAATACCAACACGCAACACACGCCGAAGCCGACTTCGCCTTCTTTGACCCGCTGCGGTACATCCGCCAGCACATCCGCGAGTACCCTCGACGATCCACTAACTGTTGAGTGCAAGCGCACGAAACCCCTTGCTCAACATGGCGTCCCAAGACAGAGGCAGGGACCGGATGAGCCGCAAACTAAACAAAAAGCGAAGAGATTCGAGAAGAGAACCGCGCGGCATGTCCTTGGACGTTCCGGAGCGCTTTAGAGATGGGGACGATGCACAAGAGGACGTTACGGCGCCGAAGCGGAATAATACAATGTCGATGAACCAGTCGCTGTTCTCCATGATAGCCCACGCCGGTCAAAAGTCGCAGAAGGACCTGGGTACGATGCAAGAGGTCGACTCAGGCGATAGCGACGACGAGGGTAAACAGAAGGCGACCTACCGCAACCTCGACGGCGCAGCAAGATTGAGCCGCTTGAGTTCGGCCAACGACTTCCAAAACCCACCCGCAGACTTGGATGATGCGACGGTAGAGAAGGGCAAGCATAGACGGACCCTATCCGAGAACAAGCTGTTGCGCTCGTTGCCCAAGTTGAAGCTACCCAGCCGGAAAGAGGCACGTCTGGAGAGTCACCGCGCCGACCAGATGTCCTCCTCACAGTTCCTACCACCGAAACCGTCCCCGGACGAACTTCCGACCCCGCCGAGTGAGCTACTGCCCAAGACCAAGGACAAGAACAACATCACCGCTGGTGAGGATATCCATGTGGAGAAAGGAAGGGTCTCAGGGAGGAAGAGCAGACACGGAAGTTCCGCAGCGCTGGCTAAGAGCAAAGCGCCCGTGACGCTTGCGCAGAGGATACAGCAGATATTCGAATTCGACGAGGTCGAGGAGGTCATTTCCGAATATGCTTGCTGGCTGCTCCAAAGCATCTTGCTGCAAGGGTACATGTACATTACCCAGAAGCACATATGCTTCTACGCGTACATACCCAAGAAGCATGTAAGCAACCACTGCCTCACAAATCAATTGGCTTGCTGACTCTTGAAGCACGATGTCAGCAAAACAGGTTACCTCTCCAAGCGCGGCCGGTCAAAGTTCAACCGATACTGGTTTGTCTTACGCGGCGACGTTCTTGCATACTATACCAACCCAGCAGAGCTCTACTTTCCCCGGAACCGTATCAATCTGCAATATGCCATGTCCGCCGAAGTCGTCGAAAGCACTAAGAAAGGCGAAGAAGAGACTAGCTTCGCCATCACCACGGATGAACGACGCTATCTGTTCAAAGCCGACAGCGCAGCGAGTGCCAAAGAATGGGCTAGGTCGATCCAAAAAGTCATCTTCCGCACGCACAATGAAGGTAACAGCGTGAAGATATCGCTGCCGATACAGAATGTTCTCGAGATTGAGGAAAGCTCTATACTGGATCTTGCGAATACGGTCAAAGTTCGTGTGATTGATAACGATGAGACGTTTGCTATCGACGAAGTATGTAACCTTCTGTACATGTGGGATATCTGCTAACTGAAGTAGTACTTCTTCTCCTTCTTCAACAGAGGACAAGATGCGCTGAATGTTCTACGTATTATGATCAATGACAACGAGCACCATAAGGCTTTGCAGCACGCTGGCGACGGCGAGGCGTCTACACCAACCGGTCAGCGTGAGGCTACAACATCACCGGCCATCACTACCGAGACACCGCACATACACGAAAACGTCCGGGCCACGCTTTCACCTTTGCCAGCGCCGCATGCGGGAAGGTCCAACATAAGTGATGCGTCTGCTCGGTCTAGCAACGACGCGAATAGGAGGAGCTGGGACGTGCGACGCAGCATGGACGCAAGCCGTACCCTTCGACGTCCGAGTGGCGAAGTACGACGACCGAGCTATGAGGTGCGACGGGGTTTCAGCAATGCGCAGTCTAGAGGTTGGCCAGAAGACCGGTCGCCTCAATCGCCTAGAGCAGCGGACTCGGAGTCGGCTACCCTCTCACTCGACCCAGGCACCGAATCGTCAGCCGCCATCCAATCCATGGATGAAAGCAACGCTTCCGCCTCTCAAATACTGGACCGTTCCGACGTATTCAGTGGTCCTGCCATCCATGCCATCAATGCGCCTTTACACAAACTAGACACTCAAGCCAGGCATTCACAGGACACTGCGCGATCGACTCAGCCAAAGTCCGCAAACGCTGCGAATCGCTCAAAGCAACCTCAAACACCGACAGGCGCACCGGATTTTGAAGACGATACTGACACTAGCGCCCACCCCCGCCTGTCAGGTTCTTCCTCCGCTCTACAAGATATCGCTTCTTACCCGCTTCAGAAGGCGTCCGGCTTAGCGGGCTTTCTCCGGATGCGCTCGAAGAAGATGGGTAATCTACTCGCAAACGAATCCATGGGTTACTATGAGAAAGTGTCTGGTATGCTTGCAGGCGGACGAAAGCATTATAATACCGCCGAAGGATTGGAGACGGGAGACCAGATACATGGGTTCGAGGACGATGAGGATGCGGCGAAGGCTGCGGAGAACTTTCGAGACCACTTCGCCTTCCCCGAGACTGAAGTGCTTCAATCATCGTTTTTCGCGTCGCTCCAGCGGGTCCTACCGAACTATGGCAAGATCTACATCAGCGGGAAATACTTTTGTTTCCGCAGCTTGATGCCTACGTCCAAGACCAAGATCATCCTTCCCATGCGGGATGTTGAGAATGTCAACAAGGAGAAGGGATTCCGATTGGGCTACCATGGTCTCGCCATCGTTATCAAGGGCCACGAAGAGCTCTTCTTTGAGTTCTCAAAGGCTGAGTACCGAGATGAGTGCGCAATTACGGTGCTTCGCATTCTGGAGAACACCAAGTATCTTGAAGATGAGGATTCTTCCTCTTCGGGTGTGGATAGCGGTGACGAGGCTGCGAAGGCGGAGCACGATCTACTACAACAGGCTCGCGAATATATCGACACGGACAAGGTGGTTAACGTGTCGGATATTGTTCGCGCTGCGGATCACGATCGTATTCCTCTTATATTCGATGACCCCCTTGCTTCGTTTGTCGACTTCAAGCCCTCGGAGCCGCTGAACATCGTCTGTCTTACCATCGGATCTCGAGGTGACGTCCAACCGTACATTGCATTATGCAAAGAGCTTCTGAAGGAGGGACACAAGCCGCGTATTGCAACCCATGCCGAATTCGAGCCGTGGGTGCGCAAACACGGTATCGACTTCGCGGTCGTTGACGGAAATCCGGCTGAGCTGATGAGGATATGTGTCGAGCACGGCATGTTCACATACGGCTTCATGAAAGAGGCCAACGCCAAGTTCCGAGGATGGCTCGACGACGTGTGCAGTTCCTCCTGGCGGGCGTGTCAGGGCGCAGACGTGCTCATCGAGAGCCCAAGCACCATGGCTGGAATACACATCGCCGAGGCATTGGAAATCCCATACTTCCGCGCCTTTACAATGCCATGGACGCGCACGCGAGCTTACCCCCATGCATTTTCCGTTCTAGAGAAGAAGATGGGCGGTGGATACAACAGTCTCACGTATATCACTTTCGACACCATCTTCTGGGCTGCCATCTCGGGTCAGATCAACAAGTGGCGAAGACGCGAGTTGGGACTACAGGGTACAACTCAGCATAAGATGCAAGCCAGTCTCCGACCGTTCTTGTACAACTTCAGTCCACACGTCGTACCGCCACCGCTCGACTGGCCCGATTGGGTTCGTGTGACTGGATACTGGTTCTTGGATGAAAGCGACATGTATGAGCCTCCGGCAGAGTTGACTGCATTTATCGAGAAAGCGCGTAAAGACGGGAAGAAGCTGGTTTACGTGGGATTCGGCTCCATTGTCATCGACGACCCGGCCGCGCTTACGATGACGGTCGTAGACTCGGTGCTCAAAGCAGATGTACGCTGTGTGCTATCCAAAGGTTGGTCTGATCGTCTGGAGACCAAGGATGCTTCCAAACCTGAAATTCCGTTGCCATCGGAAATCTTCCAGATCCAGGCTGCGCCTCATGACTGGTTGTTCAAGCAAATGGACGCTGCTGTTCACCATGGGGGGTCTGGTACTACAGGGGCAAGTCTGCGAGCTGGTATTCCGACGATTATTAAACCGTTTTTTGGGGACCAGTTTTTCTTCGCACAACGGGTGGAGGACATGGGCGTGGGTGTCTGGCTCAAGAAAGTCAACACAAGCGTCTTCAGCCGTGCACTCTGGGAAGTCACAAACAGCCAGCGCATGATTGTAAAGGCCAAGGTGCTGGGGCAGAAAATCCGAAAGGTAAGCTTATGTACAAGGGTGGTGCGGTACCAGTGGAAGCAGCAAGCAGCTCGATCTAACATGATTTAGGACAATGGCACAAAGATCGCCATCCAGACCATCTACCGCGAACTCGATCGTGCGAGAACGCTCATCAAGAAACAGGCGAAACAGGATGACGACCAAACCGACGAGTTTGAAGAAGATTGGACGATTATTGAGGAGGGCGAGGAGATTGACGTTTCTCAGCTCCAGCAGCCTGCTCTGGCTGGAATCAACCAGGATGCGTCGAGGACTGGAGGGGGTTCTTTGGTGCTGGGTAGTATGGTGTTGAAGGGCGCAGGCACAACGAAGCGTGCTTCAGAGTCTGCCGACAGAGAATGAGCTCTTTCTCTTACACGTTAGTTCATGAGAAATGGGTATGGGCGTTGGAAGGGTTAGAGGTAATGAGTGAGTCTTAGACTTAGATTGCCAAAGATGCCACGCGGGGTTTTTAATGCGTGTGCGCTTTTACGTCGCAGAGAGGACGAGGGGTTAATGGAACGGACGATGATTTGGTTCTACTTGTATTTGTACTTTGTGTTGTTCGTGCGTGGTAACAGAGATGTCTTGGCAGTCTTCGAGCCGCTGCATACGACTTAGGCTGCTACTCCCGTCCCCCTACCAAGTCAAGCCATTGCAGCAGCAAAGGCACCGAATCCATTCCCGATATTCCGCATGGCTGAATGCTTTCGTCACGACTCCTGGCAATCGCGAGGCCCGTTTCGGAGGGGGCTCTTTGTCTCCTGGGGTCATGTTTGAGGTACTGGCAGTGCACGCTAGTTGCGGTGGCTGAAAGGTATAAAGCTGGCCGCCCCTCGCTCCAAAATATTTGGGGCAAACGTCGAGCCGCGACGCCATACGTCAAATCCCCAGTCGCGAAATCCAACCTACCAACCAACCACGCTCCAGCTACTCCTTCGCACCCCATCTGGAAACAACAATCTTACTCCCAGCTTAAGCCCAGCCCGTTCATGAGAGAGATTGCCCACGTCACAGCGCCTTTGCGACCAAGCTCGAGCTACATCCAGCGGGAGTCCCGAATGCGCCCAAGCAAAGCACAACGCGCCCACCATCAACACCACGCCGCCAGTCGCATGGGCTGCCTCAACTCGGAATGAAGATCGTTTCGCCCCGGGATCTAAGCTATCCCGTCACCGTCATCGACCTGCTCAAGAAGCGCGAGGATGAAGTACTGCGGTCGGGGAAGCTGTTCAACTACAGCTATGACAGTCGCGTCACCGAGGGCGACAAGTGGGGCGGCGAGAAGACGGTCATGAAGAAGTTCAGGGAGACGTTTGCGGCGAGTACCGAGGGGAAGATTACGCGATGGTTCATCAAGCCAGGCACTGTCATCGAGAGATCTGGGTGAGCCCACCGCGCGCGCTTGCCACAGGGCGCGCCAGGCTAACAAAACTCTAGAACCCCACTTCTCGAGATTGAAGAGCCATGCACGCACGAGACACAGTTCGGCGGCCTCTGTGTCGACTGCGGCAGAGACATGACACAGGTCGACTACCTCACCAAGGAGCTCGATGTAGGACGTGCGACGGTCAACATGGCGCACGACAACACTGCACTCCTCGTCAGCCACAAAGAAGCTGTAGCTGCAGAGGAAGACGCGAAGAAGCGCCTGTTGAGCGCGCGGAAGCTGACGCTGATTGTCGATCTGGACCAGACCGTCATCCACACCACCTGCGAGCGCACCATTGCCGAGTGGAAGAATGACCCCGAGAATCCGAACCACAACGCCGTCAAAGATGTGCAGGGCTTCCAGTTGGCCGACGACAATGTCTCCAATGTGACTGCAAATTGGTACTATGTCAAGATGCGCCCGGGTCTCAAGGACTTCTTCGACCGAGTTTCGAAGCTCTACGAGATGCACGTCTACACCATGGCCACTCGAGCGTATGCACAAGCAGTCGCAAGGATTATCGATCCCGACCGCAAATACTTTGGCGACCGCATCCTCAGCCGCGACGAGAACTACACAGACAAGTTGAAGAGTCTGACGCGACTCTTCTACCAGAACACGGCAATGTGCGTTATTATAGACGACAGAGCGGATGTCTGGCAATACAGCCCCCACCTTGTTCGCGTACCCGTTTTTAACTTCTTCCCCGGCGCTGGAGACATCAATGCGAGCTTCCTGCCTAAGCAGCAGGAGCTGGTATCATTCGCAAAGGACAAATCACCTCCGACTCCGAAGAAGACCAAGATTGATGATGCGCCTGCGAACGTCGTCTCCGTTGCAGGTAAACTGATCGAGCCAGCGACCGACGCTATGAATGGTGATCTGAACGAGCTGGGACAGCAACTCATATCTCTGGCCGCGACTGAAGACCTGGAGGAGCAGGCCAAGGAGCAAGAAAAGCTCATCATTGCGCAACAGACCGAGCGGCCTTTGCTGCAACAACAGCTCATGCAAGATAGAGAAGACGAAGAGGCCGATGATACTGAGGCACCCGTCAAAGTTGATAGTAGCGACTCACGGCAAATCGAACACCCCAAGGTCCGACACAGTATCCTCAACGACGACGACAGAGGACTGGATGTGATTGAACAGAACCTCATTCGCGTTCACCGTACATTTTACGACGAGTACAGAAGGGCCAAGAAAGTGCCTGCAGGCGGTCGCATCGCTGAGCTAAAGGGCGAGAAGAGCCCGAAGAAACGCTCCATGGAAGACGTCATCCCTGACGTTGCCGAGATTATGCCGCGCATTAAGAGCGAGGTTCTTGACGGTGCGGTCGTCGTCTTTTCCGGTATCATCCCGCTTGGCGTGGATGTCCTATCGTGAGTATCCAACAACGAACTCGTAGACTACAGCTAACTCTTGTCAGATCGGACTTTGCACTATGGATCTCGAGCTTTGGAGCGGAAGTCACAACCAACGTTACCCGGCGAACAACCCACGTCATCGCCAATCCTGATCGGAAGACGACCAAGGTAAAGAGAGCCGCCCGGTACGCCCACATCAAAATCGTAAACCCCGAGTGGATGTTCCAGTGCTGCACCAGATGGGAGCATGTAGACGAAACCCCCTATATAATCGAGACAGACCCAGCTGAGCACAGCGGCTCACCCATCGCCGACCTAGAAGACGAAAGTATTGACGGAACGGGCGACGAAGCAGCAAATGACGCTCCCCAATCCCCGATAGTCGAAATGTCCAACGACGACTGGGCACAACTGGACGACGAGCTCGCCGACTTTATGAACGAAACAGACACAGACGGGGGTGGTAGCGAATCAGACTCTGACAGTGTCCGCTCTGAAAACAGCACAGCATCCGTATCCGATTCGAAACAAAACAGCAACGGCACCAAGAAGAAGCGGAAGCGCAACAGCACCAACTCGGCAGACGCCAATGAGGCAGAGGAAAGCGATAGCAGTGTCAACAGCACCACTTCGCGGCTGCAACGGCGGAAGAAGCGTACCATGGAGAGAGTGACATCACTTACCAATGTCGTCACTGCAGAGAAATCGTCAGGTCTGCCTAGTCCAGAGACGACGGGCCCGGAGGAAGATCAAGGAGACGACGAGGAGAAGAAGCCTAAGCCCGAAGCGAATGGAACTGTGGCGCCAGATCTCCAAGACGATTATGACGATGGATTGGAAGCAGAGTTGCTGGCGGGATTTGGCGATAGTGATGCCGAGTAGGATTTTTTCCTTATCGCTCTGGTACTACTACTACTACTTCTTCTCCTGAGAGAGTCGGAAAAGTGCATTGCAGAGTTCCTTTGAATAATTGCGTATGAGGTCATGCATAGCGAGGTGTTTTTGGCTATTTCGGCGGGTTTTTAACATACAATACATGGCATTTTCTTGGGAAGGGGGGACGGGGTTGGTTTGTCGATGCGAACTCGTCAGATCAAGGATCGTTATGTGAGGTAGCTTCTTCGACCGCGGAGATGGAAGCCCTGGTATGCGTGGGGGTGGAAGTCCTCTTCTCGCGTTCTCTCTACATGTCCTCCTCCTCCCGTAGTTCAGCCGGCCTCCAACACACGAATGAGAAGCTTGATGTCCTATCTCTTTTATTGTTTTGTTGTTGTGGTTGTTGTTGTTGAAGAAGAAGAAGAAGAAGAAGAAGAAGAATGGGTTATGAATGTGATATTGGTGACATGGAGCCTACGCCTACCCCAGTTTGTCGCCTACACTAACACCGTTTTGGTTTGGTCTGGCCCCGCGTGGACCCTTGTTTGCGCGCAGCCAAATGGGGCGTGTGGGTCCGTTTGGCGGGACACAAATGAGGCTGAAGGGCTGCTTGCCTGCGCGCTTCCTTTCTTTATGTTGCCACGCGCCAGCTCGTACCGCTTGTTACTCCACTCTTACCGGCCAGTTCGCCGGTCGTATTAGGGATTTGCTGCAGCTGTGTGTTTTTGCTGGCGATTAGGCAGCTGAGGGGAACAAGAACAAGAAGGGCACTTGTGAAAGGGCGTGGACACGACGGCCAAGATTACGTGGACGGTCGCGCATCTCGATTTGGGCGACCGAGACGAACGAACGACGGGATACTCCTTGCAATATCACGACAGAGCCAGGCAAAGCACGTGTGTCATGGCACCAAGATTGGCTTTCATGGACCTTTCGGTCGATCTAAAGACGTTGGTTGTTCAGCATGTAAGTCTTTTGGTTGGCGAGGCTGGGGGAGGGGTTGCGCTGTGGGGTAGATGGGCGTGAGGGCCTTCTGGCGCACACTGTCATTTCCAGACTTGAGTTCTTGGTTGCGAGAGAAGCACTGGGCTGACACTACACCATACAGATTAGCCGCCCAACCGACCTCAAGAATGTCTGCCTCACCTGCAAACAACTCCACGAGATCGCCGCCCGTCAACTCTACTATCAAGTAACCCTCGATGTCGGTTCGTCCAACGATACGCGCCTCGCAGCCTTCCTCAACCCCAAGAACATCAGCCCGCAACATGTCCGGAAGCTAGACCTCTACCTCGCAGATGTTTTGGATAAATGCAACCAGCAACAACAAGCCAACTTTGCCATTCGCATGATTCTAGAGTTGCTACCGGAGAACCAACTGGACGAGTTCTCGTGGCATCCGTGGTCGCCCTTCTCTGGAGACAACTTGGTGTTACTGTACAGGAAGCAGAAGCGCATGCGGTGGATGGAGAGCATCTCGCTCGATCGCAATGTTCTGCCTGAACTACAGAAGCTGCCGAATATTGAAAAGTGCTTTCAGGAAGTACGGAAGCTCGGGTTATACCCGGATTCACGCGAGGTCCTGGACTTTTGTCACTTCGTGCTGAAGAATGTGGCTGGTCGCAAACTGGAGAAGATCACGCTGCACGCGAGCTTCGATGAGATGGACCCGTCTATTACAATGCGCGAGCTGAACGACACGGTCAACGAACCCGGACTCATTACTTCAACCATGTTCAGCCATATGCAGCCTTTTGCCAAGTGCACACCGATCGCACTCAACGAGATCACGCTGCAGAAGCTACATCTGCGTTATGCGGCGGAGACGTACTGCAAGTTGATTGACTTTCAGTCTATCAAAAGCATTCGCATCTTCGGCTGTTCTGGTGCTGATGCTCTGTTCGCAGAACTCAGCAAAAGCTCCAAGCTCCCCGACAAGCTGGAGACGCTCGAGTTCAAACACGACGACAACGCGGAAAACGACGGGCTAGGCGCCATTGACGGATTCCTCTGTCTGGTTTCAGGCATCAAGACGCTCACTCTCGACCTAACGTACGTCAAGGCTTTACCCGCCGCAGCCGGCATCGTACGCCACAGTAAGACATTGAAGAGTCTCAACGTACACGCCAGCACAGGTCCCGACAGCTGCGACGAAGAGCTCATATATGACTACGCCTCCTTCTCCCAAATCTGCAAAGACTGCACCCTACTCGAGCAAATCTCCGTCGCCTTCCCCAGCGTCAGCGTCATCCGAAGCAAAAATGACAGCTTCGTCAACTTTGAAAACTGCCTCGGTGATCTACGCCATTTAGCCACTCTGAACATTACTACCTGGCCTACAAACAGCCCTTCATCGACGAAGCTGCCACGCAAGATTTACGAACACTTGCTTGCTGGTTTGGCACAACAGGGCTTTGAGCGGAGTGCTGGTCATGCGAAGGAGAAGGATCGAAGCTCCAAGTTGGGTATTATTGCGTTTGGAAGTTCGGATAAAGTTTATGATCGGGAGGATAGCCAGAACCAGATCAGTATGTATTGACCTCGAAGCCCCCCATTTCAACCCTATGAGGCGCTCTTGCTAACCTCATTCACCTAGTCTTCGTCAAGGGCCGTCAAGTCGACCCGCTTGGTAACGAGACGTCGACGGCTGTGCAAATCGGGTGGTGTCTGCGCAAATTTATCGATGCGGGGTCCAAGTCGGATATCTTGGATTTTTCCTTGTCGCGTAGTTCGAGGCCGCCGACTAGGAGTGAGCCGGATAGTGACGATAGCGACCTCTGACAGGCACGGATGGGTGGGGCCGGGCATTGGGATATGCCTCTTTCGTATAGGTGGTAGGCGATATGGGGTAGAGAGAGAGAGGTATTAATGGTGGGCTGGATATAATGGGCTGAATATAATGGGCTGGATATAATGGGCTGGAATGTGATAGACATGTTATTGTGAGCATAGATACCAATTTGAAGGGTTTAGCCGGCGTTGGTCCGAGAAGTTTATTTTTTACACTAGGCTTTTCTCTCCATCTCAATGCCAACCGAAGAAGATGGACACAACTCGGCCTGTACGCGATTCATTCAGAGCCAGGAACATGCGTTCGCGAAACGCCGAGTATACTCCTCTCGACAAGATCGACGTCGTTAGGAGATGATACGAATTGCGTCATTGATGGGCATTGGAGTCGGGATGCGATGTTCTCTAGCTACGGGTACCTATCGAAGCAGAACAAAGTGAAGACTACAAGTGAGCAGCGCATCGGCGTGTACGGTGTTGGAAATGTCTTTCTTGCCTACGGATCGACCCTTCCTGGCCTGACATGATGTGTAGCTTGAAACAGCTGCCCAATCTCCAAGTCATGAGCACGCAATGTCTAGCCATATCAACTCGACTCCGAATTGCCAACGTCTTTGTATTGTTACCGACTCTTTTTTTATTACCAAATCGCTCGTAGTCCTACGCAACCCCTCCCGGGCGTTCCAACTTCCCTGGTCATCTCCGCGCGAGCCCGTATCCAATCGTGTCGGTAACTGCCGTGTCTGATCGGACCGCGAAACTTATATGCAAGTAAGCCCTCTAGACGCGAGAAACTCTAAAAGATCAGTCAGGCAGTAAAATGCGCCCTGTCGAAATAGAAACTTCTGGACCCCACCGAGCAGCGTTTCTCTATCCGGAAACTGACGGGACATCAGCCAACGTACTTCCTCTGTCATGGTAGAACTGCGGCTACGCCATGACATCGTCTCCGCATGCGTCGCAGTATGCTGCACCACCAGACGGCCAGGACCCGCATAATTACACGCCCTTGTATCCCAACGGCCAGGTTTTGGACGGTCAGGCACCATCGCGCATCGCTTACCCGCAGGAAGCCGCCTACCCGAAGCTCGAAAACATCAACGAGGTGCTCCAGGCGCAGCAGGCTCTCCAAGCGAATCAGGCCCTGAATCCTCCGCTGCCCCAACAATCCAGGCCGAACCGGTTGCGCAAAGCGTGCGACTCATGCAGCATACGCAAAGTCAAGGTGAGCGCGCCTTGTTGTTGTTGTTGTTGTTGTTGTTGTCGTTGTCGTAGTTGTCGTAGTTGTCGTAGGGCTGGAGTAAACACGCTGACGTCTGCAGTGCGACGAATCTGGACCACCGTGTAGAGCTTGTCTAGCTCTAGAGATCCCATGCACCTTCGAGCGCCCCAGCCGGCGACGCGGACCGCCTAACAGGCATGCCGAGGCGATTAAGAAGCGAAAGATAGGCGATGTAGACTCTGGGTCGTCCAACTCGCAGTCTCCCACCAATGCCGCCCACGCGCTGGCCCAACTGCAGTCGTCGCATCCAGCCCAGCTCTCTGCCGAAGAGATATGCGCCCTGCCCACCTTGAACGCCCTCATCGACGACTTCTTTACATTCATACACCCGCTGTGTCCCTTCCCACATGAGCCGTCGTTCCGCGAAGCATGGGCGCAGAGGGAGGACCTGTCGAATCCCTCGTTCCTCGCCTTGCTTGCATCCATGATCGCAGTCCTGGTCGCCTCGTTCCCTCGCAAACCACGCCTACATCTCAACACACAGACGCGACGCGAATACCCAAATCATCTCTCCTTGGTCGACAAGTGCCGGGACGTATGCGTGCGGGCGCGGGGCCCTGGTTATCTTGATCGGCCCTCTCTGAACGTTTGCGACGCGTGTACTAGCTACTTTCTGGGCTTGACTGGGGCCTATGTGTTTCAATGGCGGCAATTACGACTGTATCTGGCTGAGTGCCTGACTATTATACGCGCACTAGGTCTCCATAAATCAGAGGCTCAGGGCTATACCCATCTTGGTGCCGTGCCGCATGCGTGGGGTTCGAATGGACCAAACTATGATGGTTCGAGAGAGTTCCAAATAGACTACATCACTGAGGAGATTGGCCGACGCGTCTTCTGGACCGTGTTTGTGGGCGCGCGGTTAGTTCTCACACTTGTTCAATATCCACCGTGTCTGACTTTGACTTAGGTCCATACAACAATTAGGCGCTTCATTCGGAGAGTTGATGATTGCTCCTGCGACGCCTACCGAGCCTCTACCCCCACTCCCTCGCGAAGTTGATGATGTGCACATCTTCCCGAATGAGATCCAACCACAGCGCGAAGGCGTCGTCTCCATGATCACTGGTTTCAACATCAACGTGCGCATCTATCTGTCCTACTCGTCGCTAGCAACAGCAGAAATAGCATTTGGTATCGATGAGATGTTCGACTGGGATCGACAACAGCAAATTTTCGCGCAGAGTTTGCAGCGCTGTAGGCAGATTTTGGATAGTATACCAGAAGTGCTCAAGGTCCGACCAAAATCCAGCAAAGATGGTGGGCTTGAAGAACAAAAACCGTACTACCAGCCCATGCCAGAATACTCCGGGATGCGAGATCTCGCCATGGATACGCACCACAAGCCTGGAACGCATGACTTGCGGCGTTACGAAATCCAGAAAGCGAATATATACGGCAGCCACCTGGCGACTCGCTCGCACCTTGTGGAAAAGTACTTTCTCCAACTTGAAAAGTACCATAGGTCCAAGGGACAAACTGGCGCGCAAAGCATCACCAATACCCTTGCAGCAGGAATTGACAGGTTTGTATCTGGAACAACCACCGACGCCGAATCACTCAAAAAAGCAATGTCAGAAGAACGCGAACAAGTGGTCAAAGACCTCCTAGTGGTACTGGGCAGCATTGATATGGTCAACATGGAGCCTAACGGTGACTCCTTTGTAAGTCTATTCGTTTACTTACAAAACTCTGATTTCCTCTACTCGGCCTTAGATGACGACTACGCCATCTCCATGCCGATACGGGATTTCTTTGCAACCAAGACCATCAGTCCGATCGCTAGCTTACGATTTATTCCGACACAGACCCAGAAGATTCGCACAATTGCTAGTACCCTGCTTGAAGTGCCCAAGGAAAGGAGGGGCAGTGTCGCATTGCAACATCAAGACTATCTTTACAAGTTTCTTGATATTTTGAGTAAGTTGGAGAGGGTGAGTCCAGAAGCGAGTGATCCGAATGGAGTGCTTGACGAAGAGAATGAGTTGAGGCTTTGGGCGGATCTGAAGGATCATCAGTTGAGATTTCAGGAACAAGGGGGGATTTATGGGTACTCATGATGGCAGGGGCTGATTCCGATATCATACCACAAGCGGCTGTTGTGCTTGCCAGATGACGAATCTGCACGCGAACGTGCCCAGTAAATGTTTGTGTTTTGTCGAAGGGTACGAGAGGTGACAACCAAAGTAGTGACGCGGGAAGAATTGCAGCGCACAGCACTGTATATGTGCAAGCTTAGTGTCATGGATGCATGGGGAGGGGATAGATTTTTGTCACTGAAGCCTCGTCGCCCTCAATCAACCGAACAAGCTATCCACAGGCCCGTCATTTAATTTGTGTTCATACTCAGTCAGAAAAGATCATGTATCGTGAGTCTATACAGGTATACAGTGTTTTGTACAAGCTCCTTCTCCACTCGACGTGTGAACATCCATCCAAATATATACCGTGTCCGAGCCCGCGTTACGTTACTCATATACCACGCGATCTTGCAGGCTAGTTTGCATGCTCTTGGCCCCCCCTTCTACCTCTCATGATATTTGTCCTCAAAGTACCAGGTATGCCCCCACACCTACGGTACGACAACAACGCCAATACTCCCCGCCTGCCCCACCACACTCCTCGCCACACCCTCCAAACTCAACCCACTCAACCTCGTCTCCCCATGCTTAATCTTCGCAATCTCATACACGTGTTTCAACGACACCGTCCCCACCGTCCCCTTGACCGCGTTTCCCACAGTGGGACTACTCGTCGACGTCTTGCCCTTTTGCCCATCGTGGTTGTTCATGGGTCCGGGCACGTTTCCAGCGCCTCGTATCTTGTTCTTGGTTGGGAGGACGCCGGCAGCGCTGAGGAGGAGGGTCGCGGTCGGGGGTGTGCGCAGTTGGAAGTGGAAGGAGCGGTCCGGGCGGACGGTTATGCGCGCAGGAATGGGGGTCCCGGTTGTGTAGTGCGCGGTTCGGGCGTTGAACTCCTGGGGGAGGAATTGTTACTATATGGTAGGTATGGAGCATGCATGGGATGTGCGATGAGGTAGGGTATGAGGATGGATATGCGACAACAGCGATTGTGAGGGCTTTGCAGCGATTCAAATCTGAACAGTATGCTTCAAGGCAAAGCAAGAGTATGTATCGTGTAACCAGGGCGCAATGGGAATCAACTGTATGCGACAAGTGAAGAGGAGAGAACGTACTTTGCAGAAATCCATGCTCTTTACACCTTTACTACCCAGCGCTGGTCCGACGGGCGGCGAGGGCGAGGCTTGCCCTGCGCCTACGATTAATTTGACGATTTGGTCCTTTGCTATTGCTTTTCGCGCCATGGTGGGTGGGGATTTTGGTGTTGCGATGGGGTTGTGCTGGGGGATTTGCGGAGAGGGCTCGGAGGTGTCGGTCACAGGGTTTTCCGAGAGGAATCGAGGTACGAAATTGACGCGCTGGACGTAGTTGAAGGCTCAAAATGGGATCTTGCGGTTATGGAGATGCTCGTATCAAAGACACAAAGATATTTTGGATGTTGATAGAATGACGTTGATGCCTGCCGTCTCACGTGACGACGTGATGAAGCTAACAATTAACGCGTCGCAATTCCGCCACCTTCGAGCACTGATCAGCATTCCCGCGCTCTCCTCCCAACTCCCACCACACCAACCGAACATAGGCTGCAAAACTCCAGACTGCCCACCAGAAGTGCCAATTCCTCATGCATCGACCGAAAACTCTCGCAGCTGGCGAGGCGACGCCGGCGAAGCCCGCGGCGCGTCTGTATGGTGGCACTCCACAGTCAACCGAACGACTCATCAAGCCCTTTCGATGTCCCGGATCTGCAACAGTATCCAGTGTTTCCACGAAATCTGCCAG
Source organism: Alternaria sp. 'sect. Undifilum' (assembly GCA_024321975.1). Taxonomy (NCBI): domain Eukaryota; kingdom Fungi; phylum Ascomycota; class Dothideomycetes; order Pleosporales; family Pleosporaceae; genus Alternaria; species Alternaria sp. 'sect. Undifilum'. Next base: position 2,145,077 of record JAJJZI010000006.1, read on the forward strand.
GAAGAGGCGGAAGGTCGATTACTCTGGTGCTGGAGGTGAAGATGGAGAGAGTGATAAGCCATATTCGAACGAGGACCGGTTAGCCCTCGCCACACGAGATGCAAACCGATTTCCTGTTTTCAAGCCCAAGGACAAAGACACAGCATTCAAGACCAGGTTCATCGTGCCTCTAGTCAACAAGGATGTTGGAGCCTATAATCCGAATCGACCAGCGCCACTGCTCGGTATGCGAACGGGAACCGTCTTTGTTGCGCGACCACTGCACGACCCGAGCGGAGAGTTCGCGATAGTACTATACGACCCTACAGTCGACGATAAGCCGGTGCCGAAGGAAGAGGCGGAACCCAAACTGAGTCAGACAGAGAAGAAGGAGATGGAGGCTCCGCTGGTGCACAAGAGTCTGGCGGAGATATTGGGTTTGAAGAAGAAGGTGGAAAACGAACGACCGCGCGTACCAGTTGTCATAGATCCGAGACTTGCGAAAGTCTTACGGCCGCATCAAGTCGAAGGTGTAAAGTTCTTGTATCGCGCCACAACCGGCATGATTGACCCAAAGGCAAATGGGTGCATCATGGCAGATGAGATGGGTCTTGGAAAGACGCTGCAGTGTATCGCTCTCATGTGGACGCTGTTGAAGCAGTCACCCGATGCTGGCAAATCGACGATACAAAAGTGCGTTATTGCTTGTCCGTCGAGTTTGGTGAGAAATTGGGCGAATGAGCTGATCAAGTGGCTTGGGAAAGATGCTGTCACCCCCTTTGCGATTGACGGCAAGGCATCAAAAGAGGAGCTCATCCAGCAAATACGACAGTGGTCGATTGCATCCGGACGTGCGGTTGTGAGGCCAGTCCTTATCGTATCTTATGAAACACTGCGCCTCTACGCCGATGAGTTTGGACAGACGCCTATTGGTTTGATGCTTTGCGATGAAGGGCATCGACTGAAGAACGGCGACAGTTTGACATTTACAGCTCTCAACAACCTGAACGTACAGAGGAGAGTTATCCTGTCCGGTACACCTATTCAGAATGATCTCTCGGAATACTTTGCACTGCTTAACTTCGCCAACCCTAACTACCTCGGCACACGTATGGAGTTCCGCAAGCATTACGAGATACCTATCCTGAAAGGTCGCGATGCAAATGGAACGGATGAAGACGTCAAGAAGGGTACTGAGCGGCTCACCGAGCTTCTCGGGTTGGTCAACAAGTTCATCATCCGACGAACCAACGACATTCTCTCCAAGTACCTGCCGGTCAAGTACGAGCACGTTGTGTTCTGCAACCTTGCGCCGTTCCAGAAGGACTTGTACAACCACTTCATTAAGTCACCCGACGTTCAGAGTCTACTCCGCGGCAAAGGTTCGCAGCCACTGAAGGTCATTGGCATGCTCAAGAAGCTCTGTAATCACCCCGACCTACTCAACCTTCCAGAAGACTTGCCAGGGTGCGAGGACAAGCTGCCCGATGACTTCGTGCAGAAAGACGCAAGGGGCAGAGATCGGGAGGTCAAGGTCTGGTACTCTGGAAAGATGGCTGTCCTGGACCGTATGCTTGCCCGTATCCGCGCCGAGACGAACGACAAAATCGTCCTAATCTCCAACTACACGCAAACCCTCGATATCTTCGCGATGCTGTGTCGCTCGCGCGGATATGGCTGCTTCCGTCTTGATGGCACAATGAATGTCAGCAAACGACAGAAGCTGGTCGACAAGTTCAACGACCCCGAGAGTCCAGAGTTCGTCTTTCTCCTTTCCTCAAAGGCCGGTGGATGCGGTCTCAACCTCATCGGCGCCAACCGCCTCGTCCTCTTCGACCCAGATTGGAATCCAGCTGCCGATCAGCAAGCCCTCGCTCGTGTATGGCGTGACGGGCAAAGGAAAGATTGTTTCGTATATCGCTTCATCACCACTGGTACCATTGAAGAAAAGGTCTTCCAGCGCCAATCACACAAACAATCTCTGTCGTCTTGCGTCGTCGACTCCGCGGAAGACGTGGAACGCCATTTCAGTCTTGACTCTCTGAGGGAGTTGTTCCAGTACCGCGGTGATACAACGAGTGACACACACGACACCTTCAAGTGCAAGCGCTGTAGAAAGGAGGACGGGAGACAGGTTATGAAAGCGCCGGCTATGTTGTATGGTGATACTAGCAGTTGGAATCACTTTGTGAATGATGGCGAGACGGGGCCGTTGGGCAAGATTCAGGATTTGCTTTTGAGGCAGGAGACGGCGAATGATTTGAGGGATGTTAGTGCTGTGTTCCAGTACATTAGCCATTGAGCTTTTTTAGCATCGTCGGCGTTGATTAGCATGATGATTGTTTTGTCGTTTTTTTTTGGTCGACGTGCGTCATTTTGCATATTGTTTTCGAGGTTCTCTAGCGTTTAGGGAGCGTGGCATCGCGATGGGCGTTGGTGCTTTGTTTTTTGACGAGTATGAATATGATATTTCTACGTTTTGAAAGGCTTGTTTTCGTTGTGCTTTTTTTTCTCCATCTTGTGTGGACTGTTTAGACTACCATTCTGATGCATGCCGGGTTCTCACCATGCGTGAAGATTGAGGCATATGGACTGTTGTTGGTAACGTGTTTCACCACCGAGCGGCCCACCCCACCGAGCGGCCCAGCCTCCTCACCAAAACAACGTTGTAACGCCGCCTACACAACACTACCACTTTTTTTCCTCTTAAGTAGAACGTAACACTATTCTTCAGACTTATCACTATTCTCTGTATTCTCTAATTCTACTTAGCAAGTGCAAGAGTTGTGTCCAATCTAGCTGCAACATCCACAGCACTTTTTACTACGCACTCTTTTTGCAGGCGTTACACCTTCCTTACAACTACTAATCTCTGTTTTAGTAACTTAATTAGCTACTTAGCTAACTATAAAAGTCTCCTTTGCTTGTACATAGTGTTACTTCTAACTTTAGCACTTTATTAAAGCTTTAACAGTATTTTAAAGGTAGTTAATTTTTTCTTGCACTAATACTATATTATAAGCTATCTGCTAAGCTCTTTTAGTTAACTACTATACTTAATTATTAAAAAAACTTATAAAAAACCTTTGCTAGATTTACATATAGTTTTAAATAAGCATTTGCCAGCTATAGGCTGGCAATCGCCGTTGGACACGTTCCAACTGGTGTCGTTTTTTGGTACCTTAGCAAATTTTTTCGACCCTGATTATTGCTCGGTGGTCTGAGCTTTCCTCCCAGAACTTAACCACCTACCGTTTGAATCTCGTTGACTACACACAATCTTTTTTTTTGACTTTTGCAACTGATTAGTATAGGGTAGCTGCTTTTCACTTTTTTTAGAAACCCTATTTTGACTGCAACAACAACCACCACCTTTGACACCTTAAAAATAAATTAAATAAGCATAGCTTACTTTTTTTTTTGCGCACGTTACGCAGTGTTTTTAAGTTCTAAGTAGTACTTTCTTTTGCTAGTAGAGTAGGCGTACGTAGCACTATGTTAAGCTGTAATAAAATAGTATAAAAATTATTTAGCACTAGTCTAGTACTTTAAAAGCCTGTAAAAATATTATTTACTGTAATTATTTTATTATAGGCTTTTTAAAATACTAGTAAAAAGGTTTCTTTACTAATATAGTACATGCAACTGTGTGCTAAGGCTAAAACAGCATTACTATACACACGCTTGAATAGTAAAAAGCAGCTTATATTAAAAAGCTATAAGAGGTGTAACAAATGTAAAAGTATATAAAAAAGAATTAATTTTTTTTATAAATTTTTTTTTAAGTTTACTAAGCAGTAGCTTTTATAGCTATTAATAAAAAGTAGCTTATACGTCTTGATAAGTTGCGCATAGAAACTAAAGTAGTAAAGCTAGTTAAGTGCTAGTTTATTATTTAATTGCAAAAAGAAAAAAGCTAAAATATACTTTTTTATTGCGCTAACAGCTTGCACTAGTATAACTTACTCTTAATTGCCTAGCTAAATTTTTTCTTTCTTTAGTTTGTCTAAGCCTGTAATAACTACAGTAGGGTGACATCGAAAAAGAGACTTTTGAAAAGTTATACTTTTTCAAGCTCTATATATAATCAACTAGAGATGCTAGGACTATAATTTTTAGAGTTTTGAAAAGCCAAGAACTTGTTTTTAAGTTAGGCCATTAGTAAGCCTAATTAGTAAGCCTAATGGGAAAGATAAAAAGCAGTAAAAACAGCTAATAAAAAAAGCCTTAATAAATGTAGCTACAACATTTTATTCACAGTATCTTTTTAGCTAAAAGTTAGAAGTGTTATATAAAAGTGTAAGATCTATAATGTATCAATATTAATAATTATTCTAATTATTACTAGAATAGTTAGATAAGAGAGTTATTTTTTAAGGTTTTTTTATATATTAAAGTAGCTAAAGCTAGTAACTAGTACTTAGTATACCAACCTTTAGCAGCTTTAACAGCTAAATAACGCCTAGGTAAAGAATTAATACAATTATCAATCGCCTGTTGTGGTATAAGGTCCCACTCTTCTAAAATTGCCTTTTTAAACAATTCTACTGCTTTCACGCTTTTACCTATGCCTAAAGAGGCAATAGGCCTTTTTCCTAGCGCGTTTTTAAGTAGACTCCAAACGTTTTCTATAGGATTTAAATCCGGGCTATAGGCAGGAAGCTCAAAAAGGGGAATCCTATTTCTAGAAAACTAGGCGATAACTTGTGGCGTTTTATAGATCTTGGCGTTATCCTGCTGAAATTTCTAGCCTAAATAGAATTAGCTATAAGCTTTTTAAATATAAGATAATATTCAAAAAATATAAAGTGATAACAAAGTTATAGCCTTTTAAAGTAAAAAATAAGAGAGTTTGTACTTACCTCTTTTAAAAAGAGGTTTAACAATAGGATTTAAAACTTCTATTAAATATTAAGTATTTAAAAAGGTTGTAGTATCTTTTAGTGATCTAGTTATATGGAACTTAGATCTACTACCTAGCTAAATAGCTCCCTAAACAGAGATAGAAATATCGCGAGCTATATCGTAGTCAGCAGGCTAGCTATAAATAACTTAAAATACTAAAAAAATACTAGATTTTCTAGTGAAATTCTAAGGTTAATTAAAATATTTTTAAACTTACTTGTATTTGTAGTAGACACCTGTTCCTTGCTAAGTCGCTTATGTCTCCTTTTTCAGACGTATTCTTGCCTAGCGCTGTGTCCACGCTAAATAGAAGACTTGTCAGAAAATATAACTTTTCTAAAGTTAATATTTTTTAATATTTTTGTAGTCTTCTTAGCGTATTTCTTGTGATTTAAAGCTCTTTTCTCGTTTAAAAGCTGTTTTTTCTTAGCAGTAGAAATAGAGTATTTCTCTGCTTTTAATAAGCGTTGTAAGCTTCTAGTAGAAAAAAATAAACTATTTTCTTCTAGGATACGCTTATTTGTTTTCTTAGGACTTCTTTCTAGGTCTCTGTTAACTACTCGCGTAGCTCTTTTAGAGACCTTTGTAGGCAGGCGCTGTTTAGGCGTAGAAAGTAGTAAAAAGGTTTTTTTCTCTTTTTAATACGTTGTAAAGTATTATAAATAGATTTGTAAGATTTTTCTAGTATAGTACTAATAGTACTAGTAGATTTTTGTTATAAAGATAAAGTCTAGACTTGTTTTTCAAACTTAGAAAGTTTAACCAACATAGAGAGATAATAAAGAAGAGATAATCTCAGGTTAGAAAGAGATTATTATATAGACTAACGCTTAAAAAAGCTTACGTAATTTTAGCGTACTTTTTTAGCGTACTTTTTTATATATTTTTATTTCTAAACTTATTAAATTATAAACCTGTGCCAAGACTCTGCTTACGTAATGCTTATATAATCTAGTATTACATGTGTTAATTTTAGCAATTTTGATACGCTCATTAAAAAGTTGTAGCTAGATTTATCTAGCTATTTTTTTCCACCTGTTTTTATTGCTTTTTATCTCCTCTATTATGCTTACTAAGCAGGCGTACTAATAGCCTAACTTGAAATGGAAGTTCTTGGCTTTTCAAAACTTTAACAATCATAGTCCTAGCACCTCTAGTTAACTATATAAAAAGCTTTAAAATGTATAACTTTTAAAAGTCTCTTTTTCGATGTCACCCCTCTGTAACTATAATAAAATCATACTTCTAATAAAGCTAGTCTTATTAAAGTTGTATATATTTTTATTAATAATACTGTACTTTGTTTCTATATTTTAAACTAGCTTAAACTAGCCTTTAATAAGTGCTAATTTTTTGCAGGCAGCTTACTAGTAATTATGTAGATAGCTTTAACGCGTACGTAGCTTTAAATTGTACTAAATAAACTTATTAACTTAGTTTTTTCTAACCTCCTTTCTACTACGTTTTTAGAGCAGTCTATTAGCTATATTTTGCATGTTGTCTTTCCTACAAAGTAGTTCTCTCTTAGCCTTTACTATTATATGCTAAGTAATAGTTTTTTTTAGTTTTATTAGACACTTGCAGTTTAGCTTGTAGTTATGTTAAGAAAGCTTCTTATTACATTATTAACGTATTGTTATTTTTAAGACGTTATAAACTTTTTTAGCACGTTAAATACTTTAAATTTAGTTTTTAGTAATTTTAAAGACTACTATCTGCACATTAGCTTTAGTATAACTCTCTAGAACTGTAGTAATTAAAACATTACGCGATATTGTTGCAACGTTGTTTTAGTGAGGAGACTGGGCCGCTCGGTGGGGTGGGCCGCTCGGTGGTGAAACACGTTATCGTTCCAACATATGTGTGGGAGCTGAAAAGGAGCAATTGCTTGATCAGGAGGAGTGGAATGAGTGTATTGATCAACTAAGTGCCACAACAAAGTGGTCAATAACTGCTAAAAAGACTTCGGACGATCCGGCTCGTTTATATGCGCGCTACTAGCGCCATCACGTGATATCCCACTAGGATCACCTGATCACCCGGGTGATCCGGATGTCAAAGGGTGATCAGCATGTCAATACTCCAACAATATGCTAATCTACCATTACCACCTTTTTACTTCTCTTGTCCCCAGCTTCTGACTTTACTAGTCCCTCTCTTTGCTATGGTTGCCTAACACCTAGCCCCACCCTTTTGACCTTTTGACAAGCTTTAATCATCTCGCCTCTGGTTCTTCTCGGTGCTACTATGTCTTACTAGGCTGTTATTCGCGCTGGTCTTGGAGACGTCTTGTATTTGCTTCATCCTACTCTTCTTCTGATCCTTCATCGGCTCTTTCTTGGAAGCCCAGTTCTCGGTTTAGGGTGTCAATGTTAATTTACTATAATTTTGTACGCATGCGGCCCTATATCGACACGCAACATCTCCGCTGTCGCTATCAAGTCGTTACCCACGAGAAAAAGGTGTGGCAGTGAGTTCGTTCTATTCCTTACTATTAATCGCGAAGACTACAAAATTTTGGTCAGCAAGTCCCTTTAGGCTCTGGTTACAGACAACAGAAGGTGGTACCGAACCATCCCTACGTCTACGAAGCGCCACTTGGTCCGAGCTTCAACATTTCGTAGTGAGCTCCACCACCACTCGACCACACCACAAACTCCGCATCCACCATATCTTCGACTTGAAAGACACCAAACTCCCGCCGAACCGCGCGGCCGCTACATTTCACGAACCCCGTATACATCACACATCATGGACTCGAAACGCCGCAAGACCGGCGACCAAGACGTCAGCGCGTTGAGGCTGGCGTCGCGCCAGAAATATCTCGCTGAACGAGAAGCACAGCAACTCGCTCTCCTCCGCCGCCAGGTCGCAGAAGAAGCAGAAGAGGAAGAAAGACTAGGGGATAAGTTGAGCCAGAGGGAGAGGGCCGAGTTCAAGAAGAACCGACAAACTCTGGAGTTGGCTGAGGCGCGCAATAATATTGACGATCATGTCGATGGCATCTTCATGCTCCCAGATGCAGACTATTCGAATAAGCATGAGGCTCTTACCAAGCGACACAAAGAGAAGGGTTACGAGAAGTCCGAGGTTCAGCTATGGGAGGAGGAGCAGATGAGGAAGATAAAGAGTCAGACTAAGGTGCCGGAACGCGTTCAAGAGCAGGATTACGAGTTTGTTTTCGACGAAGCAACAAAAGTCTCGTTCAAAGCTACGGCTCAGACCGCTATCGACCCCGAGCAACAGAGGCTACTAGCTCAGCTCGATGAGGCAGAAAAGAAAGCTCGGACTATCGATGAAGTTCGCCAATCCCTTCCAATCTACCAATTCAAGGATCAACTCATAGCCGCAATCAAGTCCGAGCAAGTCCTGATTGTATCGGCTGAGACAGGATCAGGGAAGTCAACACAGCTGCCCTCGTACTGCCACGATGCCGGGTATGGTAGGGACGGCAAGCGAATTGTTTGCACACAACCCAGACGTGTTGCCGCTATGTCTCTAGCGCAGCGTGTGGCCGAGGAAAACCATACTCGCCTCGGAAAGAAGGTTGGGTACAGTGTCCGTTTCGAATCCAAGCTCGACGAAAACGAGACAGCTATCGAGTTTTGTACGGACGGTATCTTGATGAAGGCACTGCAGAGCGATCCGATGCTCGAACGTTATGATGTTGTCATCCTGGATGAGGCACACGAACGTAGCGTTAACACCGATCTTTTGATCAGTCTCACCAAAGATATCTGCCAAGTTCGACCGGAGTTCCGGTTGATCATCAGTAGTGCTTCCCTCAATGCCCAACGCTTCTCGGAGTACTACTCCGGGGCTTCTATATTCATAATTCCTGGACGTACCTGGCCGGTCGAGAAGCTGTACGTGACCTCTCCAGAGGCCAATTATCTCAGCGCCGCCATAACCACAGTGCTTCAACTTCATATCGGGATGCAAGGAGCCCCAGGTGACATCCTGGTCTTCCTGGCTGGCCAGGACGAGATCGAGGCCGCTGTGCAACATCTGGAGGACACTATGAAGAAACTCGGGAATAGGGTCGCTCCACTCGTCATTTTGCCCATTTACGGCGCCCTACCCGCTGAGCAACAACAACTTATATTCCAGCCTACCCAAAAGGGTCAACGTAAAGTCATCGTCGCTACAAATATCGCAGAAACGAGTTTGACTGTGGATGGTGTGACCATGGTGGTAGATTCAGGGATGGAGAAGCAAAGTAACTACGATGTCCGCAGCGGAATGTCTACATTATCCGTAGTACCCTGTTCGCGTGCGAGTGCTGAACAGAGGGCTGGACGTGCTGGAAGAGTGTCAGCTGGAAGGGCTATGAGACTGTATACTCAATGGTCGTTTTTCAACGAATTGCCAGAACAGCATCCACCCGAGGTCCAGCGATGCAACTTCGACTCTGTTGCGCTGACCCTGAAAGCGTTAGGCGTAAACGACCTTCTCCACTTCGACTTCATGGATCCACCGCCAGTCGAAACCATCGCTAAGTCTCTTGAGAACTTGTACAGCTATGGTTTTTTGAACAGTGCGGGAGCGATAACCAAACTCGGTCGGCGCGCCAGCGAATTACCACTAGACCCACAACTTGCCAAAACTTTGCTATCAGCAGAACAGTATGGTTGTGCAGTTGAGATTGTTATTATTGTCGCAATGGTGGCTGAAGCGGGAGCACTGTTCTTCACCCCGAAAGACAAGAAGATGGCGGCAGAGCATGCGAAGGCTCGCTTCTTCCAACCATCTGATGGAGGTGACATGTTGGGACTTCTTCGATTGTACCTCGAGTTCGAAGAGAACGAGTACTCGCCACTATGGGCCAAGGAAAATTTCGTACAATACCGGTCCATTAACCGCGTGCAGTCGGTAATTGAACAGCTTCTCGGATTGTGCGACAAGGTTGAGATCGCCCGCTCGAGCTGTGGTGTCTCAGATCACATCTCCATCATGAAGGCTCTGACCGCCGGCTTCTTCCACAACGTGGCACGTCTGCAACGAGATGGTCAAACGTATGCAGTCCTCGGAAAAGGCGGTTTGTCGGTCCGCATACATCCCTCCAGCTGCATGTCCAAGACCCACGAAAAGTGGGTCATCTTCCACGAGCTCGTTTCGACTTCAGCCGAGTTCATCCGTTCCGTAGCTCCGATCGATCCGAACTGGCTCACCGAGGTAGCTCCTCACTTGTACAAGACGTCAGACCTCGAGAAGTTGGGGATTGACAAGAAGATGGGAAAGGGGCAAGGCAAGGTGGGTGTTGACCGCTAAACGCGGGTTCACACATGGGTTCCCAGAAGTTCGTGGAGTGCGATGAAAGGGAGGTGATGTGGACTTTGACGATGTACAGATATTTAGATGATTCGGGTTTACGCTATGTCAGGTTGCGGGCATCAATGGTTTCTGGCGCATAGCGATATTCTAGAGGGTGTAAATGCTCCGGGCGCGAGGCTGAAATGTTCAGACGATACTTATCTTGCGGGCCTGAGGGGAAAAGTCTTATGGATGGAGAAAGGATGGTTTACTGTGTTCGATATGATACCCCATTTCCTGTTTGTCTGAGTTCAGCATTTCTGAGTTTTAGCATACTATGTGTACTCTTGACATTTTTTAGACGTTAAACATACTCGCATCCGGAAGCTTACTATCTATGGTCTCGCTATCGGGGCGCTAGCGAGGCAACTACCAAGACATCTACGAAAGCATTTGAAGATGCGATGGATATGCATGCCAACTACAATCCACGTTGAAGATGTCAGTAAGGGTTGTTGTTGCCGGTTGTCGCAGTCTTTCTTGCCTGCTGGACGCATGTTCCTGCGAGTACCTCAGTGTTCGGATCACTTTCGAACGTAGCAGGGAAGAGCTCTGGGCTACAATTCCTCTGAAATGCAGACGAGAAGTCACAACTAAGCAATGTAGCATCTGCGCAGGAGTGACTGCCGACCCTGGAAGATGTGATGTAGTAATTTCTGCCCGTGGTGTTTTCTCTTCTCTTCTCTTCTTTAGCACACATTCAGGAGACTAGGTATGTCGACGTTTCTTGCCCTTCAACACTTATCCCCTATTACAAGAAACACAGTATTAGAACATTGATGCTGCTTCAGAATGCTAATTCGTATAACCTTGCTGCAGCTGACTCCTAACAAAATGCCGGACTGGTACGGAATCCCAATCAGCCTTCTGGCTTGCCTCCTTTGGTTCCTCCTTTGCCAATCGGCAAATTGCATCGCCCACTACGTGGGTTACGAGTGGCCCTGGGTGAGGGCGGAGAGAGAGAGGCGGCGGCGCGAGACGAAGCGCGATATTGAGGAGGCGGTGGCTGCTGTGTTGCAGCGGAGGTTGCCGTGGGCTGAGGAGGCATTGGTGCGGGAGAAGGTGATGAGCCGCGTCGCCGAAGAGCGCCACGGGGTGGAAGTCTCTCTGCTCCACCAGAAGTTGGGAACAATGCGCAAGCGGAATCCTTCCTAATTTCCTTTTCCTTTTTCACATTATCTTTTATCTCGTGTAACCCTTTTCCTTTTTATATCTTATATGTTCTTCCTTTCCTTATGTTTCCCTTTTAACATATCTTCTTCTATTGTCTTACCTTTCAACATATCTTCTTCTATTGTCTTACCTTTCAACATATCTTTACTATCGTCTTACCTTTCAACATTACCTTCAATTATCATGTTTATTAGATATATCTTAAGGGCCTTGTCCCCCACCTCCCCGCGGTTAGGCCTGAGGCCACTCCCGATACTGAGATAGGGAGTGGTGCAAACGGGGGTATTCTTATTCACGATCTCAACCCGATACAATCGAAGACATCATCAAGAGCACAGCTCGTCTCAGCTCACGCCGTACTTCTTCTGGTTTGGCGAAGACATCCAGGACTCGCTGTTCGCAGCTCCGCCTACGAAGTTGTCGTATCCTTCAACCAGAGCTGAACCTCTTACTCCGGCTTCCTTCATTCACAATGTCGTCTCACGAGGCCGCAACCAATTTGGGAAAACTCCTTCTCAAAGGCTTTGTCGCCTTCGGTGGTCTGGTTTCGTCGAAGCGTGGTCAATCCTCCTACTCTAATCAGGTGTGGATCTAGACTCGCATAGTGACCTTTGTCCCCGCACCTCAGTCTAGGGAATGATATGGCGACACGCAACCATCTTGATCATCTACCGCATATGGTAGCGCGCCCGGACGCTCGACATCTGTAGGGCAATCCTACTGTTACCTGTTGCAATTACGACCAAGTCTTTTCCAAACATCGATGCCTCAGACGTTGTGCCATCTCGCAACAGCATGTACATACCCTGATCGTCTTCCAATTCTGAGCCATGGACACCAGACGATCTTGCTACACAATATTACGCAGCTTCACATCTGGTCAGTGCCCTTCGCTACCGCACTCTCGCAACCACCACAGCCAGCACGGCTTTCAGCTCTTCCAAGAGCCCACATGCAACTCAGATTATCCATACAACCAGCATCTGTTGTGCTTTGGTCCCATAATACCTCTGCTGCTCGCCTCCTACGCTTTTCCAACTTCAGTCGCTACAAAGCTCTCACAATCGCTCTGGTCAACGCAGCAGAAACCGCAATTCCTCTCCAAGGGCTCTGGCACGACATCAGTACTTGTCTCCAAATCATGTATGTAATCATTAGATAGTGCAGATAGCTCGAACTGTTCGAAAACATCCTACAAAAGTTCTCAACCAGTCTTTTCTCAAGGATTAGCTTTATATAATCATATCCGCCCATGAACTTTACCTTGGTACAGGCCCCCTCTTTACTGACCCAGGCGACCGCGAACCCTGGTTTCACTAGTGCGCTCTCATCAGATGCATAAAACCTTTCTTTTATTCTCCTCATCTCTTCTCGAACTCTGTTCAGTTGCATCAAGATATTGTCATCATGCCAACATTCAGTTTAGGCCGTCTAGGTCGCTTCCAAATATCTCGCCTCTCTCCTTTGCACACCTCATCGCCAACAGAGCACCAAAATCTACCTTCGTCCCCGCCACCTGAGTATGCGGGCATTGCCGAAATCGAAACCAAGTACCACGCTCCATCACAAGCTCGACCACCAAAAAGCAAGACTGAGCAGATGCGTCGGTTCCTCATCGAAATCCTCGCATTGACGTTCAACGCGAACATGGACGAGCTGAATGCAGCCCTCTATAACGTTCCCACACCAAGTGGCACGAACACAGTCCTTTGCGACTCCGAGCGCGTATATCTCCTCGCACAATCCAACCTCGTACGCAAGGTCAACGGGCATTTCGTTTGCAATGAAAAGACGAGGATAGATCGAAGGGACGAGGATAGGCTCTACGAAACTATCATCCGACCTGCAGAGAATCTCGATGGCGACAGGACACTGCCACACTTCTCTTTGGACATGATCGCGTGGTACGGCGAAGAAGTGCGATCGCCATCTGGTACACGGTGGGCATCCACCATCCCCGGATACTGGGAGAGAGGCCCGTTGTGGTTTCCTAGAGGCGAATTACTGAATATCCTGAAGTGTATGAGCTCATTTTTGAATGTTATCAAATACGTCGCGCCTAATGATGAGGCGCACAGCGTGCTGTGGGAAGCATGGGACGATTCTCGGAGACGTTGCGGGTATGGTCAGTTGGATCCTTCGCTATTTTGTTGGCCAATGAGGGAGGAATATTATCATGTGGGAAATTCGCTACAGGAGATGATGCCATCGGAGCCTTGGGTTGTCGTTAGTGAGTCCTGAATCACTACGCAGGTATTTAGTCTTTCGGCTGCACCATAGTTCCTACCAACAAAAAAGAAGCAATTGCCGGCATCTCATTCGCATCAGAGTGTCTCGCCATTAATCCGGTACTGCCGAGTTTCGAAGGAGTATTTGCGTTGTGGAGTTTGATCGTGGTGGATCTCGGGAGGCGATCAACCGAACTAGCACAGCCACTAGCACAGCCCCCTAACGCTAGCAGCCAGAATGACATCATGCTGGCTGTACCTGTAGCACCCAACAATACTAATTTCGCTGTAAACCTGCTGCTAGCTTCAGCCTTTTAAGACAATCTTTTAATGTGACCACACATTTTGTAGACACCTTTTAGTAAAAAAATATTTATTGCTAACAATAAGTATCTGGACTCACGCCCTCTTGTTTAGCATTGCTAGCACGCAATTAGTGTGTTGCATATTTAAACAGAAACAAAGAAAAGCAAAACAAAGACGCAAATTACCTTTTAACTTAACGTGCCTTATTTTGCCTATTCTTATTACTTTACTGCTAGGTGCTTCTAGATAAAGTAAAGTAGCAACACTATTATTACCTTGCTTGCTAACTTATAGACGTAATGATAAAAAGCTTACTTTTTTTTTACTTTTTTTATTGCTAATTTAATGTCTTACAATAGCTATTTAAGCTAAGTTTTAGTCTTTGTACTTAGCTCTGGCACAATAAACAAGAAAAAAAGATATTAAAGCAATAAATCTTAAGTACTACGCTAGTATTAGCAAATATTTTTAAGATTATGTATTCTTTTTACAACTAGCTAAATTAAGGCCTAACAGTTTTTATATATATAGAAATATTGTAGATAAGGAACTTATTTAAGATTTTTATAAACTTAAAAGTCTAGCTAAGTAGTCAAGTTTTAAAATATTTAATAAATTTAGGTGTCTATATAAGCAGTTTAATAGACGCGACGATAGAAAGCCCACTCCTCCTTTCCCGCCTCTTTCTTCTCTATCGCCAATTTGACGTCTTGCAATAGCTGTTTAAGCCAGGTTCTAGTCTCTGTACTTAGCCCTTGCACAACAAACAGAAAGAGGGGAATGCTAAAGCAATAGATCTTAAGTACTGCGCTAGTATTAGTAAATACTCTAGAGATCGTGTATTCTTTGCACAACTAGCTGAATTAGGGCTTAATAATCTTTTTGTATATAAAGATATTGTAGATAAAGGACTTGTTTAAGATTTTTATAAACTTAGAAGTCTAGCTAGGTAGTTAAGTTTTAAGATACTTGATAAATTTAGGTGTCCGCATAAGCAGTTTAAGTTAGACTAAATTAGGTGCTAGGTAGACAGTAGCAAAGGATGCTTTTTTTTAGAAAAGAGCCTAGAATAAAGAGATACTTGCTGTGAAAGTTGCACGCTATGTTGCAGTGCAGTGTATTATATGCAAATTGTTTATATACAGTGCTGTTTAAAAGGTAAAAAGCAGTAATTAAGAAGCAGCAGCTTTATAAAGTATTGCAGGCTCCTGCTGTAGTATATACGTGTCTTTTCCCTCCTCTATTGCATTATGTTGTAATTCTATTGCAATTGTCAGGATCTGGCGACCTTCCAGGCCAGGTCGGATCAGTTCGGAATGGCTGAGGTCAGACTCGACCATGTTAGGTCCGAATAGGTCATATGACCCTAGATTACTCTAGTATAAGTAGAGATACGATATCGTAGTCAAGACGGTATCGATTCGTCTCTCCTCTACAGGCAACATACTATTATCCTCCCATCTCTAGCATCCCGTATCCATACTTGGTTTTGAGCCTTACAGCAATCCTACTGTAATTCTATTGCTAGCTATAGGCTGGCAATCGCTGTTGGACACGTTTTAACTAGTGTTGTTTTTTGGTACCTTAGCAAATTTTTTTAACCCTAATTACCGTGCCCGTGCGCGGGATGAGCCACGTCGCGGGTTGAGCCACCTAACTATAAAAATTGAGATTATAAAGATAAGGCTGTACGCCCACAGCTAAAAGCTATTATCGCGAGATTTCTTAGTGTATTAATATATAGAGCCTTGCGCGTCTTTTGTACTCTTTAAATTTTGCTAGTGTCTTAATTTAGCGTCCGCGCGCGCTGATTTTGGGTAGAGGGGATGCTGCTAGAGGACTAGCGTCAAATTAACTTACTACACTTACAACACAACAACGCTTTGCTATATTATTATTAGCTTTATGTAAGGCTTTTTACTTAGCTGTATTACTTATATTATAAGATTTTTGTGCAGTTGCAGTGCCGCGTTGCTGCTTTTTAAGCGCTTAAGCTACAGCTAGTTCTTTAGCCTGCGCTTTTTTAGCTTTTACTTACTTTTTAGTAGCTTATTATTAAGCTACCTTTGTAGCCTCTGCTTGCTTTTTTTATATAATATTGCTGCTGCTTTTAGCTCTTTATTGTAAGTTTTTTAAAGTTATTAGCGTTTGTCTTTATTTTGTTTTGTTGCCTAGCAAGCGCAGGCTTCGCGAAGCTTCTTTAAAGACAAGAAAATAGTACTACTATAAAACTCTTTGCGCTTTTAAAGGTTTATAGTATTACTTTTTTATATATTTCTTTTTAGCTTTAAGCGCGCGCGTAAGGCTGTTGTTTTTATAGTAAAAGAGCTTATTTTGCACCTATAGAGAGTATAATAAAGCCTTAAGCTGCTAGGCTTTAATTTTAGCTTTATTAGCAACTGTAGAGTTGAAAATTTTGTGTAGCTTTTTCTAGCTATTGCTGTTACTGTGCTGCCTAAGTCTTAAAGCCTTATCTTGCTCTAAAGTAGTATTATAGAAGTGTTTAAGTATAACCTCTGCATTTATTAGCTACACGCCTGTAGCTTAAAAACTTTTTAATATAAGATTTTGCTTTATTGTAGCGCCTTAGGCAGGCTATAAGACTTTAAAAAAGTTGCATTTTGTGACTCTTGTAAGGCCTCGCAAGTATTAGAGGTAGCAGTTAAGTTCTTAGAAGTAGTACTTTAAAAAAGGCGCAAAAAGTACTACATTAAGCAGCTAAAGGCTATAGGTTGCGTAAGGGGGAAAGATAAAGAGGAGAATTTACTTGCTGTTGCAAAAATTTATAAAATTAGTTGTTAAATAACTGCTGTAGCTATTAAGGATAAAAAGCTTATAGTCGCAGCGCGTTTTTTATTATTGTAGTTTAACGTCCTTTCTCAGCCTGAAGGGCTATATAAGACGTGTAGGTTTAGGACCTACAAGTATCTACGTAGTGTTTTCTAATTTTTATTATTTACAAGGAGGGGTTTGTCTAAATAAAGGTGAGGCTTGTAGCCTAGGGTAGTTTTAACAAGTATCTCTCTTAGTCCTTTGTAAGGAAGTATGTAGAGCTAGTATACTAGTCTAGTTATCTCTTTTACTTCTTGTATGTTGTTGTAGGCTATGCTAGCTGCTCTCTTGTATTGCTTATATAGGTACGCTAAGTAGTTCAGTATAGAGTCGATATATTAGGTTAGTATATTAAGTTAGTATAGGGATTGCGGTATAAGTAGATAGCTAGGGGTCTAGCTATCAATTCTAATGTGTAGGTCGGTATATTAGGTTAGTATATCAAGTTAGTATAGAGGGATTTCGGTGTAGGTAGATAGCTAGGAGCACTAGCTATCGATTCTAATGTGTAGGTCGGTATAGGAGGTTAGTATATTGAGTTAAGATAGATTTCAGATGTGTAGGTCAGTATATTAGGTCAGTATATTGAGTTAGTATAGGGATTTCAGTGTAGGTAGATAGCTAAGAGCACTAGCTATTAATTCTAATGTGTAGGTCAGTATAGGAGGTTAGTATATCAAGTTAGGATAGATTTTAGATGTGTAGGTTAATATAGGAGGTTAGTATATTAAGTCGGTATAAGGATTTCAAGTAATAGATAGCTAGGTAGATAAAGCTATTAGTTTACTACGCTAATAAATCTATCTACCTAAGTAGAAAGCCGTTGTTTTGTTAAGTAGAAGTCAAATTGCCTTCGATTGAACTCTAAAATCAGCTTACGCACAGACCACTTGCAGAGTTTTTAACAGGTAACTACTCTGTTTACTACAACTAGCTAGCGCGCACGCCACAACACCTGCACTAAGAAAACAGGTGTTATAAACTGATTTTGGGAAGGCGTTTAAGATAGTTGAGGCGAGAAAAAGGCAAAGCCAGACCTTTTTCTCGCCTCGAAAAGTTAGTGTTCGATCGCGCTTTTTGTTTTGTATAGCGCTTAAACACTTGTTTAAGCTAGGCTAATCTTATGTTATTATTACTTTATCCTAAAAGTAAATTTAAGAAGAAAACCTTGTGTTTACTAACTTCTACAGCGTTAACCTAGCCTAATCAAAGCCTAGAGGTGCCTTAGTACACGAGAGCGGGCGGTAGTGCATCCCTAGAAGCGCATACGCAAGCTAGTAGTGTTATTTATTTCTTGTTGCTGTCTTAAACTGCTGCTGTACGCTCTTTTAAAGCTTAAACTGCCTTAATAAAGATACGCTTTAAGCAGTTTGTAATGCTAATAAAAAAGCCCCTTTTATTTATATTATAAGTATTGCGCGCATTAATATTGTACTTTTGCATTTTTAAGTGTAATATGTTGAAGTACAGCTTGTATTTTTCTTTAGAGTTAGCTTAGTATTAGTTATAATTAATTCTAGCACTTTATTTAATAGTAAGCTTGTTAGCGTAGTAATGCAGAAATTAAGAAACTTAGTTTTTAAAAACTACATATTTTATTACTATTTCTGCAAAATTTTGTATTATCTCTTATGTAGGTAGCAAGCCTTGCCTTGTGCATCTTTCTATATATTTTACAAGCTTATTCTCTTGTAATAAGTTAAGTAAAAGCTAGCGTTCAGCCTAGGCTGTATAGGAGCGCGTTTTGCCCTTGTGCCTTCGCAACAACATTATTTAATTAACTCTAAATTTTTTTGCAACATAGCAGTACAAGGAATTATCTCTAGCTTTACGCAATCTAATATATTTAATTACTTCTTAAATTAGGTTTATAGTTGTAGAGTTATGGCGCAGTAAAGATAGGATGATTAAAATGTTATAATATTAGAGTGGCTCAACCCGCGACGTGGCTCATCCCGCGCACAGGCACAGTACCGATGTAGACAGGCTAACGCGCAGGACGGGCCAACGCGCGGTTTTAAACACTAAAACTACCACCAAACTTAAGGCTGTAGAGCCTCACACAATAGCTACTATCGCAAGATTTTTTAGTAGTAAGATCTATTTATTTTTTAAGGTATCAAAGGTGGTGGTTGTTGTTGTAGTCAAAATGGGTTTTCCAAAAAAGTGAAAAGCAGCTGCCCTCTACTAATCAGTCGCAAAAGTCAAAAAAAGATTATGTGTAGTCGACGAAATTCAAACGGTAAGTGGATGAGTTCTGGGAGGAAAGCTCAGACCACTAAGCGATAATCAGGGTCAAAAAATTTGCTAAGGTACCAAAAAACGACACCAGTTGGAACGTGTCCAACGGCGATTGCCAGCCTATGGCTAACAACAGGATTACAGTAGGATTGCAATAGGATTGCAACATAATGCGATAGAGGAGGGAAAGGACACGTACGTACCGCAGCGGGAGACTGCAATACTTCATAAAGCTGCTGCTTCTCACCTACTGCTTCTCACCTTTTGAACAGCACCGCATACGAACGATTCGCATACGATACGTAGTAAGATCTATAGGGCTTAAATTATATATATAGCTATAGAAATTAAGTTAGAGTTTAAATCGCGCGCCCTGTGCGTAAAGTAGACGCTGGTTAAGCTGTAACACTACTTTAAGGCTCTCTACTACTTGTAAGGCTTACAATAGGCCTCTTTTGTTAAGTAACCTTTTTAAGAGCCTTAAGGCTGCTTCTCTTACTCTTTTAAGAAGTTTTTATAGATTATTAGAGTTGTTTTGTAGCCCTGCAAGCAGCTGTCTTAGAGGCCTATTTAGTAGCCTTCTTAGTCTTCTCCTTCTTCTTTACTAATTAAGCTGCAGCCCTCGCCTGTTGCTTTATTTTTTTATTTTTTATTTTTGCCTACCTTGTCTCCTTATAATGCCTGTTTATCTTAGATTTTTAGTGTTGTACCTGCTCCTCCTTGCGCTCCTAGAGCTGCTAGCAATCACGTGCCTCTTTTACCTTCCTTAGAGACTAGACTATAGCTTTACCTTAGTACTCTTTAGGCTCCTAAAGTAGAAAAGGCTTCCCTTATGTTTTACGCGTTTTTTTATTAACTAGAGCCTTGCGTAGGCCCTTAACTTCATGCTTAAGAAAAGTCTTTTAAGTTAAGATTTAGTAATAAACCTAGCTTAGCATTTAAGCTTATTTATTACCTTAATCTTTTACTACCTTACGTAGTAGGCGTTTAACTTTCCTTTAGTCTAAGGTACTTAAGCCTAAGAACTTACTACTACTACTTAAAGGGCTCTTAATACTAAATCTTTTTAATATAACTTTAAGATTAAAGAGTAAGAGGCTTGTAGCTTTAAAGGCCTTTAGGATTATTATTTCTGTAAAAAAGGCCTACTAGGCTTAGTAGAAGAGGTAAAAGAAATCCCTCTTACTTATTAAGGTGAGGCCCTAGTTTCTTTCTAGAAATCTAGATATCTTAGCCTAGTAAGCTAATAAAAAAGGCTTAAATAGGGCAATATTAAGAGGCTGCAGCATGTAAGTTAAATAAGAAGGATAAACTGTAAGGAGAATCTTGTTCTAATTATAATACTTAATTAAATCTATAGTAAAGTAAGATCTATAGCTGTCTAAAATAAGTAATTAATAGGAGGATTAAGCCTTTGCCTTAGTATTATAATTAAACACCTATTTAAGCTACGCAAGACTAATATTATTATTTATCTAGCTAGAAAGTAATAAAGTAATGTAAACTTAATAAGTTTTAAAATTAAAGGCTTGTAACTAGGTATCCTGTATTAATCCTAAGGTTAATTAATATATAAAGATAGACGCTAAGTAAGATTTATTAGTGTAGATATAGGCTAGGAGTATTATCTACTCTTGTAAGCTATCTTAAATAGTACTCCTCTTTTTTTCCTGCTTATATAAAGGCTTACTAAAGATCATCTTTAATTTTCTTAGGATACTAAGGAGAAAGCCCTTCTTATCTATATTGTATATATAACGCGCTTTAACGTAGTACTGCTTAATTTTCTTACGTAGGAGATTAAAGTATAGGCTATACTTCCTTCTTAAATTAGCCTTGTAGTAATTGTTATCTATGCCTGTTGTCTATCTTAAAATAAGCTTATTAGGGTACTAGTAGACAAAGCAATTAATCTAGTGTAATCTAACTTTTCTCCTTACAATTTGTAAGGCAAAATTTTGTATTATAGCTTGTGTAGGTAGAAGGCCTTGCCTAGTAAGCTAATTAATGTACTATAGGAGCTTTAGCTCCTGTTGTAGGTAGAGAGCTATTAATTTTAAGACTTAAGGTTGCGTAAGGTTAAAACACCTTAGTGTCTTTAAGAGAGCGTAAATTATACTATACTATACTTTTCTGCAAACTTTGTGTACAAGAAAAATGCGCCTAGTGCGCGCGAATTAATTCCATTAATTGCTTCCTGGATCAGATCTATATTGGTGGAGTTATTAGGTGTTGAAAGGTGGTGTTATTTTGGTGGGGTGAGCGTTGGCCCGTCCTGCGCGTTGGCCCGTCCACCTCGGTATTGCTTAGTGGTCTGAGCTTTCCTCCTAGAACTTATCCACCCACCGTTTAAATCTCGTTGACTACACACAATTTTTTTTGACTTTTGCGACTAATTAGTAGAGGGTAGCTGCTTTTCACTTTTTTGGAAACCCTATATTGACTACAACAACAACCACCACCCTTGACACCTTAAAAATAAATAAGCAGTTTAAGTTAGACTAGATTAGGTGCTAAGTAAATAGTAGCAAAAAATGCTTTTTTTAAAAGAGAGCCTAAAATAAAGAGATACTTGCTGCAGAGGTTACAAGCTATTATAGTGTATTATATGCAAATTGTTTGTATGCAGTGCTGTTTAAAAGTTAAGAAGTAGTAGGTAAAAAGCAGCAGCTTTATAAATTATTGTAGGCTCCTACTGCAGTACATACGTGTTTTTTCTTTTTTCTATTATATTATGTTGCAATTCTATTGTAATCTTACTGTAATCCTATTGCTAGCTATAGGCTAGCAATTGCTGTTAGACACGTTTTAACTAGTGTTGTTTTTTAGTACCTTAGCAAATTTTTTTAACCTTAATTATTACTTAGTAGTCTAAGCTTTCCTCTTAGAACTTATCTACCTACTGTTTAAATCTTGTTAACTATACATAATTTTTTTTGGACTTTTGCAACTAATTAGTAGAGGGTAGCTGCTTTTCACTTTTTTAGAAACCCTATTTTGACTACAACAACAACCACCACCTTTGACACCTTAAAAAAAAGTAAACCTGCTGCTAGCCCGAGACGAAACACGACAAGCGTGGTTTCGACATCGCCATCTTCCAAGGTTTCTCCGGCGCTTGCTCCTCTTCTCCTCGTGCATTTCTTTCTATTCCTTCCAGTTTGTCGCTTCGACTCTAATTTCCCTACCCGCGACCAGCACGCGAGCGCCCCTTGGACGTTAGTCTTTGCCATCACAACAACACCACCAATATGGTGCTGCAACGCGTATTTCAGCGAGCTCTGCTGCTGAGCGCGACGCTCGGTTTCGCCGGTGCAGTCGCCGTGCCAAAGCCGACAGCTGTTCCCGCCAAGGTCCAAGTTCGGGCGCCTGTTGTGACTCCTGCAGCGATCCGGTTTGATGGGCGGCACAGCTACGTGCAGAAGAGAGACATGCTCGATGACATCAAGAACGGCGTGGAGAACTATGCAAACTCGATAGGCAGCGTATTGGGATCAGACCTGCCCAGCTTCTTCACAGAGGGTAAGCACTTACTTGCCAAGCAAGCTTCGTACTATTGAGGCTTGTGCTGACACATCGTCTGTAGGCATCCCTGGCTGGTTTGAAGGCCTACCTACCGGTAGCGAAGTGCTCTCAAGTCTCGGCATCGGCGATGACGATTTGGCTGCGAAGCCCACCGAAGTCCTCAACATTCCTCCCTATGCGAACTGGACCGACCAAGGCTGGAATGTGCGCTTCCACGGAAATGTGTACAAGTTCCCGGATATCGACCAGAACAAGGTCGACGACTTAGCCAACGTCTTCCTGATCGACACAAGCGTGGCCGAACTGCCTGATGACCAGAAGGCACAGGCGCGCAACCTCACGCGATCCATCTTCATTGTCCAGCAAGGCGATGTCAATGTATCCATGTCGCTTGAGCCCGCGCCCATGCAGGGTGGCGATGGTGAGCCTGGAGGCGGCAACTCCATCGAGGCTCCTGGCGGCGTACAGAACCTTACTCTCCCATACGAGACCACGGAATTAGGTGACTTCGATGTCTTCGTACCGATCCAGTCCAACGGCCTCCTTCCCGGCAACGAGACCAACAACGTCCAACGCTTGAACGTCTACACCAACGGCACCATGAGCGGCAATGCTACTGCCTTCCTAGTGCCTTCCGAGGGTATCACCTTCGTCTCCGACATCGACGACATCCTACGTGTTACCAAGATCTACGACCCCAAGGAAGGTCTCCTCAACTCCTTCGCCCGTCCCTTTACACCCTGGATGAATATGCCCGAGATCTACGCCAACTGGTCGCAGACACTTCCCAATAACACCCACTTCCACTACCTGACCACGACCCCCGAGCAAGCCACCCGTCTCTACATGGACTTCATCTACAAGACCTACCCCGGCGGCTCCTTCGACACACGCCCACTAAATTTCTCCGACATATCCGCCACCCTCTCCATCCGCAACTATCTTCTCACCAAGGTCTTCGAGACCTTCCCCCAGCGCAAGTTCGTCCTCGTAGCCGATACCTCCAACAGCGACGTCATGAAGGCCTACCCACAGCTCGCGCACGACTTCCCCAACCAAGTCCAATGCATCTTCCTCCGCAACACTTCCGCCACCGACTCCGATATGTGGTTCCCGTACAACACCGACGGCTTTAAGGGTTTGAACAATAGGAGCTACATGTTCTTCCGCGAGCCGAATGACTTGGCTGGTTTGGATATCGTTAACGGTCAGTGTTTGAACGAGACGATTCCGCAGAATGTCACTTTCTCGAGACAGGTGGAGATACTGGGAATTCATGGAGATAGTGCGGGTGAGAAGCTGAATAGCGGTGCTACCATAAGCTTTATGGTTGCGCTCTTTGCTGCTGTTGCTCTGTCTTTGTAGGGGATGAATGGTTAGCACCACGGTGTTGGTATGGAATGAATGTACATGATGCGTGGTGTTGTTTTTGATTTGGATAATCTGGGGTTTGGCATAGCGACATGGTCTGCTTGGTTCTGCTTCTCTTGTGCTTCATGTGCATAGCATTCTCCATCATTCACACAATTATGAGATTGTGACGATTGATTCTCAATTATTTATACGTATACAAGGAAAGGTGCTCCTGGGACTCAAAGAGGGTATATACTAAACACGACTACGACAATAACCCACGAGTACTCAATGCAAGCATGGTATCTCGTCTCTACCTCATTTCCAGACAGGATTCATCCTTCCTGTCCTCACACCGCCTACTCTTATCAAAACAGCACACCTTCATCACCATATCATCTCTCGGCTGATCGAATTTCTCCCCACAACCGTATTTTCATCGCGGAACTGTATGTAGAACAGTTATAGTGTATACTCATTTCGGATAGGTATCTTCGGCTTTGTAGTTGACTGATTGGGAGGCTCAAGACAGCAATGGCTCTTTAGCTGGCATAGCGGAGTTGTGAGTAACGGCAAGTAGAAAGTTTGTTAACCCAAGCATTTGAAGCCGTGATTTTGGTTTGGCGGCGGAGATAGTGGCTATTACTGCGTGATTGCGGAAGTCACGTTGAATTAGAGGTATAGTTTCTGCTTCCCACCATGAGCAATGAGCAGCTTGTGTATGTTGCAGCGAATGATTCTCAAAGACATTGGATTGATGAGGACGCCTCTGTGGGCGACATGCTGCAGTTGATATCTCTAGATGTCTTGTTGTCTCTCCCGAGTATCCTGTGAGCCAAGTGCATGGTTTGAAACGACCCTCTCGGTTTTCCAGACACATTCTGATAAGACTTTATTGTCTTGCTCTGCGTGCGACGAATCTGTGTGCTATGTGCAAGGCCAGTGCTTCTGAACAAACGACTAGATAGCTATTTCAGACACCAAAACTCTCTTCGAACCGTCTAGCAATCTCCAGCATCTCGGCATCCAACCTCGAACCACTCAAGAACGTCACGCTAAACGGCAACACACCCTGATCCGTATCCCTGCCACTCAACTCCGCAGCAGGATACGTACCCGCCGGTACAGCCACACCACACAAATCTAATACGTTTCCACAATGTGTAAACTCACCCAGTATACTATTCTTCCTGATCGGATCAGCGAGTACTTCATCTATTCTCCAGTGGGTAGGCGTCGTCGGTACGATGACTACATCAACACTAGAAGCGGAGTATGCGAATACTTTCTCCGCCTGTCGCGTATAGATGGCCTGGGCTTGCATGTCGCGATATGCATCCACAGCCGAGCTCTTTCGAGCCACAACAGCATCCATGAGTTGGGCGGTTACGGGGTGGAGCGCTGAGCGGTTCTTTTCAAGGAAGTCGTCTGGTAGGGAAGCTAAGCGTTCGGAAACGAACGTGCCGTCGTAGAGTAGTTGGCCGGCTATTTGGAAGGGCGACCAGTCGATTGGTGTGAGGACACCGCCAAGTACTTGTAGTCTCGATATGGCTTGGTTGAACATGCGACGAGCTGGTATTGAGCAGATGGCGAGTGCTTCGGGAGGTGGGATACCAAACTTGAAGCTGCGTGATTGTGGACCGATACTGTTGACGTGGCGTTCGAATGCTATCTCAGGTTTCGCGTACGGATCGAGTGGGTCGTGCCCTTCTAGTATCTGCCATAGGGTTCGCGCGTCGGATACGGTTTTGGTGGAGAGTGCGATACAGTCCAAAGATAGGCATGCAGGTGTGATACCGCGGAAGGAGATTGTTCCTCGTGTAGGCTTGTATCCGACAATGCCGTTGAAGCCAGCAGGTACTCTGCCAGACCCGGCTGTGTCCGTTGCCAGCGAGAAAGAGACGAGGTTCGCTCCTACTGATACTGTGCTACCGCTGCTTGACCCGCCGCTTATGTAGTCTTTGTGGTATACTGACTGTGTGATTCCGTATGGGCTGCGGCAACCTACGAGGCCAGTGGCCAGCTGATCCAGGTTGGCTTTTCCTACGAATAAACCACCTTCGGCAACGACCTTGTCGTATACGACAGCAGACGTTGAAGGTACGTGAGCAAGTGGCGGACAAGCGGTCGTGGTGGGAAGACCAGCAATATCGATACTGTCTTTGACACTAAAGGGAATGCCAAACAGGGGTGGAAGTGCGTTTCGATTAGGGAAAGACGATACTAACTTCCTTGCGGCGTCGAGAGCTGCTTCGCGTGGCTGCAGGTGTATCCAAACTGCTGGGTCTATCTCCTTGTATGCTTCGATCTTGTCGTACACCGCATCAACGACAGCTATAGGTGAGAGTCCGTTCTTGTAAGCTCGCTGTAAAGCGGGTATCGTGAGGTCGCCATCGAATATCGGCGGTGTTTGCGGGGGTGTCGAATCGGCGTTTACCTTCTTGCTTGACAACGATGCGAGGGCCTTTAGTAAAGGCTGTAAGCTACCAATAAATCCGAACAAGCCCTGCGACCAATGTATCATATCGAGGGTCGATTTCTTAAAGCAAGCGTCGTTGTATCCACTAGTGGCTTCTTCGATCCCACAGCACTCAAAACCGCGGTCATTCGCTTCTCGGATGGTAGTAGCAAAGCAACATTCCGTGGTCACACCAGAGACGATAAGATGTGTGATAGCTCTCGCTTTGAGTTGATGTAGTATAGTCGTGTTCCAAAACGAGCCCTTGCCAGGTTTATCGATGACAACCTCTCCAGGAAGCGGCTTTAGCTCTTCTATGATATCATGACCGTATTCTCCCCGAGTAAGCAGGCGACCAAGCTCTCCCTTATCGCCGATGACTAATTTGTGCTGGGTATTGCCAGGTGCAGCTTCTTGCTTGATCAACTTTGACGAGGGGCAGTCGGAGAGATCTGGTTTATGGCCTTCGCGAGTGTGAAAGACAGTCCTGTCAGCATCTCGACACGCTTTCAGCAGCTTTTTCGTTGGAACAATCGATGCCTGAACGGCCTCCAGGTTCCCTCCTTGGATTTCGCCGAAACCTTTGGTGAGCAAGAAGTCGCGTTGCATATCGATTATGAGTAACGCAGTGTGCTCCAGAGGGAAAGAGAACGCGTATGGCTTCGCGTCGAACGAGAGCATTGTGCCATCGGGAGACATGTTTGCTGTCGAAAGACGCGACAGTTGGATGGATGTGCAGGTGCGGTAAGAGCTAGAGTTCTCCAAGCTCGAGTAGGGAAGAGAGATATGTTGAAACTTAG
Organism: Alternaria sp. 'sect. Undifilum'; assembly: GCA_024321975.1. NCBI lineage: Eukaryota > Fungi > Ascomycota > Dothideomycetes > Pleosporales > Pleosporaceae > Alternaria > Alternaria sp. 'sect. Undifilum'. The sequence continues at coordinate 2,172,190 of JAJJZI010000006.1, forward strand.
GAGAGAGCGAAGATGCGCCATATCTACGTTCGACGTCGCATCCATCAGATGGATGTGGGGATTGCCGTATGCAGCGAGCCTACGGCGGGCGGCGGCGCGAGATCTGAGGCGTCTTATCGGAGAGGCACTAAGACCAAGATAGCCTAGCCCGGCTCTTCGATAAGAAATCTCCGCTATGCCCAGCGGCTGTGCGGCTGACGCTCTTTCATGCCTGTGTTCATATCGAGATTGTAGTGTTACTTCCCTTGGTATTTATGCCGAACCGTTTCCGTCTCCGCGTGTACCCCGCCATGCCAGATGCAAGTACCTCCGAGATAGGTGCTGATATGGCTATCAAGCTGGAGACGATCTTGATATGGCGATGTAGGTGCCATGGCACGAAAACCAAGACTCTGGAGGTTTATAAAGGGTAGATGTAGTCCTACTAAGTTGATCTCATTTTACTTTACCGTGACTCATTTGATCATGTCCGTGCTTAAGGCGAGGCTTGCACCTCATCTTCATCTCAGGGTACCTTTCGAAAGTGGTAAATATGGCTCGCGCTGGTCCAATAGAGGTATGTCAATTGAAGACACGTACAACTCAGGAAAGCTAAACTAACCATCGAGTCAATGTTAGACCTTGATCCGGTACCACCAGAACAGCGTACCTGGGGTGGGTTGGACTTCTGGGCGTACTGGTGCTCTGATATGCTCGCCCCTCCTCTGGCGTCCACTGTCAGCAGTGTCATGGCGCTAGGTTTCACGGCTAGAGAAACGATTCCCATTGTCTTTTTTGGCTTTGCCATCTGCAGCGTAGTCATAACGCTCACTGGCAAGATGGGCGCCACATACGCAGTTTCCTTCCCAGTGATCATCCGAAGCGTCTTTGGCATGTATGGCTCATTTCCAGCCATCTGCATTCGAGCTTTCGTTGCCATGATGTGGGCTGCTATTCTTACGGTCCAGGCTAGCAACTTCCTGCAACGTTGCCTCGAGGCAATCTGGCCAAGCTTCATCACCTTTCCGAATCATCTATCTGAGAGCGCTGGTATAGACTGTAATGATCAACCCTCTTCTTATTCATTTTGTGCATTGCTAACAGTCTTGCAGCGGCCGGGTTGCTTTGCTTGTTCCTATACTGGTTCCTACAGACTGCGCTCGCCCTTATGCCGATCTCGAAATTGCGCATCCTCTTTTGGATCAAGGGTATCGTCGTGCCACCGACGTTTTTAGCTCTGTTCCTCTGGGCTGTCATTGTGACCAAGGGGTGAGTGATTTCTTGATACGCCGCAATCATGGACGATGCTGACTTCGTATGCAGAGGTGGTCCGCTAATCAAAGGAGAAATGGAGATGACATCAAGTTACATGAATACTACCTACTCAGTCCTTTCTGGGCTTAACGCCGTCGTTGGACTTTTCTCCTCTTTGGCTGTCAACATGCCCGATTTTGGCAGGTTCTTCAAGAACCAACTTGCTGGTTACCATCAGTTCTTCGCCCTTCCCATCATTGGAACATTTGGAGCGCTGACACCAATTTTCGTCACCGATGCTCATTCCTACCTATGGGGCGAGTTTGAATGGTATATGCCAACTGTCATTGCCAAGTTTGATTCACGTGCTGCAAAGTTCTTTGTATCCGCCAGCTTTCTCCTTGCAACAATCGGCAACCAGATCGCAGCGGACACTTACCCGTTTGCAAACGACGTCGCTGGTATGGCACCAAAGTACATCAACGTCTTCCGGGCTACCATCATCATCTCCATCTTTTGCATTGTTTCCACGCCATGGAACATTATTAAGAATGCATCGGGCTTGCTCTCATTCTTAAACGGCTACTCATGTCTCATGGGTCCTCTCGCAGGTACCATGGTCAGCGACTATTATCTCATCAAGAAGAGCAAAATCGATGTGGACCAGCTGTACACCCATCGCGGCATTTACTGGTACAATGGTGGCTGGAACTGGAGAGCATATGTGTCCTTCGTTGTGGGGTTCGCTCCCCTTCTCCCTGGTTTTGCCAAAAGTATCGATAACGCTCTAGACATTGGTGGCGCATGGAAAATCTACACCTTTGCGTGGATTTTTGGGTTCTTCCTCTCACTTACTACGCACTACTTCATCTGCACATACATTTCGCCGGCGACAGAATCGTTGGTGGAATGCGCGGTGTATCCGCCCCAGAACGGGGAGGCAATCGCACCGATTCTGGAGGGTGAGGAGTTGTCGAACAAGGAGACACTTGTGGCCAAGGAGAAGGAAATGGCTAACATGGCTTAGCCAATGTCGCACTAAAAATTCAATCGAAGACTTGTACTGTCTCTTCTGCCTCTCCCAAACGATGTCGCGAATGAGTTGCGTACCTAGGTAGCTCTGGTATTCTCTTAGTGATGCCGCTGATTAATCTCCGCTTGGTCAGTGCTTTCATGGGCTAGGTAGACCTCGGCTTCTTCTTGTACAACTTAACTCTTCACCCTCCCTGCCGGTGGCTCAACGTATATCGTATCGACGTTATTGGTGATCTCCTATGGAACTAGCAACTATTCCCAATATGCACCAAGCAAGAGTGGTAGCGTGATGAACTGGATCCATGGACAATACACCACAGTCAGCTATCTCACGAATTCGTTACGCAGACACGATTCAGAGACTGCAAATCTGTCAACACCATACTGACGTTATCTGTCTGCTATCAGGACGGTTACATGCTGTGCGCTGAAATGCAAATTATGAACTTCATGCCTGATGAAGATTCGCCACCAAACCACCTCTTTCAGCGTGTAGCCAACATCCAAACTATCAAGTCGAAATCGCGACGTCCATGCGATCCCTGTCGTCGACGGAAGTCACGGTGCGAAATACCAGAGAGCGGGCCGCCGTGTGTTCTTTGCCAATTTCACAGCCAGGAATGCACCTTCAACGAGAATCCGCAACCGCGGAAACGGCGCGCTGTGGCCATCAACGAGGTCGCCGAGCCCGTCGAAACCATTCGGGGCGAGGCATCTCTCGCAAATGAATACAGGAATACTACTGCCTTGTCTACGTCGCCTCAAGAGACAGTAGCCAAAATCCGACAGGATCCGCCGATCGATGACTATGCAAATCTACGCGGCCCTTCGCTTCTGAAGAAGACGCTGGGCTTGCAGACTAGCAGACACAGTCGTCTTCTCGGTTCTACTTCGGAGTACGAACGTCTACTGTTGGCACATGAGCCACCTCAATCGGTTGGTGGCGCCAATGTCTTGGCTGGCTATCCAACGTTGCGAAAGGTGGATGAAACCGGTGCAACAACGTTCATCTCATTACCTGATGCCGGCACGCTGAACAGCCACAGTGACATCCCAGATCTCGACGCTATCGAGACGATTGTAGCACCGCATGGCTCTGCGTTAATACGTCTCTTCTTTCGGATCGTACATCCAAGCTTCCCGATTCTGCATAAGAAAGTGTTCTTAGAGAAGTATGAGCGGACCCATCGAGAGTTCTCACCTCCGCTTCTAGCCGCGGTTTATCTTCTAGCTCTCAACTGGTGGTCGTATTCTAGCGAGCTGGCATTACAACCTAAGCCGGATGTTTCGCGTCTAGAGGGATTGGCAATGAAATCATTCAGTAATATCATTCACAGGCCTAAGCTTTCTACCATTCAGGCAGGCCTACTGCTTCTCCAGCGGCCAGAGGGCAATAGCTGGGCGTTGACATGTCAGCTCGTTGGGCTAGGGCAGGATATGGGACTCCAACTCGACTGTACGACGTGGCACATCCCAGCCTGGGAGCGTGGCCTCCGCAAGCGTCTAGCTTGGGCTGTATTCATGCAAGACAAATGGGGTTCGCTTGTGTATAGTCGCCCCTCACACATTGCGTCGATGGATTGGGACGTACAGCCTCTGACTGAAGACGACTTTCCAGAGAACGCCGCCGATGAGAACGACGAGGACGGAAGCACCGAAGTAGAGAAAGGACGAATCATGTTCTGCTATATGGTAGAGCTTACCCAGATCATGGCACAAATACTATCGACGTTTTACACATTGAAAGCAGAGCGCGACTTCGCCAGCCGCGCGCATGAAGGGGTAAGACCGTTACTCAATGCAGCGAAGCCCTTGCAACTTACACTACGCCAATGGTACGCCAACATGCCATCTGCACTGAAGATACAGGGAATAGCTCCGAGGAAGCTTTCCAGCATTGGCTATCTCCACCTTGGCTACTATGCAATTGAGATGACTTTGCATCGACGTATCATCCGCTCATTATCTCCAGCAGACGACCCAGAACTTCGCACCATATTTCGTCAGGCAGCTCAACTCCGCCTCACGTCCGCGGTGAGCTTCGTCCAATCTCTCCGACCCGAACATCTCCAATCATTCTGGTACTCGTCGTCGACATACAACTTCGTGCTCATCGGCTCCTTTATTTCGCTTCTCTGGGTGACATCTCCCGACAAGGAAGAGGCAGCGAAATACCGGACTCATCTAGATGAGTACAGATGGATCATACGCCTCTCGAGTAGATCGGCAGACTTTCTGGAGAGAGCGCTGATATCATTAGATCTGTCGGCCAGTGCGTTGATGAAAACCATTCCTGATGACGGCAACCCGACCTCTGCAGCGAAAGTTCATCAGATCAGAGCAGGGAGCAAACCATTTTGCGATGCTGACGCGAATAATCCCGAGAGTTTTAGGCCGGTGTCGAACGCCTCAACTTCGCCCGCCGCGCAACTCGACGAAGGCATGGGTGAGACACTGTCGGAAGATACGGATATCGGTAATCATTCATGGTTCAATGCGTTGGACGAGAACGACTTCGATGGTCGGTACAGTGTTCATGGCGAGGCTAGCCCGGCTCCGCCTGGGCAGCCAGGCATGTCACGAAGCGGGACAGAACTCTAGCATTGTTGAGGCCATTAGCGATTGCCGAAGCCATCGTTTGGGTAGAATTACTCATGACTGTAGCTGATCGCCGCGAGTTTGGATAGTGTAACCTATCGAAGAGCGAGCAAGTGATACACCATCTACTACCCTAGCATGAGCAACTTTGTCCCAGCCTCAACACCAGCGAGTGCATGTCTTTTCTGTGCATGCAAGATCTATCCAGCGTCGTGCCGTGCATCGCAGATTAAACATGTACCGTATCGTTATCTCATGAGCCAATCCACACCACCGACTCTCCGAGTCTGCCTCGAGCTCGAGAACCTTCCACAGCACACCACATCACACCACCAAACCACGCCTAGACCCCAAACCTTGTCGTTCCCAGCCCCCCCTCAAAACATCCAGCTAAGCAAAGTACCTTCCCTTCCAAATGAGGGGTAAAAGGCTAGATAAGCTTGCGCCAGCGTTGTCGATCACATACTACATGCATACGGACCGATAATGCGAGCTCTCTAGAGCGATCCCACAGCCGTTGTTTCAATGGCTGAGATTCTGTTGGGAACCAAGAATACATTTGAACCAGAATTCGGCAGTTTGTGGGGTTGTCAAAATGCGGGTTATTTTTTGGGATGGGTGTGTGTGTGGTGTGTGGTGTTGCTTATTGAGGGGGAGGGGGAAGCGTGCCGTGACGTCAGAGGCTCGATGTTTCCATGGACGAGAGAGGAGCACCCGCATGTTTTACGGGGTTTGGCATCCACGTCTCGTGTGAAGTGGTTGAGAAGCAGAAGCAAAGGATACCCACTGCGCACCGCCGCCCGCTCTAAAGCGCTGGAAGATGCACTTTGATATCATCCTGAAGGTCGAACATAGCGATCGCGCGTCAGTGTTCCCGTGTGGAGAGAACGCACGAAAAAGCACGCTGCGTGAGAAGAATGCAGGGACGGCGCGCCAGTACGGCCGCGAACAGTTCCAATTGGATGGGACAAGGTCTACCGGCGATATTTCTCCGGTACACTTCCGAAGGGGAAGGCCAAAACAAAACACGTAGGTTGCAATGCGAGAGCGGCTATGGATCGCCTTGATCAAAACACAGGATGCGCAGAGCAGTAGTGGGCATGGATGATGATGATGATGATGGTCAATGTAGTAGTCGTGAATTCGTAAACTAACTATACAGAGTTGATTCGGGAACCTAGCAGTTCCATCGAACAGATGCAGTGCATCAAAAGGGGGTATCTGTGTCTGATTTGAGCACTTCATTTCAGAACCATTGCGCCATTGCCAACAAAAAAAGCAACTGCCCATTGCAAAATACAAGAGAAAAGCCGATCATGACCCTCGTAATCCTCACGTCATCGCACCAGGCAAACGTGCGTCTACAACGCGAGTCTACGCCCAAGTCTTGGAAGTTTGAAGTCCAAGCTCGAGATGCTGTGCGATGGTGTCTGCAAAGTCACCGCCAGCGTTGGAGGAGTGACGGCGGCGCTCACGACGTATTTGATGCTCGGCTTCCATGAGGCGGCCTTGGACCCAGGCGCGCTGTTTGTCGTCGTTGCGGATGCATTCTGTGTTCATGAGCTCCGTCAGGGTAGCGACGATTTGTTGGTTGATTTGGGCGAGTTTGTGAGATTCTTCCATGTGCATGTCGTCGACGCTATTGCGCGGCGTTGCGCTGGTCCTTGAGCTGACGGGAACAGGGTCACTGGCTTCAGGGAACGGCGCAGAGTACTTGGTCGGTGAGGTAGGCGACGATGAGAGAGATTGGAATTCGGGCGAAGTTGCAGCCATGGGTGCACTGAACGGAATCTCCATGGCCATACGGCGCTGGAGGGCCTCCTTTTGGGCTGAGAGGAGCATGTACTTCTGCATCGACTTGTTCTGCGTGATCATGTTAGTATGTGTACAACAAGGAAGTACTTGGGAGGAACTCACTCGACATAAAGTGGGTCTAGACATGGGAGCCATGGTTGTGATGTTGTTTGGTGCTCGTATCGTTGGACGTTGTGGGAGATTTGATTCCTGTTGGTGTGGGGTTGTCGGATCTGGATACAAATACCAGTTGGCACTGCCAAGGGCGTTGGAGCTAAGAGATTGGCAGAGCCCCAGAAGTGTGGGCACGCAAAAGTACTTGGTGGGTTGCGAAGACTCGGTGATGTGATGGCTGCCGTGCACTTGTTATGGCAAGGGATGTGAACAGAATATTCCAGAGTTTTCGATAGTTTGTCAGGGCAAAGTGTCCGGAGTCGGGGGAATGACTTGCAACTTAAACAGTTTGCGATGGGGCCGCGCATTCACATGCCCGAAATGGGCCATGACGTCCCGAAACACAGCACGGCCGAATCCGTCTTTCCGCGGTCATGGTGTCCAGACGCCTTTGAGTAACGGGGCCGTTTCGCAAAGCCCTGCTGGGGTAGTTAGTGGTTAGAGACAAAGTTTGCTATGATTGGCGGAGTTGGAGCCCCTTGCGGATCTTCATATCGCTGCCAAAGGTAAACTAAGCGACATAACGTCACCGGCAAGAAGCTGAATGTACGGGCGACGGTGCAGGATCGCGATCCGGTAGCAACATCGCACATAAGTGGCGTTGGACACTGTGATAGAACATCGTACCTGCATTTTTCGTAGTGATTTTGCCTGCAGCCTCTGCCTTTCATTTGTGGGTAGCCATGGTTCCAAGGCGGACTGTTTTCCCGTGCGAATTTTCAACCCTCCACCAGAATCCCACCATCTTGCCAAAATGCCATGCGTGACACAAAATGACGTGCCGCTGAGACCAAGATTACATCTGAGTCAACTCGGCCCCGGCTGATGAGGCGCGGCCACTCTCCCCGGACGTCACATTTCGCAAGGTGCTGAGGTTGGCTAACTTTGCTGTGCCCAACACTGTCACAGCTCTGGAAACATCCCAAACGATAACTAGGTATTGCTTTTGATTGCTTGCGATTCCCTGATCAAGGTGCCTAGAGGCCGGAAGCCAGATTGGGCAAGCGGGAAAAAAAATCAGGTTTCGACGCCACATTTGTGGCTCAGTCCCACGTACGTCCAAGTTTCGGCTGAGGTGTGACGTCCCCGTGCAAGCCTCATACCACAAACATTGATATAACAGGGCTGTTGGATGATGGTCGTCGCTTGCAGCGTATCGGGTTGCCGTAAAGAAGAACAGACGACTGATCCTTCACACCGCACGGGAGCGTCACGCTGGAGTGCCACTTTGGCACGAGAAAGCTTACCGTGTTCGTGTCCAACACCGTTTGGTCAGTGACAGCGCAAAGAAGACCTTGGCTTACCGTTGTCCTGACGTGCCGCGTTTGTAAACTCAAACATTCAGGTATTCGCAGATCCTCAAGTAAGCGTCACGTCTCAAACTATCGACTTGGTATGATACGTGAACGGCACAATGACTTGGGTTGGGTTGGTCTCAGAAGATCCAAGGCCCGAACGCGCTAATCATGCCCGTTGTGCTAGAAGGGATTTCCCGAAAAGCATACGAGTACCAGCGCTCGACTGGGTGTACATCAAAGTGATGGAACGCATTGCAAAAGTTGGAGAAAGCAGTGGGACAGGCGTGTCATGCTCCTGTCGATTGTCGATCTGACCAGAATCCTTTGCCATAGCTGACGAGGATTTCTTGTCCACGCCCGATACCCTTCGCTCTCTTTCCACTTTTGCCAGCGCTGAGTACAAAGACACCAACTCTCTTCTCCACCTTCCCGTTCCCAATGTCCACAAAGATATCGCGGAACTCGGCGCTCGGCGCGGCGGAGACGCCTCGGTAGTCGTTGATAAATCGCGCTTCGTTGCCCATCTTCGATGCATCGACACCGATGCTCAACTCGCGGTCGAGTGATAGGTCGTAGTCGGATGCTTCGTCAGTGTCAGTCTGGTCGTGTACATAGCCCAAATATGGCAGAATGAACGAGTCTGGTGGCAGATGCTGGTTAGCATACAGCGCGTGCTGTCCATGTGCCGGATGCGCAGAATTTGTAACTGGCGTAATCTTGACGTTCGAGTACGGTCCTTTAGGCTTGTAGACTGGTGTATCGGGCTCTAGACTGGACTTTGGCACTATCAGTGCGCTGACCTTGTCGCCACCAAGCTTCTTCGAATAAGAGGGGGCGTGAAGATAGATGGTTTGCCCATCCCATTCCTTCGGCACTACACCTGGTGGTTTCGGCATTCTATTGCTAGGTGGCTAGAACATGCGCCGCTAGCTCCTAGCATTCCGGCAGTAGATGGGCTCAGAGTTTGAGGGAGCGAGCCTGGCGGATGAGCAAATCTCCAGAAGTCAAGTGCTTCGGCAGTACGGAGAGTGAAGTCGTGCGGCCATGTCCTCAAGTCGTGCAGTTGTTGTGTTGGTGTTCAAGTCAGAGGCAGTATTGCGCTATTGCGGGGCTCTTGCCTGGCCGGCATCACTTCGGCGCGACGGGCTAGAGGCGACAAGAAGACCCATTTCCCTCACCTTAGCACACACACACACACTAGCACTACACTACGCTCACCCTGCATCGACTCGATTGTCCTCTAGCCAGTACCCGGAGATAACGACCGATTGTGGAATGTGATAAGGCGAAAGGATTGGGATTTCTTCGTGCTGCGAGGCACATCATTTGCTCTCCAAGATACTCACCGTGCCGCGCTTAGTGCGTAACATGAGACTACTATTGTGGCGCCCACTAAGCTCGTGCGCTTCTCCTGAGGGGTTCTGGATGCGAGATTCCACTGTAACCATTTCGTCGACAAGCGCATACGCAGTGGATGGCCCTCGCAAGAAGCACCCAAGTATGACAAGAGCTGAGACAGAGGTGGAAGCTGGTCGGCCTCCATGAGAACACAGCAGCTTCAGCAGCAGCTTTCCGCGACATCTTCGATCGCTGCCGTATTGCGCAACACTGGACGGCCTGTCAGCCCTTCGCTAGATCTAGTCTCAGGTCTAGATGCAAGGACAATGTGGGAACCCGCACGTCCCCAGTGCATCGTGGACCAACGACCTCGACAGCAGCAGACCGCTCCAATTTGGCCTCTCTCCTATCAGCATAGGACGCTATTTTTGCTCGCGCGTGGGGATTGCTCCAAGACACTGTTACGATTGGCAATCTCCACTGTGATCGCTATTTCAATGCTGGCCAAGCAAGGAGCCCCTAATCACCGCTTTGTTCCGGTGTTCTCAATCACAGTCAGTGGCTTTACACGCATGCCAATTCGTCTTACATTCTTACACAGTCGCGCGATCTCTGCTCCGAGCTGATATGCAGGTGTGCATCACAAACCGGGGATAGGTACCTGCCGGGCGATTGATCACGTTCGGTATGCACAAATCGAACAGTTGAGGCGAAAGCGGTTAGGACGACGGGCGATGTGTTGAGGCGGCAAGGCCCTCTTGGCAGGAGAAATTGCCAACCTCATTTCGTTTCTGCGCGTCGTCCACTTGCTCATTGGTCCACTCAATATCCAGCAGGCAAACAGCTCACAACGGCCCATGTCGAAGCTTTCCACAGGTTTCCCTATCCAGTACTATCGCCAGGCACAGTCCACCAAACGACGCCACCGGCAGGCCAGAGCTTTCGTGATTCTACCAAACGAGCGCAACTATGGCAACTATGCCAATGCGCCCCTGTTCAAGGACGTTGGCGTTCTTGGTAAGGCCAGCTTGTGTATAGTTCTATATAATGCCTTCGCCAGCTGCTCATCTGTTGTTTCTCTACCACACCCTCACTACACTCATTAATACACGGTTATCACCGATCACACTCGTTTCCCACAACCTCCAACGCCTTGCAAATTAATACCTCCCGTATTTTAATACCAACCCCCCAAACAATCAATCAAAATGCGTTCCTTCGCCGTCGTTGCTGGCTTCGCTGCCGTTGCCCTTGCTGCTCCCCAGTACGAGGCCGCCCACCCTGCTACCCCTTCCTCTACCTCGGCTGCTGTCGAGTACCCATCCTACCCTGCCGAGACTCCGGCCCCTGCCTACGAGGCCCCCAAGCCTGACTACGAGGCTGCCTCATCCTCGGTTGCCTCATCCTCCGCTGTTGAGCACCCATCCTACCCCGCCGAGACTCCTTCGGCCCCTGCCCACGAGTCCAGCTCCGCTGTTCCAGTGTACTCTGCCTCCAAGCCGGTATACACCACCGAGGTTGTCCACGCCACCAGCTACGTCTGCCCTGAGCCCACCACCATCACCTACGGTGCCTCTACCTACATCATCTCATCCAGCACCGTCCTCGAAATTCCTGGTTACACGGTTGTTCACACTCCCAGCGTTGAGGTCCCTGCTGTCCCCAAGCCTACCGCCACCGAGACACCCTCTGTCCCTGAGGCTGAGCACTCCGTCCCGGGTTACTCTGCTGCCCCTCCCGCTCCCACCTACCCCAGCTCAAACGTCACTGTTCCCCACGTCCCTGCCGGAACTGGTTACCCCACTGGCACTGGTGCTATCCCTAGCGCTACCAAGCCCGCCACTCCTGAATTCACTGGTGCCGCTGGCAAGGTCACCGTGGGCTTCTTCGCCATTGTTGGTGCCGTCGCTGCTTTCTTGTAAGCGGTTTTTTCTTGAGTGATAATTTGGGTTATGGTTCTCCATATCTCTGATCGTCTCTTCTCGAGTTTTGGAAAGAGAAGGAAATAAAACATGGCTTCACGGGTTACGACTTCAACTCTGCATCACGATTCAATCTAGGATTGGAAGCGCGGTGTTGGTGGTACGGGCCTTTTGCTTCCTTGCGCAATCATGTCGCAGCAGCACTTCGATGGACTATATACTTGGTATTGTAATACACCTGAGTAGAATGCTTACTAGCCTTATGGAGGGAGACGTGTGGTCCCGGTGTATTTCTTGTTCCTAGACTCTTTGGCTGTTCTGAGAAGAGCTGGCAACTTAATGACATGATTTCCACCTTCACTTCATGCCCTGATTCACGTACTGCTCGATATCCTTGTACATATTTTGGCATGAATGGAGTTTAATCGACACTTGATACATTTAGTTCTTAATCTAACGCGCAATCCTCTTTCAACATGGACTTTCTATGTTGTATTAACGAACCTAAGTTGCCTTCTCTAGTTCTCTGACAGTCTCAGTTCACGACCTGCCGCGTGGGTGCCCTTGAGACCCTGACCCAGGAAATTGTGCAGGCCGCCTCATCCTGCAGCCCAGCATCTAGCCCGCAGGCCATTCATCCGCTTGTGCAAACCCCAAGACCGGTAAACGCTTAACGCGTCACCCCCCACCCCCCCCCTCCAATTTCTTGATCAATAAGCGGCATATCGATTTGTACAAGTTTCATTTCCCAAATGGCGCCTATAACCACATTCCTCTTTTAGACACGCTGTGCAGTCAAGCCATCAAATTGCCTCAGCCTCGAAATGGGTTAGACGCGTAGCTCGTGCAACTTACACTTTATTGTTCTCAAACACTACACGACTCAGGCTGCAGGATAGGAACGATTGCTAAGCTCTAGGGTAAACTTCTTCCACAACAAGAGTGTGCTAGTAAGCTGCAACGCGGCAAACCTACTTAGGCAGGTTAAGACCGTATATACGCAATTTGTGAGCACCACCTCCTGCAGACATAGATATCACTACTAGGGTTAGCGTCTTAACCTTCCCCCAGGCAGTCACTTCGGTTTAACCTAGGAACACGTCGCGTGTGACGAAAGGTTCTTCGGTCGGTACTATATGGATGCCTTGCAATAGCCATAGGTACCTCGAGTGGCAACAAACAAACTTACCGAACAGTATTATTAGAGACTTGACTAGGAAAGTAATCCTAGCGGAAGGGGTTAACACTACACGAACGGAGGCTCTGGCCTTTTAGACTGGTTGAGGCGGCCTTTACGCAGTATCTAAGGTGTCTACTGCCCACAAACAAGATTCTCCATGTGCGGCGAAACACATTGGCCTCACCAATAGACACCAAATCTACGTATAGCTTCTGGCGTTTCGTAACTAACCTCGTTTGAGCACTTTGCATTTCGCCAAGCATGAATACTAGAGAGCTCCTCCCACCTACAGCCCCCCACTCAACAGCCTCCTCCCTCTCTCCACCAATTCCAAATTCCCAACAACACATTCCTCCGACCCATGCACCACTAAACCCGTCACACACGCGGCCAGCTCTTCGTCCCGTATCACAAGCTCCACTCCGAAGAAGCCTTCCGCAACCTTATTCCGCAGCGTATCACCTCCAAACAAGATACCACCAGGCGTAACAACAATCGCCTCCCAGACCCTACTCTTCGCCTCGAGCTTCTTTGTTTGCAGCAGCCCTTTCACGCGGCGCTGGTCCCATAGGAAGAACAGGCGCCGCGATTAATCCGTTTCGGTGAACGCACCGCCGAGGAGTATGAATCGGAACCTTTGCGTCTTTCCATCGCGTACTAGATGATGTGCCAAAGCCGTTTGGAATGCTAGAGGGTAGTGCAGGTTAACGTTTTCGTTGAGATCATAGGTTCACATTGCCTAGACCAGCGCATCGGCGTCGGCGATTTGTTGCCATGGGACGGTGTCTAAGGTGCCGAAGTCTGGAATGGTGATGTTTGAAAGTTTGGTGATGATGGGGGTTTGGGGGAGTGGTCGTCGCGTAAGAGCGATGATGCTTATAATGGAAGGATGGCGTAGACAGTGTTGAAGAATTTTTCCTCTCCAATTGCGCCTTTTGCGCCCACGATAATTACCTTGATTGGTGAGTTTCCCTCCTTGCTTAAAATGTATGTACTGGGTATGGGATCGCAACAGCTGGATATCAAATAGAGAATTGGTTGGACTAGGCGAGTAATTGAGGAGTTTATTGATCTCCACCACTTATGCTGAGAGGATACTAAGTTTTATAAACATACAATGTAGCAAACTTCGCCGGACGAAATACGGTAATGCTAAGCGGTAGTAAGAACATCCATGTCGCTAAGCGAGAAGGAGCCCGCGTACCGTTTTTCCCCTTGCCAACGAGTCACACTAACAACATGTTTCCTTTCTCTTAAACAACCTCTTTCTTCTTCCTTAGTAGCCTTTGCTTAAGCATTTGTTAAGCGACTACTGGCGGTGTGCTTGCACCTATGTGATGCTACTGAATGTTTGTACATGTCAAACGCGGGCGCCTCGTTAAGATTGGTGATAGTGATGGTGAGAAGCGCAGAATCCTTCGCCGAGTGGATCGTTGCCAATGTTAGTATTTCACCGTGCTTGTGCTCTTTGACATCTATTTGTTGGAAGTTGCGAATTTGTTGCACGGTCGTCGGCGTCTCGATGTCTTAAAAGGCAGATCGAATTGCAGTCTTGCTTTCCGTGGTCAAGGGGCGAGGCATGAGCTCCTTCGTATCAGTAGACGAACGAAAAATCATTGAGACGATGCACATGCTAGTCTTCTTCTGGTCTTTGCGCTCGAGCGTAACGGATCTTATCGCGGGTAACTTTAGTTGGGTAATTTGAGTTTTGGACATTTTGGTGAAAGTGGTTTGCACATGCTAGCATTGTCAATTCAAAAACACCCGATCGTGAACATCGTATCAAATACACAATCTATAAAATCTACACCGTGATAAACCTTGCCATCCACGTCTCCGTAATCTGCTTCGCCTCCTCCACAAGACCCATGTCCAAAAGTAACTGCACAGTCCCCCTTGTCGCACTCTCCAACGCACTAAAAATCCACGTATGCGTAAAAGTCGCCGCCTCCCCAATGAACACTGTATTAAATTCGGTCTGATAGAACGCTGGGAGATACAAAGCCTGCTGCCCAAAGATCTGCATCGTAAAAGCCCCTGCTTGATGCTCATCCTGCTCCCAGCAATGACACGCATAGTTGCCAGTCCAGTTCTCCTCGATGACGTCTTTGCCGTGCATTTCGATATAGGCGCGTTTGATGTAGGCCATGTGTTCTGCTTCGGGCATGGCGCAGGCGACAGTAGCTTCGTAGTCGGAGAGGTAGGATGCCATCATGGTTCCGGGACCGGTGGAATTTATCTGCCAGCTTGGGTAGCAGACTTGACCGAGCTGCGGCTGGTAGAGGCGTGTGCAGCCGCCGATTATGGGCTTGTCGAGATGTTCCCAGAAGCGCGTTTTGAATTGGACGGCGACTTTGCAGGCGTTGGCGTATAAGGTACGGTCGATGGCGCGCTTTAGGAGGCTTGAGTACTTGGGTAGGTGCCAGAATTTCATCAGGTTTAGGGACACGCTGTTCAGTACGTAGTCGAAGTTCTCAATGTTATTTGGGGTTTCGAAGGGTTCGGCTCCGGTGGGCTTCCAGGAGACGGAAATTGTCTTGTTCTTCTCGTTCCAGTGTAAGCCGTTGACCTTCGCACCGTACTGAACGCGATCCTTGACCAATGGCTCGAAAGCTGCGGGCATCCTTGAGAGACCGCCTTTAATCGTAACCCATTTGGTCGCTAGGAAGTAGACAGTCTCATACTCCCACATGGGCCAGTAGATGTGGGATTGGCCGACCTCATCGGTGGTGTTGAGATCAAATTTCAGCTTGTTTCGGAGGTACGCGACCTCGGAGTAGTCGAACATGCCATCGTCTTTGGCTTGCTTGTATGCCTTGAAGATGTTGGTGGCATACATCTTGACGCGCTCCTTGTCGAGACCCTTGAACTCATCAAGAGCTGCAGTAGCCTCCTTAGCAGCAGTGGCATTGCCGTACGAGGTCGGATTATAGTATGCGGGGTCGTTTGCCACCTCAGTCTTGCTAGGGATCGTTCCATCAGGACGACGGAAAGGACTGTCAACAGGAATGTTTGGAGATGTCTGGATCCACTCGATGAATTTAACGTGAAGCTCTTTGTTGTCAGCGTTGATCTCATTGAGAACGTCGGCCAGTTGGAAGATCATGCGCTGATCGTTGAAGGGAAAAGTCTCGTTGGTTTCAGAGTCTGTAATCTCATATGGAAAACGCATGGGTCCAAGCTCATTATATTGACCTTCATCGGGGGAAGTGCCGTTGAGGTAGGCTGTACGAATGCGGCCACCAATACGCTGGGATGACTCGAGGATCTTCCAGTTGTGAATACCAACAGAATCCAGCATCAACTATTAATCGTTATGTTAGCGCAACGTTGGTAGTGAAGGTGACATGAGTACGTACAGACGTCATGAGTCCAGATATGCCTCCGCCTAGAATACCGAAGGACTTGTTTTTGGCTGAGGCGACAAAAACTTCATCTGGTTGCTTCTGTTGCAGGTACGCAATGCCATCAAACCAGTTGCTATCGACTCCCGCAACATCAACAAACGACTTCTTCTCGTTGCGGCGAGCATGGCGCTTGCTAACAACCAGCTCTTCTGACTTGCCGATAAGCTCTCCATCAAGGAAGGCATGAAGACATCCACCGGACATCTCAGCCGGAGTCAACCAAACGAACTTGTTCGGTCGCCTGTTCTCATGTCCTTCATGACGTTTGGCCAGAGGGTGAGTGCCGACATGCGTTTGACCTATGTGTTGTTTCGTAGAAACGACGGAAGCGGCAGCATCATCACATGCCGCGTATGTGATTGTAAGCTCACCATCAACATCTCCGAAATAGTCAACAACGATATTTTGAGCGCTTCCGGGGGTAGCTCCTTGTAGAGGAGCGAATATGACTGCCGGTTGGCTCAGGGGTTTGGATTCGGAGAGCGAAGCAAGGCTTGCCAAAAGTGGCAGCAACTTGGTGAGGAACGGCATGCCGATTGCTGGTGTAGGATGAAGTCGCTGGTCAACAACATTGTGAAATGGTATCTCTTTATGTTCTCTTTTGAATCTTTCAGAAGAACCTCTTGGCAATACCAAGAGTCGCCGGTATCTACCTTGATGTCCTAGATACCCACTTTTGACTATACCTATCAGTCATCCCCCGATGCTACCGTACGCTGCCTTGTGCTTTTCTCCAGATAAGGTCACCGAAGAGCCACCGGAAACTGCCGGATTTCTGGTCGATGGGCCATTTCAGTGGCGATTATTAAGAGCCATTACTATTTTTTTGAGAACTTGCGAGCGCCTTCACAAACTCTAGGCCACCCCCACTTACGATGGTCTTTGAATTGTTGCCCGCAACTGCATGTCCAGATCCACCCACGTAGCCCGGCATCCGCACGCTCGGATTCGGCTTATCTAAATCCGGTCATTGGTTAGAGCGGGCGATGTCCGTAAGTCCTAGTCGATAGAAGTAGACAAGTCTATGCGATCGTAAATGTCCGTCGACTGGGCCTTACCATGCCAAGAGCTGTGCAGAGAGATGCCAAGTACACTTAAGCACAATTAGGTAGTTGTTCCGTTCCGAACGATGGGCCTACCACCTACGGCATACATGCTGCTAAAGCCTGCTGTCGTCATTTACAAGGTACCAAAAAGTTATCATACCGTATATAGACGTGTTCGCATGTCAGCCGACCATAAAATTAGCGTCGGACTCATCGGAACCCACCTAAAACAGAAAGACAAAAGTTTAATGGTCATGTCAGCCTAACGACCCCCTGTAGACTTACTTAGTCAAGTTTAGAGCGCTTCACAGCAGTAACAATAAAAATAGTTAAAGTTAAAAGCATTTTCAACGCATTCTAAACGTAATTTAAATACATTTTAAATGTTTACGAATTATTAAGTAATTACAAGCTATGACTACTTACTTCTTCAAGTATTTAATATAAATAATTACTTTTTTTTTACTTAACGTACCTCACGGGTATGTGGCTCACACGGGTATGTAGCTCACTCTGCTAAGACCTTGTCAAAAATCGCGACTATACACCACCGCGCAGCACTGTTAGGAACAGTAATTAATAATTGTAATAAACTATTCTACTTAGAATCTACTGCTGCATCTTGCTTACATGTGCATAAGTTATGTCTTGCCTTATTATAGCATTTACAGCGTCTTTGTAACAGTTTACCTACTTTAACACGTACTTTCTTTTTTACTTTCTTTCTATTACTACGCGATCTAAACTTCTTTAAAGTTAATAGTTTATTTTTTAAGGTGTTAATGTAAGGCTCAATACCAAGTAAGGATACGGGATGCTAGAGATAGAGGGGTAATACAGAGGGGTGACAAAAAAAAAGATGTCAAAAAAGTTATAGTTTTCAAAGCTTTATATTTCTACATCCAGAAGGGTTATACCCAAAATAGTTAGTGATTTGGAAAGCCAAGATCTTTTTCTTTAAATTAAGCTACTTAGTAAGCTGCTTAGTAAGCACTTTAGCGCTCTACTTCAGCAGTGAAAATAAAGATAAAAAATTCAAGAATAAATAACAAAATAACTTTTTTTTGAAGGTGTAAAAATCGCTATAAAGTATATATATTAAATAATACTAGTTAAACTCATCTGTGTGTAAGTTTGAAGGTAATTGTAAAAAAAACTATTAAGTAGTAATTAAGAGCTTGTTTTTAGGGTTTTTTCTAAATAAATAACGAAGAAAGCTTACTAATACTTAGTGTACCAGCCTTCAGCTTCCTTAACGTCCAAATAACGCCTTAGTAAAGATAGAATATAATTATTAATCGCCTTTTAAGGTAATTAATCCTATTCCTCCCTTATACCAGCCTTAAAGGCTGCTATACTTTTTTTTACTCTTTCCTATACCTAAAGAAGTAATAGACCTTTTAGCTAAAGCGTTTTTTTAGCAAGGCTTACACGTTTTCTATAGGATTTAGATTAAGACTATAAGCAGAATACTTAAAAAGCAATATCCTATTCCTAGAAAACTAAGATAAAACTTCTAGAGTTTTATAAATCTTAGCGTTATCCTATTAAAACTTCCAGCCTATATAGAGGTTAGTAAGTCCTTTAAATTATATAAAAAAAGATTGCTACTTTATAATTTAAATATAGAGTAAACAGTCTCTAAGTAGGAAAAAAGGGTATATATAACTTACTTTTTTTTATCGCAGGTTTTACTATAAGAATAAAGATCTTTTTAATATAGTTTAAACTCCTAAAAGGAGTAGTAATTAAAAAGCTTTTAATTACTATTAATTTAGAACTACTACCTATCTAAATCGCTCCCTAAACTTAGATAGAAATATCTTGACCTATAACTAGATTAGTAAGCGTGCTAAAAATAGATTAGAATAATAGAAAAATAAAAGATATATTAAAGTTTTTTTTTAGTTAAATAGAGTTTTTTTAAACTTACTTATGTTAGTTATAGAAACTATTTTCCTTCTAACCGTATTATTTTGCTGTATTTAATAGTATTCTGTCCTAGCACTACGCCCTCGCTTAATAGCAGACTTGTCTAAAAATATAACTTTATTAGGTTAATATTTTAAAGGTTTTTAAGTAATTGCTTAGCGTAAATATAATAATTATAAGCCTTTTTAGCGTCTAAAGGCGTCTTTTTTTAAGAAATATTAATAAAATAGTTTTCCTTTTTTAAAAAGCGTTATAAGCTTCTAATAGAAAGATCTAGACTATTTTCTTTTAAAAGACGTTAAGTTGTCTTTTTAGGGCTTTTAGTAAGGTCTCTATTAAGCACTCTTTTTGCTTTATATAAGATCTTTGTAGGACGACCTTTTTAAGGCGTAAAAGTAGATAAAGGAGCCTTTTTTTTTGTTTTATTTAATAAAGAGTATTAGTAATACTTCTAGAGGACTTTTTTAGTATCTTACTAATTAAAGAAATAGGCTTGTTTTGTAAATATAAAGTATAAACTTCTTGCTTAAATTAAGAAAAATTGCAAGACATAGAGGAGGTATTATAAAAAAAGCAAGTAAGAATAAACAAGAGGAGTTAGTATACTAAAAGCTTACTAAGCTATTACGTAATTAGCGCTTACGTAAGTAGCCCTTATTTTTTTTTACCCTTTTATTAAACTCTAAGGAATTGAGATATAAACCTCTAAAATATGCTTACATTATACTTATGTAAGCTTATTAAACTTATTTTTTTCTTAGCGTGTTTTATACAATTATAAAGAAGTTATACTAAAATCTATTTTTACTATTTATTTTATTTTATTTTAAGCAAGATTACAGGGATAATTGTGCTAACCAAGTAGCTTACTAAGCCACCCAACGTAAAAAGGAAGATATTGGCTTTCCAAATCACTAATTCTTTTAGGTATAGTACTTCTAGTTGTAGAAATATAAAGCTTTCAAAGCTATAACTTTTTTGACATCTTTTTTTTTGTCACCCCTCTGTAGTCTATAAGTATTATAACTTTTAGAAACAAGATGCTTAAAAAATCTAGCAAAGAAGATTAACGCTCTGCTAAAGCAACTTAGACAACTTAAAGAAATCTTTATAGGACCCTGTAAAAAAACATTTTTGAAATATAGCTAGTATGCTAATTTGCTACAAAAATGCAGAAGAAAAGAATTACTTTAGTAGCAACTATCAATAAAGCTATATATAACAATTTTGTATAAAAATAGACTAAAAATGGTAAGGCATTCTAGAATAAACTAGTACATTATCTCTTAGACAAAGAAAAAAAGGAGATTTATAATAAACTTTAGGCAACACGCTAGAAGTATAAGGCTTAAGATAGCAGCTGCGCTATAAATATATACTATTAGATAGACCCGCGTAATCTAGCATATACAAAGTATTTATTGACTGTATATATACATAAAAGCTGTACAATTTACTATGCTAACAAGTATGAATTAAGATAATTTCTTAAGAAAAAAAATGCTGAAATACAAATACTTATAGTATAATTATCTAAATAATAAATGCGCAGTACATATATAAAATAAAAGATATAGCTTAAACTTTTATAAACATAACAATTTAGAAAAGACCCTACAAATGCATATAACGTAGCGGAAGAATTATAAGAACAAAACTAGTGTATAAAAGTGTAACTAGCTTTTATAGCATATACGCTTTAATATTAAGTGCAACCTACACATTATTGCAAAGAAGTTCTTTAAATTTAGCATATAGTCTTTTTTAAATAAACGTCTTAGACACTTAAAACTACTAAAGAAATTAATGCAATAAATCTTCCAAGTCTTTTTAAGCTTACAGTAAAGTTTAACAAATATTAAATACAAGTATTAGTAAGTTTTAGCATGTAAGCTAATTTTGTTTCTGCTTAAGCAGTGTTAGTAGCAGGTCTATAACTACTAAAGAAATAAGAATCTTATCTACTACATATAGCTAACAGTTAGCTTATGCTAGGCAAGACAACAATTACTTATAAGGTTACTAGAGTAACGCTCCGCATCTAGAAACACTAAGAAGAAATCGACCTAGACGTTTTTAAACTAGCTACCTACAATATTATATTACAGAGAGGTAACAAAAAAATTGTCAAAAAAGTTATAGCTTTGAAAGCTTTATATTTCTACAACTAGAAGGACTATACCCAAAAAAATTAGTGATTTGGAAAGCTAATATCTTCCTCTTTGAGTTAGGTGGCTTAGTAAGCTGCTTAGTTAGCACAATTGTCCCTGTAATCTTGCTTAAAATAAGATAAAAAAATAAAAATAGATTTTAGTATAACTTTTTTATAAATGTATAGAAAATCGCTAAGAAGAAACTAAGTTTAATAAGCTTACATAAGTATAACGTGAGCAAATTTTAGAGGCTTATATCTTAATTCTTTAGAGTTTAATAAAAGGGTAAAAAAATAGGGGTTACTTACGTAAGCGCTAATTACGTAATAGCTTAGTAAGCTTTTAGTATACTTACTCCTCTTATTTATCCTAACTTGCTTTTTTTATAATACCTCCTCTATATCTCGCAATCTTTCTTAATTTAAGCAAGAAGTTTATACTTTATATTTACAAAACAAGCCTATTTCTTTAATTAGTAATATACTAGAAAAGTCTTCTAGAAGTATTACTAATACTCTTTATTAAATAAAACAAAAAAAAGCCTCTTTATTTACTTTTAGGGCTTAAAAAAGTCGTCCTACAAAAATCTTAAATAAAGCAAAAAGAGTGCTTAATAGAGACCTTACTAAAAGCCCTAAAAAGACAACTTAACGTCTTTTAAAAGAAAATAGTCTAGATCTTTCTATTTAGAAGCTTACAACGCTTTTTAAAAAAGAAGAATTATTCTATTAATATTTCTTAAAGACAGACGCCTTTAGACGCTAAAAAGGCTTATAATTATTATATTTACGCTAAGCAATTA
The DNA here is from genome assembly GCA_024321975.1 of Alternaria sp. 'sect. Undifilum'. NCBI lineage: Eukaryota > Fungi > Ascomycota > Dothideomycetes > Pleosporales > Pleosporaceae > Alternaria > Alternaria sp. 'sect. Undifilum'. The sequence continues at coordinate 2,194,102 of JAJJZI010000006.1, forward strand.
CTTAAAACCGGTAAAAATATTAACTTTAATAAATTTATACTTTTAGACGAGTCTGCTATTAAGCGAGGACATAGTGCTAGGACAGAATACTATTAAATACAGCAAAATAATACGGTTAGAAGGAAAATAGTTTCTATAACTAACATAAGTAAGTTTAAAAAAACTCTATTTAACTAAAAGAATACTTTAACATATCTATTATTTTTATTTTATTTTAATCTATTTTAAGCACGCTTACTAATCTAGTTATAGGTCAAGATATTTCTATCTAAGTTTAGAGAGCAATTTAGATAGGTAGTAGTTCTAAATTAATAGTAATTAAAAGCTTTTTAATTACTACTCCTTTTAGGAGTTTAAACTATATTAAAAAGATCTTTATTCTTATAGTAAAACCTGCGATAAAAAAAAGTAAGTTATATATACCCTTTTTTCCTACTTAGAGACTGTTTACTCTATATTTAAATTATAAAGTAGCAATCTTTTTTTAGATAATTAAAGGACTTACTAACCTCTATATAGGCTTGAACTTTTAGCAGGATAACGCTAAGATTTATAAAACTCTAGAAGTTTTATCTTAGTTTTCTAGGAATAGGATATCGCTCTTTAAGCATCCTGCTTATAGTCCTGATCTAAATCCTATAGAAAACGTGTAGGCCTTGCTAAAAAACGCTTTAGCTAAAAGGCCTATTACTTCTTTAGGTATAGGAAAGAGTAAAAAAAGTATAGCAGCCTTAAAGGCTGCTATAAGGGAGGAATGGGATTAATTACCTTAAAAGGCGATTGATAATTGTATTCTATCTTTACTAAGGCGTTATTTGGACGTTAAGGAAGCTGAAGGCTAGTACACTAAGTATTAGTAAGCTTTTTTCGTTATTTATCTGGAAAAAAACCCTAAAAACAAGCTCTTTATTACTACGTAATAGTTTTTCTTACAATTACCTGCAAATTTACACACAAAAGACTTTAACTAGTATTATTTAATATATATACTTTATAGCTATTTTTACACCTTTAAAAAAAAGTTATTTTGTTATTTATTTTTGAGATTTTTTATCTTTATTTTCACTGCGGAAGGGAAGCCCAAAGTTGCTTACTAAGCAGCTTATTAAGTGGCCTAACTTAAAGAAAAAGATCTTGGCTTTCCAAATTACTAACCTTTTTGCGTATAGCCCTTCTGATTGTAGAAATATAAAGCTTTAAAAACTATAACTTTTTTGACATCTCTTTTTTGTCACCCCTCTGTAGACTACTATATAGAATAGCTATATAACTTTAAGACAATTAATAAGTTTCCTAATCATCTGCCAAGAAAGCATTGCCTGTAATTATTAAACTTAGGCTATTGTAGTTTCTATACTAGATCGCGTCCTATTTTGTCTAATAGAGGTACATAATTACCTGTTTAACAGCTTTTATATACTAATTACTAGAGTTTGTAAAGAAGTGTAAGAGCTTTAAGATTAAGTAGGTAATATTTAGACACAGTATAATAGCTATGTACAGTACTAATTCAACTCTTTCTTAGTAGGCTTTAATTTTTTGCTTAGTTGCTTTGCTAGTGTTCTTAATTAGCTTCTTTAACAGCAATAGAGTTTTAGAAAAGCTGCTATTCTTTAGCTTAAACTTCTTTACAATTTTGTTAATGCATATATTATATATAAACGTAATTATTTGCTTCTTATAATCTTTAATTACTTTAATACTAAGAAACTATTTAACTAATCTTTGTTATTATATCTTGTATTTGTTTATAATTTTTAACCAAAAATTTATTACTTTCTACTTATAATCTTTCGCGAAGAGCAGTAAAATATTATCTACATAAAACAAAACTAAAATCCTTCTATTTCAATTAAAGAATAGGCAGAGCTCCTTTAGTAAGGCAATTAGTTTAATCTCTTTTAGTAATTCTAAGAACTCCTTATACTATAATAGTAGTGAGTCTTGCAATTTATAAAGTGCGCAGTTAAGCTATACACACTTTTTAAGCTGTTACGACCTAAAGCCTAGAGTAGGGCACCACTACCTTAAGTACCAACAACTAATAGCACGGACCTAGGGATTAGGTAATAAGAAGATCACGTAGCTAGTCCTAGAGTCCTAGAATCCTAAAAGGTCCTAGCTAGACTTTAGGATCCTTAGGACTGTAGACATCCTAAAATCCTAGGAAGTCCTAGATAGACTTTAGGATAGATAGGACTATAGTACACTATAGGATCTCTAGAACTCCTTATATATATAGTAGTAAGCAATATACCCTTATAGCTTATTATATTTAACTTAAAGTTTTACTTTAGTAATTAATCTAAAAATTAAGACTTATTTCTTAACCTTTGTGTTATTACATTAATCTTCTAATTATGCTAACACACCTTATACTATTACATTAATCTTCTAATTATGCTAGTACACCCTGTGTCCCTAGTACTCGTTCATTCCCCGAGAACCAACCTAGATTATCTTCGGACGATCTTCACATAAGCTTCTTAAAGCTATCTAGCATATTATAAATTACTACGTTGTCTGCTATAATTAATGTATTAAGGAATGCTCCTACAACATTATGTTGCTTAATTTCTTAATTATTCTTAGCAGCAATAGCTATTGTTGCTTAAAAGGACTTAGCTGCTAATGTAGCAGCATATATTAAGTTAATTATGTTTTTTTTTAAAAAATTACTTTTTGTAATAATCTGCGCCTTGTATATAAAAAGAAGCTATCTTAATTAAACTTGTAAGTCTAAACTTACTTTATAAGTATTAGGCAATTATTTGCTTCTTCTCTTAATATCTTAGTCTAAGTCTTATTCTTACTTAACTTATTAATCTCTTTTTTATAGATATTTTTAAACGAGGCCCTTATAAGATACTAAAGTAATTACTTTTATAATTTTAGCAGTTTAGGTAGATTATTGCAATACAGTTAAGCATTTCTACTTAGCTTATACTTAGTAAGCAAAGCTGCTATAACTACGTAATTAAGAGTCTTATAGCTTGCTTAGTTTTCCTAGGTTACTTGCAAACTTAGTAGGTAAGTATTACAAAAATTATTTTATAATAAATTTTTATAATCTGTAATTAACGTGGTTCACAAGCGAACGGCTGACCCAAGCGAACGGCTTACGCCCCACTAGCGCGCCATCGTCGACACGTTATTATAGTCTTTTATCACAATTAATAAACTATTGTAATATACTAAATTAACTATTAGAATTGCCGCTATTACTTGTACTATCTATCTTAACTGCGCAGGTACGAGCGTTGTATCTAGTCTGCTTGTAACGCCTGCACCGCTTCTCTCCTTGCACCCTCTTTAACGCACTCTTACTATTACTACAACTACTACTCGCCTGTTTAGCTAATACTTCTTATACCTTGCCTACAGTAAGAGTCTCTTCTGTCTATATATATTACTACTTACAGCTTTTACACTTATTTAATTTGTCTAGAGCCTCTTAAAGAGTAGTTATTTTCTCTATTAAAAGTACTATCTTATATGCTATCTACTAAGCTTCCTTACTTAGCTACGTAATCTGCTTAGTAAGAGAATTAGTAGAAGATCTACAGCGCTTTCTTACGCTCTATTAAATAAGACTAATTTAAGCTTTAACTTTATATATGTTGCGTAGTGTCTGCGCCACTTAGGTAGCTACTTATTATAGTAATTATTGTAGTGTTTACACTACTATATTAAGCTTTAATAGCACAGCCTATAAGTTATATAGAACTAGACTAGCGCCTTTAAAGCTAGCTTAGAAATTCTCCTTTATAATAGACTGCTTAAAAGTAGCCTTAAAGGCTAGTGAAAAGGTCTTCTTACTAATATAGTTAGTGTAGTTACGTGCTAAGCCTAAAATAGCGTTACTATACTTGCGCTTTAACAGCAAGAAGTAGGCAATATTAAAAGGCTATAACAAGTAAGACAAGTGCGCAGGTATATAAAAAAGAATAATATTCTTCTTCTTACAAAGATTTTAAAATTTAATAAAGCAGTAGCTCTTATAGCTATTAATAATAAGTAGTTAATACTTACTTATAGAATACCTCTTTGTATAAGTATTAAAGTGCTCTAACTACGCAAAAGTAAGCTAATTATTTATCTAGCTATTAAGACTAACTTTAAGAACTAGTTAGTAGGTAGATTCTTAAACTAGATGTTAATAAGTACTTTACCTGCAAAGATAATAAAAGGTAGTAAATAGTAACCTAACGCGCCCAAGCCTTAGATTATAGTAACCTACTTATAGTTACCTAGCTATACCTACTTTTTTTTGCTATATCTCTCTAAGCCTGTAATAACTAATTATAATAAAATCTTACTTATTATAAAGCTAGTCTTGTTAAAGTTATAAATATTATTATCTATAATACCTTACTTCTACTTTATTGCCTAGAATAAGTTAAACTAGCGCTAGATAGCTACTAGGTCCTTGCAGGCGGCTCGCTACTAATTATAAAGACAGCTCTAGCGCGTACAAAGCTTAAGAGTTTACTTAATAAAGTTATTAACTTAGTTCTTGCTAGTAAGGTTGCTCTCCTGCTTATATAATAGTTTATTAGCTATTACTTAAATATTAGCCTTTATAGGCGTAAATCCTCGCGCAGACTCCTTAAGAATACGCTTAACTATAGCTTCCTCTTCTAGCTTATTTAGGCGCTTTAAATTCGCTTTGTAGTTGCGTTAGGAGCGTCTTCTAGCGCGTTAGGAAGACAAAGTTCTTTAAGGCACGTTATAAATAGAGGCAGCACGTCTTTAGCTTTAAACACGTTGCAATTAGACATTAAAAAGAGCAAGCTAAAGATCTAATTTAGAATAATTTAATAGATAGTTGCGTTGTTGAGACATTACGCGTTATAGTGTCAACGTTGGCGCGCTAGTAGGGCGTAAGCCGTTCGCTTGGGTGAGCCGTTCGCTTGGGTGAGCCGTTCGCTTGTGAACCACGTTAATGCATTTATACTACTTATACTTTTACTCTTTAGTATTTTGTTAAAATCTTAAGTTGCATTTTTATGTTTACGCCCGCCACCTAGCTTGTATAGTAGAAAATAATAATGTATAAGCTAATTTAAACTTTTACCTGTAATTGGCGCAGTACGCCTTATAAGTAGAGGTTTAGCTTATAATTACTTACTCTGTCTACTGTTTAACACCTAAGATCTTAAATTTTAAGATAATTCACGCCCTGCTATCTTGCTTGCTTAAGCAGGTGTTCTATTACAATAAGCTAGCGCGTTAAAGTCTTTAGGCACAGACTTTAGACAAGTAATAAGTTATTAAGCTTATTTAAAAAAGGCTCTTAACTTTTAAGTATTAATAAATTAGCTCTTTTTAGTAAGTGTACTACTTTTTAACTATTAATAACCTTGTAATTAATTGCGTTATCGCTCTTTAAGGTCTCTAGTTTAGAAGTTAGTTTTAGAGTAGCAAGACTAGTATTTTGCTGCTAATTTAAGTAAGTTCTTAATAGTGCACTAGCCTTATACTCTATTTACTTAGTGACTTCTAATTTACTCTTATTTTTAGTAGGCAGGCCTTCCTTACTACTTCAAATAGTAAATAAATTACTTTTAAGGTCTTTAGTAGTTAGCTACGTGTTCTAATCTACTTTTTTTTAAATAAGCAAGAGGTCTAAGTCCTTTTTTAAATTAAATAACTTGCTATTATAAAAGAAATAACAATTTTAATTACTTAATTTTTTAGTAGCTCTTCCTTACAATCTCCTTTACAGAATTAATAATTACTAAAAGTTATATTACAGGTAGTAACTACTTAATTAAGTCTTAGCACTGATATATAGTATATACTAGAAGCTTAATAACTAACTTAATAATTAATATAGCTATAGAGATTAACTTTAGATTCTTAAGAATTACGCCTAGCTGCTTTCTTCTTGTTTAAAGAATAAGCTCGGTAGCTATAGGTATAGATTCTACTCTAGTCTAGGCGCAGATTAGCAGTCTAGTATCTAATCTTAGGTAGTTAATAGTATTAGAAATATTTCCTAAACTATTCTTTTAGCACCTAGTTAAGGGATTAGTAGCTATAGATCTTAGTAGAGCTTATTTTATGTAGGTAAGCCGCTGCATCTATAATTACTAGCTAAAGCTTAGCTAGTAAATTAGTGCTTATGCGCATTTTAATAGCCTTTGTAATTAGCTTTTGTCTAGCTCTTTCTACTAAGCTATTAGGCTTATAAGTATATAGTAGTAGTGTTTTAATTATAATTCTTCTTTCTAAAGCCTATTTCTTATATCTTAATTGCTCTCTCTAAGGCTGTGTAGTAGTATTATTATCTTAATAAATCTTTACAATTTTTTACTAATATTTCTTTTTAATCTTTATAGCAAAGCCTTTAATTATAGGTATAATATTGTTTAGTGTCTTTAACTAGATAATGTAATTATACAGCTTGCCTAAGTAATCCTCTTTAATAATTAACGCCTATTTCTTAAGTAGCTAACTAGTTAAGAAATTAAATAAATTCTATAAGATCTTGTAAAGAAGTTGTAGTAATTTTTTTAAAGTTGCTTTAAAACTACTTGCAAGGTATAAGCTATTGTATAATAATTATATTTTAATAGCTTCTTGCTTATAATTTTAACGTTCTGCGCTAAGTAGACTAAAGCTTTAATAGCTTGTTGTCCTAAGTGTTCTAATTGTTAATGCTATAGGTCCTTATCACTAGTACGTAACTAAGGTTTCCTTAATCGCGCTATAGCATTTATAAGCAGTTGTTAAGTAGTATAACAAGAAAGTTGCTTGTATTTAAAAAATAAGAAATTAAAGTAATACTTAAAGTTAATTAATACAACATTCTTCTTAATTGTTTTAAATTGTATAGTATAATTTTATCTTAAATACTAAATGCCTGCCTGCTTAAGCCGTGCTTCTAATACAATATTAACATAGAAACCTAGTACAACTTTAACGTTAGTAAGAAGAAGATTAGCTGTTCTAAGGCAAGCCTTACTATACAGAACGTTCTTAAGCAGCCTATTTTCTATCCTAGTAATTAGAATAAATTAAGTGCCTACCTTAACAGTCTTGTCCTTAGTACATTTGCTAAAGGTGCCTAGTACTATATAATTTATAGTATTAACTAAGTAGACTGCTGCTCTACTATCTATAATTGTGCAAAAGGACAAGGCATAAAGAGTAAAGACTACACTAAATACATTTAGTTTAATTTCCTTAATAAAGTCTCTTAAGTTAATTAATGCTAAAACTTATAAGCTAAAGTAGAATCTACTTAACTTATTAATAGCTAATCTGCTAGTGCTAGCTTTCTAGCTTTTCTTTTGAATTTAGGTATATATAGTTGCCTATTTGTTGCTGTTTTATTACTTAAGAATCTTCTTTTTGTTGTTGTCTAACAGCTTAATTAGTATACTGCTAGGAGGGCTTAATTTAGTAACTGCAGTTTAAAGTTAATAGCAGTTGCGCAGTATCTAAATGTACTTGCTTATAAGCCCTTTACTAGCCTTGCAGAGGTAAAAGTGTAATTATATACTACTTCTATTTAACTTGTTAGCGCTTGTAGATTATTAAGCTGCCTTTAATATAAATTTAGTTTATAATACTACGTGTTCTCTTCTTTTTAAGAAAGTAATTAACTAATTCTACAACAAAACACCAAAAAAAAATCCTAAATTATTAAGAGTTAATTAAGCTCTACTAAGCGCTATTGCTTGTGCTAGCTTATTGCGCTTCTTGCGCAACTATTTTAGTGTAATTTTAGTGCTAAGGGCGTCTAAAAAATTAGTAACTGCTAATAGCCTAACAATCTTAAAGAGCAAGTAGATTGTTGCTTGTTAATACAGTAGCTGCTACTTAGTAAACTATTACTTAGGGCTTATTTTTCTCTAGTAAGCTTTATTTAGATAGAATCTGTACTGCGTTCTAATTAAATACTAAGTATTCTATTCTATAGGTGCAAGATCCATTTTTAAAATCTTTACTAAGGCTTAAAGGCTAGTAAAGTTCTAAGTAATTATGCTTATTAAGGCGTTTAAAAGCAGGTCTAAATAAATAGTCTTGCTAATCTAGTCCTTAACATTAGTAATCTTAGCAAGTTTCCTTATTTATTAAGCGGCTTATACTTTGTACCTGTTAACTAGCTTATTGTTATTATCTTTTTTATACTTAGTATTAAGTATTTAAGCCTTATATTTGCGTTAAGCATTCTTATAGTCCTCTTGTATTTAAGCGCTAGCGCTAGGTAATAAAGTAACTAGCTGCTTAATATCCTTAGGCAGTTCTAGATACTGTGGCTCCTAGTGATCTATTAAGGGTACGTCTGGGAGATTAGGATTAACTTAATCCTAAATGCCTTTTTTTAAGCAGTGTAGCCTTAATAAAGTAAACTAGGTTGGCTAGTCTAATTAAGCCTTAGGGATTACCCTTAAGGCGACAAGCAGTGTATTAGCAAGGTCTATCTTAGTAAGATACTATGTAGGATCACAACGTGGGTTATTGTTAAGGTGACAACAGATCAATTAGTTAGTTAGTAGGTAGCTAGGTAGCTTGGATTAGAAGGAGGTTAATCGTATAATTAATAGTTAAGAGAGGTACAGCAGCAGCAGCAATCTGCTGGCTGTGCTGTAGGAGAATAGAGAAGAGTAAAATGCTAATTAAATAGTTAACCTTACAGCTTGCTAATTGTGCAGTGGGAATTAAAACTATAATTAAGCAGCCGGGCTCATAACTGTAGGAGCTGAAAAGAAGCAATTGCTTAATTAGGAGGAGTGGAATAAGTGTAATAATTAACTAAGTGCTACAACAAAGTGTCCAATAACTACTAAAGAGGAATAAGACGATCTGGCCCGTATATATAGGCGCTAGCGCGGTCGTCACGTATTCAGCTTACCAAGATCACCTGATCAACAGGGTGATCCGCATGTTGCGCATGTCAATACTCTAACATCTATTTAGTTTCCTGTAGGAAGAGAGGAAGAGGCGTGTCTTAGTCTTCACTCCTTAAGCCTTTCCTAGTCTCTGTTTTTAGAGTATCTATCCTTAGGCTTGTCTTAGCTTTTAGAATATTATTTTATCCTGTATAAGTAGTCTATAATTTTAATAGACTAATTCTGTAGATTGTTTAAGTCTAAAAAAGTAATACCTAAAAGCTTGTCCTGAAGCTTAGAAGTAAAGCTTTTTTAAAAGAGCTTTATTTTTATATTTTTATCCAAGTTGCTGTTTAACAGCAGCAACTACTCTTAGAATTTATAATATAATTATAGATACTCTTCTTGCCTTGAAATATAAACTATAGCTTGTTGCAAGCTCTCTCTGCTCTGTACAAGTCTCTAAATATTTAGTTAAAGAAGTTTAATAAGTAGTTAAAGTTCTAAGTATTTTTAAGTTTGATGTAGTTAAAGTAAAGCAGTGTTGAAGTTGCTACTAAACTCTTAAGCTTGCTAAAGGCGTAGTTGCAAGTTCTTCTTTCTGTGTTAAAATTTTTTGTTATTCTTTACCTTAGCAGTAAGCCGCTTTTTAAAAATTTAGTTTATCTTTCTGTTACTATTAAAAGTATTTAAATTAGGTTGCTTAAAACGTTTTATTGTTGCAGCTAGCTAGCTGTTTTAATTTAGCGCAGCTAGAAGAGTAGGCAGCTAGGCTAGTAGCTGTAGTTCTGTTCTAGGCTTGCTTTTTTTCAAAAAAAAAGTTAAGCCTTTTGTTTCTTAATTGCAAAAGGCTTCTTATATTGTTATTCAAGTTACTATTTTGTTTAGTTTACTTGCTCTGTATAGACCTTCTAAAGTGCTCTCTATTTTAGTCTTACTAATACTATCTTAGTGTAGTTTTGCTAACTCAATAGCTAGGCTTTCTGCAGAGATGCCTGCTTCTCCAATTATTATATATATATAAGTACTAAATAGTACTTGTATTGTCTAACAGCGGGGAGGATAAGTTTCTAGAGCTACTTTAAATAGTAGGCTTATCTAACAGTTCGTATTGCAAAACGTTCTAAGTAAAAACTTGTCTAGTTAAGTATTTCTTAGCACTTCTTATACTTCTTCTTTTATTAATCTTTTAGTAGACTTAAACAGTCTTAACTAAGATTAGACAGTCTGATTAATTAGAATCTTAGGCGTAGATGTAGCTCTAGGCGGCTTCTTGTCTAGATATAGCTCTAGAGGGCTTCTTGTCTAGATATAGCTCTAGGGGGCTTCCAATTCGACGTAGCAGGGTGTTACGACCGTAGACCAGAGCGGGGCACCGCCATCTCAAGAACCGACACAGCAATGACTAAGGACTAGAGATTAGGTGACGAGGTCACGTAACTAGTCCCACAGTCCTAGAAGTCCCGGAGCGACTTTAGGATATTCAGAACTCTAGTATAACCTAGAATTTTTAGAACTTCTTATGTATATAGTACTAGGCACTAAACCTTTATAGCTTAGTGTGTTTAACTTAAAGTTTTATTTAGTAATTAATTTAAGAATTAAAACTTAATTCTTAGCTCTTGTGTTATTACATTAATCTTCTAATTGTGCTAACATACCCTGTACTATTATAATAATCTTCTAATTGTGCTAGTACATTACTGTCTATTGCACTTGCTTATTTCTTAAGAACTAAGAACTAACTTAGATTATTTTTAGACAATTTTTACACTTTAAACACCCTTAAAGATAAGCAATACTGCTATAAACACCTCTGCTAATTTCTACACTAAAGGAACTACAAGCTGCGCAAGAAAAGCCTAACAACTATTTTAGTAATTATAGCAAACTTAAGGCTTAGCTTTTCTAAGTTAACAAATACTTCTACATTAAAAAAACCAGAATTAAGGACAATAATAAAGTAGTATTAGCCTCTACGTATCTTTAAGGAGATGCAGAGAAATAGGCTAACTTAATTTTTTAACACTACATAAATAATTCTATTATGAATACTAACAACACAACCTTAGTTAAAGACTAGAATGCTTGTAAGACAAAGATACAAGAAATCTTTTTACCTTTTAAAGAATTTGTAGTTATAGAGCAGAAAATTTAAAAACTACAATAAACTAAATTTACTGCTAACTACACAAATAAATTCTAACAGTATAAAATAGTTATTCAATAGAACAACAACGCTTTAATGTAGATGTACTAATTTATTTTTAAGGTGTCAAAGGTGGTGGTGGTTGTTGTAGTCAAAATAGGTTTTCCAAAAAAGTAAGAAGCAGCTACCCTCTACTAATTAGTTGCAAAAGTTAAAAAAAAGATTGTGTATTTATTTTTTAAGGTGTCAAGGGTGGTGGTTGTTGTTGTAGTCAAAATAGGGTTCTAAAAAAGTGAAAAGCAGCTACCCTCCACTAATTCATCGCAAAAGTCAAAAAAAAAGATTGTGTGTAGTCAACAAGATTCAAACAGTAGGTGGATAAGTTCTAGAAGGAAAGCTTAGACTACTGAGCAATAATCAGGGTCAAAAAATTTGCTAAGGTACTAAAAAACGACACTAGTTAAAACGTGTCCAACGGCGATTGCTAGCCTATAGCTAACAACAGGATTACAGTAGGATTGCAATAGGATTACAGCATAATATAATAGAGGAGGGAAAGAACACGCAGCAGGAGCCTGTAATACTTTATAAAGCTAAAGCTACTACTTCTTACCTACTGCTTTTTACCTTTTAAATAGCACTGTATATAAATAATTCGCATATAATACGCTGCACTGTAACATAGCATGCAACCTCCGCGACAAGTATCTCTTTAACCTCAACTCTTATCTAAAGATAGGAAGCTTTCTCATTGTACACCTAGCCCCTAAACTAGTCTAGCTTAAGCTAATTATGTAAACACCTAAGTTTATTAAGCATCTACAAACTTAGCCTCTTTAGGACTTTATAATTATATCTTTTATAAACAACTATAGAATCTGCAATATCTCTATATACAAAAAGAATATTAAGCCTTAACTTAGCTAGTTATAAAAGGAATATAAGATCTACAAGGTGTTTACTAATACTAGTAAAGTACTTAAAATGCTCTACTTTAGTATCCTTCTCTTCTTATTAATTATGCATAGGCTAAGTAAAGAAACTATTAACTAGTTAGGCTAGCTATTGCATAACGTTAAAATAGCGATAGAGAAGAAAGAGGTAAGAAAGAAGAAGTAGGCGTTCTATTGTTGTATGTATAGGTTAAAAAGCAAGGTAATAATAATACTACTTTTTTAATTTGTCTAAGAGTACCTAGAAGTAAAGCCTTAACATAAGTAGGCAGTATAAGCGGGATAGAGTGTGTTAAGTTAGGAGGTAATTTGCGTCTTTGTCTTACTTTTCTTTGTTTCTGTCTAAACATGCTAGAGCGACACACTAATTGCGTGCCGGTAATGCTAAACAAGGGGGCATAAGCCCTAATACCTATTATTAGCAATAAATCTTTTTTTTTACTAAAAAGGTGTCTATAAAATGTGTAGTTACATTAAAAGGTTGTCTTAAAAGGCTGAAGCCAAAAGATTGTGTATAGTTAACAAGATTTAAACAGTAAGTAGATAAGGTCTACGCGCTAAGCACTTAAAGCAGAAAAGCTTGGACTACTAAGCAAAAATTAGAGTTAAAAAAATTTGCTAAAGGTACTAAAAACAATACTAATTAAAACGTGTTTAACAGCAATTGCTAGCTTATAGCTGGCAACAAGACTGCAATAGAGATAGAGGAGGAGGGTAAGGACACGTACGTTACTGTAGCAGAAGCCTGTAATACTTTTTTATAAAAGCTCCCTGCTTGCTGCTTTTTACCTTTAAGATTTCTTACACTACATAGTACTGTATATAAACAACTTGTATACAAATAATACAATGCTTAGACTATTCTTCGTTCTATTTAATACAAAGACTGATAGCTTATAATAAGTAAAGTTAGACCTTACTAAGTAACTATACTAGAAGCTATAGTAGTAGATTACAAAGCCGGCGTTTACTGTTATTAAGCAGCTACCTCTGTTAGTTAAAAAGGAGCTAGTAGCAATAGTCCTTATAGTAGTTAAGTTAGTGCAGAAGTTAAAATGTAACTATATTTAAGAAATTTTTAATGCGTTTAGTATTATAAATGTTAAGGTTACAACAAGGACTGTAAAAAGCTAGTTTAGCTAGTACACTATACACACTGCGTATATTAATAGTCTAAGTATAGTAAAAGTATATTACTTTAGCAATCTCCTCCTGCGCAAATGCAACCTTAGCAAGGAAACTTAAAAGAAGCTTAGCAAAAAGCAAAGGCGTGTTAAAACAGCTATTAAGTAGCTAAGACAAACTAATAAGTAAGAGAATTTTATAAGTTGCCTTTAAGAATAAGAGAGCTGTGTATAGATAGTAATGCTGCTATTGTTTATTTACATCTAAAAATAAGCACTAAACGCCGCGACCGCAACACTACTAGGATAGCGACAGGACGACAGAAGTTGCAGTTAGCAGTAAATAGTTATTAGTTAAGAGGGTTAGTTAGAGGGATATTGCGTATCTTTGTTTCTGTCTAAACATACAACACACTAATTGCGTGCCGGCAATGCCAAACAAGGGGGCGTAAGCCTAGATACTTATTGTTAGCAATAAATCTTTTTTTTTACCAAAAAGGTGTCTACAAAATGTGTGGTCACATGAAAAGGTTGTCTCAAAAGGCTGAAGCCAGTAGATGTACTAATAAGGCCTTAAATTAACTGTACAACAGGAACTTATAAGAAGTAAATTTAACCTTAATACACTTAACAAACTCATAGCCGAAGCTATTGAAGTAAACAACAAACTCTATAAGCTTATATTAGAAAAACAACTATTTGCATAAGGAAATTGCGCACCTAAGAACATAAACGCTTAACTATGTTAGACATTTTAACGCCTGTACCTTAACTAAAGACGTTAGCAAAATTATATACCTAAAATCCTAAAGCATTATACAACTAATAGCTATAAGCTAATACACCTTAATAACATTAATAAGAAACTAGAAAGAAAAAAGTTTGCGCATAATAAAAGTAACAAGAAAGTTTCTTATTACAGCTGTAGCAAAGAAAGTTATATAAAATAAAAATGCTTAAGCTAAAGTAAAGTAACTTAACAACTAAATATTATTTACTGTGCAGAACTAAACAACAATCTAAATAAAGAATAAAATGTTATTACGCAACCTACTATTACGGTTTAAAAACAGGACTAGGTAAGTATTAACAGTCTAGATAATCTAATTATAATTACCCTAGAGGAAGCCTTAGATAACAACATTTCTAAAATAGTACTAGACAAAAGTATAGAAGCAACCTTAGTAGACTAAACTAATCACAGTAAGATAGCTAAGTTTTAGAAAAGCTATTAACCTGCTACACTAATTACATAGGAAGAATTAGTAGCTTACAACAAAGAGATAATTCTATTAGCTATTTAAAAGCTTCTTACTTATACTACATTAGATAAATATAATGTTATTATATAAGTATTACAACCCTTAAAGACTAAATATTTAAAAAATCTAGCAGAGAAGATTAACGCTCTGCTAAGGTAGCTTAAATAACTTAAGGAAATTTTTATAGGACCCTGCAAAGAAATATTCTAAAAATATAGCTAGTATGCTAATTTACTAGAGAAACTGAGAAGAAAAAAATTACTTTAGTAGCAACTATTAATAAAGCTATACATAATAACTCTATATAATAATAAACTACAAATGCTAAAGCATTTTAAAATAAACTAGTACACTAACTCTTAAATAAAGAAAGAAACGAAATTTACAACAAACTCTAGACAACACGCTAGAAGCGTAAGGCTTAAGATAGTAGCCGCGCTATAAATATATACTATTAGATAGACCTGCACAACTTAGAACATGCAAAGTATCTATAAGCTATATATATATATATAATAGCTATATAATTTATTACACTAATAAGTATAAATTAAGATAGTTTCTTAAGAAACTAAAGGGAATGCATAGATGTCAGTACATGTAGTATAATTATTTAAACAACAAATGCGCAGTATATAAATAAAATAAAAGATATAGCTTATACTTTTATAGACACAATAATCTAGAAGAGACCCTACAGATGTATATAACGCAGTAGAAAGATTATAAGAATAGAACTAGAGTATAAGAGTACAACTAGCTCTTATAGCATATGTGCTTTAATATTAAGTACAACTTATATATTGTTGCAAAGAAGTTTTGTAAATTTAGTATATAGTTTTTTTTTAAACAAACGCTTTATACACCTAGAACTGCTAAAAAAAATTAATATAATAAATTTTTAAGCCTTTTTAAGCTTATAGTGAAGCTTAACATATATTAAATATAAGTACTAGTAAGTTCTAGCTTGTAAGCTAATTTTGTTTCTGCTTAAGCAGTGTTAGTAGTAGGTCTATAACTACTAAAGAAACAAGAGTTTTATTTACAATATATACTTAATAGTTAGCTTATGCTAGGCAAGAAAATAGTTACCTACAAGGTTACTAGAGTAACGCTCTGCACCTAAGAATACTAGGAAAAAATACATCTAGACGTCTTTTAACTAGCTACTTACAACATTTTATTAAAAAAAATTTAGTTATAAGAACATAACTTACAGATTAACTAGATGTTAAAAAAGTTCTTATTTAAGTATTGTAGATTAGATGTTACTACAAGCTAGCCTATATATTTAATAACTAAAATAATAAATAAAAGAAAAATTAATACTATTACTAAAGAATAGTAAACCTTGACTAAGAACAGCCTTAAGACAAGAAGGTTTAACTTAATAGATACTAAAAGAGCTTTCTTAAATTACAAAGTTAGAGTTTAAAAAAATATATAACTTAAAATATTTTAAAAAAGTATAAAGAATTTTAGTACTTTTTTTATAAAAGTAGGAGATAGTATAATTTTACTAAGACACTAACTCTAGAACAACAAAATTATTCTAGAAAAAAAGAAAACTTTACTTTTTAGGCTAATTTATTAGCTATTAAAGATGGAACTTAAGATATTAAAAGAAAAGCTAGACAAAGATTTAGCAAAAGGCTATATAAAACTTTTTATATTACTAGTAGGATTTCTTATACTTTTTGTATTAAAAAAAATAGGCTACTAAGAATATGTATTAACTACTAAAAATTAAAAATATTACAGTAAAGAATTAATATCTAGTACTAAATTTTATAGAACTTATAAATTAATTATTTTATACTAAAGCTTTTACAGCACTAAACCTCTAAAATAAATACTACTTTATTAAGATGTAGAAGAGTAAAAAATAGAAAATAGCGTTTTAAACAAAATATAGACACTACAAATATACTATTATACTATTTAAGTTAACAAACACCTAAGTAATATTTTAAGAACTTATTAATAATATGTTAAGAGCACACTTAGATATTTTTGTTATTATATACTTAGATAACATTCTTATCTACTTTAAGAACCTAAAGGATTATGTTAAACATATCTGTACAGTACTATAGTACTTAGACTAGTTTAACTTATAACTTAAACTTAAGAAATATAAGTTTTATAAGAATAAAGTTGCTTTTCTAGAATATATTGTAGAGGCACAAGGAGAACAAATAAGTAAAGAAAAAATATAAGTAATTAAAGAATAGTTATAACTAAAGATAGTAAAAAAAATATAACTCTTTTTAAGATTTCTGAACTTTAATTAATAGTTTATTAAAAATTACTTTAGAATTGCTATTTTATAAATAAGACTTACAAGAAAGAAAGTACCTTTTAAGTAAAGTAAAAAAGCAGAAAATGCATTCTAGATGCTTAAAAATATAAGTATAGAACTACTATACTTCTATATATTCTAAGTAGGACAGCTGCTACGCTTTAAAACAGACACATTAGATCTTGCACTAGAAAAATGCGCTAGCTAACAATATAAAGGCAAATAGTACTTAATTGCCTACTATTCTTGCAAGTTTTAAGGACCAGAAAATTAATATAATATTTATAAGAAGGAGCTGTTAGCTATTATTAACTACCTAAAATATTAGAAAGTATACACTAAAAGCTGCTTAGAACTTATAATATTTATAAATTACAAGAACCTTGTTAATTTTATAACTACTAAAAGACTTAACTAACACTAAGTTTAATAGTTAAAAGAACTAAGACAACACAAGTTTAAGATTATATATATACTAGAAAACATAATAGAAGAGCAGATGCTCTTAACCGTAAACACAATATTGCAGGAATAGAAAAAATAACTAACTCTGCAATACTTAAGGTTAATAACAATGGATTATTAGAACTAATAAAAACACTTAATTTACTTATATAAATGACGCACAACGTACTAAAAGAATTACAAAAAGTAATTATTAAGTAATACTATAAGAACTAAGTATATATTTACTTTAGTATTACAGAAACAATAAAACTTATTGAAAGAAATTATAAGTTTCTAAGAATAAAAAATAAAGTTACTATTTTTATTACTAAATACGTAAACTGTTAAAAGAACAAGTACAGTATACACACACTATATAAAGAAATACAAGCAATAGAACTACTTAATACACTATAGTTAGACATCTTTATAAACTTTTTTATAAGTTTACTAGTCTTAAAAGACTCTGTTACTAAAGTATTATACAACATAATTCTTATAGTAATTAATTAATTTACAAAACAAGCTAAGTATAATGCTTTTTAAATAGATTTTACAGCAGTATAGCTTGCGCATATAATTGACAATTAAATTATTAAATATTACAGTATACTAAGGCTAATTATTAGTAACAGAGACAAGCTCTTTACTTTAAATATTTAGACAATATTACTCGCTGCAATAAGAATTAAAAGAAAGCTATTAACAGCATACTACCTGCAGACAGATAGACAAACTAAATAAACAAATTACATAATAAAAGCATATCTCAAAATATATATCAATTAACAATGAAACAATTGGGTATTGTTACTACTTATGGCATAAATAGTATACAACAACAAGCTTTTAAAGTTTATAAAATAGACTTTATTTTATGTAAACTACAAAAGATACTTAAATTTTTTTATATATACACTTTTAAGCTTAAGGACAGAAGCAGCTATTGTAACAGCTAATAAGCTAGAGTTAGTACATAAGTTACTTAAAAAGACACTTAAGAAAGCTTAACGCTAAAGCATTTTATATATTAACTAAAAACAAAATATAGCACCTTAGCTAAAGAAAAGGAATAAAGTGTATTTGCTTACAAAGAATCTTTACACTAAATAACTTAGTAAAGGACTTAACAACATTAAAGTTAGACTGTTTTTAATTCTAGATTAAAAAGGACTAGTTACATATACACTTGACCTTCTACTTAATGCAAAAATCTACCTAAGATTCTATGTTAACATATTAGAACTAGCAGACTTAAGATTGCCACTCTAGAAGGCCTTTTATTATGAAATAGAAGAAGAAAATAAATTTAAAGTTAAGAAAATCCTTCTACACTAAAACAGCAATAACAAAACAGAATACCTAGGTAAATAGTTAGACTACCTAGACAGCAATAATACATAGGAACTAGACACGAACCTAAGCAACTGCAAACAAAAAATCAAAGAATACTAAAAATAACAACATTGTAGTTTAAACTAGAAGACAGGTTAAAACAGAAAACTAGAAAGAACCTTAATTAAAGGCTAGACTATCTTAGTCTAACCTTTAAATAGTAACAAATTTAAGAATTACGCACCTTATATGCAACAGTATAACAAAGTTTCCTACTAATTTTACAAAGCATTATTAGCTTCTAGCACAGCACTATTTATATTCTAGAACACTAACTAATCTACAACAGCAGCGCTAAAGGTAGCGTTAGATTAGTTAAGGACACTGCAAAGTTTAACTCCTCTTGCGCTTTTAGAGCATCTAGCTCTTTTATAAAACTTCTTTTTTTATTAGACAACTCTTGCTCTTTGCAACGCAACAGTTTCTTTTGTTTTTAAAGCTACAACAGCTTCTTATGCGCTAAACAGGCACGCAGCAAGGCTGCTTTAGCAACATCTTCTTCTACACGCAGACTCGCTTTTTCTTTATCTTTTATTATTTTTAAACAACTTATCTCCTTATTAATACAGGAGTAGTTAGGCAAAGGAACTGCCACTAGCTTATACAACTGCACGCTAAAATAAATATAATTTTTATACTTTTTGTATAGCAAGAACAGCTTGTAAGGCAACTGTTGCTTTATACAATAAAAATAAGCAACTATTATAAAAACTTTAATGATTTTTAATTTAATTAGCTTAGCAATAGTAGAACTTAGCAGAACAAGATAACAGTAAATAGCTTATAAAGACATTAAGCTTAAAGAGGGGAAATAGTGTTACAACTGTAAACTAAAGCAGAGCACTGCTAATTTAAGAACTAACACAGCAATAACTAAGGACTAAAAATTAACAAGGTTACGTGACTAGTTCTATAGTCCTAGAAGTCCTAGAGCAACTTTAGGATGTCTTAGAACTCTAGCACAACTTAAAATCTTTAGAACTCTTTATATATATAGTACTAGGCACTAAACCTTTAAAGCTTAGTGTGTTTAACTTAAAGTTTTACTTAGTAATTAATTTAAGAATTAAAACTTAATTCTTAACCCTTGTGTTATTACATTAATCTTCTAATTGTGCTAACACACCCCGTACTATTACATCAATCTTCTAATCGTGCTAGTACATTACCGTCTATCGCACTTGCTTATTTCCTGAGAACCAACCTAGATTATCTTCTGACGATCTTTACACAGCGGTACAGAAGGATTTAATTTAATTGTAAGAGTGCGTTAAGTTGACTAAACATGCAAACGAAGGCTACAGGCCAAGTACTAATAAGACACTACAGGGCTTTAGCCCTTTACAGCTAAGCATAGTAATAGTCAAAAAAAGTATTAATAGTTATAACTGCTTTTAGATTGCAATTTAAAAGCTATCTATATAAGCGCACTAACACAGTTTAGTTTAGTAACTTCAAAGTACCTTGGCAATAGTCTACCTCGGCTAATTCTATAGTCGGATGACCTGCGCCCTCTATATAGACTTTCGCTAGCTTCAGCCTTTCAAGACAATCTTTTAATGTAACTACACATTTTATAGACGCCTTTTTAGTAAAAAAAGATTTATTGCTAATTATAGGTATCTGGGCTTACGCCACTTTGTTTAGCTAGCACGCAATTAGTGTGTTGTATATTTAGACAGAAATATAGAAAAGCAAAACAAAACTACAAATTACTTTTGAAATTAACGCGCTTTATTCTGCTTTTATCCTGCCTATGCTGTTTATACTATCTACTTATGTTAAGGCTTTACTTCTAGGTACTCTTAGATAAATTAAAGAAGTAGCACTATTATTGCCTTGCTTTCTAACTTATACATGCGACGATAGAACGCCTACTTCTCTTTTTCTACTTTTTTCTTCTTTATTGCTATTTTAACGTTATGCAACAGCTAGCCTAACTAATTAATAGTTTTTTTACTTAGCTTATGCATAATTAACAAAAAAAGAATACTAAAGTAGAGCATTCTAAGTACTTTGCTAGTATTAGCAAATACTTAAAAAAAATCGTATTTCTTCTATAACTAGCTAAGTTAAGGCTTAATATTTCTTTAATATATAGAAATATTATAAATTTCAGAGTTATTTATAAAAAATATAATTATAAAGTTCTAAAAAGGCTAAATATATACATGCTTAATAAACTTAGGTGTCTGCATAATTAGCTTAAGCTAGACTAGTTTAGAGGCTAAGTATATATTAAAAAAGCTTTCTGTCTCTAAATAAAAGTTAAGGTTAAAGAGATGCTTATTGCAAAAGTTGTATACTATATTATAGTGTAATATATTATATACAAAATATTTGTATACAGTACTGTTTAAAAAGTAAAAAGCAGTAAGTAAAAAGTAGCAGCTTTAGCTTTATAAAGTATTACAGGCTCCTGCTATAGTACGCACATGTTCTTTCCTTTCTCTATTACATTATATTGTAATTTTATTGCAATCCTACTGTAATTTTGTTATTAGCTATAGGTTAGCAATTGCTGTTAGACACGTTTTAACTAGTATTGTTTTTTAGTACTTTAGCAAATTTTTTTAACTTTAATTATTGCTTAGTAGTCTAAGCTTTTTTTCTAGAACTTATTAACTTACTGTTTAAATCTTATTAACTATTTATTTTTTAAGGTGTTAAGGGTGGTGGTTGTTGTTGTAGTTAAAATAGGTTTCTATAAAAGTGAAAAGCAGCTACCCTCTACTAATCAATCGCAAAAGTCAAAAAAAAAGATTGTGTGTGGTTAACAAGATTTAAACGGTGGGTAGATAAGTTCTAGGAGGAAAGCTTAGACTACTAAGCGATAATTAGGGTTAAAAAATTTACTAAAGTACTAAAAAACGACACTAGTTAAAACGTGTCTAACAGCAATTGCTAGCCTATAGCTAATAACAGAATTATAGTAGGATTGTAACATAATGTAATAGAGGAGGGAAAGGACACGTACGTACTATAGCGGGAGCCTATAAAACTTTATAAAGCTGCTGCTTCTTACTTACTACTTCTTATCTTTTAAACAGCACTATATACAAACAATTTACACATAATATACTATAATAGCGTATAACCTTTACAATAAGCATCTGCTTAACCTTAACTCTTATTTAAAGATAAGAAGTTTTCTTATTATACACCTAGCCCTTAAACTAGTTTAGCTTAAGCTAATTATGTAAACACCTAAGTTTATTAAGTATTTACAAACTTAGCCTCTTTAAGACTTTATAATTATATCTCTTATAAATAACTCTAGAATCTATAATATCTTTATATATAAAAAAAATGTTAAGCCTTAACTTAGCTAGTTATAGAAGAAATACAAGATCTATAAAGTATTTACTAATACTAGCAAAGTACTTAAAATACTCTACTTTAGTATTTCTTTCTTCTTATTAATTGTATATAAGCTAAATATAGAAATTATTAACTAGTTAGGCTAGCTGTTGTATAACGTTAAAATAGCAATAGAGAAGAAAAAGGCAAAAAGAAAGAGTAGGCGTTCTATTGTTGTATGTATAGGTAAGAAAGTAAGGCAATAATAGTACTACTTCTTTAATTTGTCTAAGAATACCTAGAAGTAAAGCCTTAATATAAGTAAGTAGTATAGGCAGGATAAAGCGCGTTAAGTTAGAAGGCGATTTGCGTCTTTATCTTGCTTTTCTTTATTTCTGTCTAAATATGCGACACACTAATTGCGTACTAGTAATGCTAAACAAGGGGGCGTAAGCCTAGATACTTATTGTTAGCAATGAATCTTTTTTTTACTAAAAAGGTGTCTACAAAATGTGTGGTCACATCAAAAGGTTGTCTCAAACGGCTGAAGCCAATCTTATTAACTATACACAATCTTTTTTTTTTACTTTTGCAATTGATTAGTAGAGGGTAGCTGCTTTTTACTTTTTTAGAACCCCATTTTGACTACAACAACAACCACCACCTTTGACACCTTAAAAAAATATATAGACTTTCGCCGTTAGTGTACAACGCAAGCTGAAATCTCTGCCTTCTATTTTTTACAATGTCGCACAGGCCCATGGCCTCAGCCGCCACTTCCGGCCTTTGTGAGTCTCTCGAGCTATGTGATCGGATCAATCAGTTCTCTGAAAATTGTTTCCCCTTCTACTCGGTCCTCAAACCCCCATCTTCTCGTCATCAGTACTGCGCCTTTCGCCTCTCTCAGCCTCTTCGCTTTCCTCGAGTACTTGGCCATTTGGATTCGGTTCCACAACCTGCCCATGATTACCGCCCACCGATTCCATTGTGAATGGACTCGCAGTTGGCGCATCAAGAATACCCAACTCTTCTTGTGTGAAGAAGTTGGGCATTAGAAACGTTCGCATTGGGATGTACAGCAAGATGAAGACCGGGAAACCAATGGCGGCGATTGTTTGAGTAATGGCGAAGGTGGCACCAAAACCGATAAGCTCGAGGCCGACAAAAGCCCAGATCACCCATCGGCGCTTGATTTGTGTCAATGGGTCGGATCGAGATGTGAGATGCCTATCCTTTGCGAGAAAGATGAGCTTCAGTGTGATGCCGTTTGCTTCTAGTGCCTGAATGCCCATGACGAAGAACAAGCCTGCCAGCACAGCTTGTGGAATAAGGTGCAGAACGATGAGAAGAGGTCCGCTCATGGTACCCAGCGTAAGGAGGCCTTGCGCAAGGTTCGATACGCGCTGCTCTACCACGTGGTCGATGACCCGCTTAGCATGGCCTTTGTTTTCTTCGTTGTCCGAATCGGATACAGTACGTGTGACGCAAAGCGATGTGGTATGGAATGGTGCCTGTGGAATGAGACCATTCGGAAACGGAATGCCTAGTAATCCCGCAACCCCAGTCGTCAAGCCTAAGAGGAAGATATCCCAGTGGAAGCCTGCCGGTTTGCGCAGCGGAAATTCCGTGCCTTGCGCAATCAGACTTGAAACGTTGTGATCAAACCAGAACAGAATCGTCAAAATTACGGCAAACGGGATAGCCAGAAACACATCGCCAACACTTATGTCCCAGAAGTGTATGAACCATCCGCGATCCGTGGTGGGAAAGAACGCCTTCGAAGTAGGTAGCTTGAGCAACTCAACGCCAGCCATCTTGCCAATGTGCACGAAACCAGTGAAGAAGATGATGGTAAGCGGAGTGCCGTAGTCCTCAACAAACTTTCGAACGTGTCGCTGAAGCAACGACGATTGTCCAATAACGCCACAAATGTATGCGACCACAGTGACCAGCAAAGCAATTACAATCGATAGGTATGCCGACGCGTCGTTGACAGCCCATTGCCTCGTCAAGACTTGTATTCCCTTTTGTAGATATATGAACGCGACGTAGAAGCCGAATATGTCGCAGGAAAAGCGCGTAACATATCGTAAACCGTTGCAGGAGTTCGTGATGGCGAGGATCCAATGGAAGATCAACGACCATATACCTATCCAGCACATGAAGGCGAAGTAGTTCGTTCCCCGTGGGGTGATGATATCGTATACGGTGTAGTTGAAGACGGTGATCGGTCCTGTGACGCCTACGATGACTAGCGGTTGCGCTGCTGCGAGTGAGAAGACGACAGAGGCTAGCACTGAAGCGAGGAGCACCTCATTGACGCCAAAACTCTCATTTGTCTTTTCGAACATGTCTAGCGAAAAGGCAAGTGCCGGCAGAATGTTCGCAAAGTACATATAGACGGTCGCGGGCACAACGCGATAGTCCCACGCATCTTTCCAATCGCTCCAGTAGAACGGTACTCGCCGCCGTACATCGTTTATCATGCCACTGAACAGGCGTGTCTTCCACCAGGCATTCTTGCTCGAGGCTGCCGTTCCACGCGATTGGCGCGTGTGTTCCTGACTGATAGCATCGTTGTCCGTAGCATTGTGCCTCGACGGGTGAAGTACACGCGACTTCCATGATCTATTCGCGTGCTTTGAAGACATTGGCTCGCCCGTTGCGGAGCCGTGGCTCTCGGTCGGCGTGGTAGGGGTGTCTGCAGCCGGTGGTATCATATGGAGGCTATCGTCATGGTAGGATATGGGAAGCTACTCTTGGAAGTGGAGCACAAGAAGATCAAAAGTAATCTAGCGCATGTGTTTCGACAAAGCTATACAAACAGACGAAGCTTGCCGCCATGGTAGAGGTCGATGAGCTTGTTGGTGAATGGTAAGTGGAGCAATTGATCTCTCCACACCGCCATCCCCGGCTTTGCGGCGATAATTTTAGTGCGAGCATGCTTGGCAGTCCCTGATGTCACCATCGTCCAATGTCACCTTGACACTGATAACGCCTCTTCAACATCTCAACAACCAGCTTGAATCGCAAAACGCTTGCGCTTCATGCCACTTCATCTTGCCTTCTGGTGTTCTTATATACTAGCCTTGCGGTGCGTCCACCGCTGCTGATCATCAAATCATATTAGCTCCGAGGACGCAGTTGGTCCTTTGTCAACGCCACAGTATATCTTGTGCGACCCAGAAGCACGCCTTTGCTTACCACAGAATGGGTTGTTCAAGATAGCAACAGGTGTAGCTCTTCTGAAATAGCCCTCTCGCTATGGATATTAGCCACTACAGTAGGCTGATCATCTCTTGCAGTGAGCGCCCAACTCGAATCCACTGACATCTTCGGTCGATGATCATAGTACCGCGTACAGTGTTGCTGGCTTTGGAGAGCGCTTCTTCCTCAGTATTGCCCTTACCATCTTGGCAGACCGGGGATTTGAAAATCGCGACGTCCATGTAACAGCAGCGAGCCAGAGGGCGTGAGTACCGATTGTGGTGCAGATGACAAGGAGGAGTGAATTGACCATGATGAGTCCATTTGGGCCAAAATCAGTACGGGATAATCCCATGCTATCATATTAGCTTACTAAGAGATGCGCTTGAATAAGTGAAGGCGATGGAGGGGAAGCAAAGTAGGCGTATTGGAGGTCAGAGGGCCTGGGTTGAGCTCGAAAGCAA
Organism: Alternaria sp. 'sect. Undifilum'; assembly: GCA_024321975.1. Taxonomy (NCBI): domain Eukaryota; kingdom Fungi; phylum Ascomycota; class Dothideomycetes; order Pleosporales; family Pleosporaceae; genus Alternaria; species Alternaria sp. 'sect. Undifilum'. Next base: position 2,219,548 of record JAJJZI010000006.1, read on the forward strand.
TGTCGAATATACATATACTAGTTCCACCGTCCTCTGACCCTTTATCATTCGAATATACGATACTCCGATGAAGGACCGACTGAACCGCTGATCTGGGGTGATATCTAGTTGAACTATAAGCAGAGAAAAAGCTTTTGATCTCTCGTATCACGGAGTCAAAGCCCTGACCTTCGAATCGAGACGACTAGGGGAAAAGGTATCCGTGTAAATCAGCAAACAAGAGGCTTATAGCACCCCTCCCGCATACGGTGAGGCATTACTTAGAAGTGTCCCGGTTTTACTTTTAAGTCTCTACCGTTGGGATCTAATGGACTAGATTAACAGTGAAGGTGTAACTTGTTGTTCCCTTTATCATTCTGCGAGTGATACAAAGCTCATTCACTGGGTTAATCATTTATCTTATCAAACTTAGTTATCGGGGGGGTATCATAAGGCCGCGTGTATCATGAGTTTTATATCAGATTAGGCCTCCATATCTATGGACCAGGACGGTGCGGGCCAATCCATCAGCGATGATCTGAAGGTCTTCACGGACCACGTTGAGCCCTGCGGGCATATCAAGTGAATTTTAGTTTAAAATCGGGGTGCCGACTCTTAAGTTGTGCATTTTAAAAGCAGACTAAGGATAAGTGCTGCCATGAGCAAAACGATTGAGTATAGCAGTTGGAGTATTTGAACTAGCACAGAGTCGAGTTAGCCTTGCGAGCTGCCTGTTGGGGTTTTCAAAAGGCGAATTTTGAGCATGTATACAGATGCTTTGGAGGGGTTTGTAGGAACTTTTCCTTGTTGCTGATATGCTCCAAGTTACTCCCGAGAGCGTGTTTCCATCTTATAACCTTTATAAATACCGCCGTGTATCATAAGTTACAGGTTTGCAGAACCCAAGATCGCAAGACACATGATATATCGACACAAAGTTTATTACCACTATATCTCTAGAAAGGTCTATATATCTAGGTTCATGCAGTAATTAAGAAAGCTGAGCGATATCCCTGCCTCTTACTAGGTACGAATAGAGAATTGTTTTGCCTCTACCTCGTCCCTCTTTTAAAGTTCTTTACTTGTCGACTTATTCTCCACTTCTTTCGAAGTTGAGGTAAACTCGCTACAGCTTACTACTTACAATCAGGACACAATCTTTAGTATCAACGTATCATACACCTTACATTTGCAGATTAAGACCTTGGCCATTTAATTTTTCGGTGCTGATCTCGTCAATTTTGCAAACGATGCGTCCGAATACGTAACAGCTAGGGACATGCTGTGTATGGCAATCGAGGTGCCGGTTGCGGCGTCGCTATCTGATGCATAGTTTCCTAGGCATGGCATTGTGGCGTGGGAAGAACAACTCCGGAGATGAGATTGCAAAATGTTAGTCAGTATGACGGTCGGAAAAGGGTGGAAGGTGGAAGCTATCACTCTTTGTCTGACGAGGTTGTTCTTTCTCGGCGAACTAACCTAATTATGTCTACAGTCTCCTTTTAGCGCCTCCAATTTAACGATGCATGATAGAAATTATAGAACAAGAAGTAGGTGTAGTAAGAGGGCACTCTTACCGTTAAAGAGATGGAGCGCTTAATAGCTCTATAGGAATTTAAAGCACGTCATAATGGAAGAAGAGTAAAGAAGAAAGTATATATTAAAATAGGGAAAGCGTCCTATAGACGTTGTAGACGCTACACCGAGGTAGGATATACTATGCGCACCTACAAGCAAGAAGAAGAAGGAGAAGAAGTAGAAGCAAAGTATTCTAAATAGAATAGCCTATTAAAAGATTTATTACTAAATTACTAACATAGCTGGGTTCTAATGGTTATGTAGTAGTAATGATGTGTAGTAAGGTCTTAGCAAATTCGTTACACGCTTATCCTCGCCACGCACTTGTTCCGTACGTTAACTAATCTAGGTCCACGTATAGCAACTTAATATCTTCATAGCTTGGCTCGCAGGGGTTGTCGCCTACGAGTTAGACACATATTTAGTCGTTCTTCTTGCCAACAAAGCCGCCGTGTCTTAGTCCTAACGCGCTTACCACAACAACGACCACTGTCCCAGCGAAGATTGTCCAGAAGGCGGCCCGGTAACCTTTCATCAGCGCATCCTCCTCTCGCTCGAATGATGAACGATCGGTGATACTCGCAGCGATAGCCGCGGTGACTGCCAGACCAACAGAGTTTCCGAACTGACTGACTTCATTGAACACACCTCCAGCCAGCGACTGTACCTCTGGTGGGAAGGCATCCGAGATGACGAGGTTCGATACTGTAAACAAGACTGAATATTCATTAGTGTCATTGGCAGTAAGCAGAAATGGGGGTGTCTAAAGTACCGTCGGGATTGACTGGTGATAGGAACAGCGCCCAAAAAGGTGCAAACCAGTAGTTCTCCCCAATCTCCACCGTAGCCATCAATGGCGGTGCTACCATGGTGACCAAAGCAGAGATCACAGCCAAGTACTGTATTTTGACTCGCGAAACAAGATATGCGGTCACGATGTTGGTTGCAATTCCCATCACGATGTGAGGAAGGAAGCGAATGGAACTTTGCAAGGCGGAGACACCCTCAACTTGTTGGAAACTAAACCATGCTTTATTAGCAATGAGGACCTATCAGATGCGCGCTTTGGACGACTGTCAAAACCTACTAGAGCGTTGTGAAGTATTCGATGCCGTTGAGAGATGCCCAACAAAAGAAGACTGCGATGCACACGGTTGTGAAAGAAGCTTGGCTCCAGAGACGGTTGGGTATAAGAGCTGGCTTGCCTCGCGCAGTCTGGTAATGCATCCAGAACGGAAATGAGCCCAGGAGGAGGAGTGATACCACTAAGATAGCGATTGAAGGAGTGCTCCGGATGCTGGTATACGAAGAAGAAGTAGTTGCCAAGACATAGAACAACAGACCAAGACCTGCGCTCATTATGACAGCTCCGAGCCAGTCTATGTCCTCGAGTAGCTGACGCGTCCATTTCTTGTCCGAGGGGCGGCGAATCGAGGGCAAAGACCAGATCGCCGCGGTAGAAAGACAAAAGCTGATAATCGTCATCATATAGTAGGCCCATCTCCAGCCAACAGTATCCGTAAAGATGCCGCCCAACACCAGGCCTAGAGCATAGCCTAATGGTTGGCCCATCCCGTTCATGGCAAATGCCGTGTTGCGCCACTTCCCTTTTGGAAAAGTGTTGGTGATAAGACTGACAGCCGTTGGTAGGCACATAGCTATGGCGACACCTTGGAATGCTCGAAACAATATAAGCTGAATTCCGGTCTGCGCAAATCCTATGGCAAGTGTAAAGGCAGTGTAAAGAAACCCGCCCGTGACCCAAACCAGCTTTGTGCCAATGGCATCTGCGGTGGCGCCAAAGATGAGCAATAGACATCCTGCTGCCAAGGCGTATACTGCGGCGGGCCAGAGGATGAGGCCTTGGGAGAGACCCAGGTCCCGGGCAATCCTGGGAAGGGCAGCGATAAGAATGCCAGATCCCATGGTATTTAAGAAACTTATTCCAGCCAGAGTTGCGATCTCTACGACGGAATGGAGTCGAGACACTTTGCGGGCAGGGCCAGGTGATGGCTCAGCATCTGCCGAAGAACGACAATCGGCGGCGTCGACACTTTTTGCACCAATCGCGGCCGACAGAGTCTCGTCAGCTTGCGTAGCTAGACGCTGTAACTCGATACTGATGCGCTCAGAGGTGGCACCATGCGAGGAGACGGCTCGATGGAAGAAAGGATCATCTGTCTCCGTGCTTCTGGTAGGCATGCTGACAGACCCTTTCCGACGAGTAAAGGAGATGGAAGGGTAGGGAGACGAATGTCAGGTTGGGCGAAGGCCTGGCCGTGGCAACAATAAGACACCGCCTGTGAAGTGAGCGGGATGACGACTGTCTTGGGCATATGGAGACGCATACAATAGCTTACAATCTGATTCCCACCCCAGACTCAAGCAGGGATCCTGGGTGCGGAACGAAATGCCGACGGCTTCGCCGAAGATGGCGGCCAGGCGCGCACGAGAACCCACGCCGCCTGGGGGGAAGCAAACGAGCCGTTCCAGCACGCTGCTTTGGCGCCTCGTACGCGAGGAGTGGGAGAGATGCAAGGGCGGGCGGGCGGCCTTGGTTCGTTTGTGGGGATGCATAACACGTCCAGTGGTGATGGTCTGTTGATGGCGTCTTGGCGTCTTGGCGCGTTGCGGCACGGCAAAGGTGGACCGTGCTGGTGCAGGCACTGAGCTGACTCAGCTGAGCTTGCAGCCTCGATCGCCCGGGGTCCGCCAATCACACGCTCCTTATCTCACGAACCGCCATGCGGGATCACGTGCCACGACTTGTCTAGCGAGATCCTCTAAGACGTGATCGCTTCTGAGCAATACCACTACTAAAAGGGAAGGTGCTAAGAGACGCTAGTAAGTCGACGGGCGTTGTCCACAATGCTGTGCGTAGCGAAGATTGCCTAGTAAGGGAACTTACTCGCTATCTAAATTGGGTGGCCTACAGTTCACATTACGCCAGCAACAGACACACGGCTGAGACACAACAAAGAACTGTCTGTTAATTCTTCGGCTTACAGTGGTAGGACCTAACATTTGTGGCCATCTGTAGGCTAGGTACTATACTGTCTCGAGTTTAGTCTAGCATGGCTTTTAACAAGCAAGTTAAGCCGCTTACTTTTACAGACCTACTCGCCTATCTAAGTAGGGTTAAAAATCCTATGGGCAACTGCTGGGCCCGAATAATCTAGACCTTCTTAGACCTACTGACTAACTTGTTAGAAAGTCTGCTGTTAGACAATTGTAGGTTTGTAGATACTAGATGCACGATATTGGACTGGTACGAGTATAGTGCCTTTGGAAGACGAGATACAAACTGCTATCAAACCACGATAGCGCTATGTAAGCTTATGTACCTTAAAATGACTCAGCGCTAAGGCGTCCAGGTCAGCCGGAAGCCCGTCCTGACATCTGCTAAACGGATTGATTATATGCGTCTCTAGAGCTGACGTGCGTGATCCACTGCATGAAGCACAAACTGCAGCTAGACTACGTCACTACATTCAGTTCACAACAAGAAATGTGACCGTGATAGGAATGCGCTCTCGCTGCCTTGGTGAGAGGTATCCAATTAGACGCACGAAGTGCTCTAGGCGCGGCTTATAAGAACATATGTAAACATACTTAAGAACCTGACTTCTCAAGTTATCTAAGCACAGTGTGTCCCTTTTTTTAATCACATATAAACCTTGATATTAGTCTCGTGCAATCGAAACTTTTAAAACATGTCTTATCAGAAAATTATCGTTGTTGGTGGTGGGCCTGTTGGAGCTCTCTCTGCTTTGTACGCAGCAAGACGGGGATACGAGGTTGAACTGTACGACCTTAGAGATGGTGAGTTTTCTCCTAGGCGCGGACAGGAGGTTTATCAAGCTGACCTACGAGCAACATCTAAGATCCCAACTACGGAGACCCAAATGCACGACCAGATATCGCAGTCATACCCCTGGCTCTTTCGGAAAGAGGCATACGGGCCATAGAGGGCGCTGGCGTGCCTGGCCTCCTTGATGAGATATTGGCCAATTCGAGACCTATCTACACTCGACTGATCCATGTGCGGAACAAGAACGGAAGTCTGAAGACCATTCCAATGGTATATGGCCCTCAAGGACAAGTAAGTCAGCAATTTCCTGTACGTAAATTCTGATAGTAGTACTGATCGAACCAGTGTCTGCACACATTGCCGAGAGAGAAAATCACGAAGCATGTCATGTTGGCCTTGATGAAAGAGCCATCAGCAAAGCTCTTTTTCAACCATCAACTATCCTCATGCGACTTTGAGAACAAAGTCGCTACCTTCGATAAAGTGATCCGGAAGGGGAAAAACCGGATGACCAAGCAGGATTCATTACACGTGGTAGAGGATGAGCCGAGAGTTGGTACCACCCCGGGCGAGGAGGCAAAGTCTCCGTCAGTGAAACAAATCTCTATTTCGGGCACTAAAACTGTCAGCTTCGACTTCCTCATTGGCGCTGATGGTACTTACTCAACAGTTCGACAGTTCATGATGCGAAAGCTTCACATGGACTTTTCTCAGGAGTACCTCGATGCGCTCTGGTGCGACTTCTTCTTTCCAGCGGCAGAGGACGGAACTTATCGCATGGACTCCAAGTGTCTTCATGTATGGCCTGCGAACGAGAGCATCGTCATGTGCCAGCCTGACTTTGTAAGTTGTTCCAACGTCGAGCACTAACGTACGAAACTAGCACTGACGCGTGTCCAGGATGGCTCTTTCCGGGCAGGAATGGTATGCGCGACAGACAAGGTTCGCTACTACGAAGCGAACCCGGAGGAGTTCCACGAATTTTTCGACAAGAACTTCCCGGGAATCGTGGGACCACTTCTTTCGAAAGAAGAGATCAAACGCCAGTTCGTTGAAAACTTGAAGATCCCACTCAAATCTGTGAAGTGTGGCAAACTTGGTTACAAGGATACTGCAGTGCTTCTAGGCGATAGCTCCCATGCCATGACTCCATTCCATGCTATGGGAATGATCACTGGGCTCGAAGACGTTCGGATCTTCTTCCAAGATTTCCGAGATCCTGGTGTTGCTGCTCTGCCTTTGGCAGCAGGCGAAACGTTGCCTTTCTGCGTTCCTGGTACTGTTCAAGCATATACTGATTTTCGACTGCCTGACGTCCACGCAATGGTAGATATGGCAGCTTCTCATTACCATGAACTTCGAATCGGCGTTCGGTCTGCTTCGTCTAGAGCCAAGAAGATCATCGAGGCTTGGTTGAGCCGCTGGGCTCCCTCATTGGATTGGACAACTACCTATGCAAGGATTCAGTTTGGGCACGAGAGGTTCACGGCCATTCGGGAAAAGGACGCGAGGCAGAGCAGCATTGTGAGTGCACTTCTTACCGGGCTGGTATTCGTTGTAGGGGGCGGAGCTCTAGCTAGTATGCTCAGATTCTGAGACTCCTAGAGAAGGTTTGAGGGCATCTACTTAGTTTCTCATTGTTATAAATTTATTGTATGCAGCATCTTCGCAGTACAGTGGAGCTTGACTACCTATACGTCGATTGTTCAATCTGATTGACATTCCATTATCCCGGTGTAGCTCCCTTACGAGTCCATGCGGGCTGTTACGATGTATGATATCAAGGAGGAAAGCCGTGGTTTCCGGCACAAGCTTCGACCAGGGTGAAATCTCCTTCTTCTCTGATGGGTGGCCATTGCCCTTTCGCCAATGAGTCTACGATACATTACAAACTAGCTTTGCGCCTGAAGTGCGCTTCAGCGATCGCCGTCATCCTCATCCACATACGTCCCCGACCTTCGTCCTCTTTCACCGTTCTTGCTAGCGAGAACTGGGTAAGGACATCCCGCTGCGAGAACCATCCTGTAACTGCACGCAAGCCCGCCTCCGTCGATAGTAGCTTGGTGAAGTCGGTCGCCTTTGCCTCTGTTAGAGTCTCTGCCCGTTCTCTCGTTCATGCAGGACAAGATAAAATGATGTGTTTTGGAGTCTGTCGCGGCCAGCCGCAGTAGCAGTATGGCTTCGAGTATCCAGGCACGCGCCTTCGAGATAGGTAGTCGTTCAGACCGATATATTCAGTCCGTAGTAGCGTTGCGACCTTCAAATGCTTGTAATTCAACTTCTTCAAATAGTCAGCTTTTCAGAAGATTTTTAACGATGTAGAATCTAGAAAGCTAACTCTGTTTGTTTTTTTAAAGTGTCAAAGGTGGTTGTTGTTGTTGTAGTCAAAAGTTGTTTCCCAATATGGTGAAAAGCAACTACCCTCTACCAATCAATCGCAAAAGTTTAAAAAACATTATACTTGTTTAGAAACTTGGCTTCGAAACACTCTCTTAAGAATTTGCCTTATTACGTATAAGGACTACTAACCTCTACAAGAAGCGACTAGTGTAAGCGAGACTACGCGCTAGACAAGGTTAGCAGGGCACCTAAAGCGGTCCGTTTCCTCGCTCCCGTGTGGACACGAACGCTTCTCCATGTCTTCGTTCAACCCACCACAACTACTCAAATCCGCCAAAGTACCAAATACAGCATCCAATCGTACACCATGCCTCCCATGGCGAGCTCCATACACGCGGACTTCCGCGACGACGCTACCGCATCAGAAGCCTATGCGGTGGACAGGGAAACAGAAAGCTTACTCCGCCAACAAATGGAAGCAAGGGCAGCCGGAGATTCTGAACGCTATCTGCAGCTCGCCCAAGAGATGCTAAAAATCAGACTACGCGTCTACAAACCCGATTCGTCGCAAATTGGCGCTGCTTGGTAGAGTAAAAACCGTTGTGCGAAACTGCATGGGAGAGATACACTGACTTTGTTACACCAACATCGCAGGTGCTTGATTGGGTCGGCATATCGCAAAGCCTCTATACTGCAAGAGGCAAAAGAAGCTACTGAGAAGAGCCTCGAGGTATATGCTGTGGCAAACGATGGAGATAACGCAGCATTAGCGAGGGAGCAACTGGCCTTGATCTTTGAGGATATGGGCCAGCTCGCTGATGCTAGAGGAATTCGCTTGCGAGGTGCGAATGAAGGGACGATGGTGTGTTCAAGTCTACAGGTATGTTGGAGGGAGCGCGACCTAGAGCGATCGTCTTTAACATGCTTGGTTCAGTGTCCTTTCACCAAGCTTGAATATCGCTTGCAGAACGGCGGCCGCCCTAGCTTGTTCAAGTTGGATAGGTTGAAGACGTGCGGTGGATGCAAGTCAATATACTACTGCTCCCCGAAATGTCAAAAGGCGGACTGGATGCGACACAGATTTCCTTGTAAGGAATATATGGCTGCTCAAGCAAAGTAGGAAAACACGTTGTACTATATTAAAAGCGGGTTTTCGTTCGACGCAGATAATGAGGCCTTCCGCGAGCCGCACAGTCTTTACTCCATCATGCCATGACATGTCATCTTGGTGTACCAACATAAACTTATTGCTAACATCACTCATATCATGCTCTCTTGGCACTAAGCTTGAGCGACGCTTGTCTGAGGTTGCGGCTGATTGACTTGGACTAAGCATGCCTTTTGTTTTCGCACGTCTGCTTTGTGGGTGTACAGGGGAAAGGTCTGGTGGACTTTGACCAAAGACGTCTTTTGGTTTCCGATGCCTACTAGACGATACGGCCGCGTCGCCATCTAGTTTTCGTCTTGGTCTAGGCTTAGCTACAAGTCTTTCATTCCTATTTTCTGTCGACGCCACGGAAGTAGTATTGTTGTGACTATAGAGATCCATTAAGCTTCGAGAGCCCGGTTTCTTTGGCTTCGACCTCCTTGCCATGTCTGGACGCTTTTTGCGCTTAACTTCGTGATTATCTCGTGAACTGCGCAAGACGTGCCGCTTTTCGTCTGTAGAAGGATGTTCCGATGATGGCGGCGGAACATGTTTTTTTTTCCTCGTTCGTGGTATGTTTGCAAACAATACGCTTCCAACACTTGTCGTGTATAAAAATTTTGTGCGGCACTAGTTTGCGCAAACAGGAATAAAAAATCGGCAAGACCTAGAAGTGATGACAGCCAGGCTTCTGCTGTGCGAGAATGGGCAAGGTGGTGTTTTGTCATCCACCGGCCCTCGTAGACCAGTGATTCGCGCGCCATAATTTGCTCTTTCCCTGGATGTAGATGGTGTTAGATACTGCAGGGCTCGTGATGATGAAGATATGAAGAGAAGGAGTTGGAAGAGACGTTTGAGCGTTGCTAAGATTTAGCGGTATTGCATGAGGCTAATGAGATAGCTGAGAGAGGGGGTGGTGAGAGAGTAAGGAAAAAAAGAAAAGAAAAGAAAAAAAAACCCCTCAGATTTCGCGACATGGTGCGGATGTTGTATGAACTTGCGTCATTAATCGTCTACCGGTACCATCTATGTCTACGCTGACCAAATACCTCTAGAAACACCACCAGTCTTGCATGATTACAAAAGCGTGTCACCAAGCGCGCAACGAACAATGGAAACACCAGCGCGGACCGTGTCACCAGCACCCTCAGCGTCAAGGCTGGGGTTAACCTCAACAAGGTCCAAAGCGATCAGTTGACCAGTTTCGGCAACACACTCGGCGATGAAGTCACCCTCGCGCAGTGTCAAACCACCGCGAACGGGGGTACCCGTGCTAGGCGCCCACATGGGGTCGAGAGCGTCGACATCGAATGACAGATGAATAGGCGTATCGCTTCCGATCCAACCCAGCGCCCTATCCATGACCTTTCCAATACCGTGCCTGGACATCAAATCAGCACGCCGCTCCAAACATAGCAACAGCAACACGGCATACCTATCAATGTCATGCATACTAAACGCCTTGATCCCATGGTCCCTCAGAATCTTCTTCTCCCCGCTATCAATATCCCTCAACCCGATATAAACCAACTTCTTCGTACTAATCCTCTGATCCTCTTTGATCCAGCCAAACACATCCTCGCGCTCCTCGGTCGCCAGCCCCGTCAGAAACGAAACGGGCATACCATGGATATTCCCGCTGTCACTCGTCTCAGGCGTATTGATATCCGCATGCGCATCGACCCAGATGACGGCGATATCCTTGCCCAGACGCTCGCGGATGGCTTTTGCGGTTCCGGAAACGGTGCCAATGGCAATGGAGTGGTCGCCGCCGAGGGTGAGGACGAGCTTGCCGGAAGAGGCGTGGGCGTAGACTTGGTCCGAGACTTGCTTTGTTACGGCCGAGGCGAATTTGGGGCGCTTCATGCCGCGGTAGTCTGGGTCGTCTGTGGGCTGGAGCTCCGTGTAGTTGTGGACTTGGCCGTCGTAGGTGACGTTGAAATCTAGGTCTTGTTCTAGCTGCTTGATGAGGCCGTTTTCGATGAGCGCCATGGGGGCGGCGTCGACGCCGGCTTTGGGCTGGGGAGGGGTGCAGTTTGTTGGTCATTTGTTCTGGGAAAGATGGGTGCGGTGGACTTACCTGGCCGCCGCTGAAGCCGACTGCGACGATGCCAAGGTCATGCCTGTTGGGCAGGAACTTGGGCTGTATTGTGGGTGCGGAAGTCATTGTGCTGTGAAGAGTGTTAGTGTTGTCGTGGGCAGTGGGTAGGCCATGTGAGAGACGGCTTTGTTTGTGGTTTTGCTCCTCACAGAAGGCTACGTCACCCAAAAGCAATTGCTACAATCTTTTTACCTTTCGTAATTTCTGTGTATACCAATGATCAAAAGGAAGTGCTTCTGTCTAGCAATGCAGAAAAGCGCTGATACCGCAATGCGTACAAGGAATACCTTTCAACTCCAACTCCGTTGTCAGAAACGAGGAAATTCGAGGGAAATGCAGCACACCAAAACGGGGCCAGAGCGGGCAGCCTCTTATCTCTGGACGGCGCAAGCTCTTAGGTAATTGTGTGTCGCTGAATTTCAGTAGCATCGTGTGCACCTGTACTTAAGGGAAGCAGTTGGTGAGGCTCTCGTCAAATTTATCACTTAGGGGAAGTAGTCTTCTTCCTAGGACCGGCAACGCGTTAGGCCACCCCGTTAAGAATGCCGCCCTCCCCCCACCGCCGCAAGTGGCCCGCCATGTCGCTTGGGGCAGGTGGCTTGGTGATGGTCGGTCGCAACGTGGCTTCGTCACACACAGTGGCAGCGAGGAAACCGGTGTGTTGCAGCATGGGACGACGATGGCCATGTAGAGGTTGCGGTTGTCGCAGCCATGGGCAGCTTGGAGCGCGATTGGCTGGGCGGCTGCAATCGGCTTTGCTGTCCCGGCCGCCCGCCTGGGCTTTGGCTCAGCCGAATACAGCCGCGAGGGGCAAAGTCGCATGTTCAGGTTATCAAGGGATTCAAGAGTCGGGAGAAGACGAAGACCATGGCCGTTCGGGCACGTGTACAAGGCAATCGTATTATAGCTGTCGTACAGGGACAATACAAGCGATGTAGAAGAAGAACAAGTAAAGGCATTACTATTATATTACATTTGTGCCCAAGTTATTAAGGAGCGCGGTGGATACACCATAAAAATATCTGTCCACCACGCCAGTGTTGAATATCCCATCCCATTACATCCAACATACATCAACCGTCCTCACCATTACCATCTTAGGTGCTAAGCAAGAGCTCTAGTACTGCCATGCACCAACAGTCTGAGTCGCAGCTGCAATAATCGTTAGCACAAATCAAAAAGAAAACAGTTTGGTAAAAAGTTAGAAAGGAAAAGAAAGAAGAGACTTACCAGTAAGAGCGCTGAAACTAAGGCAGTCTTCGGCAAATTGAACACCGTCAATCTTACCAAAAACCTGCCATCCCTCGTTGTCACCGGACTGGCAAGCCACCCAGCCACCCTTGTAGGTGAGGGTACCAAGGTTGTTCTCTCCAGACGCAGTCCGGTTAAAGTGAACGGCATCAGAGCCCTCGATGATATAGCCGCTGTGAGGAGTAGTGTAGCTCAAAGCACCATTAGGCGCAACGTATACCTGCTGGCCGCCGGGCACGGTAACAGCGAGAGAGAGGGTCTGGTTACCGCCAGCAAAAACGGTACTGTTGGTGACAGGAGGACAGTTGTTGCCGATATCAGCGGGGCAGTTGGCCGAGGTGGCGCCGCCGAGGTAGAATTTCCCCTTGTGGGCGGTGAGGGCGAGGAGGTGGATGGGCGAGGCGCTGCGGGCCGAGGTGACGGTGAAGTATTCGTTGACAATGGCGGTGGGCGAGGGCGAGGGCGAGGGCGAGGGCAAGGCCGAACTCGTGGGATGGGCCGGCATGGGTGAGGGCTTATCGGCTGGAGGCGCGGGCGAGGAGGGCGTGAAAGCGGGGCCTGAGTACGCGGTGACGGTCACCGTCACTTTGGGCGGGGGGCAGTAGGGGCCCGAAGGGGGGTGGGCTGCTGCCATTGAGCTGGCGAGGAGCGTGCTGAGGGCGGCGACGATGTACTTCATCTTGGCGAGTTTGTTGCTTTGCTTGGGGGGATGCTGAAGAAAAGTGGCCGAAAGCGAGAGTTTTTCAAGTGATCGAAAGCGAATGTTTTCTTGACGAGAGCGAAGGTAAAACGAGTATTAGTAGCTTTGAATTACTGAGTATTTGCTGACGATAAGATGCAGCGCCCTTCGCAGACCTCTTTATACACATCCCAAGTATGAGGGGGTTGTTCGGTCATCTCGTAAACCTACTTTACTACGTAGTCGGTCATCCTCGTATGCGGATGCAGATACAACGCTGCACAGTCCCTCGGCATGCCCTCAACGATGCCCTTTGCAGTAATGTCCCGGCCGTTCAAAGCTTTGCCTAAGCATGTTGAAGCAACGATCAACCCAATCAATATCGCTGAAAGTGCGACTGAGAGAGAGCGCCGGAGCTACCCGGCAACGTTGCATCAATACGCACCCAGGTATTCAAGGCTTTGACCGACAACGGAACGTCTTATCGTTACCCTCATGGTATCGTGCCGTATTCGGAGTATACGCATGCTACCGTCGTTGGTGGTGACCTCGTGTTCATCCCCGTGTTCTAATATTCAAGGTTTGGAGAGTTGGCTAATTGGGTGACCCCAAGTGGGGTTTTTTCTCACTTGCACTTGTATGCTTACATGATAACGGGCGGCGATATGCACATGATATTTCCCCATTTCGCTGTCGATAGTCGCCGTTGGCGATTTTCTGCTCGTTTTCGTCAGTGGACTGAATTGTACCCCTATTACACCTGTTGTTCCCCTTCTTGCAGCATCTCCATGTGGCTTCAGCCTTGGTATTAATTTTGCACAACCTTAATGAACAGGTACCGTGGTAGCAGCTTTGTGGTACAGTACCCAGCAAAACACCACGAGGCTGGCGGAGGATTGCACGATCCCCCCGCTGGTTCACACTCGTTGCTATGGTACCCCAACGCATCGCCACGTCCAGAAATAGAAAACCGATTTCGGCGCTTACTCTGGGGTAAGCAGTTAGCACATACTAATGATATAATACGACCGATCGACTAGAAGGTCTGAGGAAAGGCGCGAAAGCTACCAACACCGAGCATCGTTAATCAAACTTTTGTTCTCCTATTGTTTGCAGTTTTACTTCCAATGCAATGGATCGCAGTCACGCGCGCGGTTGCGAAAATCGAGAAAGCGATAATTCTACCAAAACCATTCAGACTCATGGATGAGCTGTTTACTCCGCAAACAACAGAGGGGTGTAACGCAGCTAACTCGTGTGGAGATATCCGAGCAAAACGGTAGCGTGCAATCGCAAAAGACTTCAGGGATTCAGGGGTATGTATCACGGCAATCAGATGACGTCTTCCTCACATCCATAAACACAGTTTCCCACTAGCAGTACCTGCAGCCACCCAGTCGACAGTAGGATGAAATTTGGCAACAGCCGGCACCGCCGTAATACCCTCTCCTCCAAGCTGTGCCAGTTGTTGGCCTTTTGCAGTGTATATATCGACGAAACGGTTCATGTTGCCAACGCAGAAACGCTGCACGTTGTCTTGAGGGAACTGCTGCCACTGAGCTCGTAATCTACTTTGTTGTTAGCAACAAAATCCTCAGGACAGCTATAAGGGAGGTGTATGGGAAAGACGAACATGGTGACCCATCGTCCAGTCTGATTATTGTGCGGCACAACAACACTCGGTTCCATCGCCGCTTCCTCCAGCGTCGAACCAGCCTTCCAGTCCGCGCAGTTGCCAAAATCGTGGATTTTGATTGTGTCGTCGTAGGAAGCGGTAGCTACTTGTCCAGCAGAATTCCAAGCAGCATGCGACACGGATAGTTTACTCGTGTGCTGTCCAACAAGCGCCGGTGACCGGTCCTCTCCTTTCCCAGTAATCTTACGCAGATCCCAGATCTTCAGTGTGCGATCGAGGGAAGCTGTTGCGACGAGGTGGGGGTGGAGAGGATGCAGAGTGAAGCCTCCGATCTTTTTTTCGGAGAGTTGGAATGTCTGCAGTCCTGCTGCTTTCTCAGAGGGCGTTCGCATGTCATATATACCGAATTGACCGTCCAGGGTGGAGAAGTATAGCGTGTTTGGATCGTCTTTTGATATCTCGAGCCCGGATAAGGGAGCTTCGTCGTTCGCGTCCGAAGGGGCGTAGACTTCCACTGCAACGCCCTTGGCGAGATCTAGCTTCCGCACGCTGGAGTCGTACGAAGCAGTGTATAACGCATTCGCATCGTGCGGACAGAACTGGAAGGTGTGTATTGTGCGTGTATGCGGTTTCAGCGTGGTGATAGTCGGTCCTTCCCTGTCGGCATCCTCGTCGTCCTCGACTTTGACTTCTGCCACCTTCTGGGATGCATCACAGATACCCAAGTTTCCCAGTTTATCGCCAGCGAAGACCAATGGCTTGTCGGTTGTCGGATGGAGACCCATTGAGTATATGCGCTCTGGTGTAATCTTAATCTCATTCGGCTCAAAGTCTTCCCATAGTTGTAAGCCACTCATACGCTCCCGCAGTGCTCTCAATTCTTTGTCGGTAGTCTCTCTCACGTCATCGTAGTCAAAGGTACGCGCGTACGGATCTGCAGGACCGACTGAAAGGAAGTTTCCACTTTTGTTCCAGTCTTTGCCTGCTACGACTATGTCACTGAAGTTGAACGCATCACTAACGCGCTGTCTCTTCGCACGATCCGCCTCACGTATCGCGACGTATTCATCCTCTGCTTTGCGCTTCGCGACCTCACTGTCTGCCACAATGCCCTTTAAACGTGAGGATGTTCTCCGTGGCGCAACTTCTTCTTGCTTGATCTTGTTCGGCGCTGGCTTCTTTGCCTTTGGTCTTGACGGCACAGAGGTTTTGGCCTTGGCTGTGGGACCTAGCCCGGCTTCTGCAGCCTCCATTTCTAGGTTGCGCAGTAGCGCTTGTGTCTTTGCAATGTTCTCCTGCCGTTTCCGTTCATACTCGCTAACCTCGACATTTTTGCCGCGCGCCATTGCTAAATGCAATCCCTGTATATGAATAGACGGGCTCTCGAATCTGGGGCTGGAACAACCGACAGAGGGTTGCGGTGGTATGTGGAAGCTGCGATGCGCGTGTAGTCGTGGCGACGCGAAGATGGCGTTTTGGTCGTTGAATGTCGCCTCCAGGATTTGCGGGATATCCGATGAGTTCCTGAAGATCGGATGGCGAAGTCTGTGGGAGAGGATTTGCGGACTTCCAGGCACATGCTGGACGAGATTCAAAAGTATTGCCCCTAGCGTGAACGCGTTCGACACGTCGGTCACGTGATGACGTGTATGGAGAACTGCCAAGGTGCAAAGTTAGGGCTTGTGCGGATCTTTCAAACTCCCAGGAACGGCAACTAATTGCCTCGTGGAGGAACACGTTTGCCGATTCAGATCGAAACTAGCAGGCGCTGAGATGCAAATCGATAGTCAGACCCGACGCTGTGACTGATCGATGTCGACGTCAGAGGTTTAGTGTGGAGATCAGATCGATTCCAGCCTTGGCAGATTTGCGGAGAAGGCAGCAACCGTCCGCATCGGCTGATCCTGAACATGCTCAGTTGCACATCAACCATGCCACCAGCACGACTAGCCAACTCGCTACTCGGGACTTTTCGAGCAGCCTCAATTCGTTCAGCAGCAGCCGCCGCGGCCTCAAGACAGCGATGTCTGTACCATTCGTATGATTACGCTCAACCGCCGCCGTTTCCTCCCGCCGAGACCGCGATACTTTCTTCTGCATACGCCCACGTACCGAGCCATGGGTTCACTATAGATGCTCTGAAGCTTGGTGCTCGCGACGCTGGCTACCTTGATGTTTCTACCAATTTGCTTCCGCGGGGGGTTTTCGATTTGATCAATTACCATCTCGTCACCCAGCGCTTGGCTCTGCAGAGCAATGTTCAGTTTCCCGAGGAGGGAGAGCAGGGAAAGAAGATGGGTGTTGGCGCCAAAGTTAGGACATTGACATTGGCGCGACTGCGAGCAAACGAACCTATTGTACATCGATGGCAGGAGGTAGAGTAATGAATTGGCAGCCATGAAGATGGGCTTGCTGACGGTTAACAGGCACTCGCAATCATGGCCCAGCCTACGTACGTGCCTACATCATTCGCCGAGCTTGCAAGACTGGCAGACGAGATATGGTTTCTATCAGGCGACCAAAGCATCGACAGTAGCTGGTACACCAAGCGCGCAACCCTCTCGGCCATCTACTCATCGACCGAGATATACATGACGCAGGACAAGTCGGTAAACTTTGCCGAGACGGAGCAGTTTCTCGACAACAGATTACAAGACCTCATGAAGGTAGGTGGGTGGGTGGGAGGGGTGGGAGAATGGCTCAACTACACGGGTCATTCTGCCGTCAACGTACTCAGGAGTAAAGGCACACGCATCTGAGTTTGCGTATACATCGGCGGGCGCCGTCTCGTCTGTTGGGCACATGCAGCCGAGGGCTATATTATCTTTTTGCATGTTTCTACTTTTTCCCGCTGTACTAGCGACGACGTTGTGGCATATTCGGTCTCGATGACATGTTGGATGTGACATGTGCTGTATGAAGATGCCGCCCGTCTTTCGAAACTACCCATAAGACCACGGGTACGACGAGGAACAAAAGTGGTAGCCAATATCGGCGATGGCGTTGCACACGCTTTTGGTGACTGACGAAACAATATGGGTCGTGATTCAGGTATTCGGGCGGAACGTCTTCCCGGCACACCCTGCCCTGCGTTTACTGTAGTCTGTAGCGAGCAATCTGCGATGCAGGCTCAATCGGTGATCTGAGGTTGAAGGTGGCATGACCCCACTGTGGTGAGAGCAAAAAATATTCCGACCGTCCAGACTCAAACAAGACGGCTGTGCTATGCCTGTAGACGCTGATCAGGTGCATGCACGCAGCGAGACGGCATTGGCGAGCGTGTTCCAGCTGGAACCCTCTCGATGGCGATGCTGGCAGCGATGAGCACGGCGGATTCGATTTAAGCGTGCGGGCAGAAACACCAAGCACGCCATGGCCCGGGACCGCTGCCGCCAATCATCATGGCAGGCTTCGGAAGCCGAGCCATCAAGGCCAGATCAGGGTCCAGGAAACCGATTGCGCTTCCCAGCCGTTGCAGACGTGACTTCATTTGGAGAGGGGACTAGCAGCTGCCATCTCGATGGGCGTTGTTGTGGCAGTGCATGGGCAAAGTGTGGCGCCGTGGCAGCGTGGCACTGTGGCTGGTGAGGCTTGGCGCCGACTCGCAGACGCCAAGTGTGTTAACGCTTCGTGCCGAGTTCGTGCCGCCGCCCATGGTTCTGCGGCCATGGTCAGGGCCATCAGGGCCATCAGGGCCATCAGGGCCATCAAGATTCAAGGCCATGTCAGGCATCAGCGATTGATGGAAGCATCGAGCAGCGACCGCGTCCACACGGCAGGGCAGAAACAGCCATGGGTTCCCTCCTGGGCGATGGCGGCTTCTCAGACGAGGCTCATGCCGCTCATCGACGATGTGCCGGGGATGCATCTAGTGCCGTAATCCGCAATTCCGTAATCCAGCCCAGAACAGAGAACGCCTCTCTCTGTTTCTCTCCGAGGTACCCTCGATCTCCAGCTCGTGTCTTGGCATCGTGGAAATCGAAGAGCATCGACAGGATTACCCACATCAAGACCGATGTTCATCATGGCTGCCCTCACCAAGCGCTGCCCACTGGACTCTCTTCCGCCCCCTAACATCTTTGCTGCCGCCGACACCACACACACACCCACCCTCTCTCCCACCCGAAAACCCGAAAACCCGAAAACCCGCCGCGGAAGCCCTTGATCTTTTTCGAGCCTGGGCCACATACGACAACTCCGCTACCGTACTCGAGCTGTTCACGCACCTTTTGGCCCTGCCCCGGCCTACCATATACATACACGGAGCCGGCGGCACTCGAGCATTCACACTGTAGCGCACATGGGAGCATCCTACCTGCGTAACCCGTCAACTCCTCCGCAGCCATGATGAACGAGCGCCCAGGAACCATTCCCGCCGCTGCGCAATCCCACCCACGCCGTCCGCCCGCCCACAAGTCCGTCTCTCTTCGGCACAGCCCGCCTCTGTCGGCACCGAAGCGTAAGGCGAAAGAGTCGACGACAACCCAGAGCTCGCCCACGTTGGCGAGCGTCAAGGCCAACCCGCCATCGAGCGTGTCGCCACAGCTGCTCTCCAACAAGACTAGCTCGGGCGAGAGCAGCGACGCCGGACAGTGGTTCGAGAAGACCAACAACACGGCCAACCAGGGCAAGCCGTCGTTCGTCGAAAATGAACCGCCCTTCTTCCTCCGAAACTCGTCCTCGTCTGAGACGCCGCCCGACAATTCCCACTACGCTCATGCACATCCCGCCATCCCATACCGCCCAGGCCTGGGCCAGCTCGGCACAGACGGCAGCAGCACTGAGGACTTCCGGAGCGTAATCGACGACCTGACCGTTGCAAACAAGAAACTCAAGCAGAGACTGCGCAAGTACGAGAAGCTCCACGATGCCCACCTGCAAGAGGAGAAGTTGTTCGAGGTCAAGTTTCACGGCCTGCCAGACCACAAGAAGAAGGAACTGGAAGAGACTTTACGCAAGTTCGCCGCCGAGCTTGACGAAGGCACCGCCAACGAGTACGCCGACATCCCCGCATACACGCCGGCGCTCCAAACACACAACACTGCTTCTTCGACCTCACGATTCGCCGAGTCGGGCTACGCTTCCCTCTCCGCATCTGGCCAGAACTCGTCGGGCCCATCCAACCAGGACAGCGACTGCCGGAACATGACCAAGTCCGCATACAGTCGTCAACAGCAAACCATTCAGTCATACCTTCACGACATCCCCATGGGCTTGCTACCCAACAACAATAGCGCCCCCATGACTGACAAGGCCAGGAAGAAGATGGTCGTGCGCCGTTTGGAGCAAATCTTTGCTGGCAAGCGGTCGGCGCTCGCATCTCACCCACAGCCATTGCAGCAACAGGAGGTAGCTCAGTCAGCAGCTACGGCCGACCGTGAGCAGCGGGAAGCGACTGGACAAAACCACAAGCCCGAGGGTCAGCGCGAAGCACGCATCAGGAACCACCCTGTTGCCGGCGCTGACGAAGAGAACGATGCAGGCCAGGATGGAGCCATCCAGGGATTCCGCCCCAGTTTACACATCGATGAGCACGACTTTGCTTGCTCAGGCTCATCCCCCGACCAACGACCGACACGACCGCTGGACTTGGACCCTTACCGTGCTCAGGTGCCTACGGAAAACATGGACTACATTCGACATCTTGGATTCACCCCACCAGATATGAACTCTGGAGAAGCACCTCTCGGCCATGGGTGGATATACCTTAACCTGCTCATCAACATGGCCCAACTACACACTCTCAACGTTACCCCTGAGTTTGTCAAGGACGCTTTGCATGAGTACAGTAGTCATCTCGAAATCTCTCGCGATGGCCGCAAAATTCGATGGAAGGGCGGTCGTGATGTCACCAAGCACAGCGGCGACAGCTCATCGGAGCATTGGAGTGGTGTCTCACCAAACGAGACCGGCTCCGTGTCGCCGTTCAAGCATACCAAGACTGGCACCAGCGGCGCCAGCAGCGACATGCTCGAGGAATCTGGAAATGCAACAAGGCAAGCTCGGGCCCAGCGCGAGAAGGATCAGAACACATTTGCCTACAAGCCTCTATTCTTCCACAAAGACGACTCTGAGAACGAAGATGACTTTTACGGTTTCGACGCCGAGTCTTCAGCCCACTACTCGTACAAACCACAGCCCACTGGAAACTCTTCAGGTTTCAGCAGCTCCGTCATGCAGAGCTCTTCATCAAAGCCTCGCAGACGCGACGACGGACCCATGATTTTCTACACCAAAGCCAAGTTCTGTACCGATCTGAGCGGTGATCGTAACGGAGCATTTCTCACAATGCCCGGCAACTATAAACCAATCACAACCCAGCCTCTTGGTGCCAAACAGAACAGTCCCCCACACACCAAGACATCCTTGGATCTGGCCGAGCCTCGAGGCCCTTTGGACATTACGCAAATGGACGTCGACTCCGTTAGCGGATCACGCACTGCTTCGAGTGGAGATGATCTGGGTTTCTCGCCAGAGGCCTTGAGGGACAACAGCGGGAACACCAGCCCAGAACTAATGGACTTTGAAGCTTCGGGGTTGGGAGGGGTACAGCCAGAGGACAACTTCTCTATCCACGTACGACGATCACAAGTACCCACCGCACCATCTCACGTCGCCGCCCGTCGCTGGTCAAGTTTATACCCCAAGGCCATCCAGGATGCTCTCAACTCCAGGCAGTCTTCCCCTGAAGTTGAGTCTCCTAGGCCAAGTCCCCAGCGCGTAATTCAAGAGAAGATTCTCTCCGCATCACGTAAGAACCTTCCTAGCTCTACACTCCCTCCTGCCTTCTTCCTTCCCCTCGACTCTTGCTCCTCTGGCGATGTCGATTCGGACCTCGCGTCCGACGCCTCATCCGAGCCCGACAGTGACATTGACTCCGACACTGACTCCGACTCGGGCGGCCCTGCAACCGCCATGCAAATCCTCAACATTGCGCCCATCGCCTCCGACGTCTCCGAAGGCTCAGAGTCTGATTACGAGGACGACAGTGACGACGGCAGTGTTGATATGCTTGCTACAGCCCGCCAACAAGACCCCTCTGCCGTCCGTGCTAGTGAGCGCGAATACGACGCTGCACTCGCCGATCGTCTTGCCGAGGAAATCCCCGCTGGTAGTTCGGCAGCGACTGCTGGAGGCGGAAGCGGATTTAACAGCCCCGTCGGCCGCATCCACGACGCCGTCAAGTTGGCGAGGAAGGCGAGTCAGGCTAGTAGTGCGAGCAGTAAAGCTGGAGGACCACCGGCCAATTTGAAACGCGCTCGCACTAGCGATTCTATTAACCCTTCACCTAACAAGAGCCCCAAGACTAGGCGGACAGTGGAGTGATTTGATCTAGTATTCATTTTGGTAAATTTGTTGTGAGCGTTCACGTTGATGGGGGGATTCATGAGGAGTTTGGATTGATTCTTTTTTTTTCTTGCAAGGAGGTCTGGCAAGGTTTTCTTCTCACATGGATGATTTTACCACATTGATACCCCTCCTTTTCTTTTTTTATATATCTCTCATGGCAAAATTAAGTTGGTTGTTTGAGGTCCTTGAAATTGAAAAAAAAAGACTATTTGGTAATCGGTAGTAACTATCACTCTATAACAATTGTCCATATGAGCTTTGCTTGCGATTGAATGTGGTGTGTGTGTGTCTTTATTTTGTTAGTAGTGTTTGGTGTTTTGGTGTTTGGCGTTTACGGGAAGACTACGAGGATGCTTTGAGTCAAGTAGGACGATTCCATGTATGGGGGAATCTTGTTTTGTCATGTCTGGTTCTGGTTTTGGAAGATGTCGATACCGTTGATTGAATGGATTGGTTACGACGCATTGGGTATTTTGTGGTGTTTTGATGACCGTGATGCGACTTTACGGCACTTTTTTTTTGTATGCGCTGACCGAGCCCCTGCTGTTGAGCAGAGCGTGTCAATCTACACAACTAAACCAAGCAATTATCCTTTGCGCAATCACAGCCCTTAAAATTCGCATGTGGGAACTTGTTCGGCAACATTCGGCGCGTCAAGCTTGCAAAAGCTGTACGTCATGGCTCAACGCCGACTTCCCGTTGGTCGTCCCGCAAGCACCCGGGGGTGCTAACAATAAACAAAACAGTCTAAATTTTTGCTGTTTATAAATTCTTTAAGCATTACTGTATAAAAGACCATTTGACTAGGTAAAGAGTAAAGATGCCTTCGCCGGGCCGAATGTCGCTGTTGCCGCGTGGTATTGGGGAAATAGTATCGCGCACGAGATCGACATGTCGAATTGGTGCTTTGATAAGCACAAAGTATGGAAAGAGCTGGGAACAAAGAAGAGAGATTACCATCGAGCAATTGGATAAGGGAAGGGGCAGTACGTACTCACTATCGTTGCTAATCCTTCCGTTCGAACGGTACTTTCCCATCAGTACCTGGGTAGCAGAATACCTCACCAACTAACTCAACACCCGTCCTGCAGACCGCGAGCGCGTAGTTATCCTAGGATCTGGGTGGGCAGGTTTCACAGTCGCGCGCACTCTCGACCCGTCCAAATTCCAAACCGTCGTCGTGTCCCCCCGGTCCTACTTCGCCTTCACCCCTTTACTTGCCTCCACCGCCGTCGGCACATTGGAATTTCGAACCGCTTTAGAACCCGTCCGGAGCCGACGAACGAAAGTGGAGTTCTTCCAGGGATGGGCCGACGATGTGGATTTCAAAAATAAGACGATTACGATTGAAGAGGCGGTGGATGATCCGAAACAAGGTGTTGCGCTGACGACGGATCGTCACGTGGGAGTAACAAAGCAAGAAAGAGAAGAAGAGAAGAAGAGAGAAGCGAAAGTGGGGAGACTGTTTAACGTCGAGTATGACAAGTTGGTTGTCACGGTGGGATGTTACAGCCAGACGTTTGGCACACCGGGTGTCAAGGAACATGCCTTTTTCCTCAAGGACGTGGGCGACGCACGGCGCATCCGGAATCGCATCCTGGCCTGTTTTGAAGGCGCGGCTCTACCTACTACTTCCATTGAGATGAAGAAGCAACTCCTCAACTTTGCTGTTGTGGGAGGTGGACCCACGGGTATCGAGTTTAGCGCCGAGTTGCACGACTTGATTAACGAGGATATGACGAGGTTGTATCCGGAACTTGTGCAGTATCATAGGATTACTGTTTATGATGTTGCGGAGAAGGTGTTGCCCATGTTTGATCAGAAACTGGCGGGATATGCGATGCAGAAGTTTAAGCGCGAGGGTATCGATATCAAGACGAGTCATCATGTTGAGGAGTTGAGGCCGGGGGCGCCGGTTGAGAGGGGTATGTCGGATGATGTGGATGATTATCATTTGTATACGCTCAAGGTTAAGGAGGAAGGGGAGATCGGCGTGGGCATGTGTGTTTGGAGTACGTTTTCCTTTCCTTCTCATCACCACTACATTTCTTCAGATGAAATATTTCAAATGCTAACCATAACCAAAAGGCACAGGACTGATGCAAAACCCCTTTGTCCACCACGCACTCTCTTCCGTCCGCGAAGCACCCACAGACCTGTACCTCCCATCTTCCTCGTCACCTTCCTCGTCCGTTCCCAACAAAGAAGTAAATTGGATAGTAAAAAAAGACCCAAAATCCGGTTCCTTGATAACCGACGACCACCTCCGCATCAAACTCATACCCTCCTCATCCACCTCATCCCAAGCAGGCAACGAAAACACTCCTACACAAGAAGCAATCCACCCCTCCGTCTTCGCCCTCGGCGACTGCGGAATAATTGAATCAACAACCTACCCAGCCACCGCCCAAGTCGCCTCTCAAAAAGCCTTCTGGCTCGCCAAAAAGCTCAACCAAGGCGACCTATCCCCTTCTTCCTTGAAAGGATTCACATACCGCAACCTCGGCACCCTGGCCTACATTGGCAACTGGAATGCTTTGTTCCAGGGAGGCGGGAAATGGGGTGGGAAGTTGCAGGGCTATGTGGCGTGGATTATTTGGAGAGGAGCGTATTTGACGAGGACGGTTAGTTGGAGGAACAAGGTTCTTGTGCCGGTTTATTGGGTGGTGAATTGGGTTTTTGGGAGGGATGTTAGTCGGTTTTAGGGGAAGGGGAGGGGGGTTGAAGAGGAAGTTTGATGTAGAGCGGATGCGAACCTGGGAGATAGATTATGCTAGATGGGATAACCGAGGGATTGAGGAGCTGAGAGCATTTGTTGGACTCGCAGCGGTATAAGGAATAGATCTTCTACTCAATCAATATTTCTTTTAACATTTGATATGTTCTGCATGTGTGTAAGAACCAAACGACGGGTATCTCGCCAGTACAAGTGGGTATCCCATCACGTTCCAATCCGACCCCATATACTCCAAAAAAAACAATAACAACAACAACGCATATCCCCAACGCCTTCGACAAGAAAAAATGCCCTCGCTTCTTCACTTCTCCCCACCACTGTTCCCGCCCCCCAAATACCCTACTACATCCCCTGCCCTCTCCAACCTAGCCCTCGTCTCAGGTAACCCCTTATTCAACCTCTGCAGTCTCAACACCGCCTTCTCCCAATTCCTCTCTACCTCCTCTTGTCTCTGCATCGCATTCACATCCTCTACTCCACCATCTAGGCGCCCCGCCTCCCTCTGCAAAGCCTCCTGTACCTCGTGCGCAACCCTCCTCTCCTCCTCAAACCCCCTCATCCAAGATTCCGCCGCAACCTTGGGCGTCGTACGCCGCTGATGGCTTATCTTGGCAATAAGCGCATCGCGCCTCGCAACCGTAGCAGAAAGTTGTCCTCTGAGTTTCTCATCAAAAGTTTCGTATTCGACGGTTTCCACTTCTTTGCTTCCTACCCCGTTTACTTCTTCTTCTTCTTCTTCTTCTCCTCGTTCTATTCCATTCATCTTCTCCACGTCTCCTCCGGCACCCTCATCGCCTCTCGAAACAATATCAAGACCGTTGATGCTGATATTTTGTCTCGTCCCTTGGAGTACCTGCGCAACAAATGCCTCAACGAGGTCTTCGACGGAGCGCCGTAGTTCGTCGGGCGCGTTGTTGTTTGTGGAGGTGGAGGGAACCGGGGGGAGGTGGAGATCGAGCTTTTGACGCGCAGCGGTGCGGATTTGGTTTGTGAGGTAGGATAAATCAGAGGGGGATTGGAGTTCGATTTTGCGGTGGGAGGGGTCCATGGTGGGCTGTGTGGGCTTGTGGTGTGTGGTGGTGAGGGTTGTTGGTTGCGCGTGTGTGCTGTGGAAGGGTTTGTAGGGTGGGGTGTGTGAGTTTTTGATGTGGTTGGATGGTTGGCGCAGTTATGGAAAAGACGATATTGGGAGTTCCCCGAGCGGTGGGAGTGTGTTGTGTTGTGGAATGGCGGTTGTCGTGTGGTGGTTGACTTTGTTATGGTTTCTTGTTTGCGAACGCGGAACGTGGACCGCGCGCCGCCTTATCAGCCTGCCTTATCGGAGCCGAGGTGTGGAGTCATAGCACGCGATGAGCAGTGGAACAACACAGTCAAGACAGCTGAACGCGTGATGATAGTAACGTAACTTGTGTATTGGTTAATTCAAGATATAGTGACAGAAGGATTTCTAAGACCCCATTGAGCAGCGAGTAACCACTTCCCTTTACGCCTCATCCCATCCAATCTCAAAGTATGCAACATTCAATCCAGACATCCGTCATCATATGCCAAACGCCTATCCCAACCCATACAATCATGACCTTGATATCGCGTTAGCCGTAAAAATGAAATACCAAAGCATATGCACATCCTCCCCAAACAACCCCCGTCTGCATCAGTGTCCGCGCACCTCCACAGACATCTCCATGTCACCCGACCAATTCCTACGACGGAAACATATTTCTAACCTCCTCATCCGTGATAATGATATCCTGCACAGGATCCTGTCGTCGTTCGAGGTCATCGAAATAGTAGTCAATGTGGGAAGGGAGGAACATCTCTATAGACACAATCATCATTAGCCCACGTAAACAACCACATCCTCAACCTCTATCTCGCGAACCATCACTCTACACCACATCCCAAGAAAGAAGGAGGGAAAAGGAAGCGAAAAAAAAGACATACCCTGATTCCAATCAAACCCCTGACTAGCCTTGACACAAGTAATCAGTCTCAACCCCCCTTCATCATCCTCCTCCCCAACATCAATAACAATATGTTCCTGTCTTGAAAACGTCTCGCTCATCAAACTCTCCCTGCGCCTCATTCCCCCACTCGCACTACTCTGTGGACTACCAGACGCCGGCGAAGGCGTAGACCCATAGCTACTCCCTGCACTACCGCACGAGAAGCGGTGGCTGGAGGAGGGCGTGAAGTTGTAGCTGGAGGACAACGAAGACGAATCGCGTGGGTGGGATTGGTGGTGCGAAGAAGCAGGGCCCTTGCCCTTACGCTTAGGTATCGCGATGGCATTCGACGACGACGACGACGACGACATGATGAAGGTGGACATGTATGTATCTAGCGACGGCGATAGGGGATAGAGGATAGCAATAAATGGGATTCAACAAAGCAGCAAAAAAACACCGCCGTTGCAAACTCATTCATACGACCACTCCCCAGTCACGTCAAGTTGAACAAAACAAGATGGCAGGTGAGCAGAGAGCAAAGAAGACGAAGACACGACAGGTCATAGCCTCGGGACAACACTTTGGTCGCAAACCCCGGTCGTAGCCCGTAGCCTACGTCTGACTCCTCCACGCGCGATCGACAGGCCGAAGTAAAGGTGTGCCATTATGATTGGCTGGATCCCGCACGCCTCACTGTAGGGCGTGGGGCACGTGTGACAGGCACCCGCACCAGCATCCCGTTGTCCCTCTGCCTTGCATGAGGGGGGTGGGTGTGTGTGTGTGTGAGTTGCATGGTGCATGATGCATGCAGTCGTAGCCGTAGCGTCATGAAAAGGCGTCATCTCTCATCTAGTCTCGTCGTTCTATGTACATGGTATGGAGAAAGCCGATGACATCCGGTGTATCTGGTTAATAGGTCGATGGCACTGTACATGTCACCGATGCGAGTGCGAATAAGTGGAGAACAGTCAGGTCATCTGGGTACTATACTCGGCAGCTGACGTAGTGAACAAGGCACCGTGGTCGCCCGGAAGTCTCACGCAACAACACGCACGCTGTCTGTGCGTTACTGAGCTGTCCATTAGGGCAGATGCTATTGGTTCTTCGAAACAACGAGCTACAACCGCTCAATTCCATTGCTTTCAAGGACCAAGATAAAACCCCACATATCTTGCCATGTCCCGGCAAAACAACACCATCGCATACTCGCATACGCATTCCCGAATATCGTATAAATAGTTTGGATATCTCTCGTTC
This sequence comes from Alternaria sp. 'sect. Undifilum', assembly GCA_024321975.1. Lineage (NCBI taxonomy): Eukaryota > Fungi > Ascomycota > Dothideomycetes > Pleosporales > Pleosporaceae > Alternaria > Alternaria sp. 'sect. Undifilum'. The sequence continues at coordinate 2,247,363 of JAJJZI010000006.1, forward strand.
GCTCGCCAAAAAGACTCAAACTTGTTTAAAAGAAACCAATCGAAAAGCGTTGAAAAAAATGTGTATAAGAGAGAGAGAGAGAGAGAGAGATGGTAACTCGGATCCTGCCGACGAACTCGTATTAGTAGCGAGAGACAGTCGAGAAGAAAGTAAAAATAACAGGTGAAAAAAGCCAGTGGCATATATAGCAAGCACCTGCATGAAAACACAGCTCGCTTTGCTAGCAAAACAACCAAAAATAAAACACCACAGAATAACCACCAAAAGAAAAGACTATGCGAAAATGGAATCAGTCATTTCCACCGTATCCGCAGCGATGCCGGTTCCAGCAATCAAACCATTCCGTCACACCAGGGGGGGTATCCTCGAAGAATTTAGGAGCGCCCAATATACGCCTATACTCCGGCGCCGCAGATTCTGATGACTAGATGGATTCGTAGAAATGCGGATGTGTTCCGTATTGTTGTTGTTGTTGTTGGGTAGTAATGAGATGGAAGGAATTGGTCAGGTAGTTGTATGGTGAGGCGTCAAACAGCAGGAAAGACGTAGTAGTAATCGGGGGTATCGTATCTTTTTCGTGACGTGTACAACGTGTCGCGCGCAGGAAGTAGAGAACGAATCTACCATCCCTTCTTACGAGCAAATCGCTTGTTGAGGAGGACCAGTACCTTGGTCACGTTGAACTGGACGTATTCAAGATCCAGGTCTTCTTGGTTGTCCTTTTGCATCTCCAGGAGATCGTCTAGCTTGAGGTCGAGCTCGAGCAGGCCACGATTTCGCCCTTTGTAGTGCAGCGAGATGACAAAGGTGCCGGGGAGTGGACTTGTGAAGTTGAAGTAGATGTTGGCTCTCCTATTCTCCGGAACATTGCTCTTCTGGATCACGCCTTCTCGCTCGAGCTGTTGATGGGTGAATTTGTACGGTCCGAGGACCTGGTGTTTTTGTTGTTTCCTGGTCTTGCCTTCAGATTGACTGCGTACGTTATGGAGGTACGACTTGTATGTGTCAAGCTGGCTGACTAGGAAGCCATTGTGGTCGCGGATCGTACGGAACACTTCTTCGAGCTTCCGCGTCTCCTCAATGACCTTTTCCTTCATGGAGCCCAGATGGACCAGCTCTTGTTCGACTTCATCTCTGAGCAAAGAGAAGCCGTCTTCCTTGTCGATTACGCCAAGGTCTTGCAGTTGGCTTAGTAGCTCCATGCTACGAATGCCCTTCTTGACCATGATAGAATCATTCTTTGTTGTAGCAGCCGCTTCAGCAATCCTATCGAGTCGCAACGGCCGTCGCGTAATCGAGCTATTGGAAGGGAGCGAGCGAAGGATCATGACGAATGTCGACTTGGCCTCCATGAAGAAGATTTCCTCTTGGGTAATGTCGAGAGCTGCCGTGAGATCGTCAAGTGGCGTTTCCCATTTGCTGAACAGTGGGAGATTGATAGCCCTGTTTTCTTTCCGTGGAAGCTGTGCCGGCGCAGTACCGAGTTCCTGTAGAATGACGCCCAGATGCGAACTGTCTTCTTTGGCCTAATAATATTAGTACGATGATGCGCTCTGGTGCCTTTGTTTTGCTTACAAGTTCTGCAGCGTGTCGCTCCAACAGCGAGTGCGTTGCATAGACTTCATTAAGCGTAATAGAGAGCTCCAGATCCTTCTTGGACAAAGCAACATAATTGTCCATCTCGAGGGTATCGTAAAAGTCTTGCACTTCGCACAGGTCCAACAAAAACTTGTTGATTCGCTCCTTGTTTTGGTGGATAAAAGGCTGCAACTTGACCATATAGGGCTCCTTTGCATACGACGGCTTGTTTGCGAGATTCTGCAGCATCTTGGCAATATAGGTAAGTGTCCGCTTGGGGTTCTCCGCTGGCAGCACATCGATGAGCATGTATGATCTCGGGGTAACGATGGCAGGGTTGATGAAGCGCAGGAAGAAGAAACCTCCGATGAGAGTGCATATGGTCTGATCCTGAGCATCGGGGTACTTTCGTCTCGACAAACTTCGAATCTGCTTGCATATCCATCGGATGCCGTAGGGTGTCTCCTCGAGGCCTTTGATGATGGTTGTGAGGAAGTTGTTGGCAATCTCCATGAGCATGTTGACTCGCGGTGTAATGATGTTCTGGACTGTCTCGTTCTCGGCCGCCTGCTCCGCGGTGACACCCTTGGGTAGGTTTGGGGGAAGGGTTCCCTGGATCTCAAGCTCAGTAACCATCTTCTCGTACACTTTGAGCGGGTTGATCTCGAGGTCGAGATCCTTGAGCTCGATGAGGGAGTTGATGCTGTCCTGCAAGACAACCTTGAGATAGCTCTGGCCGGGTCCTCTCCGGGTATATGTGGTCATCATGCGCGAGACCGGGGTGTTGGCGCGCAGAAGCGAGCTGTAGTCTGGGGTGTTGTCGAACTGATATGTGAGTACTGACTGTAGACAAGTCAGTAGTGATGTGCCAAAGCTGGACGTGCAACCTACCTGAAACATGGTCAACAGCAAGTGTTCTTCGCGACTCTCGTACTGATTTCCATAGATTGTGAACATGACAGTTTGTAGCAAGGCATCAATCTCGGCCATGGATACGAGTCGACAGAGATGAGCAATGTGGCGTGGTTCGGATTGGAGGAGGAAGAGCAGGTTGCCGTATTTCTGCGTCTTCTCGTCGTTGGGAAAGAAGCCTTCCTGCAGTTCGAGGCCGTCTGCAAGGTGGTCGGCAACTTCATTCTGCTGCAGCATAGTCAGTACGTCGTGGGGGTCAGCATGGCGTAAGAGCACACCTCTTCCAGTGCCATGCGGTTCTGAATCAGCAGGGCTATGCGCGAGTCGAGATATCGCACGTCCTTCTCTAGGACGAAGTTCTTCTTGGACTGCGACGAGATCTTGGACTTGAGTTCGCGGAGTATCTTCTGAGCTGCCAGCAATTAGCCTACTATGGCGCATCACAGGCCTGTCGCCTCGTACCTCTAGCCAGGTCATCTTCGATCTCAAGCTCCTTGTCCTTGGCTGACATGGACAGGTACAGCGCGGTGACGGAGTAGCGCTTCGACTGGCGCACCGAGCGCGACCCATCGTGCGAGGACATTGTGTTTTGGCGCGAAACGGGGACAAACGACGACGAGGAAGAGGTCGAGGCCCGCGAAGGAGCGTGCAGCATGGAAACTGCCATATTTGGGGGAGGAGGGGGAATGTCGCAAATGGGCGTCGATCAGTCAGCGTCGTCTACTGAACGGCGGAATTGCGGCGGGAGGGCCCGTCCGGCGAGATGAGAGCAAATGATTAATTTTGGAGGGTGCCTCAGTGGGCGGCGAGGGTGACGGCAGCTGGAATGGCGTGAATGTGAATGGCGCGAATGGTCGCGAGGGGGGGGGGTTGCGGGGAGGGGGGAAGCTCAGACGGTGAGTGAACAATGGGTAGGCTGCACCAGCGACATTCCAGAGAGGCAGCGCGTAGGCGACGACAGACGTGGACTCGGACCTGGACTTTGACTTGGGAGCAGACGACGACGGCGACGACTGGCGGGCGGGCGGGCGGGCTGGCTGGCTGGCTGGCTGGCTTGGAGGGAGTGAAGGGGTGAGTGGGTGAGTGCAGTCGTCGAGTGAGAGTAGTCTACTGTCTGGCCATGTCGGGTGTTTCATCGGTCGTGGAAGAGTGGGCCTGCGTGTGGAGGCCGCGAGCTGCAGGAAGGTGGGACGCCAAACGAGGCAGGGGCAAACGGACACCCACAATAACAACAACAACAACCACCGGCCGACTAGCTACCTCGATGCGTACATCGTGGACGGGAGAGCGAGACCACTGCTGTGCCATGCAAACCTGTACTGCACAGTGCAGACTGGGCAGAGCAGGGTCTGCACACGCTTCTTCCCAAACGACAGGCCTCTTCTGCTGCTGAAACCGTGGGCGGCTGACTGAACCCCCCGATCCTCTCACGCCCTCTGTGCCTGAAGCAGAACATGGTCCGCGCCCAAGCGACGCCGCTGGTTCCTGGCTAAGGCCGACTAGCAGACGTCAAGCCCGCCACCAGATCCAACTATTTATTGGGCTTTCCGCTTGCCGGCCGCATCTCTCAACTGCCTAGCCTGAGCGCAATCGATGCTCCCAGCTACAGCTACCGAGGACAGAAGACAGACGCGCCGGCGCCTTGTTTGGCTAGAGAACATGGTGGCGGGCTACACCAACATGTCGAGGTGTGCCATAGCGTGCCGACACTTGCTTGCTTGCCTTGTTGCCTTGCTGCGACTCACAACTCCCGTTTCAAGACTGGATGATTAGATTCTCCGTCCAGCGTCGACCATCAACCCCAGCTCCATCTCCCATCTCCATGTCACTTCATTTTTCATCGATCCGGTCATCACATCTCTCCGAACCAACCGCTCCAGCTCCATCAAGCAGAAACGACCATCACAAATCAATCTTGCAACCGAACTGATTGACATCACTAGCCATTGGCCCATCCTTGACTATCAAAATACCCGCGATATTCCCAATACCGCTTGCGCCACAGGATCGCGCTCGCAGCGGAACAACTGCCCAAACAAGTGCGCTTTGCTTTTGTACGTATACTATGTAACATCTATCAATGCCCTGTCACACTCGCGTTCGTGTCGTGTCGTGTCGCACATGACCTGCAGTGCCGCTCGCAATCCCATCACGCCATTGCCCCGCTCCGTTTCCTTTCAGGTTCAAAACTTAGAGACCGAACATTGCAATCCTACGAGCCGAGCGATTCATGTACGTGCCTTGGATAGAGTACTTTGCTAGCCGCCACGCCGCCACGCCGCTTGCAAAGTAAGAACCGGACCCGAGGAGAGAGAAACTTGAGCACAGGCAAAGCACCAATAGAGCCGACTCGAATAATCTTTCGTGAACTGCTGCACAGCCTTCTCTATCATTATGCGCCGCTCCGCGCCGTGCCGAACAGTAGAGTGAACGCCTACGAACCCATATGGTACACAGTACGCACTACACAGATAGCATGCATGCATAGGCGGCGAGTAAATTACGCCATAAGCAACGGCAACAAGGGAAATTTGCTGCAAGACAAAAGACACGGGAAACGGAAACTCCACACTCTGCTCGCGATTTCTTCGGCCACACTCTGGGCGGCGGGGGGTACAGGCACACCTTGACACCTTGACGCGCAGTGCGCCAAGTTTCGTTACTGTGCCTGGGCACGTGCGCCCGAAAACCACGGCGATCATTGCGCCGATAAACTTCTCCACCTAGCTGCCTGCATAGCGCGCCTGCGTGCGAGTCAGGAACCACCCACCACCCCGTCTATGAGCGCACCAGGGCCGCAAGGAGCACATTCACCCCGAAATAGCTGTGCATGCGTCAGCCTGAATCTTTCATCAACAGTACCGCCTCAGCAAACGGTTCGTTCAGGAAAGTGTCTCCACCGGAGAATTACGTGAGTGAAGAGACGTTTCTGTCATCTTTCCACCCGACGAGCATGTCAATAAAAATTTCCGACAGGGTGAGCCCTTCTGCCACATGCCGTGGCCCCCCCACGCGTTTTCCTTGTCGCTTCTTTGATGCAGACAGACGTCACGCGACATTGTCTCGTCGTAGCTTCAACTGAGCCGGGATCCAGAGAGAGAGAGAGAGAGAGAGAAAAGAACTTACATTGAAGCAGCCGCAGTCCACTCACGCGTAGACAGCAAATTCAAGAGCTGAGGAGTCGATGTGACCAGCATTAGCTCCCCACCAATGATAACCACGATGACGAGGAACCGTCCGAGCAAGCTGGGCACTATCGCAAACGCCATGAGGGGTAGAACCAGGGTTAGTGGAAACCAAACTGCAGCTGACTGATCTTGCCCGGCCACCGGCGCCGGCACCGGCACCGACGCCGTGCTGGAAGATGCCTTGCGCGAAATGGTCACTAGGTCCGACTCTTGTTCGAGGAATTGAGATTCCGCTTCATCGACCGGTTCGTGCTCGTCCATCCATTCGCGATAGGCTTGTATATCCTTCGACGTGGCAGCGTCGAGCCTTCTCTCGACGTCGCTAAACGCAGACAAAGCCTTGTCTGTTCCAAATCAGCGGGACGACCTTGACTAGTAATATCGTCCATCTCATCTTAATGTGGCGCTGCCAACTTGTTTCATTTGGGTTAGGCTCAACTTACTGTATTGCTCTAGCTTCTGGTAGATACGCCCCAGGAGTTCAGTCCTCTTGAAGTGCATTTCACTTCCGTAGCGCGCGTCACCCCGCCTAGATGTAGGGTACGCATACCCTGACGCGTCTCGAGGTGTCACCTGAGCAATGCATTCGTCTAGGTGGCGAAGTTCTTCCTCTAGTTCGCACATTTCGTCTTGCAGATGTAGCAAGACTCGGTGATTCAGGTGCTCAAACTTTCGGTACATGGGTACGACACTCTTGCGGCCATGAGAGCTCGACTGTGACGATCCGCTAAGCTCGTTGGCTAGGAGTTCGTAGCCCACCAATGTTGGTCTAGTCTGACTGGACGACGGCGCGTGCTGTTGGTACAGTGGCGGTTGCCCTGGATGTGGGGTAAAGCGCGGTGGCATGTGCTGGACCAAGCCATCAGGAGGCCGTACCGATAGAGGATGTGCGTGCACCGCTTCTGGAGATTGGTGAGGTGCATATCCAATGGCTAACGGGGCCGGAAATGAGGGCATAGGTGCCCATCCTGGTGGTGAGTTGACACCCGCATGCATCGCAGCTGGAGATGCACCAGAATACACCTGAGGACTGTACATCGGCATGGGTGGAAAGTTCTGGGCGGGTTGTCCTGCGCCATATTGGAAGTCCTTGTACGGCTGTGGGCTTTGTAGGATGTGGTTTGCAAGCTCGCGCTCCTGCTGTTTCAGACGTCTGCCGTGCGCATCACTTTGACCAGAGGCCGTCGATGGAGCTCGACGAGGTCCAGTTTCCGTCGGATGTTTGATGGGTATCTGATTCTTTTGATTTACTTCTTCCTCACTCTCTGGCCCACCGTCGTCCTCCTCTTCACTACCCTCGTCTTCGTTTGCGTCGACTTCATCCCCGGCGCCATGCACAAAGCTACTGGCGTATAACGGTTTCTTGAACGTGCGAAATTCCTGATTGGGGAGGTGAGATGATGTCTGGAGGGATCTCCGTATTGAGGCTGGTGAGGTCATGGCGGAGTCAATGGTGTGCTGTGAGTCTGCTGCAACAGACGACCGCCCATCATCGAGTCGAGTGTCACCTGATGAGGAAGAAGACGAAGAGACAATGGTTGACAGAGGCATAGCTTGTAGGTCTGTGGGCGTAATATTTTCGGTTGTGTCGCTAGACTGCAAATACTGAAAAACTTCAGGTTGAACGGTATTCATGTTGTTAAAGGCAGGGTTTTCCATGGCCGTTGATGCGGACAGACTATGGCTTCCTCCGGGCTCTTGGTGCTCGGCGAATTGGCTATAACCGCCGTAAGGCCTTTGCAACACTGTCGAGTTGATGCCACCTGAAGCATCTGACTGCTGCGCCACACTCGAGACCAGAGAAGGGTCCGACACATTGGCCATGTCTCCCGCATGCCGCTGCAAAGAGCTGTGTTTACCACGTGCGTGTGACCGTGTCACAGCGTTGTCCCCAGTATGCCGGCGACGGAGAACCTTCGGATCGACTAGGGTGCTGACGGTAGAGCTTGCCCGACGTCTTGAACGTGTGCTGACCTTGGACTTGCTTTCTCTTATCTGGCCGAGCCTGGGCATGTAGCCGATGGTACTTTCCTCTTCATCCAACTTGTCTTGTTTGCCTTTTGATGTTGGACCAGTATCGGTGTAATGCGAGTCTCGTCTCAAGAGCTTCTTCAAAGTGTTGCGAGGCGGTTTGTTCCTCTGCTCGCTCTCATCATGGTCGTCTCCGCGTGGCGGCGAGGCTGAAGGTGGGGAAACTTTGGCGCCTGAACTGGTGCGAGATGGACGACGTTTAGTATAGGGTACACTAGTAGACGGACTTGTGGCTATGTCATTGAGGCTTTCGTAGTGGTATTTAGGATCGCCTGCGGGAGGACTGCGCTGTCGTAAAGGTGGGTCAGAGCCTTCAAGGGCTGCTGTGTGGTCCGACTGTGTATCGAAGCATTTGGGTCAGTCTCAAAAGCAATCTGGTAATTTCAGGTAGAGAGACAAAGAGCGTGTTTATATCATCCACCCACCATGCTACAGAGTGTTTACAGGGCGCAGCTATCGTCAGCAGAGGCGGCGCTTGCGTCAATGGATCTGATACTGGCGGCGATGGCCTGGTGCGGGGATGGTGATGGTGTGAGGGGTGTGAATATAGATAGTGGCGCAGAGTGCGATTCTATGCATGCTGAAGCGATTACAAGCACACGTTGTGTGACGAGAGAGGCTGAAGAGGGCAAAGCAAGCAAACGGTGGATGTCGTGGAGCGCCTCGAGGCCTGCGGGTGGTCACAGCTGGTGTGCGCCATAATCATGGCAATGCGGCATATGGAGGACGAGCAAATTCAGCCAGTCAGTCACCGCCCTGCACATGCAGCCGACGTTGGCTGCTGACCGGGAGTGGACCGGAAGTGCCGCGCTGCTACCCAATGACGTCCCGCCGAGGCCGTCAAGCGACGATATCCCCACAATGTGGGCCCATCATCGCTCACCCGCCCTGCGCCCTTCCTCGACGCTTCCACCATGTGCTAAATCCGTCCATCCGCGTCGTGATGGTGCATTCGCATGCCAAAGCTCCATCCAGTGGGGGGGCACTTTGTTGTTGTTTCGTGGGAGGACCATCCACAAGCCTGTGCCGTCCGCTGCTCAGTCACTGCCACGTCAACAAACTACTGCAAATACGACCAGGATTGTCGACGTGAGCAGTTCTGCTTCACTCCACCCACAGTCCACTGCACGAGTTTTGCAAGTCGACCCTTACCCGAGCTGAGCATCCCAGTCATCTCCATGCCAAGTTTCAACTTCCTAAGGCGAGTGGATCCTCAGACATAGTAGGCACGCATGACGGCTTCAGCGTTTCGACAGCATGTCATTATTACGACAATGTAGCAGATTTTTTTGATGGAAATAGCTACAGGTCGAAGACTTTGTCAAGCACTTCTGACGCACGTTGTGTACGAGGATAGAGGCACCGGTGCTCAACTGCTGATGCCAACCCATGATGAGCCTGAGGATGATTTCCAAAGGAAAAACTCCATCATTTTCTCGGACTCCCATGTCCGCCTATTAGAGAAGATACTCCATGGCTATGTTTGAGCTCATTCAACTTAACAGATTTAGGGTACTGTATGTGATTCTAACGCGTCTACTTCTTCCATCTACACGCCTCACGACTCCTCGCTTACACTTCGACTTACTTCCCTCACAACAAAAGCGTCAGGGTCAACCGGACAGACCTTCAAATCCACCTTATGTACATGTGCCCACGCTCTTACCTTGGCCTTGTTGATAACAGCGTCGGCACCTCCTTTCTTCTTCTGTTCCAGCACGTTCATGGTCTGTAATGTCGCGATGATATCTTCGGGCACAATGTACGTCTTATCCCGCAAATCCTGCACCGTAATTGTCTTCTTGGACGGATAGGCTAGGATCGTGCGAGCGAGCGTTTGCGACCAATAATGGATGTATGCGATACGACCAAGATCCGACAGCGCTGCAGTAGTAGTGTTAGCACAAGTGCCAGACGGTACACCGTCGTAAATGTAAACGTACGTTTCTCAGGTCCGCCCAGCCTTTCTTCACGTCTACTCATCTCATAACTCGCACCCATCAAGATCTGCCCCAGCCCTTGTTTCTGCCACGGCGGAAATACCAAGATGCACGCTAGATTGTTGTTGTCCCAGCTCATCTTCTCTTTGCTGAAGAAACCAACGACTTGCCCCTGCGCACCAATCCCACTCGCGTCTACGTCGTCGCCGAAACTAGTGTTTGGGATTCCTGGTGTGGGGTTGTGAGCAACGAGGAGGTAGTACAAGAATGTCGTGACATCGTAGAAGACGGATTTAGTGTCGAGGAAGAGCTTGGCAAAAAGCGAAAGGTTCTGTGCGTAGAGTTTGTGTTTTTCACCGTCAATCTCGTAGAGAGAGTAGTTATCTTTGGCGTAAACGATCACGCCTGGCGGCAGGGTGTTGCGGAGTGGACATGCTTTCTACACCGCGTCAGCTCTGGAACCCAGCCCTCACAACCAGCGCATATACCAAATGCCCTATAAACCCCACCAACTCCTTAGTATACTTGAAGCACCATTGACACACATACAGCCGTTCTACGCGTCGCCCGACGAGCTCTTCGGGGTAGAAAGACGGATACCAGGCCTGGATGAGCAGCGAGCCGAAGACGACTTCGAGGACGTTGGGGCCGCTTGGTGGTTTTTCCGAGGGCTTCAGAGTGGACGTTGAGGGCGTCGTGGTCATGGAGGCTACATCGGGGGCCATTGAGTTGGCGTTCACATGCTTGTGGAGTTGAGCTGAGGCCGAGTTTTTGCATGGGGTTAGCGTGACGCGAGGGCACGTGCTTGGGCGCACGTTTGCATGAGTCATTCAAGTTCAGATTACCGTGTCCGTGCGCGCAATGCCCGTGTTCGCGCAATGCCCACCCCAACACAACAACCACCTACACAAATCGCGTTATAACTCAACCACTATGGACCTAATTTAGAAAGCAGTTAAAGAAATTAAATCGCGTGCACTAGGCGCATCTTTTTTATATACAAGATTTACAGCAAAGTATAGTATTAATTGTTAAACGCTCGCTTGAAGACTGTGAAGATCGTCCGAAGATAATCTAGGTTGGTTCTCGGGAAATAAACGAGTACTAAGGACACAGGGTGTACCAGCACAATTAGAAGATTAATGTAATAATATAAAGGTTAAGAATTAAGTCTTAATCTTTAGATTAATTACTAAGTAAACTCTGTGTTGAACACACTAAGCTATAAGGGCTAGTGTCTAGTACTATATATATAAGGAGTCTTAGAAATTCTAGGTTGTGCTAGAGTCCTAAACATCTTAAAGCTGCTCCGGGACTTCTAGGACTGTAGGACTAGTCACATAACCTTGTTGCTTAATCTCTAGTCCTTAGTTATTACCTGCGTTAGGTTCTTAAGGTAGTAGTGCCCTGCTCTAGTCTACAGTCGTAACACTATTCCCCTTTTCTAAGCTTAATATCCTTTTATGCTATCCTTTGTTATTAGCTTCGGCCTTTTAAGACAACCTTTTGATGTGACCACACATTTTGTAGACACATTTTTAGTAAAAAAAAGATTTATTGCTAACAACAAGTATCTAGGCTCACGCCCCCTTATTTAGCATTGCTAGCACGCAATTAGTATGTCACATGTTTAGACAGAAACAAAGAAAAGCAAAACAAAGACGCAAATTGCCTTCTAACTTAACGCGCTTTATTCTGCCTATTTTTGTTGCTTTACTACTAGGCGCTTTTAAATAAAGTAAAGTAGCAACACTATTATTACCTTACTTACTAACTTATAGATATAATAATAAAAAGCTTACTCCTTTTTTCCTACCTCTTTCTTTTTTATTACTAATTTAACGTCTTGCAATAGCTGTTTAAGCTAAGTTCTAGTCTTTGTACTTAGCCCTTGTATAACAAACAAGAAGAGGAGGATGTTAAAGCAATAAATCTTAAGTACTACGCTAGTATTAGTAAATACTCTAGAGATTATTTATTCCTTGCACAACTAGCTAAATTAGAGCTTCATAATCTTTTTGTATATAAAGATATTATAAATAAAGAACTTATTTAAATATTTTATAAACTTAAAAGTCTAGCTAAGTAGTTAAGTTTTAAAATACTTAATAGATTTAGGTGTCTACATAAGCAGTTTAAGTTAAACTAAATTAGGTGCTAGGTAGATAGTAGTAAAGGATGCTTTTTTTTAAAAGAGAGCCTAGAATAAGAAAATACTTACTGCAGAAGTTGTACGCTATATTGCAGTGCAGTGTATTGTATGCGAATTGTTTATATGCAGTGCTATTTAAAAGGTAAAAAGCAGTAAGTAAGAAGTAGTAGCTTTAGCTTTATAAAGTATTGCAGGCTCCTGCTGCAGTACGTACGTGTTCTTTCCCTCCTTTATTACATTATATTGCAATCCTATTGCAATCCTACTGTAATCCTATTGCTAGCTATAGGCTAGCAATTGCCGTTAGACACGTTTCAACTAATGTCGTTTTTAGTACCTTAGCAAATTTTTTTAACCCTAATTATTGCTTAGTAGTCTAAGCTTTCCTCCTAGAACTTATCCACCCACTGTTCGAATCTTGTTAAATACACATAATCTTTTTTTTTGACTTTTACGACTGATTAGTAGAGGGTAGCTGCTTTTCACTTTTTTAGAAACCCCATATTGACTACAACAACAACCACCACCTTTGACACCTTAAAAATAAATAAAAAAATCCTTTGTTATTTTGTTCCGCTAAGTTCTGTTATTGCTAAGCTAATTAAATTAAAAGTGTTAAAGTTTTTGCAATAGTTGCTTGTTTTTATTATATAAAGCAGCAGTTGCCTTGCAAGCTGTCTTTATTATATTAAAAGTGTATTTGTTTTAGCGTGTAGTTGTGTAAGCTAGAAACAGTTCTATTGCCTAACTATTCCTATATTAACAAGGAGATAAATTGTTTAGAAAAAATAAAAAATAAAAATAAAGCGCGTTTGCGTGTAGAAGAAGATGTAGCTAAAGCAGCCCTATTGCGTGCTTGTCTAGCGCGTAAGAAGCTGTTGTAGCTTTAAAAACAAAAAAAACTGTTGCGTTGTAAGGAGCAAAAGTTATTTAAAAAAATAGATTTTGTAGAAGAGCTAAAGGCTCTAAAAGCGCAAGAAGAGTTAATCTCTATAGTGTTTTTAACTAGTTCTAACGCTGCTCTTAGTGCTGCTGTTGTAGATTAGTCTGTGCTTTAAAATATTCATAGTGTTAGTCTAGAAGCTAGTGATACTTTGTAATGTTAGTAGAAAATTCTTATACTATTGCATATAAGGTGCGTAGTTCTTTGTTTTACCTCTAGTTAAATATTTAACCAAGATTGTTAAGTATTTAATTAAGTCTCTCTTTTTAAGTTGCGCTAATGTGTTCTTTAGTTTAAACTGCAGTGTTGATATTTTTAGTATTCTGTAATTTTTTATTTACAGTTGCTTAAGTTTGTGTCTAGTTCTTATGTGTTGTTGTTGTCCAGGTATGTGAAGATCGTCCGAAGATGATCTAGGTTAGTTCTCGGGAGAATAAACGAGTACTAAGGACACGGGGTGTACTAGCACGATTAGAAGATCAATGTAATAGTACGAGGGTGTGTTAGCATAATTAGAAGATTAATGTAATAACACAAGGGTAAAGAATTAAGTCTTAATCCTTAGATTAATTACTAAGTAAAACTCTAAGAAGTTGAACACACTAAGCTATAAGAGTTTAGTGCCTAGTACTATATGCATAAAGAGTCCTAGAAATCCTACGTTGTGTTAAAGTCTTAAATATCCTAAAGTTGCTTTAGGACTTCTAGGACTGTAGGACTAGTTACGTAACCTTATTACATAATCTCTAGTCCTTAGTTATTGCTGCAGTCAGCCTTAAGGTAGAGGTGCCCCGCTCTAGTCTACAGTTGTAACACTATTTCCCCTCTCTAAGCTTAATATCCTTATAAGCTATCTACTGTTGTCCTACTCTACTAAGTTCTGCTATCGCTAAGCTAATTAAATTAAAAGTGTTAGAGTTTTTGCAATAGTTGCTTATTTTTATTATACAAAGCAATAGTTACTTTGCAAGCTGTCTTTGCTGCACAAAAAGTATAAAAATTATATTTATTTTAGCGTGTAGTTATGTAAGCTAAAATTAGTTCCTTTGCCTAACTACTCTTGTATTAATAAGGAGATGAGTTGTTTAGAAAAGATAAAAGATAAAGAAGAAGCGCGTCTGCGTGTAAAAGAAGATATTGCTAAAGTGGCTTTGTTGCGTGCACGTTTAGCGCGTAAGAAGCTATCACAGCTTTAAAAATAAAAGAAACTGTTACGTTGCAAAGAGCAAAAGTTATTCAATAAAAAAATAAATTCTGTAGGAGAGCTTAAGGCTTTAGAAGCATAAGAAGAGTCACTTTCTGCAGTATTGTTAATTAATTTAGATGCTGCCCTTAGCGCTGCCGTTGTAGATTAGTTAGTGTTTTAGAATGTTAATAATACTGTGCTAGAAGCTAGCAGCAGTTGATAAGGTATGTTGTCTGTTTTATTTTTACTGCTCTAGCGTTGCAACACGTTAGTGCAGTGGTAAAGCTAAAGTAAGCTATGTTTTTTGACTAGTATATGTGCTAACGTTTTTAGTTTAATTTCTAGTGCAGTTGTTGTATTTTTGCAATATTTATTAGCAATTAGTTAGGTTCGTGTCTAGTTCCTATATATTGTCGCTGTCTAGGTAGCCTAACTATTTAACTAGGTATTCCTTGCTGTTATCTTACGTTCGGTGTGCAAGGATCTTTTTAATCTTAAATTTGTTTTCTTTTTCTATCTTGTAATAGAAGGTTTTTTAGAGTAGCATCTCTAGGTCTGCTAGTTCTAACATATTAATATAGAATTTTAGGTAAATATTTGCATTAGGTAGAAGGTCAAGTGTGTACGTAACTAGTCCCTTCTAGTCTAGAACTAAAAACAGTTTAACTTTAATATTATTAAGCCCTTTGCTAGGTTGTTTAGTGCGAAGATTCTTTGTAAGCAAGTATACTTTATCCCATTTCTTTAGCTAAGGTGCCGTTTTTTGTTTCTAGTTAACATATAAAAGGCTTTAGTATTAGGCCTTCTTAAGTGTCTTCTTAAGTAACTTATGTACTATCTTTAGCTTATTAGCTATTATAATAGCTGATTCTGTTTTTAGACTTAGAAGTGTATATATAAAGAAATTTAAGTGTATTCTGTAATTTGCGTAGAATAAAGTCTATTTTATAAACTTTAAAAGTTTGTTATTGTATGCTATTTATGCTATAGGTAATATTAATACCTAATTGTTCTGTTGTTAGTTAGAACATATTATAAAGTCTACTTTTATTATTTAGTTTATTTGTTTAGTTTGTCTGTCTGTCTGTAGATAGTACGCTATCAATAGCTTTCTTTTAGTTCTAATTGCAGCAAGTAATATTATCTTAAAATTTAATGTAAAGAGCTTGTCTCTGTTACTAATAATTAACTTTAGTATGCTATAATGTCTAATAACTTATAGTTAATAATATATGTAAGCTGTACTGCTGTAAAATCTTTCTTAAAGGCTATGTACTTAGCTTATTTTGTAAATTAATTAACTACTACAAGAATTGCGTTGTAAGATACTTTTGTAATAGGGTCTCTTAAAACTAGTAAACCTGTAACAAAGTTTATAAAGATGTCTAACTATAGTGTGTTAGGTAGTTTTATTGCTTATATTTTTTTGTATAGTGCGTGTGTACTATGCTTGTTCTTCTAACAGTCTATATACTAGGCAATAAAAGTAGTAACTTTGTCCTTTATTTCTGTAATACTTAAGTAACTATTTACTAAGTTGTTGTAGTGTTGCCTAATAATTACTTTCTGCAATTCTTCTAGTACGTTGTACATAATACGCATAAGTAGATTAAGTGTCTATACTAATTCTAATAATTTGTTATTATTAACTTGTAGTATTGTAGAGTTAGTTATTTCTTTAGTTTCTACAATATTGTGTTTACAGATAAAAGCGTCTACTCTTTTATTATCTTTTTCTAGTGTGTACAAAATCTTAAACTTATGCTGTCTTAGTTCTTCTAACTATTAAAGCTAGCGTTAGTTAAGTTTCTTAGTAGTTGTAAAATTAACTAGGTTTTTGTAATTTATGAATATTATAAGATTTAAGTAGCTTTAAGCGTATACTCTCTAATATCTTAGATAATTAACAATAGCTAGCAGTTTCTTGTTGTAAATATTATATTATTCCTCTAGTCCTAAAAACTTACAAAAATAGTAAGCAATTAAGTGCTATTTGCTTTTATGTAGTTAGCTAGCGCATTTTCTAAGTGCAAGGTCTAATACGTTTATTTTAAATTATAGTAGCTGTCCTGCTTAAAATATGCAAAAGCATAGTAGTTTTATACTTACATTTTTAAGCATTTAGAAAGCGTTCTTTACTTTTTTGCTCTACTTAAAAGGTACTTTCTTTCTTATAAGTTTTATTAATAGAATAGCAATTTTAGAGTAATTCTTAATAAACTGTTAGTTAAAGTTTAAAAATTTTCAAAAAATCATATTTCCTTAGCTATCTTTAGTTTTAGCTATTTTTTAATTACTTATATTTTTTCTTTACCTATCGGTATTCCTTGTGCCCTTACAATATATTTTAGAAAAGTAACTTTATTTTTGTAAAACTTACATTTCTTAAGTTTTAGTTGTAGGTTAAACTAGTTTAAGCATCTTAGTACTATATTTATTTTTTAAGGTGTCAAGGGTGGTGGTTGTTGTTGTAGTCAAAATGGGGTTCCAAAAAAGTGAAAAGCAGCTACCCTCTACTAATCAATCGCAAAAGTCAAAAAAAAGATTGTGTGTAGTCAACGAGACTTAGTACTATATAGACATATTTAATATAATCTCTTAAGTTCTTAAAGTAAATGAATTTTTTATCTAAGTATACAATAACAACGATGACTAAGTATACTCTTTATATATTATTAATAAGTTCTTAAAAAATTGCTAAGGCGTTTATTTACCTAAACAGTATAATAGTATATTTATAGTATCTGTATCTTGTTTAGAATGCTATTTTTTATTCTTTACTTTTCTTAATTCTAATAAAGTAGTATTTATCTTAGAAGTCTAGTGCTATAAAGACTTTAACACAAGATAATTAATCCTTAAGTTCTATAATATTTAGTAGTAGATATTAATTCTTTACTGTAATGTTGTTTAACTTCTAATAGTTAACGTACGTCTTTAGTTACTTATTTTTCTTTAATATAAAGAGTATAAAGAATCCTACTAGCAATGTTAAAAGTTTTATATAGCTTCTTGCTAAATCTTTGTGTACCTTTTCTTTTAATATCTTAAGTTCTATTTCTAATAGTTAATGAATTAGTCTAAAGAGTAAAGTTTTTCTTTCTTCTAGGATAGTTTTATAATTTTAGAGTTAGTGTCTTAGTAAGGCTTCGCTATTTACTACTTCTACAAAAAAGTGCTAAAATTCTTTTTACTTTTTTAAAATATTTAAAGTTACGTATTTCTTTAAAACTTTAACTTTGTAATTTAAGAGAGCTTTTCTAGTATTTATTAAATTAAACTGTTTTATCTTAAGGCTGTTCTTAGTTAAGGTTTGCAGTTTTTTAGTAATATTATTAATTTCCCTTTTATTTACTATTTTAGTTATTAGATATATAAGCTAGCTTATAGTTACGTCTAATCTATAGCACTTAAATAAGAACTTTTTTAACTTTTATTTAATCTGCAGGTTATGTTTTTATAACTAAAGAAGTCCTACTATAATATTATAAGTAGTTAGTCTAAAAACGTCTAAGTTTATCTCTTCTTAGTGTTTTTAAATATAAAGCGTTACTTTAGTAACTTTGTAAGTAATTATTGTCTTACTTAGCATAGGCCAACTATTAGCTATGTATAGTAAGTAGAGTTCTTGTTTCTCTAATACTTATAAGCCTGCTACTAACATTACTTAAGCAGAAACAAAGTTAGCTTATGCACTAAAATCTACTAGTACTTGTATTTAGTGTCTGTTAAGCTTTACTATAAGCTTAAGGAGGCTTAAAAAATTTATTATATTAATTTCTCTAGCAGTTCTAGGTGTTTAAGGCGTCTGTCTAAAAAAAACTATATACTAAATTTATAAAACCTCTTAGCAATAATATATTAGTTGCATTTGATATTAAAGCATGTGTGCTATAAGGACTAGTTATACTCTTATACACTAGTTCTGTTCTTATTATTATTCTACTGCGTTATGTGTATCTATAGGTTCTCTTCTAGATTATTCTATCTGTAAAAGTATAGGTTATGTCTTTTATTTTATATATATACTGCGCATTTGTTTTTCAGATAATTATACTATTAGTGTTTACATTTAAGTATTCTTTTTAGTTTTTTTTAAGAAACTATCTTAATTTATACTTATTAGAATAGTAGATTGTATAGCTGTTATATATATATACAGTTTATAAATTCTTTGTATGTTCTAGGTTACGCAGGTCTATTTAATAGTACATATTTCTAGCGTAGCTAGTATTTCAAGCCTTATGCTGCTAGCGTGTTACTTAAAGTTTATTATAAATCTTTTTTTTCTTTTTATTTAAGAGCTAGTGCGGTAGTTTATTCTAAAAAGCCTTAGCTTCTTTAGTTTATTTCTATACTAAGTTGCTGTATATAGCTTTGTTAATAGTTGCTACTAGAGTAAGCCTTTTTTTCTGCAGTTCTTCTAGTAAATTAGTATACTAGCTATAATTTAGAAATATTTTTCTGTAGGGTTCTTAGAGGATCTTTTTAAGTTATTTAAGCTGCCTTAGCAGAGCGTTAATCTTCTTTACTAAATTTATTAATTATCTAGTCTTTGTAAGTAATAGTACTTATATGCTAACATTGTGTCTGTCTTTTATAGTATAGGTAAGAAGTTTCTATATAGCTAATAGAACTGTCTTCTTATTATACGCTACTTGCTCTTCTTATGTAATTAGTGTAGCTAGTTAATAGTTATTTTAAAACTTAGCTATCTTGCTGTATTTAGTTAAGTCTACTAGAGTTGCTTTTATATCTTTGTCTAGCACTATTTTAGAAATGTTGTCGTCTAAGGTTTCCTCTAGCGTAATTATAACTAGGTTATCTAGACTATTTATACTTACTTAATCTTGTTTTTAAACTGTAATAGTAGGTTGTGTAATAATGTTTTACTAATTGTCTAAATTATTGTTAGGTTCTACACAGTAAATAATATTTAGTTATTAAGTTACTTTGCTTTAGCTTTAGTAGTCTTATTTTATGTAACCTTTCTTGCTATATTTTATAATAAGTAACTTTCTTATTACTTTTGTTATACATAAACTTCTTTCTTCTTAGTCCCTTATTAATATTGTTAAGGTGTATTAGCTTATAGCTATTAGTAGTATAATACTCTAGAATCCTAGGTACATAGTTTTGCTAACGTCTTTAGTTAGGGTATAAGCGTTAAAATGTTTAACGTAGTTAAGCGTCTATATTCTTAGGTACATAATTCCTTTATGCAAATAATTGTTCCATTAATATAAGCTTATAGAGTTTGTTGTTTACTTTAATAGCTTTAGCTATAAGTTTGTTAAGCGTGTTAAAGCTAAATCTACTTTTTATAAGTTCTTGTTGTACAGTAGGTTTAAGACCTTGTTAGTATATCTACATTAAAGCATTATTGTCTTATTCAATAACTATCTTATACTGTTAGAACTTAGTTGTATAGTTAGCAGTAGACTTAGTTTATTATAGTTTCTAAATTTTTTGTTCTATAACTATAGATTTCTTAAAAAGTAAGAAAACTTCTTTTATCTTTACCCTAAAGGCATTCTAGTTTTTAACTAAGGCAGTGTTATTAGAGTCTATAATAAAGCTATTTATATAGCGTAAAAGAATTAAGTTAGCCTACTTCTCTGCATCTCTTTAAAGATACGTAGAGGCTAAGACTACTTTATTGTTGTTATTAATCTTATCTCCTTTAATGTAGAAGTATCTGTTAACCTAAAGAAGATAAGCGTTAAGCTTGCTATAATTGCTATAATAAGTCTTAGGCTTGTTAGCGCGGCTTGTAGTTCCTCTAGTGTAGGAATTAGTAGGTGTGTCTATAGCAGTATTGCTTATCTTTAAGAGTGTTTAAAGTGTAAAGATTATCTCAAGATAATCTAGGTTAGTTTTTAGGAGAATAAACAAGTACTAAGGACACAGAGTGTACTAGCATAATTAGAAAATTAATGTAATAGTACAAGGGAGTGTTAGCACAATTAGAAGATTAATGTAATAATACAAAGGTTAAGAATTAAGTCTTAATCCTTAGATTAATTACTAAGTAAAACTCTAAGAAGTTGAACACACTAAGCTATAAGAGTTTAGTGCCTAGTACTATATGCATAAAGAGTCCTAGAAATCCTACGTTGTGTTAAAGTCTTAAACATCCTAAAGTTGCTTTAGGACTTCTAGGACTGTAGGACTAGTCACGTGACTTTGTCACCTAATCTCTAGTCCTTAGTTATTGCTGCGGTCGGCCTTGAGGTAGAGGTGCCCCGCTCTAGTCTACGGTTGTTACAGGGTAGTCTAACTATTTAACTAGGTATTCTGTTCTGTTCTTGCTGTTTTAGTGTATAAAAATTTTCTTAACTTTAAATTTATTTTATTTTTTATTTTGTAGTAAAAGGTTTTTTAAAGTAGCGTTCTTAGGTCTGCTACTTCTATTATGATAACATGAAATTTTAGGTAGATTTTTATATTAAGTAGAAGGTAAAGTGTGTATGTAACTAGTCCCTTTTAGTCTAGAATTAAAAACAGTCTAACTTTAACGTTATTAAGCCCTTTGCTTAGTCGCTGAGTGCAGAGGTTTTTCGTAAGCAAGTAGACTTTATCTTTCTTCTTTAGCTAAGGTGCTGTTTTTTGTTTCTAGTTTATATATAAAATGCTTTAGTTTTAGGCCTTCTTAAGTGTCTTTTTAAGTAACTTGTGTCCTGTCTTTAACTTATTAGCTATTGTAATAGCTGTCGTATATACCAGCCACGCGCCTCAGCCACGAGGCTTAGAAATTTCAAGCCAAGCTTAGATACTTGCATCTAAGCTCTACAAGACACTTGCTGTGCTTAGAGGCATCCCTCTAAGCTCTACAACTGTAGTTACAAACTACAGTATTTCTTTTGTATTTATAGAGCGTCTTAGACACAGATAGAAAGATAGAATTAACTATCTAGTTCTCTTAAACTACTGTTTCTAGCTCCTTATTCTCTACAGTTATAAGCCTAGCGCTTTAAATTATAGTTTAGATTCTTCCTACACAACCTAGAGTACGCTAGTAGTAGTTTAGACCTTCTAATTTATTTAAATATACCTCTTAACCTACTAACTAATTGTACATACTATAATAGCGAGTAACTCCCTATAAATTATTAACTTAACGCGCCTCTTAGGCTACGCAACCTAGACTTACTAGTACACCTAGCTAAAGTTTAACGCTAAATCTAAAGAAGTTTAAAAATATGTTAACCTAAAAGCTATTATAACTGTTAATATATTAACAGGGCTGCTACTAAGGCCTTTAGTACCTATAGAGGACTCCTTTAAAGAAAAGCTTAAAGCCTATAATAGAAAGCTTAATAAATATTATATAAGGCACGCAGACTAGGCTGTAAACACACGTATACTATAGTATATTTAAGATTAAGTTTATATAACTACTAATAAGCAATTACTAGCTCTAATTATAATAAGACTTATAGATAGACTAAGCTATACTCTTAATAAGCTTATTAAGTAATTATAGCTTAAACTAGCGCTAATAAATACTATTAACTAGATAGTAACACGCTAGGAGTACTATGCGAGCCATATAAAAGCAAAGCTTAGTACTATAGAACTATAAGCTTAGTATAATAAGTAGCAAATAAACTAACTAAAAGCTAAGAGGCTAAAGATACTTAAGGTAGACAGCGCGCTTACTATATTTAACTTTCTAGACACTGTAGGAGCTAAATACTCCTCTAAATAGACTAGCACTACAAAGACACTCTACTAGTAGCACTAGACGCTAAAGAAGGATTATCCTAATCTAGAC
The DNA here is from genome assembly GCA_024321975.1 of Alternaria sp. 'sect. Undifilum'. Lineage (NCBI taxonomy): Eukaryota > Fungi > Ascomycota > Dothideomycetes > Pleosporales > Pleosporaceae > Alternaria > Alternaria sp. 'sect. Undifilum'. Next base: position 2,269,070 of record JAJJZI010000006.1, read on the forward strand.
TAAACAAGTTAAGTATTCTTAAAGATACTTTACTAGCGCTTAAATAGCTTACTAAGCTTAGCTAAATCCTTAAGAACTTATGCTATATTAAGAAGCTTAAAACCTTGTCTACTAAGACAAGGCGCTAGAGGCATAAGCTATAAATGCAGCCTTAAGTGCCTATATTAAGATAGCAACAATAGCAGGTATGACTAGGATCTTATAGAATACTATACACTCTTAGTAGCTATTAAGGCCTGCTTAAAGGTTAACTATAATGTTAGTAAAGAGAAATCTAAAAAGATTTAAGAATACTTATTGTTGCAGATTAAGCTACTCAGCTGTTTCTCTACAGAATCCAGGTGCTCAAATCATACCTGGAATCTACAATCAACCTACAATCAATTGATTACTAAGAGCTATTACGCTACTAGTATTTCTTATCATTGTTATCAATTGATTGTTATCATTAATGACGTTCAGGATTACGCAATCTACTATAGATTACGCAATCTACTACGCAAGCTATTGCGTAATACAGATCTTTCTAGAATGCAAGTTACAGGTATATATAGACTGTAATTTAGCAGATAGTTAAGACAGCAAGACAAGAAAGACAGAGAGATAAGACAATACAATTGCTATCCTCTACAATACTGTCTTCCCCTAGTCTCTATTATTTTATTCTCTTATCCTTGTCCTTCACGCTGCGCACCTCCTCCTCGATCTCCAACAGGTTATAAGCCTAGATTAGGCTGCCTCTGAGTCTACTACGAACAAGTAGAAGGCAGAGACCTCTACCTCTGAGTTGATAGTAGAACAAGCAACTATACCTGAAGGAGATCAAATCCGCAACACTTATATACTAACTAGTACAAAGAACTATAGGATAAACTTATTAAAGTAGGACATAAGCTCCCTTAGAAAGAAAAAAGCAAGTTAAAGGCCTTCTTAGGTAGTATAGTTTTATCCTTAATTAACCTATCGCTTCTTAAAGAAAACAACAATCTTAGTATATACTACACTAGCGACTTTAACACTTATATACTATTAAGGAGCATTATATTAGACAGTAGAGCCGCGTTGCACCTAGTAAATAACAGGGAACTGCTTGTACTAGGCTCCTTTGTACTAGCTAGGGAGGTAGAGATAGTAGAGGCAGGCACTTAGGCCTTCCCTATTAGCAGCTAAGGCACGCGTATCTTATACTAAGTTCCAAGTAGAATACATAGTAATAAAACTAAAGACCTTACGCTTATAGACGTAGCAGTTATTAAAAGTTTTTATCTAAATATTATTTTAGAAGCTTACCTATACAAAAAAAGAGTTAAGTACTTAGGCCTAGACAATACTCTCTATTAAAGTATACTAGGTAGAAATATTGTACTAGTAAAGCTTAAACGCTATTTTAACCTCTTATTCCTTAAGTACAAGCTACTATCTTCTTATCTTAAGCTTATTTTAAATATAATACTTAAAAGCTTATAAGTAACCTATCTAAAAAATAACTTAGAGGACCTTTAGTATACCTATATAGAGCACCTAGGCCCTAAAGCGCTAAAAGCACTTATTAACGCAGCTTAGGGCGTAAAAATTAAAAAGATAGTATGTATTAAGTGTAAGCACTATGCTCTAACCTATATAAAATAAGTTATATTAAGAAAGCTAAAGGAGCCCTCTTCTTAACTATACTAGAGGATCTTGTAGGACTTATTTAACATGCCTTAAGGCTAGTTAAGAGAGCAGTAGATACAAGTAATAAAGGACGCTTTTAGTAGCAAGCTCTATATGTATATCTTATAAGCAACATCTATTTTAGAAATTATAAGAGCCTTTTAACACCTTAAAGCACTCCTTAAAGCTTATTATAAGCTCTAAATAGTTAAAATTATATAAGATAACAACCCTTTAACGCTCTCTTAGCAAAGGACATTAGAGTACTAAATATAGTGTAAAAAACACAGTAGTATTATTAAGCCTTCTTTACTAAATACACATAAACTAAATAAAGCTACTAAAAGAGTAGGCTAGAAGCTAATTACTAAGTTAATTAAGATAAGGGTAAGAGTAAACCTGTCTAAGAAACTCTAGCTAGAGATTGTTAAGGCTATAGCCTAGCTTTATAATATGAGTCCTTCTTATATATACAGCTTACGCTTACAAATTAAGCTCCTTAAGTAATAAAGTAGAGAGTACTTTAAGTACTATAAGCCTAAGTCTCTTAAGAGTCTTACAGCTAATATAAAACTAGATTAGAGTAGTATATATACTTACAGCTGCCGCGCCTATCCCTTAAACAAGAATAAAGTAGCTAAGTAATATAAGAAAAGCTTTAAGACTCTTTCTAAGGGCTATATTAGTTACTTAGTAGGCTATAGAGCCTCTAATATATACTATATATAAGTCCTAGCGCTTAACTAAGTTATTACAACGTATAATATTATATTTAATAAGACGCTGTACTACTAGGGACTAGCTTATAAGCTACCTAAGCAAGACGCAGTCTTTATAGTAAACACCCTTAATAAAGACAAAATTAGTAAGGCTAAATAAGTACTTAAACAGATTACTAGTATTAGTAAAGTAGTAGTAATAATATAAGAGGACTTACAGCTAATAAGTAATTAGCTAGTAATAAAGACTATAAAAGGCCTATTATAATCTCTAATAGGTAGTATACTAACAGCATGTAAAGAGCGTTAGGCTAACACTTCTTAGGGAATTTGTGTAGGGCAGAAAGGTCCTTTAGGATAGCTACTATTGCCTAAGGCAACGCTAGCGCCTCCTTTACTAGAAGCACAAATACTAGGGTAAAGCACCTTAGCTTAAAAGGCTGTAAGTAGTAGTAATAAGCTACTTAGCTCCTAGAAATTGTAAATAATTAGTAAATTAAGCTTAATAGACATACTAAGACTCTTATAGTCTTAAGAGGGAGTAGGGATTACTTCTAAGGACGTCTAGCGCAGTGCTAAGAATTCTATAACACTAACTAGAGCTCCTTAGAATCCTCTAGTAAAAAGACTTTATAAAAAGAAAGTATAAAGACCTCCTGCAAGGAGCTCTTTAAGGCTAAAGAATAAGGACTAATATAGTCTTAATGTAAGAGGTGTAGGCGTATATTGCCTGTTATATAATTTCTTAAAGGCTCCTAAGCTTAAGGCACTACTCCCTTAGCCTTAGGACTTTAATAGAGAGTTAATTATAGTTTATACTATAATCTTAGTAGCTCTTAGAAAGGTTAATTAATCTTACAAGTACTTTAACAATCTTCTAAAGCTTCTAAATAAGTAAAAGGACTTCTACAACTACTAATATAGGACTCTATTTAGATAGGCTAGCTAAAAGGAGATTAATAATTTACTTTTAAAAGGCACCTAGATAGAGGAAGAGATTCTAAAGGATACTAAGCCTCTTCCTCTTAAGTAGGTATTTACCTATAAGCTTAATAAGAATAGCTACTTTTTTAAATACAAAGCTTGTCTTATATTAAGAAGAGACTTTTAAGTAAAAGACTTAATATACTTAACATATATATTAATACTAGCTACATAATTCTATAAGCTTGCAATTATAATTGCAGCTAAGTTTAATATAAAGATGTAGTAATTTAATATAGTAGGTGCGTTTTTTAATGGATATATTAGTAAATGAATAATAGTCTTATATAACTTACTAGATAGTTATATGTGCCTAAGTAAATGCGTTAAGCTTAAGAGAGCCTTATACGGTCTATAAGACTTACTATTATTATTGTATAATAAGTTCTTAAGTATACTAAAAAAGCTTAGCTTGCAGGCCTTAGCTAAAGAGCTATGCTTATTCTTTACTAAGGAGCGCTTAATACTCCTACTATTCTATATAGATAATATACTCTTTATATATTACTAAACTTACTAAACTAAGACTTACAAGCTCCTTTAATTTATTAAAGAAACCTATAAGGTTTAGAATAAAGAAAAAACTAGCTAGTTTCTAGGGATAAAGATTGTAAGAGACTGTAAAAAGTGTATAATAGCGCTACTATGTAATACCTATATTAATAATGTTGCTAAACGCTTTAGTCTAGACGCCCTTAGTAAGTTCCCTAAAACTCCTCTACCTTTAGAAGAGCTAGTTAAAAATCTAAAAGAGGCCCTAAAGCCTTAAATTAAGGCCTACTAAGAGCGCGTTAGTAGTGCGCTTTATACAGCTATTATGCTGCGTCCTAACGCTGCCTACGTAGTTTCTAAGCTCTCTTACTTTCTTACTAACTCTTTAGAATCTTATATAAAGGCTGTAGATTATTTTATATAATACTCCTACTATACAAGGCATAAGGAGATTACATACAGTAATAATAATAGTAAGGAGCTTACTATATATAAAGACACGTCTTTTATAGATAATTTAGAGACTTATTAGTCTTCTTAAGGCTATATTATTATGCTCTTTAGAAGACTAATTATTTAGAAAGCAGCTTATTAAGCTATAGTAATAACCTTAACTATAAAAGCTAAGCTCTTTATATTAGAGCATGTAGCAAAGGAGTCTATAGCACTTAAAAAGCTATTTAATAAGCTTAAACTTATAGTCTTAGGAGCTTAGAAAATCTTCTATAACAACTAGTAAACTATACACCTAGTTGTTAAAGAGTAAGAAAGAATTACTACTAAGACTTATTATATAGATATATAGAATATGTAGCTCTACTAAGAGTATACTAAAGGCTTGTTTTAGATTAAGTATTTGCTAATAGCTAAGATACTAGCTAATAGACCTACTAAAAACTTATTAAAATAGAAGCTTAAGCACTTTAAGAAACTTATTAATATAAGTCGCATATCTTACAAGAGTTTACAAGAGAAAGAGAGGATAAAAAAAGAAGAGATAAATATTTAATTATTAGAGTAGATTAGCCTTCTACTTCTAGAGAACTTATAAAATTTTAGAAGAACAACCTCCTTTTAAATAGGTTTTTAGGTAACTAAGAAGTCTACTAACTTACCTAATAGCTCCTTAACGCGCAGACAACGCGCAAGGAGACTATTAAGAGAGCTAGTAGGCTTATCCTAGTTATCTTAACTCTCTTCTTTACTACTAAGGTCCTCTTTAGACTACTCCTCTTTAGCCGCTTCTTTTAGAAGGACGCCGATAGTAGCTTATAAGCTTTTTAGCCTACTTGCCCTACAATTTGTTAGTATAGAGAGCTTAAAAAAGGATAAAAGAAAGGCTTATAATAGCACATCTTTCTAGAGCTTAGCAAGAAGCTTTTTAGCTAAAAAGATAGTAATTTAAAGGCTTTAATTATTAGTAGAAGCTTAAAAATTAAAAGGAAATTATATATAAGACCTTGCAGGTCTTCTTATTAGAGCACTACTAGTAGTATGCCCTAGAGCTAGAGGCCCTATCCTAATAAGCTTTATTATAGCTGCTAGACAAAGCGCTCTTAATATATCTAAAATAGAGCACGCTGTAATACGCACTAGGTGCACCTTAACAACTAAAGGTTACTACTAAAGTCTTACACCTATAAGTAGTCTTAACTAAGGTTTTAACCTTACTTATAAGCCCTTTAGATATATAAGCTAATACTATACTTAAAGCAGCACTAGTTAACTTTGCGTAAGAAGCGCAGTTTAGTAAGAGTAGCTGCAGCTCTAGCAATAGCAAGGGCAAGGGCGCGGGCGAGGGCAAAGACCGCCTAGCGGCGGCGCGCGCGGAGGCACGGGCAGTAGCGCGGGCAGTAGTAGCTTTTTAAAGTTTTAACTTCTATATAGAGTTAGTAACTGAATAGAAGGAGTACTAAAATAGAGCTAGAAGCTACGTAAGGGTATAAGGTAACCTGCAATAGCTTAAAAAGCTTTATAAAAGTATAGTAAAACTTAAAAACGCTAATAGTATTACTTTTAAAAGATTTTAGTAAGTTGCTAAGTAATAATTACAGCAGCTATAGTAGTGTTAGATACTAAGCCTAAGAGGCTTAAAAATTTGTTATTATTTTAGTGTCTTATGCTAAGCCGTGTGTATAGAGCGCATTATAAGACATGCTATAACTATATAGAGCTCTGTACAGCTAACTAAAGTCTTAGTTACCTAAAGGGTGTATTGTATATACTAGCCACGCGCCTTAGCTATAAGGCTCTAGGCCTAAGCGCTAAGGCTTAGAGCCTTTACGCTAAGGCTTAGAAATTTCACGCCAAGCTTAGATACTTGCATCTAAGCTCTACAAGATACTTGCCGTGCTTAGAGGTATCTCTCTAAGCTCTACAACTGTAGTTACAGACTACAGTATTTCTTTTGTATTTATAGAGCGTCTTAGACGTAGATAGAAAGACAGAATTAACTATCAAGTTCTCCTAAACCACTGTTTCTAGCTCCTTGTTCTCTACAATAGCTGCTTTTGTTTTTAAGCTTAAAAGCGTACATATAAAGAAATTTAGGTGTCTTTTATAGTTTATATAAAATAAAGTCTATTTTGTAAACTCTAAAAGCTTATTGTTGTATACTATTTATACTATAAGTAGTAATAATACCGAATTGTTTTGCTGTTAATTAACATATTGTAAGGGTGCGTTAGATTAACTAAAGATGCAGGGAAAACAGTAGTGAATTAAATAAAGAACTACAAAGGCTATCTAGCAAGCTTATCTACTCCTCTACAAGGTCTGTGCTTAGTACTAAGAAAGAGGCAAAAGTAGCTACGTAGCAGCTGCTAACGTAGCTTAGGAAAATAGCGTAGAGCTAAGAGAAAAGTTTAGTAGGCTAGAAAAGTAGAAAGGCTAATACGCTAACCTTATAGATGCCAGGTGTACACGGACACCTAGGATCTGTAGAATAACAAAATAAGGCTTTTTATAAAGTACTAAAGACGTTAGGGCTTTAGCCCTTTACAGTACCCCCCTCCTTAATAGAAGTCTTAGAGTTCTTCTAGTCCTGTAGTACTTCTATATTTTTTAGGTTTAAAGCTAGTTCCTATATTAGTTCTAAGTATCCTACCCATTTAACTAGGTATTATTTTCTTCTTCTTATACTTCTTTTCTGTAATAGGCACTCTACTAGGTACTCTTCTTTACTGTCTACTTTAATTAGTAAAGGTTTATTATTATCTTGTAGTTAGCTTAGTAAAAGATCTAAGCAAGCTAGTTAAAAGTTGTTAATATTAAATACTAGATATATCCTTCTAGGAGTATTTAGCTTTACAGCATTTAGTCTTATAAATTTAAGTACTATGTACTTTAGATTCTTCTAATTAAGTTTTTAGCTTAGTCTTCTTATTTTATAGTAGTCTCTAAGCTTTAACTAAACCTTATTACCTATTTAAAGCTAAGGTAATTATTTTCTTTTCTTATTTACTTAGCGTTCTTATTCTTGTTAAGATTCTGCTATTATAGCTTTAGTTAAATTAATACTTTGCTAGAGTTTGTTAGCTATCTTTTCTGCTTTCTAGTAGTCCTTCTATATTCTCCTTCCTTAAGCTTAATTTTAAAGTCTATACTTTAGTACTATTTAAGAAGGATCTACCTTATATCTATGTTGCAGAAAGAAAGGTAACATTCTAGTTAATTGTGCTTGTCTTACTATAATTATAATCTTAGCTATCTTTAGGTTGCCTTTCTAATTTGTTTAATCTTAATTGTAGAAAGCTTGTAAGTAAGTTTATACTATAAAGTTTATTTGTTATATAAAGCTGTTAGTTTTAGAGTAATACCTAGAAAATAAATATTGTTTAATTTTTAGTAGCTTACAAAGCTTAGTTTAAAAGTAGCTTACAAACTATATATCTTAATTAAATGTAATATAGTCTAGTAACTAGTAGTAAGCTACTATAGAGTTAATAAACGATTTAGCTACACTTTCTATAGTAATATTTTTAAGACCTAATAAAACTATGTCTTTACTTAACTTATTAGTAACTACTATTAGGTTTATGCAATCTTCGCTCTCTAGTAATCTTATAATAAAGTTAATTAATATTTCCTTCTAAATACGCTCTAGAATTAGCAAAGGCTTTAACAATCCTTATAGGCTATCTATCTATAGTTTTATTCTTCTACATACTAAGCAGTTTCTAATGTATTGCTTTACTATTTAGCTAATAGAGAGCTAAAAGTACTCTCTTACAACTGCTTAGTAGGTAAAGTTCTTTTTTAGATGCCTTAGAGCTCTAGAATAGTAGATTTTATAGATAATTCTAGTGCACAAAGGTTTGTTGTTTAGAACCTATCTTTAACTATAGTATAGCAGGTTTCTAGAATTGTCTAATTAGTATTTAGAAATAGAAAGCTTAAGGTCTAGCTTTGTTAGAAATTAGTGTTTTTCCTTACTAACTGCTTTCTAGGCTAGCTAGTACGTGTTATCCTCTTCTTTAGCTTTATTCTAAAGCTTTTCTAGATCTATCTATTCCTAAAGTACTATTGTAGAATAGTTATTATAGCTAAAAGTTCTAAAAGTCTCCTCTTCTTCCTATCTCTCTATTTCTAGAGTTATTGCAGTAGATAGTTTAAAGACTTGTAAGAACCTTCTAGAAATTTAAGAATCTAAACTATTTATAGGCATATCTTGTTATCTCTAGGATAAGGTATTAGCCTTAGAGTTATTAACTCTAGGCCTGTAGGCGATTTCTATGTTAGGAAATTTACTAAGGAATTAAGCCTATCTTATTTATCTTTTACTAAGCTGCCTAGGCTTTCTAAAATACTTTAAGTTTTTATAGTTTGTTATAACTAAGAACTTCCTTAAAGAACGTAGCATAGCATCCTACTTAGATAAGCAGTAAATAACTATAAGTAATTCCTTATTATGTATCTTATAGTTACTTTAAGCGCTAGTTATCTTTTTTAAGTAATATACTACTAGTTATAATCTTTCTTAATTATTGTATTGCAAATAGACTCCTGCTACAACGTAGCTAGAAGAATTAGTCTCTCAGATTGTTTCCTTGTTAAGATCCTATTAAGCTAGTATTAGTTTAGTAATTAATAGCTTCTTTAGCTTATTAAAAGCTTCTTATTCTATTTTTCTTCATTAAAAGGAGATGTTCCTAGTAAGCCTTATAAGCAGTGTAACTATATTAGAGTAGTTCTTAATAAAGCGTTAATAAAAGTTCGTAAATCTAAGAAAACTGTATACTTCTTTAACATTTATTAGTGCGTCTTATTCTTAGATAGCTTTTACTTTCTTAAGGTCTATCTAAAGACCTTTTCTAGCTTTAATAATAAATTCTAGGTACTTAGTACTCTGCACGTTAAATTCGCATTTCTTAATATCTAGAGGTAACCTAGCTTTACCTATTACTTCTAGAACTTTATTTATATTGCGTTAGTGTTCTTTAAGCGTGCTATTTGTGTAAATTAATATATTGTCTAAGTAGGCTAAGCAGAAATTGTTAATATACTTACGTAGTGTCTAGTTAATATATATTAAAAGGTGCTAAGAGCATTTACTATACTAAAAGGAGTAACTAGCTATTTGTATAATCTAAATCTTATTGTAAAAGTAGTCTTCTATTTATCTTCTATGTTAATCCTAATTTTGTAGAAGGCTATAGAGACGTTAATCTTAGCAAACTATTTTACTTTAGTAATATTATTAAGCGTCTCTTAGAATTAATAGCAGAGAATAACAGTCCTTTTTAATAATAGCGTTAAGAGCTTAGTAATTAACACAGAACTGTAATCCTCCTCTAAGTTTCCTAGCAAATAGAACTAGAGAAGAAGCTATAGAACTACTAGCTCTAATTTATTTTTTATCTAATAGAGTTATAAGCTCCTTGCGTAGAACTAAAAGCTCTAGTTTACTTATATTATATAGAGGGCCCTCAAGAGCTTCTTTTTCCTTTCTATTTTTGTTTTTTTGTAACTTAATTTAATAATTCACCTTAGGTCTATGTAAGGGATGTAGTGCAGAAGAAGTTTATAACTTAAAAATCTAAGCTATGTGTTAGTACGCCTTAGGAAGTAATAATAAAACGTTTACTTTCTTTTTAGAAGCTAGAGCCTTCTTAATATCTTTAAGAGAAGCTATAAAGGTCTAAATTGGCTTTAGCCTTTTGAGACAACCTTTTGATATAACCACACATTTTGTAGACAACTTTTGAGTAAAAAAAAAGATTTATTACTAATAACAGGTATTAGGGCTTATGCCCCCTTATTTAGTATTACTAGCACGCAATTAGTGTGTCGCATGTTTAGACGGAAACAAAAAAAAGCAAGATAAAGACGTGAATCGCCTCCTAACTTAACGCGCCCTATCCCGCCTATACTACCTACTTATATTAAGGCTTTACTTCTAGGTACTCTTAGATAAATTAAAGAAGTAGCACTGTTATTGCCTTGCTTTCTAATCTATACATACAACGATAGAACGCCTACTCCTCCTTTTCTACCTCTTTCTTCTCTATTGCTATTTCAACGTCATGCAACAGCTAGCCTAACTAGTTAATAGTTTCTTTACTTAGCCTATACACGATTAATAAGAAGAGAGGGATACTAAAATAGAGTATTTTAAGTACTTTGCTAGTATTAGTAAACACCTTATAGATCTTGTATTCCTTCTACAACTAGCTAAGTTAAGGCTTAATATTCTTTTTGTATATAAAGATATTGCAGATTCTAAAGTTGTTTATAAGAGATATAATTATAAAGTTCTAAAGAGGCTAAGTTTGTAGATACTTAATAAACTTAAGTGTCTGCGTAATTAGCTTAAGCTAGACTAGTTTAGGGGCTAGGTGTACAACAGGAAAGCTTCCTGTCTTTAGATAAGAGTTAAGGTTAAGGAGATACTTATTGCGGAGGTTACATACTATTACAGCGTATTATATACAAATTATTTATATACAGTGCTGTTTAAAAGGTAAGAAGCAGTAGGTAAGAAGTAGCAGCTTTATAAAGTATTACAGGCTCCCGCTGCAGTACGTATGTGTCCTTTCCCTCCTCTATCGCATTATGTTGCAATCCTATTGCAATCTTACTGTATTCCTGTTGTTAGCTATAGGCTAGCAATCGCCGTTAGACACGTTTTAACTAGTGTCGTTTTTTAGTACCTTAGCAAATTTTTTAACCCTAATTATTGCTTAGTGGTCTAAGCTTTTCTCCTAGAACTTATCCACCTACTGTTTAAATCTTGTTAACTACACACAATCTTTTTTTTTGACTTTTGCGATTAATTAGTAGAGGGTAGCTGCTTTTCACTTTTTTAGAAACCCCATTTTGACTACAACAACAACCACCACCCTTGACAACTTAAAACATAAATAAAGGTCTAAATTAACTTGTCTTTTTTTACTTATCTAATATAGGAGTAATAGGCTACTGCGTTTATTTACTTTAATCTTTTACTCTCTAACACAGGGTAGTCTTTAGTACTTAGCAGTTTAATCTTGTGGGAGCTGAAAAGGAGCAATTGCTTGTTCAGGAGGAGTGGAATGAGTATATTGAACAACTAAGTGCCACAACAAAGTGGTCAATAACTACTTAAGAGGAATAAGACGATTTAGCCTGTATATATAGGCGCTAGCGCGATCGTCACGTGTTTAGCTTACTAGGATCACCTGCTCAACAGGGTGACCCGCATATTGCGCATGTTAATACTCTAACACCCCCCCAGGTCAGTGAGATACTATCAATCTAAGCTGTGAGCAACTAGGCAATCGTAATAAATTAAGGTCGTTAATTAAGAGGTCTCTCTGTAATTATAGCTTTTCCTGCCTAATTCTCTGTTGTCGTAGTGATGCTGCTTGTTAATGTTTTGATTAATCTCAGCAGTCCTAATATCAAAACATCCGATAGACCCTGAATATCACGTAATCAGTCAGTGCGCAGCCTCTACAACAATATCAATCACGTCCACTACCCCTCCAAAACTTTTGTCCTCAACCTCACTCCCGCTCCTGCTCCCGCGTTCGCTCCTGCTTAGCAACCCGCTTAACAGCCGCAAATAACAGCTTATCATCTGCAGCAGCAGCAGCAACAACATAAGCAACCTTAACAACATCAACCTCCCTAGTAATTGTCTCTTTAAGAACAGCATGCTTAAGGAATACTTCCCCCGCTTATTTTGTATAATCACCCTTAAGTTCGCTGTCCTAATTGCTATACAAATTATTTATATAAGTATAATTATTACACTAGGGTAAGAAGGCGATTATCTAGCAACTCTATGTATAGAAGTAATAGGTTAGAATCGCGCTGTAACGCTGCTTACCTTAGGACTCTTGCTGTTTAAGCTTAGATAGCTTAAATTACTCTTAAGCTAGCTAAAGCTAAGCAGGCTAAGCGTAATGTAATAATAAAGTCTAGTGAGTATAATAAGTCTAATGCTAATTAGTAATAAGGTTTCTAGTCCTAGTTTAATTATCTAGCTTACGTTCTCCCGCTCAATAAAATAAGCTATTAAGAGGAGACTTAGCCTAGTATATAGATGTTACAGCTTAATACAAATCCTTTTATTTATTAATTATTATTGCCTTTAATTAAGTGCTTAACTTGCTAAAAGTTAAGCAACTACTTAAACTTCTTAAACTGTTATTAGGTAAGCAACTTAGTTAGTCTATTAGCTAGCATAATTACTATTTCTAAGTACTTAATCTAAAATAATCTTTTAGTATATTCCTGCTACAGCTATATATTTTGTATATCTATATGCCTTAATTAAGTACTAATCTACTTGTTCTTTCTAACTATAAGCCTAATTATTTATTAATTATTACACTAGACTGTCTAGACATCTCCTAGATTAAGAGACAGCTTACAAAAAAAGTGCTTAAGAGCAAGCAGCTTAGCCTTAGTAGTTAATGTAGTAACTATAGTCTACTAAGCTGCCTTCTAAAATATTAGACTACTATATAGGATAGCTATATAACTATAGAATAATTAATAAATTTCTTTATTATCTACAAAGGAAGCGTTGCCTGTAATTATTAAGTCTAGGCTATTATAGTTCTTGTACTAGATCGCGTCCTATCTTGTCTAATAGAGGTATATAATTACCTGTTTAATAGCTTTTATATACTAATTACAAGAGTTTGTAAAGAAGTGTAAGAGCTTTAAGATTAAGTAAGTAATATCTAGTTATAGTATAATAGCTGTGTATAGCACTAAACTAACTCTTTCTTAGTAGGCATTAATTTCTTGCTTAGTTACTTTGCTAGTGTTCTTAATTAGCTCCTCTAACAGTAATAGGGTCTTAGGAAAGCTACTATTCTTTAGCTTAAACTTCTTCGCGATCTTGTTAATATATATATTATGTATAAGCGTAATTATTCACTTCTTATAATCTCTAATTACTCTAATACTAAAGAACTATTTAACTAATTCTTGTTCTTGTATCTTATACTTGTTTATAATTTTTAACTAAAGATCTATTACCTTCTGCTTATAATCTTTCGCGAAGAGCAGTAGGATATTATCTATATAAAATAAAACTAAATCCTCCTATCTTAATTTAAGAATAGGCAGAGCTCCTCTAGTAAGGTAATTAGTCTAATCTCTTTTAGTAATCCAAAGAACTCCTTATACTATAATAGTAGTAAGTCTTACAATCTATAAAGTGCACAGTCAAGCTATATACACTTTTCAAGCTTTTTAAAGCTATTTAGTATCTTATAAATTACTAAGTTGTCTACTATAATTAACGCATTAATGTAAAGGGCTGAAGCCTTGATGTCCTCTAGTACTCGGCCTGTGGCCTTCGTTGGCTTTTCTTACCTCAGCATTAGCACCTCAGTACTAGCACCTCAGCACTAGCTGCTGACTATCGGCCGCACTAGTTACGCTAACTGTCAGCTAACCCGGTGACCTCTAATAGCCTTAGTTAGTCCTAACCTTGGTTAGTCCTAACTATCCGGATTGGATATAAAAACCCACGTAGTCTCTCTATAGTTCTGTATCTAATTTATTTACCTTCTACTGTTACCTTGCATCTTTAGTTAACCCAACGCACCCTTACAATTGAATTAGATCCTTCTTTAGCTACTCGTGTAGCTACGTTGTACTTGGAAGCCCTCTAGAGCTATATCTAGACGAGAAGCTAGCTAGAGCTATATCTACGCGCGAGAATCTAATTAATTAGACTACTAGTTAATTGGTTGACTGTTTAAATCTACTAAAGGATTAACAGAAGAAGTACTAGATTAAAAGTGCTAAGGGATACTTAGTTGTATAAGTCCCTAAGGCGTTTAAATTCGTTAGATAAGCCTACTAAGCGTAGTAGCCCTAGAAAACAGACGAAAGATAAGCCTACTAAGCGTAGTAGCCCCTACACGAAAGGATAAGCCTACTAAGCGTAGTAGCTCCTACACGAAGGATAAGCCTACTAAGCGTAGTAGCACCTATAACGATTCTTGCTAATAATAATAGAGTACTAGTAAGTACCTATAAATACGATAGCAGAACCCTTAGCAGCTCTTTTAGCTGTAAGGATAGCAGAACTATACTAAGATAGTGTTAGCAGACCTAAAGTAGAAACTACTTTAGAAGGTCTTTGTAGAGCAGGTGGCTTAGATAAGATAGCTGCTTCTACAAGGATACAGGAAGCCTTCTAAGCTTAGGAGGCTATAGGCACGCTACAACAAAGGGAGCCTAAAGTAGAACAACAACCTCTACCTTAGTTACCTACCCTATTAGCTACCTTAGGAAATTAATAAGCTTAAACGCCTAGGCGTTTTAAATAACTAGATCCTAATACCTTTAATAGAAACAGAAAGATGTACTAAATCTTTTAACAACAACTTACTGCTAAGGTAGAAAATAATAGGGAAGATTTTAACATAGATAAAAGGACTTGTAATTACGCTTTTAGTTAACTAAAAGGCTTAGCTACAACCCTTACCTTGCCTTTCTTTAACTAAATAGGGATTTCTAATTTATAGAACTTTAACAAGCTATTAAACTTCTTTAACTAAATGTTTAGAGATCCCTATAGCGTAGAGAGAGCTAAGAACAAGCTCTAGTCTATAAGCTAAGGCAAGAAAAGCATCCGCAAATATATTATAGAATTCTAGGAGCAACTATTACTATCTAATAATACCTTAGACAAGGATACAAGGATAATGCTTTTTTAAAAAAGTCTTATTTAGAAACTTTTAGACAAACTTGTAGGTATTACCTATAAGGATTTAGATAGCCTGCAAAATAAAGCAATAGAGATTACTAATTACCTCTACAGAATAGAGGAGTACTCTAAAGGCAGAGACAACAAGCCTAAGGAGTATAAATCTAGGAGAACTTCTCCTCCTCCTTCTCCTTTAAAAGGAGACTAGATAGAAGGGATAGAATACACAGGAAGAACTGCTAAACCTTAATAGTTTAGTAACTAGGAGTTAGAACAGTTATATAAAGAAAGACGCTGTTTTAACTACAAATAGAAGAGCTATCTATCTACATATTATATAGAGAATAAGAGATTCTCTAAAAAAAAGACTTTAGTTAAGTCCTTTAACTCTAAGAAAAAGAAAGATAATAAGCTTAGCAAGAAAAGCTTAAATAAAGACTTAGATTTAGAAAAAGAGTAGCTCCTATTTAAAGTTACTAGCAGGAGCCTCTAATAAGTTAGGATAACTTATTTAAGGAGTAGGCTAAATTTAAAAAGAATATAAGCAGTAATAGAATTACTTTAAAGGCGCTCGTAAATTATTATACTTTCGCCTCTATTTTAATTAGTATAGGAAACCTTGTATACTTGCTTATTAGCCCTTAACTTATTAAGAACGCTAACTTATAGTGCATTTCTATTTCTCCTAGAAGATTAGAAGGAGTTATAGATAAACCTAGAACTATTAACAAAGTTGCTAGGTTAGACATTAATATTAAAGGCTATAAGGATACTATTTAAGGTTATAAAGCCCCTATATATCCTATATATAATTTAATACTTATACAGCCCTAGATAAATAGAAGAGAGGTTACTATTGCTCCTTCTAGAAAAACAATTTACATCTATTCTTCTAGCTAAAGGATTAAGTTACTTAGCACTAAGAATCGCCTTATTAAAGGAGACTAGAGATTAAAACAAATAAGCGCAACAGCTTATAACTCCTATATTAGGTAGGTAAAAAAGAATAAGTCTATTTAGACTTCCGCTGCTTCTCTTAAGAATATTAAAAAAGCCCTAGCTTCTAAGAAGAAAGTAGAGGTCCTACCTTTACTCTCTAAGGCTTATTAACACCTAGCTTAGATTTTTAATCTAAAAACTGCTTTTATACTACCTCCTTTACGCGGATCTAAAGTAGATTACTAAATTAAACTAGAGAAAGATAATAAAGGCAAGGAAAAAGAGGCTCCCTAGGGACCTCTAAATAGTATAAGCCGCCTAGAACTCCTAGTATTATAAAAGGAGCTTATTTCTCTACTTAATAAAGGATAGATTAAAGCTAGTAGCTCTCCTGCCTCCTCCCCCGTCCTTTTTGCCAAGAAACCTAGAGGAGGATTATGTTTCTTTATTAATTACTAAGCCCTAAATACTATTACAAAGAAAGATTGTTATCCTTTACCTTTAATTTAGGAAACTCTTAATAACATTACAAAAGCTAAATAGTTTACAAAGATTAACATTTCTATAGCTTTCTACAAGATTAAGGTTAATATAGGAGATAAGTAGAAAACAGCTTTTTGCACTAAATTTAGGTTATATAAGTAGCTAGTTACTTTATTTAGTATAGCAAACGCTCTTAGTACTTTTTAACGCTATATTAATTAGACCCTCTGTAAGTATATTAACAATTTTTGCTTAGCCTACCTAGACAATGTATTAATTTACACTAATAGCACGCTTAAAGAACACTAACGCAATACAAATAAGGTTTTAGAAGCTATAGGCAAGGCTAGATTACCTTTAAATATCTAGAAATGTAAATTTAATGTATAGAGTACAAAATACCTTAGATTTATTATTAAGGCTAGAAAAGGACTTTCGATAGACCCTAAGAAAGTAAAAGCAATTAGAAATTAGTAGGCACCTACAAACGTTAAAAGAGTACGTAGTTTTCTTAGTTTTATAAACTTCTATTAACAATTTATTAAGAACTACTTAGAAATAGTAGCTCCTCTTTTAAGCCTTACTAGTAACATCTCCTTTTAATAGGGAAAAACTAAGCAAAAGGCTTTTAATAAGCTAAAGAAGTTATTTATTACTAAGCTAGTACTAGCTTAATGGGATCCTAATAGAGAAACAATCCTAGAAATAGAGTCTTCTAGATATATAGTAGTAGGAGTCCTCTCGCAATATAACAATAAAGAAAGCTTATACCTAGTAGCTTATTATTTAAAAAAGATAACTAGTACGCAAAGTAATTACAAGATACACAACAAGAAATTACTAGTAGTTATCTCCTACTTATCTAAGTACATCTTTAAAAAAGTTTATAATTATTATAAACTATAAAAACTTTAAATATTTTAGTAAGCCTAGACAGCTTAGTAAGAGACAAATAAGATAGGCTTAATTTCTAGGAAAGTTTTCTAACATAGAAATTTCTTACAGGCCTAGAGTTAATAACTCTAGAGCTAATGCCTTATCTAGGAGACAACAAGATATGCTAGCAAACGACTAGAATACTAAGATTTCTAAAAGGTTTTTACAAGTATTTAAACCTACAACTACAGCTACTAATAAAGAACTAGAAGAGGAAGAAGTGCTTAGAACTTTTAACTGTAACAGCTATCTAGCAGCAGTACAAGAGTAGTTAGATCTAGAGGATCTATAAAATAAAGCTAAAAAAGAGGATAAAACTTACTAAATAGCCTAGAAAGCTGTAAAGGATAGTAAACAACAGTTTCCTACAGCTTTAGATCTTAAACTTTCTATTTCTAAATGCTAATTAGACAATTCTAGAAACCTTCTATACTAAGATTAAAAATAGGTACCTAATAATAAACTTTTAAGAACTAGAATTATCTATAAAATCTACAGTTCTAGAGCCTTAGGCTATCTAGAAAGGAATATTACCTATTAAGCTATTGTAAGAGAATACTTTTAGCCCTCTATTAGCAAAAGTATTAGAAGGTATATAAAGAACTGCTTAGTGTGTAGAAAAACAAAACTTTAGAGAGACAGCCTACAAGGCTTACTAAAACCCTTGCCTATACCTAAGCAAATATAAAAAGAAATTTCTATAGATTTTATTACAGGGTTACTAGAAAGCAAAGGCTGTACAAACCTTATAGTAGTTATAGATAGGCTTAGCAAGGACGTTGTCCTAATAAGCCTTAAAAATATTACTATAGAAAGTATTACTAAAGCTTTTATTCACTTTGTTATAGCTTACTATTAGTTACTAAACTATATTACTTTAGACAGAGGTATACAGTCTATTAACTATTTTTAGATTAAGCTTTACAAGTTATTAGAAATTAAGCAACGCTTATCTTCTAGATACTATCCTAAAACTAACAGGTCTACAGAAAGAATAAACTCTACAGTACAGGCTTATTTATAAGCCTTCTGCAATTAAGATTAAATAAATTAGAAAAGTAACCTAGGGATAGCTAAAATAGCAGTTATAGCAAGGCAAGCTTAGTCTACTAAGATGTCTTCTTTCTTCCTACAACACGGCTATAAGGTAGATCCTCTACAAATTGCAAATAAGCACAGCCCTTAACAACAACTTCTAAGGAGAATACAAGAGGACTATTAAAAAGTACTTAACTAGAAAAATCTTAAGTACACAGTACTTAAGGTTATTAGACTAAATGCAGTTAGATTAAATACTTCTAGCTAGATTTACCTAGTATTTAATGTTAATAACCTTAGACTAGCGTCCTTAGACCCTCTACTGAGCTAGCCTATAGACGACAATGAACCTCTACTAATTAAGACAGAGGATGGAGAAGAATACCTAGTAGAGACCCTATTAGAGGAAAGAGGGAGAGGAAGAAAAAAGAAGTACTTAGTTAAATAGTTAGGATATCTAGATCTAACCTAGAAACTAGCTATTAATCTAAAAGATACGGAAGCCCTAGAAGAGTAGAACTCTAGGTAACAAGATTACTACTTCTACTATTTTTTTAGGAGGGGGGTATTGTAAAGGGCTAAAGCCTTAATGTCCTCTAGTACTTGGCCTGTGGCCTTCGTTAGCTTTTCTTACCTTAGCATTAGCACCTTAGTACTAGCACCTCAGCACTAGCTGCTGACTATCGGCCGCACTAGTTACGCTAACTGTCAGCTAACCTGGCGACCTCTAATAACCTTAGTTAGTCCTAACCTTAGTTAGTCCTAACTATCCGGATTGGATACAAAAACCCACGTAGTCTCTCTATAGTTCTGTATCTAATTCATTCACCTTCTACTGTTACCTTGCATCTTTGGTTAACCCAACGCACCCTTACAATTAAGGAATGCTCCTACAATATTATATTACTTAATATCTAAATTATTCTTAGTAGCAATAGCTATTACTGCTTAAAAGGACTGAGCTACTAATGTAGCAGCGTATGTTAAGTTAATTAAGTCTTTCTTCTAGAGATTACTTCTTATAATAATTTACGCCTTATATTTAAGAAGGAAGTTGTCTTAATTAAACTTATAGGTTTAAACCTACTGTGTAAGTATTAGGTAATTATTTACCTGTTCCCTTAATATCTTAGTCTAAGTTCTATTCTTACTTAACTAATTAATCTCCTTCTTATAGGCATCCTTAAACAAGGCCCTTATAAGATACTAAAGCAGCTACTTCTATAATCCTAGCAATTTAAGTAGATTATTATAATACTATTAAGTATTTCTACTTAGCTTATACTTAGTAAGCAAAGCTGCTATAACTATATAATTAAGAGTCTTGTAGCTTGCTTAGTCTTCCTAAGTTACTTACAAACCTAGTAGGTAGATATTATAGAAATTATTCTATAATAGATTCTTATAATCTATAGTTTATACATTAACACTAACTATACTTCTACCCTCTAGTTAATTGTTAGGATCTTAAGTTGCGTTCTTATACTTACGCCTACTACCTAGCTTACTCAGTAGAAGATAACAATTTGTAAGCTAATTTAGACTTTTACTTATAATTTTAGCACTACATCTTATAAGTAAAGGTTAAGCTTATAATTACTTACTTTGTCTACTATTTAAGGCCTAAGATTTTAAATCTTAAAATAATTTACGCTCTACTATTCTACTTACTTAAGTAGGTGTTCTATTACAACAAGCTAGCGCGTTAAAGTCTTTAGGCACAGACTATTAGACTAGTAATAAGTTATTAGGCTTATTTAAAAGAAGCTCCTTACTTCTAAGTATTAACAAATTAGCTCTTTTTAGTATATTTACTGCTGTTTAACTATTAATAACTTTACAATTAATTACGTTGTTACTCCCTAAAGTCTCTAGTTTAGGAGTTAGTTCTAGAGTAGTAAGACTAGTATTTTGCTACTAATTTAAGTAAGTTTTTAATAGTGTACTAGCCTTATACTCTATTTACTTAGCGTCTTCTAATCTACTCTTGTCTTTAGTAAGTAGGCCTCCCTTACTACTTAAGATAGTAGATAGATTACTCTTAAGGTCTTTAGTAGTTAGCTATATATCCTAATCTGCCCTTCCTTAAATAGGCAAGAGGTCTAAATACTCTCCTAGATTAACTAGCTTACTATTGTAAAGAATCTCTATAATCTTAATTACTTAAGTCTTTAGTAGCTCTTTCTTACAATCTTCTTTGTAAAATTAATATTTATTAAAGGTTATATTATAGGTAGTAATTACCTAATTAAGTATTAATACTTATATATAGTATATGTTAGAGGCTTAATAACTAACTAAATAACTAATATAGCTACAAGGATTAACCTTAAATCCTTAATAATTATGCCTAGCTACCTTCTCCTTATTTAAAGGATAAGCTTAGCAGCTATAGGCATAGATTCTACTCTCGTCTAGGCGTAGATTAGCAGTCCAGTGTCTAATCTTAGGTAGTTAATAATATTAGAAATATTTCTTAAACTATTTTTTAAGCACCTAGTTAGAGAATTAGTAGCTATAGATCTTAGTAGGGCTTATTCTATGTAATTAAGCTGCTGTATCTATAATTACTAGCTAAAGCTTAGCTAGTAGATTAGCGCTTATACGCATCTTCATAGCCTTTGTAATTAGCTCTTAACTAGCTCTCTCTGCTAAGCTATTAGGCTTATAAGTATATAGCAGTAGCGTCTTAATTATAATCTCTTTCTCTATAGCCTATTCCTTATATCTTAATTACCCTCTCTAAGGCAGTGTAGCAGTATTATTATCCTAATAGATCTCTATAATCTTCTACTCATATTTCCTCTTAATCCTTATAACAAAGCCTTTAATTATAAGCATAATATTATTTAATATCATTAACTAGATATTATAATAATATAGCTCGCCTAAGTAGTCTTTTTTAATAATTAGTGCCTAATTCTTAAGTAGCTAACTAGTTAGGAAATTAGATAGATCTTATAAGATCTTATAAAAAGGTTGTAATAATCTCTCTCTTAGTCGCTGTAAGATTACTTATAATGTATAAGCTATTACGTAGTATTTACATTCTAATAGATTTTTGCTAGTAATCTTAACGTTCTGCGCTAAGTAGACTAAGGCTTTAATAGCCTATTGTCCTAGGTGTCCTAATTATTAATGTTATAAGTCCTTATTGCTAGTATGCAACTAAGGTTTCCTTAATCACACTACAGCATTTATAAGCAGTAGTTAAGTAAAGTAATAGGTAAATTGCTTATATTTAATAAACAAGAGATTAAAGTAACACTTAAGGTTAATTAAGATAATATTCTTCTTACTTGTTCTAAATTACAAGGTATAATTATATCCTAAATACTAAATGCCTACCTGCTTAAGCCGTGCTTCTAATACAATATTAACATAGAAACCTAGTACAACCTTAACATTAGTAAGTAGAAGATTAGCTATCTTAGGGCTAGCCTTGCTGTGCAGGACGTTCTTAAGCAGCCTGTTTCCTATACTAGCAACTAGTATAATTTAAGTGCCTACCTTAACAGTTTCGTCCTTAGCGCATTCGCTAAAGGAGCCTAGTACTATGTAATTTATAGTATTTACTAGGTGGACTGCTAACCTACTATCTATAATTGTGTAGAGGGACAGGGCATGTAGAGTAAAGGCTGCGCTAAACATATTTAGTCTAATATCCTTAATAAGGTTCTTTAGGTTAATTAATGCTAAAACTAATAAGCTAGAGTAGGATCTACTTAGCTTATTAGTAGCTAATCTGCTAGTGCTAGCCTTCTAGCCTTCCTTCTTAATCTAGGTACGTAAGGTTGCCTATTTATTGCTGTTCTATTACTTAAGGATCTTTTTTTTGTTATCGTCTAATAGCTTAATTAGTATACTACTAGGAGAGCTTAATCTAGTAACTATAGTTTAAAGTTAATAGCAGTTACGCAGTGTCTAGAAGTGCTTACTTATAAGCTCTTTACTAGCCTTATAGAGGTAAAGGTGCAATTACTTACTACTCTTATTTAACTTATTAGCGCTTATAAATTATTAAGCTACCTCTAGTCTAGATCTAGTTTAGAACACTGCGTGTCCTTTTCCTTTTAGGGAAGTAATTAACTAATCCTATAATAAAACACTAAAGATCTTTCCTAGATTATTAAGGGTTAAATAAGCTTTTCTAAGCGCTATTGCTTGTGCTAGCTTATTTTACTTCTTGCGTAACTAGTCTAGTGCAATCTTAGTGCCTAAAGTATCTAAAAAATTAGTAATTACTAATAGCCTATCGACCTTAAGAAGCGAGTAGATTATTACTTATTAATACAGTAGCTGCTACTTAGTAAACTATTACTTAGGGCCTATTTGTCCCTAGCAAGCCTTATTAAGGTATAATTTGTACTACGCCCTAATTAAATACTAAGTATTCTAATTTATAGGTGCAAGATCTTCCTTTAAGATCTTTACTAAGGCTTAAAAGCTAGTAAGGTTTTAAGTAATTATGCTTATTAAGGCATTTAAGAGTAGGTCTAGATAGACAGTCTTGCTAATCTAGTCTTTAATATTAGTAATCTTGGCAACTTTTCTTATCTATTAAGTAGCTTGTACTTTGTACCTGTTAACTAGCTCGTTGTAATTATTATTCTTATACTTAGTATTAAGTAATTAAGCCTTATATTTACGTTAAGCAATCTTATAGTCCTCTTATATTTAAGCGCTGGCGCTAGGTGATAGAGCAACTAGCTGCTTAATATTCTTAGGCAGTTCTAGATACTGTAGCTCCTAGTAATCTATTAAGGCTACGTCTAGGAGATTAGGATTAACCTAATTCTAGATACCTTTCTTTAAGCAGTGTAGCCTTAATAGAGCAAACTAGGTTAGCTAGTCTAATTAAGCCTTAAAGATCACCCCTAAGGCAATAAGCAGTGTATTAGTAAGGTTTATAGTAAGATAAGATACTTCGTGTAGGATTATGACGTAGGTAATTGTTAAGGTAACAACAAATTAATTAGTTAGTTAGTAGGTATCTAGGTAGCTAGTATTAGAAAGAGGTTGATCGTATAATTATTAAGAGAGGTACAGCAGCAGCAGCAATCTGCTAGCTATACTGTAGGAGAATAGAGGAGAGTAAAATGCTAATTAAACAGTTGACCTTACAGCTTGCTAATTTTGTAGTAGGAATTAGAACTATGATTAAGCAGCCGGGCTTATAACTATAGGACCTAAAAAGGAGCAATTGCTTAATTAGGAGGAGTAGAATAAGTGTATTAAACAACTAAGTGCCACAACAAAGTAGTTAATAACTACTTAAGAGGAATAAGACGATCTAGCCTGTATATATAGGCGCTAGCGCGATCGTCACGTGTTTAGCTTACTAGGATCACCTGCTCAACAGGGTGACCCGCATGTTGCGCATGTCAATACTCCAACAAATCTTTTATCTAGAAGAGTAGATATATATAAACTTTTAAGAAGAAGCAATAGTAACCTCTTTTCTATTCATTCAGGGCTGTCTAAGTATTAAATTGTATCTAGAGTATATAGGAGCAATATAGCCCTAGATAGTATCTTTATATCTTTTAATGTTAATTTCTAACCTAGTAACTTTATTACTAGTTCTAAGTTTTTCTGTAACTCCTTCTAATCTGTGCGGAGAAATAGAGATGCACTGTAAACTAGCGTACCTGATAAGTTAAGAGCTAATAAGAGAGTATGCAAAGTTTCTTATATTAATAAAAGTTAAAGTAAAAGTATAATAATTTACTAATATTTTAATAGTTATTCTATTACTGCTTATATTTTTTAAAACTAGCCTATTCCTTTGTTAAGTCTTTTTAGCTTACGTGTAGCTCTTACTAGTAACTTTAAGTAAAAGCTATTCTTTTTCTAAATTAAAATCTTAATCTTCTAGAGTATCTTTGCTACTTAAGCTTTCTTTACTAGGTTTTCTTGCTTTTACCTTTAAGGACTTTAATATATTAGTCTTCTTTTTTTTCTCTTTCTTTCTTAGTATCTTGTCTTCTATAGTATAATTTACAGCTGAGTATCCTTTCTACTTACAAATAAAATAACGTTTTTCTTTTACTAGCCTGTTTAGCTCTAGATTACTAAACTTATATAGCTTAGCTAATTTTCTAGTAAACTCTATTCCTTCTATCTAGTCTCCTGTAGGAGGAGGAGGAGAAGAAGAAGGAGCGCGTCTTAGCCTGTATTCTTTAGGCCTTTCCTAGTCTTTATTCTTTAAGTATTGTTCCTTAGGCTTATCCTAGCCTTTAGAATACTACTTTATCTAGTATAAGTAGTCTGTAATTTTAATAGACTTATTCTGTAAATTTTTTAAGTCTAAGAAAGTAATACTAAAGCTTATTTTAAAGCTTATAAGTAAGGCTTTTTTTAAAGAGTATTATCTTTATATTCTTATCTAAGTTGCTATTTAATAGTAGCAACTGTTCTTAAAATTTTATAATATAATTATAGATTCTCTTTTTGCCTTAAAATTTTAAATAGAGTTTATTTTTAGCTTTCTTAGAGTTGTATAGTACTCTAAACATCTAATAAAAAAAGTTTAATAAGTGTTTAAAGTTCTAGGCGTCTAATAATTCTATCTGGTTAAGGTAGAGCAGTATTAAAGTTACTACTAAACTTTTTAGCCTACTAAAGGCGTAATTACACGTCCTTCTTTCTATATTAAAGTCTTTTTAGTTGTTTTCTACCTTAGTAGTAAGCTGCTTTTTAAAGATTTAGTATATCTTTCTTATTCTTTTAAAAGCGTCTAGATTAAGTTACTTAAAACGCTTTAGTATTATTGCTAGCTACTAAGTTAGTTTTAATACAGCAAGTAGTGTAAGTAACTAAGTAAGTAGCTATTCTTATTCTAGTTTTATTTTTTTAAGGCTAAGTTAATAGCCTCTTAGATAAGAAAAGCTTCTTAAATTGTTATTAAAGTTACTATCTTATCTAGTTTGCTTACTCTATAGAGACCCTCTAGTGTGTTTACTATTTTAGTCCTACTAATACTATCTTAGTATAGTCTTGCTATCTAGACAGCAAAGCTTCTAAATATAATATCTACTTTTACTATTATTGTATTTAAATACTAACTAAATAGTACTTAGATTATCTAACAGTAAGGATTAGTTTCTAAGGCTACTAGTAATATAGTAGGCTTACCTAACAGTTTGTATGGCGAAACGTTCTAGGTAAGGTCTTATATAACTAAGTATCTTTTAGCACTCTTTATACTTCTTCTACTATTAATCCTTAGTAGATTTAAAACAGCTTTAACTAAGATTAGCAATCTAATTGATTAAAGTCTTGTCTAGATATAGCTCTAGGTAGCTTCTGTGCGTAGATATAGCTCTAGCTAGCTCCTCGTCTAGATATAGCTCTAGGTAGCTTCTAATTCAACATAGCAGCGTTGGCGCTATAGAAAGATTTAATTTAAATGTAAGAATATATTAGATTAACTAAAGATGTAAGAAAAGTAGTAGTAAATTAAATAAAGAACTATAAAAGCTATCTAGCAAGCTTATCTACTCCTCTGTAAAGTTTGTGCTTAGTACTAAAAAAGAGGCAAAAGTAGCTACGTAGCAGCTACTAACGTAGCTTAAGAAAATAGCGCAGAGCTAAGAGAAAAGTTTAGTAGGCTAGAAAAGTAGAAGGGCTGATACGCTAGGTTTACAGATGCCAGGTGCGCACAGACACCCGGGATCTGTAGGATAGCAAAACGAGGCTTTTTGTCGAGTACTAAAGACGTCAGGGCTTCAGCCCTTTACAATATATCCTAAGGTGTGCTTTTATTATACAATTTATTTATTTAGTCTGTCTGTCTATCTGCAGATAGTACGCTGTTGATAGCTTTCTTTTAGTTTTAATTGCAGCAAGTAGTGTTGTCTAAAAGTTTAAAGTAAAGAGCTTGTCTTTGTTATTAATAATTAACTTTAGTATGCTGTGGTATATAATAACTTGATTATTTATAATATGCGTAAGCTGTACTGCTGTAAAATCTTTTTTAAAAGCTATGTACTTAGCTTGTTTTATAAATTGATTAATTACTATAAGAATTACGTTATAAGATACTTTAGTAATAAGGTCTCTTAAGACTAGTAAGCCTGTAATAAAGTCTTTAAAATGTCTAACTATAGTATATTAAGTAGTTCTACTGCTTGCATTTCTTTGTAGGGTGCGTGCGTACTATGCTTGTTTTTCTAACAGTCTGCGCATATAGCTTTAAAAAAAGTAATCTTATTCTTTATTTTTAAAAACTTGTAATTTCTTTTAATAAGTTCTATTGTTCTAGTAATACTAAAGTAACTATATACTAAGTTATTGTAGTGTTGCTTAATAATTGCTTTTTGCAATTCTTCTACTACGTTATGTATAATTTGCATAAGTAAGTTAAGCATGTATACTAGTCCTAATAACTTATTGTTATTAACCTTAAGTATTGTAAAATTAGTAATTTCTTTAGTTCTTGCAATATTATGTCTGCAGCTAAGAGCGTCTACTTTTCTCTTATTTTTTTTAGTATATATTTATTTTTTAAAGTGTCAAAGGTGGTGGTTGTTGTTGTAGTCAAAATGGGGTTCCAAAAAAGTGAAAAGCAGCTACCCTCTACTAATTAGTCGCAAAAGTCAAAAAAAAAGATTGTGTGTAGTTAACGAGATTTGAACAGTGGGTGGATGAGTTCTGGGAGGAAAGCTCAGACTACCGAGTAATAATTAGGGTTAAAAAAATTTGCTAAGGTACTAAAAAACAACACTAGTTGAAACGTGTCCAACAGCAATTGCTAGCCTATAGCTGGCAATAGGATTACAGTAGGATTGTAATAGGATTGCAACATAATGCGATAGAGGGAAAGGACACGTACATACTGTAGCAGGAGCCTACAATACTTTATAAAGCCGCTGCTTCTTATCTACTGCTTCTTACCTACTGCTTCTCACCTTTTAAATAGCACTGTATACAAACAATTCGCATACAATACACTACAATAGCGTACAACCTCTACAGCAAGCATCTCCTTATTCTAGGCTCTCTTCTAAAAAAAAAGCATCCTTTGCTACTGTCTACTTAGCACCTAATTTAGTCTAACTTAAACTTCTTATGCAGACACCTAAATTTATTAAGTATCTTAAAACTTAATTACCTAGCTAGACTTCTAAGTTTATAAATTTTTTAAATAAGTCCTTTATCTATAATATCTCTATATATAAAAAGATTGTTAAGCCCTAATTTAGCTAGTTGTAGAAGGAATATATTATTTCTAAAGTATTTGCTAATACTAGCGCAGTACTTAAGATCTATTACTTTAGTATCCCCCTCTTCCTATTTGTTGTACAAGAGCTAAGTATAGAGACTAGAACTTAGCTTAAACAGCTATTGCAAAACGTTAAATTAGCAATAAAGAAGAAAGAGGTAAAAAAAAAAGTAGGCTTTCTATTGTTGCGTCTATAGGTTAGTAAGCAAGGCGATAATAGTATTGCTGCTTTACTTTATCTAGGAGCGCCTAGCAGTAAAGTAACAAGAATAGGCGGAATTAAGCGTATTAAGTTAGGAGGCAATTTATGTCTTTATCTTGCTTTTCTTTGTTTCTGTCTAAATATGCGACACACTAATTACGTGCTAGTAATGCTAAACAAGGGGGCATAAGCCCTAATACCTGTTGTTAGTAATAAATCTTTTTTTTTACTAAAAAGGTGTCTACAAAATGTGTGGTCACATTAAAAGGTTGTCTTAAAAGGCCGAAGCTATTAGTATATATACTATCTTAAACTTATGTTGTCCTAGTTCCTCTAAGTTTTAAACTTAGCGTTAATTAAGTCTTTTAGTAGTTGTAAAGTTAACTAAGTTCTTATAATCCATAAATATTGTAAGTTCTAAGCAGCTTTCTGCGTATACTCTTTAATATTTTAAATAGTTAATAATAGCTAGTAGCTTCTTGTTATAAACATTGTACTGTTTATTTAGTCCTAAAAACTTGCAAAAATAATAGGTAATTAAGTGCTATTTGCCTTTGTATAGTTAGCTAGCGTAGACTTTAAGTGCAAGGTCTAATGCGTTTGTCTTAAAGCGTAGTAGTTGTCCTGCTTAAAATATATAAAAGCATAGTAGTTCTATGCTTACGTTTTTTACTTTCTTACTTTACTTAAAAAGTACTTTTTTTCTTGTAAGTCTTATTAACAGGATAGCTATCTTAAAGTAATTCTTAATAAACTGTTAGTTAAAGTTGAAGAATCCTAAGAAGAATTGTATTTTTTTTAACTATCTTTAGTTATAGCTATTTCTTATTTACTTATATCTTTTCTTTGCTTATCTATACTCCTTATGCCTTTATTATATTTTCTTAAAAAGCAACTTTATTCTTATAAAACTTATAATTCTTAGGTTTAAGTTGTAAGTTAAACTAGTCTAGGCACCTTAGTACTGTACAGATATATTTAATATAATCCCTTAAGTTCTCTAAGTAAATAAGGATGTTATTTAAGTATATAATAACAAAGATATCTAAGTATACTCTTAATATATTGTTAATTAGTTCTTAAAATATTGCTAGAGCGTTTGTTAACTTAAATAGTATAATAGTGTATTTATAGTATTTATATCTTGTTAAGAACACTATCTTTTATTTTTTACTTTTCTTAATCTTAATAAGGTAGAATTTATTTAAAAAGTCTAGTGCTGTAAAGACTTTAGCGCAAGAAAATTAAAATTTATGTTCTATAATATTTAGTAGCAGATATTAATTCTTTACTATAATATTGTTAAATTTCTGATAGTTGGCGAATATCTTTAGTAGCCTATTTTTTTAGTACAAAGAGTATAGAGAATCCTACTAGTAATATTAAAGTTTTATATAGCTTGTTACTAAATTCTTGTCTAGCTTTTCTCTCAATATCTTAAGTTCTAGCTCTAATAGTTAGTAAATTAGTTTAATAGGTAGAGTCTTTTCTTCTTCTAAGATAATCTTATAACCCTAAGGTTAGTGTCTTAGTAAAGCTTTGCTATTTACTACTTCTATAAAGAGGTGCTAAAATTCTTTATACTTTTTCAAAATATCTTAAGTTATACAATTCTTTTAAACTCTAACTTTGTAATTTAAAACAACTCTTTTAGTATTTATTAAGTAAAACTCTTTTATTTTAAGGTTATTCTTAGTTAAGTTTACTATTTTTTAGCAATGCTATTAATCTGCCTTTTCTTTACTATTTTAGTTATTAAATATATAGGCTAGCTTATAGTTACGTTTAGTCTATAGTACTTAAATAAAAACTTTTTTAACTTCTTGTTAATCTGCAGGTTATGTTCTTGTAACTAAGGAAGTTTTAATATAATATTGTAGGTAGCTAGTTTAAAGACGTCTAGGTTTATCTCTTCTTAGTATCTTTAGATGCGGAACGTTACTCCAGTAACCTTGTAAGTAATTACTGTCTTGCCTAGCATAGGCTATCTGTTAGCTACAAGTAGTAAATAGAATTCCTAATTTTTTAGTAATTATAGGCCTGCTACTAACACTGCTTAAGCAGAAACAAAGTTAGCTTACACGCTAGAATCTACTAATGCTTGTATTTAGTATCTGTTAAGCTTTACTATAAGCTTTAGAAGGCTTAAGGGATTTATTACGTTAATCTCTCTAGTAGTTCAAAATATTTAAAGCATTTATTTAAAAAAAAACTGTCTATTAAATCTAAAGAACTTCTTTGCAATAATATATTAGTTGTATTTAATATTAAAGCACGTGTGCAGTAAATGTTAGTTATACTTCTATGCACTAGTCTTGTTCTTATAATCTTTCTACTATGTTATGTACATTTGCAGGTTTTTTTCTAAATTATTGTATTCATAAAAATATAAGCTATATCTCTTATTCTATATATGTACTGCGCATTTGTTGTTTAGACAATTATACTATAAGTATTTATATTTAGGCATTCTCTTTAGTTTTTTTAGAAACTATTCTAATTTATATCTATTAGCATAATAAATTGTACAGCTGTTGTATATATATATATATTTTATAAATACTTTGTATATTTAGAGTTGCGCAAGTCTGTCTAATAATATATATTTGTGAAGATCGTCCGAAGATGATCTAGGTTACTTCTCGGGAGAATGAACGAGTACTAAGGACACAGGGTGTACTAACACGATTAGAAGATTAATGTAATAGTACGAGGGTGTGTTAGCACAATTAGAAGATTAATGTAATAACACAAGGTTAAGAATTAAGTCTTAATTCTTAGATTAATTACTAATTAAAACTCTAAGTTAAACATAATAAGCTATAAAGGCATATTGCCTATTACTATATACTTATAAACGTAGTGCTTGTGTACGAGCGTGCGCTTGTAGATAAGCGTCTATACGCTTGTAGATAAGCGCTCGTAGATAATTAGTCACGTAGTCACGCTCGTGTACGAGCGTGCTCGTCGGTAAGCAGTTACGTGACAGCAGCGTAGTTGCCTAGCTATAATTATCTGCCTATGTTGCATAGTCTCTAAAGAGTCATCCCTTAGTCTAGATTGTAACACTATCCTCCTCCTCTAAAGATTTGTCTTTAAATTATATAATTATGTTTTATAGTTCTTTGTTAAACAATTAAGGCTTGCCCTGTATTATAAGTAAGGTAGTTGTTATGTCCTCTTCTTATTAACGTTACTTACGTCTTAGCTCTAAAATCGCTTGTGCTAACTATCCTGCTAAAGCTCCTGATAATTATTATTTTCTAGACAGCCTTATTTGTTACGTTATGCCTAATTTTTATTTAAAGTGTGCTAAGTGTACGCAGTTAGGTTAAGTATATGTAAATATATTTTAGGAGTCTCTAGATTGTATTTGTAATAAGTATTAAAAAAAAGTTAATAATAATAAAAAATTACTTGTAATAGTAATTTTGCGTTTACTGCAGAATAAGAAAATTTTAAAGTAAGCTAAAGAGCGTGCGCGTAAGAAAGCGCTGTGTCTAGCTTCTAATATAGAGGCTGCTAGTAAAACTAAGATAATACAGGAAATTAACTGTCCTGCGGCATCTATTAGTATAGCCCTTTCGCCTACAATGTAGGCTACTATAGGTTTAATTCATGCTTCTGTTGCTAAGCTTAGTGTTGCTAAAAGTGTTAATAATACTGTGCTAGAAGCTAGTAGTAGTTTATAAGGTACGTTGTTTGTATTTTTGCAATATTTAAAAGCAGTTAGTTAAGTTTATATCTAGTTTTTATGTGCTGTTGCTGTCTAGATAGCCTAACTATTTAACTAAGTATTTCTTGCTGTTGTTGTTATTTTCGTGTGTAAGAATTTTCTTAACTTTAATGACGTTGTCTTCCTAAACTTTATAGTAGAAGGTTTTCTAAAGCAGTATTCTTAGATCTGCTAGTTTTAACATATTAACATAAAATCTTAAGTAGATTTTTGTATTAAGTAGAAAGTTAAATGTATACGTAACTAGTCCCTTCTAGTTAAGAATTAAAAACAGTTTACCTTTAACATTGTTAAGTTCTTTACTCAGTCACGTAGTGCAAAAATTCTTTCTTAGTAAGTATACTTTATCCCCTTTTTTTAGCTAAGGTGCTGTTTTTTGTTTCTAGTTAATATATAAAAGGCTTTAGCATTAAGCCTTCTTAAGTGTCTTTTTAAGTAACTTATGTACTTACTTTAGCTTATTAGCTGTTATAATAGCTACTTCTATTTTTAAACTTAAAAGTATACGTGTAAAGAGATTTAAGTATCTTCTATAATTTGCGTAGAATAAAGTTTATTCTGTAAACTTTAAAAGCTTGTTATTGTATACTATTTATGCTATAAGTAGTAACAATACTTAATTATTTTGTTGTTAGTTAACATATATTTAAAAGTATGCTTTTATTATGCAATTTATTTATTTTGTTTGTCTGTCTGTCTATAAGTAGTATGCTGTTAATAGCTTTCTCTTAGTTCTAATTGTAGCAAGTAGTGTTGTCTAAAAACTTAAAGTAAAGAGCTTGTTTTTATTACTGATAATTAAATCTAGTATACTGTAATGTCTAATAACTTAATTATTAATAATATGCGTAAGCTGTACTACTATAAAATCTTTATGAAAGGCTATATACTTAGTTTATTTTATAAATTAGTTAACTACTATAAGAATTGCGATGTAAAATACTTTTGTAACAGAGTCTCTTAAGACTAGTAATTCTGTAACAAAGTCTATTTATTTTTAAGTTGTCAAAGGTGGTGGTTGTTGTTGTAGTTAATATAGGGTTTCCAAAAAAGTGAAAAGCAGCTACCCTCTACTAATTAGTCGCAAAAGTCAAAAAAAAAGATTGTGTGTAGTTAACAAGATTCGAACGGTGGGTGGATGAGTTCTAGGAGGAAAGCTTAGACCACCAAGCGATAATTAGGGTTAAAAAATTTGCTAAGGTACTAAAAAATGACACTAGTTAAAACGTGTCTAACGGCGATTACTAGCCTATAGCTGGCAATAAGATTACAGTAGGATTGTAATAGGATTGCAACATAATGCGATAGAGGAGAGAAAGGACACGTACGTACTATAGCAGGAGCCTACAATACTTTATAAAGCTGCTACTTCTTACCTACTGCTTTTTACTTTTTGAATAGCACTGTATACAAACAATGTATATACAATATACTGTAATAGCGTGCAACCTCCGCAGCAAGCATCTCCTTATTCTAGGCTCTCTTCTAAAAAAAGCATCCTTTGCTACTGTCTACCTAGCACCTAATTTAGTCTGACTTAAACTGGTTATGCAGACACCTAAATTTATTAAGTATCTTAAAACTTAACTACTTAGCTAGACTTCTAAGTTTATAAAAATCTTAAACAAGTCTCTTATCTATAATATCTCTATATACGAAAAGATTGTTAAGCCCCAATTCAGCTGGTTGTGCAAGGAATACACGATCTCTAGGGTATTTGCTAATACTAGCGCGGTACTTAAGATCTATTGCTTTAGCATCCCCCTCTTCCTATTCGTCGTGCAAGGGCTGAGTACAGAGACCAGAACCTGGCTCAAACAGCTATTGCAAGACGTCAAATTGGCGATAGAGAAGAAAGAGGCGGTAACAAAGTCTATAAAGATGTCTTACTACAGTATATTAAGTAGTTCTATTGCTTGCATTTCTTTATAAAGTGCATATGTGCTGTGCTTATTCTTCTAATAGTCTGTATATTAAGCAATAAAGGTAGTAATCTTGTCCTTTATTCCTAGAAACTTATAATTTCTTTTAATAAGTTCTATAGTTCTTGTAATACCTAGGTAACTATATACTAGGTTATCATAGTATTGCTTAATAATTGCTTTCTGCAATTCTTCTAGTACTCTATGCATAATATACATAAGTAGATTAAGTATCTGTGCTAGTTCTAATAATCTGTTGTTATTAACTTATAATATTGTAGAGTTAGTTATTTCATTAGTTCTTGCAATATTGTGTCTTTAGCTAAAAGCGTCTACTCTTCTATTGTCCTTTTTAGTATATTTACAATCTTAAACTTATGTTATTCTAGTTCTTTTTAACTATTAAACTTAGTGTTAGTTAAGTTTCTAAGTAGTTGTAAAGTTAACTAAGTTCTTGTAATCTATAAATATTGTAAGTTTTAAGCAGCTTTTAGCGTATACTCTTTAATATTTTAGGTAATTAATAATAGCTAACAGCTCTTTGTTGTAAATATTGTATTATTCCCCTAGTCCTAAAAACTTGTAAAAATAGTAAGTAATTAGGTGCTATTTGCCTTTATATAGTTAGCTAGCGTATCTTTTAAGTGTAAAGTCTAATGCGTCTATTTTAAACTGTAGTAGCTGTCCTAATTAAAATATGCAAAAGTATAGTAGTTCTATGCTTATATTTTTAAGCATTTAGAAGGCGTTTTCTACTTTTCTACTCTACTCAAAGAGTACTTCCTTCCTTATAAGTCTTATTAATAGAATAGTAATTTTAAAGTAGTCTTTAATAAACTATTAGATAGAGTTTAGAAATTCTAAGAAGAATGATATCTCTTTAACTGTCTTTAGTTGTAGCTATCTTTTATTTACTTATATTTTTTCTTTACTTATTTATACTCCTTGTGCCCCTATAATATATTCTAAAAAGTAACTTTATTCTTATAAAACTTGTATTTCTTAAGTTTTAGTTGTAAGTTAAACTAGTCTAGGCACCTTAGTACTGTGTAGACATGTTTAATATAATCCCTTAAGTTCTTAAAGTAGACGAAAATATTATTTAAGTATATAATAATAAAGATGTCTAAGTATACTCTTAATATATTATTTATAAGTTCCTAAAATATTGCTAAGGCGTTTATTAACTTAAACAGCATAATAGTATATTTGTAGTGTCTATATTTTATTTAGAACACTGTCTTTTATTCCTTACTTTTCTTAATCCTAATAAGGTAGTATCTATTTTAAAAGTCTAGTGCTGTAAAAACCTTAGCGTAAGATAATTAATCTCTTAGTTCTATAATATTTAGCAGTAGATATTAATTCTTAACTATAATATTGTTTAACTTTTAATAGTTAACGCATATTCGTAGTAGCTTATTCTTTTTTAGTATAAAAAGTATAGAGAATCCTACTAGTAATGTTAAAAGTCTTATATAGCTTTTTACTAAATTCTTATCTAGCTTTTTTCTTAATATCTTAAGTTCTATCTCTAACAGTTAGTAAATTAGTCTAAAAAGTAGAGTTTTCCCTTTTTTAGAATAATTTTATAATTCTAGCGTTAGTATCTTAGTAAGGCTTTGCTATTTACTAATTTTACAAAAAAGTGCTAAAATTCTTTATACTATTTTAGAATATCTAGAGTTATATATTTTTCTAAAACTCTAACTTTGTAATCTAAGGGAACTCTTTAAGTATTTATTAAGTTAAACTTTCTTGTCTTAAGGCTGTTCTTAGTTAAAGTTTACTATCTTTTAGTAATATTGTTAATCTTTCTTTTATCTACTATCTTAGTTGTTAGATATATAAGCTAGCTTATAGTTATATTTAGTTTATAGCACTTAAATAAAAACTTCTTTAACTTTTAGTTAATCTGTAAGTTGTGTTCTTATAACTAAAGAAGTCTTAATATAATGTTGTAAGTAGCTAGTCTAAAGACGTCTAAGTCTATTTCTTCTTCGTGTTTCTAGATGCAGAGCGTTACTCTAGTAACCTTTTAAGTAATTGTTATTTTGTCTAGCATAGGCTAACTATTAGCTATGTGTAGCAGGTAGAGTTCTTGTTTCTCTAATACTTGTAGGCCTACTACTAACATTGCTTAAGTAGAAACAAAGTTAGCTTACACGCTAGAATCTACTAATGCTTATATTTAGTATCTGTTAAGCTTTACTATAAACTTAAGAAGGCTTAAGGGATTTATTACATTAATCTCTTTAGTAGTTCTAAATATTTAAAGCGATTGTTTAAAAAAAACTGTGTATTAAATTTATAGAACTTCTTTATAATAATATATTAGTTGCATTTAATATTAAAGCATATGTGTTATAAGAGTTATTTATACTTCTATGCACTAGTTCTATTTTTATAATTCTTCTACTGTGTTATGTGCATCTACAGGTTCTCTTCTAGATTGTTATATCTATAAAAGTGTAGGCTGTGTCTTTTGTCCTATATATATACTGCGCATTTTTTATTTAGACAATTATACTATTAGAATTTGCATTTAGGTATTCTCTTTAGTTTCTTAGAAAACTATTCTAATCTATATTTATTAGAATAGTAGATTGTATAGCTGTTGTATACACATGCAGTTTATAAATACTTCATATATTCTAAGTTGCGCAGGTCTGTCTAATAGTATATATTTTTAGTATAGCTGTTGTCTTAAGCCTTATACTGCTAGCGTATTGCCTAGAGTTTATTATAAATCTCCTTTGTCTCTTATTTAAGAGTTAGTGCGCTGGTTTATTCTAAGAAGCCTTAGCTTCTTTAGTCTATTTCTATACAAAGTTGTTATGTATAGTTTTATTAATAGTTACTACTAGAGTAAGCTCTTTCTTCTGCAGTTCTTCTAGTAAATTAGTATACTAGCTATAATTTAGAAATGTTCCTCTATAAAGTCCTGTAAAGATCTCTTTAAGTTGTCTAAGCTGCTTTAGCAAAGCGTTAATTTTCTCTACTAAATTTGTTAAGCATCTAGTCTCTGTAAGTAATAATACCTATTTATTTTTAGTGTATCAAAGGTGGTGGTTGTTGTTGTAGTCAAAATGGGTTTTCTAAAAAAGTGAAAAGCAGCTGCCCTCTACTAATCAGTCGCAAAAGTCAAAAAAAGATTGTGTGTAGTTGACGAAATTCAAACGGTGAGTGGATGAGGTCCACGCGCTAAGCGCTTAGAGCAGAAAAGCTTAGACCACTAAGCGAAATTAGGGTTAAAAAATTTGCTAAAGGTACTAAAAAACGACACTAATTGAAACGTGTTCAACAGCAATTGCTAGCCTATAGCTAGCAATAAGATTGCGATGGAGGTGGAGGAGGTGGAGGTGGAGGAGGGTAAGGACACGTACGTGACCGCAGCGGGAGCCTGCAATACTTTATAAAAGCTCCCTGCCTGCTGCTTCTCACCTTTAGGATTTCCTACACTACACAGTACTGCATACGAATAATACAATACTTAGACTGTTCTTCTCCCTGTTTAACACAAAGGCTAATAGCTTACATTAAGTAAAGTTAGACCTTACTAGGTTACTATATAAGAAGCTATGGTGGTAGATCACGAAGCCCGCGTTCACCTTTGTTGAGCGGCCTCCCCGGTCGGTCGAAGAGGAGCTGTCGGCGGTAGCTCCTATAGTAATCAGGTGGACGCAGAGGTCAAATTCTGTCATTCATTAACACCTCATCGATGCGTCTGGTATTATGGATGTCAAGGTCACAATGGAGGTTGTGAAAGGCTTGTTTGGCGGCGAGTCCATCAAATACGTTGCGCATGTCAATGGGTAATAATACCTATATGCTAACATTATATCTGTCTTTTATAGTATAGGTAAAAAGTTTTTATATAGCTAGTAGAATTATCTTCTTATTGTACGCTACTAGCTTTTCTTATGTAATTAGTGTAGCTAGTTAATAGCTTTCCTAAAACTTAGCTATTTTTCTGTATTTAGTTTAGTTTACTAGGATTGCTTTTATATCTTTGCCTAGCACTATCTTAGAAATGTTGTTATCTAAGGCTTCCTCTGGCGTAATTATAACTAAGTTATCTAGACTATTAATACTTTCCTAGTTCTGTCTTAAAACTGTAACAGTAAGTTATGTAATAATATTCTATTTGTTATCTAAATTGTTGTTAGGTTCTACATAGTAAATAATATTAAGTTATTAATTTACTTTGCCTTAGCTTTAGTAGTGCTGTTTTATATAACCTTCCTTACTATATTTATAATAAGTAACTTTCCTGTTACCCTTATTATGCGCAAACTTCTTTCTTTTTAGTCTTTAATTAATATTGTTAAGGTGCATTAGCTTGCAGCTATTAGTAGCGTAATACTTTAGGATCCTAAGTATATAGTTTTACTAACGTCTTTAGTTAGGGTACAGGCGTTAAGATGTTTAACGTAGTTAAGCGTCTATATTTCTAAGTACGTAATTCCCTTACGCAAATAATTATTCCTCTAATATAAGCTTATCAAGTTTGTTGTCTACTCTAATAGCTTTAGCTATAAGTTTGTTAAGCATGTTAAGGCTAGATCTGCTTCTTATAAGTTCCTGTTGTATAGTAGGTTTAAGGCCTTATTAGTACATTTCTATTAAAGTGTTATTATTCTATTTAATAACTGTTTTGTACTGTTAGAATTTAGTTGTATAGTTAGCAGTAGACTTAGTTTATTGTAGTCTCTAAATCTTCTACTCTACAACTACAGACTCTTTAAAAGATAAAAAAACTTCTTTTATTTTTGTTTTAAAGGCATCTTAGACTTTAACTAGGGCAGTGTTGTTAGTGTCTATAATAGAACTATCTATATAGCGTTAAAGGATTAAGTTAGCCTACTTCTCTGCATCTCTTTAAAGATACGTAGAGGCTAAGACTACTCTATTGTTGTTATTAATCTTATCTCCTTTAATGTAGAAGTATCTGTTAACCTAGAGGAGCTAAGCGTCGAGCTTACTACAATTACTATAATAAGTCTTAGGCTTGTTAGCGCGGCTTAGAGACCTCCTAGTAAGAGAATCAGTAGGTGTATCTATAGCAGTATTGCTTATCTTTAAGAGTGTTTAAAGTGTAAAGATTGTCTAAAAATAATCTAAGTTAGTTCTTAGGAGAATAAATAAGTACTAAAGATATAAAGTGTACTAGCATGATTAGAAGATTAATGTAATAGTACGAGGATGTGTTAGCACAATTAGAAGATTGATGTAATAACACAAGGTTAAGAATTAAGTCTTAATCCTGATATTAATTACTAAGTAAAACTCTAAGTTGAACACAATAAGCTATAAGGGCAAATTGCCTAT
Source organism: Alternaria sp. 'sect. Undifilum' (assembly GCA_024321975.1). NCBI lineage: Eukaryota > Fungi > Ascomycota > Dothideomycetes > Pleosporales > Pleosporaceae > Alternaria > Alternaria sp. 'sect. Undifilum'. The sequence continues at coordinate 2,307,889 of JAJJZI010000006.1, forward strand.
TACTATATACTAATAAACGTAGTGCTTGTGTATAAGCGTGCGCTTATAGATAAGCATGTATTTGCTTGTGGATAAGCGTGTGTGCGCTCGTAGATAAGCGCTCGTGTACGAGCGTGCTCGTCGGTGAGCAGTCACGTAACAGCAGCGTGGTTGCCTAGCTGTAATTATCTGCCCATGTTGCATGGTCCCTAAAGGGTCAATCCTTAGTCCGGATCGTAACAATATTTGTAGTACAGCTGTTAACTTAAGCCTTATACTACTAGCGTGTTGCCTAAAGTTTGTTGTTTATTTTTTTAAGGTGTCAAGGGTGGTGGTTGTTGTTGTAGTCAAAATAGGGTTCCAAAAAAGTGAAAAGCAGCTACCCTCTACTAATTAATCGCAAAAGTCAAAAAAAATTGTATGTAGTTAATAAGATTTAAACAGTAGGTGGATAAGTTCTAGGAGGAAGGCTCAGACTACTAAGTAATAATTAGGGTCAAAAAAATTGCTAAAGTACTAGAAAACGACACTAGTTAAAACGTGTCTTACAGCAATTGCCAGCCTATAGCTAACAACAGGATTATCGTAGGATTACAATAGGATTGCAACATAATGCAATAGAGGAGGGAAAGGATACGTACGTACCGTAGCAGGAGCCTATAATACTTTATAAAGCTAAAGCTACTACTTCTTATCTACTACTTCTTACCTTTTAAACAGCACTGCATATAAATAATTTGTATACAATATGCTGTAATAGCGTATAACCTCTGTAATAAGTATCTCCTTAACCTTAACTCTTATCTAAAGATAGGAAGCTTTCCTGTTGTACACCTGGCCCTTAAACTAGTCTAGCTTAAGCTAATTATGCAGACACCTAAGTTTATTAAGCATCTACAAACTTAGCCTCTTTAGGACTTTATAATTATATCCTTTATAAACAACTCTAGAATCCGCGATATCTCTATATACAAAAAGAATATAAAGCCTTAACTTAGCTAGTTATAGAAGAAATACAAGATCTACAAAGTGTTCGCTAATACTAGTAAACTACTTAACATACTCTACTTTAGTATCTCTTTCTTCTTGTTAATTATGCATAGGCTAAGTAAAGAAACTATTAACTAGTTAGGCTAGCTGTTGCATGACTTTAAAATGGCGATAAAGAAAAAAGAGGCAGGAAAAGAAGAGTAGGCGTTCTATTATCGTATGTATAGGTTAGAAAGCAAGGTAATAATAGTGCTGCTTCTTTAATTCGTCTAAGAGTACCTAGAAGTAAAGCCTTAATATAAGTAGGCGGCATAGGCTAGATAAGGCGCGTTAAGTTAAGAGGCGTCTTTGTTTTGCTTTTCTTCGTTTCTGTCTAAACATGCGACACACTAATTGCGTGCTAGCAATGCTAAACAAGGGGGCGTAAGCCTAGATACCTGTTGTTAGCAATAAATCTTTTTGTTTTACCAAAAAGGTGTCTACAAAATGTGTGGTCATATTAAAAGGTTGTCTCAAAAGGCCGAAGCTAGAAGTTTGTTGTAAATCTCTTTCTTCTCTTTGTTTAAAAGCTAGTGCGCTAGTTTATTATAAGATGCCTTAGTATTTTTAGTCTATTTTTATACAAAATTGTTATGTATAGCCTTATTAATAGTTGCTACTAGAGTAAGCCTTTTCTTCTGCAGTTCTTCTAGTAAATTAGCATACTAGCTATAATCTAGAAATGTTCTTTTGCAAGGTTCTGTAAAAATCTCCTTAAGTTGTTTAAGCTGCCTTAGTAGAGCGTTAATCTTCTCTGCTAGATTTGTTAAGCATCTAGTTTCTGTAAGTAGTAGTACTTATGTGCTAACGTCGTGTCTGTCTACTATAGTGTAGGTAAAGAGTTTTTATATAGCTAATAGAATTGTTTTTTCATTGTAAGCTACTCGTTTTTCTTATGTAATTAGTGTAGCAAGTTAATAGCTTTTTTAAAACTTAGCTATCTTACTATGCTTAGTTTAGTTTACTAGAGTTGCTTCTATATTCTTGTCTAGCACTATCTTAGGAATGTTGTTATTTAATGTTTTCTTTAGCGTAATTATAATTAGGTTATTTAGACTGTTAATACTTGCTTAGTTTTGTTCTTAAACTATAATAGTAGGTTGTGTAATAATATTTTATTCTTTGTTTAGATTGTTGTTAGGTTTTGTATAGTAAATAACATTTAGCTATTGAGTTACCTTGCTTTAGCTCTAGTAGTCTTGTTTTATGTAGGTTTTTTTGTTATAGCTGTAATAAGTAACTTTCTTATTACTCTTGTTATGTGTAAACTTCTTCTCTTTAGTTTCTTGTTAATGTTATTAAAATGTATTAGCTTGTAGCTATTAGTTGCGTAATGCCCTAAGGTTCTAAGTATATAGTTTTACTAACGTCCTTAGTAAAGGTACAGGCGTTAAAATATTTAGCGTAGTTAAGTGTTTATATTTTTTAAGTACACAATTCCCTTACGCAAATAATTGTTCTTTTAATATAAGCTTACAAAGTTTATTGTTTACTTTAATAGCTTTAGCTATAAGTCTTTTAAGTGTGTTAAGAGCAGATTTACTTTTTATAAGTTTCTATTATATAGTAAGTTTAAGACCTTATTAGTATATCTGCATTAAAGCATTGTTATCTTATTTAATAACTATCTTATACAGTTAGAATTTAGTTGTGTAGTTAGTAGCAGACTTAGTTTGTTGTAGTCTCTAGATCTTTTGTTCTGCAACTACAGACTTTTTAAAAAGTAAGAAAACTTCTTTTATCTTTGTCTTAAAGGCATCTTAGTTTTTGACTAGAGCAGTGTTGTCAGCGTTTATAATACAGAGGGGTGACAAAAAAAAAGATGTCAAAAAGGTTATAGTTTTCAAAGCTATATATTTCTACAACCAGAAGGGCTATACCCAAAATGGTTAGTGATTTGGAAAGCCAAGATCTTTTTCTTTAAATTAAGCTACTTAGTAAGCTGTTTAGTAAGCACTTTCGCGCTCAATTTCAGCAGTGAAAAAAATGATAAAAAACTCAAGAATAAATAACAAAATAACTTTTTTTTGAAGGTGTAAAAATCGCTATAAAGTATATATATTAAGTAATACTAGTTAAACTCATCTGTGTGTAAGTTTGAAGGTAATTGTAAGAAAAAACTATTAAGTAGTAATTAAGAGCTTGTTTTCAGGGTTTTTTCCAAATAAATAACGAAGAAAGCTTACTAATACTTAGTGTACCGGCCTTCAGCTTCCTTAACGTCCAAATAACGCCTTAGTAAAGATAGAATACAATTATTAATCGACTTTTGAGGTAATTGATCCTATTCCTCCCTTATAGCAGCCTCAAAGGCTGCTATACTTTTTTTACTCTTTCCTATACCTAAAGAAGTAATAGGCCTTTTAGCTAAAGCGTTTTTTAGCAAGGCCTACACGTTTTCTATAAGATTTAGATTAGGACTATAAGCAGAATGCTTAAAAAGCGATATCCTATTCCTAGAAAACTAAGATAAAACTTCTAGAGTTTTATGAATCTTAGCGTTATCTTGTTAAAACTTCTAGCCTATATAGAGGTTAGTAAGTCCTTTAGTTATATAAAAAAAGATTGCTACTTTAAAATTTAAATATAGAGTAAATACTCTCTAAGTAGGAACAAGGAGTATATGTAACTTACGTTTTTTTATTGCAGGTTTTACTATAGGAATAAGGATCTTTTTTATATAGTCTAAACTCCTAAAAGGAGTAGTAGTTAAAGGGCTTTTAATTACTACTAATTTAGATCTACTACCTATCCAAATCGCTCCCTAAACTTAGATAGAAATATCTTAATTTGTAACTTAATTAGTAAGCGTGCTAGAAATAGATTAGAATAATAGAAAAATAATAGATATATTAAAGTTTTTTGTTAGTTAAATAGGGTATTTTTTAACTTACTTGTGTTAGTTATAGAAACTATTTTCCTTCTAACCCTATTATTTTGCCGTATTTAATAGTATTCTGTCCTAGCACCGTGCTCTCGCTTAATAGCAGACTCGTCTAAAAATATAACTTTATCAAAATTAATATTTTTAAGGTTTTTAAGTAATTACTTAGCGTAAATATAACAATTATAAGCCTTTTTAGCGTCTAAAGGTGTCTTTTTTTAAGAAATGTTAATAGAATAGTTCTCCTTTTTTAAAAAGCGTTGTAAGCTTCTAATAGAAAGATCTAGACTATTTTCTTTTAAAAGACGTTAATTTGTCTTTTTAGGGCTTTTAGTAAGGTCTCTATTAAGCACTCTTTTTGCTTTATTTAAGATCTTTATAGGACGACCTTTTTAAGGCCTAAAAGTAGATAAAGGAGCCTTTTTTTTGTTTTATTTGATAAAGAGTATTAGTAATACTTCTAGAGAACTTTTCTAGTATATTACTAATTAAAGAAATAGGCTTGTTTTGTAAATATAAAGTATAAACTTTTTGCTCAAATTAAGAAAGATTGCGAGACATAGAGGAGGTATTATAAAAAAAGCAAGTTAGGACAAACAAGAGGAGTTAATATACTAAAAGCTTACTAAGTTATTACGTAATTAGCGCTTACGTAAGCAGCCCCTATTTTTCACCCTTTTATTAAACTCTAAGGAATTAAGATATAAGCCTCGAAAATACGCTAACGTTATACTTGTGTAAGCTTTTTAAACTTAAATTTTTTTTCCTTAGCGTGTTTTTATACAAATATAAAAAAGTTATACTAAAATCTATTTTCATTTTTTTTTCATCTCATTTCAAGCAAGATTACAGGGACAACCGTGCTGACTAAGCAGCTTACTAAGCCACCCAACTCAAAAAGGAAGATATTGGCTTTCCAAATCACTAATTCTTTTGGGTATAGTACTTCTAGTTGTCGAAATATAAAGCTTTAAAAACTATAACTTTTTTGACATCTTTTTTTTTGTCACCCCTCGGTAAGAAGGAGTAATAGTAACCTCTCTTCTATTTATCTAGGGCTGTCTTAGTATTAAATCGTATCTAAGGTGTGTAGAAGTAATATAGCCCTAGATAGTATTCTTGTACTATTTAATGTTAATCTCTAATCTAGCAACTTTATCAATAGTTCTAATTTTTTCTATAACTCCTTCTAATCTACGTAAAGAAATAGAGACACACTATAAACTAGTGTTCCTAATAAGTTAAAAGCTAATAAAAGAGTATGTAAGGTTTTCTATATTAATAAAAGTTAAAGTCAAAGTGTAATAATTTACTAATATTTTAATAGTAATTCTATTACTGCTTATATTCTTTTTAAAACTAGCTTATTCCTTTATTAAGTCTTCTTAGCTTACGTATAGCTCTTGCTAGTAACTTTAAGCAAGAGCTATTCTTTTTCTATATTAAAATTTAGATCTTCTAAAGTATCTTTACTACTTAAGCTTTCCTTACTAGGCTTTCTTACTTTTGCCTTTAAAGACTTTAATATATTCGTCCTTTTTTTCTTCTCTTTCTTCCTTAGCATCTTTTCTTTTATAGTATAATTTATAGCTAAGTGTCCTTTCTACTTATAGGTAAAATAACATCTTTCTTTTATTAGCTTATTTAGCTCTAGATTACTAAACCTGCGTAGCTTAGCTAATCTTCTAGTAAACTCTATTCCTTCTATCTAGTCTCTTATAGGAGGAGGAAGAGAAAGAGAAGCGCGTCTTAGCCTGTATTCCTTAGGCTTTTCTTAGTCTCTGTTCTTAGAGTATTGTTATTTAAGCTTATCTTAGCCTTTAGAATACTACTTTATCTAGTATAAGTAGTCTATAATTTTAATAGACTTATTTTATAAACTATCTAAGTTTAAGAAAGTAATACTTATAAGCTTATCTTAAAGCTTATAAGTAGAGCTTTTTTAAAAAAAGTATTTTCTTTTAATTCTTATTTAAGTTGCTGTTTAATAGTAGTAACTATTCCTAAAATTCTATAATATAATTATAGATATTCTTTTTGCCTTAAGATATTAACTAAAGTTTATTTCTAGCTCTTTTAGAGCTGTATAGATCTCTAAATATTTAAATTCAAGAAGTTTAATAAGTATTAAAAGTTCTAGGCGTCTAATAATATTATCTAGTTAAAGTAAGGCAGTATTAAAGTTACTACTAAACCTTTTAGCCTACTAAAGGCGTAATTACACGTCTTTCTTTCTATGTTAAAGTCTTCTAAGTTGTTTTCTACTTTAGTAGTAAGCTATTTCTTAAAGATTTAGTATATCTTTCTTATTTTATTAAAAGCGTCTAGATTAAGTTACTTAAAACGCTTTAGTATTATTCCTAGCTGCTAAGTTAGTTTTAATGCAGCAAGTAGTGTTAGTAGCTAAATCAGTAGCTATTCTTATTCTAGTTTTATTTCTTTTAAGGCTAAGTTAATAGCCTTATTTATTTTTAAGGTATCAAAGGTGGTGGTTGTTGTTGTAGTCAAAATGGGTTTCCTAAAAAAGTGAAAAGCAGCTGCCCTCTACTAATTAGTCGCAAAAGTCAAAAAAAGATTGTGTACAGTTAACAAAATTTAAACAGTAAGTAGATAAGGTCTACGTGCTAAGCACTTAGAGTAGAAAAGCTTAGACTACTAAGCGAAATTAGAGTTAAAAAATTTGCTAAAGGTACTAAAAAACAACACTAATTAAAACGTGTTTAACAGCAATTGCTAGCTTATAGCTAGTAACAAGATTGCGATGGAGGTGGAGGAGGTAGAGGTAGAGGAGGGTAAGGACACGTACGTTACTGTAGCAGGAGCCTGTAATACTTTATAAAAGCTCTCTGCCTGCTGCTTCTTACCTTTAGAATTTCCTACACCACATAGTACTGCATATAAATAATACAATGCTTGGACTATTTTTCTCCCTGTTTAACACAAAGACTAATAGCTTATATTAAGTAAAGTTAGACTTTACTAGGTTACTATACAAGAAGCTATAGTAGTAAATTACAAAGCCTGCGTTTACCTTTGTTAAGTAGCCTCTCTAGTTAGTTAAAAAAGAGCTGTTAGCGGTAGCTCTTATAGTAATTAGGTAGACGTAGAGGTTAAATTTTGTTATTTATTAACACCTTATTAATGCGTCTAGTATTATAGATGTTAAGGTTACAATAGAGGTTGTAAAAAGCTTATTTAATAGTAAGTTTATTAAATACGTTGTGTATATTAATAGTCTAGGTGCAGTAATAATGTGTTATTTTACTAATCTCCTCTTACGCAAATACAACTTTAGTAGAGAGACCTTATAGTAGCTTTATAAAGAGCAAGAGCATGTTAAAATAGCTATTAAGTAGCTAAAATAAACTAACAAGCAGGAGGATTTTGTAAGTCGCCTCTAGGAATAGGAGAGCTATGCTTAGATAGTAACGCTGTTGTTATATGTTTACATCTAAGTATAGGCGCTAGAAACGCCGCGACTGTAACACCGCTAGAATAGTAATAGAGACGACAGAAGTTGCAGTTAGCAGTAAATAGTTATTAGTAAATAGTTATTAGTTAAGAGGGTTAGTTAGAGGGATATTACGTATCTTTATTTCTGTCTAAACATGCAACACACTAATTGCGTGCCGGCAATGCTAAACAAGGGGGCATAAGCCCAGATACCTGTTGTTAGCAATAAATCTTTTTTACCAAAATAGTGTCTACAAAATGTGTGGTCACATTAAAAGGTTGTCTCAAAAGGCCGAAGCCAGTTAATAGCCTTATAAATTAGAAAGGCTTCTTAAATTATTATTAAAGTTGCTATCTTATCTAGTTTGCTTGCTCTACAGAGACCTTCTAGTGTGTTTACTATTTTAGTCCTACTAATACTATCTTAGTGCAGTCTTGCTATCTAGATAGCAAAGCTTCTAGATGTAATCTCTACCTCTGCTATTATTATATTCAAATACTAACTAAATAGTACTTATATTATCTAACAGCAAGGATTAGTTTCTAGAGCTACTAGTAATATAGTAAGCTTACCTAATAGTTTGTATTACAAAACGTTCTAGGTAAGATCTTATATAGCTAAGTATCTCTTAGCACTTCTTATGTTTCTTCTACTGTTAATCCTTAGTAGATTTAAAATAGCTTTAACTAAGATTAATAAGCTAATTAATTAGAATCTTGTCTAGATGTAGCTCTAGGGGGCTTCTTGTCTAGATATAGCTCTAGGAGGCTTCTAATTCAACGTAGCAGCATTAGCGCTATAGAAGGATTTAATTTAAATGTAAGAGTACGTTAGATTAACTAAAGATACAGAGAAAACAGTAGTAAATTAAATAAAGAACTATAAAGGCTATCTAGTAAGCTTATCTACTCCTTTGTAAGGTCTATACTTAGTACTAAGAAAGAGGCAAGGGTAGCTACGTAGCAGCTGCTAACGTAGCTTAGGAAAATAGCGCAGAGCTAAGAGAAAAGTTTAGTAACTAGAAAAGTAGAAGGGCTAATACGCCAGGCTTACAGATGCCGGGTGCGCACGGACACCCAGGATCTGTAGGATAGCAAAACGAGGCTTTTTGTCGAGTACTAAAGACGTTAGGGCTTCAGCCCTTTACATGTTGTCTTAGTACACTAGGCTTATAACTGTAGCAGGAGAGAGCATAGAAATAAATAGAAGATAATTACTAATTCTAAGAAGCACTGCAAAAGTGCTGCTATATATACACTGCTTAGCAAGTAGTGCTAACTATCTTATGTTAGCTAACAGCACAGGTCACGTGCTCTCATGTCAGCTTAGCTCAGATAAGTCATTTGTTAGTAGTAGCGTAGCATGTGCGGCAGTGCTCTGCGACAGGTAGGCATTGCGGGAACACAGGCATTGCGGGAACACAGGCATTGCGCGCACGGACACGGCAGCACCACCATACCAAGGTGGACGGGCCAACGCGCAGGACGGGCCAACGCGCAGGACGGGCCAACGCGCGGTTTTTGCTATAGTAATCCAAGCAAATCTTTAATATTTAAATAGCTATAACTTTTTTAAAAATAAACTTTTTTTAAAAAAATTTAAAGTTTTAGAGCCTAGAAGCCTAAATATATAAGTCTAGAACTTTACTTCAGTTTGATATAGCTTAGTTATTAAGATATTTACTCTCTATACAAATATAAACTTTTAATTTATGAAGATTTTAAAATTTTAAATAGGCTAAAAGTTTCTATTGCTTACTTATAATTTGAAACATAAGTAATAATACTTGAAAGTATTATACTTAAAAAGATATAATAGAAATCTTAAAATTCTACTTTTATAAAAAATAATTTGTTATATTACTTTCTTATATGTTAACCTTTTTTAGAAATTCTTTAAGTCTTAGTATTTAAAAGTCTAGGTCTAAAGGCTAAGAATTTTGCTTTAGTCTATTATCGCTTAGTTAAAAAGTTTATATTTGTATAGAAAGTATTTAAAGTAAATATTTCTTAAACTAAGCTATATTAAACTAAAATAAAACTCTAGACTTATAGATCTAGGCTTCTAGGCTCTAGAACTTTGAATTTTTTTAAAAAAGGTTGATTTTTAAAGAAGTTATAGCTATTTAAATATTAGAGATTTGCTTAGATTACTATAGCAAAAACCGCGCGTTAGCCCGTCCTGCGCGTTGGCCCGTCCACCTCGGTATTCTTTTTTTTATTGTAGTTTAACGTCCTTTCTCAGCCTAAAAGGCTATATAAGACGTGTAGGTTTAGGACTTACAAGTATCTACGTAGTGTTTTCTAATTTTTATTATTTACAAGAAGGGGTTTGTCTAAATAAAGATAAGGCTCGTAGCCTAGGGTAGTTTTAACGAGTATCTCTCTCAGTCCTTTGTAAGGAAGTATATAGAGCTAGTATGCTAGTCTAGTTATCTCCTTTACTTCTATGTTGTTGTAGGCTATGCTAGCTGCTCTCTTGTATTACTTATATAGGTACGCTAAGCAGTTCAGTATAGAGTCGATATATTAGGTTAGTATATCAAGTTGGTATAGGGATTGCGGTATAGGTAGATAGCTAGGGGTCTAGCTATCAAATCTAATGTATGGGTCAGTATAAGAGGTCAGTATATCAAGTTAGTATAGGAATTGCAGTATAGGTAAATAGCTAGAGGTCTAGCTATTAAGTCTAATGTGTAGGTCGGTATAGGAGGTTAGTATATCAAGTCAGAATAGATTTTAGATGTGTAGGTCAGTATATTAGGTCAGTATATTAAGTTGGTATAAAGGGATTCCAGTGTAGGTAGATAGCTAGGAGCACTAGCTATCCATTCTAATGTGTAGGTCGGTATATTAGGTCGGTATATCAAGTTAGCGTAGGGATTTCAAGTAATAAATAGCTAGGTAGATAAATCTATTAGTTTACTACGCTAATAGATTTATCTACCTAAGTAGAAAGCTGTTGCTTTAATAAGTAGAAGTTAAATTGCCTTTAATTAAACTTAAAAATTAGCTTGCGCACAGACTACTTGCAGAGTTTTCAACAGTTAACTACTCTGTTTCTCTACAACCAGCTAGCGCGCACGCTACAACACCTGCACCTAGAAAACAAGTATTAGAAGCTGATTTTAGGAAGGCGTTTAAGATAGTTAAGGCGAGAAAAAGGCAAAGCCAGACCTTTTTCTCGCCTCAAAAAGTTAGTGTTCAATAACCTCGGTATTCTTGCTCGGCAGTGTTACCGTCACAATATGCGAACATACTAAGTTTCTGCCACGCCGCATACCGAGGTGGACGGGCCAACGCGCAGGACGGGCCAACGCTCACCCCACTAAAATAACACCACCTTTTAACACCTAATAACTCCACTAATATAGATCCAATCTAGGAAGTAATTGATAAAATTAATTTGCGCGCACTAGGCGCATCTTTTGTATATACAAAGTTTGTAGAAAAGTATAGTGTAGTATAATCTACGCTCTCTTAAAGACACTAAGGTGTTTCAACCTTACGCAACCTTAAGTCTTAAAATTAACAGGCCCTCTACCCACAATAAGAGCTAGAGCTCCTATAGTATATTAAATAGCTTACTAGGCAAGGCCTTCTACCTACATAAGCTATAATACAAAATTTCGCCTTATAGATTGCAAAGAGAGAGGTTAGATTACACTAGAATAATTGCTTTATCTACTAGTACCCTAATAAGCTTATTTTAAAATAGATAACAAGCATTAATAACAATTACTACAAGGCTAATTTAAGGAGAAAGTATAGCCTCTACTTTAATCTCCTACGCGAGAAAATAGAGCAGTATTACGTTAAGGCGTCTTACATATACAATATAGATAAGAAAGGCTTCCTCCTTAATATCCTAAGAAGATTAGAGAAGATCTTTAGTAAGCTCTTATATAAGCAGGGAAAAAAGAGGAGTACTATTCAAGATAGCTTGTAAGAGTAAATAACACTCCTAGCCTGTATCTGCGCTAATAGATCTTACCTAGCGCCTACTCTTATATATTAATTAACTTTAGGATTAATATAAGACACCTAGTTATAAGCCCTTAATTCTAAGACTTATTAAGTTTAAATCTACTTATTACTCTCTAGCTAGATAAACAACAATATTAGCCTTGCGTAGCTTATATAGGTGTTTAATTGTAATACTAAGGTAAAGGCTTAAGCTTCCTATTAATTACTTATCTTAGATAGCTATAGATCTTACCTTACTATAGATTTTATTAAGTACTGTAATTAGACTAGGATTCTCCTTGCAGTCTATCCTCCTTATTTAACCTACACGCTGTAGCCTCTTAATATTGCCCTATTTAAGCCTCTCTTATTAGCTTACTAGGCTAAGATATCTAGATTTCTAGAGAGGAACTAGGGCCTTACCTTAATAAGTAAGAGGGATTTCTTTCCCCTCTTTTACTAAGCCTAGCAGGCCTTCTTTAAGGAAATAACAATCTTAAAGGCCTTTAAGGCTATAGGCCTCTCACCTTTTAATTCTAAAGTTATATTAAAAAGGTTTAGTATCAAGAGCTCTTTAAGTAATAATAGTAAGTCCTTAGGCTTAAGTACTTTTGTTAGAGTATTGACATGCGCAACATGTGGGTCACCCTGTTAAGCAGGTGATCCTGGTAAGCTGAACACGTGACGATCGCGCCAGCGCCTATATATATAGGCTAGATCGTCTTATTCCTCTTAAGTAGTTATTGACTACTTTGTTGGCACTTAGTTAATTAATACACTCATTCCACTCCTCCTAATTAAGCAATTGCTCCTTTTCAGCTCCTACAGTTATAAGCCTAGCCGCTTAATTATAGTTTTAATTCCTACTGCGCAATTAGTAAGCTGTAAAGTTAACTATTCAATTAGCATTTTACTCTTCTCTATTCTCCTATAGTATAGCTAGCAGATCGCTGCTACTGCTGTACCTCTCTTATTAATTATACAATCAACCTCTTTCTAATATAAGCTACTTAGCTACCTACTAACTAACTAATTAATTTATTGTTACCTTAACAATAACCTACGTCGTGATCTTACACAAAGCATCTTATCTTGATATAGACCTTACTAATACACTGCTTGTCGCCTTAGGAGTAATCTTTAAGGCTTAATTAGACTAGCTAACCTAGTTTGCTCTATTAAGGCTACACTGCTTAGAGAAAAGTATCTAGGATTAAGTTGATCCTAATCACCTAGACGTACCCTTAATAGATTACTAGGAGCCATAGTATCTAGAACTGCCTAAGGATATTAAACAGCTAGTTACTCTATTACTTAGCGCTAGCGCTTAAATACAAGAGGACTATAAGATTACTTAACGCAAATACGAGGCTTAATTACTTTATACTAAGTATAAGAAGGATAATTACAATAAGCTAGTTAATAAGTACAAGGTATAAGCTGCTTAATAGATAAGAAAAGTCACTAAGATTACTAATGTTAAGGACTAGATTAGCAAGACTATCTATCTAGACCTACTTTTAAACACCTTAATAAGTATAATTACTTAAAACCTTACTAGCTTTTAAGCCTTAGTAAAGATCTTAAAGGAGGATCTTGCACCTACAGATTAGAATACTTAATATTTAATTAGGGCGCAGTGCAGATTACACCTTAATAAAGCTTACTAGGAATAAATAGGCCCTAAGTAATAATTTACTAAGTAGCAGCTACTATATTAATAAGCAATAATCTACTTACTTTCTAAAGTTGTTAGGCTATTAGTAATTACTAATTTTTTAGACGCATTAGGCACTAAGATTGCACTAGACTAGTTACGTAAGAAACGCAATAAGCTAGTATAAGTAATAGTACTTAGAAAAGCTTATTTAACCTTTAATAATTTAGGAAAGATCTTTAGTATTTTGTTATAAGATTAGTTAATTACTTCCTTAAAAAGAAAAGAACACGTAGTGTTTTAAACTAGATCTAGATTAGAGGTAGCTTAATAATTAACAAGCGCTAATAAGTTAAATAAGAGTAATAAGTAATTATACTTTTACCCTTGTAAGGCTAGTAAAAGGCCTATAAGCAAGCACTTCTAGACACTACGCAACTGCTATTAACTTTAAACTATAGTTACTAGATTAAGCCCTCCTAGTAGTATACTAATTAAGCTGTTAGATAATAACAAAAAGAAGATCCTTAAGTAATAGAATAGTAACAAATAGGCAACTTTACGCACCTAGATTAAGAAAGAAGGCTAGAAGGCTAGTACTAGTAAATTAGCTACTAATAAGTTAAGTAGATCCTACCTTAGCTTATTAGTTTTAGCATTAATTAACTTAAAGGACCTTATTAAGGAAATTAGACTAAATATGTTTAGCGTAGCCTTTACTCTACATGCCCTGTCCCTCTATATAATTATAGATAGTAGATTAGTAGTCTACCTAGTTAATACTATAGATTACATAGTACTAGGCACCTTTAGTAAATACGCTAAGGATAAAACTGTTAAGGCAGGCACTTAGATTATACTAGTTACTAGTATAGGAAATAGGCTGCTTAAGAACGTCCTACACAGCAAGGCTAGCCCTAAGATAGCTAATCTTTTACTTACTAATGTTAAGGTTGTACTAGGTTTCTATATTAATATTATATTAGAAGCACGGCTTAAGCAGGTAAGTATTTAGTATTTAAGATATAATTATACTTTGTTGGCTTCGGCCTTTTGAGATAACCTTTTGATGTGACCACACATTTTGTAGACACCTTTTTGGTAAAAAAAAAGATTTATTGCTAACAACAGGTATCAGGGCTTATGCCCCCTTGTTCGGCATTGCTGGCACGCAATTAGTGTGTTACATGTTTAGACAGAAATAAAGAAAAGCAAGATAAAAACGCGAATCACCTCCTAACTTAACGCGCCCTATCCTGCTTATGCTGCCTACTTATGTTAAGGCTTTACTTCTAGGTACTCTTAGACGAATTAAAGAAGTAGCACTATTATTGCCTTGCTTTCTAACCTATACATACAACGATAGAACGCCTACTCCTTCTTTCTTGCCTCTTTCTTCTCTATCGCTATTTTGACGTTATACAACAGCTAGCCTAACTAGTTAATAGTTTTCTTACTTAGCCTATGCACGATTAACAAGAAGAAAGGGATGCTAAAGTAGAGCATTTTAAGTACTTTACTAGTATTAGCGAACACCCTGTAGATCGTGTATTCCTTCTACAACTAGCTAAGTTAAGGCTTAATATTCTTTTTATATATAGAGATATTGCGGATTCTAGAGTTGTTTATAAAGGATATAATTGTAAAGTCCTAAAGAGGCTAAGTTTGTAGATGCTTAATAAACTTAGGTGTCTACATAATTAGCTTAAGCTAGACTAGTTTAGGGGCTAGGTATACAACAGGAAAGCTTCCTGTCTTTAAATAAGAGTTAAGGTTAAGGAGATGCTTATTGCAGAGGTTGCACGCTATATTACAGTGCAGCATATTGTATACGAATTGTTTATATGCAGTACTGTTTAAAAGGTAAGAAGTAGTAGGTAAGAAGCAGCAGCTTTAGCTTTATAAAGTATTGCAGTCTCCTGCTGCGGTACGTACGTGTCCTTTCCCTCCTCTATCGCATTATGTTGCAATTCTATTGCAATCCTACTGTAATCCTGTTGTTAGCTATAGGCTGGCAATCGCCGTTAGACACGTTTTAACTGGTGTCATTTTTTAATACCTTAGTAAATTTTTTGACCCTGATTATTGCTTAGTGGTCTAAGCTTTCCTCCTAGAACTTATCTACTCACCGTTCAAATTTTATTAACTACACACAATTTTTTTTGGACTTTTGCAACTAATTAGTAGAGGGCAGCTGCTTTTTACTTTTTTGGAAAACCCATTTTGACTACAACAACAACCACCACCTTTGATACTTTAAAAATAAATACTTTGTAATTTAGAACAATTAAGAAAAATGTTGTCTTAATTAACTTTAAGTATTACTTTAATCTCTTATTTATTAAATATAAGTAACTTACTTATTACTCTACTTAACTACTACTTGTGAACGCTGTAGCGTAATTAAGGAAACCTTAGTTACGTACTAGTAATAAGGACTTATAGCATTAACAATTAGAACACTTAAAATAATAAGCTATTAAAGCCTTAGTCTACTTAGCGTAGAATGTTAAGATTACTAAAAAAAAGCTATTAGAATGTAAATACTGTGTAACAGCTTATGCCTTACAAGTAATCTTACAGCAACTAAGAGAGAGATTACTACAACCTTTTTATAAGATTTTATAAAATCTCTTTAATTTCTTAACTAGTTAGGTACTTAAGAAATAAGCACTAATTATTAAGGAAGACTACTTAGGCAAGCTATATAATTAGAATATCTAGTTAAAGACACTAAACAATATTATGCCTATAATTAAAGGCTTTGCTGTAAGAATTAAGAGGAAATATTAGTAGAAGATTATAGAGATCTATTAGGATAATAATACTACTACACTACCTTAGAGAGGGTAATTAAGATATAAGGAATAGGCTATAAAGAAAATAATTGTAATTAAGACGCTGCTGCTATATACTTATAAGCCTAATAGCTTAGCAGAGAGAGCTAGTTAAAAGCTAATTACAAAGGCTATTAAGATGCGCATAAGCGCTAATCTACTAGCTAAGCTTTAGCTAGTAATTATAGATACAGCAGCTTACCTACATAGAATAAGCCTTACTAAGATCTATAGCTACTAATTTCTTAACCAGGTGCTTAAAGAATAGTTTAAGAAATATTTCTAATATTATTAACTACTTAAGATTAGACACTAGACTGCTAATCTACGCCTAGACTAGAGTAGAATCTATACTTATAGCTGCTAAGCTTATCCTTTAAACAAGGAGAAGGCAGCTAGGCGTAATTATTAAGAATTTTAAGTTAATCCTTACAGCTATATTAGTTATTTAGTTAGTTATTAAGTCTTTAACATATACTACATATAGGTACTAACACTTAATTAAGTAATTACTACCTGTAATAGAACTTTTAATAAACGTTAATTCTACAAAAGAGATTATTAGGAAGAGCTATTAAAAGATTAAGTAATTAAAATTGTAGAAATCCTTTATAGTAGCAAGCTAGTTAATCTAGGAGAGGATTTAGACCTATTGCCTATTTAAGAAAGGGCAGATTAGGATACATAGCTAACTACTAAAGACCTTAAGAATAATTTATTTACTATCTTAAGTAGTAAAGAAGGCCTACTTACTAAAGATGAGAGTAGATTAGAAGATACTAAGTAAATAAAGTACAAGGCTAGTGCGTTATTAAGAACTTACTTAGATTAGTAGTAAAATACTAGTCTTGCTACTCTAGAACTAACTTCTAAACTAGAGACTCTAGGGAGCAACAACGTAATTAATTATAGAGTTATTAATAATTAAATAGCAGTATATATGCTAAAAAGAGCTAATCTATTAATACTTAGAGGTAGAGAGCCTCTTTTAAATAAGCCTAACAACTTATTACTAGTCTAATAATTTGTGCCTAAAGACTCTAACGCGCTAGCTCGTTGTAATAGAACACCTGCTTAGGTAAGTAGGATAGCAGGGCGTAAATTATCTTAAGACTTAAGATTTTAGGCCTTATATAGTAGACAGAGTAAGTAATTATAAACTTAACCTCTATTTATAAGACATAGTGCTAGGATAATAGGTAAAAGTCTAGATTAGTTTATAAATTATTATCTTCTACTGCGTAAGCTAGGTAGCAGGCGTAAGCATAAAGACGTAACCTAAGATCTTAATAATTAACTAGGAGGTAAAAGCATAGGTAGTATTAATGCATTAATTACAGATTATAAAGATCTATTATAAAATAATTTTTGTAATACCTACTTACTAGGTTTACAAGCAACCTAGGAAGACTAAGCAAGCTACAAGACTCTTAATTACGTAGTTATAGTAGCTTTGCTTACTAAGCATAAGCTAATTAGAAATGCTTAATAGTATTATAATAATCTACCTAAACTGCTAAGATTATAGAAGTAGTTACTTTAGTATTTTATAAAGGCCTTATTTAAGGATGCCTGCAGGAAGGAGATTAATTAGTTAAGTAAGAATAAAACTTAGACTAAGATATTAAGAGAAGAAGTAAATAATCGCTTAATACTTATAAGGTAGGTTTAGACCTATAAGTTTAATTAAAATAGCTTCTTTCTTATATATAAGGCGTAGATTATTGTAAGAAGTAATCTTTAGAAGAAGGACTTAATTCACTTAACATATGCTACTATTTTAGCAGCTAAGTTCTTTTAAGCAGCAATAGCTATTACTGCTAAGAATAATTTAGAGATTAAGTAATATAATGTTATAGGAGTATTCCTTAATATATTAATTACAGTAGACAACCTAGTAATCTATAAAATACTAGATAGCTTTAAGAAGCTAGGTAAGTGCGTATAGCTTAACTGCGCATTATATAAATTGTAAAACTTACTACTATTATAATATAAGGAGTTTTTAGGGTTACTAAAAGAGATTAGACTAATTACGTTACTAGAGGAGCCGTACCTATTCTTTAATTAAGAAAAAAGGATTTTAGTATTATTTTATGTAGATAATATCCTACTACTCTTTGCTAAAGATTATAAGTAGAGGACAATAGATCTTTAGTTAAAGATTATAGATAAATATAAGATATAAGAATAAGGATTAGTTAAATAGTTCCTAGGTATCTAGATAATTAGAAATTACAAGAAACAAATAATTACGCTTATACATAATATATATATTAACAAGATCGCGAAGAAGTTTAAGCTAAAGAATAGTAGCTTTCCTAAGACTTTATTACTGTTAGAGGAGCTAATTAAGAACACTAGCCAAGTAACTAAGTAAGAGATTAAAGCCTACTAAGAAAGGGTTAGTTTAGTGCTATATATAGCTATTATACTACAACTAGATATTGCTTACTTAATCTTAAAGCTCTTACACTTCATTACAAACCCTAGTAATTAGTATATAAAAGCTGTTAAATAAGTAATTATATATCTCTATTAGACAAGATAAGACGCGATCTAGTACAGGAACTATAATAGCCTAGACTTAATAATTGTAGGCAACGCTTCTTTTGTAGATAATTAAGAAACTTACTAATTATCTTATAGTTATATAGCTATCTTATATAGTAGTCTAATATTTTAGAAGGTAGCTTAGCAGACTATAGTTACTATATTAACTACTAAGGCTAAGCTACTCGCTCTTAAGTATACTACTAAAGAGGCTATAGCTCTTAAGCGCTTCTTTTGTAAGCCGTCTTTTAATCTAGGAGATGTCTAGACAGTTTAGTATAATAATTAATAAATAATTAGGCTTGTAGTTAAGAAGAATAAGTAGATTAGCACTTAATTAAGACATGTAAATATATAAATATGTAGCTGTAATAGGAATATGCTAAAGAATTATTTTAAGTTAAGTACCTAGAAATAGTAATTATGCTAGCTAATAGACTAACTAAGTTACTTACTTAATAATAGTTTAAGAAGTTTAAGTAGTTACTTAACCTTTAGTAAGTTAAGCACTTAATTAAAAGAAATAATAATTAATAAGTAAAAGATTTGTATTAAGTAGTAACATCTATATACTAGGCTAAGTCTCCTCTTAATAGCTTATTTTATTAAGCGGGAGAACGTGAGCTAGACGATTAAACTAGGACTAGAAACTTTATTACTAATTAGTATTAGACTTATTATACTTACTAAACTCTATTATTATATTACACTTGGCCTGCTTAGCTTTAGCTAGCTTAGGAGTAATTTAAGCTATTCTAGCTTAAATAGCAAAAGTTCTAAGGTAAGTAGTGTTATAGCGCAATTCTAACCTATTACTTCTATACATAGAGTTGTTAGATAATTGCCTCTTTACTTTAGCGTAATAATTATGCTTATATAAATAATTTATATAGCAATTAGGACAGCGAACTTAAAAGCAATTGTATAAAATAAGTAGGACAAGTATTCTTTAAGTATGCTGTTCTTAAAGAGATAATTGCTAGAAAAGTTATTATTATTAAAGTTACTTATATTATTGCTACTGCTACTATAGATAATAAGCCGTCATTTGCGGCTATTAAGCGGGTTGCTAAGCAGGAGCGAACGCGGGAACAGGAGAAGGAGTAGGAGGTTAAGCAGCAAAACTACAATATAACATTTCTTAAGCTTAATAATTATTAGTAGAGGCCTTCTGCGCAGAAGGCTTAGTAGTTATAACACTACTATTAATCTCTTTACAGCAAGCAATAATGTTCTTAAGTAGTTAAGTTTTTATAGCTTAGTACATCTTATTATTGTTCTATCCTTAAAAACTAGTTAGTAAGCTAAGCAAGAAGCTTAAAAAATTAGAGACTTACTACTTTATTCTTGTATATAGCTATAAATTAATTAGCAAGATTAATATTAACTATATAGCAGGTATGCGACGAGCAACTGCTGCAGCGTAAGCTACTCTAACTACTAGTCTAAACGCGATTAAAGCAGTATTTAGCGTATAAACTATCTAGCATCTTTTTAATACAGCGCTTATAAGGTAGAACGCGAGAGTGTAATAGATTAGCAGTAATCTTTAAAGAGCTATTAGGCGCCTTTTTCTAGGTTAAGAAAGGCGCGTTGCGCTTAGTAGACAGCTTAATAGGCGTTTATAGGCTATTACTGTTGTCTTGTTATTAATTGTAGGACACTACTTAAATAGTAAGCTACTAAGAATTTTGTATTAGCTCTTAAAGAGCCTTGCTCTTGCGCTAGCTTAATTACTTAGTTAGACTCTTATGTAGATTAAAAATTAAGCGAGGACTTAATAGTAGACTTAATTTAGTAGGTAAGGCGATTAGCTTCTAAGTAGAGCTACTAGATGTCTTGTAATAAGCGTACAGATTGGATAGTAGTAGTAACTAATTCTTATTATTTTAAAGATTAGCTGCTTATTAAATTTTATTATTAAACAGGCTTTAATGTGCGTAACGCTTATGCTTAGCACTGTTCTTACGCTTATAACAGCGGCTTTCTAAACAATACTTACGCTTATTATTACTAGAGGCAGACTACACAAGATTAGTAGCTAATTAGTAAGAGAATAATAAAGTAACGCTGCTTACTATGTTAGTAATAGTGGTTAAGACAGTCCTAAAAAGCTTAGTAATTAATATTAGAGTGAGGTTAAGGACAAAAGTTTTAGAGAGGTAGTAGACGTAGTTAGTATTATTGTAGAGGCTGCGCACTAACTAATTACGTGATATTTAGGGTCTATCTAATATCTTAATATTAAGACTGCTAGGATTAATCAAAATATTAACAAGCAGCATTACTACAACAACAGAAGATTAGGCAGAAAAAGCTATGTTTAAAGAGGGACCTCTTAATCAACAATCTTAATTTATTATAATTGCCTAGTTGCTTACAGTTTAGATTAATAGTATCTCACTAACCTAGGAGGTGTGTTAGAGTATTAACATGCGCAACATGTGGGTTACCCTGTTGAGCAGGTGATCCTGGTAAGCTGAACACGTGACGATCGCGCCAGCGCCTATATATAGGCTAGATCGTCTTATTCCTCTTAAGTAGTTATTGACCACTTTGTTGTGGCACTTAGTTGATCAATACACTCATTCCACTCCTCCTGATCAAGCAATTGCTCCTTTTCAGCTCCCACAACTTTAAATTAGAGGAAAGTTAAACGCCTCCTACATAAGGTAGTTAAAGATTAAGGTAATACATAAGCTTAAAGGCTAAGCTAGGTTTATTACTAAATCTTAACTTAAAAGACCCTCCTTAAGCATAAAGTTAAGGGCCTACGCAAGGCTCTAATTAATAAAAAGACGCGTAGGAAATAAGGCAGGCTTCTTCTACTTTAGGAGCCTAAGGAGTACTAAGGTAGAGCTATAGTCTAGTTTCTAAAGAAGGTAAAGAAGGCACGTAATTGCCAGCAGCTCTAAAAGCACAAGGAGGAGCAGGTACAACACTAAAAAGCTAAGATAAATAGGCATTATAAGGAGATAAGGCAGGCAAAGGCAAAGGAGAAGGAAATAAGGCAATAGACGAGGGCTGCAGCTTAATTAGTAAGGGAGAAGAAGAAGGCTAAGAAGGCTGCTAAACAGGCTTCTAGGGCAGCTGCTTGCAGGACTATAAAACAACTCTAACAATCTATAAAAACTTCTTAAAAGGGTAAGAGGAGCAGCCTTAAGGCTCTTAAAAAGGCTACTTAAAAAAAGAAGCTTATCGCGAGGCTTATAAGTAGTAGAGAGCCTTAAGGTGGTGTTACAGCTTAACTAGCGTCTACCTTACGCACAGGGCGCGCGATTAAAACTCTAACTTAATTTCTATAGCTATATATATTATTTAAGCCCTCTAGATCTCACTACTAAAAAATCTCGCGATAGTAGCTATTGTGTGAGGCTCTACAGCCTTAAGTTTAGTGGTGGTTTTAGTGTTCAAACTGCGCGTTGGCCCGTCCTGCGCGTTAGCCCGTCCACCTCGGTACCGAGGTAGACGGCGTAACGCGCATGACTGCGTAACGCGCACCTTTTGCTATAGTAATCTCTAATATTTTCGAATATTAAAATAGTAATAACTTCTTTGAATACTAACCTTTTTTGAAGATTCTTAAAGATTAAGAATCTAGAAACTTAGATCTATAACTCTAGAATTTTACTTTAGTTTTATATAGCTTGGTTTTAGAGATATTAGCTCTCTATACAAATATAAACTTTTTAATTAAGCTATATTAAACTAAGGTAAAATTCTAAGTTTATGAAGCTAAGCTTTCAAATACTAAAATTAAACGAATTTTTAAAGAAAGTCAATATTTAAGAAAGTTATATCAAAAATAAGATTTTTTTATAGTGTGATTTTAGAATTTCTTTTATATCTTCTTAAGTATAATACTTTTAAGTACTATAACTTATATTTAAGACTATAAGTAAGAAACAGAAACTTTTGGCCTATTTAGAATTTTTAAAATCTTTATAAATAAAAAGTTTATATTTGTATAGAGAGCTAAGATCTCTAAAACCAAGCTATATGAAACTAAAGTAAAATACTAGAGTCATAGATCTAAGTTTCTAGATTCTCAATCTTCAAGAAGTTTCAAAAAAGGTTAGTATTCAAAGAAGTTATTGCTATTTTAATATTAGAAAATATTAGAGATTACTATGGCAAAAGGTGCGCGTTACGCAGTCATGCGCGTTACGCCGTCCACCTCGGTATCAGCATGTCACCCGTGTTAATTGGAGCAGCTCGTTGTTTGATCGCGATACGTACAGGCAAAGCAGCATAATGGCTTCAAACATGCAAAGCGTATCAGCAGATCCCACGTAGAAGGCTTACTATTAAGCTTGTTATAAATGTGTCCAGGATGGGAAATATAGACCCAACAACCCCGCTGGAATATCCAATTACTTTCGCTGCGATGTCATCATCAAGATCAAATCCCCAGCGGCAAATAGTGCATTTGCAATGCTGTAGTGCCATACAACAAGCAGTGACCTTGACATCTACTCTTAAGTACTGGAATTTGATGCCGTTAATCTAATACGTTCTATGAGGACAAAATTCTACAAAATATTCGTTCCATCTAAGAATCCATGCTTCTACATAGTATGTTTGTTGCTGCGCTTCCCCGCTTTGTGCTGCCGTGCATGCAAATGCTGGCTGGTTGCGTGCGTGGCCACTGGCTTGGTAGCCGGCTCGGATTCTCAACTCGTCCAATTCGAATTTCAGAGTAGGCTTGTACCTGGCAGTCGAGCTCATTGCTGCCGTCGTGGGTGGCTATCTCTCTGGAAACCCCCTTAGTATGCAAGGTTGGTGTTCGTGATCGAATTGTATCTATTTGTACGGCTGGTATAGACCTACTGTCTCATTCGCTGTGTATGATAACCAGAGTGGTTCCTTACGTATACAATGTTTCTCATTCAAGAGGATCTTTTCGTGTGGGGGTGGACATGGATTGCGGAACTCGTGAATAACTCGACAGTGAGAGTGGTTCAGTTTCAGTTATACCTGATCAACTTGCTTGGATAGACCGCTGTTGATAGACTTAGCATAATAAGAGCAAGTTTGTACGTGAGTGGTGTCCATGTTTCATTAGTGCGTTGCGACTCGGTGCTACGAAAATCGAGAGTAAAGTAACCCGTTCTTGTGACAGTCAACATCCAAACTTCCTTTTCCAAAAGGCAGTCCCATGATACATCCTGCACCGTTGAACGCCCATGACCCATTTAATTTTCAGTAGATACGGAGAGAGATGGTGTGTTAGCGTATGAGGCTGGGCTAAAGATCGAGCTCACCAGGTAGTCGCAACCTGGGGGTAGTCCTTCTTGCTTATCTTGAGGTCATCGTAGATAGAGTCATCGCCTGAAAATTGATTAGCAAACATTGTACGCATCAGCGAACCGATAACGTACCGTAGAGATGTTCGACGCGCAGCTCATCTTCGTGTTCAAGTTTCTCAATCTCTTCTTGCGGAGTCTCCTTGTCATGCTTCTGGTCCTTGGTAGTAGGCTCGACGCCACTCTCCATCTTTTCGCCGATGAGCAAGATCTGGCAGTACTCATAGTCAAGGTATTTTGGCTTGACTTCTACCCAGGCCAGCCCGCGAAACTCATCGATAAATCTGCTTGCGGTTAGTCAAGAACGCATAGTAACATCAACTTTACTTACTCTTTGGGAAAGTCGGGCTTTTGAGGAAGCTGAGCTTGAGCAGGCCCACTGCGCTCAGGGTTCTTGACGCTCATGATGAAGCTGCCCTGTTCCTTGATACCTAGGTCTTCCTGCACCTCCCCGAGCTTGGATGGTACAGTGGTAGAGTAGACAAGATGGCACGTCCGGTCTTCAGTGCGCGTGATTGCATATACACCTTCGGCTACCGGTGCAACGGGCTCGGTGCGTCGGCTGCCTTGCGTCTTCGTCTCGTATTCATTGGCGCCGAAGAAAGTCTCCTTCAGTTCTTTAATGGAAGTTTTCGCCTTCTCGACAAATGCCATGAAGCGGTCGTTGTGTGACTTGGGAAAGACTTTCTTCGGAAGTGCAAAGAGTCGGATGTTGTTGGCATCGGCGAGCGCACCATCGCCTAGCTTGGCTCCAGATGGCATAGGTCGCAGAACGAAGAAGGTGCGTTGAAGGTCGCCAACGCTTTCAGAGTCCTCAATGCCTACGCGATTGCGGGTGAAGAAGTAGATGACGCCTTTCTCGAGGATGCTCGATGGCATGTGCTTTGCGCGTTGGGAGGACTCCTCAATCGCGCCATTACCATCTGTGCCAGGCTCTTTTGTCGCGCTTTCAGATTTTTCTTCACTCTTCTCTTCCTCTGTAGTCTCATGGGCCTTGGTGGCAGCATCTGTGACCTCCTCCTTGGTCTCGTCTTCAGACTTTGAAGGCTTTTCGTCGTCACCATTGGCCAATGCTGTCGCGTCGCTCGCGTCAACAAGATCTTCAACAGCTGCCGCTTCGGCCTGCTCCTCGGACTCGTCTGCTTGCTTGGTGTCCTGACCTTCGTCGGAAGCGTCCTTCATCTCGCTATCGTCTTTGCTTGTGTCCATTGTCTCTTCGATAGTTGCCTGCTTCTTCGTCGCCTTGCGGCCGCGTTTCGGGGACGGTTCGACTTCCGGCTTGCGCTTGGTACCAGCTGCAACATCGTTGCCTTTCGCAGGGCTTGGGCTGTTGCCGGTGTTGCGTGCAGAAGAGCGTGTTCCTGCCATTGTCGCTGTGGGCCGGGCGAATTGGGATAAACTGATAGAGTTTAGTAGGAAAGGGTGTGACAAGATGAGGGAAACAACGAAGAAGGCAGATGTTTGCGCGTGCTGGGAGTTTGTGGCAGGCGCGTCGCGTGAATGGTGACGTCAATGGCAGTAATTAGTATATCGACGCGTCAGGAAGGCACGTGCAAGCTTCAGCCAACATACGGAAGCCACGATCGATCTTGGGAAATGAATGAATCGCGAGCACATAGATTTGCGGTAAGCACCCAAGCGCTTGATCTAGCAAACTTCCCGCGATGCGTGCCTTATATACAGCGCCTTCTGACCGACATCGAAAGTCGCACGCACCCCAGCCAACCTATACGAAGCCACCGGGAGAAGCAGAATTGCTTGTTCTTATTCTTGTTTTTCGAGAAAGGCTCGGATACCTTCTGCGATGCCCTCTGGGCTTGGCTTGTCTGCACATACATCCGGAGTGAAGCCAAATTCCTGCTCTAGGTAATCGCGCGTTGTCGGGCCGATGGTGGCTATCAGAATGTCCCTCCGATCATCAGCAGTACACCTAGCTTTGGCTTTTCCAGTCTCCGCATCCAGAAGACCCAGGCTCTCAAGCATCGCTTGACATCCACTTGGAGAGAACACAACAACCCATTGTCGTCTCGAGCCCTGATCAGCGTTTCTCCGCCAGATGGCCGAGAAGTTCTCTTTGAAGGACTGCATCTCCCCAGTCTCGTATATAACCAACTCATCTACTTTCGCCCTCTCCTTCATATCCAGCTCTTCTGACTGGAGAGTCTTCGGTATTATATCCCTCCTCTTATCGCCAACCATGAACAGTACAGGCGGATTCAAGACACCTGGATGGAGTGCATTGTAGTGCCTCAAGATGAAGCCAGCCAGGGCTTCACCGTTGCCGGTTTCCTCACCCAAGATTGGACATTTGAGACCTAATGATCGCAGTCCGCGGGCTGTCGCTGGGCCTACTACGTACAGTGGCAGGCTCTCTGGAAGCACGTCGTCGATATCGAGGGTCCCCTCTTTGCGGATTTCCGCGGCAACCTCACTAAAGGCTTCGACTGAGCGCTGCGAGGTAAAGATAAGCGCACCATATGTCGCAAGACCCTGCTGCGCCTTTGGCACGAAGCCGCGGTTGGTGACATGATGGTACACCTCATGCAGGGCATCTCGCTTGAACCTGTGCTCCAGAACCGGCACGAAGACGGGTGCATAACGGCCATTGTCGAGGGTGAGGAAAAGCTCCTCATACGTATCCTTGGGCACTGACTTGGTCTTCAGCAGCAAAATGGGGATCTTGCCCCGTGATTCCTCCACCATTCTGTGGTTTGGTGAGTGAATGTTCGACGCCTCGAATGATTGTTCGATGAATGGATGGAGACTGCGGGTGGCGCTAGCCCGTCCGCTAAAGTTCGGGAAAAGTTGCCAGGATTCCATGGTTCACTCGAGACCCTCGAAATTAATAGTTGTCCTTCCACCGCTCTTAGCCCTCCACCCTCACTTTTCGGCGGTCAACTCAGATCCAGTAGATCTCCCCCCACCGCTGCAAATAGCAGTCAAACCCTTAACCTAATTGACTGCATAGCAATTATGGCCGACGTCGCAACTCCTCCCGCCACCCAGGCCGCCTCCACAAACGGTTCTGCTGCCCTCCAAGGGAAGCAGCAGATTGTCAAGCCCGACAAGCCTGACGAGGACAAGTACAAGGAGGACCTCGCCAAGTTGGAGAAGGAGCATGCCGCCGCCCAGGAGAAGTTGGTCAGTACATGTTCCGGCGTAATGCGCGTAGTCGCACGGCCGTAAGCGGACGGGCAGCTGCATCGCACACCACCATGTTAACTAGGAAAACTACTAACGACAAGTAGAACGCCTGCAAGGCCAAGCTCGACCTCGCCAAGCCGAACAACAAGGACTCGCCCAACGCAAAGCGCCAGCAGGAGCTCAAGACAGAGCTCAACGCCATCCGCCAGACGCAGCAGGGCAACAAGTCCGGACGCAACGCCATCTTTGAGAAGATCAAGAAGCTCGACGAGCAGCTTAAGCAGCAGCTCAACGAGCTCAAGACTGCAAAAGGCAAGTCCAACTACAAGTCGGCCGAGGATGTTGACCAGGAAATTGCCCGTCTGGAGAAACAGGTCGATGGTGGCGTGATGAAGCTGGTAGACGAGAAGAAGGCCCTGGCTGAGATCAGCGCCCTCAAAAAGACCCGCAAGAACTTCTCTGGCTTCGACAACCAGCAGAAGAAGATCGACGACATCAAGGCCCAGATCGCCGAGCAGAAGAAGCTGCTGGACGACCCCGAGAACAAGGCCTTGAGCGACAAGTACACCAAGCTCCAGACTGAGTTGGACGGATTGAAGGCTGAGCAAGATGAGGCCTTCAAGAACCTGAGGAGTCTCCGCGAGGAGACGGACAAGGCGCGCGCGGTGCAGCAGGAGAAGTACCAGGCATGCAAGGAGCTCAAGGACTCCTACTTCCAGCAGTTGCGCGCTTTCAAGAATTATGAGTTCGAGGCCCGCAAGGTTCGCGCCGAGAAGAGGCGTCTGGAGCAGCTCCAGTACGTTGCCGGCAAGCGCAAGGAGACTGCCAGCAAGCGGCTCGAGGAAGCCAGTACACCTGCCTACGGCGACGAGATCATCGCCTGCGAGGGCCTGATCCGTCACTTCGACCCCTCGGCACTCCCACCGAAGGAAACCACTGCTGCCAGCAAGTTCGCCGCTTCCGCCCAGCGCACCGTCGATGACTCTGGCCTCAAAGGCACTCGCATATCAAAGAAGGACATTGAGGAGGAAAGCTACTTCGCCGGTACTGGAGGCAAGAAGGGAAAGAAGGGCAAGAAGGGTGGTGCTGCTTCCACTCCCGGGAAATTCAACCTTAACATGGGTATCATTGAGGAGCTGGCCAAGGTTGGTGTCGAGGCTCCATCAAGCCAAGAAGACGTCCCTGCCACCGTCGAGAAGCTCAAGGCCAAGCTTGCGCACTGGAAAGAGGACCAGGACCGCAAAACTAAGGAGGTGAGCTATACCATACCCAGAAGCTAGACATTGCTAACTAGTTCATAGAACATCGCGAAAGCACAGAAGGAGATCGACCGCCTTGAGGCCGAGGAGGCCGAAGAGGAGGCCGCAAATGGCAGCACCGACGCCGCCCGCAAGCCCGCGCAGAAGAATCAGGCTGTCAACGGCAACGCATCCGCCGAAGCTGAGCTTGACCAGGAGAAGGACGCCGCGGCTGACGCTACAGACGACCTCAAAAAGGCGTCGATTGAGGACAAGGAGACCGCTGCCGACGTATAGAGCGCGCGATGTGACACTTGTCACTAGAGGTCTTTGCCTTTCAAAATTTGGGTCATATATCCGGGACATCTGCATATTCAGGATCTAGTCCACATCTTCATTTCTAGCTTGGAATCGGTATATTCTCCGCTGTTGTTCAGGGATACCAGCATGGCATTGGACGGGGTCACGGAGCGGGTACGATATGTCACTTTTAGACGCGCAGCAGATCTATAGGGACAACATCACCATCTTGTTTTCAACGTTGCGCTTAGGCTGTTGTTTACCATGGTGATTTGCAGCACTCAACCATCTTACCCAGACTTGGTCGCTAGCTTGAACAAGCATCATATGACGCAAGACCTACAACTAGGCCACACAAATGAAGTTGCCCCACATGGCGGGGTGAATGTAGTCCCAAACGCGTGTGTGTGGTACTACGAATGACATCATCAGGCAAACTCGATATACAAAGTCGCACGACATCCTCATCTTCTCTTTCTCACATACACACACACCACCTGCTTACTATAGATTGCACCTAAAAAGGTATGATTCAGTCTCGTTTTCTTTCTCACTGCATCGCAAGGACAGCGCAAAGGTCTCCTCGAACATTGTGCCTACAAAAGCTGACGCCATCTTCGCAGCAATCACACAAATCCATTTTTCAACGCGTTTTTTCTACAACCACCTTCAACATGTCTGGCTTCAGCAACGCGGATACCGGCTCCAAGAATGCCGACCCCTACACCCAGAAGAACATCGAGGAGCCTTCTCTCAAGGAGAAGTGCGAGGACCTGCTCAACTTTGTCGACAAGACCAAGTTCTGCTTGTTGACCACACAGGTTGCAGACAGCGACCTCCTGGCTTCAAGGGCTATGGCTCTTGCTGCCAAGGTACGACAAACTCAATTAAGTACTGGAGACATGGCTAATGATTGAACAGGAGGGACACGGCTTCGACCTCCTCTTCCACACCAACACTGAGTCTGGTAAGACTGACGACCTCAAGGAGCACAAGTCCGTCAACATTGGCTTCATAAACAGCTCCGGCGAGTGGGCATCCATCTCTGGCCACGCTTCCATTGAGACAGACCGCGAGGTCGTCCGCAAGCACTACTCGCCAGCGCTCAAGGCCTGGATCGGCGACCTCGGTGACGGCAAACACGACGGTGGCCCAGAGGACCCGCGCATCGGTATCATCCGTGTCAAGGCCAGCACCGCACAGTACGCTATTTCCAAGAGGACACAGATCGGCGGCCTTGTTGAGCTAGCAAAGGGCATAGCGACTGGAGAGGCACCAAGCGTCAACAAGTTGAGGCACCTTGATGAGGCAGAGATTCAACAGTACAGATCTCAGTAAACACGAGCGCTCGAGTCATGACCTCCCTCACGATTGCTGCATGAAAAGCGGCGATATGGCGTGATGATCACACAGGAGTACTTCAAATAAAATAAATACCAACCCGCCCACTACCGCGTTCATTGCTGCGTCGATGTGAAACTGTGATCTAATATGACGTCATACCAGCGCGTCTCAAACCTCCGCGACATGCACACCCAAAAGCCTTCCTCACCAAATCGCGTCGCACCCGCATAAACCCCCTTTATCCTACTCACAATGGAAGACCCAGGTTCGTCGCATCCTTCGCTACCCTCATTCCTATAAATGCGCGTATCGCTAACCGCGCTACTTCAACAACAGTCAAAGAAATACCGGCCATAATCCACCTCCTCACCCAATCACCGCCATCCCTCCAGCGCGCAACCATTGAGAAATACTTCACACCCGACGCAGCCTTCTCGCACCCCTTCTGTCGTACATGGAGTCGGCCGAACTCGCGATGGCTGGTACAAGCTACGTATCGGTGGTACAAAATCATGAGCCCGAAGATTGATTGCACGGTTCAAAGTGTCGGTATGTTCATCTCTTGTCCTTTCTTACTCCGGATCAGGGGAGCTTGGGTGGTTTAGGAACTGAAATGGCTAACAAGAGAGAAATAGCATTCGACGAAACCAACCTAATCCTCTACGTAACCATTTTCCAAATCTTCCGTATCTGGTTTATACCCTTTTACTACGCGCCCGTTCGCCTTACCACCGTGATTTCTCTACGCCAATCTCCTTCCTCCACCTCTTCCGCCGACCCATCTTCCAAACTCAAATACTACATCGCCAAACAAGAAGACCTCTACCAAGTGGATCAATGGATACGCTTCATCGCACCCGGAGGCTGGATGTTTATCTGGTTATGGCAGGCTTGGGCAACGGTATTCTGTGTTGCGGGTACGGTGTTGCTTTGGCCTATTACGTGGGTTGAGGAGAATTGGGGGTGGGGAAGTGACAAGGCAGGGAGTAAAGAAGGGGAGGTTAGTGTGGATGAGTTGGTAGATGAGGACGTGCTGGAAAAGACGGAGTTGAGGCGGAGGATTGTCGGATAATAATGGTGAAGGCAAGGAGGTGGAGGGGTTTCGAAGGGAGGATGGGGTATGATCCTTTGGGGCTTTGCAGGGTTGGGAGGACAATAGTAAGATTTATATGAAGCACTGTGAGGAGAGATAGGGAACGGGTGGGCAAATTTCAATGATGGCGGATTGTTCTTCGATGAGACAATTGCTTCGTAGTGATGTGGTGGATAAGAGTCATGTGGAGTGTTGATTACGCTGGATGCATCAAATCGTCGTTGATTGTTAGATAAAGTGGGCTATAAGACTAATATCTATTTCTGCACATCGCTACAACTATAACTGCTACTAAATAAGTACAGAAGATTCGTGTTGTGTATAACATGTCTGTAGTTGGTGTGCGTGGTAATTCTTATATTATGCGACTGGTCAGATGCACATTCCTTACATATATCATTATTGGTATCAACTCTAAAAACGTTCTATCTTTCCTACATATAGCTATGCCAGTAGGAAATTTGACAAGTCTTAAGTAGCTAGTATTTGTAGAGATAAAATTTGTCCTTTGTCTAAGGAGCTGTTAGTACCAGCTTCCTTTTTATTTTTTCTTTAGTGCCAACCTGAGTATTTTCTGCATTACATTGTTAAGTGGTAGTTGTAATGTAAGCAGAGAAATAACTTTAAAGTACAAACAAGGGTCTGGATGCCCTGCGAGATGAAAGATAACATTGTGATTCTACGTTTTAGATTCATTGTTTGAGCGTGCGCAGTGAGCTCAATGGTAAATCTAGGATTAATTCGCAATAATCAACTAGCCTCCATAACATCAAAAAGCATGACTCGATCGTCCTCGAGAGATAAATTTGCAAGCTAACAATGCATGTGGGTGATGGTCTGAGACTAGCTATTTACTTATTGGTTGTGGGTGCAAGTTTAGGTAACGAATGAGGCGTAACTGCTCTTGGTGGCGGGCAGGATTAGAAGTAGGAAAGAATAGCTGTGAGAATCTTGGAATATCGCAGCAGAGGAGGATGCGATGTGCGAAATGAAAATAACTGTGCGGCGAGCCCCTCGTGTAAGAGATTAGGTTCTTACCATTTGATCTACGTGGATTCTTGACGGTCACGAATTAGGGTCGCGAATTAGGGTCGCCTATTGACACGAAAATGGAATGCTACTGGATTAATATGAGACGATTCTGGCGGATTCTGGCGCGATATCTCTAACATCCATGACATGTAGGGTACAAGCTTAGTAGCATTTTACCATAAGAAGCCTTCTTGCCAGCGTATGTAAACAGAAAACCATGTTGGCGGCGCTACGCAAGCTAAGCATGTCGTATAGGGAAATTTGGTAGTGTTGGAAATCGAAATTGTGCTTAATCATGACATCAATGATGCGTTCGTAGAAGATGAAGGTGAAAGGACGTGTCACGTCGGCATACCTATGTACGGTACCTATGCCCGGGCACTAGGTAACGCAACACGTGGACACCCGTTTCCTCGACGCGTCGCGTCGCTCAACTTCCCCAACAAGCTACGATGCACAACACCAACGATAAGCGAGATTTCCATCATCCATACACGCCGTACGATATCCAAAATGAGTTTATGGGCGCTGTCTACACGTGTTTGGAAGACGGCAAGGTCGGCATATTCGAATCACCGACCGGAACCGGCAAATCGCTGAGCTTGATCTGCGGCTCGTTGACTTGGCTGCGCGATCACAAGAGACGAACATTCGAGGAAGGGTTCACGATCGATGTGGGAAATAGCGAAGAGCCTTCCTGGATAGTTCAACACGCCTATAAGCAGCGGAAGCAGGAAGCGCTTCGGCGCAAGCAGGACCTGAATGACCGCGTCGCGAAGATCAAAGCAAAGGAGAAGCGCGCGAAGGAAAGATACGAAAGCGGCGAACCAAAGTACAAGAGACAGAAGACCGCAGCAGGCGATGGCGAGATCGATGACGAGGCGCAATTCGCGCTGGATGATTACGAAAGCGATGAAGAGTCTCACAGACGGGCAAGAGCGGGCGCGTTCGATGAGTCCGGGCTATCGGCCGAAACTCAGGCGTTGATGGCATCGCTCGGTTACACTGCCGATGCTTCGAAAGATGAGGATGGAGATGCGCCTGACGAGACGAAGATATTCTTCTGCTCTCGAACGCACTCTCAGTTGACGCAGTTCTCCAGTGAACTGGGCCGTGTGAAGATGCCGCCCGCCATCGCTCCGGACGATGATATGAACGATGGCGAAATCAACTCATTCGTAGAGGACGTGAAGCATCTTACTCTTGGATCAAGGAAGAACCTCTGCATCAACAGTAAAGTTAACAAGCTTGGAAGCGCTACGGCGATCAACGAACGATGCCTGGAACTTCAGCAAAACACCAAGACCGATAGCCGATGTCCGCATATGCCGACTAAAGAAAGTGAGCCATTAGTCAACGAGTTCCGAGACCATGCGCTTGCCACGATTAGAGATATTGAGGACTTGGGAGTGTTGGGGAAGAAGCTGGGTGTATGTCCCTATTACGCTTCCAGACCAGCTACCAAATACTGCGAGGTGAGTCATGCAGCGCTTTCTTGCAGTCGAACTACGTACTGACAAATCTAGATTGTAACATTACCGTATCCACTTCTTCTACAGCGCACGGCTCGCGAAGCCCTAGGCCTTTCCCTCAAAGATCAAATCGTGATCATTGACGAAGCGCACAACCTAATGGACGCTATCGCGGGCATCTACTCCGTTTCTGTGGCCCTGGAACAAGTACAACAAGCACGTGCCCAACTCACAGCCTATCTTCAAAAGTTTCGGAACAAGCTCAAAGGGAAGAATCGGGTCTACGTCGCCCAGACAGTTCGCATACTTGACTCAATCATCGCTTATCTGCAATCAATCGACGCTGATGCGAAAGCGACAGACGGGTTGGTAGACATGGCTGCGATCATGTCCGGTAAAGGCGTTGATCAGATCAATATCTACAAGCTCAATATGTACCTACAGGAAAGCAGGCTGGCGCGCAAAGTCGACGGGTACACCGTCTTTTCCGAGCAAACAGAAAGCGGAAGCGCACATAAGCCGGATACGAAATCGGCCAGGAGTGGGCCACGCCACACTGTGCCGGTCTTGATGCATGTACAGGCCTTCCTTTTGTCTTTGATAAACCCATCCAACGAAGGCCGCTTCTTCTATTCGAAGGAAGAGACACTAGGCACGACATTACGATACATGCTCCTAGACCCTACTTATCACTTCAAAGACATCGTTGAAGAAGCGAGAGCAGTCGTACTGGCGGGTGGCACCATGTCGCCGATGAGCGACTACGAGCAACACCTGCTGTCGTATCTCGATCCCACAAAGATAATGAAATTATCCTGCGGCCATGTCATACCGGCCTCGAACCTTCTCGCTGCACCCGTCGTCCGAGCCACAAGTGGGGCTGAGTTTGACTTCACGTTCGAGAATCGCAACAAGGAGAAGACCATGGTTGATCTCGGAAATGCCATTCTGACATTCGCGCAGCATATCCCGGATGGGGTGGTAATCTTCTTCCCCAGCTACTCTTTTCTCGATGCTTGCATCGCAGCTTGGAAGCGCATAAAGCTGCCATCCTCGACATGTACTTTCTGGGACAGCTTCACCCGAACGAAACCCGTTTTCCTGGAGCAGCGCAGCCAACAGCAACCATCTGGTCAGACAACAGCGGCCAAAGAAGCGACCGTAGACTCCGTTCTGACCGCCTACAGCACAGCAATCACATCAGGCAATGGTCGCGGTGCCCTCCTCTTCGCCGTAATCGGCGGCACACTATCCGAAGGCATAAACTTCAGCGACGCACTCGGCCGCGGCGTCGTCGTCGTCGGTCTCCCTTTCCCCAACCCACACTTGGCGGAGTGGAAAGCAAAGATGCAGTACATCTCCGCCAAACAAGTGAAGAGTGGCGGCGATGGTAAGGCGGCTGCACGCGAGTTCTACGAGAATGCGTGTATGCGCGCTGTTAATCAATGTGTGGGTCGTGCGATTAGACACAAGGGTGATTATGCGGCGATCTTGATGTTGGATAGGAGGTATGGAAGTAAGCGTATTCAGGATAAGCTGCCGAAATGGATTAGAGGAAGTTTGACTGGGGGGTTGGGGCTGAGAGATGTAGGAGGGAGGCTGGATGGGTTCTTCGCGAGTAAGGTGTAGGAAGAGAGAGCAAGCAATTGAGACGGAATCGTATACGCCGAGTCGAGAGCTACGTTGAATGGCTTCGTCTCGTCACCCTACAAGACGACCTAGAACTGTGAACGTTGCCGGATCCAGCGGCTACAGGTGTGGCTGTGCACACTGTGGGGTTATTCAGCGACCAATCCGGCCTAGATCGGACGCGAGTACTGTCTCACTTTCTCGAACGCGTGTCTTCATCTCCTATCCCGCATATACAACTCAGACCTTTCGCCTCTATAACCGTGTCCATTGGCATGCAATCAGCGTGCGTTTTGAGGATGCCGTGAACGACGCGCAATCCAGAGCTAGCGGCAAAGGGCTTCGGGAGCTGCATCAGGCTGGTACCCAAAAACGCGAAGAGAAGGCGTCCCCAAGCAAAACCAACAATTCTAACCTAAGAACGTCCGACTGAAAAACGCGAGCCATGATGTCCTCAGCTTGGGGACGAAATGGTGATGAACGGGGGACGTACACGACTGTCGCACAGACTGAGGCTGCTAGTGCGAACTTGACGCTGCACGGCAAGGAGATCGCAGATGAAGACGTGGAAACCACGTCGTTTGAACCTCCAGTTCACATCGGCTCCATACCGACGCCAGAGGACATGCTATTTCTACCTCGCGTAGCAGATGATCTTCCGCATGGGGTGTTTCTAGTAGCAATCGTCGAGCTCTGCGAGCGCTTCGCTTATTATGGACTATCCGGCCCTTTCCAAAACTACATCGCGAACGACTACGACGACCCTAATGGGCTGCCTGGAGCCCTTGGTCTAAAGCAGAGTGGAGCGACGGCCATGACAAACTTCTTCCAATTCTGGTGCTACCTCACACCTTTGTTCGGGGCTGTCGTTGCGGACCAGTATCTAGGCAAGTATGCGACGATCAAGTGGTTCAGTCTAGTGTACATGGTCGGCATTGCGATTCTCTTCGTCACTAGCTTGCCGTGGGCGGTACGAGGTGGAGCTGCATACCCCGGACTCATTGTTGCAATGCTAGTCATTGGCCTTGGTACTGGCGGCATCAAGAGCAACGTATCGCCGTTGATCGCGGAGCAAGTGCGGTCCAGCAAACCCTTTGTCAAAACTTTGGCGAGCGGCAAGCGGGTCATTGTAGATCCAGAAATCACGGTGCAGAGGATCTACATGATATTTTACATGTGCATCAATGTGGGTTCGATATCTGCAATAGCAACAACGATGCTGGAGTTACATGTCGGTTTCTGGAGTGCATATCTCTTGCCGTTGGTGATGTTCTGCGTGGGATACGTGGTCTTGGTTAAAGGGAGGAAGCAGTACATCATCAAGCCACCTCAAGGTGGGGTGATTGGCAATTGCTTTCACGCCCTCTTCATCGCTGCAAGGAACGGTGGGGACCTTAGCAAAGCAAAATTATCCGCCCAGGGGCCCGGAAGAAGCAGATCAAAAGTGACCTGGGACGACAAGTTCGTCGACGAGTTGAAGACGGCGCTAGTAGCGTGCAAGGTCTTCTTGTTCTTCCCCATCTACTGGCTTTCGTACTCGCAAATGCTGAACAACTTTGTTTCGCAGGCTGGCCAGATGGAGTTACATGGCCTTCCTAACGACATTCTTCCAAACATCGATCCCGTTACGATCATTTTGCTCATTCCGATCATGGACCGACTCATCTACCCTTTTGTTCGTACTCGGTTGCACATCGCCCTGCTGCCGATAACGCGCATCTCTCTCGGCTTTCTGATGGCTGCACTTGCCATGCTGTACGCCGGCGGTCTCCAGTCCGTTATCTATGCTTCTCCACCGTGCTTCTTCAGCCCCTCAAATTGCAACGCGGGGAGGATCAGCGAGGGACGGTTCAAACCAAACAGAGTTCACGTCGCATGGCAAGCTCCGGCGTATGTGTTGATCGCGTTGAGCGAGATCCTCGCAAGTGTTACGGGCTTGGAGCTGGCATATGCGAAAGCACCCGAGAACATGAAGAGCTTCATCATGAGCCTCTTCCTGCTCACAAGCGCGGGTGGAAGCGCTTTGGGTATCTTGATCGCTCCACTAGCAAGAGATCCGCACTTGCAGTGGCTATACTTTGGCTTAGCGTTTATTGCCGCTGTCGCTGGCATTGTTTTCTATCACATGTTCAAGAACATTGACGATAGCCCCGCCACGAAGTTAGGAGATGCTAGAGGGTATGAGTTAACCGGAAGGGCGAGCGCAGACGATGATAGGTATTCTAGCGACAACGCGAACGTTATCAACGGCTCGCGACGCGTCTGAGGCACAACGGCCGGCCTTTTATCACTACTTGGACAGCGATCGCTTACTCTAGATCTTGTAGCTAAACACTGTATATGTGACTAAAAAAACGGGCCACTCTCTGGTGAAAAACGCCAAATATAATTAGAGGCTAAGCAAGTTCTTATACACCTCCCGATTTCAGCAACGCGGGATATTTCTCCACCCCCGGCTCATCAAAGGTTTCAATCAACGCAGCAACAGCGGGATGCATACCCGCTTCCACTACGGTCGTCGTCCACTCGTCCTTAGGCAGTACGCTATACCGTTTACCCACCTTGCTCAAACCAACATCTGCCATCTGCGCCATGGGAATCACAACATTACCTACGTTGTTCACATACGTGATGCCATCCCGCCCTTGATCTGGTAACTCGCGGACAACATCCTCGCAGCATGTTTCGACAGACACAAGATCGAACGCCCCAGCGTTGTAATCGACTCTTGGCACGGTCTGCGTCTTGTGTGCAAAGTACAGGAGCGAGTTCACCCAATCGAAGCCCGCGCGCTCAACTGTCGCGTCTTCGCCATCGCGGATGATGGTTGACGGACGCTGAATTACAATGCGCAAGCCGTATTTCTCGTATACTCGCTCAAGCATTTTCTCACAAACCCATTTTCCAC
The DNA here is from genome assembly GCA_024321975.1 of Alternaria sp. 'sect. Undifilum'. Taxonomy (NCBI): domain Eukaryota; kingdom Fungi; phylum Ascomycota; class Dothideomycetes; order Pleosporales; family Pleosporaceae; genus Alternaria; species Alternaria sp. 'sect. Undifilum'. Next base: position 2,345,713 of record JAJJZI010000006.1, read on the forward strand.
ACATGTAGCCGTGCGTGCCATCGGCCGGCGGCGTCTTACCCGTCTTTGTGCATGAGATTGGTGGAAATGCGTCGAGCTCGGCGAAGAGGGCTACACCGGCCGAAGAGACATAGTGTAGTGGTATCATGCGTTGCAGACACGTAGATACGAGTTGTTTCGTGGAGTCGACGTTCGCGCGCCTCAACGCAGAGTAATACTTCAAGTGCGATGTGTCTGAGCCGTTGTGAATGACTGCGTCGACCTCACGGAAGACAGATGTCCAGGTAGCGACGTCTAGGCTGAAATAAGCAGATGTGAGGTCGCCTTCGTAGTACACAATGCGCTCGCTTGGAGCGGGAAGCTCTCCGCTTTCAAGACGCGAGCTGAGACGTCGGACTGCAAGGCAGATGATCTTGCGGATAGAAGATTGGGCAACAAGTGTGTTGAGAAGATGGTGGCCAAGGAGGCCGCTACAGCCGGTGAGGACGACGACTTCTGGGGTTTCCATTGGTTTGGACGCGTCACTAAGCCCAGGAAGAGTAAAAGGCTCGGGCGGGGTGGTCTCAAAATCCCAATCCACAGTCGGAGAGCTGTCAAGCTTGGTTTTGACGTCTGTGTCGGGAACCCCAGTGTCCAAAATGCTGGGTGAAGTGGCACGAGTACTTGTCGTATCGATGTCGCTGCTTTGGTTCGATGGCTCACTCTTCTCGCTATCTGGTGTCGAAGAGCCGCTCTGGACGACGTTGACCTGTTGAACCTGCGGCACGAGTTCTGCTGGGATGCTCTCGGCGGCCAATTCGACTAGGCTGGACATGCGTACGTCGTTTGCCATAATCTTAAGGACCGGAATACTAACGGGGAAGTTCTTGAGGAACCACGAGCGTATGTCGACGGAGAGCAGAGAATCGAAGCCAAGGTCGACACCGCGCATCAGCATCAGATCATAATCGACGGTCGATACCTGCAGCATCTTGCGTAGCTGGGCACAGTATGCTTGCTTGATTGCATTTGCAACCTCGGCTTGGGAGCGGCACGCTTGCAGGAGATCCTGAGTTGATACGGAGTTTGTCGTCTCCGATTTGTCGCCATTATCGCCAGACTTGTGGACGCGGAAACGGGCGAACTTTGGATCGGAGTACCAAGGCGGAATCTCGATGGTTTCGGGGGTAATTGAGAGTAGACCGGTCGATATCTCCGGGCCACTGGGATTGTCTAGATGACCTGCCTCCATGCATTCGGCAAAGATCTGATGGAAATCTTGCTCAGACAAATGCATCATAGCCGTCTTCGCTACCGTCACGTCAAGCTGGCGATCGGACTGGGTAATGTAACCAACACCAATGATGGCACCGACATTGACCACAGAGGAGCGAAGGCCACGCTTGCGGCGGTTGCCGGCAACGCCAATCATGCCCATGTTGGCCGCGGCGTAATTGGCCTGACCGACATTCCCAATCACGCAGTTGATAGAAGACAGCAGTACGAAGAAGTCGAGATCCACGTTGTAAAAGATGCGATCGAGGTGGATACTGCCAAACACCTTTGGTCTGATAACATCGGTGACTTGATCAAACTCCATGTTACGTACCGACACGTCTCTCAAGACCATGGCGCCGTTCAAGAGTCCGACAATGGGAGGAAGCGTCCTCACAATCTCAGCATGGACGTCATTGATGCCTTTCTCATCAGTCACGTCACTGCGGTCAATCTGTTAGCGAAATGTGATGGTACGAATGCAAAAAGCAGGAAGACGACATACCAAAGTAGAATCTTAATGACAACACCATTTCGCTCGTGTCTTTGGATCCACCACGGGTCAATCTTTGGGTTTCGGCTGGTCAGAACAAGGTAGCGCACGCCTCTCTCAATCATCCAGTCGCACAGAGAGATTCCCAGCGCGCCAGACAGTCCAACAAGCCAGTACGTCTTGTCAGACTTGAAGAGCTGGTTCGATTCAAATCTTGTGACACGTGCAGGGACCGTAGTACACGATCCTGTCCATTCAATGACTGTGAGAGTGCCTGCGCGACGTTCACCTCGAGCAAGTTCCTCGAGACCGAGTGGTGCATGTGGAGCCGACATGTCGCGCCCTTGAGCCATGCCGACGGCCTTAGCGAGAACCTGTCCTGTCACAGACTTGGGGGCCCCAGTATCTACTCCGTGTGGTGAGAAAATGGTGCTCAAGTTCTCCTTTCTACAGTAAGAGGGAAGACATGAAGTTATCGTTGCCACATTCTCGGCCTGGCTAGAAGCTGAAAAGTCGACGAAGCACGCAAGATTGGAAGGTAGAATGGCCTCGATATCCGAGCGTGCGGGGTACAAAGGTATCTGAACCTGCGAGAAGACATCTGGCGATACGTCTTTTCCCAGCGAATCCGTTGTGAGTGTTATTTTCAAGCCTTTGAATGAGGCATGGGCGAGAGTAGCTCGAATAATAGATTCAGGAGCGTTGTGAACAGTCAGTTTTTGACCTGCAAAGAGGGTATCAACGATAGCTATGGCAATGAGCTCGGCTCCAATACGTTCAAGGTAATCAGCTTCCGAGATACTAGAGCGCTCGCACAAGACGGTCGACTCGAGCGGGATGTGAAGTACAGAAGTGAGGGAACCAGTAAGAGCGAGACGTTGAGCGCCAGACTTGTTGTACCTGAGGACAAGATACTGGTAGCCAGTCGGACATCTGATTGCAGATGCAATGGAGTGTGTGAGGCGGAGCTCCGTGAAGTAGCTTTGTGAGGGCGTTGGATCCTCAGCTAATTCGTATCGCGACAGCTGTCGAAAGTTTGGTCCGTCTTTGCCGTACTTCAGGCTGACGACGTTCTTGCTGATGTCGACGTGGTTGAATATGGGCCGTGTGGTAGAGTTGAGGCGGTTATTGGCCGCCTCAATGGTGAACAAACGCGGGACCAGCTCTCGTCCCTCGGCGTCAATGATAATCTCTGGTTCTTTGGTGTATAGAATGTCTTTGTCATCCAAACGGGTCGAGGTGAAGCGAAGTAGGTATTGAGCAACCTTCTGAGCGTCAAATTTGCCAACATTCGCCACGTCTACATATTGGACGCGGAGGGTCTCTTCCTCATGCATAGCAGACCGGCCAAAGCCAACTGTCATATTGCAGTATGGCTCATCCTCCAAACGTCCGCTCGTAAGCCACAGGATGTCCCGCTTCGTTTCAAAGAGCTTTCTAAACTTGTACCATCTCTCTGATGTGATATCTTTGAATACTGGAGCTTCCAGGTCTACGAGGCTGATAATGACCGACTCGTCGTCAAGGACTTTTTCATCCAGATCTTCCAGAGACACGTATGGCAGGACCTGCTTAGCGAAGGGGGCCAATGCCACCTGTATACCTTGAGAGAGCTTGGCGATTGAAGGTGTACGCCCTCCAATAACAACGACTGTGTTGTACGTGGTATTCTTGCTATTCGCTAGAGGATCGCGGACGAGTTCGATGCGCTCGTCCACAGCAGTGGAAACGAAGAGCGTGATACCGAAAGCATCAAAAAGTTGAGGCGGTGACATGGTGTCGATGCCCGAAAATCCGGAACCCTTGAGAATGGCATCCCATTCGGACGCATTCACCAAAGGCGAAAGCGTACGACCTTCATCAACACCACGCCACCAGCCCGGTAGCGTCCCGAAAATGAAACCGGCACCGGCTTGCATTGTACCATCACTAGCTCCCTCGCCAAGGACCAGTAGGCCACCGGGTCTGAGCAACTTGCGCAGATTGGCGACAGCCTCGTCTAATTTGGCGCAGGCGTGGACAACCATGAACGCAATGATAACGTCGTAGGTGCCGGTCTCGAAGCCTTGCTGAGAGGGGTCGATTTCAGCGTTGCATACCTTGAAGACCATGCTGCCCTGCCAGTCCGCAAAGGTCTCGGCCGCATTTTCAAAGAAACTGGACGAGATATCGGTAAAGATGTAGCTGTTAAAGTCATGACCAATAGATTGCAGAATTGTCTTGGTAGCGCCGCCCGTACCAGCTCCTATCTCGAGCATGTTCAGATGCGGGTTGCGGTCGGTCAGTTGTTTGAGGATACTGGCGACCCAAAGAGTTGATTGCTTGGTGCCGAATCCATTAGAGTAGTACTCGTCGAGAAGACCCGAGATTCGGAAATGCTCCAGCATGGTCGTCTCGCCCCTGAAGACTCGTGGCATAGTGCTGCCAACAAGCAACATGATCTTCACATCCGAGTTATCCATGAAACCCTTGGCTATGATATCATCGAGGACGTCCTGCTCGGTATCGTTCAGCCACTCCAGACGAGCCCATTTATGCTGCCCAGTCTTGAGAAGGTTCGTCATGTGTCGAGCATAGTTCATGTAGTGACACAGCGGGCTTGTTGACCTTGCAGGGTCATCTTCGGGAAGCTGCTCGTCAAACGTGCGCAAATAGTAGGCGGCAATGCGGCTAAGAACGAACATGAGATCATGATCCCGTTTGCCTACGGGAACACCAGCTGCAGCGAGCGTCCCATCAGCCGCACTAGGTACCCAGTGCATCTTGTAAAAGACATCGCGGTCATTGCTCGCGTCAGAGTCAACGGGCTTGAACTTGACTTGGTCGACCTGTATGGCGGCGTGGTCGAAACCTGGCGCATACATGTTGACACTGCCCGAAAATCCGTCTCCAGGCTCAGCACGGTCCGCTGTGGTGCACGTGGAATTTATCACTGTCATGCTATTCTCGATGTATTTTTGAGAAGCAAGAACGCTGGGGTTGACACGTAATTTGGCAATGCTGGTTGGCAGGTGCAGTAGACGTAACTGATCATCTCCTGGATAGCTGTACGCCAGCATAACGGATTGGAAAGCAGCATCCAGGTCAATAGGATGCACTAGAAGCTCGTCTGCATCCGGTACTAGCGTCTTCGCTTTTTGAGCTAGACAGGTCGCGTTTCCAAGATTCCGTTCGAGCTTGGTCAAGGACTGGAACGCCCCTGAGAAGTCATACTCTAAACCCTTCATGAAATTGTACAACCGGCTTGGCTGCACTGGAATCATGTGAGGCGGCGGCGTCTGGCGTTGTGGGAAGAGGGAGAGGTTTGGAGTCTCGTCTACCAGGAAAATTTTGAGTTCACAATTGGCCGCGAGGGCGAGATCGCTCGTCTCGTCTCCCAGCGCGGCAGAATAGGTAAAGTTGGCATGACCTTGGTTTTCCTTGATCGACATGTTGGAGATCTCAAAGTGCACTTCGATCCCAACATCGTTCTAGTCGAACGTGATGGCATTGTGGATGTGGAAGTTGCTCAGTTCAATAAGTTGAATGTTCTTGCCGCCAGCAAGAGATTGTGCCGCTTCAATAGCTGTAGATACGTATGAAGCAGCCGGCAGCACAACCTGGTTCTGCACCTGGTGCCCTTCTAACCAGGCCATCTCTCTTGGCTTCAGTACGTTCTTCCAACGCAGAATATGCGGAGCGCTGTCTGGAGACACATTGCCAAGAAGATGATGAAAAAGTTGAGCACGCAGGCGCATTTTATGCGATTTCCTAGACTCAGCCCAGTAAGCTGACTCGTGCTTCCATTGGTAGCTAGGCAAATCGCCGAGGACGGTGAACTGTTGCTTGCCGCCTGAGAGTGCGGCCTCACAACTGCCGAGGTCTATTGACGCCGTGTCAAGACGAGTCCAGAGGAACCCAAGGCAGTTTGAAAAGGCAGTCATGGAATTTCCCCCGCGAAGAAGTGTGCTATGGTGGGGGATATCCTTCTGAAGAGCCTCCTGGATGTTTTGCTTGGTTGGTCCCGCAAGAGCAGCATGCGGACCGACCTCGAGAACTGCGGTATGAGGGTCACATCCTCGGGAAACTTCGACTGCCGTCTGGACAGCCTGAGAGAACAATACAGGCTTTGTCATGTTGTGCGCCCAGTAAACATCGCCGAGCTCGTCGGTGGACGTGTCTATAGATCGGCCCTCGTAAACGCTGGAGATCCAGGTACACTCCCCGCTGCCTGGCAGTGCCTTCACACCCGCGCGTCGTAGCGAAGTGACATAGGGATCGAAACAGGGCAACATATGACTTGAGTGATACGCTGTATCTACCTTGAGACGTCGGTTGAATTTCTTCTCGTCTTCCAGGATCGCCGCAATTTCATCAATAGCATCCTCGTCACCGGAGAGAGTCACACTCGACGATGAATTGCTAGCAGCCACGCCAATGCGTCCCGAAAACTCCTCGGCCTGGCAGATCTCGGTGGCATCTTCCAACGAGGTGCCAGCGGCAAGCATGGCACCCTTAATATTTCCGTTCGGACTGGCGGCGAGATTGCAATGAAGCCCTCTGAAGTAAGCAACAAGAAGAGCATCACGTGAATTGAGATATCCGGCCGCGTATGCAGCTGCTATCTCACCACTGGAGTGGCCGACAACAGTGTCAAACTTAACACCAGCTGACCTCAGAAGATCAACCAAGATAATTTGCACTGCTGTGCAAAGCGGCTGCGAGATGGCTGCTTCTCCGACTCGAGACGCCTGCGCGTCAGCAAGCAACTCGGCCTTCAGAGACCAACTCGGACGATCACCATCTGGAAGTTCGGAAAGATAGCTTTCCAACTTCTCAAGTATCTCCCGGGCAAGAACCGTCTGAGTGAAGAGCTCTGCACCCATGCGGGCGTATTGCGCTCCTTGACCAGTGAAGACTCCCAAGAGCCTTGAGTGTCCACCGTTACCCACCACCCATGTGCGTATTCCAATGTTTTCACTGCCAGGTTCAGCTAAGTGGGTTGTAATGCTAAGCTTCAGGCTCTCTACTGTTGTATCTGGAAAGGCAATTCGGAATGGAAGCACTGATCTCCGCTCACGTAATGTGTAAGCAAGGTCGCGCGCGCTAGTGTCGGGATTGGCATCCAGGTAGGTCGCATAGGCAGCGAGGTTGGCACGAAGAGACTCTTTTGAGGCAACTGAGAAGACAAATGGTGTTAGTGCTGTGGCGGCACTAGGAGTCTCGATGGTCTGTCGTGTCTCCGGCTCATAGCTTTCCACAATGGCATGGGCGTTAGTACCTCCAAAACCAAAGTTGTTGATACTAGCACGCTTAGGGCCTCGTGCAGATACTTCTGGCCATGGAAGAGCCTGGGTAGGAATTTGGAGATTGTCGTAGAATGGCTCCAACTTGGGATTAAGTTGTTGGAACCAAAGGTTGGGCGGCATGGTAGAATTCTGGATGGCTTGGGTGACCTTCAAGAGTGCTGCCATACCAGCTGAGCCTTCTGTATGACCAAGAACCGTCTTTATCGAGCCAGTGTAGATTAGAGTGCTCGTCTTCTCCGTTTTACCGAAGAATGCGGTGCTGAGAGCTTCAGCTTCGATGGGGTCTAAGAACAAAATTTGGTTAGCAAACGTGCTCTGATGAAGAGAAGAAAAAAATAGAAGAAAAAGGCAATCGCAAAATGATGAAAGCCTACTATCCTCCAGCCGGTGTTCCAGTACCGTGCGCCTCAATGTACTGAGGACGATCCTCCGTGCTCTCCGGATCAAGGCCAGCTTTCCTGTAAACGCTGTGTATCAAATCCCGTTGCGCACTGGGACTAGGCATTGTGATTCCAGGCGTTGCTCCATCTGAGTTCACACCCGCCTCTCGAATGACAGCTTCGATCCTGTCGTTGTCTGCAAGGGCTTGGCTAAGCGTTTTGAGAACAACGGCAGTCACGCCTTCGCCGCGCGCATAGCCATTGGCATCCTTATCCCACACCCGACTTAGACTATCGGGTGAAAGCATATTCAGGTTACTTTCGATGACATACATTTCTGGGCCAAAAATGAGATTGGAGCCGCATGCCACCGCTGTGTGACTATCCCCTGACCGAAGCGCCTGGATAGCTTGATGGACAGCCACTAGACTTGATGAGCAGGCCGTGTCGATAATAACGGATGGACCGCGCCAGTCAAAGAAGTATGAAACACGATTTGACATGACTGCGCGGGATGTCCCCGTGGCAAAGTGCGTCGGCGCTTGATCCAAATCCCGGAGCATCATGGCTTCGTAGTCGCCGCACATGAGGCCAGCGAAGACGGCAGTGTCACTTGCTCGCAACTGGTCGATGCTTAGTCCAGCTGATTCGATCGACTCGTAGACGACTTCAAGGAGTAATCGCTGCTGTGGATCCATGGCTTTGGCCTCGACGGGATTGATGCTCGAGTCGGAGTCGGGGTCGGAGTCGGAGGCGGCGGCGGCGGAGCCTTGGCGGGCGTGTCTCGGCTGGGCGCTGGGCATGTGGGCGTGCTTCCTGGCCGGCGTCTACGCCAGTGTGCTGACGTACCGCCTGCTGCTCCACCCGCTCAACCGCTTCCCCGGCAGCCGCTGTCGAAAGGCAGCCATGTACGACCTGGAGCAGCCCAACCGCGGCATCGCGACGCGCGACGCTGGCCTGCACGCGGCCCGGCGCCGGCTCTGGAGCAGAGGGTTTGGCGACAAGGCGCTCCGCTGCTACGAGCCCCGCGTCGCCGCCTACGTGCAGCAGCTGCTCGCGCGGCTGGGCCAGGCCACGACGGGCTTCCTGGCCTTTTGCTACCACCACCACCTCGACCGTCTCATGCAGACGGCCGACGTCCAGCGCGCCGAGCGGCCAAGCCTCATGTCTCCCCTCATCGCCCACTACGAGCAGCAGCCAGCCGCGCATCGAGACTTGTCCGCCCTCCGCAACGACTGCCGTTTCATCGTCATCGCCGGCAGCGACACCGTCGCAGCCACGCTGGCCTTTGCCCTGTTCCATCTCGCCGCACATGCCCAATACCTACTCCAGCTCCAAGAGGAGCTGCGGCCGCTTCGGCCCGCTAGTGGCCCCTACCCCGACCACCGGCTCCGCGATGCTGCCCCGCATCTCAACGCCATCATCAGCGAAACGCTCCGCCTCCACCCTCCTGCCTCGACCATCATGCGCACCACTCCGCCCGAGGGCATCACGGTAGATGGCACCTTCGTTCCGGGCAACATGACCGTCTTCTCCTCGCAATATGCCATCGGCCGCTCCGAAGCCCTCTACACCGACGCCGCCAGCTTTCGGCCTGAGCGCTGGCACTCCAACCCTGGTCTTGTCAAGGACCGCTCCGGTTACGCACCCTTTTCCCTCGGCCAGCACAGCTGTCTAGGTCGCCCTATCGCTCTCATGGAGATGCGTCTCGTCCTCGCTGAATCGCTGTCACGATACAAGGTAGTTTTTGCCCCCGGCTTTGATCATGCATCTTTCCTAGACCGTGTTCACGACTGCATGTCTTGGCATATTGGGAACTTGGACCTGTGTTTTACACCGCTCGATTGAAAAGTCTCTTCATACTCAGTTGAACAGTCTAGTATAGTTGCAAAGGAACGTCTACCCTACAAGAACGCCTTGACCTGCTCCTCGCTCCACTCCCAAAACGCCCTTGTGTGACCGTTGCCGCCCTCGGCTTCGCTTTTGGCCGCATCATTCAAATCACTACGAATAGGATACAGCCTGCCCCATGGAACAACTAAGTTGGAGCACAAAATGTCAGCACCCGCAGCAAAACCCAAACTTGGTTTGCAACTACTTACTCCAAGCTCCTGAGTCTTTTGTGCTCAAGGTAGGCGATAAGGCGGCAAACAGCTCAACATAGGCTCCATACGTAGGCGGAAAGAGCACAGGCCGCAATGCGAACTTGAACAGCGTCCCACCATGGCGATACAGGTCCGACCGCAAATGGCCCGGGTTGACGGGAAAACTCAAGATGCCATCGTCTGCATAGCGCCGGGCACACTCGACCCCATGCAGCCAATTGCCAGCCTTGCTCAGCCCATACCGCTCGAGTGGTGACATGAGTGGCCAGTAATCAACATAGTCAGCCGACAGCCCGCGTCCCTTTTCTCCAATTGTCTCTGTGCCCATTGACGACACCTACACAATCCGTACGGCACCAGGCTGTTCCCGTCGCGCCGTTGTCGCTGGCACTCCTCTGAGCAGGCGAGTGAACAGGAACAGGGCTAGCACATTGACTCCCATGTGTATCTCGTGACCCTGCGCTGTGCGAGCTTCGCCCTTAGTGTCTTCGAGTGCCTGCACGCCCGCATTGTTGATGAGCCCATGGAGACTGTTTTCATGTGAGACGAATTCTTCTGCTGCTTTCTTCACCCCACTCAAGTCTGCCAGATTCAGCGGCAGAAGCACAAGAGTGCCCGAAGACTTGGGCACCGCTCCCTGAATATCTGCCATGGCCGTCGTAGCCTTTGGGCCAGGTCGCACTGCCATGTACACCTTGGCATTCTTCGAATACAGAATCCTGGCCGTCTCCTTGCCTACGCCTGAGCTGGCGCCAGTGACAATGAACACCTGTTGAGCGCGTTATCACATGCCGCTCTTTTGTTCAAGTAGCGCTTGACACAGTCTTCTTTTCTGCATACCTTGCCACTAAGATCATGCATCTGCTCTTCCGTGTACGTCGGCTTTGGTGGAAACATTTGCGTCCACATGCTGGAAATTGGCTGCGAGCCCACATCAGGCCTCTTAGCATGACTCGGTGCCTTTGGTGGCGTCATGGTGTCGGTCGAGATCTTGGTTCAGGAGATAATTGCCGACTATTTTGATGATCAAAAAGAGAAGAAAATGGATGAATTTTTATCTTGCCCGCAACCTCGCCGGAAAGGCAAGCGGGGTTGTGTGGGCGCAGTATCCTCGTTGGAATGCATTACTTCCTCAATCCAGAAGTTGATACCGACCTTCACGGACAGATCCCCTGTCAGCTCGGAGTGTTGCGAGGTAGCTCCGTTCTGGATTAATTAAATCAGCACAATTCGACAAAATACCCATGCACGGCTGCGCTAATACCAGGAACATGGCCAGGGACAAGTTCTTTGCATAGTACAAGGTTTGCTCTGCCCTCCCCTGTTCATACTTATCTTATCTACAGTGTCGATGCGGCGATGCGCGGTCATCATTAGCCAACACGTTGACGGCAGTATTTATTTATTTTTAAGGTTTCAAAGGTGGTGGTTGTTGTTGTAGTCAAAATGCGGTTTCCAAACAAGTGAAAAGCAGCTACCTTCTGCTAATCAGTCGCAAAAGTCAAAAAAAAAGATTGTGTATAGTTAACAAGATTTAAACAGTAGGTAGATAAGTTTTAAAAAGAAAGCTTAGGCTACTAAGTAATAATTAAAGTTAAAATTTTTTGCTAAGGTACTAAAAAACAATACTAGTTAAAACGTGTCTAACAGCAATTGCTAGCTTATAGCTAGTAATAGAATTACAGTAAGATTGCAACAGGATTACAACATAATGCAATAGAGGAGGGAAAAGACCTGTACGTACCGCAGCAGGAGCCTGCAATACTTTATAAAGCCGCTGCATCTCACCTACTACTTCTTACCTACTGCTTCTTACCTTTCAAACAGCACCCTATACAAACAATTTGCATATAATACAATAGCGTGCAACCTCTGCGGCGAGCATCTCCTTATTCTAGGCTCTTTTCTAAAAAAAAAGCATCTTTTGCTACTGTCTACCTAGCACCTAATCTAGTCTAACTTAAACTGCTTATGCAGACACCTAAATTTATTAAGTATCTTAGAACTTAACTACCTAGCTAAACTTCTAAGTTTATAAAAATTTTAAATAAGTTTTTTATCTGCAATATCTTCATATACAAAAAGATTATTAAGCTCTAATTTAGCTAGTTATAAAAGGAATACATAATTTTCAAAGTATTTACTAATACTTGCGCAGTACTTAAGATTTCTTACTTTAGCATTTTTTTTTCTTATTTATTATACAAGAGCTAAGTACAAAAACGAAAACTTAGCTTAAACAGCTATTGCAAAATATTAAATTAGCAATAAAAAAGAAAGAAGTAGGAAAAAAAGTAAGCTTTTTATTATTGCGTTTATAAGCTAGTAAGTAAGGCGATAATAGTGTTACTACTTTACTTTATTTAAAAGCACCTAGCAGTAAAGTAATAAAAATAAGCAAAATAAGATGCGTTAAGTTAGAAGGCAATTTGCATTTTTGTTTTGCTTTTCTTTGTTTTTGCTTAAATATGCGACACATTAATTGCGTGCCGGTAATACTAAATAAGGGGGCGTGCATGTACGATTAACAAGAAGAGAGGGATGCCAAAGCGGAGCATTTTAAGTACTTTGCTAGTATTAGCGAACACCCTGTAGATCTTGTATTCCTTCCACAACCAGCTGAGTCGAGGCTTGACATTCTTTTTATATATAGAGATATCGCAGATTCTAGAGTTATTTATAAGGGATATAACTGTAAAGTCCTAAAGAGGCTAAGTTTATAGATGCTTAATAAACTTAAGTGTCTGCATAATTAGCTTAAGCTAGACTAGTTTAAAGGCTAGGTGTACAACAGAAAAGCTTCCTGTCTTTAAATAAAAGTTGAAGTTAAGAAGATGCTTATTATAGAGGTTGTATGCTATTACTGTGTTTTATATGCAAATAGTTTGTATGCAGTGCTGTTTAAAAAGTAAGAAGCAGTAGGTAAGAAGCAGCAGCTTTATAAAGTATCACAAGCTCCTGCTGTAGTACGTACGTGTCCTTTCCTTCCTCTATTACATTATGTTGCAATCCTATTGCAATCCTACTGTAATCCTGTTATTAGCTATAAGCTAGTAATTGCCGTTAAACACGTTTTAACTAGTGTTATTTTTTAGTACCTTAGCAATTTTTTTAACCCTGATTATCGCTTAGTAGTCTAAGCTTTCCTCCTAGAACTCATCTACCTACCGTTCGAATCTCGTTAACTACATATAATCTTTTTTTTTGACTTTTGCGATTGATTAGTAGAGGGTAGCTGCTTTTCACTTTTTTAGAACCCCATTTTAACTACAACAACAACCACCACCTTTGACACCTTAAAAATAAATAAGGGGGCGTGAGCCCGGATACCTGTGGTTAGCAAGAAATCTTTTTTTACTAAAAAGGTGTCTACAAAATGTGTGGTAACATCAAAAGGTTGTCTCAAAAGGCCGAAGCCAGTTGACGGCAGTATGACCATGTACAGCGATCGACCTGCGTCAGCACAATTCAGATTTAGAGCTGTGATTTAACTTTGACCATCTCCTAAAAGGAAAGTAATGCCGACTCCAAATTTTCAAATTACCGCAAATCCTCACAGCAACTCTCGACCATCCACTCCCCAAAGGGCGTCTAGCCAATAGCACACGGGGTAACAATGAAATTCGCACAGTCGCAAGGTGGAAACGAACGGAAAGATGTGTACAACGGAACCACTTGTCTGTACATAAAGATCAACACGGAAAGGGTTTCCAACTTTCCTGCATCGGAGCCACGATTTTCGCTCCTTCTCCTTGTAATCACCCTTCTCTATTTTCGATGCTTAGCTTCGCTCATAACGTGCTTCTGCTAGCGCCCGGCATTTATGCAGCTGCACTCTTAGGCCAACAAGGACCAGAGGTGAACTCTAACTGCAAAGTCATTCCTGGTGACAACGCTTGGCCATCCCGGCAGATTTGGAGCCAATTGAACGATACCATCGATGGACGTTTGATACAGATTACCCCTCAAGCGGCAGTTTGTCGGCCAGAAGGTTATGGAAGCATCCGTCAGAACGAGGCTGAATGCGCAGCGCTCAAAGAGGGATGGGATTATCCCAAGGCATTGTGCGTCATCTACCTGCATCCCCCCTAAAGCATGACGCGAGATTTTTCTAATGCAAAGCATCGCATATAGTTTGGATAAACCAGCCGAGATCATGAATCCTTGGTATCAAAACACGTCATGCAGCCCGTTTTACCGTCTCGACCAGCCTTGTACGCTAGGTAATTACGTCAGCTACGCCATTCCCGTGTCAGGTCCCGAGGATGTCGTCGCCGCTATCAACTTCACACAAGCCCATAACGTACGCTTAGTGATCAAGAATACTGGCCACGATTATCTGGGCAAGTCGACCGGGAGAGGCGGTCTGTCGCTCTGGACCCACAATCTGAAGTCCAAAGACATTGTGAACTATACCAGCATAGCGTACACCGGCCCTGCCATCAAGGTCGGAGCCGGTGTCACGGGCGGCGAGGCTCTTCTTCATGCATCTCAATCTGGGTACCGCCTTGTATCCGGTGACTGCCCTACGGTAGGTTACGCGGGAGGATACTCGTCTGGGGGCGGTCACAGTCTACTGAACAGCATGCATGGCTTAGCCGCGGACAATGTCTTGGAGTGGGAAGTCGTCACGGCAGATGGGAGGCATCTGGTTGCTAGTCCAGCCGAGAACGAAGATCTTTACTGGGCACTATCTGGTGGTGGAGGAGGTAATCTTGCTGTGGTTCTGAGTATGACCGCAAAGGTACACGTTGACAGCCTCATTGGCGCCGCAACACTAAGCTTCAATGCCACTGCCAGCCCCAGCAATACCTCTTACGTCTCTGCAATAAACGCCTGGTGGAGATTTCTCCCTAGCCTCGTCGACGTCGGCGCGTCTCCTTCCTTCAACATACTCACCGGCAAATTTCTCGTTTACAACACTACAGCACCGGGCAGATCAGCAAGGGAAATGGCCGAGCTATATGCACCGTATCTAGCGCAACTCGATGCACTGCAGATTCCTTACGCTTTCGCCACATACGCTGCTCCATCCTACCTGCAGCTCTACAATGCAACTGATGGACCCCTTCCATACTGCCCATACGTCGCCTCACAGCTCTTCAACAGCCGGCTTATTCCTCGGGACCTGTCCCGCAGCCCCGAAAACCTCACTTCGGTAATGCTTTCAAGCGTAGCCTTTGACCCTAGCGCGAACTGGCAGTTTGGCTGCTTGGGCATCAACGTAAACAAAACGCACATTGCCCATCCAGGATAATGCCGTAGTACCCTACTGGCGATCCTCCATGGCCATTTGCCTAGAATTTTCTATTTACAATTGGACAATTCCTGAGGCGACCATGGTGACGCGGCGTACAGTTGCTGGCTACTCGAAGACCGGGATCCTCCGTGTCCAGAGAATCGAATCCTGTGGGATATGCATCCTGCAAAAGATGGGGTGTATCGACATGGATACCAGTGTCGAGCTCGCCATACAGTGAGGGGTAGTGAATGCCTGTTGAAGCATCGCCTTGAGACTGTCCTTGTTCAGGTTCATAGCTCGAGGATAGAGAAGGGAAGAGGCCATAGTCGTCAAGCAAGGACCACGAATATATGCTTGCATCTTCTGTGGTCTGATCGGAGCTGGTCGATAGAAGGCTTGTCGGTGTAGGCCATGCCGTATGCGGTGGTTTCCACGTGTCTTCATCGTCCTGCGAGATATTATCCCTTTGGGAGCGTCCTCGCGGTCGTGTGTAGCTCATCACACAAGGTGCGCCAGCACGAAGACAACGTGCGCATGACTGCTCGTCATCTTTTCTTGGTAGGACAACGTAACTTTTGCTTCCGACAACGGTCGCAAGATAATCGCTTCGATGTTGCGAAGGTGAATAGTGACATGGAGAGAAGAAGTAAAAGAGGATATCGTACGCGAGCAATTTGCCCGCCACATGTAGTAGTTACACAGCGATATAGTTTGAAACATAGTCTCTAGGGCTAGACAGCACGTTGTAGTTGCGCCGAAGCTACTTTCAGGATCGCCGAAAATCTCCCGTTCTACCACTACTATGGTTGGGCACTACCGAGGTGGACGGCGTAACGCGCATGACGGCGTAACGCGCACCCCCACCAAAACAACACCACCTTTCAACACCTAATAACTCCACTAATATAGATCTAATTTAGGAAGCAATTAATAAAATTAATTTGCGCGCACTAGGCGCATCTTTTGTATATATAAAATTTATAGAAAAGTATAGTATAGTATAATCTACGCTCTCTTAAAGACACTAAGGTGTTTTAACCTTACGTAACCTTAAGGCTTAAATTTAACAGGCTCTCTATCTACAATAGGAGCTAGAGCTTCTACAGTATATTAAATAGCTTACTAGGCAAGGCCTTACACCTACACAAGCTATAATATAAAATTTCGCCTTATAGATTATAAAGAGAGAGGTTAGAGTACACTAAGTTAATTACTTTATCTACTAGTACCCTAATAAGCTTATTTTAAGATAGACAACAGGCATAGATAATAATTACTATAAAGCTAATTCTAGGAGAAAGTATAGCTTATACTTTAATCTTCTACGCAAAGAAATTAAGTAGTACTACGTTAAGGCGCGTTATATATATAATATAAATAAGAAGGGCTTCCTCTTTAGTATCCTAGGAAGATTAAAGAGGATCTTTAGTAAGCCTTTATATAAGCAGGGAAAAAGAAGGAATACTATTTAGGATAGCTTACGAGAGTAGATAACACTTCTAGCCTATATCTACGCTAATAGATCTTACCTAGCGCCTACCCTTATATATTAATTAACCTTAGAATTAATATAGAACACCTAGTTACAAGCTTTTAATTTTAAAACTTATTAGGTTTAAATTACTTTATTACTCTCTAGCTAAATAAATACTAATATTAGTCTTGCATAGCTGAAAAAGGTGTTTAATTATAATACTAAGGCAAAGGCTTAATCCTCCTATTAATTACTTATCCTAGACAGCTATAAATCTTACCTTACTATAGATTTTATTAAGTACTGTAATTAAAACAAGATTCTCCTTATATTTTATTCTTTTTATTTAACTTATACGCTGTAGCCTCTTAATATTGCCCTATTTAAGCCTCTATTATTAGCTTACTAAACTAAGATATCTAGATTTTTAGAGAGGAACTAGGGCCTTACCTTAATAAGTAAGAGGGATTTCTTTTACCTCTTCTACTAAGCCTAGTAGGCCTCCTTTAAGAAAATAATAATTCTAAAGGCCTTTAAAGCTATAGGCCTCTTACTCTTTAATTCTAAAGTTATATTAAAAAGGTTTAGTAATAAGAGCCTTTTAAGTAATAGTAAGTCATCGAACACCAACTTTTCGAGGCGAGAAAAAGGTCTAGCTTTGCCTTTTTCTCGCCTTAACTATCTTAACCGCCTTCCCAAAATCAGTTTCCGATACCTGTTTTCCTGGTGCAGGTGTTGTAGCGTGCGCGCTGGCCGTTGTAGAGAAACAGAGTGGTGATCTGTTAAAAACTCTGCAAGTGGTCTGTGCGTAAGCTGATTTTAGAGTTCGATCGAAGGCAATTCGACTCCTACTCGACAAAGCAACGGCTTTCTACTTAGGTAGATAGATTTATTGGCGTAGTGAACCAATAAATCTATCTTTCTAGCTATCTACCTTCCGAAATCCCCCCCTCGACTCGATATACCGACCTCCTATACCGACCTCCACATTCGAATTCCCCCTATACCAACTCGATATACCGACCCAATATACCGACCTACACATTAGAATTGATAGCTAGACCTCTAGCTATCTACCTACACCGAATTCCCTCCATACCAACTCGATATACCGACCCAAT
Source organism: Alternaria sp. 'sect. Undifilum' (assembly GCA_024321975.1). Lineage (NCBI taxonomy): Eukaryota > Fungi > Ascomycota > Dothideomycetes > Pleosporales > Pleosporaceae > Alternaria > Alternaria sp. 'sect. Undifilum'. The sequence continues at coordinate 2,363,049 of JAJJZI010000006.1, forward strand.
ATACCGACCTACACATTAGAATCGATAGCTAGACTAGCACCTTGCTCCTAGCACCTTGCTCCTAGCTATCTACCTACACCGAAACCCCTATACCAACTCGATATACCGACCTACTATATCGACCTACACATTAGAATCGATAGCTAGACTAGCAACTAGCTATCTACCTATACCGCAATCCCTATACCAACTCCATATACCGACCTAATATATCGACCCTATACCGAACTGCTTAGCGTACCCATATAAGCAATACAAGAGGGCAGCTAGCATAGCCTACAACAACAACAAAGAAGAAGTAAAGGAGATAACTAGACTAGCATACTAGCTCTATATACTTTCTACAAAACAAAGGACTAAGAGAGATACTTGTTAAAACTACTCTAGGCTTTAAGCCTAACAAAGGACTAAGAAAGCTACTCATTAAAACTACCCTAGGCTACGAGCCTCACCTTTATTTAGATAAACCCCTCCTTGTAAATAAAATATATATTAGAAAACACTACGTAGATACCTGTAGGTCCTAAACCTACACGTCTTATATAGCTTTTTAGGCTGAGAAAGGACGTTAAACTACAATAAAAAAAGTAATAGTAAGTCCTTAAGCTTAAGTACCTTAAATTAGAGGAAAGTTAAACGCCTGCTACATAAGGTAGTTAAAGATCTAGGTAATAAACAAGCTTAAAGGCTAAGCTAGGTTTATTACTAAATCTTAACTTAAAAGACCCTCTTTAAGTATAAAGTTAAGGGCCTACGCAAGGCTCTAATTAATAAAAAGACGCGTAGGAAATAAGGCAGGCTTCTTCTACTTTAGGAGCCTAAGGAGTACTAAGGTAGAGCTATAGTCTAGTCTCTAAAGAAGGTGAAGGAGGCACGTAATTACTAGCAGCTCTAGAAGCGTAAGGAGGAGCAGGTATAATACTAAAAAGCTAAGATAAATAGGTATTGTAAGAAGACAAGGTAGGCAAAGGCAAAGACGAAGGAAATAAAGTAATAGGTAAGGGCTGCAGCTTAATTAGTAAGGGAGAAGAAGAAGACTAAGAGGGCTACTAAACAGGCCTCTAGGGCAGTTGCTTGTAGAACTGCAAAATAACTTAAATAATCTATAAAAACTTCTTAAAAAGGCTACTTAAAAAAAGAGGCTTATCGCGAGCCTTACAAGTAGTGGAGAGCCTTAAGGTAGTGTTACAGCTTAACTAGTATCTACCTTACGCATAGGGCGCGCGATTAGAACTCTAACTTAATTTTTATAGCTATATATATTATTTAAGCCCTATAGATCTTACTACTAAAAAATCTCGCGATAGTAGCTATTGTGTGAGGCTCTACAGCCTCAAGTTTGGTAGTAGTTTTGGTGTTCAAACCGCGCGTTACGCCGTCATGCGCGTTACGCCGTCCACCTCAGTAGTCAACTTAGGTCGCTACTCGCCTCACCCCACTACGATCGGACGACTAAAAAGATGAGGCTGTAGAGGCAGCTACAAAAGCGATTATCGCGAGAATTTCTAGTGTATTAATATATAGCTATATACAAAACTTTCTATTTATTTAAATTTCGCTAGCGTCTTAATTTAGCGTCCACGCGCGCTAGTTTTTAGTAGGGGAGACGCAGCTAGTAGACTAGCGTTAGCACTAGTTTAATTAGTACTAACACGACAACACTTTGTTAGATTTTTTACTACTTTATATAAGGCTTTTTACCTAGGTCTTATAAGTGTATTATAAGATTTTTATGTAGTTATAGCATCGCGTTATTACTTTTTAAGTGCCTAGCTTATAGTAAGTTCTTTAGCTCTTACCTTGCGCTTGCAATTGCGCTCCTCTTTAGTATACTATTAGGCTACTTTTACTACTTCTACTAGCTGCTTTTTCTATACTATTGCTGCTACTTTAAGCTCTCTATTGTAAGTTTTCTAGAGTTGTAGTTAGTTAGCTTTATCTTATTATATAGCTATACGCGCGCGCGCTGTATAGAGCTTCCTAAGACTTATTAATATAGCACTGCTATAATAATTGTTACTATCTTAAGTAGTTAGTGTTACGCGCTAATGTTTCTACTTTCTTTTAGTACCAAGCTTGCTGCATAGACTATTATTTTTATAGTTAACAAGCTTATTTTATACTTATAAAGAATAAAATAAAGACTTAATTTAATTTTAGTTAACTTTTAGAGTATACTACAGCGCAGAGTCTAGAAATTTTTGCAGAGCTCTCTAGCTATTACTATTACTAAGCTACCTAAGTTTTATAGCTTTATCTTATTGTTAGTAGTAGTTGTTAAAGCGTTTTAGTACAGCGTCTGTATCTATTAGCTAGACAATTATAGCTTAAAAACTCTTTAAAATAAGATTAGGCGTTATTATAAACTTCTACGCAGGCTAAAAGAGGCTAAAGAAATTATATGTTGTAGTCTTTGTAAGGTTCTACGTATAGTAAATATAGTAATTAAGTTCTTAAGTATAGTATTGTAATAGAGGCTTAAAGATTACTACATTAAGCGGCTAGAGACTGTAAGTAGCATACAGTAGAAATATAGCTAAGAGGATCTAATTGCTGATGCAAATTAATAAAATTAGTAGTAATATAGCTGCTATAGCTGTTGAAGATAAGAAGTTAGTAATTATAACACGCTTTCTACTTAGTATAGCAATTAAATACTTATTTAAGCTAAGCTAATTTTATCTTATTATTGCTCTATCCTGTAGGTAAATTTAAGAAGAAAATCTCGTATTTCTTAGCTTCTACAGCGTTAAGCTAGCTTAATTAAAGTCTAGCTAAGCCCTAGTACACAAGCGCTAGCAGTAATGCCTCTCTAAAAGCGCATAAGCAAGCTAGCAGTGTTATTTATTTATAGTTACTATCTTGTATAATAGTTACTAACTAATTTAAGCGTAATAAGGCTTTAGTAAAGATTCTTTTACTACGTTTTACGACACTAACAAAAAAGCCCTTCTTATCTATATTATACGTATTACGTGTGTTAATAGCGTGTTTACGTATCTTTAAATATAAATATTTAAAGTAGAGCTTATACTTATATAGTAAATTAGCTTTATGCCTATTATAATAAATTTTAGGGCTTTATTTAATAGTAAGCTTGTTAGCGTAGCAATAGAGAAACTAAGTAACCTAGCTTTAAGAAACCTCCTACTCTATTACTATTAACGCGAAATTCTGTACTATCTTGTACATTAGTAGCAAGCCTCTTCTTATACATCTTTTTATATATAACACAAGTTTAAGCTCTTGTTATAAGTTAAGTAAGCGCTTGTTAGCGCAGTAGGTCGTATCTAGTTCCTATCTGCCCTAATACCTCTGCGCTAATGTTGTTAGACTAATATTAAATATTTTTGCAACTTTGTAGTACAAGAATTATTCTCTAGCTTTACACAATTCTAAATATTTAATTGCTTCTTAAATTAAGTCTATAGTAGTAGAGTTATAACGCGCTGAAGTTAGGACGATTTCGATGTTATGATGTTCAGGTGAGGCGAGTAGCGACCTAAGTCAACTAGCGCACGGACACGGTAGACAGCCCGTTGCTGCGGTCCCAAGTACCGCAAAGACCGCGACTAGGACGTAGATCCTGCATAAGCAACAAATGTACTACGTAAGAAGTCTCGTAGCCGATCATAAGGCTAACAACAATCAATAGGAGCGCTCACGAGTCACGACTATTACGACTATCGCTAGAAGCTATACCGTGTCTGTGCGCGTTTTGCGCATGGTCGAGTTTTGCGCACCCAACCAAAACAACACTACCTTTTTAACACCTAATAACTCCACTAATATAGATCTAATCTAGGGGGTAATTAATAAAATTAAATCACGCGCACTAGGCGTATCTTTCTTATATATAAAGTTTGTAGAAAAGTATAGTGTAGTACGCTTAACCTTAACGCGAAGGCACTAAGGGCAAAACTAACTATACTAACTTGCTTACTAACTCCTTTACCTACACTAAGAAACTAAGCTCCTACAATATATTATTACGCTTACTAAACAACGTACACTACTTATATAAGTAATAATACATAACTTTACCTTATCTTTAGCTAGTAGAGAGGTTTTAGAAAGCTAGATTACTTGCTTTATTAATAAGAATCTTACCTATCTTATCTTATGCTAGCAGGCAGGAATAGATTGTAATTGCTATAAAGCTAATTTAAAGGCTAAATATAGCCTCTACTTTAAGCTACTACATAAGAAGATAAGAGAATATAATATAAGGCCTTCCTAAATATTTAATATAAATAAGAAAGGCTTTATAATTAGAGTAAATAGAAGGTTAAAAAGAGTATTTAACAAGAGGATATACAATAAAAAAAGAGTAATAGTTACAACTTAGGATAGTTCTAGAAAGTAGGTAACTATCTTAGCCTACGTTTGTTTAGATAGTACAGCTCTATCTTTAGCTCTTATCTTTTAGTTAGCTGTTAGAGCTCTAAAATTAAGCTAGGTTAAGGATATTAATAACAAAAAGTACTTAGTATTTATTAGCTTATCTTCTTCTAGCTAGACTAATAATAATATAAGTCTAGCCTAGCTTAAGGAGGTTTTGAAGAGAGAGACTAGATAGAAAGCTTATTTTAAATACTAATTAATCTTCCTTAATAGCTATAGATCTTACTTAACTATAGATTTTATTAATTACTATAATAACTATAAGATTCTATTAGCTGTATTTCTTCTTTATTTAACGTATACGCTTTAACTGCTTAATATTAGAATATTTAAGCCTCTCTTAACTACCTACTTAACTAAGCTTTTATTCTACCTTTATAAAAGCTAAAGGCTCCTACTAATAATAAAAAGAGACTTCTTTCTTCTTTTTTAAAAGGCTTAGAGTACTGCTTTTAAAGAGGAGACTATTAGAAAGTCTTTCTAAGTAACTAGGGTCTACCTACCTTATCTTAAGGTTATCTTTTAAGAATTTTATAAAAAGGCCTCTAGTTTAGATAAATCTTTAGCTTCTGTACTTAGTAGAGATAATTAGCTTAAAATAGAGACTTTTATACGCTGTTTAGTGCAAGATTAGGGCACTAAAGAGGTAAAAAAGATTTGTTAAAGCCTCTACTACATCTTAGCTTAAAATAGTATTCTCTATAGAGAAATTTAAGGCTTAAAAGAGGCTCTTTTAGTTAAAAAGAGACACTAAAAGAAGAGCTATACTCTCTAACTTAACAATTTTTAGGAGTACTATAGTAGTATTGTTTTTTAGTTGCCTAGGAAGGTCTATTAAGCTTAAGATAACAAGGTAGTTTAATAATATAAATAACAACTACTATAACTTTAAAAAGCTAAGAGGTCTTACTTAAAAGAGCAAGCTTAATTATATAAAGCTTAACAAGCTAAGGAGAGGCGTATTAAGAGGGAGAGGCTTAAGGGGGTAAGGTAGAAAGAGAAGGCTAAAAAGGCAGCTATAAAAGAGTATTAGAAATTAGCTTGTAACGCTTAAAAAGCTATACAACTATCTTTAAAAAGTAAGCGTAAGGCCTTATAAGCCTCTACTTAAAAGTAAAAGTATTAAAAACGTGTTGTTGTTAATTTATCTTATGTTAAAACTAAGGTAGCTGCACTAGCTGCCCTAGCGCGCACTACCCGCCTTAGGCGCAATGTTACCTTACTAAGTAAATATAAGTAGTACAAATTAATCGTAATACTATATTTACTACAACCCTACAAAATCTTGTAATACTAGCTATTAATAGTAGCTTTACAGCTTAATTTTTCTAAAATCTTTATGTTGTTAGGGTGCGCAAAACTCGACTATGCGCAAAACGCGCATAGACACAGTACTAAGGTGGACAGCGTAACGCGCATAACAGCGTAACGCGCGGTTTAAACACTAAAACTACTACTAAACTTAAGGCTATAAAGCCTCACACAATAGCTACTATTGCGAGAATTTTTAGTAGTAAGATTTATAGGGCTTAAATAATATATATAGCTATAGAAATTAAGTTAGAGTTCTAATCGCGCGCCCTGTGCGCAAGATAGACGCTAGTTAAGCTGTAACACTACCTTAAGGCTCTCTACTACTTATAGGGCTCGCGATAAGCCTCTTTTTTTAAGTAGCCTTTTTAAGAGTTTTAAAGCTACTCTACTTACTCTTTTAAGAAGTTTTTATAAGTTGTTTAAGTTGTTTTGTAGTTCTATAAATAGCTGCTCTAAAAACCTGTTTAGCAGCCCTCTTAGCCTTCTTCTTCTCCCTTACTAATTAAGCTACAGCCCTTGCCTATTACCTTATTTTCTTCTCTCTTGCCTTTGCCTGCCTTGTCTCCTTACAATGCCTATTTATCTTAGCTTTTTAGTGTTATACCTGCTCCTCCCTGCGCTCCTAGAACTGCTAGCAATTACGTGCCTCCTTCACCTTTCTTAGAGACTAGACTATAGCTCTATCTTAGTACTCCTTAGGCTCCTAGATTAGGAGAGGCCTACCTTATTTTCTATGTATCTTTTTTTAAATTAGAGCCTTGCGTAGGCCCTTAACTTTATACTTAAAGAGGGTCTTTTAAGTTAAGATTTAGTAATAAACCTAGCTTAGCTTTTAAACTTATTTATTACCCAGATCTTTAACCACCTTATACAGGAGGCGTTTAACTTTCCTCTAATTTAAGGTACTTAAGCTTAAGAACTTCCTATTACTTAAAGGGCTCTTAATACTAAACCTTTTTAATATAACCTTAAGATTAAAGGGTAAGAGGCCTTTACCTTTAAGGCCTTTAAGATTATTATTTCCTTAAAGAAGGCCTACTAGGCTTAGTAGAAAAGGTAAAAGAAATCCTTCTTACGTATTAAGGTAAGGCCCTAGTTCCTCTCTAGAAATCTAGATATCTTAGCCTAGTAAGCTAATAAAAGAGGCTTAACTAAGGTAATATTAAAAAGCTACAGCATGTAGGTTAAATAAAGAGGATAGACTTAAAAGAGAATCTTGTTCTAATTACAGTACTTAATAAAATCTATAGTAAAGTAAGATCTATAGCTGTTTAGGATAAGTAATTAATAAGAGGATTAAGCCTTCGCCTTAGTATTACAATTAAACCCCTATTTAAGCTACATAAAACTAATATTATTATTTATCTAGCTAAAAAGTAATAAAGTAATTTAAACCTAATAAGTCTCAAAATTAAGGGCTTATAACTAAGTGTCTTATATTAATCTTAAAGTTAATTAATATATAAGGGTAGGCGCTAAGTAATATCTATTAGCGTAGATATGGGCTAGGAGTGTTATTTACTCTTGTAAGCTATCCTAAATAGTACTCCTCCTTTTTCCCTGTTTGTATAAAGGCTTACTAAAGATCCTCTTTAATCTTCCTAGAATACTAAGAAAGAAGCCCTTCTTATTTATATTATATATATAACGCGCTTTAATATAGTACTACTTAATTTTCTTGCGTAGAAGATTAAAGTATAAGCTATACTTCTTTTTAAAATTAGCTCTATAGCAATTGTTATTTATGCTTATTATCTATATTATAATAAGCTTATTAGGGTACTAGTAGACAAAGTAATTAATTTAGTATACTTTAACCTCTCTTCTTGTAATCTATAAGGCGAAATTTTGTATTATAGCTTATGTAGGTGTAAGGCCTTGCCTAGTAAGCTGTTTAATATACTATAAGAGCTCTATCTCCTATTGTAGATAAAGAGCCTGTTAATTTTAAGCCTTAAGGTTGTGTAAGGTTAAAACACCTTAGTGTCTTTAAGAGAGCGTAGATTGTACTATACTATACTTTTCTACAAACTTTATATATAACAAAGATACACCTAGTGCGCGCGAATTAATTTTATTAATTGCTTCCTAAATTAGATCTATATTAGTGGAGTTATTAGGTGTTGAAAGGTGGTGTTATTTTGGTAGGGGTGCGTGTTACGCCGTCATACGCGATACGCCGTCCACCTTAGTACCGTGTCTGTGCGCGTTTCGCACATAGTCAAGTTATGCACACCCCACTAACATTAAAAGTTTAAAATGATGAGGCTGTACAACTACTAACAATAGCTATTATCGTGAGATTTCTTGAAGTTGTACTAATTATACTATTGTGATTAACTTGTGCTACTTATATTTACTTAGTACCTTAGTGGTGCGGCCGAGGCGGGTCGTCTAAGTTAGGACAGCTAGTGCAGCTACCTCAGCTTGTACATAAGATAAATTAATAATAACACGTTTCTAACGCTTCTGCTTCTAAGTAGAGGCTTGTAAGGCCTTACGCTTAACCTTTAAAGACAAATTTATAGCTTTTTTAGCGTCGCGAGCTGCTTTCTAGCGCTCTTTTTTAGCTAGCTTTTTAGCTTACTCCTTCTCTCTTACCTCTTTAAGCCTCTCCCTCTTAATACGCTTCTTCTAGGCTAGGTAAAGCTTAAACAATTAAGCTTGCTTCTTTAACTTAGATCTTTTAGCTCTTTAGAGTTGTAGTTGCTGTTATTATTATTGTTGTTCTATCTTATTGTCCTTAGCTTAACTTACTTTCTTAAGCAACTAGGAAATAGCTCTACTGTAATACTCTTTAGGCTTGTTAAGTTAAAGTGTATAGCTCTTCTTTTAGTGTCTCTTTTTAACTTTTAGAGCCTCCTTTAAGCCTTAAACTTCTACTTTAAGTATATTATTTTAGGCTAAGATGCAATGTAAACTTTAATAAAGCTTTTTTACCTTCTTACTACTCTTATCTTTAGCTATATAATGTGCAAGAGACTTAATCTTGCGCTAATCTTTACTATTAAGTATAGAAGTTAAGCTTTTATCCAAACTTAAAGCCTCTTTATAGAATTATTTAAGTACAACCTTAAGGTTAAGTGGATAGATCCTAGTTGCTTTAAAGGACTTTATAATAGTTTAAGGCTTAAAAGTAGTAGTCTAGGCTTTCTAGAAGAGTAGGAAGAAGTCTCCTTTCTTAATTAGTTAGATCGCGTGGCTGTAGTAAAGGAAACTTAACAGTTTAGTTAAATAATAAGATAAGAGAGGCCTAAATAATCCTACGTTAAGAGGCTGTAAAGTATAAGTAGAATAAAGAGGAAATACAGCTAATAGGATCTTGTAATTATTATAATACTTAATAAAATCTATAGTTAGATAGGATAAGTAGCTATTAAGGAGTAGTAATTAATACCTAGTTTAAGCGTACTGTCTAGTCTCTCTCTTAAACACCTCTTTAAGCTAGGCAAGGCCTATATTATTAATAGACTAGCTAGAGGGAGATAAGGTGACAAAGACTAAGTGCTTTTTTAGATTAATTGCCTCTACCTAGGCTAATTTTAGAGCTCTAGCAGCTAACTAAAAAATAAAAGATAGAGAAAGGGCTGTACTATCTAAACAAACATAGGCTAGGACTGTAATTTACTTTTTAAAACTGTTCTATAGAGCTATAGTAACTCCTTTTTAATTATATAGCTTTTTATTAAAGATCTCTTTTAACCTCCTAAGTACTCTAATTATAAAGGCCTTTTTATCTAAATTAAAGATATAAGAGGGCTGTATATTGTAGTCATTGATCTTATTATGTAACAGCTTAAAGTATAGGCTATATTTAGCTTTTAAATTAGCTTTATAACAATCCTAGTCTATGCCTATCTGCTAGCAAGAAATTAGATAAGAGGAGTTTCTGTAGAAGAACTAAGAAACCTAGCTTTCTAAGACTTCTCTACTAACTAGAAAAGACGCAAAGTTACATATTATTATACGTGACGGCAGAGTACATCTCTTAGTAAGCAATTTAATATACTGTACAAGCTCTATCTTATGTTGTAGGTAAAGAGAAAAGTAGGCAACCTTATGTAGTTAGCATTTGCCCTAGTGCCTCCGCATTAACATTGTGCGTACTACACTATACTTTTTCGCAATTTAAGAATATAAGAAAGATGCGCCTAGTTCATATAATTTAATTTCTTTAATTGCTTCTTAAATTAGGTCTATATTAGTAGAGTTATGACGTGATTTATATAGGTAGTTAATATTAGTAGGGTGTGCATAACTCGACTATGTGCAAAACGCGTACAGACACGGTACTAAGACTCACCACTCAATGCGCACTACCACCCAACGCGCGGCTAGCTAAATAACATCTCGACTTCAACACGCAATAACTTTACTAAAATAAATAGAATTAAGGCTGTGCTTGTAGCTATAGATGCCCTAGCACTTAGAGAAAATATTAATTATACTTAGATCTTAAAAGAATATAGTGTTGTGTGATCTACTCTTACCCGAAGACACTAAGGTAGATCTACCTCGCGCAGCCTCGAGGCTCAACACTAACAAGCTATCTACCTACAACAGGAGGAGGAGCTCCTACAATATATTAAACAGCTTACTATACAAGGCCTTCTACCTACTTAATCTATAATTAGAAATTTTGCCTTATAGACTGCTTAAAAAGAGTTTAAAGCTAACTAAGTTGATTGATTTGTTTATAAGCACCCTAATAAGCTTATTTTAAAATAGATAATAGGGATTAATAACAGTTGCTACAAAGCTATTTTAGAGAGGAAGTATAGCCTTTACTTTACCCTCCTATGCAATAAAATTAAGCAGTATTACGTTAAGCCTTGTTATATATATACCATAGATAAGAAGGGCTTCCTTCTTAGTATTCTAGGTAGATTATAGAGGATCTTTGATAGGCCCTTGTACAAGGAGAGAAAGAAAAAGAGTACTATTTAAGATAGATTTTAAAAGTAAATAACACTGCTAGCCTGTATCTGCGCTAATAAATCTTACCTTAAGCCTGCTTTTATTTACTAGTTAACCTTAAAATTAAGACAGGACTTCTAGCTTTAAGGCTTTAATTATAATTCTTATTAAGCTTAAATATTCTCTTTACTTTTAGGCTAGATAAATAATAAAATTAGCTTTACGTAGCTTAAATAGGTTTTTAATTACAAAACTAAGGCAAAAGCTTAATTAAGCTATAAACTGCTTATCCTTAATAGCTATAGAATTTACCTGATAATAGATTTTATTCATTATTATAATTAAAATAAGATCCTCCTTGCAGTATATCCTCCTCACTTAACTTATATGCTACAGCCTCTAGACGTTGACCTGTTCAAGCCTCTCTTCTCCGCCTATTAGGCTAAGATATTCTTCTTTATAGCAAAAAGCTAAGGCCTTGTTTCTATAAGTAAGAGGGACTTCTTCCCTCTCTTCTATTAAGCCTAGCAAGCCTCCTTTAAGGAGGAGACTATTTTAAAGGCTTTTAAGGCTATAGGCCTCTTACTCTTTAATTTAAATAAAATCTTTTACTGCTTCCTTCTACTTAATTTTTTAAGTAATAGCAACTTCTTAGCCCTTAGCGCATTTAATTTGAGAAAAATAGAGCGTCTGCTACATTATGTAGTAGCTAATTAGGGTAATAAGTAGGTTAAAAAGCTAAGCTAAGTTATTTATGCAAGCTTTGCTTAGAATAGCCTTTTTAAGAATAAAGTAACAAAGCTAAAGGAGGCTTTAGTTAATAAAAGAACGCGTAGAAAGTAAGGCAAGCCTCTCCTCCTTTAGGAGCCTAAGAAGTATTATAGTAGAGCTATATTCTAGTCTTTAAGAAAGGTAAGAGAGGCTTGCAATTGTTAGCTCCTCTAGGAGTAGAAGGAGCAGCAACAATACTAAAAAGCTAAAGCAAGTAGGTATTGTAAGGAGCTAAGGGGTAAGAAGGCTAGATAGAATTAGCTTAGGCGTAAGGCAAAGGCTAAGGCTAGAAAACTAAAGGAGGTGCTAAGGGCTAATTAGGCTACTAAGCAAGCTGCGCAGCAGGCTGCTTGTAAGGCTGCATAACAACTTAAAAAGGCTATTAAAACTTCTTAAAGGGGTAATCAAAAAGGCCTTAAGGCTTCTACAAGCTCTACTTATAAAAAGAGGCCTATAAAAAGGCGTATAGGTGTTAAGCAGCCTTAACAGCTACTATTAGCCTCACCAGCCTATATCGGCCGCCACGGCCGAGCGATTAGGACACCTACTTGATATTTATAGCTATATAGATTAATTAAGGCCTATAGATCTTACCACCTAAAAAAATCGTGATAATAGCTTTTGTATAGGGCTGTATAGCCTCATCTTAATATAGCTGTTTTGGTGTTCGGCCACGCGTTGGGTGGTGGTGCGCGTTGAGTGGTGAGCCTCAGTATAGTGCCCGTGCGCGTGACGAGCCAGTTCGCGTAACAAGCTACCTTAACATGAAATCGCAATTGTAAATATAAGGCTGTACAACAATATACAAAAGTAATTATTATAAAATTTTCTAGTGTATTACTATATACCATGCCCGTGCGCGTAGTGCGCCAGGTCGCGTAACGCGCCACCCCAACAACATGAGATGAACAAGAAGATGAGGCTGTACAGCCACCTACAGTCGCTATTATTACGAGATTTCATAGTGTTGTAGTAATTATAGCATTGCGATTATAATAGGCTACTTGTATTTACTCAGTAACTTAGTGGTGCGGCCGTGACAGGTGGTCCGAGTTGGGACGGCTATTACAGCCACCTTAGCTTGAACATAAGATGAATTAATAACAACACGTTTCTAACGCTTCTAATTTTAAGAGGAGCCTTGTAAGGCTTTACGCTTACCCTTTTAGGACAATTGTATAGCTTTTTTAGCGTCGCGGGCTGCCTTTTAAGCCTCTATTTTAGCTACCTTGGCGGCTTTCTCCTTCTCCCTTACCTCCTTAAGCCTCTCTTTCTCAACACGCTTCTTCTAAGCTTAATAAAGCTTGTACAACTAAGCTTGCTCCTTTAGGTAAGCCCTCTTAGCTTTTTGTAGTTGTTATTATTGTTTCTTTTATTATTGTGTAGCATAATTATCCTAAGCCTAACGGACCTTACAAGGGCTCTAAAAGACAGCTCCTCTATAGTAATCTTTAGGGCGACTAAGTTGTAGTGTATAGCTCATCTTTTTGTGCTTCTTTTTTACTAAGAGAGCCTCTCTTAGGCCCTTAATCTTATAGTAAAGGAGCTTATTTTGTACTAAAATGTAATAGAGCAATTAGTAGAGCTTTCTAAACTCCTTTAAGCTTTTATCCTGTGTTGATTTGCGTATAAGAGACTCTATTTTAAGCTAATTTTAGCTACTAAGTACTAACGTTAAACTTTTATCTAAACTTAATGCTTTATTAGTAAATCTTTTAAGTATAACGTCCCTGTTTAGTAGTACGATACTAGTAGCTTTAAAGCTCTTTTTAATAGTCTTAGGGATAAAAGTAAGGCCCTAGGCACGCCAAAACAACAAGAAAAAGTCTCCTTTATTTACTAGAAGAAGCCCCTAACTCCTCTAAAGGTGGGATAAGAGCTCTTTTAAGTAGGCGTCTAATAGAGGCTTAAACAACGCTATATCTAGTGGCTAAAGCGTATAGGTTAAATAAGGAGGAAACACAGCTATTAGGATCTTGTTGTTATTACAGTATTTAATAAAATCTATTATTACATAGGATCTATAGCTGTTAAGAATAAGTAACTAGTAACTTAAGCGAGCTTTCCGTCTTGTCTCTTAATTAAACACCTCCTTAAGCTAAGCTAGCCCTATGATATTGTTAGTCTAGCTAGTAGGAGATAAGCTAACAAAGACTAAGTATTGTTCTTATTTAATAGAGGCTACCTAGCTTAATTGTATAGTGTTGTTAGCTAATTTAAATATAATGCTTAGCGATGAAGCTCCTCTATCTAAACAAACATAAGCTATTATTGTTACCTACTCTTTATTGCTATCTTAAGTAGCTGCTTTCACCGCTTTTTGCTTATATAACCTCTTATTAAACACCCTTTTTAAGCGTCCTGTCACGCTAATTATAAAGCCCTTTTTATCTATATTGTATATTTGCTAAGCCTCTACTTTATAATCCTTTATTTTATTATGCAAAAGATTAAAGTACAAGCTGTACTTAGCTTTAGAATTAGCTTTGTAGCGATCTTAGTCTATCCCTGTCTGCTAGCTTAAAATAAGATGGTTTAGGTTTCTGCAGAGGAAGCGGGTAACCTAGCTTTCTAAAACCTCTCTACTAGCTAAAGATGACGCAAAGCTACGTATCATCTCTCTTGTAGGGGGCGTACGCCTCTTAGTTAAGGTTTTAATATATTGTACGAGCTTAGTTTCGCGTTGTAGGTTAAGGAGGAGGTAGGAAACTGTGAGGGTGCGCATTTAATCTTAGTGGCGGCGTTGCAGTATAGACTGTACAACACTATACTCTTTTGCGATTTGGCGGTAGCTAAAATCATCGCCAGCTTCACGCAATTCTATATCTTCAATCGCTTCTTGAATCGGATCCATATTGGTGAAGTTATGGGGCGTCGCAGTTAGGTGTTGTTGTGTTGAGGTGGCGCGTTACGCGACCTGGCGCACTACGCGCACGGGCATGGTAGAGGCTTACGCATCTTTTATACTATTTAAATTTAGCTAGTGTCTTAATTTAGCGCCCGCGCGCGCTAATTTTAGGTGGGGGCGACGCAGGCGGCAGACTAGCGTCAACACAGCTTACTGCACCTACAACACAACAACGCTTTGTTAAATTTTAGCTAGCTTTGTGTAAAGCTTTTTACTTAAGCTTATTAAGTATATAATAAAATTTCTATGTAGTTGCAGCGTTGTGTTGTTGTTTATGAATTGCTTAGGCTATAGCTAGTTTTTTAGCCTTTGCTTTCTTTATTTTTATGTACTTTTTAGCAGCTTATTATTTCGCTAGCTTTGCAGCTTCTTGGTACTTCTTTTTATATACTGTTGCCGCCGCTTTTAGGTTTTTATTGTAAGTTTTTTAGAGTTGTTTATGCTTGTCTTTATTTTATTTTGTAGCCTTGCAGGTGCAGGCTTTGCAGAGCTTCTTAAGAGACTAGAAAACAGCACTACTGTAATACTTTTTACACTACTAAAGATGTATAGTGTTGCTCTTTTTTTATACTTTGTAAAGGGCTGAAGCCTTGATGTCCTCTAGTACTCGGCCTGTGGCCTTCGTTGGCTTTTCTTACCTCAGCATTAGCACCTCAGCACTAGCTGCTGACTATCGGTCGCACTAGTTACGCTAACTGTCAGCTGACCCGGCGACCTCTAATAACCTTAGTTAGTCCTAACCTTAGTTAGTCCTAACTATCTAGATTAGATATAAAAACCTACGTAGTCTCTCTATAGTTCTGTATCTAATTTATTCACCTTCTACTGTTACCTTGCATCTTTGGTCAAACCAACGCACCCTTACAATTAAATTATATCCTTCTTTAGCTACTTGCGTAGCTACGTCGTACTTAGCAGCCTGCTAGAGCTATATCTACGCACGAGAATCTAATTAATTAGACCACTAGTTAATTAGTTAACGGTTTAAATCTACTAAAGAATTAATAGAAGAAGCACTAGATTAAAAGTGCTAAGGAATACTTAGTTGTATAAGTCCCTAAGGTGTTTAAATTTGTTAGATAAGCCTACTAAGCGTAGTAGCCCCTACACGAAAGGATAAGCCTACTAAGCGTAGTAGCCTCTACACAAAAAGGATAAGCCTACTAAGCATAGTAGCACCTATAACAATTCCTGTCAACAATATAGAGTACTAGCGAGTACCTACAAATACAATAGCAGAACCCTTAACAGCTTTTCTAGTTATAAGAATAGTACAATTACACTAAGATAGTGTAAGCAAACCTAAAGCAGAGACTACTTTAGAGGGACTTTGTAGAGCAAGGGGCCTAGACGAGATAGCCACCTCTACAAAAGTACAGGAAGCTTTCTAAGCTTAGGAAGCTATAGGCACAACATTACAACAACAAAGAGAGCCTAAAGTAGAATAACAACCTCTACCTTAGTTACCTACCCTATTAGCTGCCTTAGGAAATTAATAAGCTTAAACGCCTAGGCGTTTTAAACAACTAGATCCTAATACCTTTAATAGAAACAGAAAGATGTACTAAATCTTTTAACAATAGCTTACTACTAAGGTAGAAAATAATAAAGAAGATTTTAATATAGATAAAAGGACTTGTAACTACGCCTTGAGTTAACTAAAAGGCTTAGCTGTAACCCTTACCCTGCCTTTCCTGAACTAAATAGGGATTTCTAATTTATAGAACTTTAATAAGCTATTAAACTTCTTTAATTAAATGTTTAGAGATCCTTATAGTGCAGAGAGAGCTAAGAACAAGCTCTAGTCTATAAGCTAAGGCAAGAAAAGCATACGCAAATATATTATAAAATTCTAGGAACAACTACTATTATCTAATAGTAGTTTAGACAAGGATATAAGGATAATGCTTTTCTAAGAGAGTCTTATTTAGAAACTTTAAGACAAACTTGTAGGTATTACTTATAAAGATTTAGATAGCCTGTAAAACAAAGCAATAGAGATTGCTAATTACCTCTACAGAATAGAGGAGTACTCTAAAGGCAGAGACAACAAGCCTAAGGAGTATAAATCTAGGAGAACTTCTCCTCCTCCTTCTCCTTTAAAAGGAGACTAGATAGAAGGGATAGAATACACAGGAAGAACTGCTAAACCTTAATAGTTTAGTTACTAGGAGTTAGAATAGTTGTACAGAGAAAGACGCTGTTTTAACTATAAATAAAAAGGCTATCTATCTACATATTATATAGAGAATAAGAGATCTTCTAAAAAGGAGAAAAAGACTTTAGTTAAGTCCTCTAACTCTAAGAAAAAGAAAGATAATAAGCTTAGCAAAGGAAGCTTAAATAAGGACTTAAATTTAGAAAAAGAGTAGCTCCTGTTTAAAGTTACTAGTAGGAGCCTCTAATAAGTTAGGATAACTTAGTTAAGAAGTAAGCTAAATTTTAAAAAAATATAAGCAGTAATAGAATTACTTTAGAGGCGCTAGTAATTTGTTATACTTTTGCCTCTAGTTTAATTAATATAGGAAACCTTGCATACTCGCTTATTAGCTCTTAACTTATTAAGAACGCTAACATATAGTACATTTCTATTTCTCCTAGGAGATTAGAAGGAGTTACAGATAAACCTAGAACTATTAATAAGGTTACTAGGTTAGACATTAATATTAAAGGCTATAAGGATACTATTTAGGGTTATATAGCCCCTATATACCCTAGTTACAATTTAATACTTAGACAGCCCTAGATAAATAGAAGAGAGGTTACTATTGCTCCTTCTAGAAAAACAATTTATATCTATTCTTCTAGCTAAAGGATTAAGTTACTTAGCACTGAGGATTGCCCTATTAAAGAAGACTAGAGATTAAAACAAATAAGCGCAACAGCTTATCACTCCTATATTAAGTAGGTAAAATAAGATAAGTTTATTTAGACTTTCGCTGCTTCTCTTAAGGATATTAAAAAAGCCCTAGCTTCTAAGAAGAAAGTAGAGGTCTTACCTTTACTTCTTAAGGCTTATTAACACCTAGCTTAGATTTTTTAATCTAAAAACTGTTTCTGTATTACCTCCTTTACGCAGATCTAAAGTAGATCACTAAATTAAACTAAAAAAAGATAATAAAGGTAAGGAAAAAGAGGCTCCCTAGAGACCTCTATATAGTATAAGCTGCCTAGAACTCCTAGTATTACAAAAGGAGCTTATTTCTCTACATAATAAAGGATAGATTAGAGCTAGTAGCTCTCCTGCTTCCTCTCCTGTCCTTTTTGCTAAGAAACCTAGAGGAGGATTATATTTCTACATTAATTACTAAGCCCTAAACGCTATTACAAAGAAAAATTGTTATCCTTTACTTTTAATTTAGGAAACCCTTAATAATATTATAAAAGCTAAATACTTTACAAAGATTAACGTTTCTATAGCTTTCTATAAGATTAGAATTAATGTAGAAGACAAGTAGAAAATAGCTTTTTGCACTAGATTTAGGTTATATAAGTAGCTAGTTACTCTATTTAGTATAGTAAACGCTCCTAGTACTTTTTAACGCTATATTAATTAGACCCTCTGTGAGTATATTAACAATTTTTGCTTAGCCTACCTAGATAACGTATTAATTTATACTAATAGCACGCGTAAAGAACACTAACACAATATAAATAAGGTTTTACAAGCTATAGGTAAGGCTAGATTACCTTTAGACATCTAGAAATGTGAATTTAACATACAGAGTACAAAATACCTTAAATTTATTATTAAGGCTAGAAAAGGACTTTAAATAGACCCTAAGAAAGTAAAAGCAATTAGAGATTAGTAGGCACCTACAAACATTAAAGAAGTACCTAGTTTTCTTAGTTTTGCAAACTTCTATTAACAATTTATTAAGAACTACTTAGAAATAGTAGCTCCTCTTTTAAGGCTTACTAGTAACATCTCCTTTTAATAGGAAGAAACTAAGCAAAAGGCTTTTAATAAGCTAAAAGAGTTATTTATTACTAAGCTAGTACTAGCTTAATAGGGTCCTAACAGAGAAATAATTCTAGAAATAGACTCTTCTAGATATGTAGTAGCAAGAGTCCTCTTACAATACAATAATAAAGAAAGCTTACGCCTAGTAACTTATTATTTAAAAAATATAACCAGCACGCAAAGCAATTACAAGATATATAATAAGAAATTACTAGCAGTTATCTCTTACTTATCTAAGTAGGATGCTATACTACAATCTTTAAAGAAGTTTATAGTTATTATAGACTATAAAAACCTTAAATATTTTAGCAAGCCTAGACGGCTTAGTAAGAGACAAATAAGATAAGCTTAATTTCTAAGAAAGTTTCCTAACATAGAAATTTCCTATAGGCCTAGAGTTAATAACTCTAGAGCTAATGCCTTATCTAGGAGACAACAAGATATACTAGCAAACAACTAGGATACTAGGATTTCTAGGAAGTTTCTACAAGTATTTAAACCTACAACTGTAGCTACTAACAAAGAACTAGAGAAAAAAAAAGTGCTTAGAACTTTTAACTGCAACAGCTATCTAGCAGCAGTACAAGTGCAGTTAGATCTAGAGAATCTATAAGATAAAGCTAAAAAAGAGGATAAAACCTACTAAATAGCTTAGAAAGCTATAAAGATTAGTGAATAGCAATTTCCTACAGCTTTAGATCTTATACTTTCTATTTCTAAATACTAACTAGATAATTCTAGAAACCTTCTATACTAAGATTAAAAATAGGTACCTGATAATAAACCTCTAAGAACTAGAATTATCTACGAAATCTACAGTTCTAGAGCCTTAGGCTATCTAAGACGGAATATTACCTATTAAGCTATTGCATGAGAATACTTTTAGCCCTCTATTAGCAACAGTATTAGAAGGTATATAAGGAACTGCTTAGTGTGTAGAAGAATAAAACCCTAGAGAGACGGCTTATAAGGCTTACTAAAACCCTTACCTATACCTAAGCAAATATAAAAAGAAATTTCTATAGATATTATTATAGGGTTACTAGAAAGCAAAAGCTGTACAAAGCTTATAGTAGTTATAGATAGGCTTAGTAAGAACGTTGTCCTAATTGTAAGGGTACGTTAGGTTGACCAAAGATGTAAGGTAAACAGTAAATAAATTAGATACAGAACTATAGAGAGACTACGTAGGTTTTTATATCCAATCCAGATAGTTAGGACTAACCAAGGTTAGGACTAACTAAGGTTATTAGAGGTCGCTGGGTCAGCTAACAGTTAGCGTAACTAGTGCGGCTAATAGTTAGCAGCTAGTGCTAAGGTGCTAATGCTAAGGTAAGAAAAGCTAACAAAGGCTACAGGCTGAGTACTCAAGGATATTAAGGCT
Organism: Alternaria sp. 'sect. Undifilum'; assembly: GCA_024321975.1. Taxonomy (NCBI): domain Eukaryota; kingdom Fungi; phylum Ascomycota; class Dothideomycetes; order Pleosporales; family Pleosporaceae; genus Alternaria; species Alternaria sp. 'sect. Undifilum'. The sequence continues at coordinate 2,382,711 of JAJJZI010000006.1, forward strand.
TAAGCCCTTTACAATACCCCCCTCCTAAAAAAATAGTAGGGGTAGTAATCTTGTTACCTAGAGTACCACTCTTCTAGAGCTTCTGTATCTTTTAGATTAATAGCTAGTTCCTAAGTTAGATCTTAATATTCTAACTATTTAACTAAGTACTGCTTTTTTCTTCCTCTTCCTCTTTCCTCTAATAGGGTCTCTACTAGGTATTCTTCTCTATCCTCTGTCATGATTAGTAGAGGTTTATTGTCGTCTATAGGCTAGCTTAGTAGAGGGTCTGAGGACGCTAGTCTGAGGTTATTAATATTAAATATTAGGTAAATCTAGCTAGGAGTATTTAATTTAACTACGTTTAGTCTAATAACTTTAAGTACCGTGTACTTTAGATTTTTCTAGTTAAGTTTTTTGCTAGGCCTTTTTGTTTTGTAGTAGTTGCCTAGTTTTAACTATACCCTATCGCCTATTTTAAGCTAAGGTAATTAGTGCCTTTTCTTATTTGCCTACTTTTCTTGTTCTTATTAACTTTCTCTTCTTGTAGCTTGTGTAAGCTTAATACTTTGTTGTAGTTTATTAACAATATTTTTTGCTTTTTAATAGTCCTCTTGTATTCTCCTTAGAAGTTGTTATTAAGGGCCGTGCTTAGTTGCAATTTGTAGAGGATCTACCTTATAGCCATATTGTAGGAAGAAAAGAGACATCTTAGTAGACTAAGCTTGCCTTACTATAACTGCAATCTTAGCTATCTCTAAGTTGCTTTTCTAATTTATTTAATCCTAATTGCAGAACGCTTGTAAATAAGCCTGTACTATAGAGTTTATTCTTTCTGTAGACCTGTTAGTTTTAGGATAGTATCTAGAAGATAAGTGATGCTTAATTTCTAATAACTTGCAAAGCTTAATCTAAAAATAGTTAACAAACTGTATACCTCTATCTAAAGTAATATAGTTTAGTAACTAATAGTAAGCTACAACAGAGTTAATAAAAGCTCTAGTAATACTTTTTATAGTAATGTACTTAAGGCCTATTAGGACAACGGCCTTGCTAAGCCTATCTATAACTACTATAAAGTTTGTACAGCCTTCGCTTTCTAGTAACCCTATAATAAAATCTATAGAAATTTCTTTCTATATTTGCTTAAGTATAGGCAAGGGTTTTAGTAAGCCTTATAAGCTGTCTTTCTAGGGTTTTGTTCTTCTACACACTAAGTAGTTTTTTATATACCTTCTAATACTTTTGCTAATAGAGGGCTAAAAGTATTCTCATGCAATAGCTTAATAAGTAATATTTCTTCTTAGATAGCCTAAAGCTCTAGAACTGTAGATTTTGTAGATAATTCTAGTTCTTAAAGGTTTATTATTAGGTACCTATTTTTGATCTTAGTATAGAAGGTTTCCAGAATCGTCTAGTTAGTATTTAGAAATAGAAAGTTTAAGATCTAAAGCTGTAGAAAATTGTTATTTACTATCCCTTACAGCTTTCTAGGCTATTTAGTAGGTTTTATCCTCTTTTTTAGCTTTATCCTATAGATCTTCTAGATCTAATTGCTCCTAGAGTAATTCTAGTACTACTGCTAGATAGCTGTTGCAGCTAAAGGTTCTAAGCACCTCTTCTTCTTCTAGTTTCTTATTAGTAGCTGTAGTTGTAGGTTTAAATACTTGTAGAAACCTCCTAGAAATCCTAGTATTCTAGTTGTTTGCTAGTATATCTTGTTGTCTTCTAGATAAGGCATTAGCTCTAGAGTTATTAACTCTAGGCCTGTAGGATATTTCTATATTAAGAAACTTTCCTAGAAATTAAGCTTATCTTATTTATCTCTTACTAAGCTGTCTAGGCTTACTAAAATATTTAAGGTTTTTATAGTTTATAATAACTATAAACTTCTTTAAAGACTATAGTATAGTATCCTACTTAGATAAGTAAGAGATAACTGCTAGTGATTCCTTATTATATATCTTGTAATTGCTTTGCGTGCTAGTTATTTTTTTTAAATAATAAGCTACTAGGCGTAAGCTTCCTTTATCATTATATTATAAGAGGACTCCTACTACTATATATCTAGAAGAGTCTATTTCGAGGATTGTTTCTCTGTTAGGATCCTCTTAAGCTAGTACTAGCTTAGTAATAAATAACTCTTTTAGCTTATTAAAAGCCTTTTGCTTAGTTTCTTCCTATTAAAAGAAGATGTTACTAGTAAGCCTTAAAAGAGGAGCTACTATTTCTAAGTAGTTTCTAATAAATTATTAATAGAAGTTTGCAAAACTAAGAAAACTATATACTCTTTTAACGTTTGTAGGTGCCTGCTAATCTATAATTACTTTTACTTTTTTAGAGTCTATCTAAAGTCTTTATCTAGCCTTAATAATAAATTTAAGGTATTTTGTACTCTGTACGTTAAATTCGCATTTCTAGATATCTAAAGGTAATCTAGCTTTACCTATAGCTTCTAAAACCTTATTTGTATTACAGTAGTATTCTTTAAGTATGCTATTAGTGTAAATTAATACATCGTCTAGGTAGGCTAAGCAAAAATCGTTAATATACTTACAGAGGGTCTAATTAATATAGTGTTAAAAGGTACTAAGAGCGTTTGCTATACTAAATAGAGTAACTAGCTACTTATATAACCTAAATCTAGTGCAAAAAGCTATTTTCTACTTATCTTCTACATTAATTCTAATCTTATAGAAAGCTATAGAAACGTTAATCTTTATAAACTATTTAGCTTTTATAATATTATTAAGGGTTTATTAAATTAAAAGTAAAGGATAACAATTTTTCTTTGTAATAGCGTTTAGGGCTTAGAAATTAATGTAGAAATATAATTCTTCTCTAGGTTTCTTAGCAAAAAGGACAAGGGAGGAGGCAGGAGAGCTACTAGCTCTATTCTATCCTTTATTAAGTAGAGAAATAAGCTCCTTTTATAATACTAAGAGTTCTAGGCAGCTTATACTATATAGAGGTCCCTAGAGAGCCTCTTTTTCCTTACCTTTATTATCTTTTTTTAGTTTAATTTAGTGATCTACTTTAGATCTGCGTAAAGGAGGTAGTATAAAAGTAGTTTTTAGATTAAAAATCTAAGCTAGGTGTTAATAAGCCTTAAAGAGTAAAGGTAGGACCTCTACTTTCTTCTTAAGAGCTAAGGCTTTTCTAACATCCTTAAGAGAAGCAGCAAAAGTCTAAATAGACTTATCCTTTTTTGCCCGCCTAACATAGGAGTAATAAGCTATTACGCTTATTTGTTTTAATCTCTAGTCTTCTTTAATAGGGCAATTCTTAGTGCTAAGTAACTTAATCCTTTAGCTAGAAGAATAGATGTAAATTGTTTTTCTAGAAGAAGTAATAGTAACCTCTCTTCTATTTATCTAGGGCGGTCTAAGTATTAAATTGTAACTAAGGTGTATAGGAGCTACATAACCCTAAATAGTATCCTTATAGCCTTTAATATTAATGTCTAACCTAGCAACTTTATTAATAGTTCTAGGTTTATCTATAACTCCTTCTAATCTCTTAGGAGAAATAGAAATGCACTATAAGTTAGCGTTCTTAATAAGTTAAGGGCTAATAAGCGAGTATGCAAGGTTTCCTGTATTAATTAAAGTAGAGGCAAAAGTATAACAATTTACTAGCGCCTTTAAAGTAATTTTATTGCTACTTATATTCTTTTTAAATTTAGCCTACTCCTTAACTAAGTTATCCTAACTTATTAGAGGCTCCTGCTAGTAACTTTAAACAGGAGCTACTCTTTTTCTAAATCTAAGTTCTTATTTAAGCTTCTTTTACTAAGCTTATTATTTTTCTTAGAGTTAGAGGACTTAACTAAAGTCTTTTTCTCCTTTTTAGAAGATCTCTTATTCTCTATACAATATGCAGACAGATAGCCTTTTTGTTTGCAGTTAAAATAGCGTCTTTCTCTATACAACTATTCTAACTCCCAGTTACTAAACTATTAAGGTTTAGCAGTTCTTCCTGTGTATTCTATCTCTTCCATCTAGTCTCCTTTTAAAGGAGAAAGAGGAGGAGAAGTTCTCTTAGATTTATACTCCTTAGGCTTGTTGTCTCTGCCTTTAGAGTACTTCTCTATTCTATAGAGGTAATTAGTAATCTCTATTGCTTTGTTTTACAGGCTATCTAAATCTTTATAAGTAATACTTACAAGTTTGTCTTAAAGTTTCTAAATAAGACTTTTTAGAAATGTATTATCCTTATATCCTCGTCTAAACTACTATGAGATAATAGTAGTTGTTCCTAGAATTCTATAATGTATTTGCGTATGCTTTTCTTGCCTTAGCTTATAAACTAGAGCTTGTTCTTAGCTCTCTCTGCACTATAGGGATCTCTAAACATTTAATTAATAAAGTCTAATAGCTTATTAAAGTTTTATAAATTAGAATTCCCTATTTAGTTAAGGGAAGGCAGAGTAAGGGTTGCAGCTAAGCCTTTTAGTTAACTAAAGGCGTAGTTACAAGTCCTTTTATCTGTGTGAAAATCTTCCTTATTATTTTCTACCTTAGTAGTAAGCTGTTATTCAAAGATTTAGTACATCTTTCTATTTCTATTAAAGGTATTAGGATCTAGTTGTTTAAAACGCCTAGGCGTTTAAGCTTGTTAATTTCCTAAGGCAGCTAATAAGGTAGGTAACTAAGGTAGAGGTTGTTGTTCTACCTTAGGTTCCCTTTGTTATAGCGTGCCTATAGCCTCCTAAGCTTAGAAGGCCTCCTGTATCCTCGTAGAAGCAGCCATCTTATCTAGGCCACCTGCTCTACAAAGACCTTCTAAAGTAGTTTCTACTTTAGGTCTGCTAACACTATCTTAGTGTAGTTCTGCTATCCTTACAGCTAAAAGAGCTACTAAGGGTTCTGCCATTGTATTTGTAGGTACTCGCTAGTACTCTATATTGTTAATAGGAATTATTATAGGTGCTACTACGCTTAGTAGGCTTATCCTTTTTGTGTAGGGGCTACTACGCTTAGTAGGCTTATCCTTTCGTGTAGAGGCTACTACGCTTAGTAGGCTTATCTAACGAATTTAAACGCCTTAGGGACTTATACAACTAAGTATCTCTTAGCACTTTTAATCTAGTGCTTCTTCTGTTCATTCTTTAGTAGATTTAAACAGTTAACTAATTAACTAGCGCTCTAATTAATTAAATTCTCGCGCGTAGATATAGCTCTAGCTAGCTTCTCGTCTAGATATAGCTCTAGAGGGCTCCCAAGTACAACGTAGCCACGCAAGTAGCTAAAGAAGGATCTAATTTAATTATAAAGGTGCGTTGGGTTGACTAAAGATGCAAGGTAAGCGGTGAATAAATTAGATACAGAACTATAGAGAGACTACGTAGGTTTTTATATCTAATCCAGATAGTTAGAACTAACCAAGGTTAGGACTAACTAAGGTTATTAGAGGTCGCCGGGTTAGCTGACAGTTAGCGTAACTAGTGCGGCCGATAGTCAGCAGCTAGTACTAAGGTGCTAATGCTGAGGTAAGAAAAGCCAACGAAGGCCACAGGCCGAGTACTAGAGGACATCAAGGCTTCAGCCCTTTACACTAATAGGCCTTAAGGACATTACTATAAAAAGTATTGCTAAAGCTTTTATTAACTCTGTTATAGCTTAATATTAGTTACTAAACTATATTACTTTAGACAGAGATATACAGTTTGTTAACTATTTTTAGATTAAGCTTTGTAAGTTATTAGAAATTAAGCAACGCTTATCTTCTAGATACTATCCTAAAACTAATAAGTCTATAGAAAGAATAAAATCTACTGTACAGGCTTATTTACAAGCCTTCTGCAATTAGGATTAAATAAATTAGAAAAGCAACCTAGGGATAGCCAAGATTGCAGTTATAACGGCAAGCTCAGTCTACTAAGATATCTCTTTTCTTCCTACAACACAGCTATAAGGAGAATCCTTTACAAATTGCAACTAAGCAAGGCCCTTAACAACAACTTCTAAAGAGAATACAAGAGGACTATTAAAAAGTATAAAATATTGTTAATAAACTAAGAGAAAGTTAATAAGAACAACAAAGTATTAAGCTTACAATAGGCGATAGGGTATAGTTAAAACTAGGCAACTACTACAAAACAAAAAGGCCTAGCAGAAAACTTAACTAGAAAAATTTAAAGTACACAGTACTAAAAGTTATTAGACTAAACGCAGTTAAATTAAATACTTCTAGCTAGATTTACCTAGTATTTAATGTTAATAACCTCAGGCTAGCGTCCTCAGACCCTCTACTAAGCTAGCCTATAGACGACAATAAACCTCTACTAATCATGACAGAGGATAGAGAAGAATACCTAGTAGAGACCCTATTAGAGGAAAGAGGAAGAGGAAGAAAAAAGCAGTACTTAGTTAAATAGTTAGAATATTAAGATCTAACTTAGGAACTAGCTATTAATCTAAAAGATACAGAAGCTCTAGAAGAGTGGTACTCTAGGTAACGAGATTACTACTCCTACTATTTTTTTTTAGGAGGGGGGTATTGTAAAGGGCTAAAGCCTTAATGTCCTCTAGTACTTAGCCTGTAGCCTTTATTAGCTTTTCTTACCTTAGCATTAGCACCTCAGCACTAGCTACTAACTATTAGCCGCACTAGTTACGCTAACTGTTAGCTAACCCGGCGACCTCTAATAACCTTAGTTAGTCCTAACCTTAGTTAGTCCTAACTATCCGGATTAGATATAAAAACCTACGTAGTCTCTCTATAGTTCTGTATCTAATTCATTCACCGTTTACCTTGCATCTTTAGTCAACCCAACGCACCCTTACATACTTCTTTTTAGCTTTAAGCGTGCGCGTAAAGCTGTTATTTTTATAGTAAAGAAGCTTGTTTTGCACCTAAAAAGAGTGTAATAACAACTTAAGCTGTTTAGCTTTATCTTTTACTTTGTTAGTAACTGCAGCTTTAAAAATTCTGCGTAGCTTTCTCTAGCTATTGCTTTTGCTATAATAGCTAAGTTCTAAAATTTTTTTTATACTAAAGTGCTGTTGTTAAAGCGTTTTAGTATTTATTTTTTAAGGTGTTAAGGGTGGTAGTTGTTGTTGTAGTCAAAATGGGGTTCTAAAAAAGTAAAAAGCAGCTACCCTCTACTAATCAATTACAAAAGTCAAAAAAAAAGATTATGTGTAGTTAACGAGATTCGAACAGTAGGTAGATGAGTTCTAGGTAGAAAGCTTAGACCACCGAGCAATAATTAGGGTCAAAAAATTTGCTAAGGTACTAAAAAACAACACTAGTTAAAACGTGTCTAACAGCGATTGCCAGCCTATAGCTAACAACAAGATTATAGTAGGATTGCAATAGGATTGCAACATAATACAATAGAGGAGGGAAAGGACACGTACATACTATAGCAGGAGCCTATAATACTTTATAAAGCTAAAGCTGCTGCTTTTTACCTACTACTTCTTACCTTTTAAACAGCACTATATATAGATATATTGTATATAATACGCTGTAATAGCATACAACCTCTACAATAAGTATCTCCTTAACCTTAACTCTTATCTAAAGATAGAAAGCTTTCTTGTTGTACACCTAGCTCCTAAACTAGTCTAGCTTAAGCTAATTATGTAGACACCTAAGTTTATTAAGTATCTACAAACTTAGCCTCTTTAAAACTTTATAATTATATCTTTTATAAACAACTCTAGAATCCGCAATATCTTTATATACAAAAAGAATATTAAGTCTTAACTTAGCTGGTTGTAGAAGGAATATAAGATCTATAAAGTATTTGCTAATACTAGCAAAGTACTTAAAATACTCTACTTTAGTATCTTTCTCTTCTTATTAATTATGTATAGGCTAAGTAAAGAAACTATTAACTAATTAAGCTAGCTGTTGCATAACGTTAAAATAGCAATAGAGAAGAAAGAGGTAGGTAAAGAGGAGTAGGCGTTCTATTATTGTATGTATAGGTTAGAAAGCAAGGCAATAATAGTGCTGCTTCTTTAATTCGTCTAAGAGTACCTAGAAGTGAAGCCTTAACATAAGTAGGTAGCATAGGCAGGATAAGGCGCGTTAAGTTAGGAGGCAATTCACGTCTTTATCTTGCTTTTCTTCGTTTCTGTCTAAATATGCGACACACTAATTGCGTGCTAGCAATACTAAACAAGAGGACATAAGCCCCGATACCTATTATTAGCAATAAATCTTTTTTTTTTACTAAAACGGTGTCTACAAAATGTGTAGTCACATTAAAAGGTTGTCTTAATAGGCCGAAGCCAGCGTTTTAGTATAACTTTTGTATTTATTAGCTACACGCCTGTAGCTTAAAAAACTCTTTCAAATAAAATCTAACCTTAATATAAAGCTTTGCGCAGGCTAAAAAATATAAAAAAGTTATATTTTGTAACTTTTGTAAAGGCTTATAATTAGTAGAAGTAGCAATTAAGTTCTTGTAAGTAGTACTTTGAAAAAGGCACAAACAGGACAACGTTAAGCAGCTGTAAGCTATAAGTAGCATAGAGTAAAAAGATAGCTAAAAGAATATAGTTGCTGTTGTAAAAATTAATAAACTTAGTTGTAAAATTGCTGCTATAGCTATTAAAAATAAAAAGATAGTTCTTTTATTACGCTTTTTGCTTTGTAAAGTGCTTAAATACTTGTTTAAGCTATACTAAACTTATGTTATTATTTATTTATTCTAAGGCTAAGTTTAAGAAGAGAACTTTGTATTTTTTAACCTTAACAGCGTCTACCCAGCTTAATTCAAGCCTAAATGTGCCCTAGTAGATAAGAGCAGGCAGTAGTGCCTCTTTAGAAGCGTATACGCAAGCTAACAGCATTATTTATTCTTTATTACTATTTTAAATTGCTACAGTATGGTCTTTTAAAGCCTAAACAGCCTTTATCAAGACGCATTTTAAGTAGTTTGTAATCCAAATAAAAAAGCCTTTTTTATTTATATTGTATGTGTTGCGCTTGTTAATATTATACTCTTGTATTTTTAAGTGTAACATGTTAAAGTACAGCTCATATCTTTTTTAAAAATTAGCTTTATGTCTATTATAATTAATTCCTGCGCTTTATTTCATAGTAAGCTCGTCAGCGTAGCAATAAAGAAACTAAGTAACCTAGCTTTTAGAAACCTCCTACTTTGCTACTGTTTTTACAAAATTTTGTATTATCCTTTATATAAGTAGTAAACTACGCCTAACGCATTTTTTTATATATAGTACAATCTCTTGTTCTTGTTGTAGGCTAAGAAGTTGTTGTTGTTCTAATCTAGCTGCATTTATGCTCAGTTTCCCCTTATGCCGCCGCGATAGCGTTGTTTAGTTAACTTGTAATATTTTTAAAACTTTGCAGTATTAGAATTTATCTCCTAGTTTACATAATTTAATATATTTAATTGCTTCTAAAATTAAATCTATAGTAGTAGAGTTATAACGCGTTAAAGTTAGGATAATCTTAATGTTATAATGTTAGGGTGGCTCGTCACGCAAACTGGCTCGTCACGCGCACAGGCACTGTAGATAACAACTGCTAAGTATGCCGGGAAAATCCAGGATTTCTCCGATACCGTGTCTGTGCGGGTTTTGCGTATGGTCGAGTTTTGCGCACCCTACTAAAACAACACTACCTTTTTAACACCTAATAACTCTACTAATATAGATCTAATCTAGGAAGCAATTAATGAAATTAACTTGCGCGCACTAGGCGTATCTTTCTTATATACAAAGTTTGTAGAAAAGTATAGTATAGTATACTTAACCTTAACGCGAAGGCACTAAGGGCAAAACTAACTACACTAACTCGCCTACTAACTCCTTTACCTACACTAAGAAACTAAGCTCCTACAGTATATTACTACGCTTACTAAATAATGTACACTACCTATATAAGTAATAATACGCAACTTTGCCTTATCTTTAGCTAGTAGAGAGGTTTAAGAAAGCTAGGTTACTTACTTTATTAATAGGAATCCTACCTATCTTATCTTACGCTAGTAGGCAGGAATAGATTACAATCGCTACAAAGCTAATTTAAAGGCTAAATATAGCCTCTACTTTAAGCTACTACATAAAAAGATAAAGGAATATAATATAAGGCCTTCTTAAATCTTTAATATAGATAAGAAAGGCTTTATAATTAGAGTAATTAGAAGGTTAAAAAGGGTGTTTAATAAGAGGATATACAATTAAAAAGGAGTAATAGCTATAACTTAGGATAGTTCTAGAGAGTAGGTAACTGTCCTAGCCTACGTTTGTTTAGACAGTACAGCTCTATTCCTAGCTTTTATCTTTTAGTTAGCTGTTAGAGCTCTAAAATTAAGCTAGGTTAAGAATATTAATAATGAAAAGCACTTAGTATTTGTTAGCTTATCTCTTTCTAGCTAGACTAATAATAATATAAGTTTAGCCTAGCTTAAGAAGGTTTTAAAGAGATAGACTAGACAAAAAGCTTATTTAAAATACTAATTACCCCTCCTTAGCAGCTATAAATCTTACTTAACTATAAATTTTATTAATTACTATAACAACTATAAAATCTTATTAGCTATGTTTCCTCCTTATTTAACCTATACGCTTTAACTACTTAATGTTAGATTATTTAAGCCTCTCTTAACTGCCTACTTAACTAAGCTTTTATTCTACTTTTATAAAAGCTAAGGGCTCCTACTAATAGTAAAAGGAGACTTCTTTCTTCTCTTTTAGAGGGCCTAGGGTACTGCTTTTAAAAAGGAGACTATTAGAAAGTCTTTCTAGGTAACTAGTGTCTACCTACCTAATCTTAAGGTTATCCTTTAAAGATTCTGCAAGAAGGCCTCTAGTTTAGATAAATTTTTAGCTTTTGTACTTAGTAAAGATAATTAGCTTAAAATAGAGACTCCTATATGCTATTTAGTGCAAGATTAGGGCACTAAAGAGGTAAAAAAGATTTGTTAAAGCCTCTACTATATTTTAGCTTAAAATAGTATTCTTTATAGAGTGATTTAAGGCTTAAAAGAGGCTCTTTTAGTTGAAAATAGACACTAAAAAAAGAGCTATACTCTCTAACTTAATAATTCTTAAGAGTACTATAGTAGTGCTATTTTCTAGTCGCCTATAAAGGTTTGTTAGGCTTAGAACAATAAGGTAGTTTAATAATATAAATAATAACTACTACAACTTTAAAAAGCTAAGAGGTCTTACTTAAAAAAGCAAGCTAAATTATATAAGGCTTAACAAGCTAAAGAGAGGCATGTTAAGAGGGAGAGGCTTAAGAAGGTAAAGTAGAAAGAGAAGACTAAAAAGGCAGCTAAAAAGGAGTATTGGAAATTAGCTTGCGACGCTTAAAAAGCTATACAACTATCCTAAAAAGGTAAGCGTAAGGCCTTACAAGCCTCTACTTAAAAGTAGAAGTATTAAAAACGTATTATTATTAATTTATCTTATGTTAAAACTAAGGTAGCTACACTAGCTGCCCTAGCGCGCACTACCTACTGCGGGCGCAATATTCCCTTACTAAGCAAATATAAGTAGTACAAATTAATTGCAATACTATATATACTACAACTCTACAAAATCTCGCGATACTAGCTATTAGTAGTGGCTCTACAGCCTTATTTTTCTAAAATCTTTATATTGTTAGGGTGCGCAAAACTCGACCATACGCAAAACCCGCACAGACACGGTAGTTCGCGCAACGCCCCACGCAACAACATAAGACAATTAAAAAGATAAGGCTGTGCAGCTACTAACAATAGCTATTATTATGAGATTCCTTGGTGTTGTACTGAATATAGCATTGCGATCAACTTACACTACTTATATTTACATAGTACCTTGGTGGTGCGGCCGTGGCGGGTCGTCTAACTTAGGACAGCTAGTGCAGCCGCACTAGCTTGTACATAAAATAAATTAACAACAACACGTTTCTAACACTTCTGCTTTTAAGAGGAGCCTTGTAAGGCTTTTCGCTTACTCTTTTAGGACAATTATATAGCTTTTTTAGCGTCGCGGGCTGCTTTTTAAGCCTCCTTTTTAGCTACCTTAGCAGCTTTCTCCTTCTCCTGCACCTCCTTAGCTCTCTCTCTTTTAAGCCGGCTCTTCTTAGCTTGTTAAAGCTTATATAATTAAGCCTGCTTTCTTAGGTAAGATCTCTTAGCTTTTTAAAGTTGTCGTTTTTATTTCTCTTATTATTATAAAGCGTAATTATTCTAAGCCTGACAGACTTTACAAAAGCTCTAAAAGACAGCTCCTCTATAGTACTCTTCTTAGTAGTTAAGTTGTAGTATATAGCTCTTCTTTTTGTGCTTCTTCTTTACTAAAAGAGCCTTCTTTAGACCCTTAATCTTATAGTAAAGGAGCTTATTTTGTACTAAAATGTAATAGAGCAATTAGTAGAGCTTTCTAAACTCCTTTAAGCTTTTATCCTGTGTTGATTTGCGTATAAGAGACTCTATTTTAAGCTAATTTTAGCTACTAAGTACTAACGTTAAACTTTTATCTAAACTTAATGCTTTATTAGTAAATCTTTAGAGTATAACATCCTAGTTAGGTAGTACTATACTAGTAGCTTGAAAGCTCTTTTTAATAGTCTTTAGAGATAAAAGCCTTGCCTTAGGCAGCTTTAAACAATAGGAAAAAGTCTCCTTTGTGTACTAGGAGAAGCCCCTAACTCCCTTAAAGGTGGGATGAGAGCTCTTTTAAGTAGGCGTCTAATAAAGGCTTCAACAATGCTGCATCAAGTGGCTAAAGCGTATAAGTTGAATAAGGAGGAAAGATAGCTTATAAGATCTTGTTGTTGTTGCAGTATTTAATAAAATCTATTGTTACATAAGATTTATAGCTGTTAAGAATAAGTAACTAGTAACTTAAGCAAGCTTTCTGTCTTGTTTCTGTAAAGGGCTGAAGCCTTGATGTTCTCTAGTACTTGGCCTATGGCCTTCGTTGGCTTTTCTTACCTCAGCATTAGCACCTCAGCACTAGCTGCTGACTATCGGCCGCACTAGTTACGCTAACTGTCAGCTAACCCAGCGACCTCTGATAACCTTAGTTAGTCCTAACCTTAGTTAGTCCTAACTATCCAGACTAGATATAAAAACCCACGTAGTCTCTCTATAGTTCTGTATCTAATTTATTCACCTTCTACTGTTACCTTGCATCTTTGGTCAAACCAACGCACCCTTATAATTAAATTAGATCCTTCTTTAGCTACTCGCGTAGCTACGTCGTACTTAGGAGCCCTCTAGAGCTATATCTAGACAAGAAGCTAGCTAGAGCTGTATCTACGCGCGAGAATCTAATTAATTAGAGCGCTAGTTAATTAGTTAACTGTTTAAATCTACTAAAGGATTAACAGAAGAAGCACTAGATTAAAAGTACTAAGGGATACTTAGTTGTATAAGTCCCCTAGGCGTTTAAATTTGTTAGATAAGCCTACTAAGCGTAGTAGCCCTAGAAAACAAGACAAAGGATAAGCCTACTAAGCGTAGTAGCCTCTACACAAAAGGATAAGCCTACTAAGCATAATAGCCCCTACACGAAAGAATAAGCCTACTAAGCGTAGTAGCCCCTACACGAAGGATAAGCCTACTAAGCGTAGTAGCACCTATAACAATTTCTGTCAACAATATAGAGTACTAGCAAGTACCTACAATACAATAGCAGAACCCTTAGTAGCTCTTTTAGCTGTAAGGATAGCAGAACTACACTAAGATAGTGTTAGCAGACCTAAAGTAGAAACTACTTTAGAAGGCCTTTGTAGAGCAGGTAGTCTAGATAAGATAGCTGCTTCTACAAGGATACAGGAAGCCTTCTAAGCTTAGGAGGCTATAGGCACGCTACAATAAAGGGAACCTAAGGTAGAACAACCTCCACCTTAGTTACCTACCCTATTAGCTGCCTTAGGAAATTAACAAACGCCTAGGCGTTTTAAACAACTAGATCCTAATACCTTTAACAGAAACAGAAAGATATACTAAATCTTTTAATAACAGCTTACCGCTAAGGTAGAGAACAATAATGAAGATTTTAACACAGATAAAAGGACTTGTAACTACGCCTTTAGTTAATTAGAAGGCTTAGCTGCAACCCTTACCCTGCCTTTCCTTAACTAAATAGAGATTTCTAATTTATAGAACTTTAATAAGCTATTAAACTTCTTTAATTAAATATTTGGAGATCCCTATAGTGCAGAGAGAGCTAAGAACAAGCTCTAGTCTATAAGCTAAGGCAAGAAAAGCATACGCAAATACATTATAGAATTCTAGGAACAACTACTATTATCTAATAGTAGTTTAGACGAGGATACAAGGATAATGCTTTTCTAAAAAAGCCTTATTTAGAAACTTTAAGACAAACTTGTAAGTATTACTTATAAAGATTTAGATAGCCTGTAAAACAAAGCAATAGAGATTGCTAATTACCTCTACAGAATAGAGGAGTACTCTAAAGGCAGAGACAACAAGCCTAAGGAGTATAAATCTAGGAGAACTTCTCCTCCTCCTTCTCCTTTAAAAGGAGACTAGATAGAAGAGATAGAATATACAGGAAGAACTGCTAAACCTTAACAGTTTAGTTACTAGGAGTTAGAACAGTTGTATAGAGAAAGACGCTATTTTAACTGCAAACAAAAAGGCTATCTGTCTGCATATTGTATAGAGAATAAGAGATCTTCTAAAAAGGAGAAAAAGACTTTAGTTAAGTCTTCTAACTCTAAGAAAGATAATAAGCTTAGCAAGGGAAGCTTAAATAAGAACTTAAATTTAGAAAAAGAGTAGCTCCTGTTTAAAGTTACTAGCAGGAGCCTCTAATAAGTTAGGATAACTTAGTTAAGAAGTAGGCAAACTTTAAAAGAAATATAAGCAGCAATAAAATTACTTTAGAGGCGCTAGTAAATTGTTATACTTTCGCCTCTACTTTAATTAATACACGAAACCTTGCATACTCGCTTATTAGCCCTTAACTTATTAAGAACGCTAACTTACAGTGCATTTTTATTTCTCTTAGGAGATTAGAAGGAGTTATAGATAAACTTAAAACTATTAACAAAGTTGCTAGGTTAGATATTAATATTAAAGGCTATAAGGATACTATTTAGGGTTATGTAGCCCCTACACACCCTAGTTATAATTTAATACTTAGACGGCCCTAGATAAATAGAAGAGAGGTTACTATTGCTCCTTCTAGAAAAACAATTTATATCTATTCTTCTAGCTAAAGGATTAAGTTACTTAGCACTAAGGATTGCCCTATTAAAGGAGACTAGAGATTAAAACAAATAAGCGCAATAGCTTATCACTCCTATATTAGGCAGGCAAAAAAGAATAAGTCTATTTAGACTTTTGCTGCTTCTCTTAAGGATATTAAAAAAGCCCTAGCTCTTAAGAAGAAAGTAGAGGTCCTACCTTTACTCTCTAAGGCTTATTAACACCTAGCTTAGATTTTTAATCTAAAGACTGCTTCTGTACTACCTCCTTTACGTAGATCTAAAGCAGATTACTGCATTAAACTACAGAAAGACAATAAAGGCAAGGAAAAAGAGGCTCACTAGGGACCTCTATATAGTATAAGCCGCCTAGAACTCCTAGTATTACAAAAGGAGCTTATTTCTCTACTTAATAAAGGATATATTAGAGCTAGTAGCTCTCCTGCCTCCTCCCCTGTCCTTTTTGCTAAGAAACCTAGAGAAGGATTACGTTTCTGCATTAATTACTAAGCCCTAAACGCTATTACAAAGAAAGATTGTTATCCTTTACTTTTAATTTAGGAAACTCTTAACAATATTGCAAAAGCTAAATAGTTTATAAAGATTAACGTTTCTGCAGCTTTCTATAAGATTAGGATTAATATAGGAGATAAGTAGAAAACAGCTTTTTGTACTAGATTTGAGTTATATAAGTAGCTAGTTACTCTATTTAGTATAGCAAACGCTTCTAGTACCTTTTAACGCTATATTAATTAGACCCTCTGTGAGTATATTAACAATTTTTGCTTAGCCTACCTAGATAACGTATTAATTTATACTAATAGCACGCGTAAAGAACACTAACACAATATAAATAAGGTTTTACAAGCTATAGGTAAGGCTAGATTACCTTTAGACATCTAGAAATGTGAATTTAACATACAGAGTACAAAATACCTTAAATTTATTATTAAGGCTAGAAAAGGACTTTAAATAGACCCTAAGAAAGTAAAAGCAATTAGAGATTAGTAGGTGCCTACAAACATTAAAGAAGTACGTAGTTTTCTTAGTTTTGCAAACTTCTATTAACAATTTATTAAGAACCACTTAGAGATAGTAGCTCCTCTTTTAAGGCTTACTAGTAATATCTCCTTTTAATAGGGAAAAACTAAGCAAAAGGCTTTTAATAAGCTTAAGGAGTTATTTATTACTAAGCTAGTACTAGCTTAATGGGATCCTAACAGAGAAACAATTCTAGAAATAGACTCTTCTAGATATGTAGTAGCAGGAGTCCTCTTACAATATAATTATAAAGGAAGCCTACGCCTAGTAGCTTATTATTTAAAAAAGATAACTAGCACGCAAAGCAATTACGAGATATATAATAAGAAATTACTAGCAGTTATCTCTTACTTATCTAAGTAGGACGCTATGCTACAATCTTTAAAGAAGTTTATAGTTATTACAGACTATAAAAACCTTAAATATTTTAGCAGGCCTAGACAGCTTAGCAAGAGACAAATAAGATAAGCTTAATTTCTAGGGAAGTTTCCTAATATAGAAATATCCTATAGGCCTAGAGTTAATAACTCTAGGGCTAATGCCTTATCTAGGAGACAACAAGATATGCTAGTAAACAACTAGAATACTAGGATTTCTAGGAGGTTTCTACAAGTATTTAAACCTACAACTACAGCTACTAATAAGAAACTAGAAGAAGAAGAGGTGCTTAGAACCTTTAGCTGCAACAGCTATCTAGCAGTAGTACTAGAATTACTCTAGGAGCAATTAGATCTAGAAGATCTATAGGATAAAGCTAAAAAAGAGGATAAAACCTACTAAATAGCCTAGAAAGCTGTAAGGGATAGTAAATAACAATTTCCTACAGCTTTAGATCTTAAACTTTCTATTTCTAAATACTAACTAGACGATTCTGGAAACCTTCTATACTAAGATCAAAAATAGGTACCTAATAATAAACCTCTAAGAACTAGAATTATCTACAAAATCTACAGTTCTAGAGCTTTAGGCTATCTAAGAAGAAATATTACTTATTAAGCTATTGCAAGAGAATACTTTTAGCCCTCTATTAGCAAAAGTATTAGAAGGTATATAAAAAACTACTTAGTGTGTAGAAGAACAAAACCCTAGAAAGACAGCTTATAAGGCTTACTAAAACCCTTGCCTATACTTAAGCAAATATAGAAAGAAATTTCTATAGATTTTATTATAGGGTTACTAGAAAGCGAAGGCTGTACAAACTTTATAGTAGTTATAGATAGGCTTAGCAAGGCCGTTGTCCTAATAGGCCTTAAGTACATTACTATAAAAAGTATTACTAGAGCTTTTATTAACTCTGTTGTAGCTTACTATTAGTTACTAAACTATATTACTTTAGATAGAGGTATACAGTTTGTTAACTATTTTTAGATTAAGCTTTGCAAGTTATTAGAAATTAAGCATCACTTATCTTCTAGATACTATCCTAAAACTAACAGGTCTACAGAAAGAATAAACTCTATAGTACAGGCTTATTTACGAGCCTTCTGTAATTAGGATTAAACAAATTAGAAAAGCAACCTAGGGATAGCTAAGATTGTAGTTATAGCAAGGCAAGCTTAGTCTACTAAAATGTCTTCTTTCTTCCTATAACACGGCTATAAGGTAGATCCCCTACAAATTGCACCTAAGTATAGTCCTTAACAACAACTTCTAAGGAGAATATAGGAGGATTATTAAAAAGTAAAAAATATTGTTAATAAGCTATAACAAAGTATTGAGCTTGCACAAGCTACAATAAGAGAAAGTTAATAAGAATAAGAAAGGCAGGCAAATAAGAGAAGGCACTAATTACCTTAGCTTAAAATAGGCAATAAGGTATAGTTAAAACTAGGCGACTACTATAAAACAAAAAGGCCTAGCAGAAAACTTAACTAGAAGAATCTTAAGTACACAGTACTTGAGGTTATTAGACTAAACGCAGTTAAATTAAATACTTCTAGCTAGATTTACCTAGTATTTAATGTTAATAACCTCAGACTAGCGCCCTGAGACCCTCTACTAAGCTAGCCTATAGACGACAATGAACCTCTACTAATTGAGACAGAGGATAGAGAAGAATACCTAGTAGAGACCCTATTAGAGAAAAGAGGAAGAGGAAGAAAAAAGCAGTACTTAGTTAAATAGTTAGAATATCTAGATCTAACCTAGGAACTAGCTATTAATCTAAAAGATTCAGAAGCCCTAGAAGAGTGGAACTCTAGGTAACAAGATTACTACCCCTACTATTTTTTAGGAGGGGGGTATTGTAAAGGGCTAAAGCCTTAATGTTCTCTAGTACTCGGCCTGTGGCCTTCATTGGCTTTTCTTACCTTAGCATTAGCACCTTAGCACTAGCTGCTAACTATTAGCCGCACTAGTTACGCTAACTGTCAGCTGACCTAGCGACCTCCAATAACCTTAGTTAGTCCTAACCTTGGTTAGTCCTAACTATCCGGACTGGATATAAAAACCCACATAGTCTCTCTATAGTTCTGTATCTAATTCATTCACCTTCTACTGTTACCTTGCATCTTTGGTCAAACCAACGCACCCTTACAGTTTCTTAATTAAACACCTTTTTAAGCTAAGCTAGCTCTATATAGAAAGGAACTAGTGCATAATTGTTATAAGAATAATATAACAATCTTACGTAAGCATAGAATTCTTAGAATTATTACTAGACTTACTTTTAAAGGGTTAGCACTATCTCCTATTATAGACTACGTTAAGGACAATGTTACCTAAGTTAGCACTAACAATAATAATAAGGAAAAGCAAAATCTACTAATAATAAAAAACTAAATACGTTATTAAATGCTAATTTAAAGTCTGTCTAGCAAAATAGAGGCAGCAAACTATCTAGCAAAATAGAGGTAGTCTTATATATATTCTAAACATAGATTTAAAGTCTACTTAGCGAAATAGAGGTAGCAACCTCTCTAGTAAAATAGAGACAGTAATATATACAAAAAGAAATGCTAAGCTAAGGTACTATCTAGCAAAATAGAGATAGCACCTAAAGCTTATATATAAGTACTAGCTTTAAGTATAAATCTAAGCCTACCTAGCGAAATATGGAGTACCTAAGAGGTAAAAATTAATATACCTATACTTAAGAAAACACACACTACAAAGACTTAAAGAGAGATATTTTTTCTTCTTAAGACTATACCCTATTTATTTCTTTACTAATACTTGTTAACTATCTATGCAAAGAACTTATATAAGTCCTACTATACTTTAGATATTAAAAAGGAATTAGAAGACAAGTTAAGGGCAGGAAGGCGTAACACTTCCTCCCTCTAGACCTACTACTACTAGCCTTAATCTACTATTAACCCTATTAAGCTTTGTTATTAACACTATAGCTACACCTACGCATAACTTAGTATTAACTATAATTTAACTAAGACATAGTATATTAGTTTTTACTAGAAAGGATGTTACAGAATTTCTAAAAGACTTTAACTAATAAGCTAATAATAGAGGCATTTATAATGCTATAAGGGTCTCTATTCTACTAGACTACTTTTCTAATAAAGATTAATCTCTCTTTTATATTCTAAAGCGCTTACCTAGATATACTAAAAAGAATTAGTTTAAGTTATAAATACACATAAAAGAATAGTAAAAGAATAAGAATATAGCTATTAAGATAAGTAAATGCTTATACTTTTAAACCTACATCTATAAATATGTATAAAACTAGCCTAGTCTAGTAGAGTACTACACGCACTTTACTTCTATTACTAATATATATATTAAGAACAGGCAAATCCCTTAAGAAGAGGAAAGTATTCTTTTCTTTTAAGGCCTACTACAAACTAACAAAGAGGTAGTTATATACTATATACTTTCTAACCTAAATAGAGATAATTAGAATACGTATAAACTAGAAGAGATTTATTTTTTTCTAAAATATTACTATAAAAAGATAACTAGCCTAAATAAGATTTATTAGCTAGAGTAAGAAAGTGCTAATGCTAAGATACGCTAGATTATACTGTCTAACTAGCAAGTAACCTTTACTCTAGAAAAAGTAAGGGAAGTAGGGATTAAAATTAGTAAAGTACATAAGAAGACAAGCATGCTAGTAGATGTTAACTTAGAGGTTAGAGACCTTATTAAGTCTTTAGGCAACCTAAAGCTAGGACTATTAACTATTAATATGCTTATAGCTTATCTTATAACTAAAAGACTTTTAAAGAAACTCTCTAACTATACGTACTTTATTATATAAGCAACTAATACAGAATTCTCTAGTAAAAGAAATAATAATTTCTTTATTACTAAAGCCCTAAAAGGGTTATCTAACAAGACAAGTACAGTATATATAAGTAATATAGAGACACACCCTCTCTGCTGTATATATAATATAGTAGGACATATGCTTAAGAAGTGTAAATAATACTACGCCCTAAAGTAGATAGGATAGGTTAGTTTTAACTAGAATATTTCTAGCAAGAAAAGAACGTACTACTTTAGTCTACTATATAAGTATTTAGAGGAAATCCTAAAATAACTATTATTAAACTAAGTCTTGCTGTAGTTAAAGGCAAAGATCTAAGAGTTCTATAATATTACTAATAACATGCTTAATTAACTAGCCTCTAGTATACTACTAGAGAAGTTTACTAAAGAAGACTCTTAACTAGGTTTAAAGTATAAGGGGAAAAACTTTAATTCTATAAATATAGCAACTAGTTTAAAAAGCTAAGGCTACTACAGTAACATTCTTTAGTAGTTCTAGTAATTCTAGGAATAACTATACACTCTTTCTACTAAGGAATATATTAAGAAGCTTAATAATATAGATGCAGCTAACATTATACTAGGAGGCAAAGAAAATACTTTATATAGTATTTCTAAGTTAAATGCTGCTACGCGCTTAAAAGGCAAAGGCCTTACTCTCTACTAGAATATTAATTGTGTCTAGGAGAGGGGAATAAAGAAGTAAGGAAAGATAAGCAAGAATTTAAGTATATAAAGAAGCAATTAAAAAATATAAGGTAACTCTCCTATCTCTAATTTGTAGCCTATAGATATACAGTATCTATAGAAAGAAATATAAAGTAATATACTTTTTGTAAGCTAGCTTTATAGTACGCTATTTTTAGTTATAAAACTACCTTAATTAGCTTATTAAGACGACAACATGTTAGCAGATCTAAAGTACTTATAGCAAGAAAGGAAGAGAAAGGCTGTAAAGTTTATTAACACTCTTCTTAATCTAGAACTTAAAGAGATAGTGCAAGGATAGCTAAACTGTATTATAACTACTTTACTTAGACAGGAAGTATAAAGAGTTATAGTATTAGACCTTATAAAGCAAGTTAATATTTAAAAACAGCTACGCAATCTTCTTAATAACGTTTTTAGTATTGTAGATAGTATAAGTGCGCTTAATGTTATAACTTGTATAAAAAACGCTAAGCTAATAGATGCTAGGTGCGCTAAATTACACCTAGGATTTATTCTTGCCTTTAATTAGCTAAACAAGCGCACAGGCCCTACCTATAGAATTCTACTAAATACACTACTTACTAAGAGCGCGCATTATAATATAATAAATTTGTATTATTCTAATGCGTAAACTCGCTGTAAAGTAAGTAGAAGAAGAAATTCTTAAATAAATAAATTAAATAATATACTTACAAAAGATGTCTAAGGGGTTTAGTAAAGAAATAGGCAGGCTTTTGCTTAAACTAACTTACTAAAATACTAGGTTACTATTAACAGCAGCTTTCTAAAGTGCTTAATTAACACTAAGGCATAAATAAATATTCTAAAACTAAGTGCTGCGTAAGTATTAAAGATACTGTATAAAATAATAGAGCACTAGCTAGGGCAGCCTTCTCCTAGTGTTACTTTAGCTAATAGTATATATAACCTGTTTATTAGGACTGCATTTAATATACCTATACAAATAGAGATAGTTACTATTAGGACTACGTTTAGGATTATTACTAATATTACTAGATCTATAATTTTAGGAGGACCTTAGTATACAAGCGCTAGGATATTATTTTAGTATAATGCATTTAGGCGAATTTTGTGCTAAGTCCTATCTAAAGATAGTATAAGAAACATAGTCTTTATTACGTCTAACTTATCTCTAAATTACCCTGCACAGACAATTAAAAACAAAGCCTCTAATCATAACTTAGAAGGAGAAATAGCAGGTAATATATAGTTGCATATAATTACTAATAGATTAGGTAACAAACTGCAAGTAGCTGCGGTAAAATACATATAGGAAGCTACATAGTCTAATCTAGTAGCTAGATTTAGCAACTTTAATACGCTATATACAGAGAGCAGTAAGAAGGATTAGATAGTCTAAATAAACTAAGTATTTACGTATGCGGCTAGATAGTCTAAAGACCCTACAAAAAACTATGAACTTAGTAAATTTTTAATTATATATAAGCTTAATTGTTAGCAGATGCAAGAAAGGCTACTTAAATATACCTAACAATATAATAATCTTTACACATAATACAAGATAGTAGATAAAAAGTTTAACCTATTAATATCCTGTAGCAGGAGATGCCTATAGAATTTAGACAAGAAGACTAGAAGAAAAGAGTAAAAGAACAGCAACGCCTTAGAATAAGCATTTACAATCTTAATAAAGGGCCCTGCAATTATTCATTTAAACTAAGATATACTACTTTCTTATAAAGGATAAGGCTTACTAAAGAATAACTTAATAAGCTACATACTAGAGACTACTTACAGCTATTAGAAAAGGAGATATTTATATATATACTTCTTAACAAAGAAGAAGTGCTCTTCTAGTAATTTAAAGAATTAGGAAGGATTTACCCTAATATATATCTGCTATATAAGATATAAACAATACTATATAAACCTTAGTAAGTATAAGGTTTTGCTATTTTAAAAGCTTTAAAGCTGTAAGTAGTAGATATAGTTAACGTCTACCTAAATTAAGGAACATAAAAAAGGTGTAATAGTTAATATTACAACTTATAGCACCTAGTACCTAAGAAGGACAAAGGCGTTTAATAGATTAGCAATGCGTAGTAAATAAATGCAGTTACTATATAAGATGCGAACCTACTACTAACAGTAGACAAGTTTTCTAAGAAGTTTATAAAATATAAGATTATTTTGCTTATAAACTTATTCTTAGGATATAACTAAATTACACTACATCTAGAAAGCAGAAACATAACAGTATTTTAAACTCTAGTTAGGCTTATACAATTATGCACAATAGTTATAGGTGCTACTAACTCTATAGCAGTATTTTAACGCGTAATAATAAAAATTCTAAAAGACTACTAGCCTAATACTATGCCCTTTATTAACGACATTATATGTAGAGGGCTAAAAACTAATTATAGCAGAGAAAAATTAATGCTAAGTGTTTAATGTTATATTTTTAAGTATATCTTGTAACTAGACAAGGTGCTAATTAATATTAAATAAGCTAAAGGCACTGTGTTAGGAAAGAAGTGTTATTTTCTTATAAAAAGGCTTAAGGTTGTAGGCTATAAGGTTAGCCTACAAGGACGTTATCCTAACTAGAAGAAAGTTAAGAAGATTATAAACTAGCTACTATACAAGAATAAAAAGGAGGTACAATCCTTTATAGGCATATATGTCTACTACTATATATAGGTAAAGGACTTTACTAAGATTGCTAAATCTCTGTTTACACTCTTACAAGACGATGTCCCTTTTAAATAAGGAAATGCACAAGATACAGCAATGTATAAGCTAAAATAAGCTATATATAACGCACCTGTACTTGCGAACCTTAACTATACTAATACTAAAGATTAAAAGATATTCCTAATAACTAATATAAGTTAAGACAGGGCAGGAGCATGTATTAAACAACTTAAGGAGGACAATAAGTAATACCTAGTGCAGTTTAAAAGCACGCTATAGTTAGCGTAAGAGAGGTAATAGCACTCTACTAAGTTAAAATATAAGGCTGTGCTGTAGGCTCTTAAGAAATTTTGTACCTACCTCTATAGTGTTTACTTTACTATAGAAACTAACGCGGCAACCCTTATCGCTTAACTAAATTACTTATCTACTAACAATCTAGGATCTATTATAAATAGGTAAATATTAACAATTCTTTTATAGGACTTTAACATTAAGCATATACTAGGACAGAAGAATATAGTTACGGATACACTATTAAGGTATCTAAAACCTAATAATTAGGAACTACCTCTAGAACCTGAGAAGAATTTAAAGGAGTTTATTAATTATATAATTAGAAATGTAAATAAACAAATACTAGCAGAATAGGCTAGGATACTCTGTTAGGAATTCTTAATAGAGTTAAAATAATACGCTAAATTTTTAGTTAACTTTAAAACTTTTAAGGATATAAAGCTACAAGAACTACAAGTATAGAAGAAGTAAGCTCTAAACTTCTTTATATAAGATAAGATACTTTTTAGAAAAACGTCTAGAAATATTATAATCTAGAGGGTTGTAGATAATACTAACCTAAGAATAGCTATAGTATAGAACGTACACATTTAGATTAAATATAGAAGAGTTAACGCGGTGTACTCTATACTTGCTTAGCAATACTAGTAGAAAAGAATGTATAAGCACGTATAGTAAAAGCTAGTAACCTATCTAGACTATTAACTGTAATTCTTTAAGAGGAAAGTTAATATGCTTACTAACACCTATAGTTTTGCTATTTAGGAGACTATTGTAATTAATATAGTATACATGCCTTAGTGTTTTAGGAAGAAGTTTTTAGTTATTATAAGAGACTACCTTAGTAGCTAGCCTAAAGCAAAAGCTTTATTAAACAACTAGTTAAAGATAATTGTAGAGTTTGTATATAAGGACATTATATATTAATAGAGCACAGCACGTAAACTTATAGTTAATAGAGAGCCTTTTTTTGCTAAGGTAGTATTACATCTATTAATTATGTACAGGATTAACTAAGTCTAGTCTTTAAGACACAACTTTTAAGCTATAAAAAAGATTAAAGGAGAGTACAAGCTTATTATAAACGCCCTTATAAAGCTGCTAGAACCTTAAGTTAAGAACTTGCTAACAGTTCTCTTTGCAGACAGGATCTTAATATAGAAATAGATAGGTTACTTACTATACTAGTTAGTTACAGGGCAGAACTTAGTGCTTCCTATTAAACTCGCGCTGCCTATATAGCAAACACTTCTATTTAGGGAAGTAAAAGACTATACACAGCTACTTATAATTTAAATAATATAGCTAAAT
Organism: Alternaria sp. 'sect. Undifilum'; assembly: GCA_024321975.1. NCBI lineage: Eukaryota > Fungi > Ascomycota > Dothideomycetes > Pleosporales > Pleosporaceae > Alternaria > Alternaria sp. 'sect. Undifilum'. The sequence continues at coordinate 2,408,118 of JAJJZI010000006.1, forward strand.
CTTAGAGATTAGTTTATAAAAGATACTGTTGCCTATACTAACTAGATAAGAGCTGCTAAAAAGAAATACTAGGATAACACTAAGGAAATATAATATAAAGATATAAAGCTAGGAGACTTAGTTCTTCTCTAGAACTCTGTTTAGGAAATTAATATGTCGTAAGACTACAAGCTAGATACAAGATAGTTAGGCCTATACTATATTTATAAAGCTAGACCTAATAGAGGAACCTATTATCTTAAAGACCTTAATAGTACACGCTTTCCTTACACAATACCTAGATAGTAATTAAAGCTATTCTAGACAAAGACTTGCACAGGATATTATTAAAGAAAATTAAAGAAATATAAAGCTATAGGATCCTAATTATTAGAAACAAACTAGCCCTATAGTAGATATCCCTATCTTGCTAGACTTGCCTAAGCTATATAAGGAACTACAACTACCTTTACCTCTTATAATAAATAATAAGCTTTATCCTTAAGTTATTATTACTAAACGTTTTATAGAAGAAGAGTGTTAAGTATATAAACAAGACTTTAAAAGCTTAGACTCTAACTTAGATACTTCTATATTAGACAACTAGTAGGCTATAGGACGGCCTATAGTTTTAGGAAGGGGAGGGGATACTATACTAGTAGTACCTGTTTTTACCTTTAGCTACTCGTTTACTAATTTCCTATGTAAAATTTAGTTACAAGCTACTTATCCTACTAATTCTAAGTGCTTACTGCTATACTAATACTATACTTAATTTTACACACTCTTAAAGCAATAGCTAATTATAATAACTATTTTAATTGCGAAACCTACTTATTTTAGCGCAATTTAGACCCTGTTTATCTCTACCTACTAGCCGGCAGGATACCGCCACTACGCATAAACTAGAACTTCAACCCTATTAATTATCTAACTCTCCTACTATACAAACTTTACTACCTTTTATTAAGACAGTTACCTTTTCAGACAATAATAATAATAATATCTTCTCTCCCCCTCTCTTAGACTAGCAGCAACTAAAGACAATATTTAACTTATATTAGCTAACCTGCTTAAATAATGCTTCTAGCGCTGTTAGACAAGGCCTAAGGCAAGTAGCTATAGCAGTAACTACTACAAATACTAGAACTATTCAGGGTTTTTAACAACCTTAGAGTTATTGCTAAAAAAGAAGACTATATTATAGACTAAATCCCTAAGGTTGTATAGCATTAAGACAAGGTACTAGAGCTTATAAAGCTTAGCAATAATATTAAAGTTATTAATATCTAGACTTTAGTAGACAAGATCTTTTTAAACACTTTAAGATAACAACGTATTATTATAAATTATTAGTTTAACAACGCCTTCTACTAATTTAACTTAATCTTTAAGGTTATCTTAGGAATAGGTAACCTTTATGCTTAGCTCCCTAGACTTATAGATAAATATAGTAGTGTTAAAAGTTTCTAAGAACACTATTCTATAATTAGCGCAGCATCCTTAACACGGGATAAAAGGGCTAAAGAACTAGGTAGAGCTATAGCAACAGTAAAAAAGCTAGCCCTAAAATTTGTTTAAGAATACATTAGCATCTATATGCCTTATACGCTACTTAGTTACTAAAGATTAACTAACATAGCCTTTGTATTAAGGCGTATAGATTTTAAGAATACTATTTAGTTCCTTAACGCTGCAGCAGCGCACTATATTAACTTTAAAAACTAAAGTAAGGAATAATATGTGTTAACAGCTAACTAGGCAATAGTAAAACTACTATATAAGAACATCTATGCTTTTATTAATGAGAATAACCCTTATAACTAAGCACCTTACTTAAATATTAATAAGTAAGAGGCAAAGAAGCTTTGTAATATTTACGCTAAGCCGCGAGTCTAGAAAAAAGATATTAAGTTTAACCTATAAAAGCTACAGCCTAATACTAAGGCAAAGGATAAGCAAGGCAAGCCTAATCCTCTTTATACATTCTAGTAAAAGGTTTTTTAACTTATAGCTAAAGCTAAAGACTTTAAAACTAGGCTAGTTTATTCTACACGAAACATTTCAAGTAATAAGTATAAACTACTTAGTGTAAAGATATATCTAATATATAGTGTAGTTATCTCTATAACTATAGAGCTAAGAAGAACCTTAAATAAGGCTTAAGCTATTAATTGCTATAAAGATCTTATAATATCTAAGACCTGCTCTCTAGAGACTTATAGTCTGTTAGTTATAACTAAAAATCTAAGGCAATTTACAAGAATGTTAGCTAGTTAAGGACTTAACTAATACTTAGTAATTAAGTTGTATAAGTTTTAGAACAAAAAAACTATAGTACAATAGAAGTATAACGCTACTAATATCTAGGTAGGACAAGTTAGGACTAATGCTAGTAGTTAACAAGTCCTTACACTACTACCTTTACTAAGCTCTTATGCTCTAAAAGCAACACTAGCCTACTAACAGGCAGCTACCTAATTAGATACTAACCTTAACAACACTTTCTATGTAGACAAGAAGCTAGATACCCTTAATTAGGAATAGGAGATCCTTTAGGCAGGGTGTTATTATAAGAATTCTACCTTAGCTTTCCTTAAGCTACTTAAGCGAGCCTACGCAAAGAAGCTCATTACTAATCTAGACTATATTAAGATTATTAAGGAATAGTACTATAAGGTTAACATTAGACAACAGCCTAGCTCTAATAACTTATTATACAAGTAAGTATACTTTATTTATAAGTATACTACTGTAAGTGTTATAAGTTTATTTAAAAGGGCTATGCCGTCTAATATACTTAATAAGTGTCTACTCTTACTATACGTAGGACAGAGCTGCTAGCAAGAATTCTAATCTAATCTAGTTATTTTAAAGCTTTTTACAAGTAAGTATTGCCTAGTAAAGCAGGATAAAGACTTACTAAGCTACTAATATTAACCTTCTAGACTTAATCTCTACCTACTCCCTACTTAAGACAAGGTTATTAATACTATAAAGTTTTAACTATAAGCTAAGAAGTTCTAACGCACTAGAAGCATTATTACTAACGCCTACACCTAGCTGTTTAAGGACTGTTAGGTTAAGGATATTATTATTAAAACCTTTAAGATGTACTGCTTCTATCTATAATTTATAGACAGGAAGCTAAACTTTAAATAGCTGCGCAATATATACTACCTACTTATCTAATAAGCTGTACGCACTAATCTAGGATACTAGTTATAATATGCTATACTCTATAAGGAATATACTTTAATTTCCTACTTTTACTACGCTAAATACGCTAAAAAGGGTAATTAAACTTACTTTAAGCACATTAACCTTAACCTTAAGCAAGTAATAACTAAAGGTCTTAGTACAGATAAAATCTAAGGTAGTGTATTGTTTAATAATAAGAATAAGAACAACTATATAGAGATACTTCTAGGCTTTTATAAATATGTGCTAGAGTACTTAAAATAGCGTAAAGACGTAGGCATTAAATTATTAAATAGTCTTATTAAAGGATAGGAAGATAAGACAGACTAGCTAAAGGACGCATAAAAACTAGCTCTTAATACTTACTAGGCAAAGTAAATCTGTAAGAAAAGGTAAGTTTAAATTTTATTACCTCTACTACCTTATAGATCTACTAGCCTAACTACTTATAACTACCGCACTATCTTCTTCTAGTTTGTTATAGTCTATAATAGAGTAATAGAGGTGCCTGCTATAGGAACCTATAAAGAAATTTATAAAGCTTATTATAACCTTACTGCAGCTCCTTGTACTCCCTTAGGCTATCTTAATAAGTTTAGAAGAATTAATTAGCTATTCTCTACTAATATTTATATTAAGTATAAGTCTTAGATCTAGAAGGCTTTTATTAAATAGGCTAAGTAAGATAATTCTCTTGTCTATAAAGAGCTAAAAAAACATGTTATAAAACGCTAATAAGGAGTAGATTAACAACTATATTAAGAAATATTGCGACTATGTACTGTAACAAATTATTAACTTATAGCCTATAGTGTAAGAGTTAAAGAAGGACGCTTTTTATGCTAATTTAGTTTAAGGATTCCTAAACTGTTTATACTTTACTAACTTTAGACAAAACCCTCCTTATATAATAAAGGACTAGAATAGATAGAATACTAATTTCTCTTAAGCTAATTCTCTACAACGTCTTTAAGAGGAACTTAGCCTAAAAGCTAATAAGTATTAAGTTTTCTAGGAGAGTAAAGATCTTGTAATGCTCTTCTTTACGCAACGCCTTCTTAGTGTTTGTTCTTAATTAGGTACTATTATCTTAGATAACGTCTTAGTGCTAATAACTCTAATAAGGTAGCCTTGTTATAGCTGCCTTTAATTAATATTAGAATTTTAAGCGCCTGCTACTCCTGTCCCTGCTCCTACTACTACACCTGCGCTGAGACCACGTGCTACAACTACTACTTAAGAACCTCGCCAAAGTGAACGTTTAAAGAAGTAAGAGAAGATGTCTAGGGTAGATATAGGGTAATTAACTTACATTTCTTTTATTTCCTTTGTTTTATTTCCTTTTTTTTATTTCCTTTGTTTTATTTCCTTTGTTTTATTTCCTTTGTTTTATTTCCTTTGTTTTATTTCCTTTGTTTTATTTCCTTTGTTTTATTTCCTTTGTTTTATTTCCTTTGTTTTATTTCCTTTGTTTTATTTCCTTTGTTTTATTTCCTTTGTTTTGCTGTTTTCTTTCTGCTAAGTAGGTCGCTTGATAGGGCTAAGCTCGCAGGAAGGGGAGGTATGTGCTGGTGCACAGGGTGATACCCTGCTGCTTACTAGGTTAGTGCTTAACCACCTGATCTAAAGGTATATAGCTCGTTTTAGGGATTAAAACGAGCGAGAGGATTAATCCTCCACCTCACAACTCAACTCCTGTACTTCTCTTCTAGATACAACCTATAATAAGATCTTTATCTTACCACCCTCGTTCTCGCATGACCTAACCACTAGTGATCTTATGCCCTCGTAGTAGTATGTCTTCATACACTCCAACACCCGTACATTACTATTACTACAACTACTACCTACCTGTTTAGCTAATACTTCTTGCACTTTGCCTACATTAAGAGTCTCCTCTATCTATACGTATCGCCGCTTACAGCTCTTATACTTATTTCATTTATCTAGAGCCTTTTAAAGGCTACTTATTTTTTTTATTATAAGCATTATTATATGTGCTATTTGCTAGGCTCTTTTACTTAACTACGTAACCTGCGTGTTAAGTAAATTTATAGAAGACTTACAACAGTTTCTTACTCTTTATGAAATAAGAGTACTTTAAGCCTTAACTTCGCGCGTATTGCGTAGTGTTTACGCCTCCTAAGTATCTACTTATTGTAGTAATTGTTTTAGCGTCTGCACTATAATATTAAGCTTTAATAGCACAGCTTATAAGTTATATAGAACTAGACAAGCGCCTCTAAAGCTAGCTTAAATATTCCTCTTTGTAATAGACTGCTTAAAAGTAGCTTTTAGCAAATTTTTTGACCCTGATTATCGCTCGGTGGTCTGAGCTTTCCTCTCAGAACTCATCCACCCACCGTTCGAATCTCGTTGACTACACACAATCTTTTTTTTGGACTTTTGCGATTGATTAGTAGAGGGTAGCTGCTTTTCACTTTGTTGGAACCCCATTATGACTACAACAACAACCACCACCCTTGACACTTTAAAAAATAAAAAGTAGCTTTAAAGGCTAGCAGGAAGGTCTCCTTGCTAATATAGTTAGTGTAGTTTCGTACTAAGCCTAAAACAGCGTCGCTATACTTGCGCTTTAATAGCAAGAAGTAGGCAATATTAAAGAGCTACAATAGGTAAGACGAGTGCGCAGGCATATAGAGAAAAATAATATTTTTTTCTTTATAAAAATCCTAAAATTTAACTAAGTAGTAGCTTTTATAGCTATTAATAATAAGCAGTTAATACCTACTTATAGTATACTTCTTTATAAAGGTATTAAAGTGCTCTAACTAGGCAAGAATAAGCTAGTTATTTATCTAGCTATTAGGACTAACTTAAAGCACTTAGTTAGTAGGCAGGTTCTTAAACTAAATATTAATAAGCACCTTGCCTGCAAAAACAATAAAGAGTAGTAAATAGTAACTTAACGCGCTTATACCTTAGATTATAGTAAACTATTTATAGTTACCTAGCTAGACGCGCTTTTTTTTTGCTAGATCTCTCTAAGCTTATAATAACTATATATAACAAAATCTTACATATTATAAAGCTAGTTTTATTAGAGTTATCGATGTTATTATCTATAATCCCCTACTTCTTCTTTATTACTTTAACTAGATTAAACTAGCGCTAGATAGCTGCTAGGTCCTTATAGGCGGCTTGCTAGTAATTATAAAAATAACTCTAGCGCGTATAGAGCTTAAAAGTCCTCTTAACAAAGTTTTTAATTTAGTTCTTACTAATAAAGTTGCTACTACACTTATATAATAGTTTATTAGCTATTACTTAAATATTAGCTTTTGTAGACATAAATCCTTGCGTAAACTTTTTAAGGATATGCTTAACTATAGCTTCCTTTTCTAGCTTATTTAGGCGCTTTAAGTTTGCTTTACAGTTGTGTTAGGAGGGCTTTCTAGCGCGTTAGTTAGACAGAGTACTTTAACGCATATTATAGATAAAGACAGCACGTCTTTAGCTTTAATTATGTTATAATTAGACATTAAAAAAAGCAAGCTAAAGATCTAATTTATAATAATTTAATAGATAATTGCGTTGTTAAGACATAACGCGTTGTAGTATCGACGTCGACGCGCTAGTGGGGCTTGTCCGATTTGCTTAGGTGTCTGATTCGCTTGTGAACCACGTTATTTAATTAGGCAATATATTATACTCCTTTATCTTGTTATGCAAAAGATTAAAGTACAGGCTGTATTTAGCTAGTAAATTAGCTTTATAGCGCTTTAAGTCTATTCCTATCTGCTAAGCTAAGATAAGATAGATGTTGTTTCTGTTGAGGAACCGCGTCACTTAGCTTTCTAAGGCCTCTCTACTAAGTAGAGATAAGGCAAAGGAGCGTATTATTGCGCGTGTAGGTAGTATACGTCAATTAGTGAGCGTTTTGATGTATTGTACGAGCTCCGTCTCATGTTCTAGGTGGAGGGAGAGGTGGGCGAGATCGCGCGGCTGAGATCGCCCTTGGTGCCTCCGGGCCAGCGTACTATACTCAACACCAAACCTTTAGGCAATTTGGCAGTAGCTAAAATTATCTCTAGCTTTATGTAATTCTAGATATTTCATTGCTTCTTAAATAAGGTTTATATTAGTAGAGTTATAGCGCGTTAAGAATAGGGTGTTAATCTTGTTGCGTGGGGCGTTGCGCGAACTGGGGCGTTACCGTGTCCGTGCGCGCAATGCCCGTGTTCGCGCAATGCCCACCCCAACACAACAACTACCTACACAAATCGCGTTATAACTCCACTAATATAGATCTAATTTAGGAAGCAATTAAAGAAATTATATTGCGCGTACTAGGCGCATCTTTTTCGTATACAAGATTTGCAGCAAAGTATAGTATTAATTATTAAACGCTCACTTAAAGACACTAGGGCCAAACTTAACTACGCTAACTCGCCTACTAACTCCTTTACCTACACTAAGAAACTAAGCTCCTATAGTATATTACTACGCTTACTAAACAACGTACACTACCTATATAAGTAATAATACATAACTTTACCTTATCTTTAGTAAGTAGAGAGGTTTTAGAAAGCTAGGTTACTTGCTTTATTAATAGGAATCCTACCTATCTTATTTTACGTTAGCAGGCAGGAATAGATTGCAATTGCTATAAAGCTAATTTAGAGGCTAAATATAGCCTCTACTTTAAGCTACTACATAAGAAGATAAGGGAATACAATATAAGGCTTTCTTAAATCTTTAATATAGATAAGAAAGGCTTTATAATTAGAGTAACTAGAAGGTTAAAAAGGGTGTTTAACAAGAGGATATACAATTAAAAAGGAGTAACAGCTACAACTTAGGATAGTTTTAGAGAGTAAGTAACTATCCTAGCCTGTGTTTGTTTAGATAGTATAGCTCTATCCCTAGCTCTTATTTTTTAGTTAGCTATTAGAGCTCTAAAATTGAGCTAAGTTAAGGATATTAATAATAAAAAGCACTTAGTATTTGTTAGCTTATCTCCTTCTAGCTAGACTAATAATAATATAGGTCTAGCCTAGCTTAAGGAGGTTTTTAAGAGAGAGACAAGATAGAAAGCTTATTTAGGATACTAATTACTCCTCCTTAACAGCTATAGATCTTATCTAACTATAGATTTTATTAATTACTATAACAACTACAAGATCCTATTAGCTGTATTTCCTTCTTATTTAATCTATACGCTTTAACTGCTTAACGTTAGATTATTTAAGCCTCTCTTAACTGCCTACTTAACTAAGCTTTTATTCTACCTTTATAAAAGCTAGGGCCTCCTACTAATAGTAAAAGGAGACTTCTTTCTCCTCTTTTAGAGGGCCTAAGGTACTGCTTTTAAGGAGGAGACTATTAGAAAGTCTTTCTAGGTAACTAGGGTCTACCAACCTAATCCTAAAGTTATTTTTTAAAAATTCTATAAGGAGGCCTTTAGTTTAGATAAATCCTTAGCTTTTGTACTTAGTAGAAATAATTAGCTTAAAATAGAGACTCCTATATGCTATTTAGTGCAAGATTAGGGCACTAAGAAGGTAAAAAAGATTTGTTAAAGCCTCTACTATATCTTAGCTTAAAATAGTATCCTTTATAGAGAGATTTAAGGCTTAAAGAAGGCTCTTTTAGTTAAAAAGAGATACTAAAAGAAGAGCTATACTATCTAACTTAACAATTCTTAGGAGTACTATAGTAGTGCTATTTTCTAATTACCTAGGAAGGTCTGTTAGGCTTAAGACAATAAAGTAGTTTAACAATATAAATAACAACTACTACAACTCTAAAAAGCTAAAAAGTCTTACTTAAAAGAGCAAGCTTAATGATATAAAGCTAAATAAGCTAAGAAGAGGCGTGTTAAGAGAGAGAGGCTTAAGAAAGTAAGGTAGAAAGTGAAGGCTAAAAAGGCAGCTAAAAAAGAGTGTTAGAAATTAGCTCGTGACGCTTAAAAAGCTATATAACTATCCTAATTAGGTAAGCGTAAGGCCTTATAAGCCTCTACAGTAAAGTAAAAGTATTAAAAACATATTATTATTAATTTATCTTATGTTAAAGCTAAGGTAGCTGCACTAGCTGCCCTAGCGCGCACTACCCGCTGCGGGCGTAACGTTAACTTACTAAGTAAATACAAGTAGCACAAATTAATTGCAATAATATATTTACTACAACTATACAAAATCTCGCAATACTAGCTATTAGTAGTAGCTCTACAGCCTTATTTTTCTACAATCTTTTTTTGTTAGGGTAGGCATTGCGCGAACACGGGCATTGCGCGCACGGACACGGTACGCGCACGGGCACAGTACCGTGTCTGTGCGCGCAATGCCTATGTTTGCGCAATGCCCACCCTAATAACATTGAATATATAGAAAAATAAGGCTGTAGAGCTACCACTAATAGCTAGTATTATGAGATTTTGTAGAGTTGCAGTAAATATATTATTGCGATTAATTTGTGCTACTTGTATTTACTTAGTAAGTTGACGTTACGCCCGCGGCGGGTAGTGTACGCTAGGGCAGCTAGTGTAGCTACCTTAGCTTTAACATAAGATAAATTAATAATAACAAGTTTTTAACGCTTTTAATTCTAAGTAGAGGCTTATAAGGCCTTACGCTTACCTAATTAAGATAGTTATATAGCTTTTTAAGCGTTGTAAGCTAATTTTTAACGCTCCTTTTTAGCTACTTTTTTAGCTTTCTTTTTCTGCCTTACCTTTTTAAGCCTCTCTCTTTTAACACGCCTCTTCTTAGCTTATTAAGCCTTATATAATTAAGCTTACTTTTTTAAGTAAGACCTCTTAGCTTTTTAGAGTTATAGTAGTTGTTATTTATATTATTAAACTATTTTGTTGTCCTAAGCCTAACAGACCTTCCTAGGCAACTAGAAAATAGCACTACTATAGTACTTCTAAGGATTGTTAAGTTAGAGAGTATAGCTCTTCTTTTAGTGTCTCTTTTTAACTAAAAGAGCCTCTTTTAAGCCTTAAATCACTCTATAAAGAATACTATTTTAAGCTAAAATATAGTAGAGGCTTTAACAAATCTTTTTTACCTCTTTAGTGCCCTAATCTTGCACTAAATAGCATATAGGAGTCTCTATTTTAAGCTAATTATCTCTACTAAGTATAGAAGCTAAAAATTTATCTAAACTAAAGGCCTTCTTGCAAAATCTTAAAAGGATAACTTTAGGATTAGGTTGGTAGACCCTAGTTACCTAGAAAGACTTTCTAATAGTCTCCTCTTTAAAAGCAGTACTTTAGGCCCTCTAAGAAAGAAGAAAGAAGACTCCTTTTACTATTAGTAAGAGCCCTTAGCTTTTATAAAAGTAGAATAAAAGCTTAGTTAAGTAGGCAGTTAAAAGAGGCTTAAATAATCTAATATTAAGTAGTTAAAGCGTATAGATTAAATAAGGAGGAAACATAGCTAATAAGATTTTATAGTTGTTATAGTAATTAATAAAATTTATAGTTAAGTAAGATTTATAGCTGCTAAGGAGGGGTAATTAGTATTTTAAATAAGCTTTTTGTCTAGTCTATCTCTTTAAAACCTTCTTAAGCTAGGCTAAACTTATATTATTATTAGTCTAGCTAGAAAGAGATAAGCTAACAAATACTAAGTGCTTTTCATTATTAATATTCTTAACCTAGCTTAATTTTAGAGCTCTAATAGCTAACTAAAAGATAAGAGCTAGAGATAGAGCTATACTATCTAAATAAACGCAGGCTAGGATAGTTACCTACTCTCTAGAACTGTTCTAAGTTGTAGCTATTACTCCTTTTTAATTATATATCCTCTTGTTAAACACCTTTTTTAATATTCTAGTTACTCTAATTATAAAGCCTTTCTTATTTATATTAAAGATTTAAGAAGGCTTTATATTATATTCCTTGATCTTCTTATGTAGTAGCTTAAAGTAGAGGCTATATTTAGCCTCTAAATTAGCTTTATAGCAATTGTAATCTATTCCTGCCTGCTAGCGTAAGATAAGATAGGTAGGATTCTTATTAATAAAGTAAGTAACCTAGTTTTCTAAAACCTCTCTACTTACTAAAGATAAGGTAAAGTTATATATTATTACTTATATAGGTAGTGTACGTTGTTTAGTAAGCGTAGTAATATACTATAGGAGCTTAGTTTCTTAGTATAGGTAAAGGAGTTAGTAGGTGAGTTGGCGTAGTTAAGTTTGGCCTTAGTGTCTTTAAGCGAGCGTTTAACAATTAATACTATACTTTGCTATAAATCTTGTATATAAAAAAGATACGCCTAGCACGCGCAATTTAATTTCTTTACTTACTTCCTAAATTAGATTTATATTAGTAGAGTTATAACGTAATTTGTGTAGGTGGTTGTTGGGGTGGGGTGGGCATTGCGCGAACATGGGCATTGCGCGCACAGACACGGTACTGTGTCTGTGCGTGTTTTGCGCATGGTCGAGTTTTGCGCACCCTAACAACATGAAGATTTTAGAAAAATGAGGCTGTAGAGCTACTACTAATAGCTAGTATCGCGAGATTTTGTAGAGTTGTAGTGTATATAGTATTGTGATCAATTTGTACTACTTATATTTGCTTAGTAAGGTGATGTTGCGCCCGCGGCGGGTGGTGCGCGCTAGGGCAGCTACCGAGGTGGACGGCGTAACGCGCATGACGGCGTAACGCGCGGTTTGAACACCAAAACCACCACTAAACTTAAGGCTGTAGAGCGTCACACAATAGCCACTATCGCGAGATTTTTTAGTAGTAAGATCTATAGGGCTTAAATAATATATATAGCTATAGAAATTAAGTTAGAGTTTTAATCGCGCGCCCTATGCGCGAGGTAGACGCTAGTTAAGCTGTAACACTACCTTAAGGATCTCCACTACTTGTAGAGCTTACAATAGGCCTTTTTTTAAGTAACCTTTTTAAGAGCCTTAAGGCTGCTTCTCTTACTCTTTTAAGAAGTTTTTATAGATTGTTAGAGTCGTTTTGTAGCCCTACAAGCAGCTGCCCTAGAGGCCTGTTTAGCAGCCCTCTTAGCCTTCTCCTTCTCCCTTACTAATTAAGCTGCAGCCCTCGCCTATTGCCTTATTTCCTTCTCCTTCGCCTTTGCCTGCCTTTTCTCCTTATAATGCCTATTTATCTTAGCTTTTTAGTATTGTACCTACTCCTCCTCGCGCTTTTAGAGTTGTTAGTAATTACGTGCCTTCTTTACCTTCCTTAGAGACTAGACTATAGCTCTACCTTAGTACTCCTTAGGCTTCTAGAGTAGGAGAGGCTTACCTTGTTTTCTATATGTCTTTTTATTAATTAGAGCCTTGCGTAGGCCCTTAATTTTATACTTAAAGAGAGTCTTTTAAGTTAAGATTTAGTAATAAACTTAGCTTAGCATTTAAGCTTATTTATTACCTTAATTTTTTACTACCTCGCGTAGTAGGCGTTTAACTTTTCTCTAGTTTAAGGCACTTAAGCCTAAGGACTTACTACTACTACTTAAAAAGCTCTTAATACTAAATCTTTTTAATATAACCTTAGGATTAAAAGGTAAGAGGCCTATAGCCTTAAAGGCCTTTAGGATTGTTGTTTCCTTAAAGGAGGCCTACTAGGCTTAGTAGAAGAGGGGGAAGAAATCCCTCTTGCTTATTAAGGTGAGGCCCTAGTTCCTCTCTAGAAATCTAGATATCTTAGCCTAGTAAGCTAATAAGAGAGGCTTAAATAAGGTAACATTAAGAGGCTACAGCATATAAGTTAAATAAGAAGAATAAACTGCAAGGAGAATCTTGTTCTAATTATAGTAATTAATAAAATCTATAGTAAGGTAAGATCTATAGCTGTCTAAGATAAGTAATTAATAGGAGACTTAATCCTTTACCTTAGTATCGCAATTAAACACCTATTTAAGCTAGGCAAGACTAACATTATTATTTATTTAGCTAGAAGATAATAAGCAAATTTAAACTTAATAAGTTTTAGAGTTAAGGGCTTATAACTAGGTGTCCTGTATTAATCCTAAGGTTAATTAATATATAAGGGTAGGCGCTAGGTAAGATCTATTAGCATAGATATAGGCTAGGAGTGTTATCTACTCTCGTAAGCTATCTTAAATAGTACTCCTCCTTTTTCCCTGCTTATATAAAGGCTCACTAAAAATCCTCTTTAATCTTCTTAGGATACTAAGGAGGAAGCCCTTCTTATCTATATTATATATATAACGCGCTTTAATATAGTACTACTTAATTTTCTTGCGTAGAAGATTAAAGTATAAGCTATACTTCTTTTTAAAATTAGCTCTATAGCAATTGTTATTTATGCTTATTATCTATATTATAATAAGCTTATTAGGGTACTAGTAGACAAAGCAATTAACTTAGTATACTCTAACTTCTCTTCTTACAATCTATAAGGCAAAATTTTGTATTATAGCTTGTGTAAGTGCAAGGCCTTGCCTAGTAAGCTGTTTAATATACTATAGGAGCTTTAGCTCCTATTGTAGATAGAGAGCCTGTTAATTTTAAGCTTTAAGGTTGCGTAAGGTTAAAATACCTTAGTGTCTTTAAGAGAGCATAGATTATACTACACTATACTTTTCTACAAACTTTGTATACAAGAAAGATACGCCTAGTACACATAAATTAATTTTATTAATTGCTTCCTAAATTAGATCTATATTAGTGGAGTTATTAGGTGTTGAAAGGTAGTGTTGTTTTGGTGGGGGTACGCGTTACGCCGTCATGCGCGTTACGCCGTCCACCTTAGTACTGTGTCTCTGCGCGTTTTGCGCATGGTTGAGTTTTGCGCACCCCAACAACATAAAGATTATAGAAAAATAAGGCTGTAGAGCCACTACTAATAGCTATTATCGCGAGTTTTTATAATGTAATACTAAATAGAGCCTTCAATTAATTTGTACTACTTATATTTACTTAGTAAGGTAACGTTGCGCCCGCGGCGGGTAGTGCGCGCTGGGCTAGCTGGTGCAGCTACCTTAGCATTAATATAAGATAAATTAACAACTACACGTTTCTAAAGCTTCTGCTTTTAAGTAGAGGCTTTTAAGGCTTTGCGCTTACCCTTTTAGGACAGTTGTATAGCCTTTTAAGCGTCGCGAGCTAATTTCTAACGCTTTTTTTTAGCTGCCTGTTTAGCCTTCTCTTTCTCTCTTACCTCCTTAAGCTTCTCTCTCTTAACACGCCTCTCCTTAGCTTGTTAAAGCTTATATAATTGAGCTTGCTTCTTTAAGTAAGACTTCTTAGCTTTTAAAAGTTGTAGTAGTTATTATTTATGTTGTTAAACTACCTAATCTTAAAGTTATCTTTTAAAGATTCTGCACAAAGGCCTCTAACTTAGTCTAAATAAATTTTTAGCTTCTATACTTAGTAGAGATAATTAGCTTAAAATAGACACTCTTATACGAGATTAGAGCACTAAAAAGGTAAAAAAAAAATTGTTAAAGTCTCTACTACATCTTAGCTTAAAATAGTATCCTTTGTAGAGAGGTTAAAGGCTTAAGAAAGGCTTTATTATTTAAAAAGTAATACTAAAAGAAGAGCTATACTCTCTATATTAATAATAACAATAAGAAGTACTATAGTAGTGCTGTTTTCTAGTTACTTAGGAAGGTTTATTAAGCTTAGGACAACAAGGTAGTTTAACAATACAAACAATAATTACTAAAACTTTAAAAAGCTAAGAGGTCTTACTTAAAAGAGCAAGCTTAATTATATAAAGCTTAACAAGCTAAAGAGAGGCGTGTTAAGAGGAAGAGGCTTAAGAAGGTAAGGCAGAAAGAGAAGGCTAAAAAGGCAGCTAAAAAGGAGCGTTAGAAATTAGCTCGTGACGCTCAAAATGCTATACAGCTGTCCTAATTAAGTAAGCATAAGGCCTTACAAGCCTCTACTTAAAAGCAGAAGCGTTAAAAACGTGTTGTTGTTAATTTATCTTATGTTGAAACTGAGGTAGCTGCACCAGCTGCCCCAGCGCGCACCACCCGCCGCGGCCGCAACGTCAAGTTACCTACTAAATTTAAATAGCCTAAATTAATCGCAAGCATCTGTTTAGTACCACTCTGTAAAATCTTGCAATAATTGCAATTGTGGGTGGCTTTACAGCCTCAGTTTCATAAAGTTGTGATGTTGCCAACTAGGTCATTACGCGAACTGGGTCATTGCGCGCACAGACACGGTATCAAAGTCTAAGAGGCTCAATGGCTGCATTCTTCTACCCTACTAAGGTGGAGGCGACCCGCAATCAGCCCGTGACGTCAAGCCGCTAAACATATCCGTGATCTGCATTGGCCTGAGACGTTGTTCCTCGTGCAAACCAACGGCCCGAGCCAGAACGTTTCGTAGGTCCAGCTTGGTTTTCAGTCGGGCGAGGTTAGCGTCCCTGGGGTTCGGCCCGAGGTCGGCGCCGAAGACTCCCCCGGGTATAGGCAGCAAAACTAGTTATCACACAAGCAGAGTGCCACTCTCGACAGCCAGAAGCGCTGGCGTTGGCCGCAATGTCGCTGATCGCTCCCCCTTCTTGCAGCATAGAAAGGTAGCACATGCTCACTATGCATCCTCGAAGCGTACATCTCGGTTTCAAACAGACCGACGCCGTCCGAACTTGGCGCTGTCTTGTTCATCCCCACTTGCTTCTGCTCCCGTGATTACGGCCTAGGAATACCTCAAGCAAACGTGTAATTGCTAGTTGAGTTCGTTGGCCTAGCACTCCCTTTCTTCTCAGCCAGTTGCGTGTTGAGGCACGCACCAGTCGATGGACGTAGAGCGCTGATTCGACTATTCATTTGGTGACAACTGAGTAGGCATCGAGGATTTCTACCGCATATGTTCCCTATTTACGCGGCGAGGCCGCTGGGAGAAGAGCGAGCGGAATGTGGTTTCGGTCTACAGGCTTCATGAACAGTAGATAATCAGTTGTCAAGGTATTGTGGCGACGAATCTGCTCGAACGAAATAAGCCACGTCGCGGCTATTACGTTCTCACGTTCTTTACTCATAGGTTCTACCCACTCCTCTTTTTCTCATCTAATAGTGATATATAATCTTGAGGCGTTAAACTGTTGACATTAACGTAGGCTTCTGCTTGCACAATGGCCAGAGCTAAGTAAGTCAGCTCTTTGAGCAAGAGATCCGCCTTTTTCTTGCTTGTTCGCCGGGTAGGTTAAGCACATTTTTAACATTTTTGAGCCATATCCTGTTCCATCTCTGGCAGCTCCGCAATGTTTTATAATGCTAGTTTGGCAGCCGTTTTCCTGTCCGTCGTTATGAAGACGATAGCCCCCTGCTCAGAGCTCGGTAGGTACTTGATTAGGCTGACTGCCTTAGATGACCCGGCGAATCTAGTCCAGCCTTGTCCGCGTTGTTGAAAATGGGCAGCCTCTGCCCTGCGCTCTCTTTGCTTAAGTAGAGTTGAACCAGCTTCTTGACATCCACCTTCTCATCGTCCCAGCCTAGAATATTAAGCTGTTGGGCAATATGCGCATACGCTTGATCGAGGCCCTCTATATTGCTTACAGATGCCCAGAAGACTGAGCAGTTCTTAAGCTCTTGTCTTATTCCTTACGCCAACTCCAGCGCCAGTTGTGTTTTGCCTACCCCATCCGGGCCTAAATTGCGACCTTTGTAGTTGATGCTTTGTCTAAGAGCTTTCCTTTCAGCTCGGCGAGTTGCGATTCGCGACCAAAAAATCGAGCGTTTTGGTCGAGCGGTACGATAAACGGCGTAGTGTTAGCTGCGGACTAGACTTTAGTACTTAATGAAGAAAACAATGTAAGCAGTACCTTTTTCCGTTTCCTCTTGGAGTCTTCTCAATGCTCTCTCCTTTCCCTCGCCGTATCTAAACTCTATAGACATACCGAAAATTCCAATCAAAGAGTACGCCATGCCTTCTTCTTACAGTACCTGGCAGCCCACCATCCATGCCATTCTCTCAGGCACGCTAAACCCGTCGAGAGGATCACCTCGTAAAGCTGTAACTGGGATGCGAGTAATCTCATAGATCTGTTACACGACGGAGTCTTAATTCCCAAGGCGTTGCCGTCCCGAGAAAAAGAAGTTAATTGATGCTGAAACTAGGAGTTCTTGCAGCGTCCAGCCTCGAGTAAGCCATCTGCTCTTTCGAAAAGATGCTTCCCACGTACTATGGTACAGCTGAGCATCTTTCAGAAGTGTCAAGACATCCAAGAGGAAAGCATAGCATTCGGACGCATTCTTATACTATCAGAACATAGAGTTCATCGCGTTTGACAGCTCAGGGGGGTTCCATTTGTCAATACAACATGTGTCAACACAGAAGTACTATACATGGTAACGAGCCGCTTGTTCACCACAGAACAGAACGTTTTCATAGCCAGCCTTGCTCTTACCAGTGTCACCCACCAGATATTCGAAGAGGAACTCGTCATCACCCTAGATATGGGAAAGAATGGCGTATGACGGAGCTTTTTTTTTTTTGGCTGAAGTCGTTTGAGGTGAGTCTCCCGGAACTATCGAAGGAAAGGAATCGCATCACAACAACGAAGGTTCTCAGTCGCAAGGACAGAGGTAGGCAAAAGTACCAAGAGAACTGGCAATGTACAGGGAATAGGGAAGGATCGCCACTGGATTGCAGGGGAGAAAAGAGTGTTTTGTGTATCACGAGAGTGAGCTGTACGAACTCTATGTGAAGGCAGTGCAAAGGCGATGGACAGGCTCAGCCACACGATCACGTGTAACATAAGTAGATAAGCGGATTGATCCGGACCACAGAGGAAGAACGTTTTGAAATTCTTGCAAAGCGTCCGAGGCAAAAAACGCGGACTTCTCGGAACAAGCTACTCTAAGTATTACGTGTAATCGAGATTAGAAGTACTTCTTATGAAAAGGCCTGAACTAAGCTGAGAGCCAACATCCGGCCAGTTACGTTCTGTGCAGTCATGATACTGCATCCAAGTTCGTACAACAACTTTTGAAGAAAAAATATTAATGCTTTTAGGCTATTGCCGAAACGCCGTTTCTGCCGCCATGGTAAATGCCGAAGAAGATGCCCACAAGAGATAGTGCATACAACAAACTCAATTCGAAAGGTGAGGGCAGCATAGCAGTTTGCTTCATAGCCTTGTTCTAACCCCTTGAGATCTCCGAACCCCGTTCTATCATGATTCGACGAGAGTCATGGCTGGCAATAGATTCGATCTCATCTTGACAACTACGCGACCTATTCCTCGTTGTCCGATCTACCCTCGATGATGCAGCTTTTGGATTCCGTTGGACCGACGAGACCCGTACTTTCGACTCCGCATAGCCCTTCGGTAGGAGCTTCAAGTTCGTTTCTGACTTGGGGAGTGACCGCAATTCGTAGCTGTCGCTGTTTCCGCTCCTTCCGCCTGACGTAGACATATCAGCTGTGTAGCCCACACCACCGGTTGTGAATCCTTTGATGAAGCCCTTGAGCGCGGGAATTGTCGCAGACATGAAGTTGTATGACAAAAGTGCATTTTGCCAGACTACCGCAGTTACAATGTCAATGGCTTGACGATTGTGACTATGGAAGTCTGTGTAGGTGATGAGGTGCATGATGGAAATGAAGATGTTTCTGTTATTTAATTGTTAGCACGTTTCCTTGCGTCCGTATGGAGGAAACTGGTGACTCCGCGTACGGTACCCTGAAAGAGAACGCTATAACAACCAATAATCTGTGCTTCATGGGCATGTGAAGATTGCGAAGGCCCATTACAGGTAGCAGTATGATGACTATTTCAGTCAAGATGTCGCCGGCAGCTACGACCTTTAGCCAAGGAACCTATTACATATATGAGCACTCTACCTCAAATGACTGTGATCAACCATGATGAATTGTCTAGATGACGTAGGACTTACTAGGCGGACGCAGTGGTCATTCTCAGAGTTTGGTATGATATGATTAGGCGAACAGCTAAGGGAAACGGCGAGGCTGCTCCCCATACCCCAGAGTACAACAGCGCATGTAGTGACCTTGCCCACGAGGATGACTTTCGACATCAGGCCAAATATGGCCTGTATGAAAATCAAGGCCGAGCATTTCGATAAAGCAAGCCCAATGCAGAGCATAATACAACTTGCATGGTACGACTTTTAGTAGTGTTAGTACATGCTTATGGTAGCGATCCAAAGTGAGGCGGAGTGAGCTCATTCCAACGTACCTTTTGCATGTCTGAAATCTCTGCGACACTAAGTAGCCCCAAAGACTTTCCGAGGCCATTGTTCAGTGATGAAAATAAGGCTCCCCACATTCCAAGGCCTACAAGCTGTGCGACAATGAGTTGGCTTCATGCCGTCAAATAGTGTGTGGTAGGGTGGCACCTACATGCGCTAGAGTGAGGACGACATCGTCAAGACCGTATGCGTTCAATTTCACGAACCCAAGTCGGACTGCTAGAATGCAGAATGCGAAAATGAGAGACAGAAGGGATGCGATCCAGATAGGGGCGCTGTGGTTATCTGTTGTGAAGCGGGCGAAACGGTTGTCAGGTGCTGTCGAAGGAGCTAGAATCGTGGCCATGGATTCCACAGTGGATGGTAAAGTTTACGGTCATTACACGTCTAGTATAAGATCTTGTACAAAGGATTGTCATTCTAGTTCCTACCCTGGCGATTGAGGCACAGCGACATGTTTGGGATACAGATAGAGCGCGCTGGGATACGAAGGTCTTTTGTGGCGCCGTACGTGCGGACATTTGTCGCCCAGAAGTTAAGGGAACAAGGTGGTTTCCATGGCAGCGAGCTTGGACATGGTCGAATCATGTTTTTCCGCCCCGACGCTCCATGCGCTCGCAGCATGCTCCCCGGGCCAATTGTATGTGCCGTGCTTTCCCATCTAAGCTTAGAACTGCGACGGAAGCGTGATTGTGCTTCCCGAGCCGCGTGATAAGCGCCAAGATGTCACCGTCGGCGGGCCGGCCCCATTCGTTTAGACTCGACCGCTTCACATTTGCCGCTCTTAGCAAACCCACCTAGTGTCTTCGCATAAAGGCCGTCCCTGCAGCGGACCCTAACTCAGCGATGCTTTTAACAATCCGATTTACCTACTTACTGTTGTGATGCATTCATTGTCTGGATGGGTGGAGCTTTCAATGTGTGCACCAGGTTTCGCGCGTCGAATTTCCCGCTTCTGCTGCATTTGTGGGCCTGTCGCTCCGCATATGCAGGGTTGGCACACCTGAGCATGATATATGTCAGTTCATCGCAGAAGTCTGTCTGTGCAGTGGCGCATGCCTGTAACCTGGTCTCGGCATCCCTAATTCGCTGCGTCGAGTCAGCTCATATCTTTCCCCAATCACACCTACTTTGCTTTCCGCCCAACTGATCGCTCTTTCTCTTGTGCAACCATCATGGAGAGTAACTACGAAAAAACACCTCCCAAGAGCGGCGATATTCACACCAACACCCAACTGACCAATACCGTTACTGTGAGCGAAAAAAATGGCACTCAGCATGATAAGATGGATATGGATCGTATGGGCAAGCTGCAACAGCTAAGGGTGAGATATTGTACGACCCTTGGAAGCACACTGAGGCATTGACCAGATTCGGATCAGCGAAATTTTAAATTTATGTCAATTTTCGGCTACGCTGTCATTCTAGGCAGCACGTGGGAATACGCTTTAGTGTACGTTACTCACGCAATCCAGTTGCACCTGGACTTTGGGCGCTAACATGTCTACTTCTCTTCTCGCAGCATTATCGGAATCTCATTGAACAATGGAGGCACTGCTGGTGGTATCTGGATGTTTCTTGCTGTGTGCTTTGGCATGTTCTTCGTTATGCTTTCAATGGCAGAAATGGCGTCGATGTCAGTATCACAAGCACCGAAAGTGTTGGCGGTTGGCTCACTCACTGAATACAGGGCTCCAACATCCGGCGGACAATACCATTGGGTCTCCGAAATAGCGCCAAGGAAACATCAGAAGTTCCTTAGCTACTTGGTTGGTAGGCTGCCAATTCTCGAGTCTAGATGCACGGTACTAACTAGGTGCCTTAGGATGGATGTGCGTTATTGGATGGCAAGCAGCCATGGCTACCACGGCTTTCGCAACAACTCAACAGCTCCAAGGCTTAATCGCCCTAAACTCATCATCGTACGTTATCCAAGGATGGCACAGTACCCTCTTCGCCATCGCCATCACTGCCTTCGCTATTCTCTGGAATACCGTCTTCGTACGGAAGCTTCCATTACTAGAGGACTTAGGACTCACCCTTCATGTCTTTGGATTCTTCGCCTTCATCGTAGTACTATGGGTAATGGGCCCGCGCTCAAACACCAAAACCGTTTGGACCAATTTCGAGGACAACAGTGGATGGGGCAGCAAGGGAGTTGCGACACTTGTTGGCATACTCGGTCCTATAGTGACATTGATCGGCTCTGATTCCTCATGCCACCTGTCTGAGGAATTGAAGGATGCCGCATGGGTTCTTCCAAGAGCTATGGTCGCTACAGCTTTTGTCAACTACGCTCTAGGTTTCATCATGACAGTCACCATCATGTCAACGCTGGGGGACGATATCCCCGGACTCCTTACTACACCATTGGGCCAGCCATGGATCCAGGTTCTACTCAACGCTACTGAGTCGAAAGTAGGCACATCAATCCTGACAGCAGTCTTGTGCCTCTTGTTACTATTCTGCGCGATCAATCAAATTACAACCTCATCACGTCAGCTCTTCGCCTTTGCCCGCGACAAAGGCCTGCCATTCTCGGACTTTCTGGCCCGTGTAGGACATATTCCCTCCACAAGGCGTTGTCTTCTGCTAACAACTCTGCTAGGTCCGTCCGGGTTGGGACATCCCTGTCAACGCAGTTATGACGACCCTCCTTTTCACAACCTTATTATGTCTTATCATCATAGTTTCGACCATTGCCTTCAACGTTATTACATCCCTGGGACAGGTTGGCCTCATCTCATCCTACTTGATCGCCATCGGATGTATCTTCGCAAAGCGTCTTCGTGATGAAACTCTTCTTCCCTCGCGATTCAGTCTTGGTAGAGCTGGCATTGTTGTTAATGGAATCGCGATATCGTTCTTGTCTGTGGCGTTCGTCTTCTGTTTCTTCCCTGGCGGGCCCAAGCCGACTCCAGAGGGTATGAACTGGAGTTGTCTCATCTTTGGATTTATCCTGTCTTTCTCGCTGGTCTACTATCACCTCTACGGAAAGCACGGTTATGTGGGACCGGTGGAGTATGTTAAGAGACTGTAGGGCGAGAAAGTAACTCGATTGAGCGGACTAAGTCGCCAACAGATTGTTTAGAAGTTACCGCAACCGAAGGGAAATATATACTTATACTTTAAATTAGAAAGCATTTATTAGCGCATAGTATAAACTTTCCTAATTTTGCTTTGCATCAACCCATAAGACATCGCTTCTTTAGAACATTAAGATAAGCTAGGCTACCTATTAGTAGAGAGTAGCTACTTTGTATTATTTAAGAAAAATCCTTTAACTACAACAACACTCAACCTTTGACATCTTAAGGAAAATAATAATAATGTTGCATTGTATTGCTGCGCAGGCGTTTTAGTAGAGTTCGCTGGCTAGTTTAGTAGGGTAGCTAGTTTGCTAACGAAACACATTAAGGTTTTATTTTTAAGGTGTCAAAGGTGGTAGTTGTTGTTGTAGTCAAAATGGGGTTTTCAAAAAAGTGAAAAGCAGCTACCCTCTACTAATTAGTCGCAAAAGTCAAAAAAAAAGATTGTTTGTAGTTAACAAGATTCGAACGGTAAGATAAGGTCGACGCGCTAAGCGCTTAGAGCAGAAAAGCTTAAACTACTAAACAAAAATTAAGGTTGAAAAAATTTGCTAAAAGTACTAAAAACGACACTAATTAAAACGTGTTTAACAGCAATTGCTAGCTTGTAGCTGGCAACAAGATTGCAATAGAGATAAAGGAAAAAAGTAAGGACACGTACGTTACTGCAGCAGGAGCCTGCAATACTTCTTTATAAAAGCTCTTTGCCTGCTGCTTCTTACTTTTAAAATTTCTTACACTATACAGCACTACATACAAACAACTTATATACAAATAATATAATACTTAGAATATTCTTTTTTTAGTTTAATATAAAGACTAATAGCTTACATTAAGTAAAGTTGAACTTTATTAAGTTACTATATTAAAAGCTATAGTAGTAGATTACAAAGCCGGCGTTTACTGTTGTTAAGCAGCTACCTTTATTAGTTAAAAAGGAGCTAGTAGCAATAGTTCCTGTAGTAGTTAAGTTAGTGTTTAAGGTAAAATGTAACTATGTTTAAGAAATCTTTAATACATCTAGTGTTATAAACGTTAAAGTTATAACAGGGACTGTAAAAGGCTAGTTTAGCTAGTACACTATACACACTGCGTATGTTAATAGTCTAAGTACAGTAATAGTATATTACTTAGTAATCTTTTTTTCCGCAAATGCAACCTTAGCAAAAAGACTTAAAAGTAGCTTAGCAAAAAGCAAAGGCGTGTTAAAACAGCTATCAAGCAGCTAAAATAAACTAACAATTAAAAGAATTTTGTAAGTTACTTCAAGAAATCAAACAGCTGTGCATAAATAGTAATGCTGTTGTTATTTGTGGGAGCTGAAAAGGAGCAATTGCTTGATCAGGAGGAGTGGAATGAGGGTATTGATCAACTAAGTGCCACAACAAAGTGGTCAATAACTACTTAAGAGGAATAAGACGATCTAGCCTGTATATATAGGCGCTAGCGCGATCGTCACGTGTTTAGCTTACTAGGATCACCTGCTCAACAGGGTGACCCGCATGTTGCGCATGTCAATACTCTAATATTATTTATTTACTGTTTTTATTTTTAAGGTGTTAAAAATGGTGGTTGTTGTTGGTGTCAAAATAGGGGTTCTAAAAAAGTGAAAAGCGGCTACCCTCTACTAATTGTTACGGATTCAATCTCCGGGTGTATAACCTGTTGCGGATATGTGGTCACTTGTTCTACTATCGACTCAGAGGTAGAGGTCTCTGCCTTCTACTTGTTCGTAGTAGACTCAGAGGCAGCCTAATCCAGGCTTATAACCTATTAGAGATTAAGGAGGAGGTGCGCAGGGTGAAGGATAAGAGAATAAAATAATAGAGACCAGGGGAAGACAGTATTATAGAAGATAGTAATTGTATTGTCTTGATGTTCTGTCCTATTGTCTTGCTGTCTTGTTCCTTAACTATCTGCTAAACTACAGTTTATATATACCTGTAACTTGCATTCTAGAAAGATCTGTATTACGCAATAGCTTGCGTAGTAGATTGCGTAATCTATAGTAGATTGCGTAATCCTGAACGTCATTGATCACAACAATCAATTGATAACAATGATAAGAAATACTAGTAGCGTAATAGCTTCTAGTAATCAATTGATTGTAGGTTGATTGTATATTCCAGGTATGATTTGAGCACCTGGATTCTGTAGAGAAACAGCTAAGTAGCTTAATCTGCAACACTAATTAGTCGCAAAAGTCAAAAAAAAAAGATTGTGTGTAGTTAACAAGATTCGAACGGTGGGTAGATAAGTTGTAGGAGGAAAGCTTAGACCACTAAGCGATAATTAGGGTCGAAAAAATTTGCTAAGGTACCAAAAAACGACACTAGTTGAAACGTGTCCAACAGCGATTGCTAGCTATATATAGGCTGGCAATAAGATTACAGTAGGATTGCGATAAGATTGCAACTTAATGCAATAAAGGAGAGAAAGAACATGTACGTACCGTTGCAGGAGCCTGCAATACTTTATAAAGCTGTTGCTTTTTACCTACTGCTTCTTACTTTTTGAACAGCACTGTATACAAACAATTCGCATATAATATACTATAATAGCATACAACTTCTGCAGCAAGTATCTTCTTATTCTAGACTTTTTTTTTAAAAAAAAAGCATTCTTTGCTACAGAGGGGTGACAAAAAGAAAAAGAAATCAAAAAAGTTATTGTTTTTGAAGCAATCTATTTCTGTAACCAGAAGGCCTATACATAAAAGAGTTAGTGATTTGAAAAGCCAAGAACTTCCTCTTTAAGATGAGCGGCTTATTAAGCTACTTAGTCAGCACAGTTGCGCCCGTAACTCTGCTTAAACTCTGATGAAAAAAAAAGTTAAAATAGAAATTAGTATAACTTTTGTTTGAACGTGTAAAAAGAGCTAATAATAAACTAAGTTTCATAAGTTTACGTAAGCATGACATAAGCTAGTTTTCAAGGCCTTTGTCTTATTGACGTAGAGTTTAATTAAAGCGTAAAAAAAATAGTAGTTACTTACGTAAGCGCTAATTACATATCAGCTTAGTAAGCTTATAGTATATAAACTCTTTTTACTTATTCAAAACTTGATTTATTAATAGTTTCTCTCATTTAGCTTATAATTATTGTTGTTTTAACTAGCAAGTTAATTCTTTCTATTTGTGAAATAAGCCTATTCATTTTATGGTAATATACCAAAAGTGTTTTCTAAAAGTATTATTAATACTCATTTTTGAATTAAACACGAAAAAAGGCTTTTATATCTACTGTTAGGCCTAAATTAGGCTATCTTACCAAGCTCTCTAAAAGGTTAAATTAATACTTAAGAAAAACCTTACTAAAATGACTGAAATATTAAATTAATAACTTATCAAAAATTTAAGTTTTATTTCTTTAATAAAAGCTTATCATATTTCTTCAAAAAAAAACTATTCTAATAATATCTATAAAAAAAGTCGTCTTTAAACTCTGAAAAAACTTATAATTATTATGTATATATTAAGTAAAAATAAAGTATTGCAGGCTCCCGCTGCGGTACGTACGTGTCCTTTCCCTCCTCTGTCGCATTATGTTGCAATCCTATTGCAATCCTACTGTAATCCTATTGCCAGCCTATGGCTGGCAATCGCCGTTAGATACGTTTCAACTGGTGTCGTTTTTAGTACCTTAGCAAATTTTTTTAACCCTAATTATTGCTCAGTAGTCTAAGCTTTCCTCCTAGAACTCATCTACCCACTGTTCGAATCTCGTTAACTACACACAATCTTTTTTTTGACTTTTGCGACTGATTAGTAGAGGGTAGCTGCTTTTCACTTTTTTGGGAACCATATATTGACTACAACAACAACCACCACCTTTGACACCTTAAACAATAAATACTAAGTAAAAACTTTTGGTACTTTAAAACATAGACTTGGATTCAGTATAATCGTAAAATATGTTTTCTATTCAGCAAAGTTATAGTGCTAAGAGAATATGCTGTTTAATTTGATACAATAATTATGTTTTAAAAGAGCAAGCTTTTACAAAAAGTAATAAACAATTATACTTAATTTAGCTAGAGTGTTATTTGGATACTAAAGAAGCTATAGGCTTGTTCACTAAGTATTAGTAAGCTATTTTAGTTATGTATTTACATAAAACTTAGAAACAAGTCTTTTATTATTACTAGATAGTTTATTGAACAACTATTTCAAAACATACACACAAAAGAGATTAACAAGTGTTATTTAATAATTTGTAATTTTGAGCAATTTTTACTTTTATTTTTTAAGGTGTTAAGGGTGGTGGTTGTTGTTGTAGTCAAAATGGGGTTCTAAAAAAATGAAAAGTAGCTACCCTCTACTAATTAATCGCAAAAGTCAAAAAAAAAGATTGTGTGTAGTTAATAAGATTTGAATAGTAGGTGGATAAGTTCTAGGAGGAAAGCTTAGACCACTAAGCAATAATTAGAGTTAAAAAATTTGCTAAGGTACTAAAAAACAATACTAGTTGAAACGTGTCTAACAGCAATTGCTAGCTTATAGCTAGTAATAGGATTACAGTAGGATTGCAATAGGATTACAACATAATGTAATAGAAGAGGGAAAGGACACGTACGTACTGCAGCAGGAGCCTACAATACTTTATAAAGCTGCTACTTCTTATCTACTACTTCTTACCTTTTAACTAGTACTGTATATAAATAATTCGCATACAATACGCTGCACTATAATATAGCATACAACCTCTGCAATAAGTATCTCCTTAACCTTAACTCTTATCTAAAGACAGGAAGCTTTCCTATTATACACCTAGCCCCTAAACTAGTCTAGCTTAAGCTAATTATGCAGACACCTAAGTTTATTAAGTATTTACAAACTTAGCCTCTTTAGGACTTTATAATTATATTTCTTATAAATAACTCTAAAATCCGCAATATTTCTATATATAAAAAGAATGTTAAGCCTTAACTTAGCTAGTTATAGAAGGAATACAAGATCTACAGAGTGTTTACTAATACTAGCAAAGTATTTAAAATACTCTACTTTAGTATCTCTCTCTTCTTGTTAATTATGTATAGGCTAAGTATAGAAACTATTAACTAGTTAGGCTAGCTGTTACATAACATTAAAATAGCAATAGAGAAGAAAGAGGTAAGAAAAGAGGAGTAGGCGTTCTATTGTTGTATGTATAAGTTAGAAAGCAAGGTAATAATAGTGCTGCTTCTTTAATTTGTCTAAGAGTACCTAGAAGTAAAGCCTTAATATAAGTAAATAGCATAGGCAGGATAGAGCGCGTTAAGTTAGGAGGTAATTTGCGTCTTTGTCTTACTTTTCTTTGTTTCTGTCTAAATATGCGACACACTAATTGCGTGCTAGTAATGCTAAATAAGAGGGCATAAGCCCTAATACCTATTGTTAGCAATAAATCTTTTTTTTACTAAAAAGGTGTCTATAAAATGTATAGTTACATCAAAAGGTTGTCTTAAAAGGCTGAAGCTAGAGCAATTTTTACACCCTTAAAAAAAGTTATACAGAGGGGTGACAAAAAGAAAACCTAATCAAAAAAGTTATAGTTTCAATTTGCTGGTAACTAATTAACGAAATAAGCTAGTCTAAAAAGAGCTAGTGATTTGAAAAACCAAGAACTTGTTCTTTAAGTTAAGCTACTTAGTAAGCGGATTAGTCAGCACTAGTACGTACGCTAATTAACTTGAAAACAGAGAATGAAAAACATAAAAATAGAACTAACTTTTTCTAATTAGTGAGCGTAACAAAATTTCTAAAAATAGACTAAGTTTAATAAAATAATGTAAGCATTATGTAAGCCAGTTTTTACCTATAGTTTCCTACTTGCTTGAAGTTTAATTAGCAATATAAAGAAAAGGAGGTTGCTTAGGTAAGCAATTACTCTAGAATAGATTACTAGTCCTTTTCTATATGGTTTTCTTATTCTGATCCTAATTTTTGTTTTTTAAATTATTTTTACAATATCTCCTCAACTTTCAAAGTTTGAAGAAAACGTTTATATATTACTTACACAAAACCAATCAGTCTCTTCTATTAGTACTATACTAGATAAGCCTTCTAGTAGTATTTATAATACTATTAAACGAATTAAAAAGAAAAACAACAATTTTTTACCTTCCTCTACGCCTACTATAGGCTGCCCTACTAAGATCACAAAAAGAGTGAAAAGAGCTGTTAATAGAGACTTAACTAGAAGTCCTAAAAAACAAATAAGCGTATATTAGACGAAAATAGTTTAATTCTTTCTACTAGAAGCCTACAACGCTTTCTAAGAGAGGAGAATTACTCTGTTAATACTTCTAAGAAAAAACAGCTTTTAAATAAGAGGAAAGCTCAAAATTGTCCAATATACGCTAAGAAGAGGCTTACTAATATTAAAAATTAAAAATTTAATAAAGTTATATTTTCTAATAAGTCAGCTATTAAGCGTAGACACGGTGCTAGAACAGAATATTGCCGAAAACGTGGAAATAAGCGCCTTGGGAAGGAATGTATCTCTACAACCAACAGAAGTAAGTTTAAAAATATTTTCAATAACTTAAAAGTTACTTTACTATATAAAGTATATCTCTAGTATTTTGAATCATTTTGGAAAAGCTTACTAATTGATCTATAGGCCAAGATATCTCTATCCAAGTTTGGGGAGTAATTTGGATAGGAGGAAGATCAAAATTAGTAGTTATTAGGACGCCTAAAACTACTACATCCTTTAGGAATACAAACTATATTAGTGAGATTCTAATACCAGTAATAAATCCCACTATCAAAAAAGGTAAGTTAAGTATACTAATTTTTCTTATTCTAAGTCCTATAACTTTATACTTTATTAATATATTTTATAACTTTTTTAATACTTTTAAAGGCCTTACTAAACTATTGTATAAGATGGAAGTTTCAGCAGGATAATGCCAAGATCCATTAAACTCTAGAGGTTTTATCTTGGTTTTCTAGAAATAAGGTGGCACTTTTTGAGCATCCTCCTTATAGTCCGGATTTAAATCCTATTAAAAACGTTTGGGCCTTGTTAAAAAACGCTTTAACTAAAAGGCCTACTCTATCGTTAGGCGTAGGTAATAACAAAAAGAGTATAGCAAGGTTTATAAAGGCTATATTTGAAGAGTGGGGTTTAATACCGCAACAGGCGATAGATAACTGTATTTTATCTTTACTTAGGCGTTATCAGGACGTTAAAGAAGCTAAGGCCTGGTACACTAAGTATTAGTAACCAATATTAGCTTTTATGATTTAAAAAAACAAAAAAAAAGCTTTGATTAATACCCTTTTCTTTGACAATTCAAATATCATCAAACTAATAAAAGTTTAGTATATAAACTAACAAAATGACATTAGAAACTAATAGCTACTTTGATTATATCAGTAAACTGCTATTATTAATTGTAATTAACAATTTTTGAGTACTGATTTCCAGTGCAATAAACTGCCAGGAAGATGCTGACTAAGCTGCTTACTAAGTAGTTTTACTTCAAGAGAAAGTTGTTGGCTTTCCAAATCACTAACTCTTTTTAGACTAGCTTCTTTTGTTAAATAGTTATTGACAATAGAAAACTATAGCTTTTTCGATTGGTTTTCCTTTTTGTCACCCCTCTATACTATCTACTTAGCACCCAATTTAGTTCTACTAAAACTGCTAATGCAGACACTTAAATCTATTAAGTATTTTAAACTTTACTACCTAGCTAGATTTTTAAGTTTATAAGATTTTAAAATAAGTCCTTTGTCTGCAATATTTCTATATATATAAAAAGATCATTAAGCCCTAATTTAGCTAGTTGTAGAAGGAATACACGATCTCTAAGGTATTTGCTAATACTAGCGTAGTACTTAAAATTAATTGCTTTAGCATCTTCTTCTTTTTATTTGTCGTGTAAAAGCTAAGTACAGAAACTAAAACTTAGCCTAAACTGCTATTGCAAGACGTTAAGTTAGCAATAAAAAAAAGCTAAAAAAGTAGGCATTTTATTGTTGCGTTGATAAGTTAGCAAGTAAAGTAATAATAGTGTTACTGCTTTACTATATTTAAAAGCGCCTAGCAGTAAAGCAACAAAAATAGGCAAAATAAGGCACGTTACGTTAAAAGGCAATTTGCGTTTTTGTCTTGCTTTTCTTTGTTTCTGTCTAAACATGCTAGAGCGACATACTAATTGCGTGCCGGCAATGCTAAACAAGGGGGCGTGAGCCCGGATCCTTGTTGTTAGCAATAAATCGTTTTTTACTAAAAAGGTGTCTACAAAATGTGTGTTTACATTAAAAGGTTGTCTTAAAAAGCCGAAGCTAGTTATTTATCTACATCTAAGAATAAGCACTAAACGCTGCAACTGCCACACCGCTAGGATAGCAACAGAACAACAGAAGTTGCGGTTAGCAGTAAACAGTTATTAATTAAGAGGGTTAGTTAAAGGGATATCGCGCATCTTTGTTTCTGTCTAAACATACAACACACTAATTGCGTGCCGGCCGAACAAGGGGGCGTAAGCCCAGATACCTGTTGTTAGCAATAAATTTTTTTTTACTAAAAAGGTGTCTATAAAATGTGTGGTCATATCAAAAGGTTGTCTTAAAAGGCCGAAGCACACATTAAGGTTAAATACAATAAACTATAAAATTTGCGATCTACTAGCTATATACTAAATGCTTGTGTGTTGCTTAGTGCTGCTTAGTTGTCCTAGACTACTAAGCACTAAGTAGCCCTATAGTCTACTTAGTATGCTTAGTTGCGTTAAGGCTAATAAGCACTAAGCGGTCACGTAATTGTAGACAGCTTGTCCTAAGGATCTCTGTCTGTGATCGTAGCACTTGGCTCACATGGCGCACAGGCACTGTATAGGTATCCAAGCTATTGCTCTAAGCGGGCGTTACTAGCGCAGCGTTTAAGCGGAGCCCTATGCGCTATATGACTGTACTGCGCACACGGATCGTACGTTTTGCGGCGACGGGCATTTCTATTATCTAACGTGGGCCTGCTTACTGCCCCACAGTGTGCATGGAGTAGAATACAAAATACGTTAGTTGATTATACCGAGGATTACCGAGGTGGACGGCGTAACGCGCACCCCCACCAAAACAACACTACCTTTCAAAACCTGATAACTCCACCAATATGGATCTGATTGAGGAAGCAATTAATACATTAATTTGCGCGCACTAGGCGCATCTTTCTTATATACAAAGTTTGCAGAACTGTATAGTGTAGTACAATTTATGCTCTTTTAAAGACACTAAGGTCATCGAACACTAACTTTTCGAGGCGAGAAAAAGGTCTGGCTTTGCCTTTTTCTCGCCTAAACTATCTTAAACGCCTTCCTAAAATCAGCTTCTGATACTTGTTTTCTAGGTGTAGGTGTTGTAGCGTGCGCGCTGGCTAGTTGTAGAGAAACAAAGTAGTTAACTGTTGAAAACTCTGCAAGTAGTCTGTGCGCAAGCTGATTTTAGAGTTTAATTAAAGGCAATTTGACTCCTACTTGACAAAGCAACAGCTTTCTACTTAAGTAGATAAATTTATTAGCGTAGTGAACTAATAGATTTATCTACCTAGCTATCTATTACTTGAAATCCCTATACTGACTCGATATACCGACCTCCTATATCAACCTACATATTAGAATGGATAGCTAGTGCTCCTAGCTATCTACCTACACCGAAATCTCTCTATACCGACCTACACATTAGAATTGATAGCTAGTGCTTCTAGCTATCTACCTAAACCGAAATCCCTCTATACCAACTCGATATACCGACTTAATATACTGACCTACACATTAGAATCGATTGCTAGACTAGCAACTAGCTATCTACCTACACCGAAATCTCTATACTAACTTGATATACTGACCTTATATATTAACCCTATACTGAACTGCTTGGGTACCTATATAAGCAATACAAGAGAGCAGCTAGCATAGCCTACAACAACATATAAGAAGTAAAAGAGATAATTAGACTAGCATACTAGCTCTACATACTTCCTACACAACAAAGGACTGAGAAAGCTACTTGTTAAAACTACCCTAGGCTACGAGCCTTACTTTTATTTAGACGAACCCCTCCTTGTAAATAAATTATATATTAGAAAACACCACGTAGATACTTGTAGGTCCTAAACCTACACGTCTTATATAGCCTTTCAGGCTGAGAAAGGACGTTAAACTACAATAAAAAAACACTAAGGTGTTTTAACCTTACGCAACCTTAAGGCTTAAATTTAACAGGCTCTCTATCCACAACAGGAGCTAGAGCTCCTACAGTATATTAAACAGCTTACTAGGCAAGGCCTTGCACCTACATAAGCTATAATACAAAATTTCGCCTTACAAATTGCGAAGAAAGAGGTTAGAGTACACTAGGTTAATTGCTTTGTTTACTAGTACCCTAATAAGCTTATTTTAAGATGGACAACAGGCATAGATAACAATTGCCACAAGGCTAATTTTAAGAAAATAGTACAGCCTATACTTCAATCTTCTACGCAAGGAAATCAAGCAGTACTACGTTAAAGCGCGTTGTATATACAATATATATAAGAAGGGCTTCCTCCTTAGTATCCTAGAAAGATTAAAGAGGATCTTTAGTCAGCCTTTATACAAGCAGAGAAAAAGGAAGAGTATTATTTAAAATAGCTTACAAGAGTAGATAACACTCTTAGCCTGCATTTGCGCTAATAGATCTTACCTAGCGCCTACCTTCATATATCAATCGACCTCAGGATTAATACAAGACACCTAGTTATAAGCCCTTAATTTTAAAACTTATTAAGTTTCAATTTTCTTATTACCCTTTAGCTAGACAAACAACAATATTAGTCTTGCGTGGCTTAAACAGGTGTTTAATTGCGATACTAAGGTAAAGGCTTAATTCTCCTATTGATTACTTATCCTAGATAGCTATAGATCTTACCTTACTATAGATTTTATTAAGTACTGTAATTAGAACAGAATTCTCCTCGCAGTCTATCCTCTTTATTTCACCTATACGCTCAGCCTCTTGATGTTGCCCTGTTTAAGCCTCTCTTATTAGCTTACCAGGCTAAGATATTTAGATTTCTAGAGAGGAACTAGGGCCTTACCTTAATGAATAAGAGGGATTTCTTTTACTTATTTTATTCAGCATGGCAGGCCTCTTTTAAGGAAATAATGATTCCAAAAGCCTTCAAGGCTACAGGCCTTTTACATTTCAATTCTAAAGTCATATTAAAAATGTTTAGTATCAAGAGCTTTTTAAGTAATAGTAAGTTTTTATGCTTAAGTACCTTAAATTAGAGGAAAGTCAAACGCCTCTTGCGTGAGGTAGTTAAAGATCTAGGTAATAAACAAGCTTAAAGGCTAAGCTAGGTTTATTACTAAATTTCAACTTAAAAGACTTTTTTTAAGCATAAAGTTAAGGGCCTACGCACATCGAACACCAACTTTTCAAGGCGAAAAAAAGGTCTAGTTTTGCCTTTTTCTCGCCTTAACTATCTTAAACGCCTTCCCAATATCAGTTTCTAATACCTGTTTTCCTAGTGCAGGTGTTGTAGCGTGCGCGCTAGCCGTTGTAGAGAAACAGAAGTAGTGATTTGTTAAAAACTCTGCAAGTAGTCTGTGCATAAGCTGATTTTAGAGTTTGATTAAAGGCAATTTAACTTCTACTCGACAAAGCAACAGCTTTCTACTTAGGTAGATAGATTTATTGGCGTAGTGAACCAGTAGATCTATCTTTCTAGCTATCTACCATCCGAAATCCCCTCGACTCGATATACCGACCTCCTATACCGACCTACACATCCGAAATCTTCTCAACTTGATATACCGACCTCGTATACCGACCTACACATTAGAAATCCCTTTACCAACTCGATATACCGACCTAATATATCGACCCTATACCGAACTGCTTAGCGTACCTATATAAGCAATACAGGAGAGCAGCTAGCATAGCCTACAACAACACATAAGAAGTAAAGGGGATAACTAGACTAGCATACTAGCTCTATATACTTTTTAACAAAGGACTGAGAGAGATACTCGTTAAAACCACCCTAGACTACGAGCCTTACCTTTATTAAGACAAACCCCTCCTTGTAAATAAATTATATATTAGAAAACACCACGTAGATACCTGTAGGTCCTAAACCTACACGTCTTATATAGCCCTTCAGGCTGAGAAAGGACGTTAAACTACGATAAAAAAAAGGGCCTACGCAAGGCTTTGATTAATAAAAAGATGTGCAGGAAACCAGGCAGGCCTCTATTACTTTAGGAGCCTAAGGAGTACTAAGGTGGAGCTATAGTATAGTCTCTAAGGAAGGTGAAGGAGGCACGTAATTACTAGCAGCTCTAGAAGCGCGAAGAGGAGCAGGTACAACACTAAAAAGCTAAAATAAATAGGCATTGTAAGGAGACAAGGCAAGCAAAAGAAAAGAAGAAAGAAATAAAGCAACAGGCAAGGGCTGCAGCTTAATTAGAAAAGGAGAAAAAGAAGATTAAGAGGGCTGCTAAATAGGCCTCTAAGGCAGCTGCTCGCAGGACTGCAAAACAACTCTAACAATTTATTAAAACTTCTCAAAAAGGTAAAAGGAGCAGTCTTAAGGCTCTTAAAAAGGCTACTTAAAAAAAGAGGCTTATTGCGAGCCTTACAAGTAGTGGAGAGCCTCAAGGTGGTGTTACAGCTCAACCAGCGTCTACCTTGCGCACAGGGCGTGCGATTAGAACTCTAACTGAATTTCTATAGCTATATATATTATTTAAGCCCTATAGACCTTACTACTAAAAAATCTCGCGATAATAGCTATTGTGTGAGGCTCTAACAGCCTCAAGTTTAGTAGTGGTTTTGGTGTTCAAACCGCGCGTTACGCCGTCATGCGCGTTACGCCGTCCACCTCGGTAATCCTCGGTATAAGGTTTTGCCCTACGGCAGGACCACCCCCACGAGACCCTATACTATGCTAACGCACAGGTTTGTGCTCAGCCCTAAGCTTAGTAATCAGTCTCTAGTGTCCTGGCAAGAAGGAAACTTAGCCGAGGACATTGAGGTACTGAATCATATCTTAGATAGAATTGGATTAGTTACTAATTTAGTGCAACCTTCTTCACGTAAATTATTTATTTTTTAAGGTGTCAAAGGTGGTGGTTGTTGTTGTAGTCAAAATGGGGTTTTAAAAAAGTAAAAAGCAGCTACCCTCTACTAATTGATTGCAAAAGTCAAAAAAAAATGATTGTATGTAGTTAACAAGATTCGAACAGTAAGTAAATAAGTTCTAAGAGGAAAGCTTAGACCACGAAGCAATAATTAAGGTTAAAAAATTTGCTAAAGTACTAAAAAACGACACTAGTTAAATTGTGTCTAACAGCAATTGCTAGCCTATAGCTAACAATAGGATTACAGTAAGATTGCAATAAAATTGCAACATAATGCAATAAAGAAGGGAAAGGACACGTACGTACCGCAGCAGGAGCCTGCAATACTTTATAAAGCTGCTGCTTTTTACTTACTGCTTTTTACTTTTTAAACAGCACTGTATATAAATAATTTGCATATAATACACTGCACTGCAACATAGCGTGCAACTTCTACAGCAAGCATCTCCTTAACTTTAACTTTTATTTAAAGACAAGAAGCTTTCCTGTCGTACACCTAGCCTCTAAACTAGTCTAGCTTAAGCTGATTATGCGGACACTTAAGTTCATTAAGCATCTACAAACTTAGCCTCTTCAGGACTTTACAGTTATATCCCTTATAAACAACTCTAGAATCCGCAATATCTCTATATACGAAAAGAATGTCAAGCCTCGACTCAGCTGGTTGTGGAAGGAATACAAGATCTACAAGGTGTTCGCCAATACTAGCAAAGTACTCAAAATGGACCCTAAGTTATAGCGGCTGGACATGTGCACTTTTTTCAGACCTTAGTAGGAAGCTTAGTCTAATACGTCATACACTCGTTCGCCTGCAGTATAACTATACTTAAAGTATTTCAAGATCGCTTTAAGGCACTATTAACGCCGGCTAAATAAAACAAAGCACGTCATAAGCTATTATTGTTGATCTTAGTGCTAGTTTCTAGGTGTTACGTAGCTTTTTAACTTTAACCTTTGTCTCTTGTTAGCAGTAGTTATTCCCTTCTAGCTTAGTAGTTACTGTCCAGAACGTTTTTCTACAAACTCTATCCAGGGTAATGGAGTAGAGAATGTTACTTACCGCGATTTGAAGTTTGCAAACAAAGGTAACATCCCGCCTAGCGTGGGGGGAAACCTTATATGCTAAGAACAACTAACTATAGCGCAACGATATTAGATTTTCTAACACAACGCTGTGTCTTATTAGTTGTTCTCGTCCTACAGGGTTTCTTGTATTACTATGCGGGACGGTATAATACGTAACCGTGATTAGTAATTTAAAATAAATCCACTACTTAAAGGGCGAACGCCTATCCTCTTGCCTCCTCTTTCTCTTATCAAATTATCAGTCTAACTTACCAATACCTCTCTTACCTACAGAGCTTTAATCTATTAAAATGAAGCTATCCAGCATCGGTCTTCCTATCCTCCAGCTAGCTTGCCTTGCTGTCGCGCAGAAGGTTCTTGAACCAGCTAGTCCATCGAGCAATTCATCACACATTCCTACAAATCTTGGCTCTTTTTGTGAGCACTGGAATCAGACATATAAGAATGGTATACATATTGGATGGCATGGTGGCTGCAAGCGACTTGAGGAATGCTTGGGGGTTTTACTCTTTGAGGCTGTTGTCTGTATCGAAGTTTTGAAGTCTGATATTCAAGGTACGTCTATAATCTCTTCTTTATTAACTATAGACTCTAATAAAATATAGCTGGTATGCTCTCGTGCATGGCTTCATCAGTTGGTGACGCATTTGCAAAGAAATGTAAGTTTTTAAACCTCTAAATACTATAAGCGGGCTTGATATAAACTAATTTAGGTTGGGACGGTATATACTAGATAAGACAGAGACATTATAACTATTTATTAGGATTGCTATTCTTAATAGAACTAAACTTAACTCAAGTATCTAAATAATGCTTTTTAAAATCTACTGCGTTAAAGAGTAAAGAAGATACTAAAATTAATATTAGACTTTCAGCCTTACTCTATTATACGACGATATTAAGTTACTTTCTGTGCTTTACCTAGCAAATTTTAGCCTGCGCATAAGCTAGCAACTCAATTTTTTTTTAAAACTTAACCTGCGTTTCGTTAGTATAAAACTAACTGTAACCTACTACTACTTGTAACGTAGTTAATAAGCAAGTAGAACCTTAAAGCAAGTAGAATCTTTAAGCGAGTAGAACCTTTTACTAAAACTTTACTAAAACTACGACTATATATAATGTACGGGTGTTAGAGTGTATAAAGACATAGTGCTACAAGGGCAAGAGATTACTAGCCATCGAACACCAACTTTTCAAGGCGAGAAAAGGGTCTGGCTTTGCCTTTTTCTCGCCTTAACTATCTTAAACGCCTTCCCAATATCAGTTTCTAATACCTGTTTTCCTAGTGCAGGTGTTGTAGCGTGCGCGCTAGCCGTTGTAGAGAAACAGAAGTAGTGATTTGTTAAAAACTCTGCAAGTAGTCTGTGCATAAGCTGATTTTAGAGTTTGATTAAAGGCAATTTAACTTCTACTCGACAAAGCAACAGCTTTCTACTTAGGTAGATAGATTTATTGGCGTAGTGAACCAATAGAATATCTTTCTAGCTATCTAATATCTAAAAACCCCTTAACTTAATATACCGACCTTCTATACCAACTTAGACATCTGAAATCCATCCTGACTTAATATACTGACCTCCTATACCGACCTACACATTAGAATTGATAGCTAGACTAGCACCTTGCTCCTAGCTATCTACCTACACCGAAACCCCTATACCAACTCGATATACCGACCCAATATACCGACCTACACATTAGAATTGATAGCTAGACTAGCACTTTGCTCCTAGCTATCTACCTACACCGAAATCCCTTTACCAACTCGATATACCGACCTAATATATCGACCCTATACCGAACTGCTTAGCGTACCTATATAAGCAATACAAGAGAGTAGCTAGCATAGCCTATTTATTTTTTAAGGTGTCAAGGGTAGTGGTTGTTGTTGTAGTCAAAATAGGGTTCCAAAAAAGTGAAAAGCAGCTACCCTCTACTAATCAATCGCAAAAGTCAAAAAAAAGATTGTGTGTAGTTAACGAGATTCGAACAGTAGGTAGATGAGTTCTAGGAGGAAAGCTCAGACCACTGAGTGATAATTAGGGTCAAAAAATTTGCTAAGGTACTAAAAAACGACACTAGTTAAAATGTGTCTAACAGTGATTGCTAGCTTATAGCTAACAACAGGATTACAGTAGGATTGCAATAGGATTGCAACATAATGCAATAAAGGAGGGAAAGGACACGTATATACCGCAGCGGGAGCCTGCAATACTTTATAAAGCTAAAGCTACTACTTCTTATTTACTGCTTTTTACCTTTTAAACAGCACTGTATACAAATAATTTGCATATAATACGCTGTACTATAATATAGCGTACAACCTCTATAATAAGCATCTCCTTAACCTTAACTTTTATTTAAAGACAGGAAGCTTTCCTGTTATACACCTAGCTCCTAAACTAGTCTAGCTTAAGCTAATTATGCAGACACCTAAGTTTATTAAGTATCTATAAACTTAGCCTCTTTAGAACTTTATAATTATATCTCTTATAAATAACTTTAGAATTTGTAATATCTTTATATATAAAAAGAATGTTAAGCCTTAACTTAGCTAGTTGTAAAAAGAATATAAGATCTATAGAGTATTTGCTAATACTAGTAAAGTACTTAAAATACTCTGCTTTAGTATCCTTCTCTTCTTATTGATTATGCATAGGCTAAGTAAAAAAACTATTAACTAGTTAGGCTAGCTATTACATAACGTTGAAATAGCAATAAAGAAGAAAGAAGCAGAAAAAGAGAAGTAGGCGTTCTATTATCGTATGTATAGGTTAGAAAGTAAGATAATAATAATGCTGCTTCTTTAATTTGTCTTAGAGTACCTAGAAGTAAAGCTTTAATATAAGTAGGTAGCATAAGCAGGATAAAGCGCGTTAAGTTAGGAGGCGATTCGCGTCTTTGTCTTGCTTTTCTTCATTTCTGTCTAAACATGCTAGAGCGACACACTAATTGCGTGCTAGTAATACTAAATAAGAGGGTATAAGCCCTAATACCTGTTGTTAGCAATAAATTTTTTTTTACTAAAAAGGTGTCTACAAAATGTGTAGTTACATTAAAAGGTTGTCTTAAAAGGCCGAAGCTATAGCATAGCCTATAACAACATACATATAAGAAGTAAAGCAGATAACTAGACTTGCATACTAGCTCTAAATACTTCCTATCAAAGGACTAAGAGAGATACTCGTTAACACTACCCTAGGCTACGAGCCTTACCTTTATTTAGACAAACCCCTCCTTGTGAATAAAATATTAGAAAACGCTACGTAGATACTTGTAGGTCCTAAACCTACACGTCTTATATAGCCCTTTAGGCTAAGAAAGGTGTTACGATCCGGACTAAGGGACGACCCTTCAGGAACCATGCAACATG
This sequence comes from Alternaria sp. 'sect. Undifilum', assembly GCA_024321975.1. Taxonomy (NCBI): domain Eukaryota; kingdom Fungi; phylum Ascomycota; class Dothideomycetes; order Pleosporales; family Pleosporaceae; genus Alternaria; species Alternaria sp. 'sect. Undifilum'. The sequence continues at coordinate 2,448,102 of JAJJZI010000006.1, forward strand.
GGCAGATAATTACAGCCAGGCAACCACGCTGCTGTCACGTGACTGATCATCCACGAGCGCTCATCTTTAAGCGCGACCACGTGACTGATCTCCACGAGCGCTTATCCACAAGCGCGACCACGTGACTAATTATCTACAAGCGCTTATCTACAAGCGCACACACGCTTATCCACGAGTGCACGCTCGTACATAAGCACTACAATTATTAGTATATAGTAATAGGCAATATACTCTAATAGCTTATTGTGTTCAACTTAGAGTTTTACTTAGGAATTAATCTAAGGATTAAGACTTAATTCTCAACCTTGTGTTATTACATTAATCTTCTAATTATGCTAACACACCCTTATACTATTACATTAATTTTCTAATTGTGCTAGTACACCCTGTGTCTTTAGTACTTGTTTATTCTCCTAAGAACTAACCTAAATTATCTTTAGACAATTTTTACACTTTAAATACACCCTTAAAGATAAGCGATACTGCTATAGACATATCTGCTAATTCCCTTACTAGGAGGACTACGAGCCGCGCCAACAAGCCCGAGACTTATTATAGCAATTATAGCAAGCTTAACGCTTAGCTCCTTTAGGTTAACAGATACTTCTACATTAAAAGAGACAGGATTAATAATAATAATAAGGTAGTCTTAACCTCTACGTATCTTTAAAAAGATGCGGAGAAGTAGGCTAACTTAATCCTTTAACGCTATATAGATAGTTCTATTATAGACGCTAACAACACTGCCCTAGTTAAAAACTAGGATGCTTTTAAGACAAAGATAAAAGAAGTTTTCTTACTCTTTAAGGAGTCTGTAGTTGTAGAGTAGAAGATTTAGAGACTATAATAAACTAAGTTTACTGCTAACTACATAACTAAATTCCAATAGTACAAGTTAGTTATTAAATAAGATAACAACGCTTTAATATAGATATACTAACAAGGTCTTAAACCTACTATATAACAGGAACTTATAAGAAGTAGATTTAGCTTTAACACACTTAATAAACTTATAGCTAAAGCTATTAGAGTAGACAATAAACTCTATAAGCTTATATTAGAGGAATAATTATTTGCGTAAGGGAATTACGTACCTAGGAACATAGACGCTTAACTACGTTAAACATTTTAACGCCTATACCTTAACTAAGGACGTTAGTAAAACTACATACCTTAGATCCTAAGGCATTACACTATTAATAGCTATAAGCTAATACACCTTAACAATATTAATAAAGGACTAGGAAGAAAAAAGTTTACGCATAACAAGGGTAACAAGAAAGTTACTTATTATAAATATAGCAAGGAAGGTTACATAAAACAGGACTACTAAAGCTAAGGTAAAATAACTTAATAACTAAATAATAACTACTATACAGAACTTATTAACAATCTAGATAACAAATAAAACGTTATTACACAACCTACTATTACAGTTGAAGGACAGGACTAGATAAGTATTAATAGTCTAGATAACTTAATTATAATTGCCCTTAAGGAAGCCTTAGATAATAACATTTCTAAGATAGTGCTAGACAAAGATATAGAAGCAACCCTAGTAAATTAAACTAAACACGGCAAGATAGCTAAGTTTTAGGAAAACTATTAACTAGCTACACTAATTACATAGGAAGAGCTAGTAGCGTATAATAAGTAGACAGTTCTATTAGCTATACAAAAACTCCTTACTTACACTATAAAAGATAGACACTATGTTAGCATATAAGTACTACTACTTATAGAGACTAGATGTTTAATAGATCTAGCAAAGAAGATTAACGCTCTACTAAGGTAGCTTAGACAACCTAAGAAGATCTTTAAGAAACTCTGCAAAGGAATATTCCTAGACTATAGCTAGTATGCTACAGAGGGGTAACAAAAAAAAGATGTCAAAAAAGTTATAGTTTTTAAAGCTTTATATTTCGACAACTAGAAGTACTATACCCAAAAGAATTAGTGATTTGGAAAGCCAATATCTTCCTTTTTAAGTTAGGAGGCTTAGTAAGCTGCTTAGTCAGCACAGTTGTCTCTGTAATCTTGCTTGAAATGAGATGAAAAAGAAAATCAAAATAGATTTTAGTATAACTTTTTTATAATTGTATAAAAACACGCTAAGAAAAAAATAAGTTTAATAAGCTTACATAAGTATAACGTAAGCGTATTTGTAAGGCTTACATCTTAATTCCTTAGAGTTTAATAAAAGGGTAAAAAAATATGGGGCTGCTTACGTAAGCGCTAATTACGTAATAGCTTAGTAAGCTTTTAGTATATTAACTCCTCTTGTTTATCCTAACTTGCTTTTTCTACAATACCTCCTCTATGTCTCGCAATCTTTGTTAATTTGAGCAAGAAGTTTATACTTTATATTTATAAAATAAGCCTATTTCTTTAATTAGTAATATTTAAGAGAAGTTCTCTAGAAGTATTACTAACACTCTTTATTAAATAAAACAAACAAAAAAGGCTCCTTTATCTACTTTTAGGCCTTAAAAAGGTCGTCCTACAAAGATCTTAAATAAAGCAAAAAGAGTGCTTAATAGAGACCTTACTAAAAGCCCTAAAAGACAAATTAACGTCTTTTAAAAGGAAATAGTCTAGATCTTTCTATTAGAAGCTTACAACGCTTTTTAAAAAAGAAGAACTATTCTATTAACATTTCTTAAAAAAAGACGCCTTTAGACGCTAAAAAGGCTTATAATTGTTATATTTACGCTAAGCAATTACTTGAAAACCTTAAAAATATTAACTTTAATAAAGTTATATATTTAGACAAGTCTACTATTAAGTGAGGGCATAATGCTAGGATAGAATACTATTAAACACGGCAAAATAATAAGGTTAGAAGGAAAATAGTTTTTATAACTAACATAATTAAGTTTAAAAAAACTCTATTTAACTGAAAAAAAAACTTTAATATATCTATTATTTTTCTATTATTCTAATCTATTTTTAGTACGCTTACTAATTAAGTTATAAGTTAAGATATTTCTATCTAAGTTTAAGGAGCGATTTAGATAGGTAGTAGATCTAAATTAGTAGGAATTAAAAGCCCTTTAATTACTACTCCTTTCAGGAGTTTAGACTATATTAAAAAGATCCTTATTCCTATAGTAAAACCTGTAATAAAAAAAGGTAAGTTTTATATACTCCTTTTTCCTACTTAGAGAGTGTTCACTCTATATTTAAATTATAAAGTAGCAATCTTTTTTTATATAATTAAAGGACTTACTAACCTCTATATAGACTAGAAGTTTTAACAGGATAATGCTAAGATTTATATAACTCTAGAAGTTTTATCTTAGTTTTCTAGGAATAAGATATTGCTTTTTAAGCATCCTGCCTATAGTTCTAATCTAAATCCTATAGAAAACGTGTAGGCCTTGCTAAAAAAACGCTTTAGCTAAAAGGCCTATTACTTCTTTAGGTATAAGAAAGAGTAAAAAAAGTATAGAGCCTTTAAGGCTGCTATAAGGGAGAAATAGGATTAATGACCTTAAAAGGCAATTAATAATTATATTCTATCTTTACTAAGGCTTCATTTGGACGTTAAAAAAGCTAAAGACTAGTACACTAAGTAATAGTAAGCTTTTTTTGTTAATTATCTAGAAAAAAAACCTAAAAACATGCTCTTTATTACTACTTAATAGTTTTTTCTATAATTACCTTCAAACTTACACACAAAAGATTTCAACTAGTATTTCTTAATATATATACTTGATAGCGATTTTTACACCTTTAAAAAAAAGTTATTTTGTTATTTATTCTTGAGTTTTTTTATCTTTATTTTCACTGCGGAGGTCGAGCGCAAGGGTGCTTACTAAGCAGCTTACTAAGTGGCCTAACTTAAAGAAGAAGATCTTGGCTTTCTAAATCGCTAACTTTTTTGGGTATCGCCCTTCTGGTTGTAGAAATATAAAGCTTTGAAAACTATAACTTTTTTAACATCTTTTTTTTTGTCACCCCTTTGTAAAACTAGTAAAAATATTGAAAAGTTTATGTATAATTTAGTATACTTGAAATTTGATTTCGCCACTAGGTAGCTAAACTAATATATAGACTTAAAATACTTTACTAATAAAAATTTAGATATCATACTACTTATTAACAACTTGTATTGCAATATGATAAGTATATAATAATTAAACATATAAACTTATTATAAAGTATATTAAAAAAGTAACTTTGAAACAAATAAGTTTAATAATATAAAATGGCGAGACAAATTTTCCCTGCCTCGGGGCCATCCTCCGGCGGTTCTAAGTCCTATAAAAGACAAGCGTAGCTAAAATTTTCATCTATAGTATCAAAAAGCTTTTTTTAATTCAATATCTAAAGTGGAAGTTAAGCGAATCCTAAAGATCTCGCCCCGTGGTATCACGTAATCACAATGTTTGCAATAGTAAAACGATTCTTGAGTTTTGAGATACTGGATGAATTCAGGTGTCCGCATAAGCAGTTTGAGTTGGACTGAATCGGGTGCTAGGTAGACAGTAGCAAAGGATGCTTTTTTTAGAAGAGAGCCTAGAATAAGGAGATGCTTGCCGCAGAGGTTGCACGCTATTGCAGTGTATTATATGCAAATTGTTTATATGCAGTGCTGTTTAAAAGGTAAGAAGCAGTAGGTAAGAAGTAGAAGCTTTATAAAGTATTATAGGCTCCTGCTGCAGTACGTACGTGTCCTTTCCCTCTTCTATTACATTATGTTGTAATCCTATTGCAATCCTACTGTAATCCTATTACTAGCTATAAGCTAGCAATTGCTGTTAGACACGTTTCAACTAGTATTGTTTTTTAGTACTTTAGCAAATTTTTTTAACCCTGATTATTGCTCGGTGGTCTAAGCTTTCCTTCTAGAACTCATCCACCTACTATTCGAATCTCGTTAACTACACACAATCTTTTTTTTTGACTTTTGCGACTAATTAGTAGAGGGTAGCTGCTTCTCACTTTTTTGGAAACCCCATATTGACTACAACAACAACCACCACCTTTGACACCTTAAAAATAAAAAAAGTAAAACGATTCTGAGCCTTGTTCATCGAATAATGATGAAGCAGCACTTCAAACCAGCACATCTACCGACGGCCATACGCAAAACTCTTTGGAACTACCGATGGCAGTTGAAATAATGGCGGATCATGGTGATGCTCCACCCAAGAGTGCTGCTGCTACTCGCGAAATCATACCAAAGCTCCAGGTCATCTCGGGTTTCTTACTCATGTTCAACTCCTGGTAGGTATTCAACACCTCTTCGAGTTCTTCTGCTAATCGCCACCAACCAGGGGTCTTATCAACGCTTTCGGAGTGTTCCAGGAGTACTATGCCTCTTTCGACCCTCCACTTTCGACTGCCTCTTCGATCTCTTGGATCGGGACTATGCAGACCTTCCTTCTGTTGGCTTGTGGGTCTGCCACCGGATCCTTCGTTGATAGAGGTTATGCCCAACTTATGGCTTTCATCGGCTGCGCCCTTGTCACCCTCGGATTGATTTCTACCTCATTCAGTGGAGAATCCACTGGTTCACAGCATCTTGTCTTCTATCAGGTCCTGCTGTCGCAAGGGATTCTGTCCGGCTTGGGGATGAGTCTTCTCCTGGTTCCATCGACAACAGTCCTATCTACCTACTTCTCACACAATCGTGCATTAGCCATCGGAGTCGCAGGAACGGGCGCATCCGTTAGAGGTATCATTTACCCGATCCTCACACGCCGCCTCCTGATGAGCATTGGGTTCAGCTGGTCTATGCGGGCTATTGCGCTTGTTGTGTTGGTCACTATGGGCATCGGTGGTGCACTTGTGCGTCAACGTGCTGAGCTGACGCAAAATCCGGCCAAGCGAACACTTTACGAACTCCAATGTGTTAAAGAACCTGTGTATGCGCTTTTCGCTGCAGGAGTCTTCTTCACTTTTGCTGGAATTCACATCCCATACTTTTACATCGGCGCTTGGGTCCGCGATACTGAATTTCCGCTGCATGGTATGGACGCCTACTACCTAGTTAGCACCATCAACGCAGGCGGGTTGATCGGCCGTTTACTCCCGAACTTTTTGGCCGACAAGTTCACGTCAGGCCCCGTACTCACTCAGGCACTAGCAGCTGTTGCTTGTGGTGCGCTTGCAGTCGGTTGGACACATATCGAAACATCCTTCGCAGGATTGATCATCTGGCTCATTTCATACGGGTTTCTGAGTGGCACTGTTATTAGTCTGATCCCGGCTGGTGCGGCAACACTAACACATGACATGAGTAGGCTTGGAGGTAGACTGGGAGTGGTTTTTGGCGGAAATGCCGTCACTAGTTTGATTGGAAATCCTGTGGCCGGTGTTATTTTGCGTAGCACTGATATGGCTTGGAGAGGCCTCGGAATTTACTGTGCGGTGTTTAACATTGTGGGTGGCAGCATACTGGCGGCGTGCTGGGTGTTGAATATTCGCAGCAAAGCTAGATAGTACGAAATGCAAACAGATGACACTGATGGGTTGTATTATTATTATTATTATTATGATTATTAATCCATTAACGTCCTTTTTCAGCCGAGGGCTATGCAGGACGGTAGCGAAGCCGTTCTATGTAGTGTTTTATTTACTTTTTTGTTTTCTTTAGTACTGTACAGTGTGGTTGGCGTGTAGCGTGCTCCTGCTGCTAGCTAGTAGCTATAGTAGCTAGTGGTTACAGCAGGCGCTAGTGCTGAAGAGCAGTTTAGAGAACAGGAAGAGATGTAACAGCGTGCTCTATTAAGAAAGATAAAAAGGAAACTAGTTGTATAGTGTGTAAGGAGCAGGTATAAAGAACTAGCGTGCTAGTCTAGCTTTTTTTGCTTCTAGTTTGTTGTTGTTGTTGTAGGCTGTGCTAGCTGCCTTCTTGTATATATTGCTTGTGCAGGTACTGCTAAGCGCTTTAATATAAGAGGTCGGTATATTAAGTTAGTAGAGGGGTTGCGGTGTAGGTAGATAGCTAGGTGCGCTAGACCTAGCTATCGTTCTATTGTGTGTGTTTAGTATAGGAGGTCAGTATATTGAGTTATTTAGGGTATTTTAGTGTAGGTAGATAGCTAGGTTCGCTAGACCTAGCTATTGTTCTATTGTGTGTTTTTAGTATAAGGGGACAGTATATTAAGTTTGTTGGGGTCGTTTAGTGTGGGTAGAAAGCTAGATATATTTATTTTTTAAGGTGTCAAAGGTGGTGGTTGTTGTTGTAGTCAATATGGGGTTTCTAAAAAAGTAAAAAGCAGCTACCCTCTACTATTCAGTCGCAAAAGTCAAAAAAAAAGATTATGTATAGTTAACGAGATTCGAACGGTGGGTAGATGAGTTCTAGGAGGAAAGCTTAGACCACTAAGCAATAATTAGGGTCGAAAAAATTTGCTAAGGTACTAAAAAACGACACTAGTTAAAACGTGTCTAACGGCGATTGCCAGCCTATAGCTGGTAATAGGATTATAGTAGGATTACAATAGGATTGCAACATAATGCGATAGAGGGAAAGGACACATACGTACTGCAGCAAGAGCCTGTAATACTTTATAAAGCTGCTACTTCTTACTTACTACTTCTCACCTACTGCTTCTTACCTTTTAAACAGCACCGCATACAAACAATTTGCATACAATACACTGCACTGCAATATAGTGTGCAACCTCTGCGGCGAGCATCTCCTTATTTTAGGCTCTCTTCTAAAAAAAGCATCCTTTGCCACTGTCTACCTAGCACCTAATTTAGTCTAACTTGAACTGCTTATACGGACACCTAAATTCATCAAGTATCTTAAAACTTAACTACCTAGCTAGACTTCTAAGTTTATAAAAATCTTAAATAAGTTCTTTATCCGCGATATCCCTATATACAAAAAGATTGTCAAGCCCCGATTCAGCTGGTTGTGGAAGGAATACACGATCTCCAGGGTATTCGCCGATACTGGCGCGGTACTCAAGATCTATTGCTTTGGCATCCCCCTCTTCCTGTTCGTCGGCACGCTAGGTATAATTACCTTATTGCTCGTAGTAAGAGGCCTTTATTAATGTTAACTAGCCTGCTTAGGCAGAAAAAAGCATAGATTGCTTGTTGTATTCTTATGTGGCAGTAGTCTCTAAATTTAAGAGTGTTGTTAAAGAAGATGCCTAGCTATCTAACTAGTCCTTTTAGCTAGAAGGTTTCTTAAGTAGGTAGCGTAAGAAATCTGTTTGTATCTTTCTTAGATCTTGTCTAATTTGCTAATTCTGTTTTTAAGCTATTAAACTTAATAGCTAACTTTTTTGCTTGTATAAAGAGGTTTGCTAACTCCTTTTTAAGTAGTTTAATAATTTTCCTAATAGATATTGTTAATATTAAGATCTAAAGGTTGTCGATGTAGGATAAAGAGTATATGTTATCGTTTAATGTAATTAACTAGAATAGCGGTTTCGTGTAAATTAGAAATAAGATAGGCGAGGCTAGGCTTCCTTAAGGTGTACTAGTATTAACCTTCTGTAGTTCTTCTATTTGCCTATTAAAAGATAGCTCTAAGAGCCTCTCTGTAAGGAAGGAGTTTGTCTATAATAAGAGGCAGGTAGGTAGCTGTTAGTTGCTTATATTTTCTAGAAGCTTGTTCTTAGATAAATAGTCAAACGCGCCTCTAATGTCTAAAAAGGCTGTTAAGGTAACTCTATTCTTCTTTCTCTGTTGTTGAATATTGTTGTAGAAGAGGAGTGCAGCGTTAATAGCTGATTTCTTAAGCCTGCCTCCTATTTGTGTAGGGTGTAGCAGGCTAGTTGTTTCTGCTAAGATACCTAATCTTTTTGAGTAGAGCCTTTCTAGTGCCTTCCCTAGGCAGCGCCGTTGCTTTGTTAAGTAGGAGTCGAATTGCCTTTAATCAAACTCTAAAATCAGCTTACGCACAGACCACTTGCAGAGTTTTTTAACAGATTACTACTCTGTTTCTCTACAACGGCCAGCGCGCACGCTACAACACCTGCACTAGGAAAACAAGTATCAGAAACTGATTTTGGGCAGGCTTTTAAGATAGTTGAGGCGAGAAAAAGGCAAAGCCAGACCTTTTTCTCGCCTCGAAAAGTTGGTGTTCGATGAGGATAACGTATTGGCAACCACTACCGAGGTGGACGGGCCAACGCGCAGGACGGGCCAACGCTCACCCCACCAAAATAACACCACCTTTCAACACCTGATAACTTAACTAATATGGATATAATCTAGGAAGTAATTAACGAAATTAATTCACGCGCACTAGGCGTATCTTTTGTATATACAAAGTTTGCAGAAAAGTATAGTGTAGTATAATCTACGCTCTCTTAAAGACACTAAGGTGTTTTAACTTTATGCAACCTTAAGTCTTAAAATTAACAGGCCCTCTACTTACAACAGGAGCTAGAGCTTCTACAGTATATTAAACAGCTTACTAAGCAAGGCCTTCTACCTACACAAGCTATAATACGAAATTTCGCCTTACAAATTATAAGAGGAGAGGTTAGATTATACTAGATTAATTGCTTTATCTACTAGTACCCTAATAAGCTTATTTTAAAATAAATAACAGGCATTAATAACTATTACTACAAGGCTAATTTCAAAAGAAAGTACAGTTTCTACTTTAATCTTTTACGCAAGAAAATAGAATAGTATTACAATAAGGCGTCTTATATATATAATATAAATAAAAAAGGCTTTTTTCTTAGTATTCTAAGAAGATTAAAAAAGATCTTTAGTAAGCCTTTATACAAGTAGGGAAAAAGAAAAAGTACTATTTAAGATAGCTTGTAAGAGTAAATAATACTTCTAGCCTACATCTACGCTAATAGATCTTACCTAGCGCCTACCTTTATATATTAGTTAACTTTAGAATTAATACAGGACACCTAGTTACAAGCCTTTAATTTTAAAACTTATTAAGTTTAAATCTGCTTATTACTTTTTAGCTAGACAAAAAATATATTAGTCTTATATAGCTTAAACAGGTGTTTAATTATAATACTAAAGTAAAGGCTTAAGCCTTCTATTAATTACTTATCTTAGGTAGCTATAGATCTTACTTTACTATAGATTTTATTTACTACTGTAATTAGAATAGAATTCTCCTCGCAGTTTATTCTTTTTATTTAACTTATACACTGTAGCCTCTTAATGTTGCTCTATTTAAGACTCTCTTATTAGCTTACTAGGCTAAAATATCTAGATTTCTAGAGAGGAACTAGGGCCTTACTTTAATAAGCAAGAGGGATTTCTTTCCCCTCTTCTACTAAGCCTAGCAGGCCTCTTTTAAGGAAATAATAATTTTAAAAGCCTTTAAGGCTATAGGCCTCTTACCTTTTAATCCTAAAGTTATATTAGGAAGATTTAGCATTAAGAGCTCTTTAAGTAATAATAGTAAGTTCTTAGGCTTAAGTACTTTAAATTAGAGGAAAGTTAAACGCCTTCTACATAAAGTAGTTAAAGATTAAGGTAATAAACAAGCTTAAAAGCTAAGCTAAGTTTATTACTAAATCTTAACTTAAAAGACTCTTCTTAAGCATAAAGTTAAGGGCCTACGTAAGGCTCTAATTAATAAAAAGACGTGCAGGAAATAAGGCAGGCCTCTCCTACTCTAGGAGCCTAAGGAGTACTAAAGTAGAGCTATAGTCTAGTCTTTAAGGAAGGTAAAGGAGGCACGTAATTACTAGCAGCTCTAGAAGCGCAAGGAGGAGCAGGTACAACACTAAAAAGCTAAGATAAATAGGCATTAGAAGGAGACAAGGCAGGCAAAGGCAAAGAAAAAGGAAATAAAGTAATAGGTAAGAGCTGCAGCTTAATTAGTAAGAGAGAAGAAGAAGGCTAAGAGAGCTGCTAAACAGGCTTTTAGGGCAGCTACTTGCAGGACTACAAAACAACTCTAATAATTTATAAAAACTTCTTAAAAGGGTAAGAAAAGCAGCCTTAAAGCTCTTAAAAAGGCTACTTAAAAAAAAGCCTATCACAAGGCTTATAAGTAGTAGAGAGCCTTAAGGTGGTGTTACAGCTTAACTAGCGTCTACCTTGCGCACAGGGCACGCGATTAAAACTCTAACTTAATTTATATAGCTATATATATTATTTTAGCCCTCTAGATCTTACTACTAAGAAATCTTGCGATAGTAGCTATTGTGTAAGGCTCTACAGCCTTAAGTTTAGTAGTGGTTTTGGTGTTTAAACCGCGCGTTGGCCCGTCCTGCGCGTTGGCCCGTCCACCTCAGTACCGAGGTGGACGGGCCAACGCGCGGTTTTTGCTATAGTAATCTAAGCAAATCTCTTATATTCAAATAGCTATAACTTCTTTAAAATTGAACCCTTTTTTAAAAAGTTTAAAGTTTTAGAGCCCGAAAGCCTAAATCTATAAGTCTAGAATTTTACTTTAGAATAATATAGCTTAGTTATTAAGATATCTACTCTCTATACAAATATAAACCTTTTTATTTATAAACATTTTAAAAATTCTAGATAGGCTAAAAGTTTGTGTTTCTTACTTATAATCTAAAACAAAAGTAATAATACTGAAAAGTATTACACTTAAGAAGATATATAAGAAATTTTAAAATTATACTCTTTTAAGAAATAATTTCTTATATAACTTTTGTATATGTTAACTTTTTTAGAAAGTTCTTTAAGTTTTAGTATCTAAAAGTCTAGGTCTATAAACTTAGAATTTCGCTTTAGTTTATTATAGCTTAGTTAGAAAGTTTATATTTGTATAGAAAGTGTTCAAAGTGGATATTTCTAAAACTAAGCTATATTGTTCATGAGGGATATAATTGTAAAGTTCCGAAGAGGCTAAGTTTGTAGATGCTTGATTAACTCAGGTGTCCGCATGATTAGCTCGAGCTAGACTAGTTTAGGGGCTAGGTGTACGACAGGAAAGCTTCCTGTCTTTAGATAAGAGTTAAGGTTAAGGAGATACTTGTGACAAAAGTTACACGCTATTGCAGCATATTGTATGCAAATTATTTGTATACAGTGTTGTTTAAAAGGTGAGAAGCAGTAGGTAAAAAGTAGCAGCTTTAGCTTTATAAAGTATTGTAGGCTCCCGCTGCAGTACGTACGTGTCCTTTCCCTCCTCTATTGCATTATATTGCAATCCTATTACAATCCTACTGTAATCTTATTATTAGCTATAAGCTAGCAATCGCTGTTAGACACGTTTTAACTAGTATTGTTTTTTAGTATCTTAGCAATTTTTTTAACTCTAATTATCGCTTAGTAGTCTAAGCTTTTCTTCTAGAACTTATCCACCTACTGTTTAAATCTCGTCAACTACACACAATCTTTTTTTTTGACTTTTGCAATTAATTAGTAGAGGGTAGCTGCTTTTCACTTTTTTGGAACCCCATTTTGACTACAACAACAACCACCACCCTTGACACCTTAAAAAATAAATAAATTAAACTAAATTAAAATTCTAGACTTATAGACTTAGGCTTCTACGCTCTAAAACTTTAAAAAATTTAAAAAAAAGGTTAATCTTCAAAGAAGTTATAGCTATTTAAATATTAGAGATTTGCTTGGATTACTATGGCAAAAACCGCGCGTTGGCCTGTCCTGCGCGTTGGCCCGTCCACCTCGGTATAGATATCATATTAACACAACTATAGCCGGCCCGACAGGTTGACTGTCTGCTCTTCTTGCGCGGTAACTTGGTCTTGATGTTTGCATCCTCGATGCTAAATCGGGTCCACTGCAAGTGGGCGGCGCTGACGCGATCACTGCGCGCTCACAACAGTATCTCGAAGTCGCCGGTAATTTGGAAGCAATGCAAAGAAAGACGCAGGTATACTTGGAGAGTTGCTGAATAAAGGCGTGAAGTGCAACAGTAAGCTTCCTACAAGACTCCTAAAAATACGTATTGCCGACTGAACGGTTCTAAGCAAGCACTATTTATGCTGATGGCGAATTCACATCCCGTCAGAGTCACTGGTGGAATGGCATCCAGCATACATTCTACAACAATCTATTGGTGATTGGTCAGCCTTTCATTGAACGCCACTTTGTTTCGTACCTTGATGTACCAGTCAACTACTCAGAGCCTGCGCTCTCCTTTTCCCATTCCATCGCACCATTGGAAGTTACCGTGCAGACGCCGAAACGAAAGATCAAAGCAAAATACTGCTTAGCTTCTGATGGAGCGCGAAGCTTTATGAGAAGCGAGCTAGGAATTGGCTGGGAAGGTACAAAGCCTAACATGGTGTGGGCCGTGCTTGACTGTTGGATTGACACCACATTCTCCGTCTGCAGAGAGATTGTGACTTTGCAGTCCGATGGCGAATCTCGAGTGGCATGGATCCCACGGTAAGGATATAAGATGTCTGTCATAAGGCTCTCACTAACAGATGACTTGATAGGGAAAGAGGTATGCAGAGGTTTTACGTGCTACTTGACGGTGAGGTCACGTTGGAAAAGACACAAGCTTCGATCCGACAACACATGGCACCACATGCGGTTGAATTCACGCACATTGAATGGTTCAGTAAATTTGAGAGTAAGTCATGTCCTTTGATCAATTTTGCGTCAAGCTAAGTCTAATTTCTGTGCAGTTAAAGAGCGTGTAGCGACCACATTTCTGCATCCGACTCCCCAGGGTCCCTTCATCCTGGCCGGTGATGCCGCCCATGTTCACTCTGTCAATGGCGGCCAGGGTATGAACACCGGACTTTCCGACGCATTTAGCCTGATCTGGCGCCTGTACTTCTCAATTAAATGTCCTGGCCTTCCTCTGAAAACCCGAAACGCGATAGTCGAAAGCTACAACCTAGAGCGAAGGGCTACTGCCAAAGTCGTTATCGACGTCGCTGCCAAGCTAGTGCGCAGCACGATGACAGAAGCCAAATACTACGTAGATCTCATCGAAAAGAACTCAGGGTTTATCACTGGCATGGGTGTGACGTACTCGGAGGTGGGCTCACCGCTGGTCAAAGAATCAGCAAGGGGTGTTTTTGAGGCGGGAAAGAGGTGTCCAGATCTTTGGCTCCAGGAGCAAGGCTCCGGAGATTCAGCACGACTTTATCAGAAGCTGCGGTACGGTCGATATATCCTTTTACTGGCTGGCCAAGCAGCTTCAGTCCAGCTTGGAGAAGAAAACTCGGATTTTCTGTCAATACTCAGGCTAACACCACTGCAAGCGATGGGTATTGGTCTCGGTAACGGAGAAGGAAACGTCAAAAAGGTAGCACAGGCGGTGAATGCATTCGGATGCTCTTGGGTTAGGAAGCAGGAGGACTATGCAGTATTAGTAAGGCCGGATTGCTACATAGAAATCGTGGCAGACGTGAACTCGGTTGTCGAGTACATCGAAAGCCGGTTGCCAGGCCTACTTTTAGTTCCTTCCAAGACGAATGGAATTTGAAGTCACGTTTGTAGACAATACTATTAAATTAGCGGGGTAGTATCTAATTATTCTTTAAATCGATTTTCAGAAATAACCAAATGTACTCTACCTAAGGTTGTTAGCACGTAAGTAAGCTAGAAATTTCCTAAGACAAAGCGAAGAAATTAACTTCATTTGTCGTGTAACAAAGTAAGGCTATCGTCTTTGTAAAAAGGCTGCATAGTGACAAGACTACGTCGCGTACTTTACCGCGAAACTAGCCGACTCAATAATGTCCCAATCCTCCTCGCGCTCCTCGCTCCCAAAGATCCGTAGCGCCATAATTCTCATTTGATACGAGCCTTCATCGAGCACCCTCCCATTAGCCATCAACCCGTTGAAGAATGCGCGCATTTCTAACCTTGAGACAAACGTTTGCGGGAATCCAGCCAATGCTCCCAATACCCTGTCTCCTTGCAATACTTCTACACGTAGGAAAGCCGACCCGACTGATAGATTAATGTACATGTTGGGCGTAGCAACCATGTCACCGCGGTCTGTCAATGGCGGGTTCTCAGGATCCGGTCGTGGGATAGTGTAGGAGGCATTTGCAGGTGCAGGCGTATATCCCTCCGCGAGGTAAACGGTGTCGGACGTGAGCACAGGGGCATCGCGCATGTTGCCTACGACGCCGAGGTAAGGGAGATGAAGCTTATCGCCTACAGCGATGAGGCCGCTGTACACAGGCAGTAAGGTTGTGTTGAGATCCACTGGCGGTGAGAACTTGACAGTCACTTCGGCGGATTGGCCAGCAGGAACATTGATGCGGTCGGAGGAGAAGGTCACAGTAGCCCATGATTCTGCGATAGCGTTGGGAAACGAGCTTGGGCGCAGAACAGCGGCTTTAGGATCCATTGTGTACATTGTGACGGCTTTGCGATGGCTCAAATTGAGGATCTCGTCAGCGGAGCCGGTATTCGCGACGCTAAAGGTGTGTGTGCCGACGAAGTGCTCCGTGTCGTTGAGCATTAGGCTGTCAACGTCAATTTCAAGGGTAGTATGTGCGGCATCCCACGCTTGCAAGAGTCCGACGCCTTGTTGTGCAATTGGAGCGAGAATGTCGGGATGCGCAGCCTTACCATCATGCCAGGCGAGTGGCTTAGATGTGTGCGTGAGAATTCTGCGCAGGCGCTTCGGTTCCAGTTTGCCGTATACTTCACCGAGCATTGCGTAGACGCCTGCGACAAGTGGTGTTGCCATACTCGTGCCACTCATGACGAGATAGGTGCCCAGCGCCGTCGGGAACGTACTCAGGATGTTTTGCCCAGGGGCCACCAACTGTGGCGTCATGCTAAGTTCCCAACTTGGGCCCCAGCTAGTCAGGTCACTAGCGACATATCCACCAGTCTCGTTGTTCTCAAGCTCCTCAAGATGTGTCTGGGAGCCATTTGCTGGAATAGTCACGGAGACAGTAGCACCTTGCGAAAGCAAAGAGAGCCAGCGCTCGGCCACGTACGGAACGGCCTTGACTACACCTCTGATTCCGTCAGCGTAGACATATGGCTCGTTCCGCATTGTCAGATTACTGCGCTCATAGTACACCATAAATCGCCCTCCCTTTGCTGCAATGTTGGCGCCCTGGTCTGGCGGGTAGCATTGCGTTGCTTGTGAGTCCTTGAACTCCAAAAGCACGATGCGCTGGCTCAGATCTGGCGTATCATCAGGCAGGGGCTTGCAGGCATCGTCCACGTCGGCAGCGGACCACAGCGGAAGTGTTGTGTCGGCAGTAAAGTTGGGGACGCCCATGAGAAAGCCAAAGTCGATGGTGCCATTAGTAGTAGCATTGGACCCAGTCTTGTAGGAGCCTCGTTGGAGGAATGTAGGAAATAGTGTGTTAGATGCCGCTCCTGTGCTTGTAACGCTGCTTCCTGTTGCTGGCGTGGAGGCGTAAAAGAGACCCTGACCGCCGTCGTTGCCCTCGGCTACCACAACAGGAATACCCGAGTCGACAATACGGGAAATAATGACAGCACGTACATCCTGCGCCCAGCTCGATGGGTCGCCGTTAGAGTAAGAGATTATGTCCGCTCCATCTTCGACAGCACGAGCGAATGCCATCAGCTCAATCTCGTTCGTGGACGTCGCCGGGCAGCCCCACATTCGGTATGCACCTAGTTTTGCTCCGGGTGCAGAACCCGTAAAGCCATAGTCGTTGCTATCGAGCTGAGCTGCGATGGTGCCTGCAACGTGGGTGCCATGCCCCACGCAATTGTCCATGGGATCGTCGTCGGGCATGGGTTCTGACTGACCAGGTATGAAGTTATCGCCCGTGAAGTCGTACCCAACTTCGACCAAACAGCCTGGACCGAAACAGCCGCCAAGTGCAGGATGGGTATAATCGATACCGCTGTCCACGACAGCGACGCGGAAGCCTTTGCCCGTCACGCCTTCTGCGTGCAGCTTGTCAACCTGGGTCATGACATGAGGGGAGAAGGTGCGCTCCGATGCAGTTTGCCGCTTGACGTGTTCTTGTTGAGCAGGTAATCCAGCACTCTCCTCACCCGAACGTGTTGTAATGCGGGTTGGCCATATGTTCTCGACCTGTGGTTGTGCCTTCATCTGACGCAAGAAGTCCCAACCACTCGAATTTGAGCTTGAGTTGGAGCTCTTGAGCTGGAACGAGACGCCTTTGAAGAACCGGAAGCTTAGATCCATGCGAGGTTCGACCTGCACTCCGCTTGCCGCAAGGGACGCATAGAAGCTCGCCGGCGTCTCATCGTCGTTTGCAAACTCGACAATATAGGCACCAGGCAAGACGCCGCTCGCCGCTGGCTTGTTGTTCGCCGCTCGTTGTGAAATCGGATCCGTGTGGAGTCGTGGATGAACCGGTGTTGAGATGGCGACTTGCGCACCCAGAATAAGGGCCGCAATGGCACAAGATATCCTTCCCATCGCCAGAGACGTGAATGAGATGGAGGAGAATTGCGAGGGACTGCAGCCATGATGCACATTATATTAGTACGAACATCAAGCCCGTAGCGGGGGCGCGGAAGGAAGCTTTGGGAACATTTCATTAATCATGCGATACGAAGTGAGCAAGGCCAGGTTGCCCAATGTGCCCCGTGTGTTTAGAAATAATAGAAACACCAGCATGTTGATCGGCGAAGGTGGTCCACTTTCCACTACTATAATATATGGGCTGCCTTCCCTTCTCGGGAACTACAACCGAGGAATCCCCGCTGCACGCGGCCCGAGCCCTCAACGTTGTGAGGTGATTTCCCAAGCTCACTCGAAAGCTTCCGCCTGCAATCGTGAGATGCCTACTGCTGTGGGAGGCGAAAGTGTAAGACCATAGCTCTATGCCGCTACGCCTACACACCTCTAAAAGAGTAATAATCAGTCAGATGGTTATCTTAGCCTAGAATAGTATATATACTAGTCCGAATGCGTAAGACTAGCTAGTGCTAGCTGACTAGCTGTAATCAGCCTAGTCCTTACACCATGACTCTTCAACCCTTTTTACATGTATACCCCTGGACCCTTCCTACTACATCACGGAAATCACATTCATGATCCCTATAATCGATCCAATGTTGAAGATGCTACGTGACATAGTCTGCTCGATTCTAGATCAGCAACCACAAAAGCTCGTCATCCCAACAACTGAAACAGAAGCTACTGAATGATCACGAGCATTTAGAGTCCTATTTACAGACACCAGAGTTGTAGTATCACATCGGATCAAAGCTTTGCGTCAAGAGCGAACCGCAAAAGCCCTCACACAAGTCGATACGCGCATCAGTATCCTCTAGGACGACTACACATTCTTGCCGCCGTCCTCCAGTCCGTCGCTTCCATCATCATACCCTTTGAACACGCCCAGGTCGGTTCCATAAGCGCTGGTTTTGAAGCCCGTCACCGCAACCACCCGTTCTCCTAGTCGGGTCATAGAGCTTCATAGGTCTGACTTGCAAGTCATGTCGTTCGTACGAGTACCCGGCACATGTGGTAAAGATTGGAGTATTTCTATCTTACTAGGTCGTTTCGACGTCTTTTGCAGAGAGATATAAACGTACCCTTAGTTCCTTGACGACTACTTAAACTCCAACGTCGATGTACATTATACGCAGTGGCTGATAAAATATGACTAGGATGTTGGACTACAATCCAATCGAGATAGCTCGAAGATAACAAGGTTGGTTGAATGGCCCAAGTTCGTGGGTCAGGTACTGCGGTGGACGGGAACAACCCAAGATAGCTAATAAACAGATACACGTAGGTACGACATCCTTCAAAGTTGTATAGTCTCCTTACGTGGGTTTTTTTTTGACAATCGCTTGTGTAAGAGCTGTCCCTGTACGTGTCGCTGTATGGCACGCTCAAGCAGCGCGGTAAGTTTGGCTACTTTTCTGCTTGTGCTTGTGCGTCCACGACTTGAATATTTGGATTTTAGATAATCAAGGTGGTTGGCCATTTCCGTAAGCATCCGGGCGATGTTTTGCAATCTTCTAGAGTAGCTAGGCTTTGATCATTATTATGCGTTCATCAAGAATTACGCCTTGCTTACGTGTGCGAATGCTGCTAAGGCTACTGCTAAGACAGTAAACACGAGGCTGAAGAACGTAGGGCTGAAGAGATTAGAGAGGAGAAAGTGACTACGAAGACAGCTATAGAGACGGCTTTAGACGTAATCACCAAGACAGTGTCTTTTAAATCGCCCCTAGTCAAACGAGCTGTTTAGAAACGGCTAGTTCTACCCGTCCAAATGTCGTGGGTTTTCCCCCCAAAGAGTCAGCAACAAGGATAGGTAGAAGGCCGGGCAAGCCTTTGAGGTAGAAGCGACTCAGAACGATCGGGTAACGAAGTATCAAAATTCAAATTGAAACTGTCTTCAGCTATTGTGCTTCCCAAACATCATCAAAAAAAATCTGCTTAGCCGTATCTCAGCTAACACAAACTGCAGCTAGCAAACAAAACTACCAAAGTATACTTTTCTCAGCTTTCACATCATTCATCGTCCCGTAGCCTGAATACACCACCCCACTACCTTCACTTATGCCTCCCCATCATCACCCGTAGTTCTCCGACTATGCATATACTCATAATCTGGCAACGCATCCTCCACAAACCGTGCCAGATCCTGCGCATCCTCCTTCCCAAACTCCACCACCCACTTTTTCTTCTCCTCCTCTAGACTCTTCCCTTTAGCCGCCAATCCTGGTTTAATACCCTTACTAGTACTAATTGTGCTTAGAAACCTCGCTTTGAGGGAGTCTTCGATTTTCCTTTCTTCCCACTCATACTGCACTGCATCTGCATCCAGACCCGTCTGGTTACAGAGTTGACGGACAGCAGCGGGATTGCACATGATATCGTCGGCGTCGATGACGCGGGGTGTTATACCGGCGCGAGGACCGTGTTTGACGTACCAGTCGTAAAGGGCGCGTGAGTACTGGAGGGAGAGGGTTATTTTACAGAAGAGGGAACCGGGGCGTGCTTCGGCCCTCCAGTCCCTTAGTGCGCGGAGCATGGAAGGGAACATTAGGAGGGGGTGGCGGATTTGGAAGATGGGTTGAAGAGAGAGGAGGAGGTTGTCTGGGACAGATGTGGGGTTTGAGTGGATGGGGTTGGGATGGCCATCATTGCGTTGGTGGACGGTTAGGGATGTGGGGTTGTCGTTTGTGTATACCAATGAGAAAATCTTGTCGGGTCCGGAGAGAAAAATGGTGTGTTCTTTTATGAAGGCTTGTTTTCCCTGTTGGAGTTATTTATGCTAGCAAGAAGTTGTGCTGTGTATGCTGGGGGTTGAGAGTAGCATATATCCGTAGATGGGCCGACCCGAGCACGCCATTCCACGACGGGATCGCGACAATGTACGTGCGGGTTGTGGCGCAAACCATGTCCGAACCTCCTCACAACCTCCAACTTCATCTCTTGCTTCTGTTTTACACTTCTCTAGAGTTTAAACTTACGTTCTTCTCGCAATCATCCAACTCGTCCTCCAACTTCCCGAACGCTGTGCGAAACGACTCGTATAGCGCATTGCGCTCTTCCTCGGGCCACTCACTCAGACGACCCTTTTCGAGCTCCGACAGCGTAGCGTAGCCAGCGTCGAAGAGTTTGTAGCCCGAGTTCTGGTATCCAGGCTGCTTGGACATCATGGTCTGGAAAAGATTCGATGCTGAGCGAGGGTGCGTGAGGAGATAGATCCCACGGTGTTGAGATACATCGCCATTGGGCTGCGGTGTCTGGAGTGTGCCTGGCATGGTTGAAAAGAGTTCAGGCCGTTATCGACGACAAAATATTTCGCTCGACGTTTGTTTGGAGTAGAGATACCAATTGAGAGGAGGACGTCGCAAACACTTTATGGGCTCGCGGAACAAGGTTATTCCTGTCACTCGTATATCCGTACTGAGAGATCATTATTCTCTAGTACAGCGGTTACGTACTGCAAACCCCCGGGCAGGCTCACCTTCCATGCTGGGGATTCCACATACGGTCGCCGACAAGCCCGAGAAAGCGAAACAGATGGAGCGCTGCAATGGATATGCGTCAGGCTGTCGTTACTGTCAAGGGCACGCTCCACTTAGCGTTGTACACAAGCCCTAAACGAAGGCGCAAAGCGACTATAGTCGCTCGCACCAACGGCCGACAGCCCGACGATACGCTATCGGCCGAACCGTGGACGTTGGTCCGACCGGGTAATGCACTTAGTGCTCTTGATATTGCAGGCAAACGATAAATGGTCAGGCAATTCTGCCGGTTAATATACGCCAAAAGCTTGGATTATGTTGAGGGGTATCATTGACAAATCGCCGGTCTCTGACCGCAAACATATGGCCTAAACACATGCGAGCTCAACAAGAGTGATGACCTTCACGTTTCGCAACCCAGCGCATCACTCACTCTCGCATTTCTCTTATCGTGGGTGAGAGAGCTGACGCCAAGGTCAGCTATGCTACAATATGGAAGCCTGAAGCTTTTCAAGGCCGTGCATGTCCATCTTAATCCTAACCCGTAGACCATAGGTTACCTCTGTTCGTATTAATCGAGGGCGCGTGCTGGGGCGTTGAAGCACGCAACAGGTTCATACGATCCATAGGCGTAGTCACGGCTTCGTTGATTCCGTGGTGAGCGTGGATGAGGGAACTGCCTGAGATGGTATGCAACATTAACTCAATCCAGACGTTGCTTCAGCCTTCTTTTCCACCATGAATGTGCTCCTTCTCATGATCGTGCCCATGCTCGTGATGCCCGTTCAGATGTAGAATTCGTTTCACACCGTCCACACTCTTCTCCAGGTGAGGGTGTCGCGCAATGAAGCCTCCTTGATGTCCATTGGATGCAGCTCCAGTGACGGAACGCTTCTTATCGGCAAGAGGTTCAACCGCTCCAACCCTTGGAGGCCACTCGTCCGAGTCTTTCCAGCCTTGTACCAGCGCCTTGGTCATGTCGGCGAGGTTGATGGGGACAGAGGGAGTGCGCGACGAGACTACAATCTTCTGGAAGATATCCTTGTAGGCTTTAGGAGTAATCGATGCACGAATGGGATTGTCGGCGAGGAGTGGCGCGGCGACAGGGACAATGTCAAACGTGTCTGGCGTTGCGCTTGTGATGGAGTGCGATTCAGAGCCGGTGGGAGTGACAGCGTGCTCTTCAGAAGAGTAACCCGCTGCAGAAGATGGACGATTTGCGTGTCTTTGTCGGTTCGTGCCGTACTTCTTGACGCTCACTGCACCTGTCCATACATCTCGTCGTTCCACCCAGATTCTCAATCCCTCGTTGTCCTTCATCTCGTGCTCCAGCCTCTGTTTGCGACGCCTTTTGCGCGCCTCTCTGGTGTTTGCTACTACATCGCCGATGCTCTCTGGGTTATCGAATCTATATGGGCCGGCGCCCTCATCCTCTTGATCTGAGCCACCAGATTCAGACTCCCCGTAGTAGCGTTCGCGGAAACCAGCAGCGTCGCGCACTTCTTCGTCTGAGGCCGACCATACTGCGGGTACATGAGGATACTCCCAGTCGTTGCGAAGGCGTTCATCGAGGTAACGCCGAGATGCTCGGGCGGCGGAAAGATTGTTCTCCATGGTGAAACGTGAGCGCTGCGCTGATCTTGTGTAAGGTGTGCGGAACAGTGGGGACTGCAAGCGGGGACCAGGCTGGCGCGCGACCAACTTCTATGTGTAGAGTCGGTGAATACCAAGACCAGTGACGCATGCGGTGATTAGATTCTGGTCACCGCCACACCAACGAACTCAAACGATGGTCGTCGCGCTGTATGATGATGTTGTCCCCCGTGCGGGGTATTACTAAGTAGAATTTTTCAAAGCCAAAGAAGCGAGTTGGAAGTGGGTAATTATTAGGAAAGTAAGGCCGGAAGTGGCCGTAAGAAAAGCAGCCAGGCGCAAAGAAAGTGGGACATAAGCTTGAATGCGAGTTGAACAAACTAGGTCGTTGACGTCGAGCGAACGCAAGTGCAGGGTAGATAGGATGACGGGGCGGCACTTTACCTAACCCAACCGAGCTAGCGCCCTGTCTCAACACTCTTCACCCCTGCACGGACCTTCACGCTCTTTTTGTACTAGGTAGTGTAAGAGACATGGAAGAGTCACATGACCCGCACGATAAACTATTATAGTAACATTTGCAGCAGATGAGCTCGACTAAAGGATTGTGGTCAAGTAAAGTTAGGTTTAAATAGAAGGATGCCTTGCGATAATATACAGGCAATACAACATTGCAAACCGAATTCGCAGAAAGTACCTTTACTAAGCTAAACTAGAATGCGACTACTCTAAGAAAACAATGCGATACAGTTGCGCTACAAGACACGCCAAAAAAGACATATAGTGGACTAAGCTGTCAGATACACATTATCTTCAAATTAACTAACGTGGTTCACAAGCGAATCAGACACCCAAGCGAATTAGACACGCCCCACTAGCGCGTTAATGTTAATACGTTATTTATTTTTTAAGGTGTCAAGGGTGGTGGTTGTTGTTGTAGTCAAAATAGGGTTCCAAAAAAGTGAAAAGCAGCTACCCTCTACTAATTAATCGCAAAAGTCCAAAAAAAGATTGTGTATAGTTAACGAGATTCGAACGGTGGGTAGATAAGTTCTAGGAGGAAAGCTTAGACTACCAAGTAATAATTAGGGTTAAAAAATTTGCTAAAGTACTAAAAAACAACACTAGTTAAAACGTGTCTAACAGCGATTGCTAGCCTATAGCTAACAACAAAATTATAGTAGGATTATAATAGGATTGCAATATAATGTAATAGAGGAGGGAAAGGACACGTACGTACCGCAGCGGGAGCCTATAATACTTTATAAAGCTGCTGCTTCTTACTTACAACTTCTTACCTTTTAAATAGCACTACATATAAATAATTCGCATATAATACACTGTACTGTAATATAGCGTGTAACCTCTACGACAAGTATCTTCTTAACCTTAACTCCTATCTAAAGATAAGAAGCTTTCCTATTATACACTTAGCCTCTAAACTAGTCTAGCTTAAGCTAATTATACAGACACCTAAGTTTATTAAGTATTTACAAACTTAGCCTCTTTAAGACTTTATAATTATATTTCTTATAAATAACTCTAGAATTTATAATATCTCTATATATAAAAAGAATATTAAGCCTTAACTTAGCTAGTTATAGAAAGAATATAAGATTTACAGAGTGTTTACTAATACTAGTAAAGTACTTAAAATACTCTACTTTAGTATCCTTTTCTTCTTATTAATTATGTATAAGCTAAGTAAAGAAACTATTAACTAGTTAAGCTAGCTGTTACATAACGTTAAAATAGCAATAAAGAAGAAAGAGGTAGGAAAGAAAAAGTAGGCGTTCTATTGTTGTATATATAAGTTAGAAAGCAAGGTAATAATAGTGCTACTTCTTTAATTTGTCTAAGAGTACCTAGAAGTAAAGCCTTAACATAAGTAGGTAGTATAGGCAGGATAGAGCGCGTTAAGTTAGAAGGCGATTTGCGTTTTTATCTTGCTTTTCTTTGTTTTTGTCTAAATATGCGACACACTAATTGCGTGCTAGCAATGCTAAACAAGGGGGCATAAGCCCCAATACCTATTATTAGCAATAAATCTTTTTTTAACTAAAAAGGTGTCTACAAAATGTATGGTCACATTAAAAGGTTGTCTTAAAAGGCCGAAGCCTCCTCTGTCTATATGTATTGCTGCTTACAGCTCTTATACTTATTTAATTTATCTAGAGCCTTTTAAAGGCTACTTATTTTCTCTATTATAAGCGTTATTATATATACTATTTGCTAAGCTTCTTTACTTAACTACGTAACCTGCGTGTTAAGTAAATTTATAAAAGACTTATAATAGTTTCTTACTTTCTATTAAATAAAAGTACTTTAAGCTTTGTCTTTGCGTATGTTATATAGTATCTGCGCCTCCTAAGTATCTACTTATTATAGTAATTGTTTTAGCGTCTGCATTATAATATTAAGCTTTAATAGCATAGCTTGTAAGTTATATAAGACTACACTAGCGCCTCTAAAGCTAGCTTAAATATTCTTTTTTGTAATAGACTGCTTAAAAGCAGTTTTAAAGGCTAGTAGAAAGGTCTTCTTACTAATATAGTTAGTGTAGTTACGTGCTAAGCCTAAAACAGCATTACTATACTTACGCTTTAACAGTAAGAAGTAGGCAATATTAAAAGGCTGTAATAGGTAAGACAAGTGTGCAGGTATATAAAAAAGAATAATTTTTTTTTCTTATAAAAATCTTAAAATATAACTAAGTAGTAGCTCTTATAGCTATTAATAATAAGCAGTTAATACCTACCTACAGTATACCTCTTTATATAGATATTCAAGTGCTCTAACTAGGCAAGAGTAAGCTAGTTATTTATTTAGCTATTAAGACTAACTTTAAGCACTTACTTAGCAGGCAAGTTCTTAAACTAGATATTAATAAGTATCTTGCCTGCAAAAAAAATAAAGGGTAGTAGATAGTAACCTAACACGCCTACGGCTTAGATTACAGTAACCTACTTATAGTTACTTAGCTAGACGCGCTTCTTTTTACTATATCTCTCTAAGCCTATAATAACTAACTATAATAAAATTTTACCTATTATAAAGCTAGTCTTACTAAAGTTATAGATATTATTATTTATAATCTCTTACTTCTTCTGTATTACCTTAACTAGATTAAACTAGTGCTAGATAGCCGCTAGGTCCTTATAGGCAGCTTACTAGTAATTATAAAAACAACTCTAGCACGTATAAAAATTAAAAGTCCTCTTAACGAAGTTGTTAATCTAGTTCTTGTTAATAAAGTTACTACTACGCTTATATAATAGTTTATTAGCTATTACTTAAATATTAGCCTTTATAGGCGCAAATTCTTACGTAGACTCTTTAAGAATACACTTAACTATAGCTTTATCTTTTAGCTTATTTAGGCGCTTTAAGTTTGCTTTATAGTTGCGTTAGGAGGGCTTTCTAGCGCGTTAGTTAGACAGAGTACTTTAAGGCACGTTATAGATAGAGACAGTACGTCTTTAGCTTTAAATACGTTGTAATTAGATATTAAAAAGAGTAAGCTAAAGATCTAATTTATAATAAGTTAATAAATAATTACGTTATGAAGACATAACGCGCTAGTAGGGCGTGTCTAATTCGCTTAGGTGTCCGATTCGCTTGTGAACCACGTTAACCGAATTCGCAGAAAGTACCTTTACCAAGCTGAACTAGAATGCGACTACTCTAAGAAAACAATGCGATACAGTTGTGCTACAAGACACGCCAAAAAAGACATATAGTGGACTAAGCTGTCAGATACACATTATCTTCGAATTAACTATACTATTATTACAATGCATGTAATTAAAGTACACTTACTTTGTAAATACGCCTAGCATAAACACAAAGCGCTCAGATAAAGTACTACCCCTCCTATCCTACTAGTCCTGATATTGTTGTACACTGCGCTATATTTCTACACGTTCAAAAAGTCCCTCCTCGCCATCTTATAGGAGCCTCAAGCTCACTTCTTCCCCTTGGCCGCCGCTTTTCCCTTCCCCTTCCCCTTCGGCTTAACATCCTCTTCCTCTTCCTCCTCTTCGCTATTACCATCTTTCTTCTTTTTTGCCCCCTTCTTCGCAGCCGCAGCACCCTTCTTTGGGGCAGCCCTCTTCTTGGGCTGTTTAACATATTTATCCTTTGATAGATCGACATCTTCCTCTTCATCTTTGACTTCTTCAACAACCTCTCCATCATCGGACTCGTCAATCGCTTCTTCGAGATCAGGCTTTTCTTTGGCTTGTTTCTTCGGTTGCGTAACGGATGATGCTTTCATGAATGGTAGCGGGTGGGATTGTTGGTTGTAGCTGAGGGTCTTGTTAGTACTGCGCTTCAGCATACAAGGGGTAAGTATAGATAACTTACAGCCGTGTAAAGGTGGCTTTAGTCTGCGACTCAATCTTGACCTTCTCTTGATCCATAGGCCCAACTCCCAATTCCATAATCGCATCGAAGTCGTCCTTGGTAAGGTAGTAGCTGTCCATTAACTCGATGACTTGCGGGACAGCGTCTTTACCTTCCTTCTGCAGCTTCTGGACCATGTCTGTCCAGAGAAGAGGAACGTACTGCTGCCGAACCTCGTGCCGGTCACCAGAAGAGCGTAACCGCATATGGGCTTGAATCTCCTTGATCATCCGACTGAGCTTGTTAGTAGTACTGTTCTTTCCTAACCACGATGTGAAGCGCGTCCCGTTTCCGGCTGTGCTACCAGAAACGAAGCTTGCAGGACGGACGAAACTGAAGACCGCATGTGTAGGCATCAAACTCCACTGTTGTTGAGAGCCGTGGATCATGCGATCAACAAGGTCACCGTCGCTGATACTATCGGCTGCTTGCGATACCAACTCAAGATTCTTTAGGTTCTTCTCTTTGCCGGAATAGTTCAAGGACAGGATAGGGTTTGTGCCGAGGTAGTTCTCCTGCAACATCAACGGACTGAACTCATGATCGTTAAAGTAGAGTTCAATCTTCTCATTGAGGGTGGCTTTGCTGCTCGACGCAAACATGCCACCACCAAGAATCTTCTGTGTAATGTCCCATGGCTTCAAGATAATATGCTTTTCCCAGTTCTTAGACATTAACTTGCCCTTGTCGAAATCCATGGCTTCCTGGTCGAGTTTGGCGGTAGAGATCATGTTGACGACCTGGCGAATATCGGAATGGCTGCCTTCAATAAGTGCATTGATAACGTTCGGAGGCAATTTTAAGCCTTCTCGGTAGGCAATAGTCATGACGCGCGATCGTACCTGGTCGACAGTGGGACGTCGGAAGGGCAAGTCGTAGGTAACGTAATCGAACGGCTTCATCTTCGGTAGTTTCCTGTCGTTACAGATGAGTATCATGGGGACCTCAGTCTTCTTGCAAACGGCCGCGAGCGCGCCAACACCACCGCGGTCACCCGCAGACATGCCGTCGACTTCGTCCATAATGAGAACGAGCTTCTTCTTGGATCCCTCAACATTCTTTCCATCTCCAGCAAAGTATCCGTGAAGTGAGTTGGTGCTGAGGACGCCACGTAGACCGTCTTCGATGAGCTTCTTACTCCGGGTATCACTCGCGTTTCTTTCTACAATGTCGTAGCCTTCGAGCTTTGCGACCAGGTGTGCAGCCGTAGTTTTGCCAATACCGGGTGGGCCATGCAGGATGATGGCTCGAAACACTCCGCTACCATCTTTACCAGCTAACTTGAAGCCGGTCTTGAGATTCTTTGGGAAGGCTTGCAGCCACCGTTGTATCTTCTCAACTGTTGCTTTGTTGCCGCATATCTGTTGGAGTGATGTGGGTGCATATTTGGTAGTCCATAATCGCGAGTCTACGGCGGGGCCCGCACTCTGAGCAACAGTTGTGGCCGCCGAGCCCGTTTTCTTACTGGCGGCTGCAGCTGCCGCCAATAGCTCCTTTTGACGCTTCTTCTCTTCCTGTTCAAGCTCAGCAGCTTGCTTCTCAATCTTCTCTTGCTCTTTGCGTTGCTTCTCAGCATACTCAGCTTGGGCCTTGCTGTCGCCCTTGTTGCCGGCTGCCGTCAGTTTCTCAATGAGCTGTGTCAGTCCATCTTCATCAATCGTCTTGATGTTCATATCTCGGATCTTCTGCAGTTTGCTAGGGCCGGCGTCTGTGCCTAGTACAACAAAGCTGGTCTTCTTGCTTGGAGCGCCAGTGACCTTTCCGCCATGCCGTTTGACTAGCTCTTGGGCTTCTATCCGACCCCATCTCTGCAGTACGCCAGTAAAGACGAATGTAAGACCTGCAAGACACGTGTCTGAGCCTTGTGGCATGTCGCCGGATGAGCCTCCAGTTGGCGCAGCATCGCCACGGCCTGCGTTCGCTTGCCAGTTGAACTTGGCGTTGTCGTCTTTGGGTGGAGGCGTCGATGCACGCACTGTAGGAATGCTATTGTAGATGGCCTGGATATCCGCGCTATCTTCGACCTCTTCCTTCTTTGCCTTCTTTTTCGCTGGTGACTTTGCTGTCGCTGTTGCTGTAGTGGCTTTCTTCGGTTGTTTCTTCTTTGGCTTTTCGTCATCCTCTTCATCCTCCTCATTTGATATGGGTGACTTCCGCTTCCTGCCCGCAGTCGACGTTTTCTTTGGCTTACTCTTCAAAGCTTGCTCGTCTTCTTCAGGTTCGACAAAGTCGTCGTCCGCATCTATGTCCTTCACGTCGACATCTTCGTCTTCCGGGTTGAAGTCGTCTTCATCCTTGATCGCCTTTTGTTGCTTGGCGGGGGCTTTTGGTGTTCCCCGATGTGGTAGCTGCACAGGTAGATCGTCTTCGCTTTCTGAAACTTCCTCGTAGTCGTCCTTGCCCTTGCCCTGGATGTTGTCCTCGAAGATGTCGTCTGCATCGTCCAGGTCATCGTCCGGGAACTCATCCTCGTCGTCCCGCTCGGCATAGGATGTGACGGGTTTCTTTGTACGACCAGATGTTTTCGCGTTGGACGCCGGGGTAGCAGTATTTGTCGCTTTTCCTTTTGCCTTCGTGGGTGCTTTCGCAGGTGTTGCACTAGGTGTACCCGCAGCTTTCTTTTTGACAGGTTCTGTCCGTTTCGGCTTGTTCGAGTTGCCAAAGAAATCGGATGTGGTAGTCTCTTCGAGTTCGGGTTCTGGCGTGGGTTCGCGCTTAATTTTCTTTGCGGCTGGCTTCTTTGGTGTCGCTTTCTTCGGCCTGTACACCGTCAGCTTTGACGTTACCAAGAAAGAAACGGTTGTTTACTTTGCCTCTTCCTCATCGTCGTCGTCGTCAGAGTCTTCTACGACCCGACTTGTGCGTCCCTTCTTCTTAGGTGCTGCCTTTTTTGGCACAGGCTCATCCTTCTTCTGTGAGCTCTGGCTTCCCTTGGGCGGACCGCCGCCAAAGAAGCTGCGGATGTCGGCAGGCATCTTGATTGTATGGAACGCGTGAAATCAGTAGCCAGCAGTTTTCCGCGTTCACAATTTGGTGTCAAGCCCAACAATGGGTGGATATGGGGATTGAGTGGGTTGGTGAGCGACTGGCACCATTGACGTGCACGACGCGCCTTCGCGCGGTCATTAGGCAATTAGGCAGGCGCATGGACGCCACATCCCCACAATGCGCCACAGCAGCCACAGCCAGATCTTGGCATCAGAACTTCAAGACCAAAGTTACTGAGCAGTCGGGTGGAGGTCCAACATAACAACGCCATGCCGCCACCAAGGATATCACACAGCCTTCTGGCTCAATTCGGTCGACTAAACATCTCCGTAGCACGGCCAACACGTGCGACATCCAGGACCCAGCTCTCACAAACTATACTAACAACCCCCAGTACTCCAACAAACATGCTTTCCCAAACCCCAATCCACAACACCCAGCACCCGCCTCTTCTCCACAACCCGCCCTCTCCTCTCCTACCTCGCCCCCAAAGCCGGAGAATCACGCAAATCCCGAAAAGGCCGATGTCGCGTCCCAACCGGCGGAAGCATGCGCGGCACAACCGTCGTCTGGGGTGACTACGGCATCCGCATGCGCGATCACGACCGCCGCATTTCCGCGCACCAACTCCGCATTGCCGAAGAAACCATCCGCAAGCGTCTGCGCGGCATGAAATTCCGGCTGTACATGCGCATCGCGGCGAATATCGGTGTGTACACGTCTGGAAACGACGTGAGAATGGGAAAAGGAAAGGGCAGTTTCGATCGTTGGACGGCGAGGGTGGCTGTTTCGAAGATTATCTTTGAGATTCAGGGGGACTTGCATGAGCAGGTTGTTCGGGATGCGTTTAGGTTGGCGGGCAACAAGCTACCGGGACTGTATGAATTCGTTAAGAAGGGCGATGCGCCGGTCATGGGGCTTACTAAGGTAGGATTGAATGGAATTACAGAGGAGGATCTGAAGAGGCCGAGGAGAAAGGAGCCGCTGGAGCAGACGGCGGCGAGGTTGCCTGATGCTTCTTCATCTGCACCGGCCAACGGACCGAGGGTGGAGATGTAGTTGTATTGTACGTGGGGCATGTATTAAACTGTACATTTACGAAATCGAAGACAGGAACGAGATGATGAAACATCGGACTTGAATGTGGTTGATTTGATAACGGATGGGGCATGTAGGATATACGACTAAACTGCTCACGCCTTGTACAAAGTGTCCAAGAAGCCCTTGGCCAAGTCCACGACAACACTCTTGTTAGGCAAGCTTCCCGCCACACCATACAATGCTGCGGTGTCGCCCTTGACGGCACCCTTTGCCCCCTTTCCTTCTGCAATCCTCCTCCTGTCCTTATCCCTAACCTCCTCCGTAACTTCGACAAGATCCTCAATAAGCTTATCCACCACCGCAACAATCGGAAGCGTAACCGCCACGTGAATAGCAGCAGGACTCTGCAGCGCATTCAAGTGCCATCCTTTTGCCGACATGCCATCAGCAATGTCATATATATCTAGAGTGTTGGACAAGAAGGCCACGACGGAGACCATGGGTCGACCGATAATTTTTAGGTCGGGGGATAGTTGAGGGCTTTCGCGTATGGCAGTTTCGATCTTCTTCATGCCTCCGACGATCTTGTGGCAGGCGTCTAGGTACCCGTTTGCACCTTGCTTGACGAGACTGGCCCAGCAGCCTGCAATCAAGGCACCGGGGCGTGATCCAGCGATAGATGGGGATGCGTACACGCCGCCAGACCAGTCGGGTGAGATGAAGTATTGGTGCTTGCGGTAGACATCGGAGCGGTAGAGCACCGTTGAGTTTCCTTTAGGTGCGAAACCGTACTTGTGCGTGTCGCAGGAAATGCTGGTTACGCCGGGTAGACGGAAGTCGAAGGGCTCGAATTCAAATCCGGCTTTGGGTAGCATGGGGATGATGAAGGAACCAAGGCAGCAGTCTACGTGGAGGGGTATTTTCTTCTTGACTGCGAGCTTGCTGAGACCGGAAATGTCGTCGATGATGCCGTGGGGGAAGTTGGGTGCAGAGCCGACTAGTAGAACGGTATTTGGGTTGATGAGGCGGGAAACGGAGGGTAGATGAACTTTGTAACTCGGTGCCTTGCATGCTACGAGGTGCATTTTGATCTTGAAATATTCACAGGTTTTGCGAAAAGCTGTGTGTGCGGTTTCGGGAAGAATCATCTCGGGCTGAGTGACACCGCGCTCTTGGTACGCTTTGTTGCGTGCGGACAGACAGGCCATGAGGATGGACTCTGTGCCACCGGATGTAGTGACACCTGCTGCATCTTCAGGAGCATTGAAGAGGGAGAGCACCATGGCTACAATCTCAGCCTCCATCTTCCTCACACCAGGGAACACATCAGGGTGAATAGGATTCGCAACGGTGAACTTGCCAAACGCCTCTGTCTGTAGTCTGATCAACTCACCCCCACCGTGATATACCGCACCGCTGACCCGACCATCTTCCCATCGGGTATGTTCCATGTCGGCCAGTTCGCCCAGCTTCTTGCGCACCTCCTCCTCGCTCCATCCTTCGCTGGGTAGACTGGTGATGCGCTCGACGCCGGGCCCGCTCGGGACAAGTTTGCGTTCAAGTTTCAGAAGTGACTCAGACACTTGAGCCTGTACTTTATCGCGCACGCCGGGGAGTCGAAGGAAGATGCCGTAGAGGTAGCGTCGGATGCTGATGTAGGCATCGCTGATGGAGCCGAAGATGCCACGACCTTTGAGTTGGTAGAAGGTGAAGCGTGTCCAGCGGAAAAGGAAGAGGACGAAGATGATGTTGCGCAAACTGAACGCCTCGTGTAAGTATACCGCGCATTCAGTTGTCATCATCATTACGAGGGAGGGGCGCATACACATCGATGTTCAGGGCGACGAGCTGGCCGTTAGCGGAGCTCTTGCGCGCATTGAAGGTATCGCGTAGACTGACGGGCAATCGCGAAGAGCCAGGCATCGTGAGCTGAATATAAGACTGGAGTCTTAGGTCGATGCCAGGAGCATACTGTAGTAGCAGGAATGCGAAGTCTGGGCCGCCGGGTTGGCGCACTGGTTAAGCATTGCTCCAGGGCTTGCCAGTACGTCAAGCGCCGTTACATCACACATGCCGCATTGGTTGATCGGAATGCCGAGGAAGCCGTCTCCGATTGAAATAGCGGGGCAACAACCAACAAAAGAGTAATTTAGGGACTAACTATAGTCAAAGCGATGACAGGTGGTTGACAGAGTTGTGTGGAAAATACGATTGGATGTTTTCCAGCAGTGAGTCAACTACATCTGTGCATGCCAGCGGTAATGGGCTCCTACAGCAAAATTTGGCATCATGGCCCCACAATCTTCACATGGGAACAAATCGCCATGGATCATGTCCTCATCTTCTGGTTCCCAGACATTGGTGACAAAGGACCCAAACTCTTGCGACGGTGTGAGGGAATCCTCAGAGCCTTGTCTTTCCGCGGCTTGTCGCTTCGCCTCTGTCGGCCAAGACTGTTCCATCATTACTTCCTCTCCTTGAGTCTGAGCCTCGGCTGGCTCTTCTTCTGCCTTGCACTGTTTGAGTACCTCGTCTTGGCGCTTGAACATCTTACTTATGTCCCGCCCGACACCGCCCTTCTCACTCGCTGCATCTGCCATGTTTGTCGCAGCAACGTTGACAAGGCTCAAATCCCACCCTCGATTCTCAGGATGAAGTTTGCGAAACAAAGGGACAAGTGTCTCGTGAAGCAGCTTGTCGATCACCGCATCCCTGTCTTCTTTTAGGCTGAAGACGAACGTCGGCATTGGCGCAGATTTGGATATCCGTGCAAAGGACCGATTACGGCTACCGTCAGGGCTCCGAGGTGGGCGTGGCCGAGTCGATAAGCGAATCGTCTTTGGGTGAGCAAGCCACCGCTTCATGGGCTCTGAAGTATGCGAGGTTGCATGTGCGCTACCATGGTCGTTGGCATCCTCATCTTCTCCCAGTAGATCTGTGTGCATCCTCTCAGTCAATCTCTTTGCAAGCATCCGCAGCTCTTTGGTCACCGCTTCCAGAGTGTCTAAGCGCATGTAACTATCCTCGATACTGATCTGCCGGGGAATCTCGCGAGCCTGACCAACTTCAGCGTCATCGCAACCGTTCAGTAAACCCCAGACTCTAGCGCCAGTACCATGCGGTACCCCTGGACCGCCGAGTATTCGCTCGAGTATTTCCGGACCAATGCCCGGATGCGTCTTTACATGGCGCACAAGAACAGTTTCTTTAGTAGCGCCGTTCACCAGCCCAGCGTCGGAATCCGCCGGCCTCTGTAATACATAAGCGCGTAGTTTCTGTGCTATCTTGAAGCCTATGCCGGGAATCTTGCCGACTTCGTGTTCCTCGATGAAAGCAGTTACGTTGTCCACACCTTGATCGTCTCCGTCAGAGGTATACGGCGGGACTAAAGTAGTTTGAGCGTTGGGCTTGTATGTGTTGCCAACGAGCTTTGCCAAAAGTTTGTTGGTCGAAATGCCAACAGTAGCCGTGTACCCCTTCTCTGTCTCTAGTTTGGTTCGTAGGTGATGTGCCAAGTGGCTTCCTAGAGCCAATCGAAGGTGCAGCAGATCTGGCGACGAGGTGGTGCCTGTATTCAATTAGTGTTTCCAGTGTTTTCGATTGGTTGCAGTCCCAATAGGCTTTGATTGCTAGTCTCAGTAGCAGCAAGGGTGCAGTAAGGGGACCGTCAGCCTTGCGGTTCATGATGCAGACGACTGAGCCGCCGTATGTAACTTACCGATATTCTGAGTCGCCGTTTTAGGGTATAGGTGACCCGTCAGCCGAGTCGCATCGTAAGGAAAACCGACAGTGGGGTCATCCTTGGCGAGACAGAAGAAGGCGTTGGTGAGATGATTAGAATTGAGGATGCTGACATTGTAATCGATAATGTCGGTGACATCTAAAAACACCTGGCCCGTGACTTAGCATGACTCGTCGTTTGGACGGTAGGGGATTTGGCGATTTACGACAGGGAAAAGGATTTTTTTTTGGGGGGACGACAGAGGCAGTGTTGAGACACGAGAGGAACCCGGGAAAAGATGACCAGGAGCGACAAACCTCATCAAAGCCTAGTCTTTCGCAACGCGAATTCCACGAAAAGGATCGCAGAAAAGCATGCAATTCTTTGGAAGCATTGCGGAAGCGGGTGAGATCCTCACCGAGGACGATGACTACATCTGGACAGATTTTCTTCGCTTCGTGGATCAGCTGCAATTTGTGCAGGCCCTGGGCAGAGTCAATCGGCCGAAGACCGGGGCACGCGAAGGTTTTAGGATCGTACTCGTCGGCGGGCCTCGTAGTTGCACGTGACGACTAGGTGCTTTTGCTGCACGGCCAGTGGCAAGCTTCGTAGTGCTGGGTTCTCGCGTTCAAAGACGGTGGCGTAGAAGCAGTCCTGTGGAGAGGGCAACGGTATAAGCGACTGGATTGCGCAAAGCTGGCCGCAGGCGGTAACAAGTACGTACGTAATCCTGGCGGATACGAGACAGGACGTTAGCAGATGCTGGACGCGACTGGGGAGGGCCGCAAAAGTCCGACAGCACCGATGAGGGGTGAGGCCGAGTTTAGGGCGACCAAGGCGTGAAGACGGCTGTGCGTGGTGCTTACGAACAAAGTGGACTATGACGGAGTCGAGCTGGCGTTTCAGTTTCCTCATGGGCCGGGGGAGCGCCGGTGGTGGTGCCAGCGACGCAGCAGCAGCAGCGTTTCAGAGGAGCAGCGGACGGTGGAGAGGGGAGAGGCAGGCGACTGAGACTGAGGAAGCGCGCGTGAAGGCGGCGACAGGTGGGTGGCCGGCGTCGAAACGCCCACGCACGACGTGCGCAGCGGCCACGGCGGCGTGACCAATGGCGACATTCACGCTGGGGGGGGGGTGCAGCCGGGACCCTGGCGAGCACGCCTTTGCCACCCAGCATCTATCTTTGGACGGGATGCGAGTGTATTTTGGGACCGCGCCCCGGCCAGGCGCTTCGTGTTCGTGCGCAGTGTGCACCTTGGCGCGTTGGGGGGTGCGCGCCGCTGCGGAGCCCGCCAGGGCGGTTGGGGGCATGCCGCACACGCAAGTGTGGTTTGGCCACGTCCAGGTCAGCCAAGTGAATACATAGTACGGACCTGCCCCTCGTCGCCCTCGGCCTCAGCGCCCTCGCCAGCACCAGCACCAGCAGCAGCATCAGCAGCACCAGCACCAGCAGCATCATCTGCCCACCCGCCCGGCACACGCCCACACACGCCCGGCACCCGCCCATACACTCGCGCACCCACACGCGTCGCACACATGATGCTGTCCACCCTGCAGCCGTCACACCCCTCGACGACGCCGTCCTACTCGCAATCATCTGCCATGTCCACCATGGCCGCCCAGCTGCCTATAATACCCCCGCGCCCCGCCCCGCCACGGCCCAAGCTCTCCATCAACACCGAGCAACCACGCATCCTGGGCAAGGGAGCCAGTCTGCGTCTCGAGACGCTCAGTGCAGTCTCGCCAACCGTCCGCAACACCTCTTCCAACGCCTATGAACGCCCCGCCACTGCGCCCGCCCTCCAACGCCCCGCCAGGACCCAGCTCTCCATCGAGAGCGACTGCCCCGCCTCCAACAGCGCCTCAACACCAAGCTCGGCGGCATCCACGCTCTCGTCAACACTCACATCGGCCTCCCACGACTCGGCCACCATCGCAATTCCCTACAAGCAGCCCCACAACCTCGCTTCCATACTCGCCAACAGCCCCGCCCGCTCGATAATACCACGCAAGATGGCCTCCAGTCGGCCCATGTTCCCCGCCGAGAAGCGCGTCTCGTTCCGCACACCGCTGGAGGAGGAAATCACCACCACCAAATACACCCTTGCCCATTCCGACCTCGAGTCCTCGACCTCAGCCCTCTCCTCCCTCTCCTCCCTCACATGCTCCACATGCACCACCACCTCCGACTCGGACGCTGCAGCCTCACAACCCTCGCCCAGTCTAAATGTCTCCACCACCCTCTCCGACACCAGCATATCGCCTCTCCAACTCTCCCTCACCAACTCGTCCTCTGCAGAGAGCTCACCACGACCAAAGTCCCCCCGCACAGGCGAGAAGCGGGATTCCTCCTCCTCGGAAGACGACAGCGATTCTTGTCCCGAAACCCCCGTCGCTGGACGACGGAAGCGGACAAGAGATTGGCGCTGGACACTCGGCTCACTGCCTGCTTCCGACAACAAATCACCATCTTCTGCGAGTGACGCTACGGTTAGTGAGGACAGCAGTTGATGGCTTGGCAAGACTAGTCAAGACGCACGACTACGAACTTGCGCAGACCGCCATGGCATCAACCAAGACAACGGGGCGTTTACATCATTACATGGGCATTTCTCGATGTTTTCTTCTCGCTTTCCATGATACCACCACATTTGCATATAGTATTGTCCTGGTTAAGACAATTTTTAGCATCGCATTACATTTACTATTACCACCACTATCGCTATTGAATTACTCGCTTCTCTCTCCCTTTGATGGAGTATGAGCATGCTACTAAACGTTGCATATTGCACGTCTTTCTTCACATGTCGCTTCGCTCAAGCCTTGTCATGTGCACATCGCCTCGCCATCATCGTGACTTGACCATATGACAATATCATCCGTCGATCCATTCCACCCCACAGCCATAGTCTTTAGCCTTGCAAGTCAAAGAAAACCGGAATAATTCCAAAACGCCTCAGCCGCGTCTCTTGCCTCCACCCATGCACCTTGCATGTTCTACTTGGCGCATCGGCGTCAACGATGACATCATCATCATCATCCCCGCCAAATTGCCATACATGCCAGAAACAGTCACTTTAGCCACGGACCAGGCATGGATGCATGTATGCATGTAGGTAGGACCCACTTTTTTTTTCTCTTTTTTTTTCACAAAACAAAAAAAGCAAGATCCCAGCACGAGCAAGATTGTTCAGTGTTAATCCTAGGCGAGAAAGAGAGCCGCCGAGATCTCAAGAAGCGAACTGGTAAGCACCGTACCGGACAAAAGAGATTTGTTTGTAGGCTGACACACAAGCGCCAGGTGCAACAGGTACAGTGTCAATAAAGCCAATTACTTTTTTGGTTTGTTTTCAGACAACGTCGCACACGTTTCAACCCCCCGCCTTCGCCCGTGCTTGACACCTGTCACTCTGAATTAGGAATAGTAGTAACTTAGCAGTTAACACGCCTAGTATGGTAAGTCGGATAGAAGCGCTCGTGATGAAACATTCAAGTGTCCACAATCACATTGTAATTCCCCTTCCAAGAAAAGTCACATCCTCCACAACTAACAAATGCCGTTCCTGTCGTGTTTTCGGTCTTGGAAATTTTTCAGCGCGACAACAATATTCTGACTCTTCCTCTTCAAGCTCGAGCCAAAAAAAAAATTCAATAAATAAATAAATAAATAAAAATAAACCCACTCTCAACCTACCAAAAACCCACATGTTTGCACATCATCATCGTACACGTCGAGCGCATTTACGGCAAATTGCATCGTGACTAGTAAGAACACTGAGGCGATCAGCGACTAGTGTGAAAGTGAGAGAGAGGGAGGGATAGGACGGAAGGTTTTACTCGGGAGTGCCCAACGAACAGGGGTTTGTGCATGTGCGGAAATAAGCGTAACTAGTTTTTCCGTCTCTTTAGCATGCTAAGAATAGGTCCGACAACCGAATTGGGAACCCGTTTGTTGGTGTGTTGTTCTTTTGTTGTTTTGTTCAAATTTACTTGGGTTGGACATCATGGCCGACTAGGGTGGTTGAATTGAGGAAGGAACCGTGGTAACAAAGGCAATGTTGTTTGTGAACTACATGGGTGTTCATTTCAGCATCACCGGCATCACCACCATCATCATTCTCCGCGCACAGACATTGCTTCTGGTGGTTTGGTAACCCTGTCGTAGCGGAATGAAGATCGTCAGGTACCAACGGCACGCGGAAAGGGTCTGGAACGGACGAATGGGGGGGTCTTGCATGTTTGATGGGTAGTGCTTAGTAGTCGGTCGATTTGAACTAACAAGCTGGAGCGGAGCCGG
Organism: Alternaria sp. 'sect. Undifilum'; assembly: GCA_024321975.1. Classification (NCBI taxonomy): domain Eukaryota; kingdom Fungi; phylum Ascomycota; class Dothideomycetes; order Pleosporales; family Pleosporaceae; genus Alternaria; species Alternaria sp. 'sect. Undifilum'. Next base: position 2,486,915 of record JAJJZI010000006.1, read on the forward strand.
AGTGGGCAGCGGAGCGGAAAGCACGGAACCTGAACTTCTCGGAAATGAGGTGGTGGTAGCGCTTATGGGTCGTCTAGTCAGCCCGTGTGTGCTTATGCGGGAGCGAGGAGAACGCTTGGTGGATGGGTGGACTGAGATGCGATGCGAAGCTTTGTGCATGGGTAAGGTGAAGTTTGAGTTTTGTTGTGGAGATTACTATGTAATGGGGTTCGCTTACCGAGGTGGACGGCGTAACGCGCATGACGGCGTAACGCGCACCTTTTGCCATAGTAATGTCTAACAAGTTGTAACATCAAAATAGCAATAACTTTTTTAAATATCAACTTTTTTTTAAAAAATTCTTCAAGATTTAGAATTTAGAAACTAAGATTTATAAATTTAGAATTTTACTTTAGTCTAATGTAGCTTAGTAAGCCTGAGTTTTAGAGATACTTTCTATACAAATATAAACTTTTTAACTAAGCTATATTAGACTAAAGTAAAACTCTAGATTTATAAATCTTAGTGGCTTAAGCCTTTTAAGAAAACCTTTTAATATAACCACACATTTTGTAGACACCTTTTTAGTAAAAAAAGATTTATTGCTAACAACAGGTATCTAGGCTCACGCCCCCTTGTTTAGCATTACTAGCACACAATTAGTGTGTCGCATGTTTAGACAGAAATAAAGAAAAGCAAGACAAAGACGCGAATTGCCTCCTAACTTAACGCGCCCTATCCTGCTCCTATCCCGCTCCTATCCTGCCTATGCCCCTTATGCCGCCTACTTATGTTAAGGCTTCACTTCTAGGTACTCTTAGACAAATTAATAAAGCAGCATTATTATTACCTTGCTTTCTAACCTATACATGCAATAATAGAACGCCTACTTTTTCTTTCCTGCCTTTTTCTTCTTTATCGCCATTTCAACATTATGCAACAGCTAGGCTAACTAGTTAATAGTTTCTTTACTTAGCCTATGCATAATTAACAAGAAAAAAAAATACTAAAGTAGAGCATTTTAAGTACTTTGCTAGTATTAGCAAACACTCTATAGATCTTGTATTCCTTCTATAACTAGCTAAGTTAAGGCTTAACATTCTTTTTATATATAGAGATAATGCAGATTCTAAAGTTGTTTATAAAAGATATAATTATAAAGTCTTAGAAAGGCTAAGTTTGTAGATACTTAATAAACTTAAGTGTCCGCATAATTAGCTTAAGCTAGACTAGTTTAAGAGCTAGGTGTACAACAGGAAAGCTTCTTGTCTTTAAATAAAAGTTATTATGAAGTTGCAGGCTCCCGCTGCGGTAACGTACGTGTCCTTACCCTCCTCCTCCATCTCCATCGCAATCTTGTTGCCAGCCATAGGCTGGCAATCGCCGTTGAACACGTTTCAATTGGTGTCGTTTTTAGTACCTTCAGCAAATCATTTCGACCCTGATTTTCGCTCGGTGGTCTGAGCTTTTCTGCTCCGAGCGCTTAGCGCGTGGACCTCATCCATTCACCGTTCGAATCTCGTTGACTACGCACAATCTTTTTTTTTGACTTTTGCGACTGATTAGTAGAGGGTAGCTGCTTTTCACTTTTTTGGAAAACCCATTTTGACTACAACAACAACCACCACCTTTGACACCTTAAAAATAAATAAAAATAAATAAAAGTTAAGGCTAAGAAGATGCTTATTGCAGAGGTTACATGCTATTACAGTGTATTGTATGCAAATTGTTTGTATGCAGTGCTGTTTAAAAGGTAAGAAGCAGTAGGTAAGAAGCAGTAGGTAAGAAGCAGTAGGTAAGAAGCAGCAGCTTTATAAAGTATTGCAGGCTCCTGCTGCGTGTCCTTTTCCTCTTTTATCGCATTATGTTGCAATCCTATTGCAATCCTACTGTAATCCTGTTGTTAGCTATAGGCTGGCAATCGCTGTTGGACACGTTTTAACTAGTGTTGTTTTTTAGTACCTTAGCAAATTTTTTTGACCCTGATTATCGCTCAGTAGTCTAAGCTTTCCTCCTAGAACTTATCCAACTACTGTTCAAATCACGTTAACTACACACTTTTTTTTGGACTTTTGTAATTAATTAGTAGAGGGTATCTGCTTTTCACTTTTTTAGAACCCTATTTTAACTACAACAACAACCACCACCTTTGACACCTTAAAAAATAAATAAATCTTAGTTTATAGATTCTAAATCTTTAAGAATCTTTAAAAAAAAGTTTAATATTTAAAAAAAGTCATTGCTATTTTAATATTACAAATTATTAGACATTACTATGGCAAAAGGTGCGCGTTACGCCGTCCACCTCGGTATATGATCGTTTTCGACAGGGGAAGGGTACGTTAGATGCATGTGTTTGATTATCTTCCGCATGTTACTATTGTTTTCATACCAATATCGACGATGCAGATCGAGTGGAGAGCCCACATGCAATTAGAAATGAAGCTAATAGGTGAGATGCTTTCAGGGACATTGACCATCTTCACTCAACCGTCCTCGCTCTCATCCACCAAACAACATCTCTACATCCCCGCCCCACCCCCCGCCGTCCAATCCAACCTCCTCGTAGCAATAGCCCAAATCAACACCCCCAATATCGGCCCGAAAATAGCCATAACAACGCATACTAAGATAATAGTATTCTGCTTCTTCTTCTTCATCTCCTTCTCCTTCTTCACAGCCCAGTTCCTCCTCACCCAACCATTCCCCTTGCTAGCATTCTTCGCATCATCATCTTCAGTGATCGCTAGAGCAGCAGCTCGAGCAAATCTTTCCGCCCGCCGTTTCCCCTTCTCGTCTTCAGAAACGAGGCTGCGCGGACGGCCGAGGGGGTGTTTATGCGTGAAGCGTTTAGAGTAGAGATTGGCTGTTCGTGCGGAAACTTCCTTGTTACCACCATCACCACCAGTTACACTAACTTTCGCCTCTCTCTTCTCAGAATCGACGTGCTCGCACCATGCGGCGAACCGGGTATCTAGATGCCCGGTTCGGCTCCACATAGCGATCTGGTGGATTTTCGCAGACAAGGCGTCGCCGGTCAGTGTGGTGGTTAATTCAAAGTAGAGGTTTGTATCGATTTTGCTAATGTCGATGTTTTGCTTGCGTAGTTCCATTGCTATTTCTCTCCAGCAGTTTTTCGCATTAGGTGCGTCTCCTGACATGTTCGTCGGGTTTCGGATGTACAGCCATGTCTGTGCCATGTCCTCGAACTTCGACAGGGAAACGTGTGTTTGTTCGGGCCCGTGGGTGGCGGTGTGGTCGTAGAGAATGAGGGAGTCGTTTTTCGTGGCGAGACCCTGGGGATACCAGTTTCCGCGGCTGTGGCGGGCGAAGGGGAGGGTACGGAGCGAGGATAGGATGGCCATTAGAGCGCGGTCGCGGTTGGTGTATGTGTGGGGGGATGAGGGGGAGATTGTGGTGGCGTCGTAGATGGAGGAGGCGTGGGTGAGGTTGTCCTCGATTATGGATTGGAGGCGGTCAAGCATGTTGCGGGTGCCGAGTACTGGATGGCATTGTCAGTTTTCAGATCGAGGCACATCAATGTAGGGAGCCTGGAAGAAGAAAGACGTACGATAAGGAACCGCATCACTAATCCGACACAACTTCAACCCCTGATACTCCACAACCACATCAAACACCGGCTTCTCCCTCGGAGCCGGCACCACGAGCATCCCTTCACCATCTGCATTCGATCCATTCCTCTTAGGGTTGTCCCTTTGCGGTGAAGAGAAACCAGATATGTCGTTTCGAACAGGATGCACAGTGCACACAGGCGAAGTCTCAGATTTCCAGCCCTCATTGCCCTCGGGCCCGAGACGGTATCCATTGGGGGTCGTGTGGGATATTTGTGGGAGGAGCATATTGGTGGAGGGCGTTGGTGAGGATGCGGAGCATGTTGATGATATTGATGGCCCTTGAGAGCAGAAGGCTTCAGCAATGGGGGTGCGGTAATCGTTAGGAAACTGTCCCGAGGAGTCTGTTGTGAGTTTGAAAGAAGGGACTTGTGGTGTGCCTGTCGATGAGCCGTTTAAGACGAAGGGGTTCTGAAGGAAAAGTTCAATGAATGTAACAGTGTAATCGGGTCGTGGTTGTACGTACTTAGATGCTCCGTCCTTGAAGACTATCGCTCCGACATCGTGACATGGTTGCTAATGCGGATGGATAGCGCGTCAACGATGTGATGGATCAGGGGAAGGAAGACACTCAGTCCATAAAATGGAAGCCACAAACACAGGAGCGAGCTCTGGGGCTGGGAGGGTATGTATCAAATTGGGGTGTTGGTCATTGCGTGCTGGTATTACACCTTCATGAACGCCAGATCACGTCGCTATCAGACCCCTTTACACCTCCCCTCGATGTCGACAATCGTGTTTAGCCAAGCAGTTAAAACGTCCAGTGTTTGTTGGTTGTGGTTATGGTTCGCGACCCTGGATTCGTCATGATATCGCTCAACAACCACTGGCTGTACAGCCCCTCACGTCGATCCACCCCAACACAGCTCTAGACCAAGGACTCTTTAAGCACATGCCTCTGAATGTTGTTTATGGATTGGTACTTCAATATCTGGACGCGTGTGCAAACATCACCTTGGTCATGATGCGAGAGCGTGACAGCTCCTTCGCCGACTCCAAAGATGGCTCCTCAACTGTCCTCAACCATCCTCATTCAACGCCTTAGCATCCTTCACAACCACTCTAGCAATCTTCTTAAGCAACGACTTGAAATCAGCCTCCCGAAACTTCTCCCAACGATCCAAACCCTTGCTCGCATCAATTGACAACGTCTCGTACCCCTGCTTGATAACAGTACTAACTTCTTGAGGGCTAAGATGTTTGGACCGCGCTTTCCCCTTTCCATCACTCTCGAGTAGGGAGTGGTAATGCGAAGACACGTTAATGAGTGTCTGCATCGAGTCTGATTGACTCGACAAGCCAAACGCATCTCGGAACTTGATGAGTGTGTCGCCGCTTTCGACGAGCTTGTAGAATAAATCGTCGTACGATGCCGGGTCGGGTAGGAAGTTCTCTCCGCTAGAGAGGGCAAAGGCTAGTAGGTTGACTAGTATGTCGATCATTGCGTTGGATTTGTAATTGGATTTGATGTCGCTTTCGTAGGTGGTGAGGAAGCGGACGAAGGAGAGCAGGGTCCGCCATAGTTCTGACCAATGATGTGTGATGCGCGTCTTGGTTCGACTGAGGTGCGAGAGTAGACGGAGCAGAACACCGAGACAGAGGCTGTGAACGAGTTAGCTGAGCATCTGCCTTATTGCAAGACAAACTCACATATAAAAGTCGACGTCCAGCCGCCTCCGCAAATTATGGCTAATGGCATCAGACATCATGTCCAGAATCACAGCCGCGGGCACACGTTCGCCTCTCACTACCGGCAGATAGGGTTGTCTCTGGCGACATAGGCGCACCGAAAGCTTCGACTCGTCACTGCACAAGCGTTTGGCGAGCAATTGATCTTCGACAAGAATTTGCAGCACGAAGAGGCTGAGGTATGTGTACAGTGCGGCCCTTGCAGACCGATGCGCATGTTGAAACATGTACGAGGTCAAGGAAAGATATGCGCTGAGAGGCGATGGCTCATTCTTGTCCTCCGAGCCAGATTTGACCAGGTTGAAGCAGAAGACTTTGTTGGCATTCGCAAAGTCGTACGTGGAGAGTAGGACGCCAATTTCTGGGCCGGGTCTTCAACACACGTCAGCTGTGAGCGATGAGATTCAAGGCGTCGAGTGCTTACAGTGCAGTGAAAAGCGATTTGGCTTCATCAGGAGCCGAGACAGGTGTCGTTGGCCGAGAACTTGGCGCCAGAGCACCCAGACCTATATAACTCAACGTCGAGCCCAGCGACCAGCCTTCAGGCATGTCGTCCTGTACAGCTACATAGGCATCTCGCAGCTTGGTACACGTATTCCCGAAACAAGCTACCATGTCCTGTATGATGGCGTCGTTGACGAAATCATCTAGCCGAAGCCTATATGGATTTTGAAATTCAAATTTGTTGTAGTTGGTGAGGAGGCCAAGGAGGTAGAGCGCGGGGAGCACCTGGGTGCTGTCGTCGCAATCTTGGATGTACTGTAAGCTGTAAGTGACCGCGATGCACACTCTGACTTGCTGCCGTACCTTCATGAGCGACGGAAAGAGATCGCGATGCGTAAAGTATGATGGAAGTGCTGTCTGGAAGCCAGCGGCCGTCATGGAGAGAGTGGCCCGAACAGCCCTCAGGCGCAAAGGAACTGGTACCGGTCAGCGTGTCCTCTGATGATGGTCCCTCAGCACATACTATGGCGCCCACCCCGTATCGCCGTATCTAGAGTCGCTACAAAGTCGGTCATGACGGCGTCGGCATCGTGGAGACCAGTGAGGACAGATATGATGTCGGAGCTGGGATTCGTGTATTTCTTGGTAAGAGCGGCATCGAGGAAGACTGTCAAGGTCTAAGCGGTAAGCGCATGGAGATGGTGTGTACGTGATCGGCATGGTACCTCGAGGGCGATTTCGTCGGCGGGCGCTCTGGCTTGCTTGACACGTAGGATGGCCTGGCGGAAGAGTTGCTGCGAATGCGCCTGCTGGTGCAGCATCTCGTCGGGCGCTACCGAGGCCAGGATGCGCTGCAGGCCGGCCGAATCAGGCCGGTGGAGGAAGAATTCTTGCCAGAATCCCTCTGAGAGCTCGACATCTTCGTCGTCTTCCTGCACCGGATTAGCACACTGCTGGCGCATGCATGCGCAGAGGACACACCTTGAACAAGGTTTCGTAGAGGTGGATGATCTTGGGCTGGAATATTTCAGGCCTCGAGTCCTGGGTCAGAGGCGACGGCTCCATGGTGTGGGGATACTGGATGTTTGGAGATGACGGGATGGAGGCTGCTGTCGCGTCGCGCAACACGGGGAACTAGTCAGCGGGCCGTTGGGCGATCAGACGCCGATGAGCCCCACCCTTCGCACGTGTGAAGACTGGCTTGGCGAGGTGTGGTGTGGTGTGGTCATCAGAAACTATTCTACACTCGGAATATCAACATGCAGCCACCCCTCCTCATCGGCATCTCAGGCCCCTCCTCCTCTGGCAAAACAACCCTTTCCCGCCTCCTACGCAACCTGTTCCCCCCCTCAAAACTCTTCATCCTACACCTCGACGACTTCTACCTCACCGACGCCGACATCCCAGTCAGAAACGGGATTCAGGACTGGGACTGCATAGACTCGCTCAACCTTCCCGCGCTCAGAAACGCGCTGCAATATATCAAAGAGCATGGTAACAGCCCAGATTGGCTACTCAGTCAGGAAGACCAAAATAGTGTTGGCGAACACGGCGTTCCAGAGGCTGAGATCCGGAGGCTGAGGAGTGATGTGGAGAAGTGGTTGGGTGGTAGACCGGAGTGGGAAGACCGGCGGATATGCATTGTTGACGGCTTTTTGCTGTTTTCGGAAGATATGAAGGAGATTCGTGACTTATTCGATGTTAGGCTTTTCTTGCGCACGAGCTATGAGACTGCCAAGCGGAGGAGAGAGGCGAGGAGTGGTTATGTGACGCTGGAGGGGTTCTGGAAGGACCCCCCGGGCTATGTAGATAACATTGTATGGCCAAATTATGTAAAGGACCACAAGTTCCTGTTCAAGAATGGAGATGTGGATGGAGAGCTAGATGAAAAGGTCTGTGAGAGCGTTGGTATACATGGTATGCCGAGGGAAGCGGAGGGCGACATGACAAAGTGCTTGCGCTGGGCTGCTGGATTACTAGAAGACGTGATTAAAGGAAATTGAGTACCTCTTTGAAAGTTGTATAATTGTGCCTTTATTCATATCACCTCGAAGCTCTTTTGATCAAAGACCCGACATACCCCATTTCCGAACCAAATTGTTACCATTCATCAACGCCGTTGCGCCGTAAGACAGTGCCCCTAACCCTACCAGCTACACAAATGTCAGAGCGAAACGGCCGACCCGTCAAACCTGAAATCACCATCCTTCTAGGTGCTGGACTTGACCTTGTCAATGTAGGCCTGTCCTGGGCTCTCGTAGGTAGGTACAAAGAATGTGTTGATCTGCGCTTCCTTGGAGAGCCATGTCGTCATTTGGCTAAGCTCCTCGCGCAAGCGCGTAACAGCCTGGTGATCCATGTTGGTCTGCGCAATGAGTTCAGGCATGGTTACTGAAGAATGTTTGTTAGTCACGTTCAGATTTGACAAGCTGCAAATACATACCCAAAAGACGCAGAAGGTGCTCGCCACCGTAGATGTCAGCCAATGGCTTTCCCGCAAGGTCGTCTGTCGGTTGGCTGATGCGCGTCCAAATCTCGTAAAACTGCTCACGCTCGAAGCGATACAGAAGAAGACGACCAACACTCTTATTGAAGTACTCTTTTAGTCCTGCTATGACTTCCTCGAGAATGTCGCGCTCGATACTGCTGCGGTTGCTATTGTCATTGACATGCTTCACGTACTCATCTAGTATGACGCCTGCAGGGTAGGCTGAAGGCAACTGTACCAGCTGCAGGTTCTTGGTAATGTTCTCCCAGTCATCGACCAGGAGGCTCTTCAGCCTGTCTGGCATGTAAATCCTGACAGCTAACTTGTTCTGAAACGCTTCTTCCTGAGAAGAGTTAGGGGGTGGTACTAGAATGCTTGGCGGGCTCTGATGCTCGGATACATACCTTTTCTAGGTCGTTGTCACGCACCCTCTTCTGACCACGAGGGGCAGCAGTCACGGAGGTTTGGCGCTCTTCGCTACCACGTGCCGAACCTTGGGCCTTCTTCTTCGCAGGTGCGGGCTGGACTCTTGCGGCACGCTGGGCAGCCAGCATCTCATGCCTGAGGTTGTTGGCCAGCTCTCGGTTCTCGGGTGACAGCTTGCGAAGCCGATCCTCAGGAACCCAATCGTCCCAGCTATGAGATGTTAGCGATTGATCTCCAAGTCACACCAAAACGTGTTGACTGATTAAAGCGGGATCGTGAGATGCTATGCAAATACAGATGAATGGCAGTGGTGGGTTGGGGGAGTGAAGTGTTTACGGGGGGCAAACGTGACTTCCGCAGTGAGGGGCGCAATGATAAGCAAGCAGACGCAAACTCAAACAAATTAGAGATACGTACGTGTTCTTCCAGCCCTTGTAGTGCACTCTGTATTCGTAGCCGTTCTTCTTGTCTTCCTCTACTGGTCTCACTTCAAGCACCTTGGCCTCGTACAGCAGCTCATGGTGAAAACAAAAGACCTTCTCGTCTTTCTTGAAAGCGGCGTCTGGAACTGCTGCGGGTGCCATGATTGCGACGAAGTCTGATGGATTTGATGTTGATGGATCTGATGGTAGGAAAGAAAGCGGTAAGGAGGGTGCAGGAGATTGCACGTCCACGTAGCGCGGTTTTGTGAGAGTGATACCACCAGACGAAGATGCTCAGCGCCGCAAACCTGGAGTTTCTGCCGCCTTGTTACCGCAAGCAAGTCGATAAGCCTGGTAAAAGATGGTTCAGCCGATGTTTGCTTGGAGTCGTCGAAGGCACGTCTCACGGGAGTTTCTGGGCACGGGCCAGCACGCGTCGCGCTCTCCGATGGCCCTCCTTCCTTGGACACGCACCACCAACACTGCCTCGCCAATCATACACATGGTCTTTGCTCGGCCTGAATTCGACGGCCGCCGTTATAACCATGTCGTCGCAAGAGGCCAAGATCCTCGGTGACTTCCTCCTCGCCCCTGCTCCCTTGCGCAACTTCATCACCCTACGCGACATCACTGACATCTTTCCCCGCGCCCATCGGTCCAGCCCCGCTGTACAGGAGATATACCGCGAGCTTCAGAGGATACGCGAGAAGGATGTCGAGCTCGTTCGTCAAGACATCATCGACGAAGTCAAACGGTCCAAGCAGCTGAGGCGGGAGTATGCACGAGAGAGACGCCGAATAGACGATGCGACCGTCGCTGGACTGGATCCAGTTGCGCTTCAGATGGAACAAGAGGTAGCTTATCAGACGGGATAGACTGCCACGATACGTGCTGACTTGACTACTAGCTGTCCGGCCAAGGACGTAAGAAACCGCACACTCTACAGTCCGTCCACTCCGACATAGAAGAGGCATGCCAAAGCCTTGAGGCCCAGATCGCTGAGATAGAGCAAGAGAACAGAAGAACATTGGCAGAGGTTCAAGACGTCGTGGGCGCGCTCAGTGAACTACGGCATGGCCGGTTCGCCCCATCGTCATCCAGTGGTGAGGGGATTGGAGAAGAAGTTATGGCAACGCTCAAGCAACTGGAGGCCGCATGCAATAAACCTGCAGGATGAAAGCCACACACCTCTGCAGATCTAGCCTCACGTACAACACGTACAAGCACGAACAGGCTGCTAGTGGTCGAACAGTTCGGTCTTTGACTTGGACGATAGACCTTGCATGCCTAAGCTGGCGAACGAGCGCATCTATGGCTCAAGGTGTAGATCACACTGCGAATGCACGCTTGCGCGTTACATGTGCAGTCCAGGCAAGCAGTATCACTTTAGAGGTACCCGTCAGCTTTCTCACTGTGCCAAGCAAATGCCGTTCTCCGGTCGGCGAGCGGAATGCCCTTGCAGAAAATGGGAGCCGAATGGACTTGCATAAGCTTGGGCCAAGCAGTCGCGGCACGTCGCATACAGTAGCGTCTCGTCCGGACACAGTCTGTCACCAAGGCTGTACCCAGGACCTACTGGAACACATAACACATCCTACACTATTCATCATAACTACACATGGTGTCTCTCCTTACTCATCTTCTCGACTTCATATACACATAGCGACATATGCAGTCCTATGACACCATGACATTTGTAAGATTAAGATTGCTCACTACTCTATGCTCAGTTCTTCCATTGTCTGAATTCAAATTCCTCGTCGCAACGCCCCACCACACTACGCTGTAGCAGTAGCAGCCGGTTCCCCCGTCTGAGCAACCTTCTCCCCCGGAATCCTAATCCTCATCGCCTCATCCCTCACTTTCGCTGGCCCACGTTCATGTCCCTTGGGCACCCCCGCTATCCTTGAATTCCTATCATCATTGTCAGCATGCTATCAGTAATCTTCGTACAGTAACGAAGTGAACGTACCGGTTTCCCCTCGCCCCTCCCGGTCCAGAACTCTTCTTCCCTTTCCTGCCGTTGTGCTCGGGAACATAATCGCACCGCCCATGATCATTGCAAAATCCCGTTTTACATACGTTGTTACTGCGACAAGGTGACCCGAGACAAGCGTCTGTAGGTGAACAGAGTAGGCAGGAACCCCACGAACAATAGGAGTCTGCCGAACAGTGCCGGGGTGTGTGGCAAGGAGAAGGATGGTGGAAAGGCGGGAGACAAATCTGTGGTAGTAGCGAAGAGGATCCCGAAGCTAGATTGACGATTTCGAAAAGATGCGGCAAGGAATCCGTATAACACCGTCCATTCGCATCGTTCGGCTTCACCCGATTCTTTTGCTGCGTCGGCAACTCTGCATCGTCTCCAGCGATAGTCCTCTCCCTCTTCTCACTGCTAGGCTGCATCGTCGTACGCGCAGAAGAAGCCGCACACACCCCCTTCTCACAGCGTAAATGCGGTTGGCAAACCGCTTTACTATTACACCGATCCCCCACTTTCCCCGGTTGCTCTGAAGGATTTACTTGGCAGATACTATTCTTACACAGCAGATCTGGTGCACACGCATCCGGGGCGTCGCATAAATGCCCCACACAACCAAATGTACAGTCGCTCTGCTCGATGATGTACGGATTCAGCGGTATGGAAGTCATGTTCGAGAGACCTAGGGGTTTCAATCGCCATTCTTGCGATTGGGAGCCGGTGAGCATGGAACGGAGGTGTGCTTCTGTTTTTTCGTCGGCGGAGGGCGGGATGATGAGGGTGGGTGGGGGAGGTAGAGAGTCCAATTGAAGTTGCTGCGGGCTGTGACGGAGCGTTTGAGGACGTTTTTGAGGGCGGTCCAGGTAGTGTAGGTGGGGTGCAGGGGGTTGATCCGGGAGGTACTTCCTTCGGAGAGAGTGGTCAGGTGAGAGTATATCTATACGCGTTCTCGTTAATTTAAGAACCCCCCATCTCTCCACGAGCAGTATCAATAGTTTGGACATGGGAGGGAGAGGAAAACGTACCCAAGGAATCCCCCGGTAATTCAGCGCATTCCCCTGATCAAAAACTGCTTCTTTCTTGTAAAACAACCCAAACTCGTCATTGTGCACGTACGCCCACTCCTCCACCAACAGCAATTTTCCTTCTCCCTTCTTCCACTTCTTCCCCTTCCCCATCGCCCTCCCCATCAACGTATTTCCCGGTAAAAACATTTCCGCCCACGCCGTCCCAGCCGTTCTATCCCCCTTTTTATCATAATACCCATGGACGCCAATCACATCAATAGCCTTGCAGTCAAACACACTATCCGGGAAATTCTCATTCCCATCAACAGTTTGGGGACCGGAAACGCCGCCGCTGATAACGGCAATATTAGACGTGTCGAGACCAATGGTAAATTTTAAATAAGTGGCCATGTCGCAGAGCCAGGATTCACCCGAGGGGATGGGTGATATACCGGAAAAGGGCTGGTTTTGGAGGTCGACGCCGAGAATGACATCTGAAAGCTCGCTCCATGACCGGCCATCAAAGTTCTTGGATGGGTAGTGTTTGAAGAAGACTTCGAGGCGGGTCTTGTACAGATTGCGGTACTCTTCGCTACTGTAAAAGTCTAAAAAGGCGCCGTTGAGCTTCTGACAGTAGACATCGCAGGGTATGCCGTTGGAGCCGCGGAGAGCGTGAGCGTCGTGGGGTGCGATGATGACTTTTATCTGGCCCTTTGACAGGTGGTGGATGGCGGCTAGTGTGTCATCGAATTGATCGAGGAGAGACTTGTCAAACCCGCCTAGCTCGCCTTCTGGGTCGAGGTGTTGCTGATCTGGACGGATGAATAGTCGGATTACTCTCGCTCCGCTTTTGACGATTTCCCGGATGGTGTTGTCGCGATGTTGTGGGGTGAAGAATTGCAGTTGGGGATAGTTGACTCCACCGAAGGAATGATGATTAGCTGTGATTCTGAGGCTAGCAGCTACAAGTGTCATCCAAGAGGTCAGATAGACCAACACTGCCAAGAATGATGGGAGCATCATGTTTGCAAGGAATTGTAGGGAAGGCGATGTGCAAACTACAAAGCACCGTTCTGCAACCCGGTATAAGTTAAGCATCTTCATGTGGACACGTGTAGAGGTCGTGGTATAGACAGATCTCTGTAACGGAAGACGAGTTGTAACGTGCGGGATTGAGGCTGTTCATCTACATATATTAATTGCTGTGGTTCATGTAGCCAATCACGGGTCGCTGGAACCCAGTATACGCATGGTCGCTAACCTGGACGGCGGAATGATGGTATTCAGCAGGGTTTATCTTCTGGAGTCGGTAATAAACTGTATCACGCTGTCATGTCACTCGCCATGTCTTTGCACAGTTGGCAAGGAAATACTTTAGTCAATGCACAAGTCAATGCGTATAGCAACAGCAGCAGTCGTTGTGTGTAGTTTGAATTTCCGATAATAGATCCGTGTAAAGTATGAACAATGAAGATTATTTGATCTGGTATGGGGTATCGTAAGCCTCCGTAAACTCCGTTTTTTATTTGTTTGTGCCAGATGCTGCCCAATCCCTCGTGCAGATGATGCTCTCCTAATTCTCGCATGGATGATGCAACTACGGACTCTCATCGTGATTCGTAGATGTATTCATAACATGAATTCTGTGCAAACGGATTGACTGGCCAGGTTGGTCCTCGTTTTGGCGTTGTCGTGCTCCAGCCGTGATGCAATGCCAGTCTAGTCTTCAAGCCGAAACATGACGCCTCGTATGGCGGTAACAGGTAGCTGTCGTGGCGAATGCAGAGGTGTGCGGTATCGTCCACAACTTCCTTGTATCAGCCCGCCGCTTGCCGGTAGTTATCGTTATCCTCGATCAGCTTCTCCAAAAAGGCCGCAGCCTCGGCAAGAACCTGGCTCTTGCTCAGTCCTCCACCACGGACAGCAGGTACAACTTCATTCAGATCCTTGTACCCCTGCTTGATCAGATCACGACGTTTCTGTTCCGACAAGATGTGATTGCTCCGCTTCTGTTCCTCGGTGAGGTTCTCGCGATGTGTCTTCTGTGTTGAAGCAGGTGTCCGTTTTTTCTTGGTATTCTCCTCCGCCATGGACACTGTCCGCGCTTTGCCATTTCGCGCGACTTTCTTCGGTGTGTCCCTACTGCTCCGAGCCTGGCCCTTTTTCCGCTTCTTCACTGGTCGATCTTCGTCTTCGTTTTCGGATGGGGCTTCGTCGGACTGCTCGTCGTCGTCGCGTTGCGCATGTGTGTATGCGGTAGGACTGGTATTTGGCCCGTCGATGCCTGCTACGGCTCGCAGTATGTGGTGTGAAGTTTCCTCTAAATCTTGTATCGAAGCCCTTGCCGCGTCCTGTTCGCTCGAATGACCGTTTGGCACCGAGTAACCGGAGGGGCTGTTGAAGGAGTTGTCGGTGCCAAAGGCATACGACCTCTTCAAGTCCAGCTTCTGCAGCGGCGGGCCAAAATCCGTCTGGTGCTGTAGTAGTGCTTTGCCCGGGGTCCATTGTGGTGCAAAATGTGTGTCCATTCCTTGCGCATTATGGTTGGGAACCAAAGACCCCAAGCGTTCGTGCATAAGCCCATGTTGCGGCCCCGTCATAGGCAGCGAGCCGAGGTTCAGATCGGGGGCACTGTTTGCAGCGAAGCCGTTGGAAGCAGTAGGCAGGTCATGAAAGCTATGCGAGCGGCCATTGGTATATGAAGGCTGTGCGTGGTTGAAGAGAGCCGCGGCTGCCTGGAGCTCATCCTCGGTGTTGCCGAGGAGATTTGCATGTAGTGATGGCGCGAATTGATGGTCTTGGTGGAAGTTGGTCTGGAGACGAGCTTGGTCTGGTATGGTACTAGTGACTCGATGTACTGTCGGCGGGGCTATGAAGTCCTCCCAGTTGTTGTAGTTGTGCGCGCTCGCTTTGGTGTCGAGGGCGGGTGGCAGGGCCTGCGAGTCGAGAAGGTCAAAGGGATTGGTCGACGAGAAGAAGTTGTCGAGCTGCTGGTTCTCCAAGTCGCTGAGGATGGATTGGCCTTTGTTGTCATATGCCGAGGATGCGTTGTCGAAGAAGTCGTTTGAGAAGGTGTCTGCTGTCGTCAGTGAGGGGGCTCAAGAGGGACAGGCATGGGGCGTACAGCCAAACGGCGGAGGATCTTTGTCGTTCATGGCGGGACGTGGGAGGCCTCTGGCCGTAGCACCCGCGAGCCCCGCGAACGAGTGATGCGACAACGTCTCCAGCTTGAGTCGTTGCAGTGGTGGTGAATAAGGCCGAGAGACAGGCTACTGCCTACCGTCCATCGGCTTGGCCGGGTCCGATGGTATCTAGATCTAGACTAGCGACAAGCCGCTATTGTGCTTATGCGTCGCGGAGCGTCGAAATCGGTGTTGTTGAGAGCTGTTGGGAGAGTCGCGCGCGATATGACGTGAGGAACGACCATTCGCAACGGCCGCTGACAGCGCAACCCGGGATGGGTTGTCGGGGTAGACGGTGCCTATAAGCAGTCGCATCCCCAGAGAACGACGACCATGGGTTTGGGTGAGTTGCTGCAGAGTGAGAGACGCGGGAGAGAGAGGTGAAGTGGTTGCATGCGTCCTGTTGCGCGTGAGAAGCTGCACCTTCACATGCCAGAAGTCTTGCGCCCATCTGAGCCCACTAGCGCCGAGCTACGTCGCTTGCTCCTTCCCTGCACCCCGTGCGCCAAGTCCCCCGAGCCCTTTCCGCATGACATGCATCCTCCGACGCAACTATACATGAGGCACGCAAATGGCTGCTGTGACATGTACGTTGGCGTTCATAGACATGTCATGCGAATCTCCCCAAATGTACCAAGCCAACACCAAGATACTCAGCCCACACCAAGATACCCATGCAAAGGATACTTTGGAGTACGACCGACAACCTAGCTCGTCATACCGTCCAAGCCAAACAAGGGGTCTGTATGGACTGAAGGAAACCCAGTAAGCAGAAGTAGGCATCGTCGCCACAAAAGCAGCAGCAACAACAACAGCAAGGGAATTCCAAAGAGAAACATTTATAACAAGTTCAAATTTCTCATAACCCAACCTTTTGATTTACGACCTTGATGATAATCAGGCGTCCTGTCCTTGCCATGCATAAGTAACATGGCAAGTTCAACTATAGACCTATTCCTCCCCACGGTTGAAGTCGATGGCAGAGTCTTCTTGCTTGTGAACATCCTCCCCTCTAAGTACTCTAGGCCCAACGTCGTTGTAGCCGTGTAATTTGCTCACAACACATATATGCTTTGCGCGAACGGAGTTTGATTTTAGTTCACCGCGCATACGTGCGTGTTGTCTAGTAGCAATCGTTCCAGGACCGCAGCCAAGACACTTGTGGAGCGCAGTAAATCGCCTCCTAGCATGAGGGTTCTGCAGCCGGTCTTGGCAAGGTCGCGTCCTCTCCTTCTTAGAGGAGTTGTTGGTGCGACAACTGGCAGGGCTTTGAAGGCCGCCTTTGGCGGTTGATGATGATGATGTATTTCTTTGGCAACCGCCAGCAATCTCATCCAAAGGGCATTAACCCAAACGATGCCATAACAGCCAGCGCAAGAACCGCGTACGGTCCCACTCCATACTTGGACGAAGAAGCAGCAGAGGGCAACGGGGCACCCTTGAGTTCCATATCAGTGGGTCTCGCACTGTTAATCATTAGTACCACATCTACTATCCGTCCAAGAATTAAAGAAAAGAATAGAAAAAAAACATACACAACATCCACAGCATCAAAATACGCATACTTGATCCTCTCCCCATCCTGCAAATTCTCATTCGTAAGCACACTTGCCTCATTCGGGAAATCCATAATCGGCACCGCAGGATAGAAGCCCTTGTTTTTGATGATATACTGTGCCAGCGCATACAGGGCGTAATTCTCCGCATTGTTGGCTGCGTCGTACGACATTTGTGTGGAGAGGACGGCGAGCAATTTGGAGCGCGTGGCGCCATAAGCGTATTTGAGGGTTTGGAAGCCGTCGGGCGATTCGGGTCGTTCATTGAGGACGCCGGCGAGGACCGATGTGTTCATTGCGCCCGAGGAGACGTCGATGAGGTATTCGGCTGTCGAGTTTGGGGGTGCGGGCATGGGGCGCTCGACGACTGCTGTGCCGATGGAGGCAAAGTGCATGACCATTCGTGCCCAGAGAGAGGCGCGGTTGTAGTATTCCATCAAGCGATCCTTGTCCATTTGATTGTCGGCTTTTTGGTTGATGCGCGCGGTGAGCGAGCCCATGCGGAAGTAGTCGGGGCAGAAGACTATGTGGGGTTCGTTGCCGACGTTGTAGGCTGCGTGGTCGCCTTCGCGTTTGTTGCCTTTGTCGCAGAGGTGCATGGGGTCGTCGCAGCGTATGTGGATGTCCGAGTTCACGGCGCCGATTCCTCCTTCTAGCACGCCAAAGTTGGCAGCTCTCTGTAGGTTTGCGGCTATCATGTCGGTGTAGTTGGCGGTTATCGATGGGCCAAAGAACTCTCGTGCGGGCTGGGCTGTGAGGTCGAAGGGGGTTGCGGCGGCGAATAGACTCGTCATCTCTGAGAAGCCATCGCGGATGTCTTCAATGTCGGACAAGTCACAGCCTTCGCCGCCGGTGAGAGCTGTCACGTATGTGGGCCGGGCAGGGCCTTTGTCGTCGCCGATAACGCCATCTGGAGTTGCGTATGCGCGTGTTACGAGGGCGGCAAGGAGAAGGGGAGGAAGGTGGAAGAGCGTGTGGAGCGTGAGCATGTCGACGAAGCCGCCAGTGGCAGTTCGGTCGATCGAAATGTTAACGCAAGATGTTGGAAAGTGCGAGCATGGAGGTGGTGGTGCCGATCTTGTTCGAAGCTGGAGGGGGAACGGTGTTAGGGTTGCAGTGAAGCGCGTTCATGACGCGAACTGGGCGAAACGGGGGGTACAAGCTCCCGTAGCAGAGGGCCGTGACGGTTGGTTGGAATGGAAAAAGGAAAGCGCATGGAGGGGCGTCGGGTGCTGGCAAGCATTGCAAGGCTGATGTGCAGTTTTCTGACCGTGCTAAGACGCGCCGCAACGGTTAGATGTTCCGATACGAGGTTGTGAGACGGTAGCGTTGGTGCGTGACCGACCCCCGAATCATGCATGGTGTTGAGCATCGACGTTGAGGTTGACAACCAGAGCAATTCGGGTCTTCGCCCAAGACGAGTCTGACTAGAGTCGCACATTCAGGAGCATGGATATTGTCAAAAGCTGCTGTTTAGTCGGTGTGGTTTGTTGGTGCTAGGGGAGGCTTGCATCGGTCGGCTTGCATGTGAAACGCGAAGCTGGCGCCGAGACTCTCTGCCACCATGGCTAACCAATCCGTACTCTTTTCCACGGTTGATCGAGTACGCACATTGCCTTGTCCTGCGAAGATAGCACCACTTTTGCGGTAGTCTGAGTGCATGTTGCATTCGATGGAACAGACTCGCTATTAATTACATGCCGGCGATGCACAAACACGGCCGTATAGATTAACGTGCAGTAGCTTGCATATATCGCGACACTGTAGCGGTTAGCTGTCCAGGAGCAGGAAAAATGTACACCGACAGACTCGCATACTGAGTGAAGCATTGCAGTGCCAAAGCAGCGGTCGGCGAGGCATGGAAAAGGCCTTCGCAATGCCTCGTGTGCCACTTACCGCTCCAGTCAATCGACCGCTTCGACAGCGACCGAGGCCGTGGAGTAGCGAAGTGACGCGACAGAGGTGGTTTGGCGAGTAGTTCTGTCCATGATGGAGGGTATGGTGCGTAAAGAAGGTGGGGTTGAAGAGAGTCTCTCCGCAAAGCCGCAATTGGCGCAGGAACCTCCGCTACATAATAGTAGACGCCATTGTCTGAGATATAAGGACGCCACATCTCTTTGACTCGGGACTGGACGTGTGAAGCCATTCCAGTCCAGTCCAATACTGAATGCCAGACGGCTTAACCCCACAGAGACGCTTCTTGCTCGCATCGTCATCACCGCCACCATGCCGGGCGAAGATGCAACGCCCTCGCCCTCACCCAGTGAGTTCTGACTCGCTTGAGTCGCCTTGCATCGACTCGTTCGCAAGGCTGGAGATGCCTCCTCTCCAATCATTGCCAGCAAACTGAGGCTGATTCTGCGTGCGCCACAGCAGCTGACCCCGCCGCCAGTCGCGCAAGCATGTCGCTGGCCGCCCTCGTACTCGACAATCGCGTGCTAAACCACCCCTTCGACGACTGGGTACGGCAACCCGACGTTTCCGCTCGCTTGGTACACCTGGACGAGGAATATCTGCAAGGACTGGAACAGACAGGTGCCGAGCGTCTGTTGCACGCAGCGAGTACAGTCAAGAGCGCGTCGTCCATGGCTCGTACCCTCCTCCACCAATCCACGGCCTCGACCCACAGCCCACCCTCACTGCGCTCGTGCTACACCGAAGCAACGCCCACCGAGACGAGTATAAGCACTGGGCTCGTCAGCCACTTCTCCGGCGTCCCGCTGCTCCAAGACAACAACGGCATACTAGAGATACCCCGCACGCACCTTAGAACACCAGTCTACGAATGTACTTTTTGGTTCTTGAACTGCGGCTACATCTTGCAAAACAAGGACGAGTGGGAGACGCATTGCTTGTCGCACTTCCGCGGCGAGGAACCGCCTCAGACAGCGCAATGCCCGCTGTGCGACTGGGAAGTGACTTGCGACCTTGGTCGGTATGCGTGGAGCATGCGCATGCACCATCTGGCATACCAACACACGATGCGGGGCCAGACGCTGCACACGTCGAGACCAGACTTCCGTCTCTTCGAATACCTGTGGCAGAAACGGTTGATCGATGCCGAGGACCTCAAGGAGTTGAAAGCTGGAAATCATAACTTGACACATCCACCTGGCAACTTTGTTGAGATGAATGGCCGGGGACGCGAGAGAGATGGCAGGAGACACCGGACGCAGCATGCGAGAGTGTCGAGACCTCTCGATCCGCGCCGATACTGATGTTACTGGAGGGTATCTGGTATACCTCACGCCGCGTCTTGCCACTTCGTCTTATTTCTCAAACACCTTCCCTTTCTCTACATTTCTTCTCTTTCTGTATCTCTTCACTCACGATTGATGATTCTCCCCAGATTGGCGTGCCCAGGAATTTTTTTTTAGCATAGCTATGGCGTTTCGGATCATGACAATACCTTTCTCATCTCTTTGCCTTGGGCGCTTTGCAGTGTACTGGTAAACATCAGTGTAGGCGACGAAGCATTCGAGTGATATCAACAGAAGCAGAAGACCCGTGTAGTCAGTTGTAATGGCCTGGAAAACTTAGTTAGGCCAGCTACCCCACACTGCCTTCCTTGGCGAATAGGTTAAGATCTGGAGCGTTGTTGACCTTGAACAACGTGGTACAGAAACCAACAGAAGGAAGATTGGAAATATTCTGCAATATGGCCAAGTCTAAAAAGTTATTCAAACTGGAAACGTAAGAACTTGACTGCCTTGCATCAAATCCCACACACGGTAGCATATTGCACTCTCTTGGCAGGAGCGGTGCTGCAAATATTTTCGATAATCTATCAAATTGTTCGTTCGTAGATTTAGCAGTGGAGCCGAACCTTGTATGGATATCGAAGCCTAAACAACCATCTTGTTATGATTCGTCGTGTTGCTGCCTAGGTGGCTTGCGGTGCCGGTATCCCAAATTTACCAACAGCTCTGTGACTACATCACAACAAGTCGACTTCATCACACTACAAACCATCCAAACAGCTCTTCTTGCAACAAAGCCCAACTCCAAGTTCAATCTTCCCCACTCTTTTGGTGCATGTGTAACCCGTTGGCTCGTCACCTGCACGATTCTACGGATACTTTTCCGTGAGACGGTTCGCGAAGTCGTTGATATAAGCACTACGGTCCTCTCCGCCATTGCAGTAGCCGTTGTTGCAGGATGTCGCCCTTCGATGTCGACGTTTGTTTACCTGCTAACGGAACGCCTTGGTCACAGCAGCGATCGACAAAGCAGGCGAATATTTCCACCTCCATGGTAGTGGACGTTTCACGCTTCGTTGACCTACCTTCCCTTCCACAACCGCCGACCAGGTTGACACGGCCGCGAAGACGACGAGGACGACCCGATAACTTCTCTTGAGCACGTGGCCTAAACAATATCCACTTTCGTTCCACTCTGCAGCATTGGTCCGGAAGATGCACCGATGCTATGCCTGAGGCATCACTCAAACGGCAGCTAGCAGATTACCAAGAACTATGAATGCAACACATCACTTGTAACATCACAACTTAGCGAAGAACGCAACCGGTAAGCCCTGTGGAGGAACCAAGGAATGGTGTGGGCGATCGCTTTGATCAATAGGGAGCCAAGATGGTGAAGGCCCGGCGAGCTGACTTGGCCCTGCATTGATTGGTCAAGCTCACAGCGGAAAGACTTTTAGCTCCCTCAACTCACCAACGGCTTCGAGGAGGCGAAACCCTACGCTAAACCAGGTTTACAAACTCTCCACAGAGTTTTGTGACCTGTCAGCCAGACGCACCGCAGGACCAAGCGCGACCCATCCGAAAAAGCACGTCCAACACCCCATCCGTGCCACAAGCGTGCGCGCCATCTCTTTGTTTCCCCGCAATGCAACCCAGGTCAAGATCTTGGACCTGTCTCGGCCTACTTGGCTTAGGCCCCAAGTGCGACGCTGACAAGCTATGAAAACACTTGACAAAGGCGCAATACCAAGATTTTGGTGGCTTGCCAACTTGCCAATACGCCTCTTCTCTGCGACAAGACCAAGGAGATTCCAGGGTCGGGGCTAAGACTCTCACCGGAACCAGTCATGAGTAATGATCTCGGAGCATCAATGCAACGTTGTTGTTTAGAAAGAGCCTTGGTATTGTGCGGTTTACCTTTCCGGGATGAGTACCATTTTACGTGTTCTCATCGCGACGTCAGCCAGGATGGACTGAGGAAGAGGGGGAGGGACACGAAGAGATCGCCTGGTGAAAACCTTCAGTTCCTATGCAAGAGTGCGCTGTCTGTCTTGAGAAGATTGTGTAGAAGCTGTGGGAGCGATTACACTCCGCTGCACTGGAGAGTACAAGAAACGGACAGCACTAGACCGAACACGAGACCACTGAACACCGGCTTTGTTGAGCCAGTCCTTGACAAAAGGCCAGTGGAGGCGGCAAGGCCACCTGGGCACTAAGCATGCCCAGCTCCTATGGTAGAACCTCCGAGCTTGTGTGCCGCACGTTTTGGAATGCACAATGATAGTCGGTTTCAAAGACCAAGGAGCGGGCACATCTGCCCTTCGGAGGCCCCGCGACCCTACAATCCCAGCGCCATCAAGCCTCGCGAGAGTCCAAGACGGCCGGAAGAAGCGCGCTTGGTTGTCTTGGAAGGTATGCATGCGCGGAGTTTCCTAAATAATTGTCGTGTGATTTCGGAAGATGGTGACTAGAGATGATCTGGGGCGATATTGATCCACAACACCTGCTACATTCTGGAGGAGGGGTGGAAAATATATAAGAGTCCTACTCCACGTCCCCGGATTGTTACTTCCCCAGATCAACCAGCTGGCGTTTTGGTGATCCAACGGGCGTCTTCCCCACTCTTTTCACATCTCCACGTGATTCTCATACAGCTCTTTGAACACCATCCAACATGTTCGAGTCCAAGAAGAATGAGATCGTCATGCTCGAGCAGGCGCAGACTCGGGATGAGGAGCCCACGAAGCCTGTGCCTATTATCGGAAAGGTGGATTACTCTGGAGCCTACGAGAAGACTGATCCTCGAGAGATTGCGCTTGTCAAGAAACTCGACCGATGGATCATGCCCATGTTGTGGAGCATGTACTGGCTCAACTACCTTGGTAAATCATTATTCTCGCAAGACCCAATGATGAGCATACACTGACGAATATTTCCATCTAGATCGCAATGCCATCGCACTAGCCCGTCTTGATGACCTCGAAGAGGACCTAAACCTCACCAGTACACAATACCAGACATGCGTGAGCATTCTCTTTGTAGGATATCTACTTGGGCAAATCCCTAGCAACATGTTTTTAAATCGTACACGCCCATCTCGATACATGGGTGTTTGCATGATGCTCTGGGCTGTCGTGTCAGCCCTCACAGCCCTCTCCAAAGACTTCACCGGCCTCCTTCTAACACGCTTCTTCCTCGGTGTAACAGAAGCACCCTACTATCCCGGCGCTGTCTACCTCCTCTCCATGTTTTACACCCGCAAGGAAGTTGCCACCCGCATCGCCATCCTCTACACCGGAAACATTCTCGCCACCGCCTTCGCCGGCCTAATCGCAGCAGGAATCTTCCACGGCCTAGGCGACGTCGGTGGTATCACCGGCTGGCGCTGGCTTTTTATTCTGCAGGGGGCCGTCACCTTCGTTATCGCTATCGTCGGCTTCTTCCTCCTACCCGACTTCACGCACAATACGTGGTGGTTGACGCAAGAAGAACGCGATCTAGCCACCAACCGCATGGCTCTCGATACCGTCGGCAACAAGGGCGAGACATCTGTATGGGCTGGTTTCCGTCAAGCTGGAAAAGACCCCATGGTCTGGATCTTCGCTGTCATGGCACACATGCATCTTGCTGCCAACGGGTTCAAGAACTTCTTCCCCACCGTTGTCCAGACTCTTGGTTTCGGTCAGACCATCACTCTTGTTTTGACTTGCCCACCTTACCTCATCGCTGGTGCGGTTACAATCGCGGTATCCTGGTCTTCTGGCAAGTTCAACGAACGAACTTGGCACATTACCATTTCCAAAGCCGTTGCGACGTTTGGTTTTGGATTGGCCTGTGCTGAGATTGGTACCGCGGGTCGCTACGTCGCTATGATCATCTTCACCATCGGTACTTATGGTGTCAACTCCTTGATTCTAGGTTGGTGCGGATCGACATGTGGTCAAACACCCGAGAAGAAAGCTGTGGCTATTGGAATCGTTACCACGGTTATGAATGCGTCTTTTATCTGGCAAGTCCTCTTATCCCTATCCCTCTTCGAAACATACCCAGAAAAGCAATCGCTAACAGCCACATCAGGACACCATACCTATGGCCCAAGTCCGACGGCCCACGCTACATCATCGCGCTTAGCTCCTCTGCTGCATTCTCCATTGCGACTGCGTTGTTAGCGTGGCTTGCGAAGATTCTCTTCGTCCGCAAGAACAAGCAGCTTCGTGAACAGGACAGTGAGAACATGACCTTCTACGTGTACTAGGTGCTTGCACATGGTTGTGACCGGCATGTATGTACTATGAGAGTGGGGAAGAGGAATCGGCTGGCAAGAGCTGGCGCAGATGGAACGATAAGGGCGCATTCGCTACCAAGCTGGAAGCTTGACGAGACATGTAATCATGAATGATGAACGTTTACGTTTCGAATATTTGATTTGAACCTATTTTGTATGCGCCGTTGTTCACCTCGCATCGCAGCTGTTACTAACTTAATCTTATCAAATCTCTGTGCGCCAAATCGATCAGGTAGTGAATAGGTCTGGTTCTCGACCTGGTTAGTTATGGTAGCTCTATGCTATGCCTATTAAAGCATTAGTACTTAGTATAATTTACACTGCTTGCAGCTAGGTATAGCGCTTGTGTTTTAAACTTTAGAATTCTTAAAGACATAAGTTACTTTTACCTTTATAATTTAACGCAGTTCCAGTTGTGATATTTAGGCATAGCCTAGCTGTAAAGGGCTAAAGCCCTGTAGTGTCTTTTTTTTTGTAGTTTAACGTCCTTTCTCAGCCTAAAGGGCTATATAAGACGTGCAGGCCGAGCCCTGCAGGTATCTATGTAGTTTTTTATCTTCTAAGTTATTTACAAGGAATAGTTTATCTAAATAAAGGTGAGGCTCTTAGCTTGTTGTGTAGAGGTAGAGGGGGAAGAGGGAGGGGGAGAGGTAAATAGAGCTTTGACACCTAGAAAGGCGTTTACATCTAGTTATCGGAGTTTCCTTTGTACCAGGCCTGTGTACTAACCCTAGTTTCTTAAATAAAAGCTATAGTAGCCTTAATACCTACTTCTGTTTAAAAAAGATACTGTAGAGAGATTGGCTCTGCACAGAAGTTCTAAAGTATAGCTCTACTATCCTTGTATAGTTAGCATCTAAGAATTATATAAGCTGTGTTTTGTGTAGCTTTAAAATTGCATAGGCAAATTTTAGATTCTACTTTTTCTCTTTTAAATAAATAGCTCTTTAGGTAGCTATAACCTAGTTTTAATTAAAAGAAAAGGCTAGATATATCTCGCCTAGTAGAAGGGATAAATATCTGTTTTCTTATTCTCTATTTAAAGGTTGCTAAGTAGGTGCTTAGGTTCTTGCTAGTAGCTTTCTTCTTGTATTTTTCTAGGAGGCTTAACTAGTCAACATTTGCTTATTGTTTAAGTTAAGAACTAATAACTGCTAGGCTTGTTTTGTTTGTTAAAGAGTTTATTTCTGTAGCTGTCAGAAGAAGGCTTGGGCAACCTTGACGATATATACTATCCTGCACAACATAATCAGTAGTTTACTGATTATATCTACCCTTTTGTGGTTGTTATGGCGTAGTGGTGCAGGGCGGCGTTCTAAAAGTAGCCTCTTTTGCTAGAGTGTCTGCTTAATTGTTTGCTAGTATATCTTAGTGTCCTAAGACCTATTGTAGCGTAAGAGTAATGCCTTTTTCTTCTAGTTAAGTTGCTGCCCTAATCCACTCAATTTGCCACTCTTAGCTAGGGTTATTTAAGGTGTTCTTTAATTAAAAAAAAATGCAACCTTATTATTTACATAAATATTAACGTGTTAGCAGTTGTTTAATAGGCTAACTGCTTTCTCTAGCCTTAAGGTAATACCTTATAATTTACTGTTGTAAACTAGCTGGTTGTAAGGGGTGGCTTTAGGCAATAGTACTTGCTTTACACCACAGAAGATAGTAAGAGATAGCTCAGAACAATAACGTGTAGATATTTTAAGCAATAATACCTGCAAGGATCTTCTGCAGGTAAAGTAGCTTATAAATAGAATTACAAGTGTGCACGCTAGCAATAAGCAAGACTTAGCAGATCTAGTTAATACACAACTATCTGTAACAGAGCCTCCTTCTCTAGGCTAGCGTCCTAACAGCCTCTAGTCAAAACTCCATGCTGTATATGTAGGGTGGAATAGTAGAGAGCGCGTCCTAAACGCGGCTTAGGTGCGTCTAAAACGCGCGTTACCTGTGCATTTAACGTGTTGCAAGCAGTAGTATGTCTAAAGTTTAAATTCTTGTAGTATTGTTGTAGTAACTTCTAAGATTGTTATTTGTATGTTAAAAACTTTTACAGTAAAGTTAAGAGTGTGCAATTATTATAAGTAGTTTATGCAAAGTGATGTTTACTGTAGTAATAAAAGATTTTTTAGTATATTTTTCTTTTAGTCTTTATTTTGCTCAACACTACTAGAGCGCACCTAACACGCACTTAACAAGCATCCTAATATTAAGCTTTAATCTTTATAATAGTTTACTACTTCAATCATAAGTATATTAAGAAGTTGCACTTTTAAAGTGCTTATCTGTATACATTTAGCATGCTAGAAAAGGCTACTAATCTTATTGCCTTATACGCGACTTGCCTGCGCTGCGCGCAGAATATTGCTAAATAAAAGAAAATTTATAGAAAAACTAAGTATTGTTGCTGCAACTACTGTGCTAAGGGCAACTATAGTAGCTATAATAAAGTAAGTCTTCTGCCTTACTAACTGTGCTTTAGCTAATTTAAACAAGTGCCTGCGGCGCTTAATAAGTAATTAAATTACTTATACTAACTCTGCGGCTAATATAATGTGGCAGTTACTAATGCTGCTGTTCTTTAAACTAATGCTATAGTTATTACTACAGACGTTAAGCTTACATATTACTAGCGCTAATTTAACTTTAAGCTTGCAAACTGCTATTGTGTTGCAGCCTATACAAGTACTTTCTTAAGAGTTTTTACTTAGCTGCTAACAACTTTACTTTACTTCTTAAGCTTAATTTTAGTAGAGTAGCGTTGCATAGCAACTGCTTTTAAGCAGCTTGTTAGCTATACAGCTAGGATAGCTAGTTCTGCTGTTAATAATAACAAGGATAATAAGAGTTTAGGGGACAAGGGTGTAGCATCTATTAAGCCTACCTAAGGCGCAGGTGGCGCTTATAGTAATAATGTAGAAGATTTAAGTAATAGCAAGATAAAAGATAATAAAAAGATTAGTAATAATAAGTAGTAGTTAGTAATCTTGTATTTATAATTTGTTTTTTTAAATACTAGGTTTTGTACCCCTTATGCGCTATAATAATGTTTAATATCTTTTTTTGCGCGCTTATAACGTAATAAGCTTTGCTTGTGTTTAAACTTCTTAATTAGTTTTTTAATATTCTTAAACTATAATGCTAACATCTAAGTATTTTATAACTTATTATAGCCCTTCTATTGTAACTAATATTCTAGCTAGCTATTCTTAATTTGCTTTCTTAATATCTTTTTTACTTCTTAAATTTCATTGCCTTTAAGGCTAATTTCTAGTGCTTAAGTATTAGCTTCTTAGCTATTGCGTGACTTCTATTGCTCTAGTAAGGACACATAGAAGATATTGTAAATGCAATAATATAGTAGTAATTACAGTTAGTAAGCTTGCGCTCTAACTGCTCTTTACACTTAAAATAGTTCTATAAACTTGCTAACAAGCTTCTTGCTAAGTTAGTAAGCTAAGTTAATGTTCTTTGTACTAAGGCGCACTAAGTCTTCTTAGCAGAAAATCTTTAGTTTATGTTTTTTGTTGTAGTAGCAGCGTTAATATTCTTGTGCTACTAATAAGTGCTTTTTTGCTGTTGTATACGCGCTGTGTATGCGCTGCACTCTATTTACAGCGTCTAGCACCTTTTCTTCTAGCTTACTGTCCTTAGAAGGCAAAGTAAGTAGTAGGTGCTTGCTGTATACTGCGTAAAAAGGTGTTGTTTTTGTTAACTTATAGATAGAGTTGTTATATGCAAATTAAGCTGTTAGTAAAAGTAAGACTTAATTATTTTGTTGTTCTAACGCAAAGGTTCTAAGATATAGTTTTATTATTTAATTCTAGCGTTTAGTTTGCCTATCTATCTACAGATAAAAAGCTGTGCTTAACCTGCGCTTTACTTATAGTTAGTAGCATATTTCTGTCTGAAATACTAAAGTAAAGACTGTGCTGCAATTAGACACAATGCCTTTCTAGATCCTATATTTTAAAATAATATACTT
Organism: Alternaria sp. 'sect. Undifilum'; assembly: GCA_024321975.1. Lineage (NCBI taxonomy): Eukaryota > Fungi > Ascomycota > Dothideomycetes > Pleosporales > Pleosporaceae > Alternaria > Alternaria sp. 'sect. Undifilum'. The sequence goes on from JAJJZI010000006.1 coordinate 2,515,185, forward strand.
AAAGTAGGATTCTGTAAACTGCTTTGTATTCTACGTCTTTAATGCTAGTATATAGATCGCTATTTTTAAAAAGCAGTCAACAATTATAAAGATTGTATTAAACACGCAACTTAAACTGTTCTTTGCTAGTAATAGCCTAGTAATAAAATTAAGGCTTATTTTTTAAAATATTTTATTAAGGACTAGTAGTAGTAACAACTTACTGTATTTGCTATACTTAGAAGCTTTACTTCTTTAGCATACTGTAAAGGTTTTTATATAATCCTAAACATTATAGCTTAGCTCTAGCTAGTAATATAGCCTGCTAATAAGCTTATGCGTTTTACGTATGCTAAAATAACCTGCTATGCGCGTGTTATAATTCTGTGACAGAATCTCCTGCCTAATAGCTTGTTCTAGTAGAATATAAATTTTACTTTTGTAATTTAGAACTTTTTTGTTGTTAACATGCTATAATTGCGCGCTGCTACTATTTTAAGTGCGTGTTACTTGCTTAAAGTCTGTAACTTACTGCTAGACAAAAGCATTCTTTTGCTATAGCTAGCGTAGTTTATTTATTAAAGCTTTTAACTTTACTGTCGCAGGTTTGCTGCTAACTAATACTCTAGCTAGTAAGCGTAGTACGCATAGTGTGCACCTTATAGCACTAGTAGTATAGATACTCTCTGTTCTATAAACGCTAGCTATATGCGTTTTATATACACTTTCTTAGCTGTGCTAAGTTATAAATTCTTCTGTTTTACTATGCTTTACTTTTGCTAAAAGTTTATTCTGCAAAGTAAGCAATAGTTAAGTTAGTAATAAGTTTTCTTGTTTATAATCTGCTTTTCTTCATAGTCTGTCTGCAGGGTTTATATGCTTTAAATAGTACTTAACTTTAAAGTTAAAAGCTTTTAAATACAAAGCTTAGCATGCTTAGCGCTAGTTTAGCTTTTGTACTGCGCGTATAAAGCGTAGGTTGTTATAATTAGTTAGCACCTAAATAGTGTGCTAAGTGCTTTGTAAGTAGTGTCGCTATTTCTTAAAACTCTGTATAATAGCTAAAAGTTCTAAGTTGTACACTTTATAGTTTAATTTAGCGTTTTGCAACTTCTGTAAATAGAATGCAACAAACTGCTATTTTTTGTCCTTAAATAGTTAAGACAATATGCTTAAAATTGAAAAAGTAAAGGCGTTTGTTTAAACACAAATTACACGTGTATTATTAAAGTACCATAAATTAGGCGTATATGTAAAGCGTTGCTTTAGCCTTGTAAAAGCAGCATATATATCTTTATTCTAATAGAACGCCTGTTTCCCTTTTAAGATTTCTGTTAGGGGGGCTGTTTCTACAGTATAGTTTTTAATAAAACGCTAGTAAAAATTTGCAAATCTTAGAAAGAAATGTAGCTCCTGAATATTAGTTAGTGTAGGCTATGGCTTGATAGTAGTAACGCGTGCAGGGTCTGCGCGGATACTACTTTTTGTAACTATAAATTTTAGGACATGCACTTTGCTAGAAGCAAATGTACATTTTTTAAAATTTACCTATAGCTCTGCTTTCTGCAATTAATTAAGAACAGCGCGTACAGCACGCTAGTGTAGCGCATTTTTATTATTATAAGTATAAATAAAGATATTATTTAGATAAACTATATATATGTAATTTAAGTGCCTTTGTAAAGCCTTGTTAATGTAGGCTTAAAAACTTGCTAAGGCGTTCGTGAGCCTAAAAGGCATAATAAGATACTTAAAATGTCTATCTTATGTTCTAAAAGTAGTCTTCTACTTGTCCCCTGCTTTTATTCTTAGACAGTAGTAGGCGTTTTTTTAGATCTAGGGTTGTGTAGTAATGTACGCCTAACAGGCAGTCTAGTGTCTCTCTAATTAAAGAGAGCAGGAAATAATCTTTAATTATAACAGCGTTAAGGCCCCTGTAATCTACATATAGGCGTCAGGTTTTATCCTTCTTTAGTACAAATAATATAAGAGCGCTAGCAAGGCTAGTGCTGTAGCAAATCTATCCTTTCTTTAGACCCTCCTTAATGTATTTGCAGAGCACCTAAAGCTTACAAAACAAAAGAGTGTAAAAAAGCTTATAAAAAGGCTTTTTGCCTTGTTAAATAGAAATTGCATAATCTAAACTTTTAAGTTGTAGAAGGGTCTTTACAGCATTATTGTTAAAGACATTAGCATAGTCTTATAATGTGTTAAGAATGCACAGTACCTGCGCTGTAGATACATTTAACACGTGTGCTTTAAGCTTAATACTTGCGCTATAAAATTAAAGCACTCTTAAAAGGTAAGTTCTTAAGTCTGTAAGTCTTGCATCTTTTAAAAATACTTTAGTAGCTACTAAGTTAATGTTTGCTTTTGTATATCTCTAGCGTTATATTTGTTGTCTACAGTTAATGCAGATGCCTTTTTAGTTTAAGAAGAGGTTGCTAAGTAGTAGTAGTACACTTTTTTTATCTACTTTATACGCAATAACTTTTGTAATGCGCTTTACGTTATTATTGTCTGTAAGATGCAACTAAAGCTTGTATACTGCGTATATGTTCAACTTTTAAGGTCTAAGTTAACTAAAGCAGAAAAGTTCTACATTTTTAATAGGTTTTAGATCTATTTTTATAGCTATTTTTCAACTAATAAGGCTGACATCTACTTGTAAGTCTAAAATAACTTAAAGTTCCTTTTTTGCTCTAGTTGCTAAACGTGCGTGACACATGCGCTTTATTTTTAGTAAAATATTTATTAGCACGCGCCTTACTAATCTTAGGTTTACAGCTAGGCTTAACCTTTTCCTGTCTAGTTTATATTAACTAGGACCTTGTTAGAATCGCTGCTTCAACACTTGTTTACGTAGTGTCCTTTCTTCTAGTACTTAAAGTAAGTAACCTAGTTGTTATTTTTATACTTCGTTAGTGCATCTAATATAGTAGCAGCAGAGAAGTGCTCTTTTTGTTTTTTTGTAAAGGAGTTCTAGTTAGGCTAATTATGCGCTATAGGTGCCCTTTGTAGGTTTCTTTTAAGAGTAGATCTAAATGCAATAAGGTCCTCTCTAGTTGCTAAGATTTAGTAGTAATTAGTAATTACGCGTTGTAATTTAGGTTTTAGTTTTGTAAACAAGTGCTAAACTTTTTATACTTTAGTGTACGTTGTAAGTTAGTTTTTAAGGATATTTAAGTAGGTTGTAAATAATTAGACAGTTTAATCTTTCTGCTGCATAGCCTGCGCGTGCGCAGTAGCTGCTTTAAAGCTGCAGTTAATAAAGTCTAAAAGCAGATTAAGCAGGTATTGCTTAAAGTAGTCTTATATTAGTACTTCTATCTTTGCTTTCAAAGAGCGCTTATAATAAGTATACTAAAGCTCTTAAGAGTCTGCCCTAAAATACTATATTGTCTAAATTACTTTGTTATTATCTCTTTTAAATTTTTATAGTAATAGCTAAAATGCTACTTTGTAGAAGCAGATAAACTTATAATGTTCTTTAAAAGTTTTGCCTTAGTATTAAGCTAGATCTTTAGGTTTTAACGCGCGTTGCACGTGCAGGTTTAGTGTTGCTTTAAGTGCATTTTGCGCACAAGGGGTTGTAGTTAGTGCTGTTTATATATTTAAGATTTCTTTTTATTTAATCCCCTCTAGTTGTGCTACTTTTTTTTATAGATTACGCAGTTGTTGCAAGGATTAAAGTTTATCGCGTTACTTCTTAGCTGCTTTAATGCGCTCCTTAAGCGTTAGGGGTGCGTTTTAGGTGCGCTCCCTAGGCTCTTTAGGTGTAGTATGCCTTAATAGAATTAGAGGAGGATCTGAGAGCTCTAGTAAAGTAGGGCTTTAACTTTCTTAGTTACCTTAAGTGTTAGATTGTGTTAAAGGAGCTATCTCTAGACTATCAGCCTGTAGAAGGAGGTATTATTCTGTAAGAGGTGGCTTTAGGCAATAGTACTTGCTTTACACCACAGAAGATAGTAAGAGATAGCTTAGAACAATAACGTGTAGATATTTTAAGCAATAATACCTGCAAGAATCTTCTGCAGGTAAGGCAGCTTATAAACAGAATTACAAGTGTGCACGCTAGCAATAAGCAAGACTTGGCGGATCTAGTCAATACACAACTATCCGTGATACTAGTTATTTCCTATATTTGCTTGCAGTTCTTTAATAAGAGTAGCTCCTTTGTAGAAGGCAACGCCTACGCCAATTCCTTTGCCGTCCTTTATAGCTAAGGCATCTAAGTATATTAATAGAAGGTTGATGTCTACTAGTAGTATCTTATAGCTTTTAGCTTTAATGTCTTTTGGCTTATTTAATATATAGACCTTGTAGGGAGTTCCAGCGTTTTATAGTATTAAGGCGTAGTGTTGTATTTTCTCTGTATTGTATAAAAGGGCTAAGATAATAAATTTTTAAATTTAGTTAAGTTGCTCACCTTTGTTGTTGTTAATAGCAGCTTTAAGAAGGTAAATTAAATCTAGTAAAGTAGATCTAAAGGCGTATTTTTTTATAGTGTTGTCTAGCCTAACTCTAAGTAGAAATGGAGCAGCTTCTATCTTATTAAGCATTGTAGTATAAAATCTAAAAGTTCTTAAAATCTTTCTATAAGCCTAGTTTTAAAGTTTTTGCCTGCTGTTAAGGACGTGTTGTTGGCTTTTCTAAAATAGCTGGCATCTGTAATTAGCTACGCTATTAATATACGCTAGGTATAATTGCCTTATTACCCTTAGTAAGAGGCTTTTATCAATATTAGCTAGCCTGATTAGGCGGAAAAAGGCTTAGTTTGCTTGTTGTATTCTTATGTAGCAGTAGTCTCTAAATTTAAGAGTATTGTTAAAGAAGATGCTAAGCCATCTGACTAGTCCTTTTAGCTAGATAGTCTTTTAGGTAGGTAGCATAAGAACTCTGTTTATATCTTTTCTAAATTTATTTTAACTTGCTAATACTGTTTTTAAGCTATTAAACTTAATAGCTAACTCTTTTGCTTGATTAAACAGATTTGCTAGCTCCTTCTTAAGTAGTTTAATATTCTTTCTAATAAATGTTGTTTATATTAATATTTAAACATTGTCTGTATAAAATAAAGAGTATATATTACCGTTTGTTGTGATTAATCAGAATAGCGGTTTCGTGTAGATTAAGAATAGGATAAGAGAGACTAGGCTCTCTTGATGTGTACTGGTATTAACTTTCTATAGTTTCTCTGTTTGCCTACAAAAGAATAACTTTAAGAGCTTCTTTAAAAGGAAAGAGTTTGTCTATAATAAAAGGCAGGCAGGTAGCTGCTTATTACTAATATTTTCTAGAAGCTTGTTATTAGACAAATCATTAAAAGCGCCTTTAATGTCTAAGAAGGCTGTTGAAGTAACTCTTTTCTTCTCTTTTTGTTGTTAAATATTGTTGTAGAAGAGAAGTCCAGCGTTAATAGCGTGTTTCTTTAGTCTACCTCCTATTTGCGTAAGGTGGAGCAGGTCAGTTGTTTATGCTAAAATATCTAATCTCTTTAAGTAGAGCCTTTCAAGCGCCTTCCCTAGGTAGTATAGGAGAGAAATAACTCTATATGCTTTTAGAATTAAGTAGTTTAGTTTGTTTAGCTTTTTAAAAATAACTCCTTTTGCTTTTTACTAGCACCTTAGTTAGTATCCTAAGTTAAACAGCAATAAGTAGACCTTAAAGAAGATACTTTGTTAGTATTTGTATGCTTTTAAGATAACTTCTTAGCTAAATCTATTTAGACCTAGTAAGGTAGCTTTTATGTTTTAGCAGGCAGTATAGAGCACTTTTTTAAATAAACTTAGCTAATTCTATTTGTAGTTTTCTTTGTAATTATTAAGTAATAGGACAAGTGTAAAGAGAGGTAGAGGAAACAGCTTTTTTCTAAAGGTTTAGCACTTCTTTTTTAAAGATTCTTTGCCTTTAATAGCAGAGATTCTTGTTAAGAGGTTGTTTTTTATATCGGCTATTGCTTTAAATGTCTCTTTAGGCAATTCATTTTAAAAGAAATTTTCCTAATAGCTAAGCTTAGCTTTTTTAAAAGCTCTAAGCTATTTATTCTTAGCAAGCAAGTAATCATTTTTCTATAAGTATAGCGTGTTATTTTCTCTTCTTGCTACTTGCTTGTATTCTTAAAAGGCTCTGTCCAGGCTAGCCTTAAGGAGATCTAAATTACTTGCCTACTAAGGCTTTAGTTTTAGTTTCTTGTTTACAAACAAGTAGATCTTTTAAGTGCCTATTAAATTGTTGTTGTAAGGTCTTCTGCTATTTTGTCTAGCCTCTCCTTTAAGAGTTTATTAAGGCCTAGAAGAAGTTGTCTTAGAAGGTAGTTTAAGGCGCGTAGTAGAGCTAGTAATTGAATTTCTAGCTTTGCTTAAGTTATCTCCTCTTGTAAAGTAGGGTTTAAAAAGGTTCTAATGTAATTTTCTTGTATTGTATCTCTTTAGCTGGCTAGGTAGCTGACCTTAATTAACAATACTAAATAGGATAGTGTGGTAGTCTAATCCGACTTCTAGGATAGCTTGCTAGTCTAGAATACTAGAAGCTATATTGTTTGTTAAGAAAGTAAAATTGTGGGAGCTGAGAAGGAGCAATTGCTTGATTAGGAGGAGTGGAATGAGTGTATTAATCAACTAAGTGCTACAACAAAGTGTCAATAACTACTAAAGAGGGATAAGACGATCTGGCCCGTAAATATAGGCGCTAGCGCAGTCGTCATGTGATCAGCTTACTAGGATCACCTGATTAACAAGGTGATCTGCATGTTCTGCAGCATGTCAATACTCTAACACACCCCCTAGGTTAGTAAGATACTATTGATCTAAGCTGTAAGCAACTAGGCAATTGTAATAAATTGAGGTTGTTAGTTAAAAGATCCCTCTGTAACTATAGCTCTTCTGCCTAATCCTCTGTTGTTGTAGTAATGCTTGCTTGTTAACGTTTTAATTGATCCAGCAGCCCTTAGTGATATTAAAACATTAGATAGACCCTTAATATCGCGTAATTAGTTAGTGCGTAGCTCTAGAACAATATTAATTGCATCTACTGCTTTTCTAAAACTTTTTATCCTTAACCTTACTTTAATTTAATTACTGAGCTTTTTGACTGTCTCGACTACTATTGTAATAAGCAGCGTTCCCTTATTGTCCTCTTACTAATCAGCTGCTAATCTTGTGTAGTCTGCCCCTAACAGCAATAAGCGCGAGCGTTAATTAGCAAGCCGCTGTTATAAGCGTGAAAATTGCTTAAATAGCAGTTGTTAGCAACGTAAGAACAGCGCTAAGCATAAGCATTGCGTGCGTTAAAGCCTGTTTAACAATAAAATTTAATAAGCAGCTAATCTCTACAATAATAAGAATTAGTCGCTGTTGCCTATTAATTTATATGCTTACTGCAAGATATCTAGTAGCTTTGCTTAAAAGCTAATTGCTTTACTTACTATATCAAGTCTGTTGTTAAGTCTTTGCTTAGATTTTAATCTATATAAGAGTCTAACTAAGCGATTAAGCTAGCGCAAAGGCAAGGCTCCTTAAAAGCTAATGCAAAAGTTTTAGTAGCTTACTGCTTAAGCAGCATTCTGCCAATAGTAACAAGATAACAGCAATATCCTATAAATGCTTATTAAGCTGTCTACTAGGCGCAACGCGCTTTTCTTTACTTAGAAGAAGGCGCCTAATAGCTTTTTAAAGTTTACTGCTAATTTATTGTGTCTTTGCGTTCTATTTTGTAAGCACTGTATAAAAAAGATGCTAAATAGTTTATACGCTGAATACTGCTTTAATTGCTTTTAGACTAGCAGTTAAAGCAGCGTATGCTGCAGCAGTTGCTTATTGCACACTTGCTACACAGTCAATACTAATCTTGCTAATTAATTTATAGCTATGTACAAGAACAAAAAGGTAAGTTTTAATTTTCTAAGCTCCTTGCGTAGCCTGATAACTAGTTTTTAGAGATAGAATAATAATAGGAAGTACTAAGCTCTAAAGACTTAAATGCTTAAAAACATGATTGCTTACTGCAAAGAGATTATTAGCAGCGTTACATTTACTAAAAGGTCTTTTGCACAGAAGCCTCTTTCTAATAATTGCTGCACTTATAAGATGTTGTCTTGTAGTTTTGCTACTTAGCCCTCGCTGCCTGCTCCTGCTCCTGCTCCTGCTCCCGCTTCTTTTTTTAATTTAAGGTATACTGCTAAGGATTAATTGCGCTGGACATAGCCTGCTTAGCAGGCTATAGGTTTAAATTAAGGTTGTTTATAAAAATAAGAGATTTACAATACGCAGCCTTATGCTGCGTATATTCTAGGTTAACCTACGTGGCAGCCGGCTCAACAGTCGGCGTATTATTAACAACAACAACAGCAGCAGCAGCAGCCTTAATAACAGTAACTTCTTTAGCAATTGTCTTTTTAAAAACAGCATGCTTAAAACATGCTGCGCCTGCCTGTTCTATATAATTGCTTTTAAGTTTGTTACTTTAATTGCTATACAACCTGTTTATATAAAGGCAATTATTACGCTAGAGTAAGCTAGCAATTATCTCACAATTCTATTTATAAAAGTAATGGATTAGATTCGCGCTGTTATGCTGCTTACCTCTAAACTTTTGCTTAGGCTAGGTTGGCTTAAAATGCTCTTAAGCTAGTTAAAGCTAAAAAAGCTAAGCAAGATCTAATAATAGAGTTAAGCAATTTTAAAGACTTTAATGCTTACTAGTAATCTTACTTTTGATTTTCTAGTTTTCTGCTTATCTAGCTTACGTTCTCCTGCTTAAAATAATAAGCTACTAAAAGAAGACTTAGCCTAGTATATAAATGTTGCTGCTTAATATAAATCCTTTTACTTATTAATTATTGTTGCTTTTAATTAAGTGCTTAACTTGCTAAAAGTTAAGCAACTGCTTAAACTTCCCAAACTGTTTTTAAGTAAGCAACTTAGTTAGTCTATTAGCTAGTATAATTGCTGTTACTAGAAACTTAACCTAAAATAATTCTTTAGCATATTCTTGCTGCAGCTACATGTTTTATATATTTACATGCCTTGATTAAGTGCTAATCTGCTTGTTCTTCTTAACTACAAGCCTAATTGTCTGTTAGTTATTACACTAGACTGTCTAGACGTCTTCTAGATCAAGAGACAGCTTGCAGAAGAAGTACTTAAAGGCTATAGCCTCCTTTGTAGTATACTTAAAGATAAGCAGCTTGGTCTTAGTAGTTAATATAGTAACTGTAGTCTGCTGAGATGCCTTCTAAAATATTGGACTACTATAGAGAATAGCTATATAACTATAAAATAAATAACAAGTTTCCTAAATATCTGCAAAAAAAGCGTTGCCTGCAATTGTTAAGTTTAGGCTAATATAGTTCCTGTACTAGATCGCGTTCTATCTTATCTAATAGAGGTACATAATTACCTATTAAACAGCTTTTATATGCTAATTACTAGAGTTTGTAAGAAAGTGTAAGAGTTTTAAGATTAAGTAAGGAATATTTAATTATAGCATAATAGCTATGTATAGCACTAATTCAACTCTTTTTTAAAAGGCCTTAATCTTTTGCTTAGTTGCTTTGCTAGTGTTCTTAATTAGCTTCTCTAACAGCAATAAAGTCTTTAGAAAGCTGCTATTCTCTAGCTTAAACTTCTTTGTAATTTTGTTAATATACGTATTATGTATAAGCGTGATTGTTTGCTTCTTACCATTTCTAATTACTCTAATACTAAGAAACTATTTAACTACTCTTTGTTTCTGTATCTTGTATTTGTCTATAACCTTTCACTAAAGATTTATTGCCCTCTGCTTATAATCTTTTGCTAAAAGCAGTAAGATATTACAGAGGGGTGACAAAAAAAAAGATGTCAAAAAAGTTATAGTTTTCAAAGCTTTATATTACTACAACCAGAAGGGCTATTTCCAAAATAGTTAGTGATTTGGAAAGCCAAGATCTTCTTCTTTATATTAGGTTACTTAGTGAGCTGCTTAGTAAGCACTTCTGCGCTCAACTTCAGCAGTGAAAATAAAGATAAAAAAACTCAAGAATAAATAACAAAATAACTTTTTTTTGAAGGTGTAAAAATCGCTATAAAGTATATATATTTAATAATACTATGTAACTCATCTGTGTGTAAGTTTGAAGGTAATTGTAAAAAAAACTATTAAGTAGTAATTAAGAGCTTGTTTTTAGGGTTTTTTCTAAATAAATAACAAAGAAAGCTTACTAATACTTAGTGTACTAGCCTTTAGCTTCCTTAACGTCCAAATAACGCCTTAGTAAAGATAGAATATAATTATTAATCGCCTTTTAAGGTAACTAATCCTATTCCTCCCTTATAGCAGCCTTAAAGGCTGCTATACTTTTTTTACTCTTTCCTATACCTAAAGAAGTAATAGGCCTTTTAGCTAAAGCGTTTTTTAGCAAAGTCCACACGTTTTCTATAGGATTTAGATCAGGACTATAAGCAGGATGCTTAAAAAGCAATATCCTATTCCTAGAAAACTAAGATAAAACTTCTAGAGTTTTATAAATCTTAGAGTTATTCTGCTGAAACTTCTAGCCTATATAGAGGTTAGCAAGTTCTTTAATTATATAAATCAAGATTGCTATTTTATTATTTAAATATAGAGTAAATAGTCTCTAAGTAGAAAAAAGGAGTATATGTAACTTACCTTTTTTTATTGCAGGTTTTACTATAGGAATAAGGATTCTTTTTAATATAGTCTAAATTCCTAAAAGGAGTAGTAAATAAAGGGCTTTTAATTACTACTAGTTTAGATCTACTACCTATCTAAATCGCTCCCTAAACTTAGATAGAAGTATCTTGACTTATAACTTGATTAGTAAGCGTGCTAAAAATGGATTAGAATAATAGAAAAATAATAGATATATTCAAGTATTTTTTTAGTTAAATAGAGTTTTTTTAAACTTACTTGTGTTAGTTGTAGAGACTATTTTCCTTCTAACCCTATTATTTTGCCGTGTTTAATAGTATTCTGTTCTAGCACTGTGCTCTTGCTTAATAGCAGACTCGTCTGAAAATATAACTTTATTAAAATTGATATTTTTGAGGTTTTTAAGTAATTGCTTAACATAAATATAACAATTATAAGCCTTTTCAGCGTCTAAAAGCGTCTTTTTTCAAGAAATGTTAATAGAATAGTTCTCCTTTTTCAAAAAGCGTTATAAGCTTCTAATAGAAAGATCTAGACTATTTTCTTTTAAAAGACGTTGATTTGTCTTTTTAGAGCTTTTAGTAAGGTCTCTATTAAGCACTCTTTTTTCTTTATTTGAGATCTTTGTAGGACGACTTTTTTAAGGCCTGAAAGTAGATAAAGAAGCCTTCTTTTTTGTTTTATTTGATAAAGAGTATTAGTAATACTTCTAGAGGACTTTTCTGGTATATTACTGATTAAAGAAATAGTCTTATTTTGTAATTATAAAGTATAAACTTCTTGCTTAAATTAAGAAAGATTGCGAGACATAGAGGAGGTATTACAAAAAAAGCAAGTTAGGATAAACAAGAGAAGTTAATATACTAAAAGCTTACTAAGCTATTACGTAACTAGCGCTTACGTAAACAACCCCTATTTTTTCACCCTTTCATTAAACTCTAAGGAAATAAGATGTAAGCCTCTAAAATACGCTCACGTCATACTTATATAAGCTTATTAAACTTAAATTTTTCTTAGCGTTTTTTTTATACAATTATAAAAGAGTTATACTGAAATCTATTTTTACTTTTTTTTCATCACATTTCAAGCAAGATTACAAGGACAACCGTGCTAACTAAGCAGCTTACTAAGCCACCCAACTTAAAAAGGAGGATATCAGCTTTCCAAATCACTAATTCTTTTAGGTATAGGACTTCTAGTTGTCGAAATATAAAGCTTTAAAAACTATAACTTTTTTAACATCTTTTTTTTGTCACCCCTCTGTATTATTAGAAGGTGCTAAGAGCGTTTACTATACTAAAAGGAGTGACTAACTATTTGTATAATCTAAATCTAGTGTAGAAAGTAGTCTTCTACTTATCTCCTACGTTAATACTAATCTCATAGAAAGCTGTAGAGACGTTAATCTTTAAAAACTATTTCGCCTTAGCGATATTATTAAGCGTCTCTTAGATTAGTAGCAAAGAGTAATAGTCTTTTTTTATAATAGCGTTAAGAGCATAGTAATTAACACAGAACTATAATCTTCTTCTAAGTTTCTTAGCAAATAGAACTAGTAAAGAAGCTACAGAACTACTAGCTCTAATCTTTCTTTTATCTAATAGGGATATTAGTTCCTTACGTAGAACTAAGAGCTCTAGTTTACTTATATTATATAAAGGGCCTTAAGGTAGTTCTTTTTCCTTTCTATTCTTATTCTTTTGTAACTTAATTTAGTGATCAACCTTAGGTCTACGTAAGGAGAGTAGTACAGAAGTAGTTTATAATTTAAAAATCTAAGCTATGTATTAGTACGCCTTAGGAAGTAATAACAAAATATTTACTTTCTTTTTAAGAGCTCAGGCCTTCTTAATATCTTTAAGAGAAGCTGCAAAAGTCTAAATTAACTTATCCTTTTTTACTTGTCTAATATAGGAGTAATAGGCTATTACATTTATTTACTTTAACTTTTTGCTCTCTAAAACAGAGTAGTCTTTAGTGCTTAGCAGTTTACTCTTTTGTCTAGAAGAGTAAATGTAGATTAACTTTCTAGAAAAAGCAATAGTAACCTCTCTTCTATTTATCTAAGGCTGTCTAAGTATCAAATTGTATCTAGGGTGTGTAGGAGCAATATAGCCCTAGATAGTATCTTTATATCCTTTAATATTAATCTCTAACCTAGCAACCTTGTTAATAGTTCTAGGTTTTTCTGTAACTCCTTCTAATCTACGCGGAGAAATAGAGATGCACTGTAAACTAGCGTTCCTAACAAGCTAAGAGCTAATAAGAGAGTATATAAGGTTTCCTGTATTAATAAAGGTTAAAGTAAAGGTATAACAATTTACTAACGTTTTAACAGTAATTCTATTACTACTTATATCTTTTTTAAAGCTAGCTTATTCCTTTACTAAGTCTTCTTAGCTTACATATAGCTCTTGCTAATAACTTTAAGCAAGAGCTATTCTTTTCCTAAATTAGAATCCTAGTCTTCTAGAGTATTTTTGCTACTTAAGCTTTCTTTGCTAGGCTTTCTTACTTTTGCCTTTAAGGACTTTAATACAATAATCCTCTTTTTCTTCTCTTTCGTTCTTAGCGTCTTTTCTTCTATACAATCTATAGCTAAGTGTTCTTTTTGCTTATAGGTAAAATAACGTCCTTCTCTTATTAGCTTATTTAGTTCTAGATTACTAAACCTGCGTAGCTTAGCTAATCTTCTAGTAAACTCTATTCCTTCTATCTAGTCTCCTGTAAGAGGAGGAGGAAGAGGAGAAGTGCGTCTTAGCCTGTATTCCTTAGGCCTTTCCTTGTTTCTGTTCTTAGAGTATTATTCCTTAGGCTTATCTTAGCCTATAGAATATTACTCTATTTAGTACAAGTAGTCTGTAATTTTAATAGACTTATTCTGTAAACTATCTAAGTCTAAAAAAGTAATACTTACAAGCTTATTCTAAAGCTTATAAGTAAAGCTCTTTTAAAAGAGCATTATCTTTGTATCCTTATCTAAGTTGCTGTTTAATAGTAGCAACTATTACTAAGATTCTATAATATAATTACAGATACCTCTCTTACCTTAAGACATAGACTAGAGCTTATTTTAAGCTCTTTTAGCGCTGTGTAGATCTCTAAACATCTAATTAAAGAAGTTTAAGAGGTGCTTAAAATCCTAGGCGTTAAACAATTCTATTTAGTCAAGGTAGAGTAGTGTTAAAGTAACTATAGAACCTGTAAGCCTGCTAAAAGCGTAATCACAGGTTCTTCTTTCTGTATCAAAATCTTCTTAGTTGTTCTCTACTTTAGTAGTAAGCTACTTCTTAAAGATTTAGTACATCTTTCTAGTTCTATTAAAAGCGTCTAGATCAGGTTGTTTAAAACGCTTAGGTTGTACTAGCTACTAAACTAGTGTTAATGCAGTAAGTAAAGTTAGTAGCTAAGTAGGTAGCTGTTCTTATTCTAGTTCTTTTTTAGAGGCTAGATTAATAGCCTCCTAGATAAGAAAGGCTTCTTATATTATTGTTAAAGTCGCTATCTTATCTAGTTTGTTTACTCTATAGAGGCCTTCTAGAGTGTTCTCTATTTTAGCCCTACTAACACTATCTTAGTACAGTCTTGCTATCTAGACAATAAAGCTTCTAGATGTAATCTCTACTCCTACTATTATTATACAAAAGTACTAAATAAATAGCACTTATGTTGTTTAACAGTAGAGATTAGTTTCTAGAGCTACTAGTAATATAGTAGGCTTATCTAACAGTTTGTATTACAAAACATTCTAAGTAAAGTCTTATATAGCTAAGTATCTCTTAGCACTCCTTGTGCTTCTTCTACTGCTAATCTTTAGTAGATTCAAAATAGCTTTAACTAAGATTAGCAATCTAATTAATTAGAATCTTATTTAGATATAGCTCTAGGAGGCTTCCGTGCGTAGATATAGCTCTAGCTAGCTTCTCGTCTAGATATAGCTCTAGGAGGCTTCTAATTCAACGTAGCAGTGTTAGCGCTATAGAAGGATTTAATTTAAATATAAGAGTGCGTTAGATTAACTAAAGATGCAAGAAAAACAGTAATAAATTAAATAAAGAACTATAAAGGCTATCTTAGCAAGTTTATCTACTCCTCTGTAAGGTCTGTGCTTAGTACTAAGGAAGAGGCAAAAGTAGCTACGTAGCATCTGCTAACGTGGCTTAGGAAAATAACGCAGAGCTGAGGGAAAGGTTAAGCAGGCTAGAAAAGCAGAAGGGCTGAGCAGGCAAAGAAGGGCTGATACGCCAAGCTTACGGGTGACGGGCGCGCACGGACACCCGGGATCTGTGAGATAGCAAAATGAGGCTATTTGTCGAGTACTAAAGGCATCAGGGCTTCAGCCCTTTACATATAACACTTTAACTACTTATAAATTTAGTAGACGTGATTAACTACTAAGTTACTTAATTAAGGTTAACAAGATGTTACTCCTAAAAAACACTTAAAATACTACAGCCTAGAGTCTAGGACTCTTACAGGAGCTAGTAGACAACAATATACCTAGCGTATTTAATTTAGAATCAGAAAAAAACTCTAAAGCTATAAAACTTAAGAATCTTAAGCAATAAGCTTATGTTTAAGCTTAGCAAATAGCTAAAATGCAGAACATAATTAATTAGCTAGCAGAACAGCTATTAACTACTCCTAATAAACAAAAACTTACTAAAACCCTAAAACAGCAATACTTAAGAAGTACAACAAAAGTTAAAAAGAGCTATAAATATTCTTTACTAGTGTTAACTTGTACTGCGAATTTAACAAAGTTTTAACTAAACAAAATAGAATTCTTATAGCAAGCACGTATATAAAAGAAAAGGCTTCTAATTAAATGCAACTATGCATAGACAACTACTTGCTTAATGTAAAGCAGAACAGAACTAAAAAAAAGACCTAAGCTATATTTGCTAGTTAGACAGAATTTAAACAGAAAATCGAACGTATCTTTAAAGAAATAAACGCTAAAAATTAGGCAAAAAAGCAAATTACTTATTCAAGGCAAACTAAGTTAGTATTAGCTTACACAGTGGAGTTTAAGCAACTGCAGGCATAAATTAACTTAAACAACACAGCACTTTAAACAGTATATAAAACTAGCTTAAAAGAAAATGTTAAGAACAGCCTTGAATACTATAATAAGCCTAGAACGCTACAAGATCTAATTAAGCTAGCTATATACATTAATAACTGCTTATAAAAACGCTCTTAGCAGAAATAACAGTTCTAGCTTACAATAGCTGACACAAGAAAACAGCGCAGTAAATATAATAAAATAGCAATACTGTTATAAATAGCAAAGTATAAAGAAAGGCAAAAAACAGGAAAACTTAAAGAAAGAACTATAATAAACTTTCTAAAAAAGAACGCTAGAAACGTTATAACAACAAAGCATATTTTTAATATAGTAAAGTAGGCTACATCTGCAGAGATTGCCTAAAAAACAAAGTAAAGCAAGCAGCTGTTAAGATTATAATAGTTAGACAAAGAACGCCTTACTTAGCTAAAATAAAACTACAGGATATCCTAAGCAACTTAAATTTTTATAAAGAAACACGTTTAGAGGACTGCTACAAAATTATACTACAACTTAAACTAAATAATAAGGTCTTTACTTTAAGCAAACTTAAGTTAGTAGACTAAAATTTAAAGACACTGTCGTGCTATAATAATTAGCTAAGAACTAGTACTAGGTATGTGGGGATGTAATGCACTACGCTAACAACTGCCTAGTTTAGGACTAAATTATAATTATTAGTAAAAATGCTAAGGAAATTAAGTATTAGGCAATATACTAATAGCCTTACTTTAACAATCTAGTAGCTAAAGTTAAGGACTAAGAAGCTCTTAAAGTAAAAGATACTAAAGAACACAAAAAACTATGTTAGTATAATTATAAATTAAAATGCAAGTTTTATAAAAAAAACTATTAAAACTGCAGGGTAGACTAAGACAAGTACTATTATTTAAATTTGTAGGTAAATAAGTGCCTAGCAAATAATTGCTCTTTCTATAAACTCAAGAAAGAGGAAATTTAATACTAACCTCTATAGACGCAATAATAAGATAAATGCTCTTTTTATTAAGAGCAATTTAATAAAATATAACAGGTAAACAACTACTACTATGCTACTCTATTATTAAACATCTGTAAGGCAGCAGGCTGCCTAATTTATAAAACAAAGAAGCCGAAACTAAAAAAATAAGTTAAGAAGCAGAAATTAATTTTACACTAAAACCTTTATCAGAGCTTCTGCTACAATAATAGTTGTTTAATACATTACAGCACTAAGTACAGTGCAGGCTACCTTTGTAAAAAGAAAAAGAGTAAGCAGTTAAAAAACTAAGATGCTACTAGAAACAAGGTCACGCTAGTAAAAGCAGTTCTACAACAACTCTTAAAAAGGTACAAGATACTAGTAGTCAAGCAATATATTTATATGTAACTATATTTATATAAGATTAGATGACTAAGGCGCTTGTAAATAGCAGGGCCGCACAAACAGTAATCTTACTACAAACAGTAGAAAAGCATAAAACACTATACAGAGTTAAGAAGACTCTGATTCTAATAATACTAGCTAACAAGAAACCTATAAAATATAAAAACAGCATAATATAGTTAGAGACTAAATTAACGACGCTGCAAGTAGCAGACACAAAATATTAAATAAACATTAACATTAGAAATTTAGGCAAACTAAACATGTTGATAAGTTATAACTAGCTAGATGCTTATTTATTTTTTAAGGTGTTAAAGGTGGTGGTTGTTGTTGTAGTCAAAATAGGGTTCTAAAAAAGTGAAAAGCAGCTACCCTCTACTAATTAATCGCAAAAGTCAAAAAAAAAAGATTGTGTGTAGTTAACGAGATTCGAACGGTGGGTGGATAAGTTCTAGGAGGAAAGCTCAGACCACCGAGCGATAATTAGGGTTAAAAAATTTGCTAAGGTACTAAAAAACGACACTAGTTGAAACGTGTCCAACGGCGATTGCCAGCCTATAGCTAACAATAGGATTACAGTAGGATTGCAATAGGATTGCAACATAATGCGATAGAGGAGGGAAAGGACACGCAGCGGGAGTCTACAATACTTTATAAAGCTAAAGCTACTACTTCTTACCTACTACCTGCTTCTTACCTTTTAAACAGCACCGCATACAAACAATTCGCATATAATACACTGTACTGCAACATAGCGTGCAACCTCTGCGGCAAGCATCTCCTTATTCTAGGCTCTCTTCTAAAAAAAGCATCCTTTTGCTACTGTCTACCTAGCACCTAATTTAGTCTAACTTAAACTGCTTATACAGACACCTAAATTTATTAAGTATTTTAAAACTTAACTACTTAGCTAGAGTTCTAAGTTTATAAAAATCTTAAACAAGTCTTTTATCTATAATATTTCTATATACAAAAAGATTGTTAAGCCCTAATTTAGCTAGTTGTGCAAGGAATACACGATCTCTAAAGTATTTGCTAATACTAGCGCAGTACTCAAGATTTATTGCTTTAGTATCTCCCTCTTCCTATTTATTATGCAAAGGCTAAGTATAAAGACTAGAATCTAGCTTAAATAGCTATTGCAAAACGTTAAATTAGCAATAAAGAAGAAAGAGGCAGGAAAGGAAGAATAGGCTTTCTATTGTCACGTCTATAGGTTAGTAAGCAAGGCAATAATAGTGTTACTACTTTACTTTATCTAAGAGCGCCTAGTAGTAAAGTAATAAGAATAGGCGGGATAAGGCGCGTTAAGTTAGAAGGTAATTTCCGTCTTTGTCTTGCTTTTCTTTGTTTCTGTCTAAACATGCGACACACTAATTGCGTGCTAGCAATGCTAAACAAGGGGGCATAAGCCCTAATACCTGTTGTTAGCAATAAATCTTTTTTTTTACTAAAAAGGTGTCTACAAAATGTGTGGTCACATCAAAAGGTTGTCTTAAAAGGCCAAAGCTAGCTAGATGCTTATAACTCTGCTATTAACTAACAAAAAAAACTATACTTAGCTAAAAGCCTGTGGACAAGGTTGCTAGAGTACAATATAAAAAACGCCTAACAAATTAAAGCTTACTTAAAAACAGAAAATTTAGCAAGATTTTACTACACAAAATAGCAAAGATCCATGCAAAAGACTCTTAAAAAATAAAAGTTATTTAAATAAAGAAAATCGCCATTATAAAGGAAGGACTCTTACTACCCAAAATACTAAAAAAGTATTAAATAAATAAGTATAGAGAATGGTTTCAGAAAAACAAGGGTACAGATCTAGCAAACTATTAGAATTAGAATTACAAGATTGTTCTAAATTAAAGGACTAGGTTAAGCCTAGAACTAATATACCTTATAACGCCTAAGCACAACGCTAAGCTGCAGGATTACATTTAGAAAAATTTAAAAAAAGAATTTCTCTAACTAAGATAAGGCCTAATAGCTTTATCTATCTTGTTTATAAAGAAACTTAACAAGAAGTAGCAACTATATATTAACTTTAAGAAGTTAGATAGTGTAACTTAGAAAAACTAATATCTCTTACTACTAATTACAGAGTTTATAAATTAATTTTAAAGAGCTAAATAGTTTACAAAATTCAAGGTTTAGAATTTTTTTTACTAAACTAGGATTAAAAAAGGTTGTAAACAAATAACGGCGTTTGTAATAAAGAATAGACTATTTAAGTATATAGTTATGCTGTTTAGATTAACAAACGCGCCGGTAACTTTTTAATTAATTATTAATAACGCACTCTACAAGTACTTTAGAATCTTTATTACAGCATACCTAAACAATATACTAGTGTACTTTAGCAGAACGCTTAAAAAACATGTAGATTATATTAAGAAAGTGCTTAGAAAGCTTAAGAAATAAAAGCTATACCTGCAGCTAGAGAAGTGCAAGTTCTATATTAAGAAGACAGAATTCTTAGGCTTTATAATATTTATCAAAGAAGTTAAAATTAACCTAAAGAAAATCGCAGCTATAAAGAATTAACTAAAACTTAAAACAGTTAGAGATGTGCAATCTTTTTTAGGATTTGCTAACTACTACTAAAAGTCTATTAAAGATTACTTAAAGATTACAGCACGCCTCTTAGAAATTATAAAGAAAAAAATAAGGTTTTAATAAAATAAAAAACATTAAAAGGCTTTTAATAAAATTAAGTAGATATTTCTTAAAGCACCTATACTTAAAACATACAACTTAAAACAAAAGACGTAAGTCAAGACTAATATATTAAATTATGCACTTAAAGCTGTATTATTACAGCAGTGCCTAAACAAGTAATTAAAACTAGTGTTCTACTATTTAAAGAAGTTCTCCAAAGCAGAACCTAACTACAGCATTTATAAAAAGGAACTACTAAATGTGGTTAATGCCTTTAAACAGTAGGAAGTATATTTACTAAGACTACTACACTAGATTAAGGTTTTTACTCATCACTAGAACTTGGCAGAGTATATAACAACAAAGAAACTTAACTAATAATAAGTTTAATAAGCTGAAATATTAGCTTAGTTTAACTTTAAAATAACTTATCGCGTTAGAACACATAACAAAGCAGTAAATACTTTAAGCTAAAAAAACAACATAAAAGAAGAAAGTTATAAAAAACTACATAACGCTATGTTTACAAAAATGCCTAACAGTAGTCTATAATACAACTAGCCGGAACTAGCTAAAGTAGCTAACGTGGCTAAGCGGGTAGAATTATTACAACAACAGTAGCAGCAGAAAGCTGCTAACTAGAAGTTTAAGCCTAAGAAAGACAGCTTTAATAAACTACTACAAAACAAACAAGAGTACTAAAATATAAATTTAAAAAAAATTAAACATATATACCTCTACATATAAGATTAAGTCTTATTAAAAAACTGCATAAGTCCCTAGAATATAGATATACAACAATAGAAGAAATAGTTAAATAACTAGCTAAGGTGTTTGCAATGCTACGCTTGCAAGCAAAGGTATAAAATGTTTTAGGCAACTACTTAGCTTATTACTAAAATAAGATTAAGAGATATAAGCTTTACAGCCTGTTACAATCTTTACAGCTACTAACAAGACTATAAAGCAGCATAATAATAGACTTTATAGTAAAGCTTCTAAAATTGTTAGAACTAGAATTTACTTAACTTTACAACACAGTTCTAGTCATTATATATAATTAACTAAAAAAGTAATATTTGTGTTTATAGAAAAGACTATTATAGCAAAAGGTTACGCGTACAAGGTTATAAAAGCACTAAAATTAAAGCACAAGATGCTTAAAGAATTTATCATAAATAAAAACAAGCTGTTTATGTCTAAGTATTAGACAACAGTCCTAGAAAGAATAAAAGTAAAGAAAAAGCTATTAACTAGCTTCTACCTAGAAATAGATAGCTAGACAGAAAGAACAAACTAGACACTAGAACAGTATTTAAAAATATATACTAACAAGCTGCAGAATAACTAAGTCAAGCTTTTATTAACAGCATAACTAGCTTACAACAGCATTAAATTAGTAACAACAAAGTACTCGCTACACTACGCAAACTACAGATATAAGCTAGTTGCTTATTAAAATTTAAAAGACGTAGAAAACATTATAGTAAACGCAGATAACAAAGCTCGCCTTATACAAGAACTGCATAAGAAATTAAGTAAAAATATTACTTATAAGAACTTTATAACATTTAAAGCAGCAAATAAGTAAAAAATTAAAAATCAAACTTTTGAAAAAAGATTA
Organism: Alternaria sp. 'sect. Undifilum'; assembly: GCA_024321975.1. Lineage (NCBI taxonomy): Eukaryota > Fungi > Ascomycota > Dothideomycetes > Pleosporales > Pleosporaceae > Alternaria > Alternaria sp. 'sect. Undifilum'. The sequence goes on from JAJJZI010000006.1 coordinate 2,536,536, forward strand.
AAGATCTTCTGTTACAACAGAACTAAAAAACTAAGCAACTAAGTAAAGAACTAGATAAATTTTAAGTAAAACTATTTAAAATTCTAAAGGAAATAAGCACAGTAAACTATAAACTACAACTACTACTAAGCATGCACGTTTACTCTATCTTTTACAAGAAACTTCCAGAACTATTACCTCTAAATACTAAGCTAGTAATAGATATAAAGCTTAAAGACAACACGTATAGAGATAAAGAAATTAAAAACTTGCAGAAAGTTAGTTGTTAGTAAAAAATACTTAATTAAGTAGCAAGGATAGCTAAAGAGCTAGAATACTTAAGAAGTAAAGGAAAATTTAACAAACTGCAAGTTACAGGTACTTAAGTACTATAAAAAAATTCTAGAAAAAAAAGAACTAAGTCTTTAAGAAAAAAAGGTAATAAAAAAAAAGGTTAAAAGAAGCGTTAGCCTATAACTAGCCTAAGTTAGTTAACAGATAAGGTAGTAATAGTTTAGTTAATAGAAAGCCTGTACTAAGAGTAAACTTCTTTATAGCTTACTCTTTTACATAATTTTAAAGAATTAAAAAAGCTAAATCTTGCTAAGTAAAAAAAAGGCTTTTAGTTTTTTACTTTAAAAAGCTTATGTTGTAAGTAAAAGGCCTCTGCAGCTGCCAGAGCTTAGCGCTTTTTAGCTTAAGCTACTTTTAGCTTTTTGCGCTTATGCTCTGCTTAAACTTCTTTTTACTCTTGCTTAAAAACAAATAAGCTGCATTTAGCACTTATAAAAATGCGATCTATACAACAACTAAAAGTTTTTTATATAAAATAACAAAGTTTCTTTTTTTTGCAATGTTTACACTAAAAATTTATTTTAAAACTTTCTTGTACAACGCAAGCAGCATAAGCGCTTTTAGTTAGTTAAAAAGTAAAGATAAAAACTATAGAATTTAAAACCTTAGGTATAGTTAGAAAAGCACAAGAAAAAATAAGCGTATAATATAATAAGTATACTAAAGCCTAATATGTAACGCGCATTACAACATGCCGCTTAAAAAAACAAAATTTTAGAGTATTAGAACAATAGCCTTAAGAAAGAGAGTAATGTTATAAGTAACAAAGAGTATTCTCTTTTTTTTACAGAAGTTAGAGTTAAAGGCTAACTAGCAACTATATTAAAAGGTAATAATTACTGCAGGGCTGTAATTACATAATTAGTATCTTGCTAAGAATAGACATTGTGCTAAAAAGGCAGATGCTACAATATGTAAAGATGTTAAGACATTTATAGAATCTAAAGATACTAAAAACAAGCAAGAAATTATAGATGTTAGGATAAAGCATAATAGGTATAAAAATAGGTTAGATTTTATTATTACACTTGTTGTAGTTAACTTCTTAATAGTTTATCTCTTACACAAATTGTTAACTAGTTATTCTATTATATATAGAATTAGAATGTCTTTATCATGAGTTAATTTATAATAGCTCTTTTCTACTACGAATCGCCAGACAAACCGCACGGGCTACCGCTTTAGTCTACCTTGCTTTAGTACGGACTGAGCTTAGAGAAAGTATAGCCTAACCCCGTGTAACATAAGCTTTATTAAGGTGTAATCTGTACTGTGCCCTAATTGAATACTAAGTATTCTAATTAGTTAGTTTGAGATCCTCTTTTAGAATCTTTACTAAAGCTTAAAAGATAGTAAAGTTCTAAGCAATTTTGCTTATTAAGGCATTTAAGAGAAAATCCGAATAGACAGTTCTGCTAATCTAGTCCTTAACATTAGTAATCTTAGCAACCTTCTTTGTTTATTCAGCAGCTTGTACTTTGTACCTGTTAACTAGCTTATTATAATTATTTTTCTTGTACTTAGCATTGAAAACTTAAGCCTTATATTTGTGTTAAGCAATCTTATAGTCCTCTTGTATTTAAGCGCTAGTGCTAGGTAATAGAGCAACTAGCTGCTTAATATCTTTAGGCAGTTCTAGATACTGTAGCTCCTAGTGATCTATTAAGGGTACGTCCGGGAGATTAGGATTAATCTCATCCTAGACGCCTTTCTCTAAGCAGTGTAGCCTGAATAAAGCAAACTAGGTTAGCTAGTCTAATTAAGCCTTAAGGATTACCTTTAAGGCGACAAGCAATGTATTAGTAAGGTCTATCTTAGTAAGATGCTATGTAGGATTACGACGTAGGTTATCGTTAATGTAACAACAGATTAATTAGTTAGTTAGTAAATAGCTGTGTTAACAATAACAGTGGCCTGTAAGTTGTAGGATAGGTTAATAGGAGGTTAATTGTATTATTATTAGGAGAGAGGCACAGCAGCTGCAGCAATTTGCTAGCTGTGCTTTAGGAGAATAGAGGAGAGTAAAATTAATAATTAAACAGTTAACCTTCTAGCTTGCTAATTGCGCAGTAAGAATTAAAACTATAATTAAGCGGCTAGGCTTATAACTATAGGAGCTAAGAAGGAGCAATTGCTGAATTAGGGGAGTGGAATGAGAATATTAATTAACTAAGTGCCACAACAAAGTGTCTAATAACTACTAAAGAGACATAAGACCATCTAGCCCGTTTATATAGGCGCTAGCGCGGTCGTCACGTGTTTAGCTTACCAGGATCACATGATCAACAGGGTGATCCGCATGTTCCGCATGTTAATACTCTAACAAAAAGTAATAAGCTGTTGCATTTTTTTGCTTTAGCCTCTAGTTCTCTAAAACAGGGCGATTCTTAGAAGTTAGTGCTTAGTACCTTAATCCTCTGTTTAGAAGAGTGGATGTATGTTAACTTTTTAAATGGAGCAATAGTAACCTCTCTTTTATTTATTGAAAGCTGTTTAAGTATTAGGTTATATTTAAAGTGTATAAGAGTAATATAACTCTATACAGTATCTTTATATTCTTAAATGTTAATTTCTAACCTAGCGACTTTGTTAATGGTTCTAGGTTTCTCTATAACTCCTTTTAATGTGCGCATAGAAATAGAGATGCACTATAAGCTAGTGCTCCTAGCAAATTAAAGGCTAATAAAAGAGTATATAAAGTTTCTAGTATTAATAAGTGTTAAATTAAAGGTGTAACAATTAACTAATGCTTCGATAGTAATTTTGTTACTGCTTATGTTCTTTTTAAAACTAGCTTATTTTTTTTTCTAAGTTGTTTTAGCTTACATATAGCTCTTGCTAGTAGCTTTAAGCAAAAGCTACTCTTTTTTTAAATCAAAATCTAAGGGGATAGCGCAGTGGTAAAGCGCCTAGTTGCTTCTGCAGGCTCTGCTTGCAAAAGGTTGAAGATTTGAATCCTTCTTCTCTTACAGGTATTATAGCATTACTAAAGGCTCCTATTCTTCTTAAAAAGAAAATTTCTACGAAAAACTGCAATTTGAACACTAGCCGCCGCAGTATAGCTGAGCCATCTACTGCCAAGACAAATTTACGCCGCGAAACGCCCCTATTACATACTACGTTTAATTTCTTACGGCATTTTTTCTCTATCTAGAGGTTTTTTTCAACCTTAGGAACACGATGGATTATAGAGAGAAGAGATTAGTAAGAAGGAGGATAGATAGAGTAGGTACCTCTATACAAAAATACCTTAGGATAAAAAGAGCACGCTGTTTTACCTCTCCCCACTACCACGACTGCTCTTTAGCACAGGCGCCTACTATAGCAGCAAGCCACTAAGCTACTAGCTATCTAGTAGGAGCACGCCACAACGCCACCAACAATGTACAGTCTATAGCCAAAGAATGTATATAAAACACACAACATAGAACGGCTTAACAGCTATCGTCCTACATAGCCTTCGGCTGATACAGGACGTTAATGGAATACCAAACTACCTTAAATTAAAATCTTAGTTCTTTAAAGTATTGTTTCTACTTAAGCTTTTTTTGCTTAGTTTTTTTTTTGTTTTTTTTGTGCTTTTAATCAACAAAACTTTAGTTCTATAGTTTTTCTATTTTTTTTTTTAAAAAAAAAGTCTTATTCTCTGTATATTTTACAGACAGGTGCTCTTTTTACTTGTAGCTAAAACAACATTCTTCTTTAAGCAGCTTGCTTAGTTCTAAACTGCTAAGCCTGTGTAGCTTAGCTAATCTTTTAGTAAACTTTATCTCTTTTATTTAGTCTCCTGTAGAAGAGGAGGAGAAGCGTGTCTTAGTTTGTACTCCTTAGGCTTTTCCTATTCTTTGTTTTAAGAGTATTGTTTCTTAGGCTTGTTTTAGCTTTTAAAATATTGCTTTATTCTATACAAGTAGTCTGCAATCTTGATAAACTTGTTCTGTAAATAGTTTAAGCATAAGAAAGTAATACTTATAAGCTTATCATAAAGCCTATAAGTAAAGCTTTATTAAAAAATGTTAGAGTATTAACATGCTGCAGAACATGCGGATCACCTTGTTGATCAGGAGATCCTGGTAAGCTAATCACATGACGATAGCGCTAGCGCCTATATATACGGACCAGATTGTCTTATTCCTCTTAAGCAGTTATTTGACACTTTGTTGTGGCACTTAGTTGATTAATACACTCATTCCACTCCTCCTAATCAATCAATTGAACCTTCTCAGCTCCTATAGTTATAAGCCCGGCGTTTTAATCATAGTTTCAATTCCTACTGCGCAATCAGCAAGCTGGAAGGTCAACTGTTTAATTATTAATTACTTTACTCTACTCTATTCTCCTACAGCAAAGCCAGCAAACTGCTGCAGCTGCTGTACCTCTCTTACCTTTAATTATACGATCAACCTCCTACCTATCTATCCTACAACCTACAGGCTACTGTTATTGTTAGCACAGCTACCTACCGTCCGACCGACTAATCAATACGTTAACACCTTATTAATAACTTAAGCCTTGATCCTACAAGGCATTTTACTAAGATAGACCTTACTAAAACACCGCTTGTCGCACCGGGGGTGATCCTTAAGGCTAGATTAGACTAGCTAACCTAGTTTGCTCTATTGAGGCTGCACTGCTTAGAGAAGGGCATCTGGTATCAGGTTAATCCTGACCTCCTAGACGTGCGCTTAATAGACCACCAGGAGCCTTAGTATCCGGAGTTGCCTAAGGATATTAAGAAGCCTATCGCTCCACCACCTAATGCAAGCACTTAAGATTAAGAGAATTATAAAATTACTTAACGCAAATACAAGGCTTAAGTTGTTGAAGCTAAATATAAGAAAGATAATTACAATAAGCTAGTTAACAGGTACAAGGTACAGACAGCTTAGTAGACAAGGAAAGTTGCTAAAATTACTAATATTAAGGACTAGATTAGCAAGACTGTACATCTAGACCTGCTCTCAAACGCCTTAATAAGCATGATTACTTAAAACCTTACTAGCTTTTAAGCCTTAGTAAAAATCTTAAAAGAGGATCTTGCCCCTACGGATTAGAATACTCAGCACTTAATTAGGGCGCAATACAGATCCCACCTAGATAAGGCTCGCTAGGGACAAATAGGACCTAAGCGATAGTTTACTAAGTGGCAGCTCCTGTATTAACAAGCGACGATTTACTCGCTCTCTAAAGTTGTTAGGCCGTTAGCAGTTACTAATTTTTTAGACGCCTTAGGCACCAAAATCACACTAGACTAGTCGCGCGAGAAGCGCAATAAGCTAGCACAAGCAATAGCGCTTAGTAGAGCTTAATTAACTCTCAATAATTTAGAAAAGATTTTTAGTGTTTTGTTGCAAGATTAGTTAATTACTTCTACAAAAAGAAAAGGAAACGCAGTGTTCTAAACTAGATCTAGATTAGGGTTAGCTTAACAATCCACAAGCGCTGACAACTTTTTTTTTTATTGTAGTTTAACGTCCTTTCTCAGCCTGAAAGGTTATATAAGACGTGTAGGTTTAGGACCTACAGGTATCTACGTGGTGTTTTCTAATATATAATTTATTTACAAGGAGGGGTTTGTCTAAATAAAGGTAGGGCTCGTAGCCTAGGGTAGTTTTAACGAGTAGCTTTCTCAGTCCTTTGTTAGGCTTAAAGCCTAGAGTAGTTTTAATGAGTATCTTTCTTAGTCCTTTGATGTGTAGGAAGTATGTAGAGCTAGTATGCTAGTCTAGTTATCTCTTTTACTTCTTGTATGTTGTTGTAGGCTATGCTAGCTGCTCTCTTGTATTGCTTATATAGGTACCTAAGCAGTTCAGTATAGGGTTAATATATGAGGTCAGTATATTAAGTTAGTATAGGGATTGCGGTATAAGTAGATAGCTAGTTGCTAGTCTAGCTATCAATTCTAATGTGTAGGTCAGTATATTGTGTCAGTATATCAAGTTAGTATAGAGGGATTTCAGTGTAGGTAGATAGCTAGGAGCACTAGCTATCAATTCTAATGTGTAGGTCAGTATATTAGGTCGGTATATTAAGTTAGTATAGAGGGATTTCGGTGTAAGTAGATAGCTAGAAGCACTAGCTATCTATTCTAATGTGTAGGTTAATATAGGAGGTCGGTATATCAAGTCAGTATAGGGATTTCGAGTAATAGATAGCTAGGTAGATAAATCTATTAGTTTACTACGCTAATAAATTTATCTACCTAAGTAGAAAGCTGTTGCTTTGTCAAGTAGGAGTTAAATTGCCTTTAATTAAACTCCAAAATCAGCTTGCGCACAGACCACTTGCAGAGTTTTCAACAGTTAACTACTCTGTTTTTCTACAACTAGCTAGCGCGCACGCTACAACACCTGCACCTAGAAAACAAGTATCAGAAGCTGATTTTGGGAAGGCGTTTAAGATATTTGAGGCGAAAAAAAGGCAAAGCCAGACCTTTTTCTCGCCTCTAAAAGTTGGTGTTCGATGAGCGCTGACAACTTAAAAAAGTTAAAAAAGAGTAGTAAGCAACTTTACTCTTGCCCCTGCAAGGCTAGTAAAGAGCCTATAAGCAAGCACTTCTAGTTACTGCGCAACTGCTACCGACTTCAAACTGCAGTTACTAAATTATGCTCTCTTAGCAATATACTAATCAAGCTGTTAGATAACAAGAAAAAGAAGATTGTTAAGCAATAGAATAGCAACACTTAGGCAACCTTGCGCACTTAGATTAAGAAGAAAGGCTAGAAGACTAGCACTAGCGGATTAGCTACTAATAAACTAAGTAGATTCTACCCTAGTTTATTAGTTTTAGCACTAATTAACCTAAGTAACTTTATTAAGGAACTTAGTCTAAATATCTTTAGTGCAGCCTTTACTTCTTATGCCTTATCCCTTTGCATGATCCTGGATAGTAGAGCAGCAGTCTACTTAGTTAATACTATAGATTACATAGTACTAGGCACCTTTCGCGAATACACTAAGGACGAGACTGTGTTAGCAGGCACTTAATCTATTCTAGTTGCTAGGATAGAAAACAGGCTGCTCAAGAACGTCCTGCATAGCGAGGCAGGCCCTAAGACAGCTAATCTACTGCTTACTAACGTCAAGCTTATACTAGGTTTCTATACTAATATTGTGTCAGAAGCACGGCTTAAACAATTAGGCATTTAGTATTTAGGATATAATTACACCTTACAATTTAGAATAATTAAGGAGAACGTTGTCTTAGTTAACCTTAAGTGTTATTTTAATCTCTTATTTATTAAATACAAGCAAGTTACTTATTACCTTTCTTAACTACTACCCCTTGTAAACGCCGTAGCGCAATTAAGGAAACCTTAGTTGCGTACTAGTAATAAGGACCTGAAGCATCAACAATTAGGACACCTAGGACAACAAGCTATTAAAGCCTTAGTCCACTGAGCGCAGAATGTTAAAATTACTAGCAAGAAGCTATTAGAATACAATTACTACGCAACAGCTTATGCCTCTTAAGTAATTTTACAACAACTAAGGGAAAGATTACTACAACTTTTTTACAAGATCTTATAGAATCTGTTTAATTTCCTAACTAGTTGGCTGCTTAAGAAATAGGCGTTAATTATTAAGGAGAATTACTTAGGCAAGCTGTACAATTACAATATCTTATTAAAGACACTAAACAATATTATGCTTGTGATTAAAGGATTCGCTAAGAGGATTAATAGGAAATATTAACAGAAAATTGTAAAAATCTATTAAAATAACAATACTGCCACACTGCCTTAGAGAGAGCAATTAAGATATAAGGAATAGGTAATAGAGAAAGAGATTGTAATTAAAACTCTACTGCTATATACTTATAAGCCTAATGGCTCAGCAGAGAGAGCTAGACAAGAGCTAATTACAAAGGCTATTAAAATGCGCATAAGCGCTAATCTACTAGCTAAGCTTTAGCTAGTAATTATAGATGCAGCAGCTCACCTACATAGCATAAGCCTAACTAAGATTTATAACTACTAATCCCCTAACTAGGTGCTCAAAGAATAGTTTAGGAAATATTTCTAATACTATTAACTACCTAAGATTAGATACTAGACTGCTAATCTACGCCTAGACTAAAGTAGAATCTATGCCTACAGCTGCTAAGCCTACCCTTTAAACAGGGAGAAGGCAGCTAGGCATAATTATTAAGGATTAAAATTTAATCCTTACAGCTATATTAGTTATTTAGTTAGATATTAAGCCTCTAACATATACTACATATAAGTACTAATACTTAATTAAGTAATTACTACCCGTAACATAACCTTTAACAAACAGTTATTCTTTAAAGGAAATTGTAAAGAAAAGCTGCTAAAAGATTAAGTAATTAAGATTATAGAGATCCTTTACAATAGCAAGCTAGTTAATTTAAGAGAGGATTTAGACCTCTTGCTTGTTTAAGGGAAGGCAGATTAGGATTTACAGCTAACTACTAAAGACTTTAAAAGTAATCTATCTACTATTATAAGCAGTAAGGAAGGCCTGCCTACTAAAGATAAAAGTAGACTAGAAGACACTAAGCGAATAGAGCACAAGGCTAGTGCACTATTAAGAATTTACTTAAATTAGCAGCAAAATACTAGTCTTACTACCCTAGAACTAACTCCTAAACTAGAGACCTTAAGGAGCGACAATTTAATTAATCGCAGGGTTATTAATAGTTAAACAGCAGTACAACTGCTTAAAAAAGCTAATTTATTAAGACTTAGAGGTAGACTACCTCTTTTACTAGTCTAACAGACTAAGCCTGTAGACTCTAACGCGCTAGCTAATCAAGATAGAACACCTGCTTAGGTGAGCAAGATAGCGGGGCGTGAATTATCTTGCGAGATGAGATCTTAGGCATTAAATAGCAGACAGGGTAAGCAGTTATAAGCTAAACCCCTGCTTACAAGACGTAGTGCTTAGATTGTGGGCAAAAGTCTAGATTAGCCTACAAATTGTTATCTTTTACTACGCAAGCTAGATAGCAGGCGTAAGCATAAAAATGCAACCTAAGATCCTAACAATTAACTAAAGAGTAGAAGTATAGGTAGTGTTAACGCATTAATTAGGGATTATAAGGATCTATTATAGAACAATTTTTATAATACTAACCTGCTAGGTTTGCAAGCAACCTAGGAAGACTAAGCAAGCTACAAGACTCTTAATTACATAGTTATAGTAGCTTTGCTTACTAAGCATAAACTAAATGCTTAAACACATCACGATAATCTACCTAAACTACTAGGATTAAAGAAGCAATTACTTTAGCATTTTATAAAGGCCTTGTTTAAGGATACATGCAGGAAAGAGATTAATTAGTTAAGTAAGAATAAGACTTAGACTAAGATATTAAGAGAAGAAGCAAATAATTGCTTAATACCTATAAAGTAGGTATAGACCTACAAGTTTAATTAAGACAGCTTCTTTGTTAAGTATAAAGCGCAGATTGTTGTAAGAGGTAATCTCTAGAAAAAGGACTTAATTAATCTAACATATGCTGCTATATTAGCGACTAAGTCCTTCTAAGCAGCAATAGCAATTGATGCTAAGAATAATCTAGACATTAAGTAATATAATGTTGTAGGAGCATTCCTTAATACATTAATTATAGTAAATAACCTAGTAGTCTGTAAGATGCTAGATAGCTTTAAGAAGCTAGTGTAAGGGTGCGTTGGGTTGACCAAAGATGCAAGGTAAACGGTGAAGGTGAATGAATTAGATACAGAACTATAGAGAGACTATGTGGGTTTTTATATCTAATCCGGATAGTTAGGACTAACCAAGGTTAGGACTAACTAAGTTTATTAGAGGTTGCCGGGTCAGCTGACAGTTAGCGTAACTAGTGCGGCCGATAGTCAGCAGCTAGTGCTGAGGTGCTAATGCTGAGATAAGAAAAGCCAACGAAGGCCACAGGCCGAGTACTAGAGAACATTAAGGCTTCAGCCCTTTACAATACCCCCCTCCTAAAAAAAATAGTAGGGGTAGTAATCTTGTTACCTAGAGTACCACTCTTCTAGGGCTTCTGTATCTTTCAGATTAACAGCTAGTTCCTAGGTTAGATCTAGATATCCTGAATATTTAACTAAGTACTGCTTTTTTCTTCCTTTTCCTCTTTCCTCTAATAGGGTCTCTACTAGGTATTCTTCTCTATCCTCTGTTTTAATTAGTAGAGGTTTCTTGTTGTCTATTAGCTGGCTCAGTAGAGGGTCTAAGGACGCTAGTCTAAGGTTATTAACATTAAATACTAGGTAAATCTAGCTAGGAGTATTTAATTTAACTGCGTTTAGTCTAATAACCTTAAGTACCGTGTACTTAAGATTCTTCTAGTTAAGTTTTCTGTTAGGCCTTTTTGTTTTGTAGTGGTCGCCTAGTTTTAACTATACCTTATTGCCTATTTTAAGCTAAGGTAATTAGTGCCTTTTCTTATTTGCCTACCTTTCTTATTCTTATTAGCTTTCTTCTATTATAGCTTGTGCAAGCTTAATACTTTGTTATAGCTTCTTAACAATATTTTCTACCTTTTAATAATCTTCTTATATTCTCCTTAGAAGTTGTTGTTAAGGACTGTACTTAGGTGTAATTTATAAGGGATCTACCTTATAGCCGTGTTGTAGGAAGAAAGAAGACATTTTAGTAGACTAAGCTTGCCTTGCTATAACTACAATCTTAGCTATCTCTAGGTTGCTTTTCTAATTTGTTTAATCCTAATTGTAGAAGGCTTATAAATAAGCCTGTACTATAGAGTTTATTCTCTCTGTAGAACTGTTAGTTTAAGGATAGTATCTAGAAAATAAGCGTTGCTTAATTTCTAATAACTTGCAAAGCTTAATCTAAAAATAGTTAATAAACTGTATACCTCTGTCTAAAGTAATATAGTTTAGTAACTAATAGTAAGCTACAACAGAGTTAATAAAAGTTTTAGTAACACTTTCTGTAGTAATGTCCTTAAGGCCTATTAGGACAACGTCCTTGCTAAGCCTATTTATAACTACTATAAAGTTTGTATAGCCTTTGCTTTCTAGTAACCCTGTAATAAAATCTATAAAAATTTCTTTCTATATTTGCTCTAGTATAGGCAAGGGTTTTAGTAAGCCTTATAGGCCGTCTCTCTAGAGTTTTGTTCTTTTACACACTAAGCAGTTCCTTATGTATCTTCTAATACTTTTACTAATAGAGGGCCAAAAGTATTCTCTTACAATAGCTTAATAGGTAATATTCCTTTCTAGATAGCCTAAAGCTCTAGAACTGTGGATTTTATAGATAATTCTAGTTCTTAGAGGTTTATTATTAGGTACCTATTTTCAATCTTAGTATAGGAGGTTTCTAGAATTATCTAGTCAGCATTTAGAAATAGAGAGTTTAAGATCTAAAGCTGTAGGAAATCGTCGTTCACTATCCCTTACAGCTTTCTAGGCTATTTAGTAGGTTTTATCCTCTTTTTTAGCTTTATCCTATAGATCTTCTAGATCTAATTGCTCCTAAAGTTATTCTAGTACTGTTGCTAAATAGCTGTTGCAGCTAAAGGTTCTAAGCACTTCTTCTTCTTCTAGTTCTCTGTTAGTAGCTGCAGTTGTAGGTTTAAATACTTATAAAAACCTCTTAGAAATCCTAGTATCCTAGTTGTTTGCTAGCATATCTTGTTGTCTCCTAGATAAGGCATTAGCCCTAGAGTTATTAACTCTAGGCCTGTAGGATATTTCTATGTTAGGAAACTTTCCTAGAAATTAAGCCTATCTTATTTGTCTCTTACTAAGCTGTCTAGGCCTACTAAAATATTTAAGGTTTTTTATAATCTGTAATAACTATAAACTTCTTTAAAGATTATAGCATAGCATCCTACTTAGATAAGCAAGAGATAACTACTAGTAATTCCTTATTATATATCTTGTAATTGCTTCGCGTGCTAGTTATCTTTTTTAAATAATAAGCTACTAGGCGTAAGCTTCCTTTATTGTCGTATTGTAAGAGGACTCCTGCTACTACATATCTAGAAGAGTCTGTTTCTAGGATTGTTTCTCTGTCAGGATCCTATTAAGCTAGTACTAGCTTAGTAATTAATAACTTCTTAAGCTTATTAAAAGCTTTTTGCTTAGTTTTTCCCTATTAAAAGGAGATGTTACTAGTAAGCCTTAAAAAAGGAGCTACTATCTCTAAGTAGTTCTTAATAAATTTTTAATAGAAGTTTGCAAAACTAAGAAAACTGCGTACTCCTTTAACATTTGTAGGCGCCTGCTAATTTCTAGTTGCTTTTACTTTCTTAGGACCTATTTGAAGTCCTTTTCTAGCCTTAATAATAAATTTAAGGTATTTTGTACTTTGTACGTTAAATTTGCATTTCTAAATGTCTAAAGGTAATCTAGCCTTGCCTATAGCTTCTAAAACCTTATTTGCATTGTATTAGTGTTCTTTAAGCGTGCTATTAGTGTAAATTAATACGTTGTCTAGGTAGGCTAAACAAAAATTGTTAATATACTTGCAGAGGGTCTAATTAACATAGCATTAAAAGGTACTAGGAGCGTTTGCTATACTAAATAGAGTAACTAGCCACTTATATAACCTAAATCTAGTACGAAAAGCTGTTTTCTACTTATCTCCTGCATTAATCCTAATCTTGTAGAAAGCTGTAGAAACGTTAATTTTTATAAACTATTTAGCTTTTGCAATATTGTTAAGAGTTTCCTAAATTAAAGGCAAAGGATAACGATCTTTCTTTGTAATAGCGTTTAGGGCTTGGTAATTAATGCAGAAACGTAATCCTCCTCTAGGTTTCTTAGTAAAAAGGACAGGGGAGGAGGCAGGAGAGCTACTAGCTCTAATCTATCCTTTATTAAGTAGAGAAATAAGCTTCTTTTGTAATACTAGGAGTTCTAGGCGGCTTATACTGTATAGAGGTCCCTAGGGAGCCTCTTTTTCTTTGCCTTTATTGTCTTTCTCTAGTTTAATGCGGTGATCTACCTTAGATCCGCGTAAAGGAGGTAGTACAGAAGCAGTTTTTAGATTAAAAATCTAAGCTAGGTGTTAATAAGCCTTAGGGAGTAAAGGTAGGACCTCTACTTTCTTCTTAGGAGCTAGGGCTTTTTTAATATCCTTAACAGAAGCAGTGAAAGTCTAAATAGACTTATCCTTTTTTGCCTGCCTAATATAGGAGTGATAAGCTGTTGCGCTTATTTGTTTTAATCTCTAGTCTCCTTTAATAGGGCGATCCTTAGTGCTAAGTAACTTAATCCTTTAGCTAGAAGAATAGATGTAAATTGTTTTTCTAGAAGGAGCAATAGTAACCTCTCTTCTATTTATCTAGGGCGGTCTAAGTATTAAATTATAACTAGGGTGTGTAGGGGCTACATAACCCTTAATAGTATCCTTATAGCCTTTAATATTAATGTCTAACCTAGCAACTTTGTTAATAGTTCTAGGTTTATCTGTAACTTCTTCTGATCTCTTAGGAGAAATAGAAATGTACTGTAAGTTGGCGTTCTTAATAAGTTGAGGGCTAATAAGCGAGTATGCAAGGTTTCCTGTATTAATTAAAGTAGAGGCGAAAGTGTAATAATTTACTAGCGCCTCTAAAGTATCTCTATTGCTGCTTATATTCTTTTTAAAGTTTGCCTACTCCTTAACTAAGTTATCCTAACTTATTAGAGGCTCCTACTAGTGACTTTAAACAGAAGCTATTCTTTTTCTAAATCTAAGTCCTTATTTAAGCTTCCCTCGCTAAGCTTATTATCTTTCTTAGAGTTAGAAGACTTAACTAAAGTCTTTTTCTCCTTTTTAGAAGATCTCTTATTCTCTGTACAATATGCAGACAGATAGCCTTTTTATTTATAGTTAAAACAGCGTCCTTCTCTATACAACTATTCCAACTCCTAGTTACTAAACTATTAAGGTTTAGCAGTTCTTCCTGTGTATTCTATCCCTTTTATCTAGTCTCCTTTTAAAGGAGAAGGAGGAGGAGAAGTTCTCCTAGATTTATACTCCTTAGGCTTGTTGTCTCTGCCTTTAGAGTACTCCTCTATTCTGTAGAGGTAATTAGCAATCTCTATTGCTTTTTTTTGCAGGCTATCTAAATCCTTATAGGTAATACCTACAAGTTTGTCTTAAAGTTTCTAAATAAGGCTTTTTTAGAAAAGCATTATCCTTGTATCCTCGTCTAAACTACTATTAGATAATAGTAGTTGTTCCTAGAATTCTATAATGTATTTGCGTATGCTTTTCTTGCCTTAGCTTATAGACTAGAGCTTGTTCTTAGCTCTCTCTGCACTATAGGGATCTCTAAACATTTAATCAAAGAAGTTTAATAACTTATTAAAGTTCTATAAATTAGAAATCCCTATTTAGTTAAGGAAAGGCAGAGTAAGAGTTGCAGCTAAGCCTTTTAATCGACTAAAGGCGTAGTTACAAGTCCTTTTATCTGTGTTAAAATCTTCCTTATTGTTCTCTACTTTAGCGGTAAGCTGTTGTTGAAAGATTTGGTACATCTTTCTGTTTCTGTTAAAGGTATTAGGATCTAGTTGTTTAAAACGCCTAGGCGTTTAAGCTTGTTGATTTCCTAAGGCAGCTAATAAGGTAGGTAACTAAGGTAGAGGTTATTCTACCTTAGGCTCCCTTTGTTGTAGCGTGCCTATAGCTTCCTAAGCTTGGAAGGCTTCCTGTATCCTTGTAGAAGCAGCTATCTCATCTAGGCCACCTGCTCTACAAAGACCTTCTAAAGTAGTTTCTACTTTAGGTCTGCTAATACTATCTTAGTGTAGTTCTGCTATCCTTACAGCTAAAAGAGCTGCTAAGGGTTCTGCTATTGTATTACACGTACTCGCTAGTACTCTATATTGTTGACAGAAATCGTTATAGGTGCTACTACGCTTAGTAGGCTTATCCTTTTTCGTGTAGGGGCTACTACGCTTAGTAGGCTTATCTAACGAATTTAAACGCCTTAGGGACTTATACAACTAAGTATCCCTTAGCACTTTTAATCTAGTGCTTTTTCTGTTAATCCTTTAGTAGATTTAAACAGTTAACTAATTAACTAGCGCTCTGATTAATTAGATTCTCGCGCGTAGATATAGCTCTAGCTGGCTTCTCGTCTAGATATAGCTCTAGAGGGCTCCCAAGTACGACGTAGCTACGCAAGTAGCTAAAGAAGGATCTAATTTAATTGTAAGGGTGCGTTAGGTTGACCAAAGATGCAAGGTAAACGGTGAAGGTAAATAAATTAGATACAGAACTATAGAGAGACTACATAGGTTTTTATATCCAATCCGGATAGTTAGGACTAACTAAGGTTAGGACTAATTAAGTTTATCGGAGGTCGCCGGGTCAGCTGACAGTTAGCGTAACTAGTGCGGCCGATAGTCAGCAGCTAGTGCTGAGGTGCTAATGCTGAGATAAGAAAAGCCAACGAAGGCCACAGGCCGAGTACTAGAGAACATCAAGGCTTCAGCCCTTTACAGCTAGGTAAGTGCGTATAGCTTAACTGCGCACTATATAGTTTGCAAGACTCGCCACTGTTATAGTATAAGGAGTTCTTAGGATTACTAAGAGAGATTAGACTAATTACCTTACTAGAGGAGCCCTGCCTATTTTTGAATTAAGAAAGGAGGATCTTAGTTTTGTTTTATGTAGATAATATCCTACTGCTTTTTACAAAAGATTATAAGCAGAGGGCAATAAACCTATAGTTAAAGATTATAATTAAGTACAAGTTATAGGAACAAGGATTAGTTAAATAGTTTCTTAGTATCTAAGTTATTAGAAATTGTAAGAAACGAATAATTACGCTTGTATATAATACGTACATTAACAAGATTACAAAGAAGTTTAAGCTAGAAGATAGCAGCTTTCCTAAAACTCTATTACTGTCTAAGGAGCTAATCAAGAACACTAGCGAAGTAACTAAGCAGGAGATTAAGGCCTACTAAGAAAGAGTTAGATTAGTGCTGTACACAGCTATTATGCTATAACTAAATGTTGCTTATGTAATCTTAAAGCTCTTACACTTCCTTACAAACCTTAGTAATTAGTATATAAAAGCTGTTAAACAGGTAATTATGTACCTTTATTAGACAAGATAGGATGCGATCTAGTATAGGAACTACAATAGCCTAGACTTAATAATTACAGGCGACGCTTCTTTTGCAGATAATTAGGAAACTTGTTAATTATCTTATAGATATATAGCTATCTCATATAGTAGTCTAATATCTTAGAAGGCAGCTTAGTAGACTACAGTAACTACGTTAACTACTAAGGCTGAGCTGCTCGCCTTTAAGTACACTACAAAGGAGGCTATAGCCCTTAAGCGTTTCTTCCGCGAGCTGTCTCTTAATCTAGGAGACGTCTAGACAGTTTAGTGTAATAATTAACAAATAATTAGGCTTGTAGTTAGGAAGAATAAGTAGATTAGCACTTAATTAAATAATGTAGATATACAAAACATGTAGCTGCAGTAAGAATTTGCTAAAAGATTATTTTAAGTTAAGTACCTTAAAACAGGGATTATGCTAGCTAATAAACTAACTAAGTTGCTTACTTAACAACAGTTTAAGAAGTTTAAGCAGTTGCTTAACTTTTAGCAACTTAAGCACTTAATTAAAAGTAATAATAATTAACAAGCAAAAGGATTTGTATTAAGCAGCAACATCTATATACTAGGCTAAGTCTCCGCTTAGTAGCTATAAAAATAAGCAGGAGAACGTAAGCTAGATAAGCAGAAAAACTACAGAACAGAAAACCAAGATTACTAGTAAGCATTAAAGTTATTATAATTGCTTAACTCTATGATTAGATCTTGTTTAGCTTTTTTAGCTTTAGCAAGCTCAAGAGCATCTTAAGCCAACTTAGCTCAAGCAGCAAGAGTTTAGAGGTAAGCAGCATAACAGCGCGAATCTAATTTATTACTTCTATGATAGAATTATAAGATGATTGCCGGCTTACCTTAGCGTAATGATCGCTCTTATATAAACAGGTTGTATAGCAATTAGGGCAACAAACTTAAGGGCAAATATGCAGAATAGGCAGAGGCAATATTCCTTAAGCATGCTGTTCTTAAAAAGATATTTGCTAGGGAAGTTGTTATTGTTATAGCTGCAGCAGCAGCTGCTGTTGTTAATTAAACGCTAATTGTTGAACCGGCAGCCACGCAGGTTGACCCGGGACGTACAGAGGTTATGTAATATAAGGCTCTTGTCTATATAGACGACCTTAATTCTAACCTATAGCCTGCTGAGCAGGCTGTATACGGCGTAGTTAATTATTAGCAGTATACTTTAGATCGAAGAAGGGAGCAGAAGCAGGAGCAGGAGCAGGCAGCGAAGACTAAGCAGCAAAACCACGAGACATCTCTTAAGCGCGGCGATTATTAGAGGAGGGCTTCTGCGCAGAAGGCCTTCTAGTAGACGTAACGCTGTTATCAATCTCTTTGTAGCAAGCAATAATGTCCTTAAGCAGTTAAGCCTTAGAGGCTTAGTACTTCTTATTGTCGTTCTATCCTTAAAGACTAGTTAGCAGGCTAAGCAAGGAGCTTAAAGAATTAAAGACTTACTTCTTTATCCCTGTACATAGCTATAAATTAATTAGAAAAACTAGTATTAACTGTATAGTAGGTATACAAAAAGCAACTGCTGTAGCGTAAGCTGCCCTAACTGCTAGTTTAAACGCGATTAAAGCAATGTTTAGCGTATAAACTATCTAGCATCTTCTTTATGCAGCGCTTACACGGCAGAACGCAGGGATATAATAGATTAGCAGCAAACTTTAAAAAGCTGTTAAGCGCCTTTTTTTAAGTAGAGAGGGGCGTGTTGCGCTTAGTAGATAGTCTGATAGGCGTTTGTAGGCTATTACTGTCGTCCTATTGCTGTTCGCGGGACGCTGCTTAAGCAGTAAGCTGCTAAAAATTTTATATTAGCTTCTAAGGAGCCTTGCCCTTGCGCTAGCTTAATCTCTTAGATAGACTTTTATGTAGATTAAAGTCTAATTAAGGACTTAACAGCAGACTTAATTTAGCAAGTAAGGCAATTAGCCTCTAAGCAGAGCTACTAGATGTCCTGCAATAAGCGTATAGATTAAACAGCAGCAGCAACTAGTTCTTATTATTTTAGAGATTAGCTGCTTGTTAAATCTTATTATTAAACAGGCTTTAACGCGCGCAATGCTTATACTTAGCGCTGTTCTTACGTTGCTAATAGCTGCTTTCTAAGCAATTCTTACGCTTATAACAGCAGCTTACTAATTAACGCTCGCGCTTATTGCTGCTAAGGGCAGACGACACTAAATTAGCAGCTAAATTAGTAAGTGAACAATAAAGGAACGCTGCTTACTATATTAGTAATAGTGGTTGAGACAGTCCTAGAGAACTTAGTGATCAGTATAGAAGTGAGGTTAAGGATAAAAAGTTTTAGAAAGGTAGTAGACGCGATTAATATTGTTGTAGAGCTGCGCACTGACTAATCACGCAATATTTAGGGTCTATCTAATGTTTTAATATTACTAAGGGCTGCTAGATTAATTAGAACAACAACAAGCATTACTACAACAACAAAGGATTAAGCAGAAGGGCTATAATTACGGAGGGACCCTTTAATTAACAACCTCGATTTATTACGATTGCCTGGTTGCTCACAGCTCAGATTGATAGTATCTCACTAACCTAGGGGGTGTGTTAGAGTATTAACATGCTGCAGGACATGCGGATCACCTTGTTGATCAGGAGATCCTAGTAAGCTGATCACATGACGATAGCGCTAGCGCCTATATATACGGACTAGATCGTCTTATTCCTCTTAAGCAGTTATTTGACACTTTGTTGTGGCACTTAGTTGATCAATACACTCATTCCACTCCTCTTAATCAATCAAACCTTCTCAGCTCCCACAAAAAAGCTATGTTTTTTGTTTTTTTTGTGTTGCTGTTTAACAGCAGCAACTGCTCTGAAAGAATTATAATATAATACATATACTCTTTTTGCCTTAAGACATAAACTATAGCTTGTTGTATGCTCTCTCTGCTCTGTACAAGTCTTAAAAATCTAGTTAAAGAAATTTATCAAGTAGTTAAAGTTCTAAGCATTTTTAAGTCAATATAGTTAAGGCAAAGCAGTGTTAAAGTTATTGTTGAATTTTTAAGCCTGCTAAAAGTATAGTTACAAGTTCTTCTTTTTATATTGAAATTTCCTTTGTTATTTTCTACTTTAGTAGTAAGCCGCTTTCTAAAAATTTAGTACATTTTTTCTGTTACAGTTAAAAGCGTCTAGATTAAGTTGCTTAGAACGCTTTAGTGTTACAGGTAGCTAGCTGTTTTTACTTAGCGCAGGTAAAAGAGTAGGCAGCTAGGCTAGTAGCTGTTATTCTGTTTTAGGCTTACTTTTCTTTTTAAAAGTTAAAACTTTTGTTTCCTTCATATGAAAAGCTTTTTATATTATTATTAGAATTGCTATTTTGTTTAGTTCGCTCGCTCTGTATAGACCTTCTAGATTGCTCTCTATCTTAGTCTTACTAAAACTATCTTAGTGTAGTTTTGCTAACTTAATAGCCAGGCTTTCTGCAGAGATGCCTGTCTCTCATTTTATTGTATGTATATAAGTACTAAATAGTGCTTGTATCGTTTAACAGCGGGGAGGATCAGTTTCTAGAGCTACTATAAAAACATAGTAGGCTTATCTAACAGTTTAAATTGCATAACGTTCTAAGTACAAGCTTGTCTATTTAAGTATTCTTTGACACTTCTTGTGCTTCTTCTTTTGTTAATCCCTTAGTAGATTTAAACAGTTTTAACTAAGATTAGACAGTCTAATTAATTAGAATCTTAGGCGTAGATATAGCTATAGGCAACTTCTCGTCTAGATATAGCTCTAGTGTTACGAGTAACAAAGAGTAATCTCTCCTTGACGCAGAGGTTAGGGTTAAAGGCTAACTAGCAACTACATTAAAAAGTAATAATCACCGCAGGGCTGTGGTTACGTGACTAGCATCTTGCTAAGGATAGACATCGTGCTTAGAAGGCAGATGCTACAACATTTAGAGATGTTAAGATATTTAAAAAATTCAAGGAGGCTAAAGGAAAGCAAAAAGACACAGATGTTAGGACAAAGCATAATAAGTATAAAAATAAATTCAATTTTCTTATTACACTTGTTATAGTTAACTTATTGATAGTTTTTTGTATATGAATTGTTAACTAGTTATTTTATTAAATATAAAATTAGATTGTCTTTATTACTTAATTAATATATAATAACTCTTTTCTACTTTAAATTGCTAAACAAACTGTATAGGCTACTACTTTAGTGTACTTTGCTTTAGTACAGACTAAGCTTAAAGAAGTATAGCTTAACCTTATATAACACTTTAACTACTTACAGATTTAGTAGACATAAGTAACTACTAAGTTGCCTAATTAAAGTCAACAAGATGTTACTTCTAAAAGTTACTTAAAATACTACAGCCTAGAGTCTAGGACTCTTGCAGGCGCTAGTGGACAACAATATACTTAGCGCCTTTAACTTAGAAATAGAAGAGAACTTTAAAGCTACAGAGCTTAAAAACCTTAAACAACAAGCTTATATTGAAGCTTAGTAAATAGCTAAAATGCAAAATGTAATTAATTAGCTAGCAGGACAGCTAATAGCTACTCCTAATAAACAAAAACCTACTAAGAAATTTAAAATAGTGATACTTAAAAAGTACAACAGAAGTTAGACGGAGCTATAAATGTTTTATACTAATATTAACTTATACTGTAAGTTTAACAAAGTTTTAACTAAATAAATTAAGATTTTTGTAGCGAGCACCTAAATAAAAGGAAAAGCCTCTAATTTAATGCAGCTATACGTAGACAACTACCTGCTAGACATAAAGCAGAACAGAACTAAAGAAAAGACATAAGCTATATTTGCTAATGAAATAGAATTTAAACAGGAAATAAGACGCATTTTTAAAGAAATAGACGCTAAGAATTAGGCAGAGAAGCAAATTCCTTATTTAAAGCAAAATAAGTTAGTATAAGCTTATATAGTAGAGTTTAAGCAACTGCAAGCGCAAATTAACTAAAACAACACAGCACTTTAAATACTATTTAAAGCTAGCCTAAAAAAAATTTAAGAACAGCCTTGTACACTACAATAAGCCTAGAATGCTACAAGCCTTAATTAAGCTAGCTATATGCATTAATAAATGCTTATAAGAATGCTTTTAGCAGAAAGGACAGTTTTAGCTTATAATAGCTAACAAAAAAAGCAGCACAACAGATATAATAAAAATAGCAAGATTATTATAACTAGTAAGGTATAAAGAAAAGCTAAGAACAGAAAGACTTAAGGAAAGAACTATATTAAACTTTCTAAAGAAAGACACTAGAAGCGTTACAACACTAGAGCATGTCTCTAATATAGTAAAGTAGGCTACTTCTACAAAAATTGCCTGAAAAACAAAATAAAGCAAGCAGCTGTTAAGATTAGAATAATTAGACAAAGAACGCCTTACTTAGCTAAAATAAAGCTAAAGAACAACTTAAGCCACTTAGATTTTTACAAAAAAGCACGCTTAAAGGACAGCTACAAGATTATACTACAACTTAAACTAAATAACAAGCTTTTTACTCTAAGTAAACTTAAGTTAATAGACTAGAAAATTAAGGATACTGTTGTGCTAAAACAATTAGCTAAGAACTAGTATTAGGTATGTAAGGACGCAATGCATTATGCTAACAACTGCCTAGTTTAGAACTAAATTATAATTACTAGCAAGAACGCTATGGAAGTTAAGTATTAGGCAATACACTAATAGCCCTACTTTAAAAATCTAGTAGCTGAGGTTAAAGACTAAAAAGCTAAGAAAGTAAAAGATACTAAAAAATACAAGGAACTGTGCTGGTATAATTGCAAACTAAAATGTAAGTTTTATAAAAAAGATAAGCAGGATTGTAAAGTAGACTAAGACTAGTGCTGTTACTTAAACTTATAGGCAGATAAGTGCTTAGCGAATAACTGCTCCCTCTACAAACCTAAGAAAGTAGAAATCTACTACTAACTTCTCTAGACGCAATGCTAGAATAGATGCTTTTTTTTATTAAAAACAGTTTAAAAAAGCATAAATAGTAGATAACTACAACTATACTACTTTATGATTAAATATCTGTAAGGCAGCAGACTGCCTAATCTATAGAGTAAAAAAGCTAGAACTAAAAAAATAAGTTAAAAAATAAAATCGAATTCTATATCAAGACTTTTATTAAAGCTTCTACTACAATAGTTGTTTAATACACTACAGCACTAAATACAGTGCAGGCTATTTCTTTAGAAAAAAGAAGAGCAAGCTGCTAAAAAACTAAAATGCTGCTAGAGATAAGGTTACGCTAGTAAAAGCAGTTCTACAACGACCTTTAAGAAAGTTTAAGATACTAGTAGTTAAGCAATGCAGTTTTATGCGACAGTATTTATACAAAGTTAGAATAATGGCGTTTAGAAATAGCAGGGCTATACGAACAGTAATCTTACTAGAAATAGTAAAGAAACATACAATACTGTATAGAGTTAAGAAGAACCTAATTCTAATAATACTAGCTAACAAGAAACTTATAGAATATAGAAACAGTATAATACAGTTAGAGACTAAATTAACAAAGCTGTAAGTAGTAGACACAGAATGTTAGATAAACATTAACATTATAAATCTAGGCAAACTAGACATGTTAATAGGTTATACCTAGCTAGATGCCTATAACTCTACTATTAACTAGCAAAAAGGATATACTTAGCTAAGAGCCTATGCATAAGGTTGCTAGAGTATAACACAAAAAACGCTTAACAAATTAAAGCTTACTTAAGAACAAAAGATTTAGCAAGATTTTACAGCATTAAATTGCAAGAATCTATGCAAACAACCTTATAAAGATAGAAGTTATATAAATAAATAGAGTTACAACTACAAAAGAAAGACTCTTACTGCTAGAAATACTAAAAGAATATTAAATAGACAAGCTTAGAGAACTACTTAAAGATAACAAGGCTACAGATCTAGCAGACTATTAAGATTAAGATTATAAGTTTATCTTAGCTAAAAGAGCTAAGTTAAGCCTAGGACTAATATACTTTATAGCACCTAAGCACGACGCTAAGCTGCGGGATTACATCTAGAAGAATTTAAAAAAGAGATCTATCTAACTAAGATTAGGTCTAATAGCTTTACCTATCTTGTTTATAAAGAAACTTAATAAGAAGTAGCAACTATATATTAACTTTAAGAGGTTAAACAGTGTAACTAGAAGAACTAATATCCTTTACTACTAATGACAGAGCTTATAGATTAACTTTAGAGAGCTAAGTAGTTTACAAAATTTAATGTTTAGAAAAGATTTTACTATATTAGGATTAAAAAAAGTTACAAATAAATAACAGCGTTTAAGGCAAAGTATAGACTTTAAAAGTATAGAGTCATGCTGTTTAGATTAATAAACGCGCCGGCAACCTTTTAATTAGTTATTAACAACACACTTTATAAGTACTTTAAAATCTTTGTTACAGCGTACTTAGACAATATACTAGTGTACTTTAGCAGAACGCTTAAAGAATATGTAGAGTATTTTAGGAAAGTGCTTAAAAAGATTAAAAAATACAAGCTATATTTGCAGCTAGAGAAATACAGATTTTATATTAAAAAGACAAAATTCCTAAGCTTTATAATATTTCTAGAAAGAGTTAAGATAAACTTAAAGAAAATTGCGGCTGTACAGAATTAGCTAAAACTTAAAATAGTCAAAAATATACAATCCTTTTTAATATTTGCTAACTACTACTAGAAGTTTATTAAAGATTACCTAAAGATTATAATACTTTTCTTAGTAATTACAGAGAAGAAAAGAAAGTTTAAATAAAACAAGAAACATTAAGATGCTTCTAATTAAATTAAGCAGATATTTCTTAAGGCACTTGTACTAGAAATGTATTACCTAAAATAAGAGACGCAAGTTAAGACTAACGTGTTTAATTATGCAGTTAAAGCTATATTATTATAGCAGTGCCTATACAAGAAATAAAGACTAGTGTTCTACTATTTAAGGAAGTTCTTTAGAGCAGAACTTAACTACAACGTTCATAATAAGAAACTACTAGAAGTAGTTAATGCCTTAAAACAGTAGAAAGTCTATCTAATAAAACTACTATACTAGATTAAGGTTTTTCTTAATTACTTAAACTAAGCAGGGTTTATTACAACAAAGAAAGTTAACTAATAACAAGTTTAAAAAGCTAAAATGTTAGCTTAGTTTATCTTTAAGATAACTTATTACGCTAAAACGCTTAATAAAGCAGCAGACGCTTTAAGCTAAAGAAATAAATTGCAAAAAGAAAGCTATCAAGAACTACAAAATGCTATATTGAAGAAAATGCTGAATAGTAGTCTACGTTACAACTAGCTAGAACTAGCTAGGATAGCTAAGGTAGCTAAGCGGGTAGAATTGTTACAACAACAGTAGTAGCAGAAAGCTACTAACTAAGAGTTTAAGCCTAAAAAAGACAGCTCTAATAAAGTACTACAAGACAAACAAGGGTACTAAGATATAATATAAAGAGATTTAATATATATACCTTTATATATAAAATTAAGTCTTATTAAAAAAAACTGCACAAGTCCCTAGATTACAGACATACAGCAATAGAAGAAATAGTTAAACAACTAGATAAAGTATTTACAATATTACGCTTGCGAGCAAAAGTGCAGGATGTTCTAGGCAATTGTTTAGCTTGTTACTAGAATAAGCCTAAGAGACATAGGCCTTACAGCCTGTTACAACTCTTACAGCCACTAACAAGACCATAGAGCAGCGTAACAATAAACTTTATAGTAAAGCTTCTCAAATTGTTAAACCTAAAATCTGCTTAACTCTGCAACACAGTTCTAATAATTATATATTAATTAACTAAAAAAACAAAAATTGTGCTTATAAAACAGACTATTACAGTAAAAGAATGCGCGTATAAAGTTACAAAAGTACTAGTATTAAAGCATAAAATGCTTAAAAAATTATAACAAATAAAGATAAGCTGTTTACGTCTAAGTATTAGACAACATTTCTAGTAAAAATAAGAGTAAAGAAGAAGCTATTAACTAGCTTCGACCTAGAAACAGATAGTCAGGCGGAAAGAATAAACTAGACACTAGAACAGTATTTAAACATGTACGCTAATAAGCTACAAAACAACTAAGTAGAACTTTTGCTAATAGCTTAACTAGCCTACAACAGCACTAGATTAGCAACAACAAAGTACTTGCCACACTAAGCAAACTATAAATATAAGCTAGTTGCTTCTTAAAATTTAAAAGACGTAGAAACTATTATATTAGGCGTAGATAACAAAGCCTGCCTTATGTAAAAGCTGTACAAGGAATTAACAAAAAACATTATTTATAAAAACTTTACAACATTTTAAGCAGCAAATAAACAAAAAATAAAAAATAAAAAAACCAACTTTTAAAAAAAAGCTAAAGTTTTCTTGTTATAATAGAACTTAAAAACTAAACAACTAAGCAAGAAACTAGATAACTTCTAAGTAAGACTAGTTTAAATTCTAAAGAAAATAAGCACAGTAAATTACAAACTACAACTACTACTAAGTATGCGCGTTTACTTTGTCTTTTACAAGAAACTTTTAAAACTAGCACTTCTAAATGCTAAGCTAGAAACAGATATAAAGCTTAAAGACAACAAGTATATAATTAAAGAAATTAGAGACTTGGAGAAAGTTAGTTACTAGTAGAAATACTTAGTTAAGTGGCAAGAATAGCTAAAAAGCCAGAACATTTAAAGACTACAGAAAAATTTAATAAATTGCAAGTTTTAGATACTAAAGTACTTTTAGAAATACTTAAAGAAGCAAGGACTAGGTCCTTAAAAAAAAAGTAATAAAACAAAAATTAAAAAAAGTATTAGCCTGTAACTAGCCTAAGTTAGTTCACAGTTTAGGTAGCAATAGTTTATTTAATAAAAAGCTTATACTAAAAGCAAAGTTCTTTAAAGCTTGCTCTTTTGCACAATTCTAAAGATTTAAAAGAGCTAAATTCTACTAAGTAAAAAAATGCTTTTTGCTTTTTACTTTAAGAAACTTATGTTGTAAGTAAGAGGCCTCTGCAGCTGCTAAAGCTTAGCGCTTTTTAGCTTAAGCTACTTTTAGCTTTTTGCGTTTATGCTCTAGTTAAACTTCCTCTTACTCTTGCTTAGAAACAAACAAGCTGTATTCAGCACTTATAAAAATACAATCTGTATAACAACTAAAAGTTGTTTTTATAACATAATAAAGTTTTTTTTTGCAATGCTTACACTAAAAAAAAATTTAAACTTTCTAGCATAACGCAAGCAGCATAAGCGCGCTTTTACTTAATGAAAAAGTAAGAACAAAGACTACAGGATTTTTAGACCTTAGGCATAGTTAACAAGGCGCAAGAAAAAATAAGCGTATAACATAATAAGTATACTAAAGCTTTATATACAACCTGCGTCACAATATGTAGCTTAAAAAAATAAGATTTTTAAGTATTAAAACAATAACCTTAAGAAAAGGGATAATGTTACAAGTAATAAAGAGTATTCTCTCCTTAATACAGAAGTTAGAGTTAAAGGCTAAATAGCAACTATATTAGAAAGTAATAATTACTGCAGGGCTGTAATTACGTGACTAGTATCTTACTAAGGATAGACATTGTGCCAAGAAGGCAGATGCTACAATATTTAGAGATGTTAAGATATCTAAGAAATCTAAAAATGCTAAAGGAAGGCAAGAAGACATAAATGTTAGGACAAAGCATAATAAGTATAAAAATAAGTTGGATTTTATTATTATACTTGTTAGAGTTAACTTATTAATAGTTGATCTCTTATATAGATTGTTAACTAGTTACTATATTGCATACAAGATTAGATTGTCTTTATTACTTAGTTAATTTATAATAACTCTTTTCCACTACGAATCGCTAGAAAAACCGCACGGGCTACCGCTTTAGTCTACCTCGCCTTAGTACGGACCGAGCTTAGAGAAGTATAGCCTAACCCCGTTTAACATCTAGAGGGCTTCTAATTTAACGTAGCAGCGCTTCAGAAGCATTAAATTTAATTGTAAGAGTACGTTGGGTTAACTAAAGATATCAAGAAAACAGTAATGAACTCAATAAAGAGCTAGAATTGCTATATAGAGAGTTTTGTATTAACTCGTTAGTAGGGTCTATACGAACTTGGCGCTAGTCGCTAAGCGAGGAAAGAAGAACACTAAACGAAGGCTACAGGCCAAGTACTAATAAGACACTACAGGGCTTTAGCCCTTTACACGCTGTAACAAGGTAAGACATAAAATACACGCATCACAACACCAACGTTGACTTTTCTAGAAACTGATCAGCAACAACCGGATCTTAAGGAAACAACCCTAAGAAATCGATTGCGATACTTTTCAGAGCCTGCAGCGAGGGCGCTAGCGCAATAAAGAGGGTAGAAAAGCCATCTGCCCCCTCTTTTAGGAGGAAATTTTTTTCTTTTCTTAAAAGCTTAAGCCACATGCTAAGGCATCTAAAGCTAAATAAAATCAAGAAGCTTATCAAAGCCTAACTGAACTAAGAAATTACAATAAATTTAAAAAACAATAAAAAATAAATTGCTTCTAGGGACTTAGAAGGATGAAATAAAAGACAAATAGAGATAAAGAAAGACAACATAACTACACCTTGCTAAGAAAAGCAAACCCTAGAAGAACTCCAAAGGCTTACCCACGTTCGAACTAAAAGCAACTTCTCTCCTTTTATTAGACCTATTCCTCGTTACTTAGTGGGGAATAAAACACTAAAAGCTAATTTAGTTAAAGAAGCACTTAAGATTGCTAGAGATATAGCAATTTAAGCAGCTAATTTAGCTGAAAACAACTCTACCTAGCAAACAAGTTTCTGAGACTTAGTAAAAGTCTTTAGAGACTATACAGAAAACGGCAGAGTAAATAAGAAGAATACTGCTATTTTAGCAGATTAGATATCAAGCCGCTTAAACGTTTTAAAGAAGTTAAGAAAAAAAATTAGACGCATTAAGAAACTAACAACAAACATACCTAGCTAAAACACACCTATCTAAAACACGCCTTAAGCTACTGCAGCTACCTTTGCTACTATAGCAGGCAACAACAAAGACCAACTATAGACAAATATTTAAAAAAAAAATACAAAAACTAAAGGCTACAACTAGCTAAAAAGACCGCTAGCTAGTCTTAGTTAGCAAGACCCTAGCTGCATTTAATGCATTTAACCTTAGAAATGCTTTTAACAACGCCTTTGCAATAAAAGAAGGCATATAATTTCCTATAGTTGTTTTAATTACATTATCCTTAAAGGGCAATAAAATAGTCACAACTATACTAGCTTTTGAAGCAAAATACCTATTAGATAATTAGGCTATATAGCAAGATATTACAACCTTTAAGGCTGCCTAGCTTATTACGCCTTAGTTTAAAGTTGTTATCTACAAGCTTCTTACAAACTACAGCCTAAAAGTAGTAAAAGAAGAAATTAAGATCTTTAACAAAAGCCTAAAAGTTATAAGCAATCTGTTTTAGCTTACGCCTGAAGATAAAAGATAATACTAAAACTTTAAATTAGCATGCGTGGCCTTCGCTACAGAGAAAGAAGCCTAAAAAGCTATTAAAGAGAAACTCTATATCTTAGGGCAAAGCCTGAGAGCAGAAAAACTACAAGTTATTAATATCTTAAAATAATGCACTAACGTGTTTCACCAGTAAGCGGGCCACCCCAGTAAGCAGGCCACTTCCCCGCACCATCCTACCTTTATAACAATATTACGCAACACCACCATAACTTTTCTAATTAAGTAGAATAAGATATCATTCTTTAGATGCGTCGCTATCCTCTATATCCTCTAATTCTACTTAGCACGTGCAGGAGTTGTGTTTAATTTAGCTGCAACGCCTGCAGCGCTGTTTACTGTGCACTCTCTTTGCAGGCGTTGCACTATTATTACAGCTACTACTTTCTGCCTTAGCAATTTAATTATCTATCTAGCTAACTGTCTGTAACTTCTCTACTTATATGTAGCGCTGCTTGCGAGTTTTTTGCTTTGTTAACGCTTTAATAGCGTCTTATAGGCAACTTATTTTCTCCTGCATTAATACTATGTAATAAGCGATCTACTAGGCTTTCTTACTTAACTGCTGCATTTGCTCCTTAAGAGAAGTTGTAGGAGACTTTTGCTAAATTTACATGCAGTTTTAAATAAGTATAGCCTGCGCTTTTATCTCGCGCGCGTTGCGCGGCGTTTTTAGCTTTTAAGTGCTGCTATCTTGTGCTAGTAGAGTTAGTGTACGCAGTACAATGTTAAGCTGTAATAAAACAACATAATTATTATGTAGCGTAAGCCTAGCACCTTAAAATTTTCTGCAGATATTCTCTAGTGTAATAGCTTTATAATAGGCCTTTTTAAATGCTAGTAGGAAGGTTTCTTTGCTAATATAGTATATGTAATTGCGTGCTAAGACTAAGATAGTATCACTATACGCGCGCTTTAACGGCGAGAAGTAGCCTATATTAAGAGGCTGTCAGAGGTGCGAGGAGTGTAGAGGTATATAAAGGAGAATTATCTTCTTCTCTTTGCAAAGATCTTATAAATCTACTAAGCAGTAACTTTTATAGCTGTTAATAATAAGTAGCCTATGCGTCCTTACAGGTCGCGCATAAGAATTAAAGTAACAAAGCTAGTTAAGCGCGAAATTGTTGTTTGTCTAGCTAGTAGGACTAAATTAGATTACTTAGTCGCGTAGCAGATTTTTTGTAAACTAAGTAGAAATTAGAACTTTGCCTGCAAAGATATAAAACGCTAAAAAAAACTTCTCCATTGCGCCAACGCCCTGTATTAGCGTAACCTACTCATAATTGCCTAGCTAGATTTTCTTTATCCTTTTTAGTTTGTCTGTGCCTGTAATAACTAACTGTAATAAAATCTTACTTATAATGTACGGGTGTTGGAGTGTATGAAGACATACTTCTACGAGGGCATAAGATCGCTAGTGGTCAGGTCATGCGAGAACGAGGGTGGTAAGATAAAGATCTTATTATAGGATGTATCTAGAAGAGAAGTACAGGAGTTCAGTTGTAAGGTGGAGGATTAATTAATCCCCCTCGCTCGTTTTGATCCTCGAAACGAGCTATATACCTTTAGATTAGGTGGTTGAGCACTAACCTAGTAAGCAGCAGGGTATCAGCTAGTGCACTAGCACATACCTCCCCTTCCTGCGAGCTTAGCCCCATTAAGCAACCTACTCAGCAGAAGGAAAAACAGCAAAACAAAGGAAATAAAACAAAAGAAATATAACTTAATTACCCTATATCTAGCCTAGGCACCTTTTCTTACTTCTTTAATCGCTCACTTCGGCAAGGTTCTTAAGTAGTAGTCAAAGCACGTAGCCTAGGTGCGGGTGCAGCGGTAGGAGCAGGGACAGGAGTAGCAGGCGCTTAAGATTCTAATATTAATTAAAGGCAACTATAACGAGGCTGCCTAGTTAGAGTAGTTAGCACTAAGACGTCATCTAAGATAACAGTACCTAATTGAGAGCGAACGCTAAGAAGGCGTTACGTGAAGGAGAGCATTACAGGATCTTTACTCTCCTAGAAAACTTAGCGCTTATTAGCCTCTAGGCTAAGTTCCTCCTAGAGACGTTGTAGCGAATTAGCTTAAGAGAAATTAGTATTCTACCTATTCTAGTCTTTTATTATATAAGAAGAGTTCTGTCTAAAGTTAGTAAAATATAAATAGTCTAGGAATTCTTAAACTAAATTAGCACAAAAAGCGTCCTTCTCTAATTCTTGTACTACAGGCTATAGGTTAATAATTTGTTACAGCATATAGTTGCAGTATTCCTTAATATAGTTGTTAATTTATTCCTTGTTAGCGTTCTATAACATGTTGTTTAGCTCCTTACAGACAAGAAGATTGTCCTACTTAGCCTATCTAACAAGGGCCTTCTAGATCTATAACCTATACTTAATATAAACATTAGTAGGGAATAGCTAATTAATTTTTCTAAACTTGTTAGGATAGCCTAAAAGAGTACAAAGAGTAGTAGTAAGGTTGTAATAAGTCTTGCAAATTTCCTTATAGGTTCCTATAGTAGGCACCTCTATCACTCTATTACGGACTATAACAGACTAAGGGAGGATAGTACAGCAGTTACGAGTAGTTAGGCTAGTAGATCTATAAAGTAGTAGAGGTAATAAAATTTAAACTTATCCTTTCTTGTAGATTTATTTTGTTTAGTAAGCGTTAGGAGCTAGTTTTTATACATCCTCTAGCTAGTCTGTCTTGTCTTTCTATCCTTTAATAAGACTATTTAACAATTTAACACCTGCGTCTTTGCGCCACCTTAAGTACTCTAGCACATAGTTATAAAAACCTAAAAGCATCTCTATGCAGTTGTTCTTATCCTTATTATTAAATAATACGCTACCTTAAATTATATCCGCACTAAGGCCTTTAGTTATTACTTACTTAAGGTTAAGGTTAATGTGCTTAAAGTAAGTTTAATTACCCTTCTTAGCGTATTTAGTGTAGTAGAAGTAGGAAATTAAAGTATATTCCTTATAGAGCATAGTATATTGCAACTAGTATCCTAGATTAGTGCGTACAGCTTGTTAGATAAGTAAGTAGTACATGTTACGCAGCTATCTAAGGTTTAGCTTCCTGTCTATACGTTGCAGATAGAAGAAGTACATCTTAAAAGTTTTAATAATAATATCCTTAACTTAACTGTCCTTAAACAGCTTGGTACAGGCGTTAGTAACAATGCTTCTAGTGCGTTAGAACTCCTTAGCTTGTAGTTAAAACTTTATAGTATTAATAACTTCGTCCTAAGTAGGGAGAGGATAGAGATTAAGTTTAGAAGGCTAATAGTAGTAGCTTAGCAGGTCCTTATCCTGCTTAGCTAGACAATATTTGCTAGTAAAAAGTTTTAAAGTAACAGGGTCTAATTAGAATTCTTGCTAGCAGCTCTATTTTATATATAGTAAAAGCAGATATTTGTTAAGTATATTAGATAGCATAGCCCTCTTAAATAAACCTATAACGCTTGCAGTAGTGCGCTTATAGATAAAGTATACTTACTTATACAATAAGTTATTAGAGCTAGGCTATTATCTAATATTAACCTTACAGTACTATTTCTTAATAACCTTAATATAGTCTAGATTAGTAATTAGCTTCTTTGCGTAAGCTCGCTTAAGCAACTTAAGAAAAGCTAAAGTAGGATTCTTGTAATAACACTCTACCTAAAGAATCTCCTGTTCCTAATTAAGGGTATCTAGCTCCTTGTCCACAAAGGAAGCGTTGTTAAGGTTAGTATCTAATTAAGTAGCCGCCTGTTAGTAGGCTAGTGTTGCTTTTAGAGCACAAGAGCTTAGTAAAGGTAGTAGTATAGAGACTTATTAGCTACTAGCCTTAGTCCTAACTCGTCCTACCTAGATGTTAGCAGCGTCACGCCTCTATTATACTACAGTTATTCTGTTCTAAAACTTATGCAACTTAATTACTAAGTATTAGTTAGGTTTTTAACTAGCTAACATTCCTATAGATTGCCTTAGATTCTTAGTTATAACTAACAGACTATAAGTCTCTAAAGAGCAAGTCTTAGATATTATAAAATCTCTATAGCAATTAATAGCTTAAGCCTTATTTAGGGTCCTTCCTAGCTCTATAGTTATAGAAATAACTACACTATATGTTAAATGTGTCTTTACACTAAGCAGCCTGTACTTATTATTTAAAACGTTTCGTGCGGAGTAGACTAGGCTAGTTTTAGGGTCCTTAGCTTTAGTTATAAGTTAAAAAACCTTTTGCTAGAACATATAAAGAGGATTAGGCTTACCTTGCTTATCCTTTGCTCTAGCATTAGGCCGTAGCTTCTGTAAGTTAAACTTAATATCTTCTTTTTAGACTTGCGGCTTAACGCAGATATTACAAAGCTCCTTTACCTCTTACTTATTAATATCTAGGTAAGGTGCTTAGTTGTAAGAGTTATTCTAATTAATAAAAGCATAGATGTCCTTGTAGAGCAGTTTCACTATTACCTAGTTAGCTGTTAACACATATTATTCTTTACTTTAGTTCTTAGAGTTAATGCGGTAAGCTGCTACAGCGTTAAGGAACTAAGTAGCATCCTTAAGATTTATACGCCTTAACATAAAGGCTATATTAGTTAATCCTTAGTAACTAAGTAGCGTACAAGGCATATAGATGCTAACATATTCTTAGATAAATCCTAGAGCTAGCTTCTTTACAGTTGTAATAGCTCTACTTAGTTCTTTAGCCCTCTTGTCTCGCGTTAAGGATGTTGTACTAATAATAGGATAGTGTTCCTAGAAACCTTTAACACTACTATATTTGTCTATAAGTCTAGGGAGCTAAGCACAAAGGTTACCTACTCCTAAGACAACCTTAAGAATTAAGTTAAATTAGTAGGAGGCGTTATTAAACTAACAATCTATAATAATATGTTATTATCTTAGAGCGTTTAAAAGGATCTTGTCTACTAAAGTCTAGATGTTAATAACTTTAATGTTATTGCTAAGCTTTACAAGCTCTAGTACCCTGTTTTAATGCTATACAACCTTAGGGATTTAGTCTACAACATAGTCTTTCTTCTTAGCAATAACTCTAAGGTTGTTAAAAACCCTTAATAGTTCTAGTGCTTGCGGCAGTTGCGGCTATAGCTACTTGCCCTAGGCCTTGTCTAACAGCGCTAGAAGCATTGTTTAAGCAGGTTAGCTAATATACGTTAAATATTGTCTTTAGCTACTGCTAGTTTGTAAAAGAGGGTATTATTATTATTATTATCTTAGAAGGTAACTACCTTAATAAAAGGTAGTAAAGTTTGTGTAGTAGGAGAGTTGTATAGTTAGTAGAGTTGTAGTTCTAGTTTATGCGTAGTGGCGGTATCCTGCTAGCTAGCAGGTAGAGGTAAACAGGGTCTAGATCGCGCTAAAATAAGTAGGTTTTGCAATTAAAATAGTTGTTGTAATTAGCTATTGCCTTAAGAGTGCGTGAAATCAAGTATAGTATTAGTGTAGTAGTAAACACCTAGAATTAGTAGGATAGGTAGCTTGTACCCAAATTTTACATAGGAAATTAGTAAACAAGTAGCTAAAAGTAAAAGCAGGTACTACTAGCATAGTATCCCCTCTCCTTTCTAAAATTATAGGCCGTCTTATAGCCTATTAGTTATCTAATGTAGTAGCATTAGAGTTAGAGTCTAAGCTTTTAAAGTCTTGTCTATATACACAACACTCTTCTTCTGTAAGACGTTTAGTAATAACAACTTAAGGACGAAGCTTATTACCTATTATAAGAAGTAAATGTAGTTGTAGTTCTATATGTAGCTTAGGTAAGTCTAGCAAGATAGAAATGTCTACTGTAGGGCTAGTTTGTTCTTAATAGTTAGGATCCTATAACTTTATGTTCCCTTAATCTTTCTTAATAATATCCTATACAAGTCTTTATTTAAACAGCTTTAATTGCTATTGAGGTGTCGTGTAGGGGAAGCGTGTACTATTAAGGTCTTTAAGATAATAGGTTCCTCTATTAGGTCTAGCTTTATAAATATAGTATAGGCCTAACTATCTTGTATCTAGCTTGTAGTCTTAAGACATATTAATTTCCTAAACAAAGTTCTAGAGAAGAACTAAGTCTTCTAGCTTTATATCCTTATGTTGTATTTCCTTAGTGTTATCTTAGTATTCCTTTTTAGCAGCTCTTATTTAGTTAGTATAGGCAACAGCATCCTTTGTAAACTAATCTCTAAGATCTAGCTATATTGCTTGAATTGCGAGTAGCTATGCACGGTTTTTTACTTCCCTAAATAGAAGCGTTTGCTATGTAGGCAGCGCGAGTTTAATAAGAAGCACTAGGTTCTACCCTGTAACTAACTAGTACAGTAAGTAACCTATTTGTTCCTGTATTAAGATTCTGTCTGCTAGGAGAACTGTTAGCAAGTTCTTAACTTAAGGTCCTAGCAGCTTTATAAGGGCGTTTATAATAGGCTTATGCCCTTCTTTAATATTCTTATAGCTTAAAGTTTATGCCCTAAAGACTAGACTTAGTTAATCCTGTACATATTTAATAGATGTAATACCACCTTAGCGAAATTAGGCCCTTTATTAACTATAAGTTTACGCGCTGTGCTCTATTAATATATAATGTCCTTATATACAAACTCTGCAATTATCTTTAACTAGTTGTCTAACAAGGCTTTTGCTTTAGGCTAGCTACTAAAGTAGTCTCTTGCAATAACTAAAAACTTCTTCCTAAAACACTAAGGCATGTATACTACATTAATTGCAATAGTCTCCTAAATAGCAAAACTATAAGTGTTAGTAAGTATATTAACTTTCCTCCTAGAGGATTGTAGTTAATAGTCTAGATAGGTTGCTAGCTTTTGCTACACGTGCTTATATATTTCTTTCTACTAGTATTGCTAAGCGAGTATAGAGTATACTGCGTAAACTCCTCTATGTCTAATTTAAGTGTGTACGTTCTATACTGCAGCTGTTCTTAGGTTAGTATTATCTACAACCCTCTAGATTATAATGTTCCTAGACGTTTTCTTAAAGAGTATCCTGTCTTGTATAAAGAAGTTTAGAGCTCTCTTCTTTTATGCTTATAGTTCTTGTAGTTTTATATTTCTAGGAGTCTTAAAGTTAACTAAAAATTAAGCGTATTGTTCTAACTCTGTTAAGAATTCTTAACAGAGTATCCTTGCCTGTCATGCTAGTATTAGTGTATTTACATTTCTAATTATATAATTAATAAACTCCTCTAAATCCTCCTTAGGTTCTAGAAGTAGTTTATAATTATTAGGTTTTAGATACCTTAATAGTGTATCTATAACTACATTCTTCTGTCCTAGTATATGCTTAATGTTAAAGTCCTATAAAAGAATTATTAATATCTACCTGTTTATAACAGATCCTAGATTGTTAGTAGATAAGCAATTTAGTTAAGCAATAAGAGTTGCCGCGTTAGTTTCTATAGTAAAGTAAATACTATAGAGGTAGGTATAAAACTTCTTAAGAGCCTACAGCACAGCCTTACATTCTAACTTAGTAGAGTGCTATTGCCTCTCTTGCGCTAACTATAGTATACTTTTAAACCGCACTAGGTGTTGCTTGTTATCCTCCTTAAGTTGTTTAATACATACTCCTGCCCTGTCTTAACTTATATTAGTTATAGGGAATATCTTATAATCCTTAGTGTTAGTGTAGTTAAGGTTTACAAGTGCAGGTGCGTTGTATATAGCATATTTTAGCTTAAACATTACTGCATTTTGTATATCTCTCTATTTAAAAGGGACATTGTCTTGTAAGAGTGTAAACAGAGGTTTTGCAATCTTAGTAAAGTCCTTTACCTATATATAGTAGTAGACGCATATGCCTATAAAGAATTATACCTCCCTTTTATTCTTGCATAGTAGCTAGTTTATAATTTTCTTAACTTTCTTCTAGTTAGGATAACGTCCTTGCGGGCTAACCTTATAGCCTACAACTTTAAGCCTTTCTATAAGAAAATAGCACTTCTTTCCTAACATAGTGCCTCTAGCTTATTTAATATTAGTTAGCACCCTGTCTAGTTGCAAGATATGCTCAAGAACATAACGTTAAACACCTAGCATTAATTCTTCTCTACTATAATTAGTTTTTAGCCCTCTACATGTAATGTTGTTAATAAAGGGCATAGTATTAGGCTAGTAGTCTCTTAGAATCTTTATTATTACACGTTAAAATGCTGCTATAGAGTTTGTGGCACCTATTACTATTATGCATAATTGTATAAGCCTAACTAGCGTTTAAAATACTGTTATGTTTCTGCTTTCTAGATGTAGTGTAATTTAGTTATATCCTAAGAATAAGTCTATAAGTAAGATAATCTTGCATCCTGCAAATCTCTTAGAAAACTTATCTACTATTAGTAGTAGGTTTACATCTTGTATAGTAACTGCATTTATTTGCTACGTATTGCTAATCTAATAAACGCCTTTGTCTTTCTTAGATACTAGGTGCTATAGATTGCAATATTAACTATTACACCTTTCCTATGTTCCTTAATTTAGGCAGACGTTAACTATATCTACTACTTAAGGCTCTAAAGCTTTTAGGATAGCAAACTCTTGTACTTACTAAGCTTTGTATAGTATTATTTGTATCTTATATAGTAGACATACATTAGAGTAAATCCTTCCTAATTTCTTAAATTGCTAGGAGAGAGCTCCTTCTCTGTTAAGAAGCATATATACATATATCTCCTTTTCTAATAGCTGTAGGTAGTCTTTAGTATATAGCTTGTTAAGTTATTTTTTAGTAAGCCTTGTCTCTTGCGGGAAAGCAGCATATCTTAGTTTAAACAAATAATCGCACGGCCCCCTATTAGGATCGCAAATGCTTATTCTAAGAAGTTGCTGTTCTTTTACCCTTTCCTTCTAGTCTTCTTGTCTAAATTCTATAGGCATCTCCTACTGTAGGATATTAACAGGTTAAACCTTCTTGTCTACTATCTTGTATAATGTGTAAAGATTATTGCGTTGTTAGGCATATTTAAGTAGCCTTTCTTACAGCTACTAACAATTAAGCTGATATATAATTAAAAATTCACTAAGTTTGTAGTTTCTTATAAAGTTCTTAGACTACCTAACCACGTGCGTAAATACTTAGTTTATCTAGACTATCTAATCCTTCCTGCTACCTTCTGTATACAGCATGTTAAAGTTGCTAAATCTAGCTGCTAGATTAGACTATGCAGCTTCCTATATGTATTTTACTGCCGCTGCTTGTAGTTTATTGCCTAATCTATTAGTAATCACATGCAACTGCATATTACTTATAGTTTCTCTGTCTAAGTTGTTATTAAAGGCTTCGTTTCTAATTGTCTACGCAGGGTGATTTAGAGATAAGTTAGACGTAATAAAGACTGCGTTTTTTATACTATCTTTAGATAGGACTTAGCACGTAATTTGCCTAAACGCATTATACTAAATTAATATCCTAGCGCTTACACACTAAGGTTCTTCTAAAATTGTAGATCTAGTAACATTAGTAACAATCCTAAACGTAGTCCTAATAGTAACTGTCCCTATTTATATAGGTATATTAAATACAGTCCTAACAAACAGGTTATATGTGCTATTAGCTAAAGTAACACTAGGAGGAGGTTGCCCTAGTCAGTGCTTTATTATTTTATACAGTATCTTTAATGCTTGCGCAGCACTTAGTCTTAGGATATTTATTTATGCCCTAGTGTTAATTAAGCACTTTAGAAAGCTGCTGTTTGCAGTAACCTAGCATTCTAGTAAGTTAGTTTAAGTAAAAGCCTGCCTATTCCTTTGCTAAACTCCTTAGACATCCTTTATAGGTATATTATCTAACTTATCTATCTAGGAATCTCTTCTTCTACTTACCTTATAGCGAGTTTGTATATTAGATTAATACAAATTCATCGCATTGCAATACGCGCTCTTAGCAGGTAGTATATTTAGTAAAATTCTATAGATGGGGCCCGTGCGCTTGTTTAGCTAATTAGAGACTAGAACAAATCCTAGGTATAATTTAGCGCACCTGGCATCTGTTAGCTTAGCGTTTTTTACACACGTTATAATATTAAGTGTACCTAAGCTATCTACAACATTAATACTATTATTAAGAAGATCACGCAGCTGTTTTTAAATGCTAGCTTGCCCTATAAGGTCTAATACTGTAACTCCTTGTATTTCTTGTCTAAGTAGGGCAGTTGCAATATAGTTTAGCTGTCCTTGCACTATCTCTTTAAGTTCTAAATTAGGAAAAGCGTTAATAAACTTTACAGCCTTCTTCTTCTTTCCTTGCTATAAGTGCTTTAGATCTACTAACATGTTGTCGTCTTAATAAGCTAATTAAGGTAGTTTAATAATTAAAAATAGCGTATTATAAGGCTAGCTTGCAAAAAGTATATTACTTTATATTTCTTCTTATAGATACTGTATATTTATAGGCTGTAAGTTAGGGATGGAAGAGTTACCTTATATTGTTTAATTACTTCCTTATGTGCTTAAATCCTTGCTTAGCCTTCCTTGATTCTTTACTCCCCCCTCTTAGACACAATTAATATCCTAGTAGAGGGCTAGGCCTCTGTCTTTTAAGCGCGTAGTAGCATTTAACTTAGAAATGCTATGTAAAGCGTTTTCTACGCCTTCTTGTATAATGTTAGCTGCATTTATATTATTAAGCTTCTTAACGTATTCATTAGCAGAAAGAGTATATAGCTGTTCCTAGAATTGCTAGAACTACTCAAGGACGTTATTGTAGTAGCCTTAGCTTGTTAAACTAGTCGCTATATTTGCAGAATTAGAGTTCTTCCCTTTATACCTTAAACCTAGTTAAGAGTCTCTTCCAGTAAACTTCTCTAGTAGCACACTAGAGGCTAGCTAATCAAGCACATTATTAGTAATGTTGTAGAACTCTTAGATTTTTGCCTTTAACTATAGCAAGACTTAGTTTAATAGTAGTTGCCTTAGGATTTCCCCTAAACGCTTATGTAGTGGACTAAAATAGTACATCCCCTTCTTGCTAGAAATATCCTAGTTAAAACTAACCTATTCTATTTATTTTAGGACGTAGTATTGTTTGCATTCCTTAAGTATATGTTCTACTATATTATATATACAGCAGAGAGGGTGTGTCTCTATATTACTTAAATATACTGTACTTGTTTTGTTAGATACCCCCTTTAGGACCTTAGTAATAAAGGAACTATTATTTCTCTTACTAGAGAATTCTGTATTTGTTGCTTGTGTAACAAAGTACGTATAGTTAGAAGGTTTCTCTAGGAGTCTTTTAGTTGTAAGATAAGCTATAAGCATGTTAATAGTTAATAGTCTAAGCTTTAGGTTGCCTAGAGACTTAATAAGGTCCTTAACCTCTAGGTTAATATTTACTAGCATGCTTATCTTCTTATGTGCTTTGCTAATCTTAATCCCTGCTTCTTTTACTTCCTTTAGAGTGAAGGTTGCTTGCTAGTTAGATAGTATAATCTAGCGCATCTTAGTATTAGCGCCTCCTCGCTCTAGCTAATAAATCTTATCTAGGCTAGTTATCTTCTTGTAGTAGGATTTTAGAAAAGAATAGATCCCTTCTAGTTTATACGTATCCTAATTATCTCTATTTAGGGTAGAAGGCATATAGTATATAACTACCTCTTTGTTAGTTTGTAGTAGGCCTTAGAAGAAGAGAATACCCTCCTCTTCTTAAGGAATTTGCCTGTTCTTAATACATGCATTAGCGATAGAGGTAAAGTGCGCGTAGTACTCTACTAGACTAGGCTAATTTTGTACGCATTTATAGATGTAGGCTTGCAGGTATAAGCGTTTGCCTATCTTAATAACTATATCTTTATTTTTCTACTATTCCTTTATGTGTGTCTGTAATTTAGACTAATTCTTCTTAGCATATCTAGGTAAGCGTTTTAGTATACAAGAGAGAAATTAATCCTTATTAGGAAAGTAGTCTAGTAGAATAGAGACCTTTATAGTATTATAGATACCTCTATTATTAGCTTATTAGTTAAAGTCCTCTAGGAATTCTGTAACATCCTTTCTAGTAAAAACTAATATACTGTGTCTTAGTTAAATTATAGTTAACACTTAGTTATGCGTAGGTGTAGCTATAGTGTTAATAACAGAGCTTAATAGGGTTAATAGTAGATTAGGGCTAGCAGTAGTAGGTCTAGAGGGAGGAAGTATTATGCCTTCCTACCCTTAACCTGTCTTCTAATCCCTTTTTAATATCTAGGGTATAGTAGGACTTGTATAAGTTTTTTGCACAAATAGTTAACAAGTATTAGTAAAGAAATAGACAAGGTATAGTCTCTAGAAAAAAGAATATCTCTCTTTAAGTCTTTGTAGTGTGTGTTTTCTCTAGTATAAGTATATTAATCCTTACCTCTTAAGTACCCCTTATTTCGCTAGATAGGCTTAGATTTATACTTAAAGCTAGTACTTATGTGTAAGCTTTTAGTGCTATCTCTATTTTGCTAGACAGCACCTTAGCTTAGCATTTTTTTACGCATGTATCACTGTCTCTATTTTGCTAGACAGGTTGTTACCTCTATTTTGCTAGGTAGACTTTAAATTAGCGTTTAGAACATATGTAAGACTACCTCTATTTTGCTAGACAGACTTTAAATTAGCATTTAATAACGCATTTTGTTTTTATTAGTAGGTTTTGTTCTTCCTTATTATTGCTGTTAGTGCTAACTTAGGTAACTTCGTCCTTAACGTAGTCTGTAATAGAAGATAGTGCTAACCCCCTAAAAGTAAGTCTAGTAATAATCCTAAAGATTCTATGCTTACGTAAGATTATTATATTATTCTTACAATAATTGTGCACTAGTTCCTTTGTGCACTAGGTAGTAGAGTATGTCCCTATAGGCTTCGCCATTTATACAGGTGTTAGAGTGTATAAAGACATACTACTACAAGGGCATAAGATTGCTAGTAGTTAGGTCATGCGAGAACAAGGGTAGTAAGATAAAGATCTTATTATAGGTTGTATTTAGAAGAGAAGTACAGGAGTTCAGTTGTGAGGTGGAGGATTAATCAATCCCCCTCGCTCGTTTCGATCCTTGAAACGAGCTATATACCTTTAGATCAGGTGGTTGAGCACTGACCTAGTAAGCAGCAGGGTATCACCCAGTGCACCGGCACAATAATAAAGCTAGTTTTATTAAAGTTATAAATATTTTTATTTATAATACTAAACTTTGCTTTTGTATTCTAAACTAGCTTAAACTAGCTTTTAATAAGCGCTAGGTCTTTGCAGAGAGCTTGCTAGTAATTATATAGATAGCTTTAGCGCGTACGTAGCTTAGGATTATGCTAGATAAACTTATTAACTTAGTTCTTGCCAACCTCCTCCCTACTACGCTCTTAAAGTAGTCTATTAGCTATATCTTATACGTTGTCTCTCTTACAGGGTAGTCCTCGCTCAGCCTCAACTATTACACGTTAAGTAATAGCCTCCTCTTTTAGTTTTGTTAAGCGCTTTGCTAGTGGCTCCTAATTGCTTTAAGGGCGTTGTCTAGCGCGTTGTTGCTAGATTGTTGTTCGTAGGACGCTATAGGCTACAGCAGCACGTCGTTTACTCTAGATTTTCTTAGAATTAATATCAGAGATAGTAATAAACATATCTGCTTTAGTATAGGCTTTTAACGCGTTGCGTAGTTGAGACATTACGCGTTATTGTTGCGAAGGTAGGATAGCGCGGGGAAGTGGCCCGCTTACTAGGGTAGCCCGCTTACTGGTGAAACACGTTAAATGCTAAGGATTTAGTTTTTTAGAAATTAAATGCTTAAAAAGTAGCCTGCTAAGTTTGCAGCAAAGTACACTATACTAGCTAACACAAGTGCAAGTCTCGTGCTAGTAAACGAAAACTTTGTATCTACACTATATCAAAGTATACTAACTGCAGCAAACTTTATACAGTAAACTGCCAAGAATGCGAAATCTTACAGGCTAGGACAGCTAAGACTAATTAAACTAATTAGTATAATTAAAGTCTTACAAATTAATGTTAATAGAAGTAACCTTGCTACAGAAAGCGCAATTTACTGAGCTATTACAGCAAACGCTAAGATTATTACAATACAAGAGCCTTAGTTAGTAAGAGGAGCCTAGAAGGATACTAAGTTAATTGCTTATCTAGACTTTACGCAAATCTTACTAACGTACAGAGGCTTACAATCTAGAACTCTATTCTATATTTAAAAGGACTTAGAAGCAGAAGTTAATCTGTATATTAGCAACGACAACAACTTTTAAGCTATAGCAATACTCCTTAACACAAGAAAAATCTACATCTATAACGTTTATAACAAAAAGAGACTAAGACAAGGGCGAAACACGACAACAATCTAAAAACGCTTTTTAAGAGAGACTATAAAACTCTATTCAATTATTTCAAAGGATTTTAATTGCTACTACCCTAGATAGAGCCTACAAGAATGCAACTTAAACTAACAAGCAGAGGATTAAGTAGAATAAGTTAACAACTACAGCTTATCTCTATTAAATACTACAGAAGTTAGCACTTTCTTTCAAGCTTACATGCAAAAAGAAAGCGTACTTAATTTTACTTTCTTAACAAACAACAAAGCTTCTAGTATTCTAGACTAGCTAGCTATCCTAGAAGTTGTATTAGACTACCACGCTATCCTGTTTAGTATTGTTAATAAAGGTTAGCTACTTAGCCAGCTAAAGTGATACAACACAAAAAAATTAGATTAGAACCTTTTTAACACTACTTTACAAGAGGAGATAACTTAAGCAAAGCTAGAGAATTTATTACTAGCTCTACCACGCGCCTTAAACTAACTCTTACGACAACTTCTCTTAGGCCTTAATAAACCTTTAGAGGAGAGGCTTAATAAAATAGCAGAGGACTTTACAACAGCAATTTAATAAGCACTTAGAAGATCTACTCTTCTTGTAAACTAGAAACTAAAACTAAAGCCTGAGTAGACAAGTAATTTAGATCTCTTTAAGGCTAGCCTAAACAGAGCCTTTTAAAAATACAAGCGAGTAGCAAGAAGAGAAGACAACACGCTATACTTATAGAAAAAAGATTACCTGCTTGCCAAGAATAAATACTTTAGAGCTATTAAGACAGCTAGGCTTAGCTATTAGGAACAGTTCCCCCAAAAAAAATCGCCTAAAAAGATATTTAAAGCAATAGACTATACAAAAAACAACCTCTTGACAAGAATCCTTAGTATTAAGGGCAAAGAATTTTTTAAAGAGAAGTGCTAAACCTTTAAAGAGGAGCTGTTTCCTATACCTCCTTCTACACCAACCCTATCACTTAATAATTACAAAGGAAACTACAAATAAGAGTAGCTAAGTTTATTTAAAAAAGAGCTTTATACTGCCTGCTAGAAAATTAAGCTACCTCACCAGGTCTAGATAGAATCAGCTAAGAAGTTATCTCAAAAGCATATAACTACCAACTAGGCATCATTTTTAAGGTCTACTCATTACTGTTTAACTTAAGATACTAACTAAGGTACTAGAAAAAAGCAAAAGGTGTTATTCTTAAAAAGCTAAACATACTAGACTTGTTAGATTTAATAGTTGTTGTGAAGACTAATTAATAAATAATAATATAATTGATAAAAAGTGTATTGCATTACTGATTGTAGTCGTCGTTTGTGTTCGTCGATTGTACAGATTCCGAGTGTTCCTTTTAACACCCAGAATCTAGGCGAGCCTTGGCGGCGCTAGCGCGTTTTAGCGCCTGTTAGCGCCATCCCCTGATTACCATCGCTGAACTCCTAGATCTACCTAATATATCTAATACACCTCCTTAGCTTAAACGCTATTTAAGCTAGAATCCTTAGTAGTTAAGTATAAGGCCTTTAAGTTGCTTTTAGATCTTGTTAAGTAGCGCTTATTTTTTTATTGAAGTTTAACGTCCTTTCTCAGCCTGAAGGGCTATATAAGACGTGCAGGCCAAGGCCTGCAGGTATCTATATAG
Organism: Alternaria sp. 'sect. Undifilum'; assembly: GCA_024321975.1. Classification (NCBI taxonomy): domain Eukaryota; kingdom Fungi; phylum Ascomycota; class Dothideomycetes; order Pleosporales; family Pleosporaceae; genus Alternaria; species Alternaria sp. 'sect. Undifilum'. The sequence goes on from JAJJZI010000006.1 coordinate 2,581,418, forward strand.
TTTTTCTATCTTTAAGTAATTTACAAGGGGTGGGTTATCTTAATAAAGGTGAGGCTCTTAGCCTATTAAGTAGAGGTAGGAAAGGGGAGGAGAAGGAGGAGAGGGGGAGGATAGAGGAGGGGTGCTTAGAGCTTGATTGCCTAGATAGGCGATTACATCTAGTTGTCAGAGTTTCCTTTGTACTAGGCTTGTGTACCAACTCTAGTTTCTTGAATAAAGGCTATAGTAGCCTTAATACCTGCATCTGTTTGAAAAAGATATTGTAGAGAGATTGGCTCTGTACAGGAGTTCTGAAGTATAGCTCTGCTATCCTTATATAGTTAGCACCTAAGGATTATATGAGCTGTGTCTTACGTAGCTCTAAAATTGCATAGGCAAGTTTTAGATTCTACCTTTCCTCTCTTAAATAGATAGCTCTTTAGGTAGCTATAACCTAGTTTTAATTAAAAGAAAGAGCTAGATATATCTCTCCTAGTAGAAGGAATAAGTATCTGTTTCCTTATTTTCTATTTAAAGGTTGCTAAGTAGGTGCTTAGGTTCTTAGTAGTAGCTTTTTTCCTGTTGTTCTCTAGGAGGCTTAACTGATTAACCTTAGCTAGTTGTTTAATTTAAGAGCTAATAACTGCTAGGCTTGTTTTATTTGTTAAAGAGTTTATTTCTGTAGCCTCTTTTGCTAAGAGGTCTGCTTAATCGTTTCCTAGTATATCTTAGTGTCCTAGGACCTAATGTAGCGCAGGGGTAATGCCTTTTTCTTCTAGTTAAGTTGCTGCTCTAATACACCTAATTTGCTACTCTTAGCTATAGATGTTTAAGGTGTTTTTTAATTAAAATAAAGCAGCCTAATTGTTTGCGTAGATATTGACGTTTTAGTAGATGTTTAATAGGCTAACTGCTAACTCTAGCCCCAAGGTAATGCCTTCAAGTTCACTATTGTAAACTAGCTAGTTATTTCCTATATTTGCTTGTAGTTCTTTAATAAGAGTAGATCCTTTGTAGAAGGCGACGCCTACGCCTATTCCTTTGCTATCCCTTATAGCTAAGGCATCTAAGTATATTAATAGAAGGTTGTTGTCCGCTAATAGTTTCCTATAGCTTTCTACTTTGATGTCCTTTAGCTTGTTTAATATGTAGACCTTATAAGGAGTCCTAGCGTTCTATAGCGTAAAGGCGTAGTGTTGTATTTCCTCTGTATTGTCTGAAAGGGCTAAGGTAATAGATACATGTATTTAATTAAGTTGCTCTCCTTTATTGTTGATAATAGCAGCTTTTAGAGGGTGAACTAGATCTAGTAAAGTAGATCTAAAGGCGTATCTTCTTATAGTGTTGTCTAGCCTAACTCTAGGTAGAAAAAGAGCGGCTTCTACCTTACTAGGCATTACAGGAGATAATCTTAAGGTTCCTAGGATCTTTCTACAGGCCTAGTTTTAAAGCTTTTGCCTGCTAGTAAGGACGTGTTGTTAGCTTTTCTAAAATAGCTAACATCTATAATTAGCTACACTAGTAATACACGCTAGGTATAATTGCCTTATTACCCTTAGTAAGAGGCCTTTATTAATATTAGCTAGCCTGCTTAGGCGGAAAAAGGCCTAGTTTGCTTGTTGTATCCTTATATAGCAGTAGTCTCTAAATTTGAGAGTACTATCAAAGAAGATACCTAGCTACCTAACTAGTCTTTTTAGCTAGAAGGTCTCTTAGGTAGGTAGCGTAAGGCATATATTTAAATTTTTCTAGATCTTGTGTAGTTTGCTAATTTAGTTTTTAAGCTATTAAACTTAATAGCTAGCTCCTTTGCTTAGTTAAAGAGATTTGCTAATTCTCTTTTAAGCAGTTTAATATTCTTCCTAATAGACGTTGTTAATATTAAAATTTAAAGGTCGTCTATATAAGATAAGGAGTATATATTGTCGTTTGCTATAATTAATTAGAATAGCGGTTTCGTGTAGATTAGGAATAAGATAGGGGAGGCTAGGCTCCCTTAAGGTGTACTAGTATTAACTTTCTATAGATTCTCTGTTTACCTATTAAGAGATAACTCTAAGAGCCTTTCTGTAAAGAACAAGTTTGTCTATAATAAGAGGCATATAAGTAGCTGTTAGTTACTTATATTTTCTAGAAGCTTATTCTTAGATAAATAGTTAAGAGCGCCTCTAATGTCTAAAAAGGCTGTTAAAGTAACTCTGTTTTTCTTTCTCTGTTGTTGTATATTGTTGTAGAAGAGGAGTCCTGCGTTGATAGCTAATTTCTTTAACCTGCCTCTTATTTAGGAAGGGTAGAGTAGGTTAGTTGTTTCCGCTAAGATACCTAATCTTTTTAAGTAGAGCCTTTCTAGTGCCTTCCCTAGGCAGCACAAAAGAGAGATAACTCTATATACTTTTAGGATTAAGAAGTCTAGTTTGTTAGGCTTTCTAAGGATAACCCCTTTTACTTTTTACTAGCACCTTAGTTAATATCCTAAGTTAAACAAAGCTAAGTACACCTTAAAAAAGATGCCTAGTTAGTAATTGTATGCTTTTAAGATAACTTCTTAGCTAATTCTATCTAGTCCTAGTAAGGTAGCTTTTATTTTCTAACAGGCAGTGTAGAGCTCCTTTATAGATAGAATTAGCCATTCTTATTTAAGGTTTCCTTAGTAATTGTTAAGCAATAGAGAAGAAGTAAAAGGAGGGGGTAGAAATAGCTCCTCTTTAAAGGTTTAGCACTTCTCCATAAAGGATTCTTTGCCTCTAATAGCAGAGATTCTTGTTAAGAGGTTGTTTTTTGTATAGGCTATTGCTTTAAATATCTCCTTAGGCAATTCGTTTTAAAAGAATTATTCTTAATAGCTCTAAGGTACTTGTTTTTAGCTAGCAGGTAATCTCTTTTCTATAGGTATAGCGTGTTGTCTTCTCTCCTTGCTGCTCGCTTGTAATCTTAAGAGGTCCTGCTTAGGATAACCTTAAGGATATCTAGATCGCTAGTCTACTAAGGCTTTAGTTTTAGTTTTTAGTTTGCAATAGGGGTAGATCTCCTAAGCGCTTGTTAAATTGTTAATGTAAGTTCTTCTACTATTTTATCTAGCCTCTCCTCTAAAGGATTATTAAGGCCTAGAAGTAATTGTCTTAAGAGGTAGTTTAAGGCGTGTAGTAGAGCTAGTAATTAATCCTCTAGCTTTACTTAAACTATCTCCTCCTATAATGTAGTGTTAAAAAGATTCTAATTTGTTTTTTTTGTGTTGTACTTCTTTAGCTAGCTAGGTAGCTGCCCTTAGTTAACAATACTAAACAGGATAGCGTAGTAGTCTGATCTAATTTTAGAGATAGCCTGCTAGTCTATAATTATAGAAGCTATATTACTTATTAAAAAAGTAAGGTTAAGTACGCTCTCTTTTTGCATATAAGCTCTAAAGAAAGTGCTAACTCTTATAGTATTTGATAAAGATAAGTTTTAGTTATTAACCTACTCTACTAAATCATCTGCTTGTTAATTTAGGTTGCATTCTTATAGGCTCTATCTAGGGTACTAGCAATTAAAATCCCCTAAGATAATTAAATGTGATTTAATAGGCTCTCCTAAGAGGCGTCTTTAGATTGTTGTCGTGTTTAGCTCTTGTCTTAAGCTCTTTTCGTTATAAATATTATAGACGTAGATCTTTCTTGTGTTAATTTGTATTAAAATAGCTTAAAAGTCGTTGTCGTCGCTAATATAAGGATTAACTTCTACTTCTAAATCCTTTCAAATATAGAATAGAGTTCTAGGTTATAGGCCTTAATAAGTTAGTAGTATTTGCGTAGAGTCTAGATAAGCAATTAACCTAGTATCTTTGTAAGGTCTTCTTACTAACTAAGGCTCTTGTATTGCAATAATCTTAGCATTTGCTGTAATAGCTAGGTTAATCGCGCTTTCTGTAGCAGGGCTACTTCTATTAACATTTATTTGTAGGGCTTTAATTATACTAATTAGTTTAATTATTCCTAGCTGTCCTAGCCTGTAGGATTTCGCATTCTTAGCTGTTTGCTGCATAAAGCCTGCTGCAGTTAGTACACTTAAATATAGTATAGATACAGGATTTTCCTTTACTAGCACAAGACTTGTACTTATGTTAACTAGTGTAGTGTACTTTGCTGCAAATTTAGCAGGCTAATTTTAAGCATCTAACCTCTAGGTAGCTAAATCTTTAGCATTTAGTGTATTGCTTTACAATATTAACAACTCGCAGTTTCTCTGCTCTAAGGCTTTGCCCTAAGATATAGAGTTTCCCTTTAATAGCTTTTTAAGCTTCTTCCTTTGTAGCAAAGGCTACGCATGCTGAGCTAAAGTTCTAGTATTCTCTTTTCTCCTCTAGCGTAAGCTAAAAAGGATTGCCTATAACCTTTAGGCCTTTGTTAAAGGTTTTAATTTCTTCTTTTACAACCTTAAGACTGTAGTTTTTAGGAAGCTTATAAATAATAACCTTAAACTACGGCGTAATAAGTTAGGCAGCTTTAAAAGTTGTAACATCTTGCTATATAGCCTAATTCTCTAAGAGGTATTTAGCCTTAAAGGCTAGTGTAGTTTTAATTATTTTGTTGCCTTTAGAGGATAATGCAATTAAGGCAACTACAGGCGATTACACGCCTCCTTTTGTTGCAAAGGCGTTGTTGAAATTATTTCTAAGTTTAAAGGCATTAAATGCAGCTAAGGTCTCGCTAACTAGAACTAGCTAGCGGTCTTTTAGGCTAGTAACCTTTAGTTTTTGTGTCTTTTAGATATTTGTCTATAGTTGATCTTTTTTGTTACCTGCTATAGTAGCGAAGGTAGCTGCAGTAGCATTAGGCGTGTTTTAGATAGGCGTGTTCTAGATAGGCGTGTTTGTTGTTAGTTTCTCAATACGTCTGATTTTCTCCCTTAACTCCCTTAAGACGTTTAAGAGGCTTAATATCTAGTTAGCTAGTATAGCTGTATTCTTCTTATTTACTCTTCTATTTTCTGTATAGTCTCTAAAGACCTCTACTAGGTCCAAAAGACTTGTTTGCTAGGTAGGGTTGTTTTCAGCTAAATTAGCTGCTTAGATTACTAGGTTCCTAGCTATCTTAAGTGCCTCGTCTACTAAGGTGGCTTTCAGTGTTTTATTCCTAATAGGATATTAAGGAATAGGTCTAATAAAAGGAGAAAAGTTGCTCCTTGTTCAAATGTGTGTAGGCCTTTGTAGTTCTTCTATATTTTGCCTTTCTTAGCGAGGCGTTCTTAAATTATCTTCTTCTATCTCTATTTGTCTCTTATTTAATCCTCCTAGGTCTCTAGAGGCAAATCATTTTTTGTTTTTTTTTTAAGTTGTTGCGATTTCTTAATTTAGTTAAGCTTCGATAATCTCCTCAATCTTAATTAGCTCAAGACGCCTTAGCATATGGCCTAAGCTTTTGAGGAAAATAAAAACTTTTTCTCTCCTCTAAGGAGGGGGTGGGCGACTCTTTCACCCCCTCTCGCGCGCTGGCGCCCTCGCTGCAGGCTTTAAAAAGTATCGCAATCAATTCCTCGGGGTTTTTTCCTTTAGATCTAGTTGTTTCTGATCAATCTCTAGAAAAGACGACGTTAGTGTTGCTGTTAAGTAGCGCTTTGTTAGTTACCTCTCTCTAAGGAATTTTTACTAATCTAATTTGTCTAAGAAAGCTATCTTACTTGTTTACTAGGAGGACCTTAGTAAACCTGTTAGCAATTATTTCTGCTAATTAAACGTATTCTACTGCAATTTTGCCTGTCAAAATCACTTGTTGTAGCTAGTAGTTGTAAATATTAATGTAGTAAAGCTTAGTCTAATGTTTTAATATTCCTTTGTCAACTAGCCTAATTGTCTACGTGTTGTTGCATTAAATAGTAATTATAGATTGTAAGAGAGTAATGTTAAGCTCTTATAGTAATTATCAAGTAAAAATTGCTTCTTTTGCAACTGAGGAAAGCGCAAGGAGTTCTGCCTCTATTATTAACATAGTAATAGTGTCTTGCTTATTTGCTTTTTATACAATAAGTCTGTTAAAAAGCTTAATTGTATAATTTCAAGAGCTTTTCCTGTCTAGTGTGTTGTCTGCAAATAACGCGTTACTAGCAACCTAAAGTGTGTCTTTTTTTTAGCTGCAGTGCCTGCTATCTTGTGTGGGCTAGGTAGAAGAGAACGCGGTTAGCTGCTTTGTAATGCTCTTAGTTTAAGTTAGAGAGGAAGCGTGCGAGTTGCAATGTAGCAAAGGCTATAATTAGGCGTGTAGTAACTGCAGTAAAGAAAAGTAACTTAATCTTGCGCTAGTATTTGTTAATCTAATTTAGTGTTGATAGCAAGGTTGATAGCTTAAGTTTTTTTATGCTTATAAGTATATTATAGCGCAGGTCTTGCTTGTTAATTGGCTAGTGTATTTTGTTTATATAAGCAGTCTGTAAGAGCTAAATTAGTTCTTGTGTTCTGTCTTTGATTACCTATACTCCTAGGAGCTATTATAAGTTATTTTTACTAGTTATTGTGTATTTGTTTTAAAGTAGCTTAACAGCGTAGTAAGCTTATTTTGTTTTGCACTAGCTTTAAGCAAGAATAATAATGTCTATAGAAAAGAAGATAGTAATGTTGTCTTTAATTATGCAGCAAGGTTTGTATAGAATAGACTAAAAGCTAAAGGCCTAAAGTGTTGTTGTAAATTTTTTCTGCCACAGCATAGGTAAAATGCGCCGGCTATACAGGGCTTTTTTATTTTCAAAAAAGTACTTTTCTTCTAGTATTTCTTAGGTATCCTTATATAGACATTGCGGTCTATAGTAGCGTAAACAAAGGCGTTAGTAACGTTATATTTGTAAGGGTGCGTTGAATTGACCAAAGATGCAGAGAAAACAGTAATAAATTTAATAAAGAACTACAAAGGCTACAAAGCAAGTTTATCTACTCTTCTGTTAGGTCTGTGCTTAGTGCTAGAAAAAAAAGCAAAAGTAACTATATAGCAGCTGCTAACGTAGTTTAGAAAAATAATGCAGAGCTAAAAAAAAATGCTAAGCAGGCTAGAAAAGTAGAAGAACTAAGTAGAAGGGCCGAGCAGGCTAGAGAAGCTAAGAAGGGCCGAGCGGGTTAGAAGCTTGCAGAATCCGGGTGCTTGCTGCACACCTAGAATCTTTAAAAAACAAGAAACAAGGCTTTTAGCTAAGTACTTAGACATTAAGGCTTTAGCTCTTTACAGTACCTCTCTTCTTAGCAGAGTTTTTTTAGTTCTACAGTGCTTCTGTATTTACTAAGTTTAAAGCTAGTTCCTGAGTTAGATTTAGGTGTTTTACTTATTTAACTAAGTATTCTTTTCTTCTTCTTGTGCTTCTCTCTTCTAATAAGCGCTTAATTAGGTACTCTTCTTTATCGTCTACTGTAATTAGTAAAGGCTTATTGTCGTCTTGTAGTTGACTTAGTAAAGGATCTAAAGAAGCTAGCCAGAGATTATTAATATCAAATACTAGCTGTATCGTTCTAAAAGTATTTTGCTTTACAGCATTTAATTTAACAATTTTAAGTACTGTATACTTTAGATTCTTCTAATTAAGTTTTTAGCTTAGTCTCTTAGTTTTGTAGTAGTCTCTTTGCTTTAACTAAACTTTATTACTTATTTAAAGCTAAAGTAATTGTTTTTTTTGCTTGTTGTTCTTGTTCTTGTTAAGATTCTGCTATTGTAGCTTAAGCTAACTTAATACTTTGCCAGAGTTTGCTAGCAATATTTTCTGCCTTCTAATAGTCTTCTTGTATTCTCCTTTTTTAAGGTTGATTTTAAGGTCTATATTTTACAGCTATTTAAAGGGGGTCTACCTCGTATCTATGTTGTAGAAAGAAAGGCAATATTCTAGTAGATTGCGCTTGCCTTACTATAATTACAATCTTAGCTATCTACAGGTTGCCTTTCTAGTTTGTTAAATTTTAGTTGCAGAAGGCTTGTAAGTAGGCCTGTACTGTAGAGTTTATTTGTTTTATGGAGCTGTCAGTTTAAGAGTAATATTTGAAAGATAAATGTTGCTTAATTTCTAGTAACTTACAAAGCTAAGTCTAAAAGTAGCTTACAAACTGTACACCTTAATTAAAAGTAATATGTTGGAGATTAAGCTACTTAGCTGTTTCTCTACAGAATCCAGGTGCTTAAATCACACCTGGAATATACAATTAACCTACAATCAATTGATTACTAGAAGCTATTACGCTACTAGTAATACTTATCATTGTTATTAATTAATTGTGGTGATCAATGACGTTCAGGATTACGTAATCTACTATAGATTACGCAATCTACTACGCAAGCTATTGCGTAATCCAGATCTTTCTAGAATGCAAGTTACAGGTATATATAGACTGTAGTTTAGCTGATAGTTGAGAACTAAGAGAGAGTGAAAGCAAAAGAGAAAGAAACAAAATTGCAATAAGTAACTGCATAATATAAGTCAGTTCAGCGCTCTCTTCCCCTAGTCTCTATATTTTATTCTCTTATCCTTATCCTTCACCCTGCGCACCTCCTTAATCTCTAACAGGTTATAAGCCTTGGAGATTCCATTTGCAACATAATACAGTTTAGCAACTAGTAGTAAGCTACTACAGAGTAAATAAACGCTTTAGCAACGCTTTCTATAGTAATATTCTTAAAGTATATTAAGATTATATTCTTACTTAGTCTATTAGTTACTACTATTAAGTTTGTACAACTTTTGCTTACTATTAAGTTTGTACAACTTTTGCTTTCTAGTAATTCTATAACAAAATTAATCAAGATTTCTTTCTAAATACGCTTAGGGATTAGTAGAGGTTTTAATAATTCTTGTAGGCTATCTTTCTATGGTTTTGTTCTTTGATAAACTAAGCAGTTTCTAATGTATTGCCTTACTGTTTAGCTAATTAAAGGCTAAAAGTATTCTCTTGCAACTGCTTAATAGTTAAATTTTCTTCCTAGATGCCCTAGGGCCTTAGAGCAGTAGATTTTAAAGATAATTCTAGTGCGTAAGGATGTATTGTTTAGTACTTATTTTTAACCTTAGTAAAGCAGGTTAATAAAATTGTCTAATTAGCATTTAAAAATAGAAAGCTTAAGATCTAGCTTTGTTAAAAATCGGCGTTTTTCTCCTTTTACTGCATTTAAGGCTAGCTAGTAGGTCTTATTCTCTTCTTTAGCTTCGTTCTAAAGCTCTTTTAAGTCTAATTGTTCTTAAAGTACTATTGCTAGATAGCTATAGCAGCAAAAAGTTCTTAGAGTCTCCTCTTCTTTTTGTTCTTCTGCTTTTAGAGTTATTGCAGTAGATAGTTTAAAAACTTGTAAAAACCTTTTTAAAATCTAAGCGTTTAAACTGTTTGTAGGCATATCTTATTGTTTTTGTAATAAGGCGTTAGCTCTAAAGTTATTAACTCTAGGTCTGTAGGCAATTTCTATGTTAGGGAACTTTCTAAGAACCTAAGCCTATTTTATTCGTTTTTTTACTAAGCTGCTTAGGCTTTTTAAAATACTCTAGGTTTTTGTAGTTTGTTATAACTAAGAACTTTCTCAAAGAGCGTAGCATAGCGTTCTACTTAATTAAGCAGTAGATAACTGCAAGTAATTCCTTATTGTATATCTTATAGTTGCTTTAAACGCTAGTTATTTTTCTAAGTAGTATATTACTAGTTGTAATTTTTATTAATCGTTGTATTGAGAAAGGACTCCTGCCACAACGGAGCCGGAAGAATTAGTTTTTAAGATTCTTTTCTTATTAGATTCCTATTAAGCTAGTATTATTTTGAAAATAAATAGCTCCTTTAGCTTATTAAAAGCTTCTTGCTCTGTCTTTCCTTATTAGAAGGAGATGTTTCCAGTAAGCCTTAAGAGCAGGGCAACTATATTAGAGTAGTTTTTAATAAAGCGTTCATAAGAATTCGCAAACTTAAGAAACCTATGTATTTTTTTTATATTTGTTAGTGCATTATATTTTTAAATAGCTTTTAATTTCTTAGGGTTTATCTAAAGTCCTTTTCTAGCCTTAATAATAAATTTTAGGTATTTAGTGCTTTGCACATTAAACTTGCATTTCTTAATATTAAAGGGTAACATAGCCTTGCTTATTTCTTCTGGAACTTTGTTTGCATTGCGTTAGTGTTCCTTAAGCGTGCTATTTATGTAAATTAATACATTATCTAAGTAGGCTAAGCGGAAATTGTTAATGTACTTGCGTAATATTTAGTTGATATATTGTCAAAAGGTGCTAGGAGCGTTTGCTATGCCAAAAGGAGTAACTAGCCATTTATATAGTCTGAATCTAGTGCGGAAAGCAGTCTTCTACTTATTTCCTGCGTTAATCCTAATTTTGTAGAAAGCTGCAGAGACGTTAATCTTTATAAACTTGTTAGATTTAGAAGATTTGCGCGATTGATCAAGAGGTCGGGAAGTTGATTAGTAGGTCGGCGAGACCGAACAAAGGATCCAGGAAGGGTGATCAGGGGGTGGCGCTACAGGACGCTAAACGCGCTAGCGCCGCAAAGAGTCCCTTAGATAAAAGAGGCACCTGTAATCCACCTAATTAATTAACAGAACACTAACAATCAATTATTAATACAATTAACTTATTATTACTTATATTATTATTATTCTATTAGTATTGATCATCCTATAATATCTGACAATAAAGAGTCTTACTGCCTCAACCAAACAAGGATAAACAAACACAAGAAAACTCTGCACGCTATTAACAGGATGTCTACACTACTTTTACAAGACTCCTCTGTAATCCTTACTAACTACACAAACTAGATTAAATAGATCTGCTAAGTTAAAACGCGCGCGGACTTACTACGCGTGTAGAAGAAAATAGATCTAAACCTTACAATTAAGCCTCTTACTAAGCTAACAATGCCTTAAATGCTGTAACTAAGCGACTATCAAGCGTTACAACAATTAATTAACGCGCACGCCGCATTATATTAGGCTAATTACAGCAGCAGCACGTCTATACTGCCCTTTATACTTACTTGACCCGCTAATCTAGCTACAAACGCAAAAGCATTATATAAAAAGAATTTAAAAATCTATAAACTTAAGCTACATTAATACAAAACAGAAGATTAGAAGTATATAAGAAAGTAAGCAGCGTTTAATAAAATTATGCAGGAAGTACAGTAAACAGTTAACAACTACTTATAAACAAATTGCTATAGAGCAAGACAATTACATTGCTAGTAGATTACTAACCTTATAGCTACTGTAGGCATCAACGCTAAAGACGAGATTAAGGAGGCCTAAGAGCGGTACAAAACTGTAATAAAGCCGCCTAGGGTAATTACTACATAAGAAACATAGCTTACTAAAGTTAATTACACTATAACTAAGAGCAAAGCGGTTAGAATACCTAAGTGCTAGCTAGACATGTACATTAAGGAGGACTTTACTTAAGCTACAGCTAAGTACTTAGAACAATAGACAATATTATTTGGATTTTATAGATTAAAGAATCTGTTAATTACAATCAAGGATATAATCCGCAAATATTAAGATTATATGCAGCTGTTTTACCTATCTAAAGCAAAGTTAAATAAGGCATCCTTTAGAGCAGCTGCAGAAGCTAGATTACTAACGCTTAACAAAGATAAAATAGATAACTCTAGGCAGAAGTGTAAACTCTGCTGAAATTAAAAGCTTACTAAAGATACTTAATTAACTAATATCTTACATACTGTAAGCAAATGCAAAGCATATAATATAAAATATGCGCTTAAAAATTACTAGTACGCGCACTTAAGCAATCCACTAGCTTAGTAGCAACCCTAAGACAACAGAATAGATTAAGTCTAATTGCGTATTAACAACAACCTAGCTATACAAGAAACACTTCGCATCGCTAAGCAGCAATTACAATTTTAAAAACTAGCAATTAAAAAGTTGCATACAGCAACACTTATAATTAAGCACAACAACTGACTATATAGTTAGAATATAAGAGAAATTAACTACACGCTTATTAAGGCCTTGTTTAAAACAAGCTAGGTTACATATCCTCTACAACAATTATAAATTCTTAATTCTAGATTAATATGTTATGTCTCTAATAATACAAGCTAATTTACAAAAACACAATTAGCACTCTAAAGAGACTTTCTACAGGCAGATAACTTACAAGTATAAATAAAGGCATACAAATTAGTTACTTTAATAGTAGTAAGCAGATAAACTTAAAGCTAACTACACTAAAAAGACGTAGTATACTGTCTTAATCTACTTTAAAATCTTGTCTTATTTAGAATACTCTGCCTACAAGGCTTGTAGTAGGATACTAAAAATAATCTAATAGTTCTTTAAAGATTGCTTACTAACGATTTAATTGCTAACTTTACTAAGCTACATAGACAGTAGGTGCTTAAAGTAAACTTAATTAACAACTACGTAACAATAGCCTCTAAGTTAGTTAAACTATAATATAATTAAAGACAACACGCACAAGCGCTTACATAGTATAAAAAAATAAGTTAACTAGAACTTAGTGCGCTTAAGCACCTCGTACAACAATCTAAGGGGGTAAGGATTACTAGAGAGCTTATAGTAGAATGCAACGCCTGTAGATGAGCAAAAGCTAAAAGGCTAATCTGCTGCATACTGCACATAATTAATAAAACTTTAGGAGAACGTATCTTACTTAACTTTTATAATTATAAGGTTAACAGCTTAACTAAAAAAAGGAGCTAAATGCTAATTACAGATTAAGCTACTAAATTTATATAGAACTACTACTTTAAGGACAATTACACAGCGCAAATAATTATTAAGTTATTAAAATCTTTTGTAATCTTTATAAAGACCTAATTTAATATTACTGTAAAGGTAATTAAAACTAATAATAAGATTATTACAGTTAAACTAGAAGTAGCATGTTAGGCAGAGTTCTACAGCATGCGACTTAAGCTTTCTGCCCCTAATACCTAAGCACAAAACGGTAGAGCAGAACGCTTAAGAGGTGTGATTAAGAATAAAGCACAAGCAATGCAACTAGACGCTAACCTGCTATAGCTACTCTAGCCTAAAATTACTTAATTAGTAGTATATTTTTATAATTGAACACTGTAATACGCAAATTAATAGAGATTACTATATTAAAAGTTCTTTACGCATAACACATACAGAAACAGAATTGTTACCTTACTATGCAAGCTATACTAAGGCTACCTACAAGTATACAGGTGCAAGGCGTTTGCAATAACAGATAATATAAAGCGTAGCAAGCGTAAACTACAGCAGCTTAATCCTAAGGCATAAATTAAATACTTAGTTAGATATTAATCTATAGACGTTTATCGTGTATAGGTACTAACTATAGCTAAGGTAATTACTACACGCGATGTAGTATTTAATAAAGAGTTAATTTTTACTAGAAATAAGTAAGATGTTATAGATAACTTAATGCATAGCACACTTAAAGAGATTAAGGCATAAATTAGGACTGTAAAACTTCCCCTAGGGATTACAAATAACTAAGAAGAGATACAATCTTTTCTTAAGAATAAGTCTTTTAAAAAAAAGCTTATACAAAAAAAAACCTAATTAATATAATTAGCGCAGAAGAAAGACTTAAGTAGATTATCCCTTACCTCTACGAACGCCTCTACTAGTAGCCCTCTTCACAAATCTTATAATAGTAGAGAGTATTAGGCGTATAGATAATCCTCTTAATATTAAGAGTTAAAACGTCGCCCTTGCGCAGCTATTAAACCCTAGGCCTAATTATTCTTTAAGTACTAGCTGCAGCAAGTGTCCTAATCTACGCAGTGCTAATATAGGATTAAGTTCTATTAGTAAGACCTTCTAGAGAAACTAGACAAACTTATAGGCTTTAGCGTTTATAGCAGGTGCAAGAGCAGGAGAAGTTTAACAATTAAAACAATAAAAAACTTAATAGTGCAGCATTTAATTAATTGCTTAAAAGTTAAGGTTATAACTAGATGCCTTTTTTAAGCAAGCTCCTGCTAGCGCTAAGTCTAAATTAACTAAAGAAGAATTACATATTCTACTAGTTGTTTAACAAGGCTAAAGAAGATTACCTTTTAAGCTACAAGCAATTAAACTTATAGTTAGAAGTCTTAACGCAAGAAGCACAACTAACAGACACCTAGATACTAGAGTCTATGTAGGTATATACTTATAAGATTAACAAGAATTATTAGTTTATTAAGTGCAAAGCGCGCTTAGTTGTATAAGGCAATTAATAGTGCAACGTTACTGCTTAAGAGACCTACGCTGCTACGTTAGTAGGTCAATCCTTCTAAATAGCTCTTGCAATTGCTGCCTAATTTAACTTTAAGCTTAAGCAGTACAACGTTACTAACGCCTTTGCACACGCACTAATTAATTGAGTTATATATATAAGAATGCTGCGTAGATACGCAAAGAAAAGAATAATTTTAAAGTTTAACAAAGCTCTATACAGCTTTTAGATATTGCTACTGCTTTAGCAAAGGAACTTTACTACCTATCTCTAGAAATACTGATTTAATGCTGTTCTACATGAGCTATATTGCATAATCTGTTAAGGAATCTTTAAGTTCTTCTACGTTAACAATATTATTGCAATGTACAGCAAGAACTATAGATTAGACGTGCAAGCAACTATTAAGGATATAAGGAAGAAGTACTATATAACCAGAGGAGACAATCTGCATTAGTTTTTAGGCATAGAATTAATTAGAGATTAATTACAGCGCCAGATCTAGATCTCCTAGTAAGTATATATTAAGATGATTAACTAACTAGTAAGCAATTACTTAATTCAAAGTAATACTTTAATAATTAAGGCTAAACTACTGCCCTAAGAAGGCAACGGGACTTTTAGGGAGATTAACCTCTACTAATAAAAGATTAGATTACTTCTATTTGCAGCAGTTAACATAAGACCTAACACAGCCTTTGTAGTATTACGCCTAGCACAATTCCTTACAAACTCTAGCCCTAATTATCAATTAGCAGCTAATCGCGTACTCCTATACCTTAACTATACACGAACGCTTACACTATAATTTAGTAAACACAATTACTTAGTTGTTGCAAGTAAGACTTCTTTTGCTAATAATACACTTAATTGCAAAAGCTTACAAAGATATGTAATTAAACTATTTAGCAAATTAATAGCTTAGAAGGCAAATACACAAGATACAGTTACAACTTTAATAACTAAAGCTAAACTGCTTGCGCTTAAACAAGTTGCTAAGGAAGCTATATTTATTTAGATGCTGCTTACTAAGCTACAAGCTTAGATAGTTAACTACACAATTACTATACAGTGCAATAACCTGCAGACAATCTAATTAATTTTAGAGAAGATCTTCTAGTTAACTACAAAGCTACGACACGTTAATATCTATAATTACTAGCTTAGGCAAGAAGTACAGAACAATTTAATTAAGGTAACCTACGTAGAGTTAAGCAAGATGTTCGCCGACAGACTTACTAAACTCTTACTAGCTAATTAATAGTCAAGTTTCCTACAACAAATAGGATTAATTAACCTAGGCAACTAACCACGACTAGAGGCTGATCTAGGATCAATAACTAATTGTCTCAACGCCTTAGACTTATAATTTATAAACGCAAGAGGTTGTTAGCTTAATTTTTACATTTATCGACATAAAAGATGTACTAGTTCTCAAGGGGGTAGTGTTATCTATTAAAGGACTACCTTTTGTAAGCTAAAGGAGTGTGTTAGATTTAAGAGATTTACGCGATTAATTAAGAGGTCGGGAAGTTGATCAGTAGGTCAACGAGACCGAACAAAGGATCTAGGAAGGGTGATTAGGGGGTGGCGCTACAGGACGCTAAACGCGCTAGCGCCGCAAAGAGTCCCTCAAATAAAAAAGGCAATTGTAATCTACCTAATTAATCAACAGAACACTAACAATTAATTATTAATACAATCAACTTATCATCACTTATATTATTATTATTCTATTAGTATTAATTAACCTATAATATCTAACAAAACTATTTTGCCTTAGCAATGTTGTTAAGCGTTTCTTAACTAACAGCAAAAGATAACTGTCTTTTTTTGTAATAGCGTTAAGAGCTTAATAATTAACGCAGAACGGTAATCTGCCTCTAAGTTTTCTAGCAAATAGAACTAAGGAAGAAGCTACAGAACTACTAGCTCTAATCTATTCTTTATTTAATAAAGATATAAGCTCCTTGCGTAAAACTAAAAGCTCTAGTCTACTTATATTGTATAAAGAACCTTAAAAAAATTCTTTTTTTTTTTTTTTGTAACTTAATTAAGTAATTAACCTTAGGTCTGCGTAAGGGGGGTTACGCTAGTTAATAGGTAGGGAGGCCCTAGAGTTAGGTAGAGGTTAGGTAGCTGATGCACGGTTCTTAGGTAGGGGTTAGGTAGGGGTTACTCTAGCGTGGGTTGTAGTTAGGGTTAGGTTGCACGGACCGGTGGTTGGGGTTGGGTAAGACTAGCTATATAGTAGGTCTAAGGTAGGGTTGCAATTTTTATCTATGACGCGTACATATAACTAGTTCTGCACCTAAGATAGTAGCGCTGACACTAGTAAGAAACATAATTTGTGTTTAGGGGTTAAAGTTTGTAATGCTAAGGTGTTAGGGTATGTATTAGTCTGCTATTTTTTTTTGTAGTTTAACGTCCTTTCTCAGCCTAAAAGGCTATATAAGACGTGTAGGTTTAGGACCTACAGGTATCTACGTAGTGTTTTCTAATATATGTTTTATTTATAAGGAGGGGTTTATCTAAATAAAGGTAAGGCTCGTAGTCTAGGGTAGTTTTAATGAGTAGCTTTCTTAGTCCTTTGTTAGGCTTAAAGCCTAGAGTAGTTTTAACAAGTATCTCTCTTAGTCCTTTGTTTTATAGAAAGTATATAGAGCTAGTATGCTAGTCTAGTTATCTCCTTTACTTCTTCTTTGTTGTTGTTATAAGCTATGCTAGCTGCCCTCTTGTATTGCTTATATGGGTACGCTAAGCAGTTCGGTATAGGGTCGATATATTAGGTCGGTATATCGAGTTGGTATAGGGATTTCGGTGTAGGTAGATAGCTAGGAGTACTAGCTATCAATTCTAATGTGTAGGTCGATATAGGAGGTCAGTATATCAAGTTAGTATAGAGGGATTTCAGTGTAGGTAGATAGCTAGGAGCACTAGCTATCGATTCTAATGTGTAGGTCGATATAGGGGGTCGGTATATTAAGTTAGTATAGAGGGATTTCGGTGTAGGTAGATAGCTAAGAGCACTAGCTATTAATTCTAATGTGTAGGTCAGTATATTGGGTTGATATATCAAGTTGGTATAGAGGGATTTCGGTGTAGGTAGATAGCTAGAAGCACTAGCTATCCATTCTAATGTGTAGGTCGATATAGGAGGTCGGTATATCAAGTCGGTATAGGGATTTTAAGTAATAGATAGCTAGGTAGATAAATCTATTAGTTTACTACGCTAATAAATTTATCTACCTAAGTAGAAAGCTGTTGCTTTATTAAGTAGAAGTTAAATTGCCTTTAATTAAACTCTAAAATTAGCTTACGCACAGACTACTTGCAGAGTTTTTAATAGTTAACTACTCTGTTTCTCTATAACTAGCTAGCGCGCACGCTATAACACCTACACCTAGAAAACAAGTATTAGAAGCTAATTTTGGGAAGGCGTTTAAGATAGTTGAGGCGAGAAAAAGGCAAAGCTAGACCTTTTTCTCGCCTTAAAAAGTTGGTGTTCGATGATTAGTCTGCTATTATTAGCTACAATAACTGCTAATCTTTGAATATAGAAAGATAGCAACCTAACCCTAACCTAACCCTAACCCGTGGTCCGTGCAACCCAACCCTAGACCTACCACACCCCTACCCATTTTGAGTACTAAAAAAAATGGGTAGGAGTTGGGTAGAGGGTCGGGTATTACATAATCCTACCTAATCCCTACCCAACCCCTACCCATCAACCACTGTAAGGGGGGTAGTGCAGAAGTAGTTTATAACTCAAAAATTTAAGCTATGTGTTAGTACGCCTTAGGAAGTAATGACAAAACATTTACTTTCTTTTTGTAAGCTAAGGCCTTCTTAATATTCTTGAGAGAAGCTGCAAAAGTCTAAATTAACTTGTCCTTCTTTGCTTGTCTAATATAGGAGTAATAAGCTATTGTATTTATTTGCTTTAACCTTTTGTTCTCTAACACAGAGCAATTTTTAGTACTTAGTAGTTTAATTCTTTGTCTAGAAGAGTAGATGTAGATTAACTTTTTAGAAAGAGCAATAGTAACTTCTTTTCTATTCATCTAAGGCTGTCTAAGTATTAAATTGTATTTAAAGTGTGTAGAGGCAATATAGCCCTAAATATTGTCTTTGTATCCTTTGATATTAATTATTAACCTAGCAACTTTCTTAATAGTTTTAGGTTTCTTTGTAACTCTTTCCAATTTGCGTAGGGAAATAGAAATGCACTATAAACTAGCGTATTTAAGAAGTTAAAGGCATCGAACACCAACTTTTCGAGGCGAGAAAAAGGTCTGGCGTAGCCTTTTTCGAGGCGAGAAAAAGGTCTGGCGTAGCCTTTTTCTCGTCTTAACTATCTTAAACGCCTTCCTAAAATCAGTTTCTAACACCTGTTTTCTTAGTGCAGGTGTTGTAGCGCGCGCGCTGGCCGCTTGTAGAAAAACAGAGTAGCTAACTGTTGAAAACTCTGCAAGTAGTCTGTGCGTAAGCTGATTTTAGAGTTTAATTAAAGGCTATTCGACTCTTACTCGACGAAGCAACGGCTTTCTACTTAGATAGATAGATTTATTGGCGTAGTGAACCAATAGATTTATCTACCTAGCTATCTATTACTCGAAATCCCTATACCGACTTGATATACCAACCCAATATACCGACCTACACATTAGAATGGATAGCTAGTGCTCCTAGCTATCTACCTACACCGAAATCCCTATACCAACTCGATATACCGACCTAATATATCGACCCTATACCGAACTGCTTAGCGTACCTATATAAGCAATACAAGAGGGCAGCTAGCATAGCCTATAATAACAACAAATAAGAAGTAAAGGAGATAACTAGACTAGTATACTAGCTCTATATACTTCCTACAAAACAAAGGACTGAGAGAGATACTCGTTAAAACTACTCTAGGCTTTAAGCCTAACAAAGGACTGAGAAAGCTACTTGTTAAAACTACCCTAGGCTACGAGCCTCACCTTCATTTAGACAAACCCCTCCTTGTAAATAAATTATATATTAGAAAACACTACGTAGATACCTGTAGGTCCTAAACCTACACGTCTTATATAGCTTTTTAGGCTGAGAAAGGACGTTAAACTACAATAATAAAAAAGTTAAAGGCTAATAAGAGAGTATACAAGGTTTCCTGTATTAATAAAAGTTAAAGCAAAAGTATAACAGTCAACTAAAGTTTCTACAGTAATTCTATTGCTGCTTATATTCTTTTTAAAACTAGCTTATTCCTTTGCTAAGTTGTTTTAGCTTACGTGTGTAGCTCTTGCTAGTTTCTTTAAGCAATAGCTATTTTTTTTTCTAAATTAAAATTTTAGTTCTTTAGAGTGTCTTTACTGCTTAAACTTTTCTTGCTAAGGCTTTCCTGCCTTTGCTTTTAAGAACTTTAGTACAGTAGTCTTTTTTTTTTCTTTTTTCTTAGCGTCTTTTCTTCTGTATAATCTGCAGCTAAGTGTTCTTTTTGCTTACAGGTAAAACAACGTCCTTCTCTTATTAGTTTGTTTAGTTCTCGATTGCTAAACCTGCGTAGTCTAGCTAATTTGCTAGTAAATTTAATCTTTTTTATCTAGTCTCTTGTAGAAGGAGAAGAAGCGTGTCTTAGCCTGTAATTCTTAGGCCTTTCTTAGTCTTTGTTTTTCAAGTATCTTTCCTTAGGCTTGTCCTAGCCTTTAGAGTATTGCTTTATTCTGTATAAGTAGTCTATAATTTTAATAGACTTATTCTGTAGATTGTTTGAGTATAGAAAGGTAATACCTATAAGCTTTTCTTAAAGCTTATAAGTAAGGCTCTTCTAAAAAAGCACTATCTTTGTGTCTTTATCTAAGTTGCTATTTAACAGCAGCAACTGCTCTTAGAATTTTATACTATAATTACAAATACTCTTCTTGCCTTAAGATATTAACTAGAGTTTGTTTTAAGCTGTTTTAGAGCTGTATAGATCTCTAAACATTTAATTAAAGAAGTTTAGTAAATATTCAAAATTCTAGGCGTTTAATAGTTTTCTCTAGTTAAGGTAAAGCAGCAATAAGGTTGCAGCCAAGCCTTTAAGCCTGCTAAAGGCGTAATTACACGTCCTTTTTTCTGTAATAAAGTCTTCTTAGTTGTTTTCTACTTTAGCAGTAAGCTGCTTTCTAAAAATTTAGTATATCTTTCTTATTCTACAGAGGGGTGACAAAAAAAAGATGTCAAAAAAGTTATAGTTTTTAAAGCTTTATATTTCGACAACTAGAAGTACTATGCCCAAAAGAATTAGTAATTTGGAAAGCCAATATCTTCCTTTTCAAGTTAGGTGGCTTGGTAAGCTGTTTAGTCAGCACGGTTGTCCCTGTAATCTTGCTTGAAATGAGATGAAAAAAAAGTAAAAATAGATTTTAGTATGCCTTTGTTATAATTGTATAAAAACACGCTAAGAAAAAAATAAGTTTAATAAGCTTACATAAGTATAACGTAAGCGTATTTTAGAGGCTTACATCTTAATTCCTTAGAGTTTAATAAAAGGGTGAAAAAAATAGGGGTTACTTACGTAAGCGCTAATTACGTAATAGCTTAGTAAGCTTTCAGTATATTAACTCCTCTTGTTTGTCCTAACTTGCTTTTTTTATAATACCTCCTCTATGTGTTGCAATTTTTCTCAATTTGAGCAAGAAGTTTATACTTTATATTTACAAAACAAGCCTATTTCTTTAATTAGTAATATACTAGAAAAGTCCTCTAGAAGTATTACCATTACTCTTTATTAAATAAAACAAAAAAAGGCTCCTTTATCTACTTTTGTAAGGGTGCGTTGGGTTGACCAAAGATGCAAGTAAACAGTGAACAGTAATGAATTAGATATCGAACTATAGAGAGAGACTACGTAGGTTTATATATCCAACCCGGGTGATTAGGACTTAACCTAGGTTAGGACTAACCGAGGTTGTTAGAGGTTGTTGGATTAGCTAACAGTTAGCGTGAATAGTGCGGCCGATAGTCAGCTACTAGTGCTGAGGTGCTAGTACTGAGGTGCTAGTGCTGAGGTAAGAAAAGCCAACGAAGGCCACAGGCTGAGTACTAGAGAACATTAAGGCTTCAGCCCTTTACAATACCCCCCTCCTAAAAAAAATAGTAGGGGTAGTAATCTTGTTACCTAGAGTACCACTCTTCTAGGGCTTCTGTATCTTTCAGATTAACAGCTAGTTCCTAGGTTAGATCTAGATATCCTGAATATTTAACTAAGTACTGCTTTTTTCTTCCTTTTCCTCTTCCCTCTAATAGGGTCTCTACTAGGTATTCTTCTCTATCCTCTGTTTTAATTAGTAGAGGTTTCTTGTTGTCTATTAGCTGGCTCAGTAGAGGGTCTAAGGACGCTAGTCTAAGGTTATTAACATTAAATACTAGGTGAATCCGGCTAGGAGTATTTAATTTAACTACGTTTAGTCTAATAACCTCAATTACTGTGTACTTAAGATTCTTCTAGTTAAGTTTTCTGCTAGGCCTTTTTGTTTTGTAGTAGTTGCCTAGTTTTAACTATACCTTATCGCCTATTTTAAGCTAAAGTAATTAGTGCCTTCTCTTATTTGCCTACCTTTCTTATTCTTGTTAGCTTTCTCCTATTGTAGCTTGTGCAAGCTTAATACTTTGTCGTAGCTTATTAACAATATTTTCTGCCTTTTAATAATCCTCCTGTATTCTCCTTAGAAGCTGTTATTAAGGACCGTGCTTAGGTGCAATTTGTAGGGGATCTACCTTATAGCCGTGTTGTAGAAAAAAAAAACATTTTAGTAGACTAAGCTTGCCTTGCTATAACTGCAATCTTAGCTATCCCTAGGTTACTTTTCTAATTTGTTTAATCCTAATTATAGAAGGCTTGTAAATAAGCTTATACTGTAGAGTTTATTCTCTCTGTAGAACTGTTAGTTTTAGGATAATATCTAGAAAATAAGTGTTGCTTAATTTCTAATAACTCGCAAAGCTTAATCTAAAAATAGTTAACAAACTGTATACCTCTATCTAAAGTAATATAGTTTAGTAACTAATAGTAAGCTACAACAGAGTTAATAAAAGTTTTAGTAACACTTTCTATAGTAATGTCCTTAAGGCCTATTAGGACAACGTCCTTGCTAAGCCTATCTATAACTACTATAAGGTTTGTATAGCCTTTGCTTTCTAGTAACCCTGTAATAAAATCTATAGAAATTTCTTTCTATATTTGCTTAGGTATAGGCAAGGGTTTTAGTAAGCCTTGTAGGCTATCTCTCTAGGGTTTTGTTCTTCTACACACTAAGTAGTTCCTTATATACCTTCTAATACTTTTACTAATAGAGGGCTAGAAGTATTCTCTTGCAATAGCTTAATAGGTAATATTCCTTTCTAGATAGCCTAAAGCTCTAGAACTGTAGATTTTGTAGATAATTCTAGTTCTTAGAGGTTTATTATTAGGTACCCATTTTTAATCTTAGTATAGGAGGTTTCTAGAATCGTCTAGTCAGCATTCAGAAATAGAAAGTTTAAGATCTAAAGCTGTAGGAAATTGTTGTTTACTATCCTTTACAGCTTTCTAGGCTATTTAGTAGGTTTTATCCTCTTTTTTAGCTTTATCCTATAGATCCTCTAGATCTAACTGCTCTTGTACTGCTGCTAGATAGCTGTTGCAGTTAAAGGTTCTAAGCACTTCTTCTTCCTCTAGTTCTTTGTTAGTGGCTGTAGTTGTAGGTTTAAATACTTGTAGAAACCTTCTAGAAATCCTAGTATCCTAGTTGTTTGCTAGCATATCTTGTTGTCTCCTAGATAAGGCGTTAGCCCTTAAGTTATTAACTCTAGGCCTGTAGAAAATTTCTATGTTAGGAAACTTTCCTAAAAATTAAGCCTACCTTATTTGTCTATTGCTAAGCTGTCTAGGCTTGCCAAAAGATTTAAGGTTTTTATAGTCTATAATAACTATAAACTTCTTTAAAGATCGTAGCATAGCATCCTACTTAGATAAGCAAGAGATAACTGCTAGTAACTTCTTGTTGTGTATCTTGTAATTACTTTGCGTGCTAGTCATCTTTTTTAAATAATAAGCTACTAGGCGTAAGCTTCCTTTATTGTTATATTGTAAGAGGACTCCTGCTACTACATATCTAGAAGAGTCTGTTTCTAGGATTGTTTTTCTATCAGGATCCTATTAAGCTAGTACTAGCTTAGTAATAAATAACTCCTTAAGCTTATTAAAAGCCTTTTACTTAGTTTTTCCCTATTAAAAGGAGATGTTACTAGTAAGCCTTAAAAGAGGAGCTACTATTTCTAAGTAGTTCTTAATAAATTGTTAATAGAAGTTTACAAAACTAAAAAACTGCGTACTCCTTTAACATTTGTAGGCACCTGCTAATCTCTAATTGCTTTTACTTTCTTAAGGTCCATTTAAAGTCCTTTTCTAGCCTTAATAATAAATTTAAGGTATTTTGTACTCTGTACGTTAAATTTGCATTTCTAGATATCTAAAGGTAATCTAGCCTTGCCTATAGCTTCTAAAACCTTATTTATATTATGTTAGTGTTCTTTAAGCGTGCTATTAGTGTAAATTAATACGTTATCTAGGTAGGCTAAGTAAAAATTGTTAATATACTCGCGGAGGGTCTAATTAATATAGCGTTAAAAAGTACTACGAGCGTTTGCTATACTAAATAGAGTAACTAGCTACTTATATAACCTAAATCTAGTACAAAAAGCTATTTTCTACTTATCTTCTGCATTAATCCTAATCTTGTAGAAAGCTACAGAAACGTTAATCTTTTTAAACTATTTAGCTTTTGCAATATTGTTAAGGGTTTCCTAAATTAAAGGTAAAGGATAACAATTTTTCTTTGTAATAGCGTTTAGGGCTCAGTAATTAATGCAGAAACATAATCCTCCTCTAGGTTTCTTAGTAAAAAGGACAGGGGAGGAGGCAGGAGAGCTACTAGCTCTAATCTATCCTTTATTAAGTAGAGAAATAAGCTCCTTTCGTAATACTAGGAGTTCTAGGCAGCTTATACTATATAGAGGTCCCTAGAGAGCCTCTTTTTTTTACCTTTATTATCCTTCTCTAGTTTAATTTAGTAATCTACTTTAGATCCGCGTAAAGGAGGTAATACAGAAGCAGTTTTTAGATTAAAATCTAAGCTAGGTATTAATAAGCCTTAGGGAGTAAGGGTAGGACCTCTTCTTTCTTCTTAGGAGCTAGGGCTTTTTTAATATCCTTAAGAGAAGCAGTGAAAGTCTAAATAGACTTATCCTTTTTTGCCCGCCTAATATAGGGGTGATAAGCTGTTGCGCTTATTTGTTTTAATCTCTAGTCTCCTTTAATAGGGCGATCCTTAGTGCTAAGTAACTTAATCCTTTAGCTAGAAGAATAGATGTAAATTGTTTTTCTAGAAGGAGCAATAGTAACCTCTCTTCTATTCATCTAGGGCCGTCTAAGTATTAAATTATAACTAGGGTGTGTAAGGGCTATATAACCCTAAATAGTATCCTTATAGCCTTTAATATTAATGTCTAACTTAGTAACTTTGTTAATAGTTCTAGGTTTATCTGTAACTTCTTCTAATCTCCTAGGAGAAATAGAAATGCACTGTAAGTTAGCGTTCTTAATAAGTTAAGGGCTAATAAGCGAGTATACAAGGTTTCCTATATTAATTAAAGTAGAGGCGAAAGTATAACAATTTACTAGCGCCTCTAAAGTAATTCTATTGCTGCTTATATTCTTTTTAAAGTTTACCTACTCCTTAATAAGTTATATTAACTTATTAGAGGCTCCTACTAGTGACTTTAAACAGGAGCTACTCTTTTTCTAAATCTAAGTCCTTATTTAAGCTTCCCTCGCTAAGCTTATTATCTTTCTTAGAGTTAGAAGACTTAACTAAAGTCTTTTTCTCCTTTTTAGAAGATCTCTTATTCTCTGTACAATATGCAGACAGATAGCCTTTTTGTTTATAGTTAAAACAGCGTCTTTCTCTATACAACTATTCTAACTCCTAGTTACTAAACTATTAAGGTTTAGCAGTTCTTCCTGTGTATTCTATCCCTTCTATCTAGTCTCCTTTTAAAGGAGAAGGAGGAGGAGAAGTTTTCCTAGATTTATGCCCCTTAGGCTTATTGTCTCTGCCTTTAGAGTACTCCTCTATTCTGTAGAAGTAATTAGCAATCTCTATTGCTTTGTTTTACAGGCTATCTAAATCCTTATAGGTAATACTTATGAGTTTGTCTTAAAGTTTCTAAATAAGACTTTTTTAGAAAAGCATTATCCTTGTATCCTCGTCTAAACTACTATTAGATAATAGTAGTTATTTCTAGAATTCTATAATATATTTGCGTATGCTTTTCTTGCCTTAGCTTATAGACTAGAGCTTGTTCTTAGCTCTCTCTGCACTATAGGGATCTCCAAACATTTAATTAAAGAAGTTTAATAGCTTATTAAAGTTCTATAAATTAGAAATCCCTATTTAGTTAAAGAAAGGCAGGGTAAAGGTTGCAGCTAAGCCTTTTAATTAACTAAAGGCGTAGTTACAAGTCCTTTTATCCGTGTTAAAATCTTCCTTATTGTTCTCTACTTTAGCGGTAAGCTGTTGTCAAAAGATTTAGTACATCTTTCTGTTTCCGTTAAAGGTATCAGGATCTAGTTATTTAAAACGCCTAAGCGTTTAAGCTTGTTAATTTCCTAAGGCAGCTAATAAGGTAGGTAACTAAGGTAGAGGTTGTTATTCTACCTTAGGCTCTCTTTGTTGTAGCGTGCCTATAGCCTCCTAAGCTTAGAAGGCTTCCTGTATCCTTGTAGAAGCAGCTATCTTATCTAGGCCATCTGCTCTACAAAGACATTCTAAAGTAGTTTCTACTTTAGGTCTGCTAACACCATCTCAGTGTAGTTCTGCTATCCTTACAGCTAAAAGAGCTGCTAAGGGTTCTGCTATTGTATTGTAGGTACTCGCTAGTACTCTATATTGTTGACAGAAATTGTTATAGGTGCTACTACGCTTAGTAGGCTTATCCTTCGTGTAGGGGCTACTACGCTTAGTAGGCTTATCCTTTCGTGTAGGGGCTACTACGCTTAGTAGGCTTATCCAACAAATTTAAACGCCTAAGAGACTTATACAACTAAGTATCTCTTAGCACTTTCAATCTAGTGCTTCTTCTATTAATCCTTTAGTAGATTTAAACAGTCAACTAATTAACTAGCGCTCTAATTGATTAGATTCTCGCGCGTAGATATAGCTCTAGCTGGCTTCTCGTCTAGATATAGCTCTAGAGAGCTCCCAAGTACAACGTAGCTACGCAAGTAGCTAAAGAAGGATCTAATTCAATTGTAAGGGTGCGTTGGGTTAACCAAAGATGCAAGTAAACAGTAAACAGTAATAAATTAGATATCAAACTATAGAGAGAGACTACGTAGGTTTATATATCCAACCCAGGTGATTAGGACTTAACCCAGGTTAGGACTAACCGAGGTTGTCAGAGGTTGTCGGATTAGCTAACAGTTAGCGTGAATAGTGCGGCCGATAGTCAGCTACTAGTGCTGAGGTGCTAGTGCTGAGGTAAGAAAAGCCAACGAAGGCCACAGGCCGAGTACTAGAGAACATCAAGGCTTCAGCCCTTTACAACTTTTAGGCCTCAAAAAGGTCGTCCTACAAAGATCTTAAATAAAGCAAAAAAAGTGCTTAATAGAGACCTTACTAAAAGCCCTAAAAAGATAAATCAACGTCTTTTAAAAGAAAATAGTCAAGATCTTTCTATTAGAAGCTTACAACGCTTTTTAAAAAAGGTGAACTATTTTGTTAACATTTCTTAAAAAAAGACGCCTTTAGACGATAAAAAGGCTTATAATCGTTTTATTTACGTAAGCAATTACTTAAAAACCTCAAAAATATCAACTTTAATAAATTTATATTTTCAGACAAGTCTGCTATTAAGCGAGGGCACAGTGCTAGGACAGAATACTATTAAACACGGCAAAATAATAGGGTTAGAAGCAAAATAGTTTCTACAACTAACACAAGTAAGTTTAAAAAAACTCTATTTAACTAAAAAAAAACTTCATAATATCTAATATTCTTCTATTATTCTAATTTATTGTTAGCACGCTTACTAATTAAGTTATAGGTCAAGATATTTCTATCCAAGTTTGGGGAGCGATTTAGATAAGTAGTAGATCTAAATTAGTAGTAATTAAAAGCCCTTTAATTACTACTCCTTTTAGGAGTTTAGACTTTTTTAAAAAGATCCTAATTCATATAGTAAAACCTGCAATAAATAAAGGTAAATTACATATACTCCTTTTTCCTACTTAGAGAGTGTTTACTCTATATTGAAATTATAAAGTAGCAATCTTTTTTTATATAATTAAAGCACTTACTAACCTCTATATAGGCTAGAAGTTTCAACAGGATAACGCTAAGATTTATAAAACTCTAGAAGTTTTATCTTAGTTTTCTAGGAATAGGATATTGCTTGTTAAGTATCCTGCTTATAGTCCTGATTTAAATCCTATAGAAAACGTGTAGGCCTTGCTAAAAAACGATTTAGCTAAAAGGCCTATTACTTCTTTAGGTATAAGAAAGAGTAAAAAAAGTATAGCAGCCTTCAAGGCTGCTATAAGGGAGGAATGGGATCAATTACCTCAAAAGGCGATTAATAATTGTATTTTATCTTTACCAAGGCGTTATTTGGACGTTAAGGAAGCTAAAGGCTGGTACACTAAGTATTAGTAAGCTTTCTTTGTTATTTATTTAGAAAAAACCCTAAAAACAAGCTCTTAATTACTACTTAATAGTTTTTTTACAATTACCTTCAAACTTACACACAGATAAGTTTCACTAGTATTATTCAATATATATACTTTATAGCGATTTTTACACCTTGAAAAAAAAGTTATTTTGTTATTTATTCTTGAGTTTTTTTATCTTTATTTTCACTGCTGAAGTTGAGCGTAAAAGTGCTTACTAAGCAGCTTACTAAGTAGCCTAATTTGAAGAAATAGATCTTGGCTTTCCAAATCACTAACCATTTTGGGTATAGCCCTTCTGGTTGTAGAAATATAAAGCTTTGAAAACTATAACTTTTTGACATCTTTTTTTTGTCACCCCTCTGTATTAGAAGCGTCTAAGTTAGGTTGCTTAAAACCCTTTAGTGTTGCTGCTAGCTGCTAAGCTAGTTTGAATGCAGCAAGTAGTGTTAGTAGCTAAGTAAGTAGCTATTCTTATTCTAGTTTAGTTTCTTTTAGGGCTGAGTTAATAGCCTCTTAAATAAGAAAGGCTTCTTAAAATATAGTTAAAGTTGTTATTTTATCTAGTTTACTTGCTCTGCAGAAACCTTCTAGTATGTTTACTATCTCAGTCCTGCTAACACTATCTTAGTATAGTCTTGCTATTTAGACAGCAAAGTTTTTAAATGTAATATCTGCCTCTAATATTGTTGTATATATAAAAGCCTGCTAAATAAATAGTGCCTCTATTATATAGTTAGCGAGGATGGGTTTCTTAGGCTAATAAAAATATAGTAGACTTATCTAACAGTTTGTATTGCGAAACGTTCTAAGTAAAAACTTATACAGCTAAGTATCGTTTAGTACTCTTTATGCTTCTATTATTGTTAATTCTTTAGTAAATTTAAAACAGCTTTAATTAAGATTAGCAATCTAATTAATCATGATCTCGTCTAGATATAGCTCTAGGTGGCTTCTGTGCGTAAATATAGCTCTAGGCGGCTTCTAATTCAACGTAGTAACGCTACAGAAGGATTAACTTTAATTATAAAAGTGCGTTAGATTAACTAAAGATGCAAATAAGACAGTAATAAATTTAATAAAGAACTATAAAAGCTATATGACAAGTTTATCTACTACTCTGTTAAGTCAGTGCTTAGTGCTAGGAAAAGAAGTAAAAGTAACTATGTAGCAGCTGCTAACGTAGTTTAGAAAAATAATGCAGAGCAAAAAGAAAAGCTAAGCAGGCTAAAAAAGTAAAAAAACTAAGCAGAAGGACTAAGCAGGCTAGAGGAGCTGAGAAGAGCTAAGCGGGTTAGAAGCTCGCAGAATCCAGGTGCTCGCCGCACACCCAGAATCTGTAGAAAACGAGAAACGAGGCTTTTAGCTAAGTACTAAGACATTAAGGCTTCAGCCCTTTACAATAATGCTTAAGCTTAAGGTTATATTTAGCTGCAATTGCTATAAGTATAAAGAAAGATTAACTTGCTAAAGTTGCTGCATAAGTATCTTGTAAGATGATGTATTTTTACTAGTCTTTACGCACGACTAGTCGTGCTTTGCACTTAATAAATTAATAGTGCTTGTTAAGTTTGTAGGTATATACTTACATACAATCTAAGATCTGTTAGCCTGTTAATGCAATTAAAGAATAAGAAACTTGTTTTTATAATTTTATTTAATAACAGCTTGCTAAGTAAGCGTGTTTTGCTTCTTTAAACAGTTTGCTTATTCAATAATTTTTAAGTCTTGTTCTGTTTGTTAGTAGAGGTAGAAGCTGGCTGCAATAGAGCTTGATGCTAGTAGCAAGTAGCCTCTTTATCTTAGCCTTGTCCATTACTTCTACTTAGTATTTTCTAACATTTCTAGCTTAAGTACCTGCTATAAAGGCAGTTGCCTATAAGACAGTCTTAGATAGCTTATGTAGTGCTATTAGTAGTAACCTATGTAGTATTAGCTAGTTCTAATCTCTAGCTATTAACCCAGCTAACAGTGCGGCTAGTAGTAGTGTTAGCGGAGGTGTTAGGTACGCGCCTATAATCTTTTTTCTTTAATAGTAACCTAGTAGGTCTTGTTTATCTTGTTAAATAGTTAAGTCTTTAGTTGTGTTGTCTTTAAAGAATAATTTAACCTCTAGATTATTAGTTAGAGTAGGTAGTTTAATTGTCTGTACATGTAGGGCAGTTTCTTCTAGCGTATTATGTATAAAATTGTCTATTAAATCTTTAGTTTACTATTAAACACTGCTTACTTATTAAAGACAATATTGCGCGTGCTAATTACATTTGCTTGTAATAGTATTTAGATGCAATAGATGTTAGATAATCTGTATCTAACTAAGTATCTAACATATGCCTTTAGATCTAGGCGTTGTAAGCGTAATTCCCTACAATATAGATTATTTAATATTACAAAGGCTTTGCATCTATATACTTTTAAATATAAGAGGTTTAGTTTTTAAAGTAAAGTAACAATTCTGTTGCTAAAGGCAATGCAGGTAAAGAAGATTTTGTAAGGCGTTTTCTAGTTGTTTATATGATTTAGAGTTCTATTATAAAGGTATGTTGCGGATTCAATCTCCGGGTGTATAACCTGTTGGAGATTGAGGAGGTGCGCAGGGTGAAGGATAAGGATAAGAGAATAAAATAGAGACTAGGGGAAGACAGTGTTGTAGAAGATGACAATTGTATTGTTATTCTGTTGTCTTGATTTGTCTTACTGTCTTACTCCTAACTATTTGCTAAACTACAGTCTATATATACTTGTAACTTGCATTCTAGAAAGATCTGTATTACGCAATAGCTTGCGTAGTAGATTGCGTAATCTATAGTAGATTGCGTAGTAGATTGCGTAATCTATAGTAGATTGCGTAATCCTGAACGTCATTGATGATAACAATCAATTGATAACAATGATAAGAAATACTAGTAGCGTAATAGCTTCTAGTAATCAATTGATTGTAGATTGATTGTGGATTCGAGGTGTGATTTGAGCACCTGGATTCTGTGGAGAAACAGCTGAGTAGCTTAATCTCCAACAAGGTATACTGCAGCTTTTGTAATTTCAGGCTACAGTTCCTAAAAGAAGTTAGTATTAATTCTTATTATGCGTGATTTCTCCTTGTTTACACCCTCTAAGCATTCAGCTTCTCTATTTTAAGCTTGCGTATTTAGGGCTAAAGGCTCAACTATAATTCTATTTGTTTTTAACTAGCGTTCTACTTAGGGCTTAACTGTAGTAATCTTATTATTAGACTTAATAACTTTAACAGTAATGTTAAAGTAGTTTTTTAAGAAGAAAAAGAAGTTAGCTAGCTTTGCAATAATTAAGGTTGCAATGCAGTTGCCTATAAAGTACATATTTTACTAAAGGCCTAGGAACCTGTCTGTAATAAGTATTTAGCTTTTCTCTTTATTAATGCTTGGCGTTTTGTATAAGTAGAAATTAATAGCAAGCCTTTTTTAGCTCTTTATTATTGTTATGTGGTGCGAAGCGTATTTGCCGTCTAAATTTAGCTCTGCCGCACAAGTTACACTTAACAGTAGTAATGCTCTTAATGTGCACCCCCTTAGCTTGCTGTACTAAGTATTTGATAGAGGCTAGGCTAGGGTATCTAAGGCGTTTGTGCTAAATAACTGCTAGTAATTTTTAAAATGCTTGTGCTGTTCTTAAGCTTATGTGCGTGTAGAAAGTAGCGCTAAGAGAAAGATTGTGCTCTAATACTTATTAGCTATAGATTTTAGTAACGTCTCTAATAATAGTTCTGTCTGGTCTCTGTAGTGAAGTAGAGTTATTTTGCGTCTTTTACTAGATTTCTAATTGCTAGAGGAGGCGAAAAGATACTAGTTTGCATAAGAGATTTAGGTAAATAGCTACATTGTAAAAAGTTATCTTAGTAACTTTTCTTTTACTTTAAAGTACAGCTTGATTAACTTATATTTTATAATTTAGATCTTTGTGTTCTCTGCCTATATGAAGTTTCTATGTGTAGGTAGTCTAAAGTAACGTATGCGTTCTAAAATATTAGTAATGTGGTAGGTTGAGCCTAAGTTAAGAATAAAGGAGTGCCTTAGTAAATAATTGTTGATAGTAATAGCTTGGAATAATGCGCAGAAGGCGGCGTTAATTACTATAACTTTCTAGCCTTCTAATTACTGTGTATTTTCTAAGTCTTAGATTGATAAAGTTAGTGTATACAATTTCTTTATTATAAGTGTATGTAACCTCAATTGCGATTGTACCTTGCTTTGTCCTCTTAGTAATTTTTAAAACGCGGTATTATGCTTACGTTTATATTTAATAAGGCTTCTAATAGTTTTGTTTAGATGCTACTATTTAGGAGCTTAATCTTTGTAAATATAATAACAATCCTTAACTTTAAAGCGTTAACTACATGCTGGGCATTTGCTTCTAGCGGTTGCAGGCTTATAATTTAATAGCTACTTGTTTAGTAAAGCTTAATTACCTTAATATTAGTAGCGCGGTCTGCCGCAGATTCTGTTTGTAGACAGCGCGCTTTTAGTAGCAGACGAGGCGTCCCTCTTGCTACCCTAGGTAGTTCCACTACTATTAGCGAGGAACAAGGCATTATTAGCTGTAGCAAAAGCGCTAGCTCTGTGTTTCCCTAATCTAAGAGGATAATGTACACTTATATATTCTTAAAAGTGATTTATTATCTCCTTTTTAGAAATAAAAGGCTTAGACCTTTTTGTATCTTAGAAGGTAGTAGCCTATATTAGTGCTGTCTTTGCTACTGCGGACAGGAAGTCCTTTGTAACTCTATTAATTTAAGTAAGCTTAGGGACGCTATATATTGTTGTATTTAAGGCAGCTTAGTTATATTTAGCTAGCTATATATCCTAATTAATCATATTTTGCATTAGTTTTAAGGCTGTTTAGTATTGCTTGCGTGCGCGTTCTTGTTTAATTTAATTGTTAACCCTAACTGTAAGTTTTAGGTTAGAGAGCTACTTTTAAAGTAGTTAATTTAGTAGGCCGCATGTGTGCTGTAAGTATAGTGTAATTGTTAATTAAGTTAGCTCAATTAAATACTAGATGCTTTTCTATTCTATTTTATATTTGCAATAATTAAGCTTATATTTTTTAGTAAGCATCTTGTAATGCTTTATGTCTTCCTTAAACGCCTTCTAACCCAGAGTCAATAGCTTTAAAGGATGAGACGCCTCCTAGTTGCCTATTGCTGGGTGGTATCTAGATAGCTCAGGAGATTCGGGAAGCGTTGGCTCTACTAGAAAAGGAACTAGATAGTTTAGATTTAGGTTGTTCTAAGTACTGTATACTGCAGCGCAAGCTTAAATTTAATTAATTTAAGTTGTCTAATTGTTTTAGTTGCGTAGGAGGACGGTTGCATTGCGTTGCAGTAGTATACTTATTTTGTCTAGTTTGTAGAGTTGCTTTAAATAGCTTAATAGAGGCAGTAAGACTTTTGATTGTTAGATTTAATAGTTGTTGTAAAGACTAATTAATCAACGCGCCCTATCCCGCCTATTCTTGTTGCTTCACTGCCAGGCGCTCCTAGATGAAGTGAAGCAGCAACACCATCATCGCCTTGCTTGCTAACCCATAGACGCGACGATAGAAAGCCTACTCCTCCTTTCCCGCCTTTTTCTTTTCTATCGCCAATTTAACGTCTTGCAATAGCTGTTTAAGCTAGGTTCTAGTCTCTGTACTTAGCCCTTGCACGACGAACAGGAAGAGGGAGATGCTAAAGTAATAAATCTTAAGTACTGCGCTAGTATTAGCAAATACCCTAGAGATTGTGTATTCCTTGCACAACTAGCTAAATTAGGGCTTAACAATCTTTTTGTATATAGAGATATTATAGATAAGAAACTTGTTTAAGATTTTTATAAACTTAGAAGTCTAGCTAGGTAGTTAAGTTTTAAGATACTTAATGAATTTAGGTGTCCGCATAAGTAGTTTAAGTTAGACTAAATTAGGTGCTAGGTAGATAGTAGCAAAGGATGCTTTTTTTAGAAAAGAGCCTAGAATAAGGAGATACTCGCCGCGGAGGTTGTACGCCATATTGCAGTATAGTGTATTGTATGCGAATTGTTTATATGCGGTGCTGTTTAAAAGGTAAGAAGCAGTAGGTAAGAAGTAGCAGCTTTATAAAGTATTGCAGGCTCCCGCTGTAGTACGTACGTGTCCTTTCTCTCCTCTATTATATTATGTTGCAATCCTATTGCAATCCTACTGTAATCCTGTTGTTAGCTATAGGCTGGCAATTGCTGTTAGACACGTTTTAACTAGTGTTGTTTTTTAGTACCTTAGCAAATTTTTTAACCCTAATTATCGCTTAGTGGTCTAAGCTTTCCTCCTAGAACTTATCTACTTACCGTTTAAATCTCATTAACTACATACAATCTTTTTTTTAACTTTTGCAATTGATTAGTAGAGGGTAGCTGCTTTTCACTTTTTTAGAACCCCATTTTGACTACAACAACAACCACCATCTTTAACACCTTAAAAAATAAAAGTAAAGACTAATTGATAAATAATAATATAATTAATAATAAGAGTATTGCATATGATTGTAGTTGTCGTTTGTGTTCGTCAGTTGTACAGATTCCGGGTGCTCCTTTTAATACCCGGAATCTGGGCGAGCCTTGGCGGCGCTAGCGCGTTTTAGCGCCTGTTAGCGCCACCCCCTGATTACCATCGCCGAACTCCTAGATCTACCCGATATATCCGACAAGACTACTCAATTCTAAAAGCATACAGAGTTATCTCTCTCTTATAATGTCTAGGGAAGGCACTTAAAAGGCTCTACTTAAAAAGGTTAAGTACTTTAGCAGAAACAACTAACCTGCTCCACCTTACGCAAATAGGAGGCAGACTAAAGAAATTAGCTCTTAACGCTAGACTTCTCTTCTAAAACAATATTCAACAACAAAGAAAGAAAAACAGAGTTACATTAATAGCCTGCTTATATATTAAAAACGCTTTTAACTAATTATCTAAGAACAGGCTTCTAGAAAATATCAGCAACTAACAGCTACCTGTCTGCCTTTTATTATAGACAAACTCCTTCCTTACAGAGAGGCTCTTAGAGTTATCCTTTAATAGGCAAACAGAGAAACTACAGAAAGCTAATACTAGTACACTTTAAGGGAGCCTAGCCTCTTTTATTCTATTCCTAATCTACATAAAACCGCTATTCTAATTAATTACTACAAACGACAACATATACTCCTTATCTTATATAGACGACGTTGAAATCTTAATATCAACAACATCTATTAGGAAGAATATTAAACTACTTAAAAGGGAGTTAGCAACCCCCTTAAACTAAGTAAAAGAGTTAGCTATTAAGCTTAATAGCTTAAAAACAGAATTAGCAAATTGGACAAGATCTAGAAAAGATATAAACAGATTTCTTACGCTACCTACCTAAGAAACCTTCTAGCAAAAAGGACTAGTTAGATAGCTAGGTATTTTCTTTTACAATACTCTTAAATTTAGAGACCACTGCTATATAAAGATACAATTTATCGCTCGGTGGTCTGAGCTTTCCTCCCAGAACTCGTCTACCCACCGTTCGAATCTCGTTGACTATACACAATCTTTTTTTTGGCTTTTGCGATTGATTAGTAGAGGGTAGCTGCTTTTCACTTTCTTGGAACTCCATTTTGACTACAACAACAACCACTACCTTTGACATCTTAAAAAATAAATAAAGATACAACAAGCAAACCAAGCCTTTTTCTGCCTAAGCAGGCTAGCTAATATTAATAAAGGCCTCATACTAAGAGCAATAAGGCAATTATACTTAGCGTGCATTACCAGCGTAGCTAATTACAGATGTCAGCTATTTTAGAAAAGCCAACAACACGTTCTTAACAGCAAGCAAAAACTCCAAAACTAGGTCTATAAAAAGATTTTAGAAACTTTTAGATCTTCTTCTGCAATGCCTAATAAGATAAAAGCCGCTCTATTTCTACTTAGAGTTAGGCTAGACAATACTATAAGAAGATACGCCTTTAGATCTACTTTACTAGGCCTAAATCACCCTCTGAAAGCTGCTATTAACAACAACAAAGAAGAGCAACTCAATTAAGTTTAAGAATCTATTATTTTAGCTCTCTTAGACAATACAGAGAAAATACAACACTACGCCTTTACGCTATAGAACACTAGAACTTCCTACAAAGTCTATATATTAAACAAGCTAAAAAACATTAAAGCTAAAAACTATATAAAACTACTAGTAGACAACAATCTTCTATTAATATACTCAGATGCTTTAGCTATAAAAGACAGCAAAAAAATTAGCGTAGGTGTTACCTTCTACAAAAGAGCTACTCTTATTAAAAAACTGCAAGCAAATATAAGAAATAACTAGCTAGTTTACAACAGTAAACGAGAAGGTATTACCTTAGAGCTAAAAAAAAAGTAGTCAGCCTATTAACAACTGCTAACACATTAATATCTACGTAGATAATTAGGCTGCATTATTTTAATCAAAGAACACCTCAAATAACCTTAGCTAAGAGTAGGAAATTTAGTAAATTAAGGCAGCAACTTAACTAAAAGAAAAAGGCATTACTCCTACACTACAATAGGTCCCAGAACACTAAAATATACTAGAAAACAATTAAGCAGACTCTCTAGCAAAGGAGGCTACTGAAATAAACCCTTTAACAAATAAAACAAGCCTAGCAGTTGTTAGTTCTTAAATTAAATAACAAGCAAACGTTAACTAGTTAAGCCTTCTAGAGAAATACAGGAAGAAAGCTACTAGCAAGAACCTAAGCACCTACTTAGCAATCTTTAAATAGAGAATAAGAAAACAGATACCTATTCCTCTTACTAAGCGAGACATATCTAGCTCTTTCTTTTGATTAAAACTAGGTCATGGCTACCTAAAGAGCTATCTATTTAAGTGAGGAAAAGTAGAATCTAAAACTTGCCTATGCAATTTTAGATCTACACAAGACACAGCTTA
Organism: Alternaria sp. 'sect. Undifilum'; assembly: GCA_024321975.1. NCBI lineage: Eukaryota > Fungi > Ascomycota > Dothideomycetes > Pleosporales > Pleosporaceae > Alternaria > Alternaria sp. 'sect. Undifilum'. Next base: position 2,618,266 of record JAJJZI010000006.1, read on the forward strand.
TATTATCTTTAAATGCTAACTATACAAGGATAGTAGAGCTATACTTTAGAACTCCTGTGCAGAGATAATCTCTCTACAGTATCGTTTTTAAACAGAAGCAGGTATTAAGGCTACTATAGCCTTTATTTGGGAAACTAGGGTTAGTACACAGGCCTGGTACAAAGGAAACTCTAATAACTAGATGCAAACGCCTTTCTAGGCGACCAAGCTCTACTCACCCCTCCCCTCCCTCCTCCTCCTCCCCCCCCCTCTCTACCTCTACACAATAGGCTAAGAGCCTCACCTTTATTTAGATAAACTACTCCTTGTAAATAATCTAAGAAGACAAAACTACATAGATACCTGCAGGCCTCGGCCTGCTCGTCTTATATAGCCCTTTAGGCTGAGAAAGGACGTTAACCTGTCTGCGCGCGTAATGCACATGTTCGCGTAATGCACACCCTAACAACATCAACACCTCAACTTTGACACGTCATAACTCTACTAATATAGACCTGATTCAAGAAGCGATTGAAGAAATTAAATTACGCGAACTAGGCGCATCTTCTAGCTATTTTTAAATTACAAGAAAGTATAGTATTGTATACACAATGCTAATAAGGAGGTACTAGGCTAAATGCTAGCCACGCGATGTTGCCTACCTTTCTCTCTACCTACAACGCGAAAAAGAGCTTGTACAGTATATTAAAGCTCTTACTAAGAGGCGTACACTACTTTTTTTAAATAATAATACGTAATTTTGCGTTATTTCTACTTGATAAAAATGCTTTAGAAAGCTCGGTTTCTTGTTTTCTTTACTATAACTCCTTTTATCTTATCTCTCGCTGGCAGAGACCTATAGACTAGAAGCGCCACAAATCTAATTCAGTAACTAAGTAAAAAATTTATTTAACTTAATATACAATAAAATAAAGAAGTACAATATACGGCCTTTTTATATTTTTAATATAGATAAAAAAAGCTTCTTACTTAGAGGACTAAGAAGATTAAAGAAAGTCTTTAGTAAGCAGCAATATGAAAAAGGAGAAGTTATTTTAAGCTTACAGGATAGCTTAAGAGAGTAGATTATAGCCTTAGCCTATATCTGTTTAGATAGTATACCTCTTTCTTTATCTCTTATTTTTTTAGTTAAATGCTGGAGCTTTAAAATTAGCTTAAGTAAAAGCAATTAATTGAAACAAGTACTTAGTCTTTGTTACCTTATTACCCTTTAAATAAACTAATAATAATATAGACCTAGCTTAGCTTAAAGAGATTTTTAAAAGAGAGACTACACGCTACGCTTGAACTAAGTACTAATTACTTATTATTAATAGCTATTAATCTTATGTAACTATAGATTTTTTAGATTATTGCAACAACTATAAGATCCTAGTTATAGTTTATTCTCTTTATTTAACTTATAGGCTTTAGCTACTTAATGTTAGAATATTTAGGCCTTTAGCGTCAGCTTACTTAAAGAAGTTGTTAAACTTTCTCTATTAGAGCTATAGAATTCTTCCTTTAGCAAAAGGAGACTTTTTAAGCTCTTTTAGAAGGCTTAGCATACAGCTTTTAAAAAGGAGACTATTATAAGCTCCTTTAAGGCAACTAGCATTAACTTACTTAACTTAGAAGTTATACTTTAAAGATTCTAATAGGAGACTTCTAAGGCCTTTAGTCTAGATAAAAGCTTTTCTTCTATCTTTAGTAGAGATAATTAGCTTAAAATTAAGTCTATTATACGTTAAGAGATAAAAGAGTTTAATAATAAGAAAGTAAAAAAGCTTTGCTAAAGCCTTTATAACTTTTTAGCTTAAAACAATATCCTTAAAGGAGAAATCTAAGGCTTAAGGGGAGCTCTAAAGGTTAAAAAGAGACAGCAAAAAAATAGCTACACGCTTTAACTTAATATCTCTAAAGAATACTATAAAGGAGCTATCTTCTAGTTACCTAAGAAGATCCGCCAAGCCAAGGAGGATAAGATAGAACAACAACAGCAACAACAGCAATTACAACTTTAGAAAGCTAAGGGATCTAAGTTAAAAAGGCAAGCTTAATTATACAAGCTTTTAATAGCTTAAAAGAAGCGTGTTAAAAAAGAGAGGCTTAAAGAAGTGAGAGAGAAGGAGCAGGCTAAAAAGTAGACTAAAAAGGAGCGTTAAAAAGCAACCTGCAAGGCTAAAAAAGCTATATAATTATTTTAAAAAAGTAAGCGCAAAGCCTTACAAAGCTCCTCTTAAAAGCAGAAGCACTAGAAACGTGTTGTTGTTAATTTATCTTATGTACAAGCTTAGGTGGCGAAAATAGCTATCCTAACTTAGACTACCTGCTACAGCTGCACTACTAAGCTATCTCGTAAATTTAGATAGCCCATATTAATTGCATGTATGTAATTACTACAACTCTATAAAATCTTATAATAATAGCTTATGGTTGTTGTTGTACAGCCTTATCTTTAATAATGGAAATTTTGGTGGGGTGTGCATTACGCGAACATGTGCATAGACAGGTTAAACTACAATAATAAAAAAAGGTAAGACATAACTTGCGTATATATGTATAAGCAAGATACAAAAGTAGATTCTAAGTAAAATTGTGTATTATAGTTTATAATTACTATTGTTAACAGTACTGTACAGTCGTGTGTAGTCGTGGTTTTGGTGAGGTCTTGGCAAAAGTGCGTTACTCGCTTAGGTGCGTTACTCGCTTGTGAACTACGTTTTTTTTTATTGTAGTTTAACGTCCTTTCTCAGCCTAAAAGGCTATATAAGACGTGTAGGTTTAGGACCCACAAGTAGCTACGTAGTGTTTTCTAATGTTTTATTTACAAGGAGGGGTTTATCTAAATGAAGGTGAGGCTCGTAGCCTAGGGTAGTTTTAATGAGTAGCTTTCTCAGTCCTTTGTTAGGCTTAAAGCCTAGAGTAGTTTTAACGAGTATCTCTCTCAGTCCTTTGTTTTATAGAAGGTATATAGAGCTAGTATGCTAGTCTAGTTATCTCCTTTACTTCTTCTTTGTTGTTGTTGTAGGCTATGCTAGCTGCTCTCTTGTATTGCTTATATGGGTACGCTAAGCAGTTCGGTATAGGGTCGATATATTAGGTTGGTATATTAAGTTGGTATAGGGATTTCGGTGTAGGTAGATAGCTAGTTGCTAGTCTAGCTATCGATTCTAATGTGTAGATTAGTATATTGGGTCGGTATATTGAGTTGGTATAGGGGAATTCGGTTTGGGTAGATAGCTAGGTAGTCTAGCTATCTATTCTAATGTGTAGGTTGGTATATTGGGTTAGTATATTGAGTTGGTATAGGGATTTCGGTGTAGGTAAATAGCTAGTTGCTAGTCTAGCTATTAATTCTAATGTGTAGGTCGGTATATTGGGTCGGTATATTGAGTTAGTATGGAGGGATTTCGGTGTAGGTAGATAGCTAGTTGCTAGTCTAGCTATCGATTCTAATGTGTAGATCGGTATATTGGGTCGGTATATCGAGTTGGTATAGGGATTGCGGTGTAGGTAGATAGCTAGGAGCACTAGCTATCAATTCTAATGTGTAGGTCGATATAGGAGGTCGGTATATCGAGTCGGTATAGGGATTTCGAGTAATAGATAGCTAGGCAGATAAATCTATTAGTTTACTACGCCAATAAATCTATCTACCTAAGTAGAAAGCCGTTGCTTTGTTGAGTAGGAGTTGAATTGCCTTTAATTAAACTCTAAAATTAGCTTGCGCACAGACCACTTGCAGAGTTTTCAACAGTTAACTACTCTGTTTCTCTACAACTAGCTAGCGCGCACGCTACAACACCTGCACCTAGAAAACAAGTATCGGAAGCTAATTTTAGGAAGGCGTTTAAGATAGTTGAGGCGAGAAAAAGGCAAAGCCAGACCTTTTTCTCGCCTCAAAAAGTTGGTGTTCGATGTTGTGAACTACGTTATAAGTAGTAAAAAGCCTTGAAGTAGTATTATAGCTTAACTAGCGTCTACCTTGCGCACAGGGCGCGTGATTAAAACTCTAACTTAATTTCTATAGCTATATATATTATTTAAGCCCTATAGATCTTATTACTAAACAATCTCGCGATAGTAGCTATTGTGTAAGGCTCTACAGCCTCAAGTTTGGTGGTGGTTTTGGTGTTCAAACTGCGCGTTGGCCCGTCCACCTCGGTACAATATGCTAGTCTAGTAGCGCTTTGCCCCGCTAATCGCTCTAAAGTGTACTCCCACTGAGACGGATCGATCAATGGCCAGCAAACAACTACTGCGAAGTTCTTTCACTTCATGAGAAGGACAACTATTACTAAGTATGCATCTTTAGTAGTGTTATTACGCTTCTAGTGCTAACAGAGTTTCTTAAGTGCGCACACTCTTCGTAGAGATTCTTAGTTGCAGGATGCTAAACCTATAACGGAGGTGCATATCGAGTGGCCGGGTATAGCGAGTGGCGGGTATAGGTAGAGATGGCAACAGACGAGGATAAGGCGCTTCTATAGCAAAGTAGGAATACATAATAGCAAAACAGCGAAGAAGAAGACTTCGAAAAAAACACATAAGTTCAACAAGTTCTTTAGTATAAGAGTAACAAGGAACGCAAAATGACAAACTCCACGTACACTTTTCAGTAATCCTTTTCCACGCCTAGACAGAAGACAGCAAACTCGCGTTCAGCCTCGCCAACCTCCTCCCAACCTTCTCCGCCATCTCTCCACCTTCATCAACTACTTTTTCCGTATCTATCATCTTCTCTCTACTTCTAATATCGTCTCCTAAGCTCTGCGCCCTGCTCGACCTCATCCTCCTTCCCGAACCTCTTCCTCCACATCCCCACGTAATTAACAGCCGCCTGCCTGACCCAAACATGCCACCATATGTTCTTCGCCCACTCCACTAATTCATCGATCGTCGCACCAGCGAACACCGCATTTGTCCACTGCATCTGGAAGTCTTTTTCGCGTGGGGTGGTGGCGAGGAAGGGAGTACTGGTTTCGGGATCGAAAAGTGTCCAGCGGAAGAGACAGAGGAGTTTGGCTGAAGGGGACATGTTGGGTGGTGGGGGGTGGGGAGTAAAGGGTACGGGGGGTACCCGGGGGAGGGCGTCGATGTAAAGGGGTGAATTTTGGGGATTGTGGAAGGGGGATAGGTGAGGGAAGAACGGCGGGGTTGTTGAGTGCGGCGAGGGGGGTGAGGTGGTGATGGATGAGCTGGGTGTGAGGGGTGGTGTTACAGGCGGTGTCATCTCACCGACATCTGTAGGTTCGAGCTCGGGAATTGTGAGCTGTGGATGCCTGACGATAATGGTTGGGTGTGGGATGTCGCTAGTCCAACCGTTTGAACGAGTTGGGATGGCGTTGATGAGTACGTCTCGCAGTCTCTGTTCCTCGCGTTCTTTGACCCAAGCGGCAAGCTTGATGTAGTATTCGGTTGCGATGTGGGGGAACATGGTGAAGACTTTGTCACGGACGGTTGCTCTGGTGTGTTTATACCATGCTTGGAGTTCTTGGTCAACGTGTTCGTTGTTCTTGTGATTGTGTTCTTCTGATTTTGCAGTGCGCCGAATAGGACGGTAGCCAGAATAATGGTCAGGTACCCAGTCTTTGATGAAGTGTGTCCAGTACGGCGCGCGGTCCTCAAGTCGCTCGTTGTACTTTTCCTCGGCTAGACGTGCGGCGAAATGACCTGGACGGAAGAGCCACGAGCTCGCGAAGTACTCGTAGACTAACGCATCATTAGCAGAATTCACATGTACTATGGTTTGTTATCTCACTCTCGTCCCTAGTCTTGAAGCCAGCATTCAAGATTCTTCGATCCAAGCCTACAATCCGCAGTGCATCCTTCGGATCGTTGCTAATCCACACCATGCTTCCAGGAAAGTTCGTCTCTTCGATCTCTTCAACGCGGATGTGTATGCCTTCGGGGTCGATAGTGAGACCCAGTGGCTTGATCATACTGCCAATCATCTTGCTATTACTTGCGTAGTTGAGCTCGAAGTGGCACCAGTGGAACAGCTCAGGCCTGAAGCAGACCTTGACGTCGATCTGGATGAAGTAGTTTTCTTCGCCGCGGGGAGCATCGATGGCAAAGTACATGCAGTCTCTGGTAAGATATCCCTGGCGACCGTGGGTAGTATTGAGGACTTCTTTGATGAGACAGACTGTGCTTTGCCAGGGAAAGTTGTCAACGGTGGTATTGCCTGTAGAGTGCAGAGGCTCGCAGACCAAGAAGTCAATGTCGCCGTAGTCATCCTGCTATCATCAGTAAGATATTGGGATATCGTATATTCAGTTACCTTGCCAGGCATCTCAGTTGGCACCACGACCTGCACGAAGACAGTTTGTAACGCAGCAATAGCGTGTGCCTTAACATTTTTGTAGACAGTAGGGGAGATGCGCGGACAGTACAGTCCTTTGAAGGCATGGCCACCCATATTGTGCGGTCTTCGAAGGAAGAAGTAGTGATCAGTGGTATACCAACTTCTCCAGGACGGTAGAAAGTAAGCAATTTGAAGTGATAGGAGGAAGATGTAAAGACGGTCGAACTGTGCTAGCAGTCGCAGTGCACTTGATATCAGTTTAGTGCTAAGCCCCTTTCAGGCGGAGCAAAGGCAGGGGCAGCTGAGGGAAGTTCGATGAGATAGCAACTGCTCAATCGAAGAAACTCCGCAAACTTTTGATTCCTTTGGAAGTGAGCTTAGCTCTTATCCAGTCTACCTTTATCTTAAGTGGCTCAACAGCGCTCGTGAAACACGGTACAGCGAATCTTAGAACTTGAGCCCTGTCATTAACCAGGTAACGATAAACGAGGTGAGTCCAGTTCAAGGCTCGGTCTTGCTCCGGTCCATACAAGGAGCAATAGAGATCACAATCCAGATGCGTGCGTCTAGCCTGCATTACTGAAAGACCTCGCAGATGACCGTAATCACCGCTATACCTGGATGAAATAACGATGAAAGCTCAGAATGGAGAGTCTAGCTAATTACTTTGGTTACTTGTTTTGCACTCATGTTATATGTTAGTTTATTACACCTAACTTATCCAAGCTTCAAATTAGTTTCAAAAGCACTTGGAAGATTATGAGATTATGCAACTGTGAATAAATATATTCCTATAAGATTGTACGGCTACTAATAAGTCGACCCTCAGAGTGTGGATTTAGCTACTTGTAGCGAAGAGTCTCTGTTATTCATTTTTTTTGCACTAAAGAAACTCTGTTAGCACCAAAAGCAATAGCACTATCAATTTAGGATACATACGCAGTATTCGTTTTCACGAAGTTTAGTGCAATCGAAGCCTTCTAGCTGGGGTAATGTATTACACTTTAGAGCGATTAGCAAATTAAAGCGCTACTAGACTAGCATATTGTAGCGTTGAGAAGCACGGGTATGTGCCTTTGAGAATATACTTACCGTGACTAGATTCGGCCTATCCTTGGAATTGCTACATTTCTTGTCGGTATCTTCTAGCAATTTGCATCTGGCATTTACGGAAACAGCGAGCGTGGATATTATTGCGATAATAAGAACCTTCATATTGCAGAAGGCAAGGAAGAAGGAGATTGGTCCCTTAACAAAATAGTGATATGCGTAGAAAAGTGTGAGTATTTGGCGGAAAGATGGTTATGCGTTTAGTAGGGTCCAATGGCATATATATATATATATATATATATATAAGCCTTCGCACGCTTTCTTCAAATCTAGCAAAGTAATCCTTGACCGATTCGGGCAGACCACATACTTGTGCTGAGTCAGATCTATGCTGAGTCAGGTCTATCTTCTCGCTCGAGAAGTACCTAGCAGAGCTTAGGATATAATGCCTTTCGTAGAGGGCGTTGCTTGTGGTTCGAAACATTCTTGGCACCTATGGTAGTAAGTAGATAGAGGCTATGTCCTTACAATCTGCTATAGGAAGTGCCAGCGGAGTAGTTCTAATCCTAATTAATACAGACAAAGTTTGCAAACCGACGTTGTGCCATTTCGTATTCATAGACGGTCCCAACCTTCTTGCTTTGCATATTGCACATCACGTCAGCCTTAAACTTAGAGACTTAGACCACGTCAGCGATAATCTTTGGCAGAAATATGGCCTGAGGATCGAAGGGCATTTTGGATAAGCGGTTTGATATTAGTAGTGGCTGTCGCTCGAGCTGATACTTGAGTATATCACAAGTACACCATTTCTAGAGGACGGGATGCAGTCTCTGTGTCAATTGAGACGAGCAATATAGCCTATCCTGTTCTCTCATGTTGAATAGATGTAGAGCATCGTGAGCCTGACACTTGTTCTTAGAGGAAAAGGCGCCATTGTGCTTCGCATAAAACACAACGCCGTGACTGCTCTTACATTGGCGCCTTTGCACTCTATATAACGCTGAGCTTGCTAAGTAACTAAGTTTTCTTTAAACTGCTCTTTCTACACGCATTCGCCGTAATAAATGTCCGCCTATGGCCGGGACGCAACACCGCTACGCATACTTAGGTACTAAGGACTATGGAAGACATCAACCACGCCGCGTATGATCCTGCCAAGCCGCATTCTAACTGCTATCTCTAGCAAATAGAACGTAGCTTTGTGTACGCAGCCACAGCTGCAGCGCATCCTTGCGGCGCTCGGAAAACAGTTGGACAAAAGCTGCCCTTCACCATCACCGCCAATGCGGCGCAGCAAAGCCACAAGCGCTAAGCCCAAACACATATCAGCATCGCAACCACCACAACCTCACCCTCGTCAACCCCAAAAAACCATCTTACGACGTGGCCATGGCACGACTCCACGCAATCCTCGCCTGTTTTCCCTGCGGCGCCGCAGAACAAAAAGACTCTCGCTACCCCAACGAGAAAGCAGCCTTACTCACCCCAACGAACCCCCGCCCAGCCGCCGAAATCGCAGAAGACGTCGTCGCAACCCTCTTCACCACCTCCCTCGCAGGCCCAGCACTACACATGAAGCTCGACTCCCTCGTCGGCGCCTACGGCTGGCGCGAAGACATCGCCAAGCGGGTACTAGAGAAGCTTACTTCGGCGCTCCAAGCGTCGCACGATAAGCTCGGGCCCTCTATGCGCAACGCATACCACAAGGCGTGGGAAGCCGCACAGAGCGTCCAAGGCTTTGTTAGTGAACATCCGGTAATGTGCACTGTCATTGCTCTGGGCGTTCTTGCTGTCATTACGCCATGGATGTTGGAAGCGCTGGGTTTTGCCGAGTTGGGGCCTGTAGAAGGTACGTGAAGGAGAGTTGTCATTTGCTTGCTATTATTATTGTGAACGTGCGACATGAGCGTTCCACAGAAACATGAAGAAAAAGCAAGTTGAGGTGGGAACCAAGAAACCAAGAAGATATACCCGCCAGACTGGAAACTTGCATTGGAATAGAAAGAACTAATGGTGCAACATATGCAGGTACCTTTGCTTCCTGGTGGCAGTCGACCTACGCTGGGTTGGTGCCAAAGGGCTCGCTTTTCTCCTTTTTCCAGCGTCTGGGCATGGTGAGGTGGCATTGGGTTCTTGTTTGAGGGTTGAGGGTTGAGGGTTGAGAGGCTTGTTTCTTCCAATCAAGGAAGCGGGGGACAAGACCAGATACAGAACGGAAGACGAAGGAGATATAGCTGAAGGATTTTAAAGTAATTTCGCGTATCGAACATGGTCTGCATGGACATCGAGTGGCCATGTCGCTTTCTGCCCAGCAGCACCCTTGAGGATCTCTCTCTTTTTTTCTCTCTTTATCTCTCTCTCATAAGGAGCGAAGCGGGCAATTAAACTCTGCCCATCCATGCCCTCACGACGTCACGAATCGTAATTGTGAGAAAAACCGCAAAACAAAAAGCCTATGCAGCGTTTCGAAATAACACAACGGTTCCCGTCTCGCAATAGTCAACACACAAACAAGGTTATTCAACAACACGCAAACTGAAGCAAGCCGTGTATGGAGCCAAAAGAGAAGATTCGCGGACAAGGGGGGTGTGCCACGTACGCGCCTGCGCTAAAACAAGTCTCCTCCGCCTCCGTCCACTAGTCCCGCCAAGACAACACATCACGACAACCATCTACTCCACGCACCCACGGGTCGTCGCAGGAGGGCAGGGGAAGGGGGAGCGCATGACATGGCTCATTGGTCCGCCGCAGCGCTTCAAAAGTCCTTTGCCTTGTCGATTGCCGCATCGCGATCGTTATGCGACTCTACGCTTTTGGTCTGAAACACGACAACGACAGCAGCAACAGCAACAACAACTACAACTACAACGATAATGCCCGTCCATCGCTGGGCGCGCTGGCGCCCGTTCTCCAGGCACGCTCCATCAGAGTGCTGTGGGCGGCGTGGTGCGATGCTGTCATTGCGTATCAAGATGGGGGACCATGGGTTCTGCGGTACATGGGCACGGGCCTTACGACTGCTCAGAAGGAATGTTTGGCTGGAGATGGGGATGTGAAACGTCGAGGTGGTGTTGGGGAGGCTGTCTTCTTTGGTACGGTCATGCATGATGGTTTGAGGGGGTATGTAGTCAAGAAGAGTGGGCGTGTTGGTGCAGAGGACGCAGATCAAAAGGTTGTTTTGTTTGGTACGGAGTGGGAGATGGAGGGTGGTGTACCGGAAGTGCAGAGTTTCTCTAGAAGCGGAACTGCATCGGTTATTACGGATGTGAAGATTGATGGTGGGGGCTGTGTGGTGCTTAACTTCAGGGATGGCTGCACAGAGGAGCAGTCGGTGGTGCGGTTTGGGGACTTTACGCTGTTCCGGCGGTATCTTTCTTCTGGAGAGATGGACGCGATGTCCGACGTAACGATCCTTCCGTACGAGTCTCACTGTCCACCGCAGTGCGTCATGAATGCCACTACGATAACTGCTATTGATGGCGATATGCATGTTTGGACATCAACCAGGGACCCAAGGTATCCAAGGTGCTTGGGTCGGTCGTACGACGGCAGTTCAGACATTGCATCCTTGCCTTATTTGTCGGAATCGTACATCACGACGATCGCGTCTGGCGGTTATATGAGCGCGGCGGTGAGCTCGGACGGCGAGCTGTTCTTGTGGGGTCAGGCATGTCCTGGCTCGGAAGGAGAACTAGATGTGCTCAAGGGAGGTGTTGAAGCGAACACGTCGGCCATGGCAATTAGTGTCGGTGGTGAACAAGACGAGTTTGTCAAGTGTCTGGACGTCCGGATACACGGTCAAGAGGCAACTGTGTATGATGTGGCAGTTGGCCACGGGCATGTCTTGGTGGCGGTCGAAGTGAGCGGAACTGTGGGAGAGACCAAAAGAGCCTTGTTTGCAGCTGGAGACAACTGCAGAGACCAGCTGGGTCTTAGGACTGTTGTAAACTTCAAGGAGGCGTTTGAAGAGATGACACTTTTGCGAGGCAAGCGAATTGTTCAGTTGGCAGCGGCTGGATGGTCTACTTATGTTGTGTCACTTGAGGAGTAATTATATCGTATATTGTATGCTTTGCAATACCTGAAGAGAAACTAGACTATGAATACCAATATACGGGAAGGAGTGGTTTCACCGAGCATACAATGTTCGAGAACAAACACCTGTACACTGGACTTGGTTCAGCAAAGACAGCCACAACCACGCGATGATTCTCCACAGCAGTATGCCACAGGCCTCAAACGTGTCGCCGGTCCTCGTTCGACATCGAATGTCGGGGCCTCAGTGTCGACCTGCCCATCGTGAATGCTTACCGTTGGTGTTGGTGGTGGCAGGTGTTCACTGCGCTCAACAGCAATGTCCGTAGTCACCGTTATGGAACCGCTCCGGCTCTGGTCCGTTGGAGGCATGAGTACCATTTGAATATTTGATGAGACGTGAGAGGTTTTGGGTGCAGACTTGGGTTTGTACGTGCTGATGTGGGTGAGGCGGTGCGGCAGGATGCACTCGAATAGAGGACGTAAATGAGGACAACATGCTACCATGATTCCAGTGCTTATCTGGGCGATAGCCCACATGAAGGTGGTACCCATACCATATGTCACGTCGCCTTGAAATGCACCGTGGACCAGTGAGTTGACGCGAAAACTACCGATGAAGATGTTGCTATGCGCGTTAGTCGTTATGGATGGCAAAGTACAGGCGGTCTAATCGCACAATAGCCCAAAAGTGAATATGACGGAGATGGCCAGCTTGTGGGATAGTCGCAGCTGCAAGTGCCAGACGACATAGTGGGGTATAGACCAGATCAGCGCATCCAGAACCACGCCCAGTATTGCTATACAGACCACACAAGGCTTCAACCGGAAGCAGTGTCTTGGGTTCTCGAAAGGTATCGTGTAATTGTACTTGAGCGGCCGGCAGTGGAGGGCTACGACGAGGACGTTGGCAAGTCCCAAGGCGATTGCCATGATGATGCAAAAGTGTGCTATGAGTCCGGATTAATAAGCAAGTGTATACGGAAAGTGCGTGGATGCCCAAGGTTGAACAATACCGCCGTGTCTCAGCAAACTGTATATCTTTGTGTACAAGGTTCGAATGAAAAAGATGAGGATTGCGCATCGGGTCAAGGCGATGCTGATGGCCATGGGCAGCCGGAAGAGCCACAGTATCTGTCAGCGTGAGCTCTTTGCTGGCAGAGTTAATCATGGCCGTACTATCAGCGTCCGCTTGAGGTCCACCTTGGTGGCTGTCACTAGGTGCTGACGGACGAGACTAGCAGCCATGGCTTCGTGGTATTAGCAAAGTGGTATATGTATAGGCTTTGTAGACTAGAAGCGACTCGCAAACTAGGAACATAGCCACGACGACGTATAGCAGGAGCTGACGCCGGTAGTTAGAAACGGCACTCAGACCCGGTTTGAGGGTCAGGCAGTACCAGAGCAAGCACCAGGAGAGTGTCGTCGATGGTCCACGGTAGAAGCCGTGATCGCTTCGCAAAGGACCGTGCGAGAAGGAAAAGCAGAGGTAAGACGGAGAGAATGGGTGCGACGAATTTGCCGAATAGCATGGATTATTCGGATCGTACCGACGGCGAAAGAAAGCGGAGGAGTGTCTGGGAAGCAGCTTTAGAATGCAGCCGTGCGCATCACGACATGGGGTAGGGCGATGCAAAGCTAATTGAGTGAATAGGGCTCGGAGTGGATTGTAGATGGTAGGGTGGTGGTGGTGAATCGAAGATGCAGCTCTGCAATATGATGGCATAGGTTATGCGGAGCTACTGCCGTCGAGGGGGATGAAACACATGGGAGACACAACAAAGGCAAGAGCGCTGCGGATTCGAAAGTGAAGCAATCCAGGAAGTCGCGGTTGGGACGCCAACCTTTGAGCATGGGTGAATTGGGTTACGGCGGCGACAGTGATCGGTTGCTGGCCCGGGTGTTATGGGTGTCGAGAGACTTTGTTCGGGCAAGTCCCAGAGTACCGTGCACATGAGGTTACCCAAATGCGCAATGCGTAGCTTACGCGATGATGTCAGAGGATTAAAATAAGTAAAAAAGATAGTTGCGGTGTTGATGTGTTGACGGGGGTAGCACGGAGCCAAGAAAGGCAGGGGTGTCATGATGGACTGCGAGGGTGGTGTGCGGATTCGATGAGGTAAGCGATAAGCGGCAGAATGCAGAGCAAAGTTGAATCGGCCATGTGTAACGGGTTTCAGAAAGTGGCGGGCAGAGTGTAGGTGGCCATGTACGCGGCGGTTGTACGACGTGGTGGTGGTCTATGGACATGCGCCGTATTCGGACCTTTGGATGATGCATCAGCCTCGGAGGTATGACTCTGCAGGTCGCTGGGAGGCATACAACTCTAATATTATCGCGAGTTTCGAGTTTCGAGATGCGAATGCTTTGCTCAGCCTCGGACCAGTGTCGCGTCTGGCCGAGTCGGGCCGAGGGCACTCTTTTTTTTCTTTTTCGGCGTACCTGCTCTAGTACGCAAGCGAACTGGGCAAGCGTCGGACCATTGTGAGCTCTGTCCAGCGCATTTGGATGTGCTATCATCCTACATAGTATAGTATGTAATTCCAGGCATGACGGCGGGAAGACGTTTGTCAGACGACATGACCTAGAGTTTGCACGTCGGGTTCTCCGCTTGCGCGGACAGCGCGGATCCATGGCACTTGGGTGTTGGCTGTGCTGGCTGCCGTCCAGTCAGAACAGAGGGCCGGGCAGGGCTGGTCAGGCACTAGAGAAACCGCGCTGAGGAGGCGGAAACAAAAGAGGAAACAAAAGAGGAAACAAAAGCAAGGGTGGCGTCGATCACGATCACCACGGCCGCACGCAACAGGCCCCGTTTGGAGTGGGTACGATAGTTCGCGCAGGCTGTCGCAGCACGGGTGGAGACTGGAGACTGGAGACTGGACACGGCCTCGCACCACGCTGAGAGGCCGCCTGCCTTCGCACTCCCAAGCGCTGCAACGCGAAACCCCATGGCAAAACAGAGAATGCGGTGCTGTCGCCACGACGGTAGCAGACGGCGCATGACAGGCCGTGTGCCCTCGGGCTGCTGATTGGGCGGGCGAGCAAAACGCCAGCGGGATCCGGCACATGGGTGCTCGCCATGCAGGGAGCGGCCTCTTCCAAGTTTCCCAGTTCCCAAGTGCGCGCGCTGCCCAGCCCCCAGGTTCCCTAGTCCTAACCTCAAAGGGCATGTTCGGCTCCGTGGGCGGCAGAAGGCTGTAAACGTCATGTGCCCTTCCAGCAGCCTGCCAGCCCGCACGCTCGCCAGGGGGCCCCGGCCACGTGGGACCGCGCTAGGGCTGCGTGGGGAGTGCGAAGCGACAAGGCCCACTGCTGCTGGCCTGACCTGATCCGTCGACCGTTTTTTCTGGCTCCCAAGTAGCCTTGCCCATCCGTTTTACACGCGGCATCGCTCAGTTCCTTTTGCTTGCACAAGCCGCCATCGTTGTTACACGTTGCGGAACCCCTTGATTCTGCACTGTGTATTTAGCCTCATCGCTCCCTCCCTCGACTTTGCTCCGCGGCTCAGCCATGCACTAGCACCATCTGCCATCTCCCATCTCCCGTCTCCCGTCTCCCGTCTCCCTCCTCCACCAACACACCATGGAAAACCGACAGTCTTCTCCGTCCCCTCGCAGGCCGAGCCCGCGACACAGCATGCAGAGACAAAGAAGCAACTCGTTCCCCATTGTCGAGGCTTTGGGCTGTTCGACGCCAGAAGCACTACTCCTCTTGGCAGAGGGTAGAGCTGCCGTCCGGAAACGCCGAGCTCGACGCAACCAGTCCGTCGACGACGAAGTAGCACGCCTCTTCAACCCCCAAGACCACCTCAAGTTTCTCCAAGGACTCGCGGCCCTGCCCACGCCTCAGGAGCAACCCTCTCCGTTTGCCCAGGAGCAATCCTCTCCGTTTGCTCACCACCATTCCTCTCCGTTTGCTCACCACCATTCCTCTCCGTTTGATCCCAAACCCTCCCACTCCCGCATGCCATCCGATGCCACGGACAACAGCACTTGCACCGTGGTCCCACATGTCAACCACGGCGAACCTCGGAATCCCTCACCAACGCTAGGCGACTACTCCGCCAACCTTGCCGCTTTCATCAAGAGCCAGCTCAAATCAATACCTACCTACCAATCTAGTCACCGCCCCACCTCACCCCTCTCTCCCCGCTCATGTCCGGATCTATCATTTCCCACGCGCACTCCTTCGTCACCAAACCCCGCCGCGCGGCGACAGGTCGAGGGTCCAAAAGCGATTGACATACCCCCGGTGCGACCGCCCATGAAGAGTCAATTCTCAGCATGGAGCTCGACTGACGACGACACGGACGACGAAGCGCTTCCCCTCCCGAAATACACCTTTCCCAATGCGGGTCCCACCTCCAAAGGAAGCACCTACACGCCTAGCATTCTAGGCTACTACTGCGAACCCTCGCACAACAACTCGTCGTTTCTATTTCCGTCGACGCCGCTAGAGAAAGAGCCAGACTTTACTACGGCAAAAGCTTTCAAGTTTCCTGACCCCTCAGCTTCCCCACGCTCCTCACCTGCCGAGCAAGACGAGCATGATGACGACGACAACTGCCCCTCTTCGTCATGCCCCTCTCAACCTCAGCTCACCTCCACGTCAACGCCTTCGTACACGTCATCTTCCCTGTCTTCGTCGTCGTACTTTGACTGCAAACGCCCCATGGCCATAACCCCGCAGATGAAGGAGCGTATCATCGCTGCAGTCACGCCCCCGTGCCTACGCAACAAGAGGCTTACTGCCGTATCTGCCGTTTCCCATTGGGACGGCAACGCCTTTTCGGGTGTGCACGACGTGTACGTTGAGTCACTGCACCGCGTCAACGTCGACGGCTTGTCCTTTGACATGCTCAGAGACCTCAATGTCACTAGCCGACTCACACCTTGCTGATTATCACCATTCCCATTACCATTACCATTACTTGTCTCCAATCTCCTTGTCTTACTAGCGTGCGCGTTCCGACATGTTGTTGCTGCTGTTGCCGCCAGAAAGCTGTGGTTCAGCCGGTCTAACCACACTCTCTCGTCTTTTCTCCACCTGCTTCTTCCTTGTCCTTTGCTCGTTAAAATAACTCCTATTGTAATCGGATTGTCGGGCGTTTCTGGCAAAATGGTTAGATTGGTAACCTTTTTCTTACGTTTATAGCTGTCGTTGTGGTTACTTCGGCTCTCAATTTGGTTCGCTCGGCGCTTTGCTTTTTTGTTCTTTTCCCCGAACAAGCCTTTTTTTTTCTTCCGTCGTCTTCCAGCACATGACGAGTGTACGCGACACACGAATTCCCATTCCCTAATCCAGCAAGGAGGGAGTAGTTCTGAAGAGACCTTACATGTCTCGTTTCAGAAGCCAGGGGGGCACATCTAGCAAAGGCAACATGCAAGTAACACAGGTGGCAGTCAGAATTTCGGCTTAGTTTAGCTTGAGAAGGACATGTTGCATACATTTACATGCACAATACACAAAACACATGCAGTAGCAATACAAACAATATGCGCATCACTTGTGTTGCTTTTCCCCGCACTTTATTCAGCCCTGTGATGCTAATATTAACCTTTCGCACCTCTATACCGAGTACCTGGGTTGCACACGAAGGATCTGAATCATGAGACACGGCAGTCTGAGCACGGATTAGAGCTGGTTAGTAGATTCAAAGCGGTGAAGGAAAGGGGGGGGGAAACATGCAAGGTCCCGCTCGTGCAGGCGCGCGTGTCGATCTGGAAACTGGCTGCATGCAAGATGGCCGATCAGCCCTGGAGTGATGGGAGTGGCGACGTCATGTTTTGACTGGTTTGCCTAACGAATCTTCCGCTGAGGAACACGACTGCGCTGCTTCAGCACACGTTTCATGCGCAACTGCATCGATGCACCGCAATCTGGCTTGATGGATGCGCGTCTGGTGTTTTTGTTCTTTACTGGCTTTACTGACGCTCCCTGCCTTTGTGGCTGAGGGAACGTATCGGCCACGTTGAGGTAGAGAGCTTCCACACCTTGGATACACCAGAGCCTCCCCGCTCACAACCTCCTTCAAGTCACCCAAATCCTGATATAAAAAGTCCGCCAAAATTGCGCACGGCTAGTTGGAAACATTTCCCAGATAAACGTCTGTTCAATATGGCAGACTCGGAGCCCGGCGTCGTACCCCAAGTCCTCGGAAACGCCGCCTTTGCCTTTTCCAAGGTGCAGCCGTTGCTCCCTGTGTACCTACACATGATCCTCGCCAGCCTGTTCCCCATATACGCCGCCGCCCACGCCTCCCTCACGCGACCGTCGACCGCCGCGAAGCCTAAAAAGAAGGGGAAAAGGGGGAAAAAGCGCGAGGCTGAAGATGAGGACACAGACGATGAGGACGAGGAAGAGGAACCTGAGAACGAGATGGAAGGTCTTTCGCCCAGGCACATCATCCTCTTCCCTCTGTTTGCAGGAATCTCCCTTGCAACGCTCTACTTCCTCCTCAAATGGCTAAAAGACCCTACAATCCTGAGCAAAGCCCTCAACGCCTACTTCGCCATCTTTGGTGTCGTCGCGGTAACAAACTTAGTCTCCGATGTCCTCGACATTGGCCACTCGATCATATTCCCGCGCCGCCACGCCCTCCGAGGCGCGCTCTACCACGTTGACGGCAACGAGGCAAAAGCAGTACCAGTCGCAGGCAACATCAAAGACGGACAAGCCATCACAACGCCTCTGCCAGGCTTCCTCGCACGCATACCACTGTATCCTGGAGCAAATGAGTGGCTATGGGCTGACCGCGCCATGCCAGGGAACAAGTGGACGCTGAAGCTCTACATGCACCGCGCTCTGGTGGGCAAGATCAAAGTCGGGCCTCACACCATCTTCGGCGTCGCAACAGCTCTCACCACGCTCCTCTACTTCAACCTCGTAGACAAAACCTGGTACCTAACCAACCTCCTAGGCTTCAGCTTCGCATACGGCTCCATTCAGGTTATTTCCCCGACGACGTTTGCGACCGGTAGCGCCATACTAGTTGGCCTCTTCTTCTATGACATCTACATGGTCTTCTTCACGTGCGTCTCCCCTTCCCCCTCCCCATCCCCCTCGATCCACAGCTTTGGGCTAACACAACCCATGCAGACCCCTCATGGTAACCGTAGCATCGTCCCTCGACGTGCCCATCAAGCTCATGTTCCCCAAGCCTGGCTCCACCAAGGCCGCTATGCTCGGTCTGGGCGATATCATTATACCCGGTCTTATGATTGGTCTTGCGCTGCGCTTCGATCTATACCTCTTCTACCTCCGCCGTCAGAAACGCGTCACAGCAAGTAAAGACGGGGAAGAAGATGTCCTGGTGAAAGCGGAATACTATCCCTTGGCAGGACGGTGGAGTGATCATTTCTGGACGCATTCTTTTCTGGGAACGCCCTTGTGGACTATTACACCAGCTACAGACAAGGAAGAGGCGCCATTTACGTTCCCAAAGACGTATTTCAATGCGGCGCTCGTGGGGTATGTGGGTGGGTTGGTTGCGACGCTGTGTGCATTGCATCTTATGAATCATGCGCAGCCGGCTTTGCTTTGGCTTGTTCCGGGCGTGCTGAGTAGTCTGTGGTTGACGGCTTTGGTCAGGGGCGAGGTGGGGTTGATGTGGAATTATAGTGAGGAGATTATTGAGGATGGGAAAGATGGGGAGAGCAAGGAAGGGGGAGGGAAAAAGAGGACAGGGCAGTGGATCAAAGATGATGACAAGGATGCTCACAAGGCTCCGGTTAAAAAGTCCAGGCCGCAAAGAGAAGTATTTGCTTTCTCGATTGAAGGGCCACGGATACGTAACCGGATGGCATCCATGCGAGATGATAAGGGGCAGAAGTCGGGAAATAGTACGACTATTCCTATAAATATGGATGTAGATCCGACGGGAAAGATCTGGGCTGGTTCGTCTTCGTCGTCGTCGTCGTCGTCGTCGAAGAGTACGGCGCGCCAGGTCGTGGATGTGGAACCGGCTGGGAAACGAATGAGGCTGAGATGATGGTGTGGGGACGATTGTAGGATGACCTTTATGGGTTATGGATGTTTGGTTGTTACATAGTGGTGGCGTTGGGGAGGGATTTATGGCTTGGAATGTGTAGGCTTTTTGCTGGAATCATTCTCGAATACTAGATCGGCATATCTCGACAAACTACCCACCTACGTACCAACAGCAGCAAGTTTACACGTCTTCCTAGCCTCAACCTTCAACCCCGCCAAAAAAGCTGTCGACACATCCACCGCCGGCGAATCAAGGCCAAAGCACAAAACCGCCGTTTCCAGCTCCTTGGCCGCACACCCAAGAGCCAAGTCCAACCTCCCATGTCTCTGCCACCCAACAGCAGCATCATGATACGCTAGCCCCAAAGCCTCCCCCACCAACCCTTCCTCCTTGAGCAACCTAACCAACTCAAGCGCAACCCTAGGCACAGGCGACCTCCACAACTGACGCCGTCCAGTCCTAATCCGCGCATCCAAACGCACCATACGTGCCCTACGGACATCACTGTTAATCCTATCATCACTGCACGCCCCACACGCACACGAGAAACCATAGGCAGCCAACTTGTCCCGTCGCGAACTAGCAACCTGATAAGGCCGTTCGTAACTCAATATAATCTGTGCACCAGCCGATATCCCAACAATCGCATGCACAGTGATCTTGTCCAACCGTGCGTTCCACGCAAAACTCGCATTGGGGATACACGAGTGGTTGAAGCGCGCGGCGAGCGGGCACAGCGAGGTCCGCGACCCGGTTTGCCAGGCGTTGGAATTGAATATGTCGATTACGCGGCCTTGTTCGTCTGCCTCGTCCTCGCTCGAAGTCGGGGTGTGGGTTTTCTGGGAAAAGAGGCCGAGGTATTGGGTTTGTTGGGCGTGGGACAGAGAGGCGAAGGCGGTTGTTACGGCGCTGTTGGAGCGTGGTTCTGCGACGCTGAAGAGGGGGGTTTCGCTGAGGATTAGGGTGCCTGGGGGGATGGGGGTCGTTGCGAAACAGCCTAGGCCTTCGCCTGGGGAGGGGCGGACGATGTAGAGTGTATTCATTGCGGGGGGTTTTGTGTGTGTGTGTGTGTGTGTGTTGGTGGGTGAGGTGTTAAGGGGGGAGGTTTGTTCAATCTGTGGTTCGAGGCGCGGGTTTTGATGGTGTGGTTGCTGCGGTTGTGCAGCTGGGGTTTAGGATATGCATTGTTATGATGTGTACTCTAGATGCACTTTGCGGTTGTATGTATGTGTGTGGAAGTGATGGGTAGTCCAAGGCAACGATGTTTCTCCAGCTTTGTTACCGGGGTCGCGCTATTCGAAATGCGGGTTAGCGTCATGACGTCATGCGTTGCAGCCACATGTTAATTCATGTCGAGGTGGGTTAGTGAAAAAGCATGTGGCTTATTCGTGTTCAAGAATGTCTTGTGGTTCTTATACAAATGTTTCATTCGAGTTGCGTATTTTATGCCCACTGAGTCTGTACGTCCAATGCGGCCCCACGTCGTTTGGGCAGTGTTCGTGTCAAATAACTCGTAACTGCTGCTGCTCCCTTACGCACGTCGCTGCTGGTCCTTCTGTCCTTCTACATCTTACGCTGACAGTAGGGCTTCGAGATCCGCAACGAGCCACATCTTGTCGCGTCTTATCACTGTCCCAGTTCTTTCCTTTGTCACTTGAACCTTACTTTCATTTTGGTTCGCTTTGCTTCGTTTTCCCTTGTCTTTCTATCCCATTTTCTTCCTTTTGACTATTTCATCTCGCGTCGAAATTGCGAACTTCCAGGATACCATAAATGCTCGTTTTGGACGTGAGCCAGTCGACGTGCCAAAGGGCGGTCCGCGGAACCGCTGGGGCGACGACATCAAATCTGAATTAAGCGATGAGCAACAAAGACCGTCAGCGCAATCGCTGCGGCGATAATGTTAACCGTGAATCGAGCCACCCACGCATTCGCTGGAGGGACCAACAAAAGGCTCAGGACAAGTACCGCAATGAACGTGACCCGAGTTTTCTCAATCACGACGATGAGCATGACGACCAGAGGGACAACGCGAGAGACGATAGGCGCGACTCGGGTACGAACTACAACAAAGACAACGACCCGTACTCGTACCCTAGTAAAGAGATATTCAGAGAACGCATAAGAAACACGAGAAACTTGAGGCGGTCAGCTCAGATCAAACCACGGCCATATCAGCAGCGGTTTGGCCCATCCTGATATGTTTCAGCTATAAGTATTGTTATCGTAGAAGCAAGACAGGTTCATTATAACAACATCTTTTAAGACACAAACTTAGCAGTAAGCATATTCCTTCCTTGTGTGTTTTCAAGACTGGTCTCACAGCGTTTTCTACTTAGCTTTAATTCGCGCTTATCTACGTAACGCTCTCTTAACAACTTTGTTGATCACAGCACTTGAGTGAAATCACTAATTACGGTGTGCTCCTCTGAGCCTATAATGCCCTCAAGAAAGAGCAACGCGCAGACTTACTTAAAGTAGTATCAAGTAGTATTGCGCAAACGCTCTAGGCGGTTATGATTCGTTAATCGCTCACGTTCACTTTGACGCGCTTAAGCTACCACTGCTAGCTCTATATTCTCCTCTCCCACTTTTCTCCCATCTCTTTCGACACTTCTCTCTCACTTCATTGCCACCTCTCGCGGCACCTCTCTCTACAGGGGGGACCGTAGCTGTTTAACTACCTCCTATTAACACATTGCCAGAAAATCTTCTAATACTATGGCACCACCAACTTTTACACAGAGCCGCCAGGCTGCACCTGGAACCGGTCAATCGCCTTTAGCGCCTTACGGCGTCCAAGCAGCTCGTATGCCGCGCGGTCCCGATCCTGTAACCTGTCCGCTGAACCATATTACGTGTTCGCGTATATTGACCCCAATTAGATACGCAACGCACACGCGCGAACCAACGAAGCCATAAACGCGCTACAACACATCTACACAGCTATTGAAGGTGTCGAAAAAGATCACCGCGGAGTCATCGAGGGCAAGGACGCTTCGTATGCGAGTCTGCAACAACGCTTTTCAGCGCTCAACGCTCTGCAAAAGACCACCAATCAGAGGCTGAACGATAACGTTGCTATAAAAATCACGTTGACTGCGGAGATCAAGAAGTTGAAACAAGAGCTTGCTGGTGAGAAGACCAAGAATGCTGCAGATGAAGGCATGGCCGTACTTTTGGATGATGCGAAGCGCGACAATGCTGTGTTGACTGCTAAGATCAAGGAGCTGGAGCAAGAGCTTGCAGCTGAGAAAGCAAAGACTGTTGTGGACGAGGAAGCTAGACGTCAACTAGCTGACGCGACTTCTGAAAAGACTACGTTGACTTCAAAGGTCAAGTATCTGCAGCAGGAGCTCAAGGTAGAGATGGCTAGAAGCGCTGCGAACAGCAATGCGAAGCGGGAGTTGGGAGAGTTGAAGACCAAGTTGGCGGAGATGGTTGCAGGTGGTGTCAAGATGAAGATTGAAGAGGATGAGTACCGAGGTGGACGGCGTAACGCGCATGACGGCGTAACGCGCACCCCCACCAAAACAACACTACCTTTCAACACCTAATAACTCCACTAATATAGATCTAATTTAGGAAGCAATTGATAAAATTAATTCGCGCGCACTAGGCGCATCTTTCTTATATACAAAGTTTGCAGAAAAGTATAGTGTAGTATAATCTACGCTCTCTTAAAGACACTAAGGTGTTTTAACCTTACACAACCTTAAGGCTTAAAATTAACAGGCTCTTTATCTACAACAGGAGCTAGAGCTCCTATAGTATATTAAATAGCTTACTAGGCGAGGCCTTGCACCTACACGAGCTATAATACAAAATTTCGCCTTATAGATTGCAAAGAGAGAGGTTAGAGTATACTAAGTTAATTGCTTTGTCTACTAGTACCCTAATAAGCTTATTTTAAGATAGACAATAGGCATAAATAACAATCGCCACAAGGCTAATTCTAGAAGAAAGTATAGCCTATACTTTAATCTTCTACGCGAGAAAATTAAGCAGTACTACGTTAAGGCGCGTTACATATATAATATAGATAAGAAGGGCTTCCTCCTTAGTATCCTAGGAAGATTAAAGAGGATCTTTAGTAAGCCTTTATACGAGCAAGGAAAAAAGAGGAGTACTATTTAAGATAGCTTATAAAAGTAGATAACACTCCTAGCCTACATCTGTGCTAATAGATCTCACCTAGCGCCTACCCTTATATATTAATTAACCTTAGGATTAATACAGGACACCTAGTTATAAGCCCTTAATTTTAAAACTTATTAAGTTTAAATCTACTTATTGCTCTTTAGCTAGATAAACAATAATATTAGTCTTGCGTAGCTTAAATAGATGTTTAATTGTAATACTAAGGTAAAGGATTAAGCCTCTTATTAATTACTTATCCTAGATAGCTATAGATCTTACTTTACTATAAACTTTATTAAGTACTGTAATTAGAACAAGATTCTTCTTGTAGTTTATCCTTTTTATTTAACCTACACGCTGCAGCCTCTTAATATTGCCTTATTTAAGCCTCTCTTATTAGCTTACTAGGCTAAGATATCTAGATTTCTAGAGAGGAACTAGGGCCTTACCTTAATAAGCAAGAGGGATTTCTTCCCCCTCTTCTACTAAGCCCAGCAGGCCTCCTTTAAAGAAATAATAATTTTAAAGGCCTTTAAGGCTACCGGCCTCTTACCTTTTAATCCTAAAGTTATATTAAAAAGATTTAGTATTAAGAGCCCTTTAAGTAGTAATAGTAAGTTCTTAGGCTTAAGTGCCTTAAACTAGAGGAAAGTAAAACGCCTACTACGCGAGGTAGTAAAAGATTAAAGTAATAAACAAGCTTAAACGCTAAGCTAGGTTTATTACTAAATCTTAACTTAAAAGACCTTTTTTAAGCATAAAGTTAAGGGCCTATATAAGGCTCTAATTAATAAAAAGACGCGCAAGAAACGAGGTAAGCCTCTCCTACTCTAGGAGCCTAAGGAGTACTAAGGTAGAGCTATAGTCTAGTCTCTAAGGAAGGTAAAGGAGGCACGTAATTACTAACAACTCTAAGAGCGCAAGGAGGAGCAAGTATAATACTAAAAAGCTAAGATGAATAGGCATTGTAAGGAGAAAAGGCAGGTAAAGGCGAAGGAGAAGGAAATAAGGCAATAGGCGAGGGCTGCAGCTTAATTAGTAAGGGAGAAGAAGAAAGCTAAGAGGGCTACTAAACAGGCCTCTAAGGCAGCTGCTCGCAGGGCTGCAAAACAACTCTAACAATCTATAAAAACTTCTTAAAAGGGTAAGAGAAGTAGCCTTAAAGCTCTTAAAAAGGTTACTTAAAAAAAAGAGGCCTATTGCGAGCTCTACAAGTAGTGGAGAGCCTTAAGGTAGTGTTATAGCTTAACTAGCGTCTACCTCGCGCACAGGGCGCGCGATTAAAACTCTAACTTAATTTCTATAGCTATATATATTATTTAAGCCCTCTAGATCTCACTACTAAAAAATCTCGCAATAGTAGCTATTGTGTGAGGCTCTACAGCCTCAAGTTTGGTGGTGGTTTTGGTGTTCAAACCGCGCGTTACGCCGTCATGCGCGTTACGCCGTCCACCTCGGTAGTGTGGTGATGGCGGAGAAAGCCGAATAGTGGGGTGATTACAATTATGGGAATCTTCATGGCTGCGGCTGGATAACTTGACGTAGGCTATTAACATAATAGCCGGGTTGCTAAGATACATTCCTGTACTATTTGACAGGCTGTTTTCGTTCAAATTACAGCCGGTCTAATCCACATCGGGTGCCCAACTGTCATCAAAAGCGTCCTCAAGCCTTTTCACCAAGGACAGCTTGATAGTAATCTACACACGCCTCATTCCTCACTATTTCACACAATTTCTCGCTCCCTCCTCGCAATAGCTGCTCACTTACCCAAAGCCTCCACAGACCTATCCTTGACATACATCGTACAATGCCATCTATACATCTAATCCGTACTAAATATTGTCTTCCAAACACCCCCTCAATTTGTTCACAATTTTTCGTAAGAAAGCCGTCTGCGATAGGCGAGTAAGCTAAGAGATCCATATTTAGCTTTCTGGGTAGATTTGAGAGGGTTTCCTACGTTCAGGCAACAGCAAGGTAATTACCCCAGTACACAGGTGGAAGAACAGAGTTATTCGCGCAGCAGATATCGTAGAATTTTTGCGCGTTGCGGGAGGAACTTGGGGATTGCAATGTTCTTGGGTGCGAGTAATATCAGGCATCTGGAGCATAACATTGCGACGTGTGAGAAGGATGTCTTGCCGGATGATGTTGTGGACGAGAAACGATGCTCCCATAACTTTTTTGAGACTTAAAGACTCATGAGGTCTATGCAGAATGTTCAAACTAAGATTTAATTTTCTTACTTCAATTAATCCCAGCACAAGTTCAAGAAGGGATGTCAGATTCGGCTGTTGATTGCTGGCGTGTCGTTTCCGCGATTCGTATTCCATGCTGGACGCGGAGCGGGCGATACTTCAACGCAATCGAGAAATGCTATGCACACTGTACGCCATGAGAGAGAACGCCTCGAAGATATTGTTCCCTGTTGTGACATAGCACCATCAACTTGTACTGCTAGGACTAAGGTTTACATTCTTCCAACGCAATCATTACTGAGAGGGAGAACAATTGAGCTCCACCGTTCCACTACTGACATCTTGTGTGATGATCGATGTCCGCTACAGGATATCCAGTTATTTCCACACGCTAGTTCCCGAAGCATCCCGTCTTCCGATTCGGAACATGTACCCCACATGCGATCGGCCAGCATCCGCTGTGAACCCCTCAAGAACCCCTCAATAATGACGCTCTTGTGCCATTTCTTGCAAGTACCGGAGATGAGGGATCGTCATACTCTAAGGCAATGTAGTTCTCTCCCTTCACAACATACGCGCGCACTCTTTGTCGCAACAGGCTCCCCATACTTTGAACTTGCACGCGACACGCGTAACACTATTTGAACATGTCGGGCGATAAGATGAAGGCGGTGCACTACGAAGGGCCGTTCAAGGTCTCGGTGAAGGACGTCGAGCTGCCCAAGATCCAGCATCCAGACGATGTGATTGTAAAGGTCACAACAGCAGCGATATGCGGATCAGACCTACACATGTACCAAGGTCGTACGGCAGCGGAAGCTGGCCTAGTCTTCGGTCATGAGAACATGGGGACCATCATCGAAACCGGATCGGGCGTGACACTGTTGGAAAAGGGCGACAGGATCGTATTGCCATTCGTAAGTAAACGCGAAAGCGATGCACAAGAACAATATCTCTAATGTCACGGCTCCCAGAACGTCGCCGATGGTAGGTGCCGCAATTGCGAAGAGGGCAAAACGGCTTTTTGTACTGGGTAAGTCGAGCCTCCAGTAGGGCTATAGTTTGGTATTTCTAATGATTGAATAGTGTGAATCCGGGCTTCGCTGGTGGAGCCTACGGCTATGTGGCAATGGGACCCTATCAGGGTGGCCAAGCGCAATACCTCCGGGTTCCGTTCGCTGACTTTAACGCGCTGAAATTGCCCAAAGGCACTGAGCACGAAGCCGATTTCATCCTGCTAGCAGACATATTTCCGACAGGATGGCATGGTCTGGTGCTCGCTGGGTTCCAGTCTGGCGAAAGCGTTGCAGTGTTTGGCGCAGGTCCTGTTGGTCTTATGGCAGCCTATAGCGGGATTCTACGAGGCGCCAGCAAGGTTTTTGTAGTCGATACAGTGCCTGAACGGCTGCAAGCAGCGGAGAAGATCGGTTGCATACCCATCGACTTCAGAAAGAGCGACCCCGTTGAACAGATTATCAAGCTCAACGACGGCATGGTAGATCGCGCGGTCGACGCGGTCGGTTATCAGGCCGTGGATGCGTCAGGCAGCAAAGAGAAGCCGAACGTTGTCCTTGACCAGTTGATTATGGTAACTAGACCAACTGGAGGCTTGGGTATTCCAGGGTTGTATGTACCAGCCGACCCAGGAGCGCCGGATGAGCAGAGCAAGAAGGGTCAGATTCTGATCTCATTCGGCAAGCTATTCGAAAAGGTTTGTCCGTGTCTTAAGTTGTGAATCCACCACTGACGACCTCAGGGTTTGCATCTCGGCACCGGACAGTGTAACGTGAAGGCATACAACAGGTATCTGCGCGACATGATAGTATCGGGCAAGGCCAAGCCGAGCTTCGTTGTGTCGCACGAAATCAACATCGACGAGGCGCCGACGGCATACGAGAAGTTTGACAAGAGGATCGAGGGGTACACGAAGGTCATGATCCACCCCAATGGAGCCCTGAACTCATTGAACGTATGAGTGCTTATACTAAATCTTTTAATGGAAAATTCACGTCTGAGCACTGTGCGTGTCGCGTTGACACGCTCTGCTATAACATCGCGTCTGCGCCTGACTGACCTTCTCGCCACATGCTAGTACCGCTGCATCGCGAAAGCTCCGTCATCGACCAGGTATGCCTTAACGATCTTGACCTCCTCCACAGGGCGATCTTCCTTGTCTGTCTTGACTAACCCCAGCTTCTTTACGATCTGCATCCCGCTCTTTACCCTTCCAAAGATAGTGTGCTTGCCATCCAACCATGGAGTTGGTGCCAGTGTAATGAAGAACTGCGAGCCATTGGTGTTGGGGCCGGAATTGGCCATACTGAGAATGCCTGCACCGGTATGCTTGAGTTGGGGAGTAATCTCATCTTCGAACTTTTCGCCATAGATGGATTCACCGCCCCGACCAGTGCCCGTGGGGTCGCCTCCTTGAATCATGAAGTTTGGTATTATACGGTGGAAGATCAGGCCGTTGAAGTAGTTGCGCTGCGCGAGCGTCGAGAAGTTTTTGCATGTCTTCGGCGCGTGGTCGTTGTATAATTCGACGACAATGGTGCCCTGCGTTGATTAGAAAAGCCCTTCACAGTATGAGGACGCAAGCATACAATAGTGGTATCGAGTGCGACGTCGGTAGCCATGGTGAATGTGCGAGAGGGAGAATATGAGGACTGTGATGGCACCTCCCGCTCAGTTGCGTATTCTATGTGGCACGGCCCACCACATTAGCCACACAAGCCTGCGCCACAATCACTAGCTTCGAGTGATGAATCACAGCCAGAGAGGTATTCTGATGTTTGGCAACCACAACCCCAACAACGGAACATGGAGCTCTCAACCTGGGCACTACCACAGCTATCCAAGCTTCTCCCTCTTGACGAGGATTCGCTTAAGCAGATAATATCATATACAGAGTCACTATCGCATAAAGAATCGGCGGATCATCTGCAGAACCTACTGGGAGACAGCCCACAAGCACTCGAGTTTATCACATCATTCAACAACCGGAGACAACCAAAATCTTCCAGTAGTTCTGCTCAGTCCCAGCCACCAAACGATGTTTCAGGCGTGCCAAGGACCAAGCCAAAGAAGAAGAAGCCCGGTTTGAACAAACTTCCGCCACCACGGCAGCCGGAAAATTATGGAAATGTGTCTGGAGGGTACATCAAGAAAAACGAAGAAGACTACATGGCCGGTAGCTCAAGGTCGAAAGCTGTTAAATTCGGCTTGTCAGAACAGCCTGATGGATTACAACTACCAACCTTCACTACGTCATCCGGGTCCTCAACACCCAAATCTCGTGGTGTCTCACCTGCTCCGCCATCATCGAAGAAACTCCCGGGGCAACTGATCTCTGACACAAAACCAAAGGCAAAAGCGAAGGTCAATGTCACTGGTGGAACGCCTATGCACGGTGCCTCGACGGCACTTAGTGATCTGGAGTCCGCGATCAGGACGCTCGAGATCCAGACGAACCCTACCCTTGCCTCACAGGATAACAGCAAGCGGAAATGCAATTGCATGGCTACTAGACATCCTTTGCTCGAAGCCGCGCCAAACTGCTTGAACTGCGGAAAGATCATTTGCGTGAAAGAAGGCATTGGGCCATGCACTTTCTGCAACTCCGCCTTGTTCAGCGCACAAGATATCCAATCGATGGTGCGCATTCTACGAGAAGAGCGTGGAAAAGAGAAAATGGCCGCCAACAACGCTGGCCAAAAGCGCGCCGACGTCTCCCTCGCTCCTCGCCCGTTTTCAACGCCCCGCTCGACAACGCCTGTTTCCTCAAACCCTGCCTCAGACGTAGAGTCTGAGAACGAGAGGCTCGCAAAAGCAAAGCAGCACAGAGACAAGCTCCTTGCTTTCCAAGACCAGAACGCCAAACGAACCCAGGTCCATGACGAAGCCGCAGATTTTGAGACCACGACAGCTGGACTGAGCATGTGGGCCAGCCCCCAGGAACGCGCTATGCAACTCAAGCGGCAACAGAAAGCACTGCGAGAGCAAGACTGGAATGCGCGCCCGGAGTACGAGAAACGAAAGGTAGTGGCCAGTATCGATCTTTCGGGGAAGAAGCTTGTCAAGCGCATGGCTGCTACCGAGAGGCCGGCAACGCCAGAGAGCGAAGACGAACCACCTGAGCCCATGCAACGACCTGTTGATGGGAACACGCTGTCCAGTGGCAGTCGAGCGTTTAGCAAGAACCCGCTATTGGGCGGCTTGATAAGGCCGACTATCAAAGTCCAAGAGAGCAAAGGGAAGGGGAGTGGAGACGCGAGGAAGCAGACTTGGCGGCGCGTACAAGACGATAATGATGACAACGAGCAGTGGATCCTAGATGGTGGCGTCCATGGTTCGAGAGCGGACAATGTGAGCTTGGAGATGAACGGTCTGCGATGATCATCTCTCTTAATTTTAATAACGACTAAATGATGTAGTAACATTCAAATGAGAGTTCTATTATAGAAGCTTATTCTCGCGGCTACAACAAGGAGCTCAATGGCATGGCAGTGTTTCCGCCGTAAGATCTAGTAGAGCGCTCGCCTGTACATCGAAAATGGCAATTCTAAAATTGAGCATATAAGCCATGACTTGATAGCCGAAGGTAATGTGGTTTTAGCGCAATGAGTCAGCGTTCATGCACACGGCAAGGGGAGACGTTACCGACCATTCCTATACATAGTAAGAAGATATGATCATCCCAGCAAGCTGTTAGATCGCCATATTATCTTATGTAATAGTGTAGCCGCTACACTGTCAAAAGAAAAGTTTTAGTAATCTATCATTGCTGATATAAGCTTAAACACTAAAACGAGCGAATTCTAGAGTTTACTGTGCTAATTCGGGCTTATAGGAGTGGTCGATAACGTCTTTCTACGGAGTAGGACCGATGGTAATATCGCGCATTTCATGTGTGCGAACAGCGACCTGGCTCATGTTCTCAACAAACGCAACATCGATTCCAGCTCAACTCCAAGCAACTCCAGAGACGCTATACCAGCGCATCGGATCACATATTTTGGCAATCATCAGTTTCATCGACTTATGGAGTTGGTGTGGAGTTGGGGGATCCCCAGATTCACCGATCGGCAGGTCGCAAAAGCTTGATTAGCCGCCCCTTTGCTTGTTCCGTCAAGCTCGCCCAAGCAATGCGGGGTACCGTGTCTGTGCGCGTTTTGGCCATGTTCGAGTTTTAGCCACCCCAACAAACAGAGATTTTAGAAAAATAAGGCTGTACAGCCACTACTAATAGCTAGTATCACGAGATTTTGTAGAGTTGTAGTATATATATCATTACAATCAATTTGTGCTACTGATATTTACTTAGTAAGTTAACGCTACGCCTGCGGCGGGTGGTGCGCGCTAGGGCAGCTAGTGCAGCTACCTTAGCTTTAATATAAGATAAATTAATAATAACACGTTTTTAACGCTTCTACTTTGAAGTAGAGGCTTGTAAGGCCTTACGCTTACTCTTTTAGAGCAGTTGTATAGCTTTTTAAGCGTCACAAGCTAATTTCTAACACTTCTTTTTAGCTGCCTTTTTAGCCTTCTCTTTCTCCTTTACCTTCTTAAGCCTCTTCCTCTTAACATGCCTCTTTTTAGCTTGTTAAGCCTTATATAATTAAGCTTACTCTTTTAAGTAAGACCTCTTAGCTTTTTAAAGTTGTAGTAGTTGTTATTTATATTATTAAACTACCTTGTCGTCCTAAGCCTAATAGACCTTCCTAGGCGACTAGAAAACAGCACTACTATAGTACTCTTAAGGATTATTAAGTTAGAGAGTATAGCTCTTCTTTTAGTGTCTCTTTTTAACTAAAAGAGCCTCTTTTAAGCCTTAAATCTCTCTACAGAGGATGATATTTTAAGCTAAGATATAGTAAAGGCTTTAACAAATCTTTTTTACCTCTTTAGTGCCTTAATCTTGCACTAAACGGCGTATAAGAGTCTCTATTTTAAGCTAATTATTTCTACTAAGTACAGAAGCTAAGAATTTATCTAAACTAAAGGCCTTCTTATAGAATCTTTAAAAGATAACTTTAGGATTAGGTAAGTAGACCCTAGTTACTTAGAAAGACTTTCTAATAGTCTTCTTCTTAAAAGCAGTACCTTAGGCCCTCTAAAAGAGGAGAAAGAAGTCTCCTTTTACTATTATTAGGAGCCTCTAGCTTTTATAAAGGTAGGATAAAAGCTTAGTTAAGTAGTGTGAAGATCGTCCGAAGATGATCTAGGTTGGTTCTTGGGGAATGAACGAGTACTAAGGACACAGGGTGTACTAGCACGATTAGAAGATTAATGTAATAGTACAGGTTAAGAAACAAGTCTTAATCCTTAGATTAATTACTAAGGTAAAACTTTAAGTTAAACACAATAAGCTATAAGGGCATATTGCCTACTACTATATACTAATAAGGGTAGCGCTTGTGTACAAGCATGCGCTTGTAGACAATTACGCTTATTTATAATTAGTCACGTAGTTGCGCTTGTAAATAAGCGCT
Source organism: Alternaria sp. 'sect. Undifilum' (assembly GCA_024321975.1). Taxonomy (NCBI): domain Eukaryota; kingdom Fungi; phylum Ascomycota; class Dothideomycetes; order Pleosporales; family Pleosporaceae; genus Alternaria; species Alternaria sp. 'sect. Undifilum'. Next base: position 2,650,465 of record JAJJZI010000006.1, read on the forward strand.
TATTAGTAAGTAGTTACGTAGTTGTGCTTGTAAATAAGCGCTTATTAGTAAGTAGTTACGTGACGGCGTTGTAGTTGCCTAGCTGTAATTATCTGTCTATATTGCATAGTTCCTGCGGGTTATCCCCTTATCCCTTAGTCTAGATTATAACACTATCCTCCTCTTCTAAAGATTTATCCTTAAATTACGTAGTTGTGTTTATAGTTTTATTATGAAATAACTAAGGCTTGCCCTACGTTATAAGTTAGGTAGTTGTTATATCCTCCTTCTATTAATGTTGCTTACGTCTTAGTTCTAAAATTATTTATACTAACTATCCTGCCAAAGCTCTTTATAATTATTGTTTTTTAAAAGGCCTTGTTTATTTTGTTATACCTAATTCTTGTCTAAAGTGTACTAAGTGTACGCAGCTAGGTTAAGTATATGTAAACATGTCTTAGGAGTCTCTAGATTATACTTGCAATAAGTATTAAAAGAAAGTAAATAATAATAAAAAGTTACTTATAATAGTAATTTCGCGTTTACTGTAGAATAAGAAAATTCTAAAATAGGCTAAAGAGCGTGTTTATAAGAAAGCATTGTGCCTTGCTTTAAATATAGAGATTGCTAGTAAGCTTAAAATAGCGTAAGAAACTAATTGTCCTGTAGCATTTATTAGCATAGCCCTTTCGCCTACAATGTAGATTACTATAGCTTTAATTAATACTTCTATTACTAAGCTTAGTATTGCTGTGTTACAAGCTAGCAGTAGTTTATAAGGTACGTTGTTTATTTTATTCTTACTATTTAATTGTTGCAACACAGTAATCTATTTGTAAGAATTAAATAAGTTATTTTTTATTTCTAGTTATGTGTATGCTAACGTCTTTAGTTTAATTTCTAGTATAGTTGTTGTATTTTAACAATATTTGTTAGCAGTTAGTTAGATTTGTGTTAGGTTCCTATGTATTATTACTGTCTAGGTAGCCTAACTATTTAACTAGATATTCCTTGCTATTGTTATTATTTTAGTGTGTAAGAATTCTCTTAACTTTAAATTTATTATCTTCCTCTGTTTTGTAGTAGAGTGTTTTTTGTATTAGCGTTCCTAGGTCTACTAGTTCTAACATGTTAATATAGAATCTTAGATAGATCTTTGTGTCTGCTAGGAGGTTAAGTGTGTACATAACTAGTCTCTTCTAGTCTAGAATTAAAAACAGTCTAACTTTAATATTATTAAGTTCTTTACTAGGTTGTTTAGTGCAAAGATTCTTTATAAATAAGTATACTTTATCCTCTTTCTTTAGCTAAGGTACTGTTTTTTATTTCTAGTATATATATAAAAAGCTTTTGTATTATGCCTTTTTAAGTATTGTTTTAAGTAACTTATATACTAATTTTAGCTTATCTGCTATTGTAATAGCTACTTTTATCTTTAAGCTTAGAAGTGTACGTGTAAAGAGATTTAGGTGTCTCTTATAATTTGCGTAGAATAAAGTCTTTCTTATAGACTCTAAAAGCTTGTTATTATATGCTATTTGTGCTATAAGTAGTAATAATACCTAATTATTCTGCTATTAATTAATATATATCTTAAGGTATACTTTTATTATGTAGTTTGTTTACTCTGTTTATTTATCTGTCTGTAGATAATATGCTATTAAAAGTTTTCTCTTAGTCCTAATTGCAGCAAGTAATATTATCTAAAAATTTAAGGTGAAGAGCTTGTCTCTATTACTAATAATTAATTTAGTATGCTGTAATATCTAATAATTTAGTTGTTAATAATGTGCGTAAGCTGTGCTACTATAAAGTCTTTTCTAAAAGTAATGTATTTTACTTATTTTATAAATTAATTAACTACTACAAGAATTGCGTTATAAGGTACTTTTATAATAGGGCCTCTTAAGAATAGTAGGCCTGTAACAAAGTCTATAGAGATATCTAACTATAGTGCGTTAGGTAGTTCTATTGCTTATATTTCTTTATAAGTTGCATGTATGCTGTACTTATTCTTCTAATAGTCAGCACATTTAGTAATAAAGGTAGTAACCTTATTCTTTATTCTTAGAAACTTGTAATTTCTCTTAATAAGTTCTATAGTTCTTGTAATACTTAGATAACTATATACTAGGTTGTTGTAGTGTTATCTAATAATTACTTCTTATAATTTTTCTAGTACGTTGTGTGTAATACGTATAAGTAGATTAAGCGTCTGTGCTAGTTTAAATAATTTGTTATTATTAACCTGTAGTATTATAGAAATAGTTATTTTTTTTGTTCCTGTAATATTGTGTCTGCGGCTAAGAGCATCTGCTCTTTTATTATCTTTTCTTAGTATATACATAATCTTAAACTTGTGTTATCTTAATTCCTCTAACTATTAAACTTAGCATTAGTTAAGTTTTTTAGTAGTTGTAAAGTTAACTAAGTTCTTGTAATCTATAAATATTATAAGTTTTAAGTAGCTTTTAGCGTATACTCTCTAATATCTTAGATAATTAATAACAGCTAATAGCTCCTTATTATAAATATTATATTGTTCTTCTAGTCCTAAAAACTTGCAAGAATAATAGGCAATTAGGTACTATTTACCTTTGTGTAGTTAGCTAGCGTATCTTCTAAGTACGAGGTCTAATACGTCTATTTTAAATTGTAGTAGCTATCCTGCTTAAAATATATAAAAGCATAGTAGTTCTATGCTTGTATTCTTAAGTATTTAGAAGGCGTTTTCTACTTCTTTACTCTACTTAAAGGGTATCCCCTTCCTTATAAGTCTTATTAATAGAATAGCAATCTTAAAGTAATTCTTAATCAACTGTTAATTAAAATTTAGTAATCCTAGGAAACATTATATTTCCTTAACTATTATTAGTTGTAACTATTCTTTTATTACTTATATCTTTTTTTACTTATCTATACTCCTTGTGCCTCTATAATATATCTTAGAAAGGCAACTTTGTTTTTGTAAAACTTATATTTCTTAAGTTTTAGTTATAAGTTAAACTAGTTCAGGCACCTTAGTACTGTGTAGATATATTTAATATAATTCCTTAAGTTCTTAAAGTAGATAAGAATATTATCTAAGTATACAATAACAAAGATGTATTGGTATACTTTTAACATATTATTAATAAGTTCCTAAAATATTACTAAGGCGTTTGTTAACCTAAACAGTATAATAGTGTATTTATAGTATCTATATTTTATTTAAAATACTATCTTCTATTCTTTACCTTTCTTGGTTCTAATAAGGTAGTATCTGTCTTATAAGTCTAATACTATAAAGACCTTAGCGTAAGATAATTAATTTTTAAGTTCTATAATATTAAGTAGTAAATATTAATTCTTTACTGTAATATTGTTTAACTTCTAATAGTTAACGCATATTTTTAGTAGCCTATTCTTTTTTAGTACAAAGAGTATAAAGAATCTTACTAGTAATATTAAAAGTCTTATATAGCTTTTTACTAAATCCTTGTCTAGCTTTTCTCTTAGTATCTTAAGTTCTATCTTTAATAGTTAATAAATTAGTTTAAAAGGTAAAGTTTTCTCTTCTTCTAGGATAATCTTATAATTCTAAGGTTAGTGTTTTAGTAAAGCTTTGCTATTTACTACTTCCGTAAAGAGGTGCTAAAATTCTTTATACTTTTTTAAGATATTTAGAGTTACGTGTTTCTTTAAAACTCTTACTTTGTAATCTAGGGGAGCCCTTTTAGTATCTATTAAGTTAAACCCTTTTGTTTTAAGGCTGTTCTTAGTTAAGGTTTGCTATCTCTTAGTAATATTATTAATCTTTTTTACATTTACTATCTTAGTTATTAAATGCGTAGGCTAGCTTATAGTTACGTTAAGTTTATAGCACTTAATTAAGAACTTTTTTAACTTCTAGTTAATCTATAGGTTATGTTCTTGTAACTAAGGAAGTCCTAATATAATATTATAGGTAGCTAGTCTAAAGACGTCTAAGTCTATCTCTTCTTAGTGTTCCTAGATGCGGAGCGTTACTTAGGTAACTTTATAAGTAATTATTATTTTACCTAGCATAGGCTAACTATTAGCTACGTATAGTAGATAGGGTTCTTATTTCCTTAGTAGTTATAGACCTGCTACTAACACTACTTAAGCAGAAATAAAGTTAGCCTATGCGCTAGAATCTACTAGTGCCTATATTTAGTGTTTATTAAGCTTTACTGTAAGCTTAAAGAGGCTTAGGGGATTTATTACGTTAATCTCCTTTGTAGTTCTAAGTGTTTAGGGCGTCTGTTTAAAAAAGACTATGTGCTAAATCTGTAGAACTTTTTTGTTATAAGGTGTTTATTATATTTAATATTAAGGTATGTATGCTATAAGAGTTAGTTATACTCTTATATACTAGTCCTGTCCTTGTTATCCTTCTGCTATGTTATATGTATCTACTAGTTCTCTTCTAGATTGTTGTGTCTATAAAAGTATAAGCTGTGTCTTTTATTTTATATATATACTACGCATTTATTGTTAGAATAATTATACTATTAGTATTTGCATTTAGGCATCCCCTTAATTTTCTTAAAAAACTATTCTAATTTACTTTTATTAAAATAATAAATTGTATAGTTATTGTGTATATATGCAGTTTGTAAATACTTTGCATATTCTAAGTTATACAGGTCTGTCTAGTAGTATATATCTTTAACGTAGCTATTATTTTAAGCCTTACGCTGTTATTATAGTACCTTAAGTTTATTGTAAATCTCCTTTATTTCTTTATCTAAGAGCTAGCGTGTTAGCTTGTTCTAGGAAGCCTTAGTTTCTTTAGTCTATTTTTATACAAAATTATTATGTATAGCTTTGTTAATAGTTGCTACTAGAGTAAGTTCTTTCTTCTACAATTCCTCTAGTAAATTAGCATACTAGCTATAGTTTTGGAATATTCCTTTATAGAGTTTTATTTATTTATTTTTTAAGGTGTCAAAGGTGGTGGTTGTTGTTGTAGTCAAAATGGGGTTCCAAAAAAGTGAAAAGCAGCTACCCTCTACTAATCAATCGCAAAAGTCAAAAGAAAAGATTGTGTGTAGTCAACGAGATTCGAACGGTTGGTGGATGAGTTCTAGGAGGAAAGCTCAGACCACTGAGCAATAATCAGGGTCAAAAAAATTTGCTAAGGTACTAAAAAACGACACTAGTTAAAACGTGTCTAACGGCGATTGCCAGCCTATAGCTGGCAATAGGATTACAGTAGGATTGTAATAGGATTGCAACATAATGCGATAGAGAGAAAGGACACGTACGTACCGCAGCGGGAGCCTGCAATACTTCATAAAGCAGCTGCTTCTCACCTACTGCTTCTCACCTACTGCTTCTCACCTTTCGAACAGCACAGCATACGAACGATTCGCATACGATACACTGCACTGCAACATGGCGTGCAACCTCCGCGGCGAGCATCTCCTCATTCTAGGCTCTCTTCCAAAAAAAGCATCCTTTGCTACCGTCTAATAGAGTTTTATAAAGACTTCTTTAGGTTGTCTAAGTTACCTAAGTAGAGTGTTAGTTTTCTCTACTAGATCTGTAAAGTATCTAGTCTTTATAGGTAGTAGAACTTATATGCTAATATTATGTCTATCTTCTATAGTGTAGGTAAGGAGTTTCTGTATATATATAGGAACTGTCTCCTTATTATATATTACTAGCTCTTCTTATGTAATTAGTGTAGCTAGTTAATAGCTTTTCTAAAACTTAGCTATCTTGCTATATTTAGTTTCTTTTACTAGGGTTGCTTCTATATCTTTGTCTAGCACTATCTTAGAAATATTGTTATCTAAGGCTTCCTCTAGCGTAATTATAACTATATTTTTTAGACTATTAATACTTACCTAGTCCTGTCCTTAAACTATAATAGTAGGTTGTGTAATAACATTCTATTTATTATCTAGATTATTATTAGGTTCTGCACAGTAAATAATATTAAGTTATTAAGTTACCTTACCTTAGCTTTAGTAGTCCTGTTTTATGTAACCTTCCTTACTATATTTGTAATAAGTAACCTTCTTGTTACTTTTATTATATGTAAACTTCTTCCTTCTTAGTCTTTTATTAATATTGTTAAGGTGTATTAGCTTATAGCTATTAGTAGTGTAATGCCTTAGGATCCTAGGTACATAGTTTTGCTAACATTCTTAGTTAGAGTACAGGCGTTAAAATATTTAACGTAGTTAAGCGTCTGTGTTCTTAGGTGCACAATTCCCTAGTGCAAATAACTATTCTTCTAATATTAGCTTATATAAATTATTGTTAACTCTAATAGCTTTAGCTATATGTTTATTAAGCATGTTAAGGTTAGCTCTACTTTATATAAGTTCCTGTTGTATAGTAGGTTTAAGACCTTATTAGTATATCTACATTAAAGCGTTGTTATCTTATTTAATAACTGTTTTGTACTATTAGAATTTAGTTATGTAGTTAGTAGTAGACTTAGTTTGTTGTAGTCTCTAAATCTTCTACTCTATAACTATAAATTCTTTAAAAGGTAAGAAAACTTCTTTTATTTTAGCTTTAAAGGTATTCTAGTCTTTAACTAGGGCTAGATTTTTAGCATTTATAATAGCACTGTCTATATAGCGTTAAAAGATTAAGTTAGCCTACTTCTTCGCATCTCCTTAAAATTACTAGAGGCTAAGACTACTTTATAGCACTATTATATATTAATCTTGCGTCTTCTTTAAATAGAAGTATTAGTTAACTTACTTCTTCGAGGAGCTAAGCTTAAGCTACTATAATTACTATAATAAGCCTTAGGCTATTAGCGCGGCTTGTAGTCCTCCTAGTAAGGGAATTAGCATTTATAATAGCACTCTTGTAGATAAGCGCTTATTAGTAAGCAGTTACGTGGTTGCGCTCGTGGATAAGCGCTCGTTAGTAAGCAGTTACGTGACGGCGTTGTAGTTGCCTAGCTGTAATTATCTGTCTATGTTGCATGGTTCCTGCGGGTTGTCCCCTCGTCCCTTGGTCTGGATCGTAACAAGTAGGTAGTTAAAAGAGACTTAAATAATTTAACGTTAAGTAGTTAGGGCGTATAAGTTAAATAAGAAAGAAATACAGCTAATAGGATTTTATAGTTATTACAGTAATTAATAAAATCTATAGTTAAGTAAGATCTATAGCTGTTAAGGAGGAGTAATTAGTATCTTAAATAAGCTTTCTATCTAGTCTCTCTCTTAAAAACCTCCTTAAGCTAGGCTAGACTTATATTATTATTAGTCTAGCTAGAAGAAGATAAGCTAACTAATACTAAGTGCTTTTTGTTATTAATATCTTTAACCTAGCTTAATTTTAGAGCTCTAACAACTAACTAAAAGATAAGAGCTAGGGATAGAGCTGTACTATCTAAATGGCTTCGGCCTTTTGAGACAACCTTTTGATGTGACCACACATTTTGTAGACACCTTTTTGGTAAAAAAAAAGATTTATTGCTAATAATCCTGTTGTCAGCCATAGGCTGGCAATCGCCGTTGGACACGTTTCAACTGGTGTCGTTTTTTGGTACCTTAGCAAATTTTTTGACCTTGATTATCGCTCGGTGGTCTGAGCTTTCCTCCCAGAACTCATCCACCAACCGTTCGAATCTCGTTGACTACACACAATCTTTTTTTTTGACTTTTGCGATTGATTAGTAGAGGGTAGCTGCTTTTCACTTTTTTGGAACCCCATTTTGACTACAACAACAACCACCACCTTTGACACCTTAAAAAAATAAGTACTATCTAAATAAACGCAGGCTAGGACAGTTACCTACTCTCTAAAACTGTTCTAAGTTGCAGCTATTACTCCTTTTTAATTATATATCTTCTTGTTAAACACTCTTTTTAACTTTCTAGTTACTCTAATTATAAAGCCTTTTTTATCTATATTAAAGATTTGAGAAGGCCTTATATTATATTTCCTTATCTTCTTATGTAGTAGCTTAAAGTAGAGGCTATATTTAGTCTCTAAATTAGCTTTGTAGCAATTGTGATCTAGTCCTGCCTGCTAGCGTAAGATAAGATAGGTAGGATTCTTGTTAATAAAGCAAGTAACCTAGCTTTCTAAAACCTCTCTACTAGCTAAAGATAAGGCAAAGTTGCGTATTATTACTTATGTAAGTAGTGTAAGTTGTTTAGTAAGCGTAGTAATATACTGTAGGAGCTTAGTTTCTTAGTGTAGGTAAATGTAAAGGGCTGAAGCCTTGATGTTCTCTAGTACTCGGCCTGTGGCCTTCGTTGGCTTTTCTTACCTCAGCATTAGCACCTCAGCACTAGCTGCTGACTATCGGCCGCACTAGTTACGCTAACTGTCAGCTGACCCAGCGACCTCCAATAACCTTAGTTAGTCCTAACCTTAGTTAGTCCTAACTATCCGGATTAGATATAAAAACCCACGTAGTCTCTCTATAGTTCTGTATCTAATTTATTCACCTTCTACTGTTACCTTGCATCTTTAGTCAAACCAACGCACCCTTACAATTAAATTAGATCCTTCTTTAGCTACTCGCGTAGCTACGTCGTACTTAGTAGCCTGCTAGAGCTATATCTACGCGCGAGAATCTAATTAATTAGAGCGCTAGTTAATTAGTTAACTGTTTAAATCTACCGAAGGATTAACAGAAGAAGCACTAGATTAAAAGTGCTAAGAGATACTTAGTTGTATAAGTCCCTTAGGCGTTTAAATTCGTTAGATAAGCCTACTAAGCGTAGTAGCCCCTACACAAAGGATAAGCCTACTAAGCGTAGTAGCACCTATAACAATTCCTGTTAAACAATATAGAGTACTAGCAAGTACCCACAAATACAATAGCAGAACCTTTAACAGCTTTTTTAGTTGTAAAGATAGCAGAATTACACTAAGATAGTGTAAGCAAACCTAAAGTAGAGACTACTTTAGAGGGACTTTGTAGAGCAGGGGGCCTAGACGAGATAGCTACCTCTACAAAAGTAAAGAAAGCTTTCTAAGCTTAGGAAGCTATAGGCACAACATTGCAACAACAAAGGGAGCCTAAAGTAGAACAACAACCTCTACCTTAGTTACCTACCCTATTAGCTGCCTTAGGAAATCAACAAGCTTAAACGCCTAGGCGTTTTAAACAACTAGATCCTAATAACTTTAACAGAAATAGAAAAATGTACTAAATCTTTTAACATCAGCTTACTGCTAAAGTAGAGAATAATAAGGAAGATTTTAACATAGATAAAAGGACTTGTGACTACGCCTTCAGTTAATTGAAAGGCTTAGCTGTAACCCTTACCCTGCCTTTCCTTAACTAAATAGGGATTTCTAATTTATAGAACTTTAATAAGCTATTAAACTTCTTTAATTAAATATTTAGAGATCTCTATAGTGCAGAGAGAGCTAAGAATAAGCTCTAGTTTATAAGCTAAGGCACGAAAAGCATTCGCAAATACATTATAGAATTCTAGGAACAACTACTATTATCTAATAGTAGTTTAGACGAGGATACAAAGATAATGCTTTTCTAAAAAAGTCTTATTTAGAAACTTTAAGACAAACTTGTAAGTATTACTTATAAGGATTTAGATAGCCTGTAAAACAAAGTAATAGAGATTGCTAATTATCTTTATAGAATAGAGGAGTACTCTAAAGGCAGAGACAACAAGCCTAAGGAGTATAAATCTAGGAGAACTTCTCCTCCTCCTTCTCCTTTAAAAAGAGACTAGATAAAAGGGATAGAATACACAGGAAGAACTGCTAAACCTTAACAGTTTAGTAACTAGGAGTTAGAACAGTTATACAAAGAAAGACGCTGTTTTAACTATAAATAGAAGGGCTATCTGTCTGTATATTATACAGAGAATAAGAGATCCTCTAAAAAGGAGAAAAAGACGTTAGTTAAGTCCTCTAACTCTAAGAAAAAAAAAGATAATAAGCTTAGCAAGAGAAGCTTAAATAAGAACTTAGATTTAGAAAAAGAGTAGCTCCTGTTTAAAGTTACTAGTAGGAGCCTCTTATAAGTTAGGATAACTTAGTTAAGGAGTAGGCAAACTTTAAAAAGAATATAAGTAGTAATAGAATTACTTTAGAGGCGCTAGTAAATTGTTACACTTTTGCCTTTACTTTAATTAATATAGGAAACTTTATATACTCGCTTATTAGCCCTTAACTTATTAAGAACGCTAACTTATAGTGCATTTCTATTTCTTCTAGGAGATTAGAAGGAGTTATAAATAAACCTAGAACTATTAACAAAGTTGCTAGGTTAGACATTAGTATTAAAGGCTATAAGGATACTATTTAGGGTTATGTAGCCCCTACACACCCTAGTTACGATTTAATACTTAGATAGCCCTAGATAAATAGAAGAGAGGTTACTATTACTCCTTCTAGAAAAACAATTTACATCTATTCTTCTAGCTAAAGAATTAAGTTACTTAGCACTAAGAATCGCCCTATTAAAGGAGACTAAAGATTAAAACAAATAAGCGCAACAGCTTATCACCCCAATATTAGGCGGGCAAAAAAGGATAAGTCTATTTATGCTTTCGCTACTTCTCTTAAGAATATTAAAAAAGCCCTAGCTCCTAAGAAGAAAGTAGAAGTCCTCCCTTTACTCTTTAAGGCTTATTAACACCTAGCTTAGATTTTTAATTTAAAAACTGCTTCTGTATTACCTCCTTTACGCGGATCTAAAGTAGATTACTAAATTAAACTAGAGAAGGATAATAAAGGTAAAAAAAAGAGGCTCTCTAGGGACCTCTATATAGTATAAGCTGCCTAGAACTCCTAGTATTACGAAAGGAGCTTATTTCTCTACTTAATAAAGGATAGATTAGAGCTAGTAGCTCTCCTGCCTCCTCCCCTGTCTTTTTTGCTAAGAAACCTAGAGGAGGATTACGTTTCTGTATTAATTACTAAGCCCTAAACGCTATTACAAAGAAAGATTGTTATCCTTTATCTTTAATTTAGGAAACCCTTAACAATATTACAAAAGCTAAATAGTTTACAAAGATTAACATTTTTATAGCTTTCTACAAGATTAGGATTAATGTAGGAGATAAGTAGAAAACAGCTTTTTGCACTAAATTTTGGTTATATAAGTAGCTAGTTCCTTTATTTAGTATAGCAAACGCTCCTAGTACTTTTTAACGCTATATTAATTAGACCCTCTGCGAGTATATTAACAATTTTTGCTTAGCCTACCTAGACGATGTATTAATTTACACTAATAGCACGCTTAAAGAACACTAACGCAATACAAATAAGGTTTTAGAAGTTATAGGCAAGGCTAGATTACCTTTAGATATCTAGAAGTGCAAATTTAATGTACAGAGTACAAAATACCTTAGATTTATTATTAAGGCTAGAAAAGGACTTTAAATAGACCCTAAGAAAGTAAAAGTAATTAGAGATTAGTAGGCGCCTATAAATGTTAAAGGAGTATATAGTTTTCTTAGTTTTGCAAACTTGTATTCACAATTTATTAAGAACTACTTAGAGATAGTAGCTCCTCTTTTAAGGCTTACTAGTAACATCTCTTTTTTATAGGGAGAAACTAAGCAAAAGGCTTTTAATAAGCTTAAGGAGTTATTTATTACTAAGCTAGTACTAGCTTAATGGGATCCTAACAGAGAAATAATCCTAGATATAGACTCTTCTAGATATGTAGTATCAGGAGTCCTCTCACAATACAACAATAAAGGAAGCTTACGCCTAGTAGCTTATTATTTAAAAAAGATAACTAGCACGCAAAGCAATTACAAGATACATAATAAGGAATTACTAGCAGTTATCTCTTACTTATCTAAGTAGGATGCTATGCTATGATCTTTAAAGAAGTTTATAGTTATTATAGACTATAAGAACTTTAAATATTTTAGCAAGCCTAGATAGCTTAGTAAGATACAAATAAGATAGGCTTAATTTCTAGGAAAGTTTCCTAACATAGAAATTTCCTACAGGCCTAGAGTTAATAACTCTAAGGCTAACGCCTTATCTAGGAGACAACAAGATATGCTAGCAAATAACTAGGATACTAGGATTTCTAGAAGGTTTCTACAAGTATTTAAACCTACAACTGCAGCTACTAACAAAGAACTAGAGGAAGAAGAAGTGCTTAGAACCTTTAACTGCAACAGCTATCTAGTAGTAGTACAAGAGTAGTTAGATCTAGAGGATCTATAGGATAAAGCTAAAAAAGAGGATAAAACCTACTAAATAGCCTAGAAAGCTGTAAAGGATAGTAAAAGACAATTTCCTACAGCTTTAGATCTTAAACTTTCTATTTCTAAATGCTAACTAAACGATTCTAGAAACCTCCTATACTAAGATTAAAAATAGATACCTAATAATAAACCCCTAAGAACAAGAATTATCCACAAAATCCACAGTTCTAGAGCTTTAGGCCATCTAGGAAAGAATATTACCTATTAAGCTATTGTAAGAGAATACCTTTAGCCCTTAATTAGTAAAAGTATTACAAGGTATATAAGGAACTGCTTAGTATGTAGAAGAATAAAACTCTAGAGAGACAGCCTATAAGGCTTACTAAAACCCTTACCTATACCTAAGCAAATATAGAAAGAAATTTCTATAGATTTTATTACAGAGTTACTAGAAAGCAAAGGCTGTATAAACTTTATAGTAGTTATAGATAGGCTTAGCAAGGACGTTGTCCTAATAGGCTTTAAGGACATTACTATAGAAAGTATTACTAAAGCTTTTATTAACTCTGTTGTAGCTTACTATTAGTTACTAAACTATATTACTTTAGATAGAGGTATACAGTTTGTTAACTATTTTTGATTAAGCTTTACAAGTAATTAGAAATTAAGTAACACTTATCTTCTAAATACTATCCTGAAACTAACGGTTCTACAGAAAGAATAAACTCTATAGTACAGGCTTATTTATAAGCCTTCTGTAATTAGGATTAAACAAATTAGAAAAGCAACCTAGGGATAGCTAAGATTGCAGTTATAGCAAGGCAAGCTTAGTCTACTAAAATGTCTTCTTTCTTCCTACAACACAGCTATAAGGTAGATCCCCTACAAATTGCACCTAAGCATAGTCCTTAACAACAACTTCTAAGGAGAATATAAAAGGATTATTAAAAGGCAGAAAATATTATTAAATAGCTACAACAAAGTATTAAGCTTGCACAAGCTATAATAGGAGAAAGCTAACAAGAATAAAAAAAGTAGGCAAATAAGAGAAAGCACTAATTACCTTAGCTTAAAATAGGCGATAAGGTATAGTTAAAACTAGGCGACTACTACAAAACAAAAAGGCCTAGCAGAAAACTTAACTAGAAAAATCTTAAGTACACGGTACTTAAGGTTATTAGACTAAACGCAGTTAAATTAAATACTCCTAGCTAGATTTACCTAGTATTTAATGTTAATAACCTTAGACTAGCGTCTTTAGACCCTCTAATAAGCTAGCTAATAGATGACAATGAACCTCTACTAATTAAGACAGAGGATAGAGAAGAATACCTAGTAGAGACCCTATTAGAGGAAAGAGGAAAAGGAAGAAAAAAGCAGTACTTAGTTAAATGGTTAGGATATCTAGATCAAACCTAGGAACTAGCTATTAATCTGAAAGATACGGAAGCCCTAGAAGAGTGGAACTCTAGGTAACAAGATTACTACCCCTACTATTTTTTAGTAGGGGGGTATTGTAAAGGGCTGAAGCCTTAATGTTCTCTAGTACTCGGCCTGTGGCCTTCGTTGGCTTTTTCTTACCTCAGCACTAGCACCTCAGCACTAGTAGCTAACTATCGGCCGCACTATTTGCGCTAGTTTCTAGCTGATCTGCTGATCCGACAACCTCCGATAACCTCGGTTAGTCCTTACCAGGGTTAAGTCCTAATCACCCGGGTTGGATATATAAACCTACGTAGTCTCTCTCTATAGTTCGATATCTAATTCATTCACCTTCACCGTTTATTTTGCATTTTTGGTCAACCCAACGCACCCTTACACAGCATCTATTCGTATAGCTTTTTTGCCTATAATGTAGGCTACTATAAGTTTGCTTAATACCTTTGTTGCTAAGCTTAGTACTGCTAAATCTGTTTCTAGCAATTTGTGAGGTTTGTATTTAGTTCTTATGTATTGTTGCTGTTTAGGTACTTTCACTATTTAATTTAGTATCATATTTTATTGTTGTTGTTTTGGTATACAAAGATTCTCTTAACTTTAAATTTATTTTCTTTTTCTACTTTGTAATAAAAGGTTGTTTCAAGTAGCATTCTTAGGTCTACTAGTTTTAATATATCAACATAGAATCCTAGGTAGATTTCTGCTTTAGGTAAAAAATTAAGTGTATATGTAACTAGTCTCTTCTAGTTTTAAATTGAAAACAGTCTAACTTTAACGTTGTTAAGCCCTTTACTAAGCTGTCTAGTGCAAAGATTCTTTGTAAGCAAATGAACTTTATCTCTTTTTTTTTTAAACTAAGGTGCTGTTTTTTTCTAGTTAATACATAAAATGCTTTAGCGTTAAGCCTTCTTAAGTGTCTTCTTAAGTAACTTGTGTACTAATTTTAGCTTATTACCTGTTGCAATAGCTGCTTCTGTTTCTAAGCTTAAAAGTGTACGTATAAAGAGATTCAAGACTTTTCTATAATTTGCATAGAATTAAGTCTGTTTTATAAGCTTTAAAAGTTTGTTATTGTATTCTTTTTATGCAATAGGTAGTAACAATACTTAATTGTTCTGCTGTTATATAACATATATCCTTAAGTATGCTTTTATAGTGCAATTTGTTTGTTTTGTCTATCTGTGTGTCTGCAGATAATATGCTGTTAATAACTTTTTCTTAGTTCTAATTGCGGCAAGTAATGTTGTCTAAAAGTTTAAAATAAAGAGCTTGTTTTTGTTATTTATGATTAACTTTAGTATGCCGTAATGTCTAGTTATTCAATTGTTAATAATGTATGCGAGCTGTACTGCTGTAAAATATTTTTTAAAGGCTATATACTTAGCTTGTTTTATAAATAAATTAACTACTAACCTGTTTCACCAGCGAGCGGCCCACCCCACAGAGCGGCCTAGTTCCCCTACCAACACGCGTACCCAGTAACAACACGTAATGCCTTAACAACTACAACCTCTTAAAGATTATACTAAAGCTAATATACAGCTTGCCCTTTTAGACGTTAAACGTAACTAAATTTCAAGCTTGCAGCGTGTAGAGGCAGTCTACAAAGTCCTAAAAACAATAATATAACAGCAACGCAATAGAAAGCCGTTTAAATGCAACTGCAAGCTAAACTTGAAAAGCTTAACAAAGCTAAAAGAAAAAGGAATTAAAAAATATATACTTAATAAAAATCTGCGTAGAGTACTGCCCTCAAAAGCTACATGTACAAGATATAGCTGATAAATTCCTGTACAATTGCAGCGTTAAGTTTGTTAGCAAGAACTAGGTTAAAAAGTTTATCTAGCGTACACCTAAGCTGCACACGCGCTAAAGCTGTCTATATAATTGCTAGCAAGCTCTCTGCAAGAACCTAGCAATTTTTAAGCTTTAGTTTATACTAGTTTAGAATATACAGGCAAAGTACAGTATTATAAACAATAATATATACAACTTTAACAAGTCTAGCTTCTTAATAGATAAAATATTGTTACAACTTATAGTAACAGGCATAGACAAGCCTAAGAAAGCAAAGAAGCTTTAGCCTAGTAATTGTAAGTAAACTACGTTCATACAAAGTGTTAGCATAATAAAGCGTATTATTTTACTTTGTTATTATTTTTGCTAGCAAGGTTCTTATCTCTAACTAGTTTACTAAGGACCTCCTACGTAACTAGGTGATTTAAGTAAGCCTAGCAGGCTATATAAATAATAATCTAGCGCTTGCTTAGCTAAAACATTTTAATATGCATGCAAGGCTTGTAGGAGCGTATAAGCTACTTATTATTAATAGCTATAAGAGCTATTACTTAATAAATTTTTGAGATTGCTGCAAGGAGAAAAAGATTATTGCCCTTTATATACTTTTATATTTGTTGCACCTCCTGCAGCTGCTTAACGTTGCCTGCTTCTTGCCGTTAAAGCGCGCGTACAGCGATAAGATCTTAGCCTTAGCACGCGATTGCATCTACTACATTAACAAACAGACCTTTTTACTAGCCTTTAAAGTTGCTTTTAAGAAGGCTTTTACAAGAAAGAATACTTATATAAAGTTTTAAAGCGCTAAATTATATTTATATAAATTACAAGCTGTGTTATTAAAGCTAAATGTGCAGCTGTGTACGTAAACTCTACTACAGCAAGATAACGCTGCTTAGGAGGCAATAACACTACGCAACGCTAAAGAAATAAAGGCACAATTAATGCTAATTTAAAATAAGATACAAATTTATATAGAGTTTATAGCAAGTTTACTTAACAAGAAGGTGCAACAGCTAATAAAAGGCGCACAGCAGATAGCTTATAAGATAGTATTAATGCGCGCAGAAATAGGGCGCCTTTAAAACACAATAAAGACGCTAACTAAGCGTAAAAGTTATAAGAGAGGCTACGTACAGGCAGAAAAGATTCTAACAATTAGCAAGGTATTGAACTTAATTGCTATAAAAAAGAGTAGCAGTTGTAAAGAGAGTAAGGAGCTAGCAAAAATTGTGCGTGTAGAGCAACGCTGCAGCTGTTGTAGCAAGATTAGGCATAACTCTTGTACGTGCAAGGTAGAAATTAAGAATGCAAATAATAGCAATACTTTTAAATAATACTATATTGTTGCAAAAGTATAAAAAATGTGTTGTAGTGCTAAGCTATGTTGCTGCGCGTACGCTTTACTAGTGTTTATAGGCCGCTCGGTGGGGTGGGCCGCTCGCTAGTAAAACAGGTTACAAGAATTGCATTGTAAAATACTTTAGTAATAGGGTTTCTTGAGACTAGTAAACCTGTAAAAAAGTTTATAGAGATGTCTAACTACAGTGCGTTAGGTAGTTCTATTGCTTATATTTCTTTGTATAGTGCGTGTATACTGTGCTTGTTCTTCTAACAGTCTGTATATCTAGTAATAAAGGTAGGAACTTTATCTTTTATTCCTAAATACTAGTAATTTCTTTTAATAAGTTCTATCATTCTAGTAATACTAGGGTAACTATGTACTAGGTCGTTGGAATATTGCTTAATAATTGCTTTCTGTAACTCTTCTAGTATGTTGTGCATAATGCGCATAAGTAGATTAAGCGTTTGTGCTAGTTCTAATAATCTGTTGTTATTAACCTTTAGTATTGCAGAGTTAGTTATTTCTTTAGTTCCTATAATATTGTGTCTGCGGCTAAGAGCGTTAGCTTTTCTGTCTTTTTTAGTATGTACATAATCTTAAACTTGTATTGTCTTAGTTTCTCCAACTATTAGATTTAGCGTTAGTTAAGTTTCTTTATAGTTGTAAAATTAGCTAAGTTCTTGTAATCTGTAAATATTATAAGTTCTGAGCAGCTTTTAGCGTATACTCTTTAACATTTTGAATAATTAACAATAACTAGCAGCTCCTTGTTGTAAACATTGTATTGTTTCTCTAGTCCTAAAAACTTGTAAGAATATTAGGTAAATAGGTGCTATTTGCCTTTATATAGTTAGCTAGCGCATTCTTTAAGTGTGAGGTCTAATGCGTTTATTTTAAAGTATTGTAGTTATCTTACTTAAAATATGCAAAAGTATAGTAGTTCTATACTTATGTTCTTAAGCGTTTAGAAGGCGTTTTCTGCTTTTCTACTTTACTCAAAGGGTACTTTCTTCCTTATAAGTCTTGTTAGTAGAATAGCAATTCTAAAGTTGTGGGAGCTGAGAAGGTTCAATTGAGTGATCAGGAGGAGTAGAATAAGTGTATTAATCAGCTAAGTGCCACAACAAAGTGAGCAATAACTACTAAAGAGAAATAAGACGATCCGGCCTGTATATATAGGCGCTAGCGCTATTGTTATGTGATTAGCTTACTAGGATCATCTAATCAGCAAGGTAATCCGCATGTTCTGCAGCATGTTAATACTCTAACACACCCTCTAAGTTAGTAAAATACTATTAATCTAAGCTGTAAGCAACTAGGCAATTATACTGTAATTATAGCTCTTCTGCCTAGTTCTCTGCTGTTGTAGTAATACTTGTTGTTGTTCTAATTAATCTAGCAGCCTTTAGTAATATTAAAATATTAAATAGACCCTAAATATTGCGTAATTAGTAAGTGCGCAGCTACAACAATATTAATCGCGTCTACTACTTCTCTAAAACCTTTTCCTTCCTTAACCTTACTTTAATATCAATTACTAAGATCTTTAGAACTATCTTAACTACTATTACTAATATAGTAAGCAGCATTTTCTTATTGTTTTCTTACAAATTAAGCTGCTAATTTAGTGTAGTCTGCCCTTAGCAGCAATAAGCACAAGCGTTAATTAGCAAGCTGCTGTTATAAGTATAAGAATTGCTTAGATAGCAGCTGTTAGTAATGTAAAAACAGCACTAAGTATAGGCATTGTGCGCGTTAAAGCCTATTTAACAATTAAATTTTACTAGCAGCTCATCTTTATAATAATAAAAGTTAGTTATTGCTGCTGTTTAATTTTATGCTTATTATAGGACATATAGTAGCTTTGTTTAAAAGCTAATTACTTTACCTGCTAAATTAAGTCTGCTTTTAAGTTTTCATTTAGACATTGATTTACATAAAAGCCTAGCTAAGCAAATAAGCTAGCACAAGAGCAAGACTTTTTAAAAGCTAATACAGAAATTTTAGTAGCTTACTGCTTAAGCAGCGTCTTGCAAACAGTAACAAGATAACAGTAATAGCTTATAAACGCCTATTAAGCTATTTACCAGGCGTAACACGCCTTTCTCTACTTAAAAGAAGGCGCCTAACAGCTATTTAAAGTTTACTGCTAATCTATTATATTTTTGCGTTCTACTGTATAAGCGCTGTATAAAAAAAAGCTAAATAGTTTATTCATTTTTTAAGGTGTCAAAGGTGGTGGTTGTTGTTGTAGTTAAAATAGGGTTCCAAAAAAGTGAAAAGCAGCTACTCTCTACTAATTAATTGTAAAAGTTAAAAAAAAGATTGTGTGTAGTTAACAAGTTTCGAACAGTAAGTGGATAAGTTCTAGGAGGAAAGCTTAGACTACTAAGCAATAATTAGGGTTAAAAATTTGCTAAGGTACTAAAAAACAATACTAGTTAAAACTTGTTTAACGGCGATTGCCAGCTTATAGCTAACAACAGGATTATAGTAGGATTGCAATAGGATTGCAACATAATGCAATAAAGGAAAGATAGGACACGTACGTACTGCAGCAGGAGCCTGCAAAACTTTTTAAAGCTGCTGCTTCTTACTTACTGCTTTTTACTTTTTAAACAGCACTCTATACAAACAATTTGCATACAATACACTACACTGCAATATAGCATGCAACTTCTATAACAAGCATCTTTTTAACCTTAATTCTTATCTAAAGATAGGAAGCTTTACTGTTGTACACCTAGCCCCTAAACTAGTCTAGCTTAAGCTAATTATGCAGACACCTAAGTTTATTAAGCATCCACAAACTTAGCCTCTTTAAGACTTTACAATTATATCTCTTATAAACAACTCTAGAATCTGCAATATCTTAATATACAAGAAGAATGTTAAGCCTTAACTTAGCTAGTTGTAAAAGGAATATAAGATCTATAGAGTGTTTGCTAATACTAGCAAAATACTTAAAATGCTCTACTTTAGCATTTTTTTTGTTAATTGTGCATAGGCTGAGTAAAGAAACTATTAACTATTTAGGCTAGCTGTTGCATAACGTTAAAATAGCAATAGAGAAGAAAAAGGCAGAAAAGAAAAAGTAGGCGTTCTATTGTTGCATATATAAGTTAGAAAGCAAGGTAATAATAGTGCTGCTTCTTTAATTTATCTAAGAGTACCTAGAAGTAAAGCCTTAACATAAGTAGGCAGCATAAGCAGAATAAGGCGCATTAAGTTAGGAGGCAATTCGCGTCTTTGTCTTACTTTTTTTTCTTTCTGTCTAAACATGCGACAAACTAATTGCGTGCTAGCAATGCTAAACAAAGAGGCATAAGCCCTAATACCTATTGTTAGTAATAAATCTTTTTTTTTACTAAAAAAGTGTCTATAAAATGTGTAGTTACATTAAAAAGTTGTCTTAAAAAGCTGAAGCTAGCTAAATAGTTTATATACTAAACATTACTTTAATTGCGTTTAAATTAGTAGTTAAGGCAGCTTATGCTGCAGTAGTTGCTTGTTGTATACTTGCTACACTGTTAATACTAATCTTTTTAATTAACTTATAGCTATATTTAGAAATAAAAAAGTAAGTTTTTAATCCTTTAAGCTCCTTGCTTAGTCTGCTAACTAGTTTTTTAGAAATAAAATTCGCTCGGTGGTCCGAGCTTTCCTCCCAGAACTCATCCACCCACCGTTTGAATCTCGTTGACTATATACAATCTTTTTTTTTGACTTTTGCGACTGATTAGTAGAGAGTAGCTGCTTTTCACTTTTTTGGAAACCCCATTTTGACTACAACAACAACCACCACCTTTGACACCTTGAAAATAAATACTGCTTATCTCTAAACTCTTACTGCTTAGGCTAGGTTAGCTTAAGATGCTCTTAAGCTTGCTAAAGCTAAAAAAGCTAAGCATAATTTAATAACAAAGTTAAGTAATAATAATAACTTTAATACTTACTAGTAACTTTAGTAAAGTTCTGTAGTTTTCTGGCTTGTTTAGCTTACGTTTTCCTACTTATTTTTATAAGCTACTAAGCAGAGACTTAGCCTTGTATATAAATATCGCTGCTTAATATAAATCCTTTTGCTTGTTAATTGTTGTTATTTTTAATTAAGTGCTTAACTTGCTAGAAGTTAAGCAACTGCTTAAACTTCTTAAACTGTTGTTAAGTAAGCAACTTAGGTAGTCTATTAGCTAGTATAATTAATGCTTCTAAATACTTAACCTAAAATAATCTTTTAGCATATTCTTGCCGCAGCTACATATTCTGTATATTTATTTGCCTTAATTAAGTGCTAATCTGCTTATTTTCTTTATCTACAAGCCTAATTGTTTGTTAGTTATTATGCTAAACTATTTAGACGTCTTTTAAACTAAAAGGCAGCTTACAAGAAAAAGCGCTGCATAGCTATAGCCTCCTTTGTAGTTTACTTAAGGGATAGCAGCTTAGCTTTAGTAGTTAATGTAGTAACTGTAGTCTGTTAAGCTGCCTTTTAAAATATTAGACTACTATATAAGATGACTATATAATTATAAGATATTTAATAGGTTTCCAAATTATTAGCAAAAAAAGTATTGCCTGCAATTGTTAAGTCCAAGCTATTATAGTTCCTATACTGTATCGCATCTTATCTTTTTTAATAGAAGTACATAATTACCTGTTGAACAGCTTTTATATACTAATTACTATAGTTTGTATGGAAGTGTAAAAGCTTAGAGATTAAGTAAGTAATATCTAGACAAAGTATAATAGCTGTATACAGCATTAATTTAACTTTTTTTTCAAGTAGGCATTAATCTCTTGCTTAGTTGCTTTGCTAGTGTTCTTAATTAGCTCCTCTAACAGCAATAGAGTTTTAGGAAAGCTGCTTTTTTTAGCTTAAACTTCTGCGCAATCTTGTTAGTGTATATATTATACCCAAGCGTAATTGTTTGCTTTTTGTAATCTTTAATTACTCTAATACTAAGAAACTATATAACTAATCTTTGTTCTTATATTTTATATTTGTTTATAATCTTTAACTAAAAATTTATTGCCTTCTGCTTATAATTTTTTGCGAAGAGCAGTAGGATATTGTTTATATAAAATAAAACTAAATTCCTTCTAGCTTAATTAAAGAATAGGCAGGGCTCCTCAAGTAAGGCAATTAGTCTAATTTCTTTTAGTAATCCTAAGAATTCCCTACCCTCATAACAGTAGCGAGTTTTGCAATTTGTAAAGTGCGCAGTTAAGCTGTATATACTTTCTAGGCTTCTTTAAGCTATTCAACATTTTACAATTTTCTAAGTTATTTACTATAGTTAATCTATTAAGAAATGCTTTTACAATATTGTATTGCTAAATCTCTAAATTATTTTTAGCGGCAATAGCTATTGCTGCTTAGAAAAATTAGCTGCTAATGTAGCAATATATGTTAAGTTAATTAAGTTTTTCTTTTAAAAATTACTTCTTACAACAATCTGCGCCTTATTTTTAAGACAAAAGCTATTTTATTAAACTTGTAAGTTTATACTTAATTTAGTAGTATTAAGCAATTGTCTGCTTTTTCTTTTAATATTTTAGTCTTAGTCTTATTTTTACTTTGCTAATTAATCTTTTTTCTAGTAAGCATTTTTAATCAAAGCCTTTATAAAATGCTAAAGCAGTTGCTTTTATAATTTTAGCAGTTTAAGTAGATTGTTGCAATGCTGTTAAGCACTTAGCTTCTGCTTATACTTAGTAAGCAAAGCTGCTATAACTATATAATCAAAAGTTTTATAGCTTTCTTAATCTTCCTAAGTTGCTTACAAACTTAGCAAGTAAGTATTATAAAAGTTACTTTATAATAAATCTTTATGATCTGCAATTAATATATTAGCACTACCTGTACTTCTACTTTTCAGTTAATTATTAAAATTATAAGTTACGTCTTTATAATTACGCCTGCTACCTAGCTTACGCAGTAAAAAATAAAGATTTATAAGCTAATCTAGACCTTTACTTGTAATCTGCGCACTACGTCTTATAAGCAAAGGCTTAGCTTATAATTACCTACCCTGTCTGCTGTTTAACGCCTAAGATCTTAATTAAGATATTTTACGCTCTGCTATCTTGCTTACCTAAGCAGGTGTTCTATTATAACAAGCTAGCGCGTTAGAGTTTTTAGGTACCAACTGTTAGACTAGTAATAAGTTGTTAAGCTTATTTAAAAAAGGCTCTCTACTTTTAAGTATTAACAGATTAGCTTATTTAAGCGAGTGTACTGCTGTTTAACTGTTAACTACTTTGCAATCAATTGCGTTGTTGCTCCTTAAAGTCTCTAGTTTAAGAGTTAGTTCTAGAGTAGCAAGACTAGTACTTTGCTCCTAATTTAAATAAGTTTTTAATAGTGCACTAGCCTTGTACTCTATTTACTTAGCGTTTTTTTATCTATTTTCTTTTTTAGTAAGCAGGCCTTTCTTCTTAATTAAAATAGTAAATAAATTACTTTGAAGGCCTTTAGTAGTTAGCTGTATATTCTAAGCTGCCCTTCTTGAAACAGGCAAGAGGTCTAAGTCCTCTTTTAGATTAACTAGCTTGCTATTATAAAGAATCTTTACAATCTTAATTGCTTAATTTTTTAGCAGCTTTACTTTACAATTTTTTTTGTAGAATTAATACTTATTAAAGGTAATATTACAATTAGTAGTTACTTAATCAAGTGTTGGTACTTATATGTAGTATATGTTAGAGGCTGAATAACTAATCAAGTAACTAATATAGCTGCAAGAATTAACTTTGGATTTTTAACAATTATACTCAGCTGCCTTCTCCTTGTTTAAAGGATAAGCTCAGTAGCTATAGACATAAATTCTACTTAAGTCTAGGCGTAAATTAGCAGTCTTGTGTCTAATTTTAAGTAGTTAATAGTATTAGAAATATTTCCTCAACTATTTTTCAAGCACCTAGTAAGGGGATTAGTAGCTATAGATCTTAGTAGGGCTTATTTTATATAAGTAGGCTGCTGCATTTATAATTACTAGCTAAAGTTTAGCTAGTAGATTAGTGCTTGTGCACATTTTAATAGCCTTTATAATTAGCTCTTATCTAGCTCTCTTTGCTAAGCTGTTTAGCTTATAAGTATATAGCAGTGGCGTTTTAATTATAATTTCTTTTTTTATAGCCTATTCCTTATATCTTAATTGCCATCTCTAAGGCAGTGTAGCAGTATTGTTATTTTAATAAATTTCTAGAATCTTCTACTAATATTTCCTCTTAATTCTTGTAGCAAAGCCTTTAATTACTAGTATAATATTGCTTAGTTGCTTTAACTAGATATTGTGATTGTACAGCTTAGTTAAGTAGTCCTCTTTAATAACTAACGCCTATTTTTTTAGCAGCTAACTAGTTAAGAAGATAAATAGATTTCATAAAATTCTATAAAAAGGTTATAGTAATTTTTTTTTAGTTGCTGTAAAATTACTTTTAAGGCATAAGCTATTTTGCAGTAATTATACTTTAATAGCTTCTTACTAGTAATCTTAATGTTTTGTACTAAGTAGACTAAGGCTTTGATAGCCTGTTGTCCTAGGTGTCCTAATTATTAATGCCACAAATCCTTATTACTAGTATACAACTAAGAATTCCTTAATTACGCTATAGTATTTCAAAACAGTAGTTAAGCTAAATAACAAGAAAGTTTCTCGTATTTAACAAAAAAGAAATTAAAGTAACATTTAAAGTTAATTAAGACAATATTCTCCTTGAATGTTTTCAATTTTAATTTATAATTATATTTTAAATACTAAATGCCTGCCTGCCTAAGCCGTGCTTCTAATAAAATATTAACGTGGAAACTTAGTACTACCTTAACGTTAGTAAGCATAAAATTAGCTGTATTTAGGCTAGCCTTGCTATGTAAGATGTTCTTATAGGCTGGCAATCGCCGTTGGACACGTTTCAACTGGTGTCGTTTTTTGGTACCTTAGCAAATTTTTTGACCCTGATTATCGCTCGGTGGTCTGAGCTTTCCTCCCAGAACTCATCCACTCACCGTTCGATTTTCGTCGACTACACACAATCTTTTTTTGACTTTTGCGACTGATTAGTAGAGTGCAGCTACTTTTCACTTTTTTGGAAACCCCATTTTGACTACAACAACAACCACCACCTTTGATACCTTAAAAATAAAAGTAAGATGTTCTTAAGCAGCCTATTTTTTATACTAGTAACTAGTATAAATTAAGTGCCTGCTTTAACAGTCTTGTCCTTAGCATATTTGCTAAAGGTGCTTAGCACTATATAACTTATAGTATTAACTAAGTAGACTGCTAATCTACTATCTATAATTGTGTAGAGGGACAGGGTATAAGAAGTAAAGGCTGCGCTGAATATGTTTAGTTTAATTTTCTTAATAAAGTTCTTAAAGTTAATTCATGCTAAAACTAATAAGTTAAGGTAAAATTTACTTAACCTATTAGTAGCTGCTCTGCTAGTGCTAGTTTTTTAACTTTCTATCTTAATCTAGGTCCGTAAAGTTGCCTATTTGTTGCTGTTCTAGTACTCAAGATTCTTTTTATTATTTTTGTTTAATAGATTAATTAGTATACTGTTAAAAGAGTTTAATTCAATAACTGCAGTTTGCAGTTAATAGCAGTTGCATAGTGTCTAAAAGTGCTTACTTATATATTTTTTACTAGCTTTGTATAAGCAAGAGTGTAATTGCTTATACTTTTGTTTTACTAGTTAGTACTTGTAAATTGTTAAGCTGTCTTTGAATTAAATTTAGTTTCAAAAATAGCGTGTCCTTTTCTTTTTAAAAAAGTAATTAACTAATTTAGCAATAAAACACTAAAGATTTTCCTTACATTATTAAGAGTGAACTAAGCTTAACTAAGCGCTATTACTTGTGCTAGCTTATTGCGCTTCTCGCGCGCCTAGTTTTGTGCAATCTTAGTGCCTAAAGCGTCTAGAAAATTAGTAACTGCTAATGGTCTAACAACTTTAAAAAGCAAATAGTCTATTACTTATTAATACAAGAGCTGCTATTTATTAAACTATTACTTAGGGCTTATTTAGTTTTAACAAGCTTTATTAAAGTGTAATTTGTACTATGCCTTGATTAAATACTAAGTATTGTAATTAATGGGTGCAAGATTTTCTTTAAAGATCTTTACTAAAGCTTAAAGGCTAGTAAAGTTTTAAGTAACTATGCTTATTAAGGCATTTAAGAGAAAGTTTAAATAAATAGTCTTACTTATTTAGTCCTTGATATTAGTGATTTTAGTAAGTTTTTTATTTATTAAGCAGCTTGTATTTTGTTCCTGTCAACTAGCTTATTGTAATTATTCTTCTTATACTTAGTATTAATAGCTTAAGCCTTATATTTGTGTTAAGCAATCTTATAGTCTTCTTGTATTTAAGCGCTGGCACTCGGTAATAAAGCAACTAGCTGCTTAGCATCTTTAGGCAGTTCTAAATACTATAGCTCCTAGTAATTTATTAAGGGTACGTCCGGGAGATAAAGATTAACTTAATCCTAGATGCTTTTCTCTAAGTAGTGTAGCCTTAATAGAGCAAACTAAGTTAGCTAGTCTAATTAAAACTTAAGGATTACTTCTAAGGTAACAAGCAGTGTATTAGTAAAGTCTATTTTAGTAAAATGCTTTGTATAAAATTACAACGTAGGTTATTATTAAAGTAACAACAGATTAATTAGTTAGTTAGTTAGTTAGTTAGTAAGTAGCTAATAACAATAACAGTAGTCTGTAAGTAAAATAAGTAGGAAGTTAATTATATAATTAATAAGAAGTACAGTAGTAGCGGCAATCTGCTAATTGCACTGTAAAAGAGTAGAAAGTAAGATGCTAATTAAACAGTTAACCTTACAGCTTGCTAATTGCGCAGTAAGAATTTAAACTACAATAAAGCAGCTAGGCTTATAACTGTAGAAGCTAAGAAGGTTTAATTAAGTAATTATGAAGAGTAAAATAAGTGTATTAATTAGCTAAGTGCTACAACAAAGTAAGCAATAACTACTAAAAAGGAATAAGACAATCTGGCCTGTATATATAGGCGCTAGCGCTATTGTTATGTAATTAGCTTACTAGGATTACCTAATCAGCAAGTGGATCTGCATGTTCTGCAGCATGTCAATACCTTAACAAAAGTAATTTTTAATGAACTGTAAGTTAAAGTTTAGAAATTTTAAGAAAGATTAAATTGCTTTTATTATCTTTAGTTATAGCTATTCTTATATTACCTATATTTTTTATTTACTTATCTATATTCCTTGTGCCTTTATAACATATTTGAAAAAGCTAACTTTGTTTTTGTAAAACTTATATCTCTTAAGTTTTAGTTGTGAATTAAACTAGTTTTAGCACTATAGTACTGTGCAGACATGTTTAACATAATCTCTTAGGTTCTTAGAGTACATAAAAACATTTTTTAATTATATAATAACAAAGATGTCTAAGTGTATTTTTAATATACTATTAATAAGTATATAAAATGTTCCTCGGGCGTTTGTTAACTTAAACAGCATAATAGTATATTTATAGTATCTTTATTTTGTTTAGAATGCTGTCTTCTATTCTTTACTTTGCTTTTTTCTTATAAGGTAGTATTTATCTTAAAGGTCTGGTGCTGTAAAGACTTTAGCGTAAGATAATTATTTTTTAAGTTCTGTAACACTTATTAGCAGATATTACTTATTTACTGTGATGTTATTTAACTTTTAATAGTTAATGTATATTTCTTGTAGCTTATTTATTTTTACTACAAAGAGTATAAAATTTTTACTAGCAATATTAAAAGTTTTTTATCGCTTTTCTTTTATTGTCTTAAGTTTTTTCTTTAATAGTTAATTATTTAGCCTAAAAAGAAGAGTCTGTTATTCTTTTAAGACAATCTTGTAGTTCTAGAGTTAGTATCTTAGTAAGGCTTTACTATCTACTACTTCTGCAAAAAAGGGCTAAAATCTTTAGTGTTTTTTTAAAATATTAAGTTATATATTTTTTTTAAAACTTTAACTTTGTAACTTAGAAAAGCTTTCTTAGTATTTATCAAGTTAAACTCTTCTATCTTAACGCTGTTATTAATTAAAGTTTACTAATTTTAGTAATACTACTAATTTCTTTATTTACTATTTTAGTTGTTAAATGCATAGGCTAGCTTGTAGTTACATTAGTTCTACAGTACTTTAATAAGAACTTTTATAACTTTTAGTTAATCTGCAGGTTGTGTTTTTATAACTAAAAAAGTCTTAATATAATGTTGTAAATAGGTAGTCTCAAGACGTATAAGTCTATCTCTTCCTTATGTTCTTAGATACAGAGCGTTACTCTAGTAACCTTGTACATGATTATCGTCTTGCCTAGCATAGGCTAAATGTTAGCTACTAGTAGTAGATAAGATTTTTGTTTTTTATTAGTTATAGGCCTGCTACTAACACTACTTAAGCAGAAATAAAGTTAGCTCATGCGCTAAAATCTACTAGTTCCTGTATTTAATATTTATTCAGCTTTACTATAAGCTTAAGAAGGCTTAAAAGATTTATTACGTAATTTTTTTTGGTAGTTTGAGTTGCTTAAAGCGTTTGTTTAAAAACTACTATATGCTAAATTTATGAAATTTCTTCGCAATAATGTATTAGTTACATTGAATATTAAAGTATATATACTATGAAAGCTAGTTATAATTTTATACAATTGTTGTATTCTTATTCTTTTTCTACTGCGTTATGTGCATTTGTAGGTTCTCTTCTAGATTATCATGTTTATAAAAGTATAAGCTATATTTCTTATCTTATATATATACTGCGCATTTGTTGTTTAGGCAACTATACTATAAGTACTTGTATCTAGGCATTGACTTTAGTCTCTTAAGAAACTTTCTTAATTTATATTTATTAGCATAACAAACTGTACAGCAGTTGTGTATCTATATAGTTTATAGATAATTTGTATATTCTACGTTGCGAGGGTCTGTCTTATATTATATATTTATAGTGCGGCTGTTAACTAAAGCCTTACACTGCTAGCATGTTACCTAAAGTTTACTATAAATCTCCTTTTTTTTTAAGAGTTAGTGCGCTAGTTTATTTTAAAATAAACTTTTTTTTAGTTTGTTTCTATATAACATTATTATGTATAGCTTTAATAATAGTTGTTACTAGAGTAAGCCTTTTTTTCTGCATTTCTTCTAGTGAATTAGCATACTAAGTATAGTCTAAGAAGATTTCTCTGCAGGGTTATTTATAGATCTCTTTAAGTTATTTAAGCTACTTTAGCAGAGCGTTAATTTTCTCTGCTATATGTATTGAACATCTAGTCTTTGTAAGTAGTAGTACTTATGTTCAAATATTGTATCTGTCTAGTATAATAAAGAGCTTTTATATAGCTAATTGAATTATTTCTTTGTTATAAGCTACTAGTTCTTTTTATATAATTAGTGTAGCAAGTTAATAGCTTTCTTAAACTTAGCTATCTTATTGTGCTTAATTTAGTCTACTAGAGTTATTTATATTCTTGTCTAGCACTATTTTAGAAATGTTATTGTATAAGGTTTTCTTTAGCATAATTATAGTTAAGTTATTTAGACTGTAAATACTTACCTAGTTATGTTCTTAAACTATTATAGTAAGTTATATAATAATGCTTTATTCTTTGTTTAGATTGTAATAAGGTCCTGCATAGTAAATAATATTTAATTATCTAGTTACTTTGCTTTAGCTTTAGCTGTTCTGTTTTATATAACTTTTTTTGCTATTATAAGGGTGCTGGAGTGTATGAAGACATACTACTACGAGGGCATAAGATCACTAGTGGTCAGGTCATGCGAGAACGAGGGTGGTAAGATAAAGATCTTATTATAAGTTGTATCTAGAAGAGGAGTACAAGAGTTGAGTTGTGAGGTAGAGGATTAATAATCTCGCTCGTTTTGATCCCTGAAACGAGCTATATACCTTTAGATCAGGTAGTTGAGCACTAACCTAGTGAGTAGCAGGGTATCACCCTGTGCACCAGCACATACCTCCCCTTCCTGCGAGCTTAGCCCTATTAAGCAACCTACTTAGCAGAAAGAAAAACAGCAAAACAAAAGAAATAAAATAGAGGAAATAAAACAAAAGAAATATAAGTTAATTACTCTATATTTATTCTAGACACTTCCTCTTACTTCTTTAAACGTTCACTTTGGCGAGGATCTTGAGTAGTAGTTACAGCACGTAGTCTAGGTGCAGGTGCAGTGGTAGAAGCAGGGATAAGAGTAGCAGGCGCTTAAGATTCTAATATTAATTAAAGGTAACTATAACAAGGCTGCTTAGTTAGAGTTGTTAGCACTAAGACGTTATCTAAGATAACAGTACTTAATTAAGAATAAACGCTAGGAAGGCGTTGCGTAAAAAAGAGCATTGTAAGATCTTTACTTTCTTAGAAAACTTAGTGCTTATTAGCTTTTAGGCTAAGTTCTGCTTAAAGACGTTATAGAGAATTAGCTTAATAGAAATTAGCATTCTACCTATCCTAGTCCTTTGTTATATAAGGAGGGTTCTGTCTATAGTTAGTAAAGTACAAACAGTCTAGGAATCTTTAAACTAGATTAGTATAAAAAGCGTCTTTCTCTAACTCTTACACTACAGGCTATAAGTTAATAATTTATTATAGCATATAGTTGCGGTATTCCTTAATATAGTTGTTAATTTACTTTTTATTAGTATTCTATAGCATGTTGTTTAGCTCCTTATAGACAAGAGAATTGTCCTACTTAGCCTGTCTAATAAGGGCTTTCTAGATCTAAGACCTATACTTAATATAAATATTAGTTAAGAATAGCTAATTAATTCCTCTAAACTTGTTAAGATAGCCTAAGAGAGTATAAGGAGCAGTAGTAAAGTTACAATAAGCCTTACAAATTTCTTTATAAGTTCTTATAGTAGGCACCTCTATTACTCTATTACAGACTATAACAAACTAAGGGAAGATAGTGTAGCAGTTATAAGTAGTCAGACTAGTAAATCTATAAAGTAGTAGAGGTAATAAAATTTAAAATTACTCTTCTTTATAAATTTGCTTTACCTAGTAAGTATTAGGAGCTAGTTTCTATGTGTCCTCTAGCTAGTCTATCTTGTCTTTCTATCCTTTAATAAGACTATTTCATAATTTAACGCCTACGTCTTTACGCTACTTTAAGTACTCTAGTACATAGTTGTAAAAGCCTAGGAGCATCTTTATACAGTTGTTCTTATTCTTATTTTTAAATAATACGCTACCTTAGATTATATCTACTCTAAAGCCTTTAATTATTGCTTACTTAAGGTTAAGGTTAATATGCTTAAAGTAAGTTTAATTGCCTTTCTTAGCGTATTTAGCGTAGTATGGGTAGGAAATTAAAGTATATTCCTTACAGAGCATAGTATATTATAACTAGTATCCTAGATTAGTGCGTATAGCTTATTAGATAAGTAAGTAGTACATGTTGCGTAGCTATCTAAGGTTTAGCTTCCTATCTATATGTTACAGATAAAAGTAGTATATCTTAAAAGTTTTAATAATAATATCTTTAACTTAACTGTCCTTAAACAGCTAGGTGTAGGCGTTAGTAACAATACTTTTAGTACGTTAGAAGTCTTTAGCTTGTAGTTAAAACTCTATAGTATTAATAACCTTGTCCTATTTAGGGAGTAGGTAGAGATTAAGTCTAGAAGGTCATTATTAGTAGCTTATTAAGTCTTTATCCTGCTTTACTAGGCGATACTTGCTTGTAAAAAGCTTTAAAATAACTAAATTAAATTAGAATTCTTGCTAGCAGCTCTGTTTTAAGTATAGTAAGAGTCGACACTTATTAAGTATATTAGATAGTATAGCCTTCTTAAATAAACCTATAACACTTACAGCAGTACGCTTATAGATAAAGTATACTTACTTTCATAATAAGTTATTAGAGCTAGGCTATTAACTAATATTAACCTTATAGTACTACTCTTTAATAACTTTAACGCAGTCTAGATCTATAATTAGCTTCTTTACGTAGGCTTACTTAAGTAGCTTAAGGAAAGCTAAAGTAGGATTCTTGTAATAACACTCTACTTAAAAGATTTCCTATTTCTAATGAAGAGTATCTAGCTCCTTATCTACATAGGAAGCGTTGTTAAGGTTAGTAATTAATTAGGTATCTGCCTGTTAGTAGGCTAGTGTTGCTTTTAGAGTATAAGAGCTTAGTAGAGATAGTAGTGCAGAGACTTATTAGCTACTAGCCTTAGTCCTAACTTATCCTGCCTAGATATTAGTAGCGTTACGCTTCTGTTGTACTACAGTTATTCTATTCTAAAACTTATACAACTTAATTGCTAAGTATTAGTTAGGTCTTTAACTAGCTAATATACCTATAGATTACCTTAAATTCTTAGTTATAACTAATAGACTATAAGTTCTTAGAGAGCAAGTCTTAGATATTATATGATCTCTATAGTAATTAATAGCTTAAGCCTTGTTTAGGGTTCTTTCTAGCTCTGCAGTTATAGAGATAACTATATTATATATTAGATGCGTCTTTATACTAAGCAGCCTTTACTTATTACTTAAAACGTTTTATACAGAGTAGAGTAGGCTAGTTTTAAGGTTCTTAGCTTTAGCTATAAGTTAAAAAACTTTTTGCTAGAACGTATAAAGAGGATTAGGCTTGCCTTACTTATTCTTTACCTTAGTATTAGGCTGCAGCTTCTATAGGTTAAACTTAATATCTTCTTTCTAGACTTGCGGCTTAGCGTAGATATTATAAAGCTCCTTTACCTCTTACTTATTAATATGTAGGGAAGGTGCTTAGTTGTAAGAGTTGTTGTAATTAATAAAAGCACAAATGTTCTTATATAGCAGTTTTACTATTACTTAGTTAGCTGTTAATATATATTATTCTTTACTTTAGTTTTTAGAGTTAATACAGTGCGCTGCTACAGCGTTAAAGAACTAAGCAGTATTTTTAAGATCTATACGTCTTAATATAAAGGCTATGTTAGTTAATCTTTAGTAACTAAGTAGCGTATAAGGCATGTAGATGCTAATATATTCTTAGATAAATCTTAAAGCTAGCTTCTTTACTATTGCAATAGCTCTGCTTAGTTTTTTAGCCTTTTTATCCTGCGTTAAGAATGCTGCGCTAATAATAGGATAGTGTTCCTAGAAACCTTTAACACTACTATATTTATCTATAAGTCTAGGGAGCTAAGCATAAAGGTTACTTACTCCTAAGATAACCTTAAGAATTAGGTTAAATTAGTAGAAAGCACTGTTAAATTAATAATTTATAATAATACATTACTATTTTAGCGCGTTTAAAAGGATCTTATCTACTAAGGTTTAGATGTTAATATCTCTAATGTTGTTGCTAAGCTTTACAAGCTCTAGTACCCTATCTTAATACTATATAACTTTAGGGATTTAATCTACAACGTAGTCTTCCTTCTTAGCAATAACTCTAAGGTTGTTAAAAACCCTTAATAGTCCTAGTATTTGCAGTAGTTGCTGCTGTAGCTACTTGCCCTAGGCCTTGTCTAACAGCGCTAGAAGCATTATTTAAGCAGGTTAGCTAATGTAAGTTAAAGGTTGTCTTTAGCCGCAACTAGTTTAAGAGAGGTGGAAATATTATTATTATTATTGTCTTAAAAAGTAACTACTTTAATAAAAGGTAGTATAGTTTGTGTAGAAGGAGAGTTAAATAGTTAGCAGGGTTGTAGTTCTAGTTTATGCGTAGTGGCGGTATCCTGCTAGCTAGCAGGTAAAGGTAGAGGTAAACAGAGTCTAACTCGCGCTAAAATAAGCAGGTTTTGTAATTGAAATAGTTGTTATAATTCGCTGTTACCTTAACAGTGCGTAAAAATAAGTATAGTATTAGTATAGCAGTAAGCACCTAGAATTAGTAGGATAGGTAACTTATACCTAAATTTTATATAAGAAATTAGCAAACAAATAGCTAAAAGTAAAAGCAGGTACTACTAGCATAGTATCTTCTTCTCTTCCTAAAATTATAGGCTGTCTTATAGCTTATTAGTTGTCTAATGTAGTAGCATTAGAGTTAGAGTCTAAGCTTTTAAAGTCTTATCTATATGCACAACACTCTTCTTTTGTAAGATGTTTAGTAACAACAACTTAAGAACAAAGCTTATTACTTATTATAGGAGGTAAAAGTAGTTGTAATTCTATATATAGCTTAGGCAAGTCTAGCGAGATAGGAATGTCTACTATAAGGCTTGTTTGTTTCTAATAATTAGGATCTTATAACTTTATGTTTTCTTAATCTTTCTTAATAATATCCTATATAAGTCTTTGTCTAAACAGCTTTAATCGCTATCTAGGTGTTATGTAGGGGAAGCATGTACAATTAAGGTCCTTAAGACGATAAGTTCCTCTATTAGGTCTAGCTTTATAAATATAGTATAGGTCTAACTATCTTGTATCTAGCTTACAGTCTTGCGACATATTAATTTCCTAAATAGAGTTCTAGAGAAGAACTAAGTCTCCTGTCTTTATATCTTTATATTATATTTCCTTAGTATTATCCTATTATTCCTTTTTAGCAGCTCTTATCTAGTTAGTACAGGCAACAGTATCCTTTATAAACTAGTCTCTAAGATCTAGCTATATTACTTAAATTGTAAGTAGCTGTATACAGTCCTTTACTTCCCTAAATAGAAGCATTTACTATATAGGTAGCGTAAGTTTAATAGAAAGCACTAGGTTCTACCCTATAACTAACTAGTATAGTAAGCAACTTGTTTATTCCTGTATTAAGATCCTATCTGCAAGGAGAACTATTAGTAGGTTCTTAACCTAAGGTCCTAGCAGTTTTATAAGGGCGTTTATAATAAGCTTATACTCTTCTTTAATCTTTCCTATAGCTTAAGGGTTGTGTTCTAAAGACTAGACTTAGTTAATCCTATACATATTTAATAGATGTAATACTACTTTAGCAAAATTAGGCTCTTTATTAACTATAAGTTTGCGCGCTATGCTCTATTAATATATAATATCCTTATATACAAACTTTGCAATTGTCTTTAACTAGTTGTTTAATAGGGCTTTTACTTTAAGCCAGCTACTAAGGTAGTTTCTTGTAATAACTAAAAACTTCTTCCTAAAACACTAAGGTATATATACTATATTAATTAATATAGTCTCCTAAATAGCAAAACTATAAGTATTAGTAAGCATATTAACTTTCTTCTCAGAAAATTACAGTTAATAGTCTAGATAAGTTACTAGCTTTTACTGCACGTGCTCGTACATTCCTTTCTACTAGTATTACTAAGTAAGTATAAAGTATACTACATTAACTCCTCTATGTCTAATCTAAGTGTGTACGTTCTATACTACAGCTATACTTAGGTTAGTATTATCTACAACTCTCTAGATTATAATATTCCTAGACGTTTTCCTAAAGAGTATCCTATCTTATACAAAGAAGTTTAGAGCTTACTTCTTCTATACATATAGTTCTTATAGTTCTATATCTCTAAGAGTCTTAAAGTTAACTAAAAATTAAGCGTATTATTCTAACTCTATTAAGAATTCCTAATAGAGTATTCTTGCATGTCCTGCTAGTATTAGTGCATTTACATTTCTAATTATATAATAAATAAACTCCTCTAAATCCTTCTTAGGTTCTAGAAGTAGTTCCTAATTATAAGGTTTTAGATACCTTAATAGTGCATTTGCAACCATATTTTTCTGTCTTAGTATATACTTAATGTTAAAGTCTTATAAAAGAATTGTTAATATCTACCTATTTATAATAGATTCTAGATTGTTAGTAGATAAGTAATTTAGTTAAGCAATAAAGGTTGCTGCATTAGTTTCTATAGTAAAGTAAATACTATAGAAGTAGGTACAAAACTTCTTGAGAGCCTATAGTATAGCTTTACATTCTAACTTAGTAGAGTGCTATTACCTCTCTTGCGCTAACTATAGTGTACTTTTAAACTGCACTCGGTATTGCTTATTATCCTCTTTAAGTTATTTAATACATGCTCTCGCACTATCTTAACTTGTATTAGTTATTAGGAATATCTTATAATCCTTAGTATTAGTGTAGTTAAGGTTTGTAAGTGCAGGTATGTTATATATAGCTTATTTTAGCTTATACATTGCTGCGTCTTATATATCTCCTTATTTAAAAAGGACATCGTCTTATTAGAGTGTAAACAGAGGTTTAGCAATCTTAGTAAAGTTTTTTACTTATATATAGTAGTAGACGTATATGCTTATAAAGAATTATACCTCTCTTTTATTTTTGTATAGTAGCTAGTTTATAATCTTCTTAACTTTCTTCTAGTTAGGATGACGTCCTTGCGGGCTAACTTTATAGCCTATAACTTTAAGCCTTTCTATAAGAAAATAACACTTCTTTTCTAATATAGTGCCTCTAGCTTATTTAATATTAGTTAGCACCCTGTCTAGTTACAAGATATGCTTAGGAACATATTAGTTAGCACCCTGTCTATTATTACACGTTATATAATTAGTTTTTGGCCCTCTACATGTAATGTCGTTAATAAAGGGCATAGTATTAGGCTAGTAGTCTCTTAGAATCTTTATTATTACACGTTAAAATACTAATACAGAGTTAGTAGCACCTATAACTATTATTCATGATTATATAAGCCTAACTAGTATATAAAACGCTGTTATGTCTCTGCTTTCTAGATGTAGTGTAATTTAGTTATATTCTAAGAACAAGTCTATAAGTAAGATAATTTTACATCTTACAAACTTCTTAGAAAACTTATCTACTATTAGTAGTAAGTTTACATCTTATATAGTAACTGTATTTATTTGCTGCGCATTACTAATCTATTAAACGCCTTCGTCCTTTTTAGGTACTAGGTGCTATAAGTTATAATATTAATTATTACACCTTTCCTATGTTCCTTAATTTAGGCAGACGTTAACTATATCTACTACTTACAGCTCTAAAGCTTTTAGAATAATAAAACTTTATACTTACTAAGCTTTATATAGTATTATTTGTATTTTATATAGCAGATATAGAGTAGGGTAAATTCTTCCTAATTCCTTACATTGCTAGGAGATTACTCCTTCTCTGTTAAGAAGCATATGTATAAATATCTCCTTTTCTAATAGCTGCAGGTAGTCTCTAGTATAAGGCTTGTTAAGTTATTCTTTAGTAAGCCTTGTCCTTTGCAGGAAAGCAGCATATCTTAGTTTAAATAGATAATTACACAGTCTCTTATTAAGATTGCAAATGCTTATTCTAAGGAGTTGCTATTCTTTTGCTCTTTTCTTCTAGTCTTCTTGTCTAATTTTTATAGGCATCTCCTGCTATATGATATTGATGGGTTAAACTTTTTTATTTACTATCTTGTATAGTGTGTAAAGATTATTGTATTATTAGGTATATTTAAGTAGCTTTTCTTACATCTAATAATAATTAAGCTTATATATAATTAAAAATTTACTAAGTTTGCAGTTTCTTATAAAGTCCTTAGACTATCTAACTACGTGCGTAAACACTTAGTTTATCTAAACTATCTAATCTTTCCTACTACCTTCTGTATACAGCATGTTAAAGTCTCTAAATCTAGCTACTAGATTAGACTATATAGCTTCTTATATGTATTTTACTACAGCTACTTACAGTTTATTGCCTAATCTATTAGTAATTACATGTGACTATACATTACTTACTATTTCTCTATCTAAGTTATTATTAACGGCTTCGTTTCTAATTGTCTACGCAAGGTAATTTAAAGATAAGTTAAACACAACAAAGACTACGTTCCTTATACTATTTTTAGATAGGACTTAGCACAAAATTCGCCTAAACGTATTATACTAAATTAATATCTTAGCGCTTACATACTAAGGTCCTCCTAGAATTGTAGATCTAGTGCCATTAGTAATAATCCTAAACGTAGTCCTAATAGTAACTGTCCCTATTTATATAAGTATATTAAATGTAGTCTTAACAAACAGGTTATATGTGCTATTAGCTAAAGTAACACTAAGAGAAGGCTACCCTAGCTAGTACTCTATTATTTTATACAGTATTTTAAATGCTTGCGTAGCACTTAGTCTTAGGATATTTATTTATGCCCTAGTATTAATTAAGCACTTTAGAAAGCTGCTGTTTATAGTAACCTAGTATTCTAGTAAGTTAGTTTAAGTAAAAGCCTACTTATTTCTTTGCTAAACTCCTTAGACATCCTTTATAGGCATATTGTCTAATTTATTTATCTAGGAATCTCTCTTTCTGCTTACCTTATAACAAGTTTATATATTAGATTAATATAAATTTATTGCATTGCAATGCGCGCTCTTAGTAAGTAGTGTATTTAGTAAAATTCTATAGGTAGGGCCTGTGCGCTTGTTTAGCTAATTAGAGGCTAGAATAGATCTTAGGTGTAATTTAGCGTACCTAGTATCTATTAGCTTAGCGTTTTTTATACACGTTATAACATTAAGCGCACCTAAACCTTCTATAATACTAACACTGTTATTAAGAAGATCGCGCAGCTGTTTTTAAATACTAGCTTGCCCTATAAGGTCTAATACTGTAACTCCTTATACTTCCTGTCTAAGTAGGGTAGTTATAACACAGTTTAGCTGTCCTTACACTATCTCTTTAAGTTCTAGATTAGAAAGAGCGTTAATAAACTTTATAGCTTTCTTCTTCCTTCCTTGCTATAAGTGCTTTAGATCTGCTAACATATTATTGTCTTAATAAGCTAATTAAGGTAGTTTAATAACTAAAAATAGCATATTATAAAGCTAACTTGTAAAAGGTATATTATTCTATATCGCTTCCTATAGATACTATATATCTATAGGCTGCAAGTTAGAGATAAGAGAGTTACCTTATATTATTTAATTGCTTCCTTGTGTGCTTAAATCCTTGCTCAGCCTCCCTTGCTTCTTTACTCCTCCCTCCTAGACACAATTAATATCCTAGTAGAGGATAGAGCCTTTGCCTTTTAAGCGCGTAGTAGCATTTAACTTAGAAATACTATATAAAGCGTTTTCTTCGCCTTCTAGTATAATGTTAGCTACATTTATATTATTAAGCTTCTTAATATATTCCTTAGCAGAAGGAGTGTATAGTTGTTTCTA
Source organism: Alternaria sp. 'sect. Undifilum' (assembly GCA_024321975.1). Lineage (NCBI taxonomy): Eukaryota > Fungi > Ascomycota > Dothideomycetes > Pleosporales > Pleosporaceae > Alternaria > Alternaria sp. 'sect. Undifilum'. The sequence continues at coordinate 2,689,236 of JAJJZI010000006.1, forward strand.
GAATTGCTAGAACTGCTAAAAGACGTTACTATAGTAGCCTTAGCTTGTTAAACTAGTTGCTATATTTATAGAATTAAAGTTTTTCTCCTTAAACTTTAAACTTAGTTAAGAGTCTCTTCTAGTAAACTTCTTTAGTAGTACACTAGAGGCTAGTAAATTAAGCACGTTATTAATAACATTGTAGAACTCTTAGATTTTCGCCTTTAACTATAGTAAGACTTAGTTTAATAATAGTCACTCTGGATTTCTCTTAAACACTTATATAGTAGACTAAAGTAGTATATTCTTTTCTTGCTAGAAATATCCTAGTTAAAACTAACCTATCCTATCTGCTTTAGAATATAGTATTATTTACACTCTTTAAGTATATGTTCTACTGTATTACACATACAGTAGAGAGGGTATGTCTTTATATTACTTATATATGCTGTACTTGTCTTGTTAAATAACCCCTTTAGGGCCTTAGTAATAAAAGAACTATTATTCCTCTTACTAGGGATTTCTATATTAGTTGCTTATGCAACAAAGTATATATAGTTAGAAAGTTTCTCTAAGAGTCTCTTAGTTGTAAGATAAGCTATAAGTATGTTAATAGTTAATAGTCTAAGCTTTAGGTTGCTTAAAAACTTAATAAAGTCCTTAACCTCTAAGTTAACATCTACTAGCGTGCTTATCTTCTTATATGCTTTACTAATCTTAATCCCTACTTCTCTTACTTCCTTTAGGGTAAAGGTTGCTCGCTAGTTAGATAGCATAATCTAGCGCATCTTAGCATTAGCACCTCCTTGCTCTAGCTAATAAATCTTATCTAGGCTAGACATCTTCTTGTAGTAGGATTTTAGAAAAAAATAGATCCCTTCTAGTTTATACGTATCCTAATTATCTCTATTTAGGGCAGAAAGTATATAGTATATAACTGCCTCTTTGTTAGTTCGTAGAAGGCCTTAAAAGAAGAGAATACCTTCCTCTTCTTAAGGGATTTGCCTGTTCTTAATACATGTATTAGCAATAGAAGTAAAGTGCGTATAGTACTCTACTAAACTAGGCTAGGTTTATACGCATTTATAGATGTAGGCTTAAAGGTATAAATGTTTGCCTATCTTAATAGCTATATCCTTATCTTTCTACTGTTCCTTTATATATTTCTATAACTTAGACTAATCTTTCTTAGCATATTTAAGTAAGCGCTTTAAAATACAAGAAAAAGATTAATCCTTATTAGAAAAGTAGTCTAGTAAAATAGAGACTCTTATAGTATTATAAACGCCTCTATTATTAGCTTGTTAGTTAAAGTCCTCTAGGAATTCTATAACATCCTTCCTAGTAAAAACTAATATACTATATCTTAGTTAAATTATAGTTCACACTAAGTTGTGCGTAGGTGTAGCTATATTATTAATAACAGAGCTTAATAGAGTTAATAGTAGATCTAGGCTAGTAGTAGTAGGTCTAGAGGGAGGAAGCGTTACGCCTTCCTGCCCTTAACCTATCTTCTAATCCCTTTTTAATATCTAGAGTATAGTAGGACTTATATAAGTTCTTTGTACAGATAGTTAAAAAGTGTTAGTAAAGAAATAGACAGGGTATAGTCTCTAGGAGAAAGAATATCTCTCTTTAAGTCTTTAGAGTTTGTATTTTCTTAAGTGTAGGTGTATTAATCCTCGCCTCTTAGGTACCTCTTATTTCGCTAGGTAGGCTTAGATTTATACTTAAAGCTAGTACTCATGTATAAGCTTTTAGTGCTATCTCTATTTTGCTAGATAGTACCTTAGCTCGGCATATCTTTACGCATGTATCACTATCTCTATTTCGCTAGACAGGTTGCTACCTCTATTTTGCTAGGTAGACTTCAAATTAGCGTTTAATAACGCATTCTATTTTTATTAGTAGATTTTGTTCTTCCTTATTGTTGTTGTTAGTGCTAACTTAGGTAACATCGTCCTCAACGTGGTCTGTAATAAGGGATAATGCTAACTCTTTAAAAGTATATCTAGTAATAATCCTAAGGATTCTGTGCTTGCGTAAGATTGTTATATTGTTCTTATAATAATCGTGCACTAGTTCCTTCGTGTACTAAGTAGTAGAGTTTGTCTTTATAGGCTTTGCTATTTATAAGGGTGCTAGAGTGTATAAAGACATACTACTATGAGGGCATAAGATTACTAGTGGTCAGGTCATGCGAGGACAAGGGTGGTAAGATAAAGATCTTATTATAGGTTGTATCTAGAAGAGGAGTACAAGAGTTGAGTTGTGAGGTGGAGGATCGATAATCTCGCTCGTTTTGATCCCCGAAACGAGCTATATACCTTTAGATTAGGTGGTTGAGCACTGACCTAGTGAGCAGCAGGGTATCACCCTGTGCACCGGCACACTATAGCTGTAATAAGTAGCCTTCTTGTTACTTTTATTATATGTAAACTTCTTTTGTCTTAGTTTTTTGTTAATGCTGTTAAAGTGTATTAGCTTATAGCTATTAGTAGCGTAATGCCTTAAAGCTCTAGGTATATAGTTTAAGTAACATTTTTAGTTAAAGTACAGGTGTTAAAATATTTAATATAGTTAAGCATTTATGTTTTTAAGTACGCAATTCCCTGGCGCAAATAATAGTTTTTTTAATATAAGCTTATAAAGTTTGTTGTCTACTTTAATAGCTTTAGTTATAAGTTTGTTAAGCATGTTAAAGGTAAATCTGCTTCTTATAAGTTCCTGTTGTATAGTAAGTTTAAGACTTTATTAGTATATTGTTAGAGTATTAACATGCTGTAGGACATGCGGATTACCTTGTTAATTAGGTGATCCTAGTAAGCTAATTACATAACAATAGCGCTAGTGCCTATATATACAAGCTAGATTATTTTATATCTTTTTAGTAGTTATTAACACTTTGTTGTAGCACTTAGTTAATCAATACACTTATTCTACTGCTTCTAATTAATCAATTGAACTTTTTTAGCTCCTACATATATTTATATTAAAGTGTTGTTGTTCTTCTTAATAACTGTCTTGTACTGTTAGAATGTAGTTATATAGTTAGCAGTAGACTTAGTTTGTTGTAGTCTCTAAATTCTTTGCTCTACAACTACAAATTCGTTAAAAAGTAAGAAAATCTCTTGTATTTTTGTTTTAAAGGCGTTCTAGTTTTTGACTAAGCTAGTGTTATTAGTATTTATTATAGAATTATTTATATAACATTTCAAGATTAAGTTAGCCTACTTTTCTACATCTCCTTAAAAATACGTAGAGGCTAGAACAGTCTTATTATTATCCTTATTTTTAGTTCTTCTAATGTAGAAGTATCTGTTAACTTAAAAGAGCTAAGCTTTAAGCTTACTATCATTACTATAATAGTTGTTAGGTTTTTTAGCGCAGCTTGCAGTTCCTCTACTGTAGAAATTAGCAGGTGTGTCTATAGGAGTGTTACTTATTTTTAAATGTTTTTAAAGTTTGAAAATTGTTTAAAAAAAATCTAAGTTAGTTCTTAGGAAATAACTTAGTACTAAGGACATAGGGTTTACTAGCACATTTAAAAAATTAATGTAATAGCATAAGAGTGTTTTAGCATAATTACAAAATTAATGAAATAACATAAAACTTAAAAATTAAGTCTTAATTCTTCAATTAATTACTAAGTAAAATTCCAAGTTACATACACTAAGCTATAAAAATTTAGTGCTTATATTATATACTAGCAAGTGCAGCGCTTACACATAAGCATATACGTATAGAAAAGTGCTTATGTACAAGCATGCGCTTATTATTAAGTAGTTATATAGTTTCGCTTGTAGAAAAGCGTGTAAGTCCTACTTATAAAAATGTAGTTACATAACAACAGCATTATTGCCTTGTTTTAATTCTCTGTCTTTATTGCATAATCCTTAAGGTATTATTTTAAGTATCTCTTAGTCTAGGTTGTAACACTTCTAGATAGCAATTTACTATAGTAGAACTGCGTTACAATTGTTCTGCTGCTAGTGTACTTGCTTTGCTGCAGTTTTAGAAACGTAATTTAGCTACACTTAGACATACTAAGGGCTTAAAAAGCAACTGCGATTTAGCTAAAAAAAAATTTAGAAAAAAACTGTTAACAAGTACTAATATAACATAATTAGAAATATTAAATATGTTAGTAAAGCTTTGCTGTAAGGAGCTTAGTTGCTGTATACGTATTTAAGCGCTAGTTAACTTTCTCTTAATATACTTTTTTAATAACAATAGTAATAAAGATACTATGTTTTAGTATAAAATAACTTAAAAGAACTAATATTGTGCTTGTATTATTTTCTTTGCTTACTTACGCGCCTTTAAGCTTATTAAGTATGACTTTAATATTGTTAAGATTAATGCTACGTACAAAACTGATGCTATTAACATGCTGCTAGTTTATATTATAGGTACGCTAGTTAATAGATAGAGAGGCCCTAGGGTTAGGTAGAGGTTAAGTAGCTAATACACAGTCTTTAGGTAGAGGTTAAGTAGAAGTTACTTTAGCGTAAGTTGTAGTTAGAGTCAGGTTGCACAGACTAGTAGTGTAAAAATTATCTAAAAATAATCTAGGTTAGTTCTTAGGGGTAAGCGAGTACTAAAGTCACAAAGGTGTACTAGCATAATTAGAAAATTAATGTAATAGTACAAGGTGTGTTAGCACAATTAAAAAAATATATAAAAATATAAAAGTTAAAAAATAAGTTTTAATCATTAAATTAGTTACAAAGGTAAAACTCTAAGTTAAATACAATACGCTATAAAGGCATATTGCCTACACTTTATACTAGTAAGTATATATTTTATAATCTTTATACTCTGCGTGCTTTATAGAATGAATAAGAGTAGTAAAAGCACTATTGCTTTTTATACTGTGCGTGCTCTGTAAGATTAGTAAGATTAGCAAAAGCACTAAGACTTCCTTGCTCTGTAGGTCCTGCTTGCTAAGTAAGAGCAGCTCTAGTCTAAGTCGCGGCTGCAGTACGGCTAGGCAGCAGTAGTCATAATACTATCTTTTATTTTCTAAGTTTTGTCTTCTAAGCTTTATAGATAATGTCTAAAGTACTATTTTTAAATCATATAACTTGTTATTTCTACTTTGCTTTTCTTATTAGTTTATACAGCAACATTTTACTTATTATATATTATAACTATTACAATAATAATTTTGTTTATGAAGTAAATGTTTATTATAGCTATTGTAATAGATGCAACTGTTGCAATTTTTAAACTTGTAATATTTATATTTTTCAAAATAAGCAGTTAGTTATAAAAACAGAAAAAGATTGTCTTTAGGCTTAGCTAGAGGCAATAAAATAAGAAGAGCTTAAAATTTAAAAAGCTCTCTATAAAAATGCAGAACAAGCAGCAGAAGTAATATTAGTTAAAGAAACTAATATTAAGCTTCTAGAGCGCTAAGAGGCGCAGGCTTATATTGCTAGTAACCTAGCTTTTTTTCTTTTTACCTAAAGCGCCATGTTTAGTCTTCTAATCAGTGTTTAAGAATCTAACATTCTTGCTTGTCTTAGTAATTTTTTTAAAAGATGCTTTTAGTAGCAATAGTACTGTATAAGTAGCTAGCAGCAGTTTATAAAGTACGTTATTTATTTTGTTTCTACTCTTTAAGCGGTGCAACACAGTAGTCTAGTTATAATACTTAAATAAGTTTTTTTTAACCTGTGTATGTGCTAATGTTTTCTTAGTTTAATTCTTGGTATAGTTATTATATTTTTATAATATTTAACAGCAGTTAGTTGGGTTAATATCTAGTTTCCATATGTTGTTGCTGTCTAGGTAGCCTAACTATTTTACTAGGTATTCTTTACTGTTGTTGTTATCTTAGTGTATAAGAGTTTTTTTAACTTTAAAAACGTTGTTTTTAAGTATTCTATAGTAAAAGGGTTTGTAGGAGCTAAGAAGGTTTAATTAAGTAATTAGGAGGAGTGGAATAAGTGTATTAGTTAACTAAGTGGTACAGCAAAGTAAGCAATAACTACTAAAGAGGAATTAAATAATTCAGCTTGTATATATAGGTGCTAGCGTTATTGTTATGTGATTAGCTTACTAGGATTACCTAATCAGCAAGGTGATTTGCATGTTCTGCAGCATGTTAATACTCTAACATAGCTCCTAGGTTAGTAAGATACTATTAATTTAAGCTGTAAGCAACTAAGCAATTGTACTATAATTATAGCTCTTCTGCCTGATCCTCTGCTGTTGTAGTAATGCTTATTCTTATTAATCTAGCAGCCTTTAGTAATATTAAAACATTAAATAGACTATAAATATTGCGGAATTAGTTTGTGTGCAGCTACAACAATATTAATTACGTCTACTGCCTTATTATGACCTTTTCTTTTTTGACATTACTTTAATATTAATTACTAGAATTTTTAGGACTATATTAACTACTATTATTAATATAGTAAGTACCGCTCTTTTATTGTTTTCTTACTAATTAAGGTACTATATTAGTGTAGTTTGCTTTTAGTAGCAATAAGCGTAAGCGTTAATTAGCAAGCTACAAATATAAGCATAAAAATTGATTAAATAGCAACTGTTAGTAACGTGAGAATAGTGCTAAGCATAAGTGTTATGCGCGTTAAAGCTTATTTAACAACAAAATATAACTAGCAGTTAATTTTTAAAATGAGAAGGGTTAGTTATTACTGCTATTTAATTTTATGCTTATTGCAGGATACTTAGTAGCTCTGCTTAGAAGCTAATTACTTTACCTGCTGAATTAAGTCTACTGTTAAGTCTTTAATTAGACTTTAATTTATATAAGAGCTTAGCTAAGCGAATATGCTAGTATAAGAGCAAAGCTCTTTATAAGCTAATGTAGAAATTTTAGTAGCTTACTGTTTAAGCAGCGTCTTATAAAAAGTAATAGGATAACAGCAATAGCTTACAAACGCCTATCAAGTTGTTTACTAAATGTATCGTGCCCCCCTCTACTTAAAAAAAAGCGCCTAACAGCTTTTTAAAGTTTACTACAAATTTATTGCGTCTTTGCATTCTGCCGTGTAAGCGCTGTATAAAGAAGAAACTAAATAGTTTATTTACTAAACATTACTTTAATTGCGTTTAAACTAGCAGTTAGAGCAGCTTACGCTATAGTAGTTGCTTATTACATACTTGCTCTATAGTTAATACTAATCTTTCTAATTAATGTTTCACTATGTTTAGGAATAAAAAGGTAGGTTTTTTATTCTTGAAGCTCTTCGCTTAGTATGCTAACTAGTTTTTAGAAATGAAATAATTTTAAGAAGTACTAAGCTTTTAAGGCTAACTATCTAAAAACATTTTTACATACTGCAAAGAAATTGATAGCAGTGTTATGTTTACTAAAAAGTTTTCTGCACAGAAGCTTTTTTTTTAATAATTGCTGTGCTAAAAAAATGTTTTTTCGTTTTGCTGCTTAGCTCTTGCTGCCTGCTTCTACTTCTGCGTCTGCTTCTTTTAATCCTTAGTATACTGCTAATAATTACTTTTGCTGTACACAGCTTTTTGAGTAGGCTATAAGTTAAAATTAAGGTTGTTTATATAGATAAGAGCTTTATAACTTACAACTTTTTGCTGTATACGTTTTAAGTTAACCTGCGTGGCTGCTAGTTTAATAATTAACATATAATTAACAACAGCAGCAACAGCAGCAGTAGCAGCCTTAATAATAATAACCTTTTTAGTAAATGTCTTTTTAAGAACAGTATGCTTGAAAAATATTACTTCTACTTGTTTTACACGTTTGTTTTTAAGTTTATTGCCTTAATCGCTATACAACCTGCTTATATAAGAGCAATTATTATAGTAAAGTAAGCTGGCAATTATTTTACAATACTCTTTATAGAAGTAATAGATTAAATTTGCGCTGTTATGCTGCTTACTTTTAAACTTTTGCTGCTTAAGCTAAGTTAGCTTAAAATGCTCTCAAGCTTGCTAAAGCTAAAAAAGCTAAGCATAATTTTATACTAGAGCTAAGCTTTTATAATAACTTCAATACTTACTAGTGATTTAAAGTTTAGTTTTGTAGTTTTTTTGCTTGTTTAGCTTACGTTCTCCTGCTTATTTTTATAAGCTACTAAGCAGAGACTAAGCTTATTAGATGTTGCTGCTTAATATAAATCTTTTTGCTTATTAATTATTATTGTTTTTAAGTAAGTGCTTAACTTGCTAAAAGTTAAGCAACTGCTTAAACTTCTTAAATTATTGTTAGGTAAGCAACTTAGTTAGTTTATTAGCTAGCATAATTAATGTTTCTTAGTACTTAACCTAAAATAATCTTCTAGTATATTATTGCCGCAGCTATATATTCTATATATCTATATGCCTTGATTAAGTGCTAATCTGCTTGTTCTTCCTAACTACAAGCCTAATTATTTGTTAGTTATTACACTAAACTATCTAGACGTCTCTTAGATTAGGAGACAGCTTGCAAAAAAAGTGCTTAAAAGCTATAGCCTTCTTTATAGTGTACTTAAGGGCTAGTAGCTTAGCTTTAGTAGTTAATGTAGTAACTGTAGTCTGCTAAGCTGCCTTCTAAAACATTAGATTACTATATAAGATAGCAATATAACTCTTGCTATTTTTTAGCTTAAACTTCTTTGCAATTTTGTCAATATATATATTATGCATAAGCGTAATTATTTGCTTCTTGTAATTTCTATCACTTTAATACTTAAAAACTATTCAACTAATTCTTATTTCAGTATTTTATATTTGTCTATAATCTTTAACTAAAGATTCATAACTTTCTGCTTATAATTTTTTGCAAAGAGCAGTAGGATATTATTTATATTAAATAAAACTAGAGTTCTCTTATTTTATTTAAAGAATAGGCAGGGCTCTTCTAGTAAGGCAATTAGTCTAATTTCTTTTAGTAATCCTAAGAACTCCTTATACTACAACAGTAGCAAGTCTTACAATTTATAAAGTGCGCAGTTAAGCTATACCTACTTTCCAGGCTTTTTAAAGCTATTTAGCATCTTACAAATTACTAAGTTATCTGCTATGATTAATATATTAAGAAATGGTTCTACAATATTGTATTGCTTAATCTCTAGAATATTTTTAGCGGTGAGAGCTATTGCTGCTTAAAAGGAATTAGCTGCTAATGTAGCAGCATATATTAAGTTAATTAAGTCTTTCTTATAAAAATTACTTTTTTTTTGACAATCTGCGCCTTATATTTAAGAAAGAAGTTGTTTTAATTAAACTTATATATTTAAACCTACTTTAGTAGTATTAAGCAATTATCTACTTCTTCTTTTAATATCTTAGTTTAAGTCTTATTCTTACTTAACAAATTAATTTTTCCTCTGCAGGCATTTTTAAATAAAGCTCTTATAAATACTAAAGTAGTTGCTTTTATAATCCTAGCGGTTTAAGTGGATTGTTGCGATGCTGTTAAGCACTTAACTTATGGTTATGCTTAGTAAGCAAAGCTGTTATAACTACGTAATTAAAAGTCTTATAGCTTATTGAATCTTCCTAAGTTACTTGCAAACTTAGCAGTTAAGTATTATAAAATTTGCTCTATAATAGATTTACATAATTCTTATAACCTGTAATTAATGCATTAGTACTACTTATGCTTCTACTTTTTAGTTAATTATAAGAATTATAGGTTACGTCTGTACGCTTACGCCTGCTACCTAGCTTATGCAGTAGAAGATAACAATTTATAGGCTAATTTAATTTTTGCTTGCAATCTGTGCACTACGTTTTATAAGTAAAGGCTTAGCTTATTTATTTTTAAGGTATCAAAGGTGGTGGTTGTTGTTGTAGTCAAAATGGGTTTTCCAAAAAAGTGAAAAGCAGCTGCACTCTACTAATCAGTCGCAAAAGTCAAAAAAAGATTGTGTGTAGTCGACGAAATTCGAACGGTGAGTGGATGAGTTCTGGGAGGAAAGCTCAGACCACCGAGCGATAATCAGGGTTAAAAAATTTGCTAAGGTACCAAAAAACGACACCAGTTGAAACGTGTCCAACGGCGATTGCCAGCCTATGGCTGACAACAGGATTACAGTAGGATTGCAATAGGATTGCAACATGATGCGATGGAGGAGGGAAAGGACACGTACGTATCGCAGCGGGAGACTGCAATACTTCATAAAGCTGCTGCTTCTCACCTACTGCTTCTCACCTTTCGAACAGCACCGCATACGAACGATTCGCATACGATACGCTGCACTGCAACATGGCGTGCAACCTCCGCGACGAGCATCTCCTCAACCTCGACTCTCATCCAAAGACAGGAAGCTTTCCTGTCGTACACCTAGCCCCTAAACCAGTCCAAGGCTTAGCTTATAATTGCCTACTCTGTCTGCTGTTTAATGCCTAAAATCTTAATTAAGATATCTTTCGCCCCGCTATCCTGCTTACCTAAGCAGGTATTCTATTATAACAAGCTAGCGCGTTAAAGTTTTTAGGCTTAGACTATTAGACTAGTAATAAGTTATTAAGCTTATTTAAAAGAAGCTCTCTACTTTTTAAAATAAATAGATTAGCTCTTCTAGGCAAGTGTATTACTGTTTAACTATTAACTACTCTGCAACTAATTGCGTTGTTGCTCTTTCAAGTTTTTAGTTTAAAAGTTAATTTTAGAGTAGTAAGACTAGTATTTTGCTACTAATTTAAGCAGGTTCTTAATTGTGCACTAGCTTTATACTTTATTTGCTTTGCGTCTTTTAATTTATTTTCTTGCTTAGTAGGCAGGCCATCCTCCCTTATTAAGATAGTAAATAAATTACTTTTAAGGCCTTTAATAGTTAGCTGTATATCTTAATTTACTCTTCCTTATATAGGCGAGAGGTCTAAGTCCTCTCTTTATTTTACTAGCTTGCTATTATAAATGATCTCTACAATCTTAATTGCTTAATTTCTTAGTAGCTCTGCTTTACAATCTCTCTTGTAGAATTAATGCTTGTTAAAAGTTATATTATAGGTAGTAATTACTTAATTAAGTGTTAGTACTTATATATAGTATATGTTAAAGGCTTAATAACTAACTAAATAACTAATATAGCTGTAAGAATGAACTTTAAATTTTTAATAATTATGCTTAGCTGCCTTCTTCTTGTTTAAAGGATAAGCTCGGCAGCTATAAGTATAGATTCTACTCTAGTCTAGGCGTAGATTAGCAGTCTAGTGTCTAATCTTAAGTAGTTAATAGTATTAGGAATATTTTTTAAACTATCCTTTAAGCACTTAGTTAGGGGATTAGTAGTAATAAATTTTAGTAAAGCTTATTTTATATAAGTAAGCTACTGCATTTATAATTACTAGCTAAAGCTTAACTAGTAAATTAGCACTTATGCATATTTTAATAGCCTTTGTAATTAGCTTTTGTCTAGCTCTCTCTGCCGAGCTGTTTAGCCTATAAGTATATAGCAGTAGCGTTTTAAATACAACCTCTTTCTTTATAGCCTATTTTTTCTATTTTAATCCACTCTCTAAGGAAGTGTAGCAGCAATATTATCTTAATAAATTTCTGCAATTCTCTACTAGTATTGCTTTTTAATCTTTGCAGCAATGCCTTTAATTACTAGTATAATACTACTTAGTATCTTAAACTAAATATTTTAATTGTACAGCTTACCTAAGTTGTCCTTCTTAATAATTAACGCCTATTTCTCTAGCAGCTAACTAGTTAGGAAATTAAATAGATTCTATAAGATCCTGTAAAAAAGTTGTAGTAATTTCTTTCTTAGTTACTATAAGATTACTTGCAAGGCATAAGCTGTTATAAAGTAATTATATATATAAGCTTTTTGCTAGTAATTTTAACGTTCTGCGCTAAGCAGATTAAGGATTTAATAGCTTGTTGTCCTAGGTGTCCTAATTGTTAATGCCACAAGTCCTTATTACTAGTACGCAACTAAGATTTCCTTAATTACGCTATAGCGTTTATAAGTAGTAGTTAAGCTAAATAATAAGAAAGTTGTTTATTTATAATAAACATAAGATTAAAAAAATACTTTAATTTAGTTATGACAACATTCTTTCTAATTGTTTTAAATTTTAAAGTATAATTATATTCTAAGTACTAAAAGCCTACCTACTTAAGCTGTGCTTTGAATACAATATTAACGTAGAAACTTGGTACTACTTTAACATTAGCAAGCATAACATTAGCTGTCCTTAGACTAGCCTTGCTATATAAAACGTTTTTAAGCAGCCTGTTTCTTACACTAGCAACTAGTATAATTTAAGTGCCTGCTTTAACAGTCTTGTCTTTAGCATATTTACTAAAGATGCCTAGCACTATGTATTTTATAGTATTAACTAAGTAGACTGCTAATCTACTATCTATAATTGTTCAGAGGGACAGGGTATAAGAAGTAAAGGCTGCGCTAAATATATTTATTTAATTTTCTTAATTAAGTTCTTGAAGTTAATTAATGCTAAAACTAATAAGTTAAGGTAAAATTTACTTAACTTATTAGTAGCTGCTCTGCTATTGCTAGTCTTTTAGCCTTCTTTCTTAATCTAGGTGCGTAAAGTTGCCTATTTGTTGCTGTTCTAGTACTTAAGAATCTTTTTCTTATCTTTTTTTAATAGCTTAATTAGTATAGTGCTAGAAAAGTTTGATTTAGTAACAGCAGTTTACAGTCTATAGCAGTTACACAGTGTTTAACAGTGCTTACTTATATGCCCTTAACTAGCCTTTTAGAAGTAAAAGTGTAAGTATTTACTAATTTTGTTCAACTTGTCAGCGCTAATAAATTGTTAAGCTATCCCTAATCTAAATTTAGTTTAGAAAACAGCGTGTCCTTTTCCTCTTAAAAATGTAATTAACTTATTTTATAACAAAATACTATAAATCTTTTTTAATTTATTAAAAGTTAACTAAGCTTTACTAAGTGCTATTACTTATGCTAGCTTATTGCGCTTCTTGCGCGCCTAGTTTAGTGCAATTTTAGTGCCTAAGACATTTAAGAAATTAGTAACTGCTAATTGTCTAATAAATTAAAAAGGCAAGTAGTTTATTGCTTGTTAATACAGGAGCTGCCACTTAGTAAACTATTGCTTAAGGCCTATTCATCTCTAGCAAGCCTTATTAAGGTGTAATTTGTACTATACCTTAATTGAATGCTAAGTATTCTAATTAGTAAGTGCAAGATTTTCTCTAAAAATCTTTACTAAAGCTTAAAAGCTAGTAAAGTTCTAAGTAATTATACTTATTAAGGCGTTTAAGAAAAAGTCTAAATAAACAGTTTTGCTTATCAAGTCCTTAATATTAGTAATTTGAGTAACCTTCTTGATTTACTAAGCAGCTTGTACCTTGTACCTGTTAACTAGCTTATTATAATTATCTTTCTTATACTTAGTATCAATAGCTTAAGCATTGTATTTGCGTTAAGCAATTTTATAGTCCTCTTGTATTTAAGCGCTAGCACTTAGAAATAAAGCAACTAGCTGCTTAATATCCTTAGGCAGTTCTAGATACTGTAGGTCCTAGTAATTTACTAAGGGTACATTGAGAAGATTAGGATTAACTTAATCCTTAATACTTTTCTCTACGCAGTGTAGCCTCAATAAAGCAAACTAGGTTAGCTAATCTAATTAAGACTTAAGGATTACCCCTAAGGCAACAAGCAGTGTATTAGTAAGGTCTATTTTCGTAAAATGCTTTATGTAAAATTACGACGTAGGTTATTGTTAAAGTAACAACAAATTAATTAGTTAGTTAGTTAGTAAGTAAGTAACAAATAGCAATAATAGTAGCTTATAGGTTAAATTAGTAGGAGGTTAATTGTATAATTAATAAGAGGTACAGCAGTAGCAGTAATCTGCCAACTGTGCTGTAAGAGAGTAGAAAGTAAAATGCTAATTAAATAGTTAACTTTACAGCTTGCTAATTGCGCAGTAAAAATTAAAAGTACAATTAAGCAGCTAGGCTTATAACTGTAAGAGCTAAAAAGGTTTAATTAGGTAATTAGGAGAAGTAGAATAAGTGTATTAATGAACAAAGTGCCACAACAAAGTGAGCAATAACTACTAAAGAGGAATAAGACAATCTGGCTTGTATATATAGGCGCTAGCGCTATTGTTATTTGATCAGCTTACTAGGATTACCTAATCAGCAAGGTGATCTGCATGTTCTGTAGCATGTTAATACTCTAACAGGTTTTTTAAAGTAGCGTTCTTAAGTCTACTAGTTCTAATATCTTAACATAGAATTTTAGGTGGATTTTAAATTAGGTAGAAGGTTAAGTATATACGTAACTAGTTTTTTCTAGTTAAGAATTAAATGCAGTTTAACTTTAATGTAGTTAAGCTTTTCACTAAGCTATGTAGTGCAGAGATTCTTTGTAAGCAAATAGACTTTTTTTTTAGCTAAGGTGCTCTTTTTTGTTTCTTATTAACATATAAAATGCTTTAGCATTAAGCCTTTTTAAGTGTTGCCTTAAGTACCTTGTGTATTGTCTTTAGCTTATCAGCTGTTGTAATAGCTACTTTAGTCGTCTAACTAAGAAATGTACTTGTAAAGAGATTTAAGTGTTTTTTTAATTTATATAAAACAAAGTCTATTTTATAAACTTTAAAAGTTTATTGTTATATGCTATTTATGCTATGAGTAATAGTAATATTTAATTGTTCTGTTGTTAGTTTGCATAAATGCATGAATATACTTTTATGATATAATTTATTTGCTTAGTTTGTCTATTTGTCTGTAAATAGAAAGCTGTTAATAGGTTCTTATGAGTTCTAATTGTAGCAAGTAATATTGTTTAAAAGTATAAAGTAAAGAGCTTTTCTTTATTACTGATTAATAAATTTAGTATGCTGTAGTATCTAACAATTTAATTGTTAATAATGTGCATAAGCTATACTGCTGTAAATAAAATTTTAAAAGTTATATACTTAGCTTGTTTTGTTAATTAGGTAACTACTGCAATAATTGTAATATAAAATACTTTTATAATAAAGCTTCTTAAGACTAGTAGTCCTGTAACGCAGTTTATATAAATGTCTAATTATAGTGTGTTAAGTAGTTTTATTGCTTGTATTTCTTTGTAAGGTGCATGTATGTTATGCTTATTCTTCTAACAGTTTGTATATTAGGCAATAAAAGTAGTAACCTTGTCCTTTATCTCTAGAAACTTGAAATTCTTTTTAATAAGTTCTATAGTTTTTGTAATACTTAAGTAACTATATACTAAGTTGTTATAATGCTATTAAATAGATGCTTCCTGCAATTCTTCTAGTACGTTATACATAATATGTATAAGTAGATTAAGCATCTGTGTTAGTTCTAATAATCTGTTATTGTTAACCTATAATATTGCAAAGTAAGATATATCTTTAGTTTCTACAATATTATATTTATAGCTAAAAGTGTTTACTTTTCTATTGTTTTTTTTGTATATATATAATCTTAAACTTGTGTTGTTTAAGTTCTTCTAACTATTAAGCTTAGCATTAGTTAAATCTTTTAGTTGTTATAAAATTAACTAAGTTCTTGTAATTTATAAATACTGTAAGTTGTAAGCCGCTTTTAGCGTATACTCTTTAATATCTTAAAAAATTAATAATAGCTAGTAGCTCCTTGTTGTAAATATAATATTGTTTCTCTAGTCTTAAAAAATTACAAGAATAATAGGAAATTAAGTGCTATTTACCTTTGTATAGTTAGCTAGCGTATTCTTTAAGTACAAACTCTAATGCATT
This sequence comes from Alternaria sp. 'sect. Undifilum', assembly GCA_024321975.1. Lineage (NCBI taxonomy): Eukaryota > Fungi > Ascomycota > Dothideomycetes > Pleosporales > Pleosporaceae > Alternaria > Alternaria sp. 'sect. Undifilum'. The sequence continues at coordinate 2,704,893 of JAJJZI010000006.1, forward strand.
TGTTTTAAGTTATAGTAGCTGTCCTGCTTAGAATATGCAAAAGTATAGTAGTTTTATACTTACAGTTTTAAGCGTTTAAAAAGTATTCTTTACTTCTCTACTCTACTTAAAGAGTATTTCCTTCCTTGAAAGTTTTATTAATAGGACAGCAATTTTCAATTAATTTACAATAAACTATTAGTTAAAGTTTAAAAATTCTAAAAAAGATTAAATTTTTTTCAACTGTTATTAGTTGTAGCTATTTATTAATTACTCATATCTTCATTTTACTTATTTGTACTTCTTATGCTCTTATAATGTATTTTTAAAAGGCGACTTTATACTTGTAAAACTTGTATTTTTTAAGTTTTAGTTGTAAGTTAAACTAGTTTAGGCACCTTAGTACTGTGCAGACATGTTTAACATAATCTCTTATGTTTTTAGCGTAAATAAGGATGTTATCTAAGTATACAATAACAAAGATAATTAAGTATACTTTTAACTTGTTGTTAATAAGTTTTTAAAATGTTGCTAAGGCGTTTGTTAACTTAAACAGTATAATAATGTATTTATAGTATTTATATCTTGTTTAGAACGCTGTTTACTATTCTTTACTTTTCTTAATTCTTATAAAATAGTATTTACTTAGAGGTCTAGTGCTGTAAAGACCTTAGCTTAAGATAACAAATTTTTAAATTCTACAATTTTAAGTAGCAAATATTGAGTTTTTACTATAATATTGTTTAATTTCTAATATTAACATACATTCTTAGTAGTCTGTTTTCCTTCAGTACAAAAAGTATAGAGAATTCTACTAGCAATATTAAATGTTTTATATAGCCTTTTTTTAAATTCCTTTTTAGCTTTTCTCTTAGTATCTTAAGTTCTATCTCTAATATTTAATAGATTAGCTTAAAGGGTAAAGTTTTCTCTTCTTTTAGTACAAGTTTATAGTCTTAAAGTTAGTGTTTTAGTAAGGCTTTACCATCTACTACTTCTGTAAAGAGGCGCTAAAATTCTTTATACTTATTTAAAATATTTTAAGTTACATATATCTCTTAAATTTAAATTAATAATTTAGGGAAGCTTTTTTAGTATTTATTTTGTTAAAATCTTTTGTCTTAAAGCTATCCTTAGTTAAGTTTTACTGTTTGTTAACAATATTATTAATTTCCTTATTATTTACTATATTAGTTGTTAAGTATATAGGCTACTTTATAGTTACGTCTAATATACAGCACTTAAATAAGAATTTTTAAAACTTTAATATAATTTACAAGTTGTGTTCTTTTAACTAAAGAAATTCTAATATTATATTGTAAGTAGCTAGTCTATAAACGTCTAAGTATATTTCTTTTTAGTATTCTTAGATGCAAAGCGTTACTCTAGTAACTTTAAAAGTAATTGTTATTTTGCCTAGCATAGGCTAACTGTTAGCTATATATAGTAGATGAAGTTTTTTATTTCTTAGTAGTTATAGGCCTACTACTAACACTGCTTAAGTAGAAACAAAGTTAGCCTGTGCACTAAAATCTACTAGTGCCTATATTTAATGTCTGTTAAGCTTTATTATAAGCTTTAGAAGGCTTAGGAAATTTATTGCATTGATTTTTTTAGTAGTTTTTAGCGTCTAGGGCGTCTATTTAAAAAAAACTATATACTGTATCTATAGAACTTCTTTGCAATAGAATATTAGTTGCATTTAATATTTAGGCATGTGTGTTATAAAAGTAAGTTATACTTTTATACACTAGTACAGTTTTTATAATCCTTTCGCTGCGTTATATGCATTTATAAGTTTTTTTCTAGATTATTATTTATTCTTAAAGCATAGGCTATGTTTTTTATCTTATATATATACTGCGCATTTATTATTTAAGCAATTATACTATTAATAGGTGTATATAGGTATTCTCTTGAACTTCTTAGGAAACTATCCTAATTTATTCTTTTTAGAATGATAAATTGTATAGTTATTATATATATATACAGTTTATAAATACATTACCTGTTCTAAGTTACGTAGATCTATTTAGTAGTATATATCTTTAGCGCAGCTATTATTTTAAGCTTTATAGTATTATTGTATTGCCTAAAGTTTATTTTTAATCTCTTTTTTCTCTTTAATAAAGAGCTAGCGCGCTAGTTTAGTCTAGAAAGCCTTAGCTTTTTTAGTTTATTTTTATACAAAATTGTTATATATAGCCTTGTTGATAGTTTTTACTAGAGTAAGCCCTTTCTTCTGCAGTTCCTCTAGTAAATTAGTATACTAAGTATAATTTTAAAATGTTTTTCTATAAGATTTCTTAAAGATTCTCTTAATTTGTTTGAGCTGCCTTAGGAGAATACTAGTTTTCTTTACTAGATTTACTAAGCATTTAGTTTTTGTAAGTAGTACTACTTATATGTTAACATTATGTTTATTTTCTATAGTATAGGTAAAAATTTGCTGTATAGCTAAAAAAAACTGTTTTTTTATTATATGCTACTAGCTCTTCCTATATAATTAGTTTAGCTAGTTAATAGCTTTCTCAAAACTTAGCTATCTTACTATGTTTAGTTTAATTTACTAGGAATGCTTTTATATTTTTCTTTAGCACTATCTTAGAAATGTTAGTGTCTAAAGTTTCCTTTAGCGTAATTATAACTAAGTTAGTTAGACTATTAATACTTACTTAGTCCTGTCCTTATACTGTAATAGGAGGTTGTATAATAATATTTTATTTGTTGTCTAGATTGTTGTTAAGTTCTGCAAAGTAAATAACATTAACTTATTAAGTTACTTTATCTTAGCTTTAGTAGTCTTGTTCTATGTAAACTTCTTTACTATATTTATAATAAGCAACTTTCTTATTACTCTTATTATATATAAACTTCTTTCTTTCTAATCTCTTGTTAATGTTGTTAAAGTGCATTAGCTTATAGCTATTAGTAGCATAATGCTTTAGGGTCCTAGGTACATAGTTTGGCTAACATCCTTAGTTAGAGTACAAGTATTACAATGTTTAATGTAATTAACCATTTATATTCTTAAGTGCGTAATTTTCTTATATAAATAATTTTTTTTAGCATAAGCTTATGAAGTTTATTATTTACTTTGATAGCTTTAGCTATAAGTTTGTTAAGCATACTAGAGCTAGATTTACCTTTTATAAGTTCTTGCTGTATAGTAGGCTTAAAACCTTATTAATATATTTATATTAAAGCGTTGTTGTCTTATTAAATAGCTGTCTTGTACTGTAAAAACTTAGTTGTATAATTAGTAGTAAACTTAGTTTATCCTAATATTTCAATTTTTTATTTTGCAACTACAGATTTTTTTAGAAAGTAAGTAAACTTCTTTATCTTTACTTTAAAGGCGTCTTAGTCTTTAACTAGAGTAGTTTTATAAGCGTTTATAATACTACTAGATATACAGCGTTGTAAAATTAAGTTAGCCTACTTCTTAACATTTTCCTAAAAATACATAGAAGCTAGAACTATTTTGTTATTCTTATTAATTCTGTCTTTATTAGAGTTAGAATATCTATTAACTTAAAAGAGCTAAGCATTAAGCTTACTATAGTTACTATAATAAGTCTTAGACTTGTTAGCGCAGCTTGTAGTCCTTCTAGTAATGAAATTAGTAGTTGTATTTATTGTAGTATTGCTTATTTTAAAAGTCTTTAAAGTATAAAAAAAATTTTAAAATTATCTAATTTAGTTCTTGAAAGTAAGCATGTACTAAGAATACAAAGGTATACTAGCATATTTAGAAGATTAATATAATAGTACAAGGTATGTTAGCACAATTAAATAATTAATATAATAATATAATTATTAAGAGACAAGTCTTAATTCTTAAATGAATTTCTAAAGTAAAACTTAAAGTTAAATATAATATGCTATGAGAGCATATTACATACACTATATACGAGTAAGTGTATTATTTATAATTTCTATACTCCGCGTGCTTTGTGAAATCAGTAAAAGTAGTAAAAGTGCTATTACTTTTTATACTCTACGTGCTTTATAAAATTAGTAAAATTAGTAAAAGCGCTAAAACTTCCTTGCTCTGCAGGTCCTGCTCGCTAAGTAAGAGCGGCCCTAGTCCAGGTTACAGCTATAGTAGGGCTAGGCAGCAGTAGTCGTAATAAGTAGTTAAGGTTAAGTAGAACTAGCTATATAGTAGGTCTAGGGTAGAGTTGTAATTTCTTTTTGTATAGCTGAGATTTTTTTAAGTATTAAATTGCTTTCTTATTACAGAATTTAAGTATAATATTAATGTTTTTACAATTTAATAGAAATAAGTATAAGAAATATTATATATTACAGTTTGTAATTACATTACATACTTATTTAAATTTAAATAAACTAAATAATAATACTAACGTTTAAGGTATTTGTAAAGCTTTAGAGCTATGAGTTCTAATACTTTTGCATTTGTAATAGAAATGCCTTATTAACTAGTTCTTCTAATACCTTTACTTTTTCATTATTTATTATATTTTTGTTATTTTCTGTTGTAAACATATCCTTAACAGGAACTAGAAGTTTAAATAGATCTTTAATCTAGTTACTTAAAATACTATCTACTCTAACTTTAATAGCAAGAGTCTTCTTTTACTCTCTTTAAGAAATTAAATCTTTGTAAACTATAACTTTTTATATAGTTTAAGTAGCAAGTTAAAGTTCTTTATTGCTAATTACTTTTTTTGCAACATTCAAAACTTGCTTAATGCTAATGCTTATAGTAGAAATTGCTAGTTTATTCTTTACAACTAATGACAAGCAAGAGTAAGTATATTTATTTAATTACTACTACTTTAAAATATTATAAGAAGCTGTTTGCTTAACATAATAAATACAAAAATATCCTTTTTCTTTTATGTAAGTAAGGCTGCTGTCCTTTCTAGCTTTTTAACTATTGCTATTGTCTAGTTATATAAAACTAGCTGCTTAGAATAAATTTGCAGAAGCAGGCTTTTAAAACTACTTATTAGTTAATGATTATTTTGCTAAAAATACTAATTCTAAAGTAGCACTTGCCCTATCCTTGTTCTTGTATTAATTAGGTAGTTAAGAAACTTTTAGCAATATAAATACTTTGCTTATAACTCCTAGCTATCTTTCTATATACTTAATTAGTTCGTACTGTAATAATTGTATATAACAAATAGTACTTTATAGATAGTAAGCTTTACGGTTAGATTAAGAACTGTTGCATAGTTAACTAAAAATCTATATTTATTATCTGTCCTTGCAAAGTACTTGCTAAGTTTAGCTTTACTATAGAGAGCTGCATTTTATACTACTTCTAGCTACTCTGTTAACTCTTAGTTCTTTAGGTCTTTGCCTAGCTTAACAGTTATTTAATTTAGAAAGTTTAATAGTTAACTGTATACAGGCTAAATAAACTAGATTTAAAGCTTATTATTTTAGCTTAAGAGGTTAGTAGCATTTTTCTACTTTGCAAGCAGCTTAGTAATTAAGTTAAGAAAGTGCTACTTTACATAAGACAGTTAAAGCTTCTTAATATTACAGAAGTCTATCTTTGTAGTACTAAGATTACTAAGGACAGTAGCTTAACTAGTTTATAGTTTTAATGCTACCTTTTGTTTTAACTATTTATTAATGTATTGCCTAATTGTAGATACGTGCTTATATATGTTATATATAAAATTTTATTAAGTTTTAACGTTGGAAATACTTATAAGACAGTATTTTGCTAATAAGTAGCATTGTGTAGCAATAAAATGTTTGAATTGTTAAGGAAATATGTTAATAGCAATGCAGATAGCTTAAAGCTAAATTCTGCTTAGTAAGTAATAACTTTATATAATAAATACTAGCTAACTTTGTAAAGCAAATTTAAGACAAAGATCTAAGTACTAATATCTTAAATATAATGTCTCTCTAGAGGCTGTTTAATATCTATATTAAACAAAGGTGTAAGCTAAAGATTCTAGATAGTGTCCTAGACAACAAAGTTAAAAACATGTGCACGGTATGAAATTGTAATTTTTTATAAGCACTTTTTAATATACTTGTTTTATAAGCTTGTAAAGAGAGCTCTTGTTAAAGCAATATTGTTGCTAGTATTGTTGTAAGTAATAGCTAAAAGGCAATACTTAGTTTGTGTTTTAGCAAGTACTTAGAAAATGTCTCACGCTATAAAAGCTCCTGTATGCTAATATTTTAGTAGCAGAAATTATTTAGCTTCTCTTGTAGTTACTATTTAGAGCTAATGTAGTACGCTTTATTATAAAGAAGCTAATATAATTAGCAGCTAACTAAGCGTCTCAAGTAATCAAAATTCTTATTAATAAGCTTAGGCTGCTAAAAATAACAGCTTTAGCTTATTAAGACTATGTTCTTAATGTTAGAGATAGAGGAGGTGCGCAGGGTGAAGGATAAGAATAAGAGAATAAAATAGAGACTAGGGGAAGACAGTGTTGTAGAAGATGACAATTGTATTGTTATTCTGTTGTCTTGATTTGTCTTACTGTCTTGGTTTCTAACTATCTGCTAAACTACCGTCTTTATATACTTGTAACTTACATTCTAGAAAGATCTGTGTTACGCAATAGCTTACGTAGTAGACTGCGTAATCTATATTAGATTGCGTAATCCTGAACGTCATCGATAACAATCAGATGATAAGAATGATAAGCAATACTAGTAGCATAATAGCTTCTAGTAATCAATTGATTGTAGATTCCAGGTGTGATTTGAGCACCTGGATTCTGTGGAGAAACAGCTAAGTAGCTTAATCTCCAACACTTAAAACCTCTATAAATTTCAAAAAGCTAATAGACACAGTATTAAGTTAAAGAAACTAAAAGCAACGCTTAAATAACAGTTAATTTAGCGTCTAAAATAACTAGTTATTATTAATTACTACCCTTACAAGCTTGTGTTAGAAAGCTAGCATAGTGTAAATTAGAACTAAAAAAGATATAGCTTTGTTTTAACTCTGTAAAAATAAGCCTAAAGTCTAGTTTAGTAAATTGTAAACTGCGTTAACAGTGTTATAGCATAATTTTAATTAGTAATAAGTACAAAAATATTTAGTCTTAATAAGCTTTGCGCTAGCTAAGTATTGTAGTGCTAAACTATAATTTAAACAAAATATATATTGTTACCTACTAAGAACTTTAGCTGCCTTTTAAATATTTTGCTAAATAGTACTTAACTAGCTTAATAAGTTCTATCTTAGCTTAGAGGTTTTAAGAGTATCTCTTTATAGAGTGCTATTCTACTACTTTCTTTATGCATTTAGCACCGCGTCTTCTGTCTCCTTAAGTAACAGGTGCATAAAAAGATATTTAGGTAGGTATAATAAGTTTTAATCTATTTTTCTTGTAATTTAGGTGGCTCTTAATGCAAATTAAGGAAAAATTAGTAAAAAATTAATAAAAAGTTGCGCTATGTAATAAATAGCATGCGCAGGGCTGCACGTATATAGCTAGAATAAGAAGCTGTAATAAATTGTAATAACAAGTGTAAATTTTAAACAGAGCCTTTACTGCTGTTTAAGAAGCACTAGACTTAACTCTTTATAGCTAGTAGAATATCTATAACGCGTACATAAAGCCTATTAAGCAGCTAATAAAGAATTAATCTGCAGCTAAGACAGTAACGCTAACGCTAGTAGAAAATATAATTATTATTTAAGGATTAAAGTTTGTATTTAGTTCATATCTAGAATTGCTAAGTTACTCGTGTAGGTTTTAATCTACTATTATTTGCTGTAATAACTGCTAATCTTTGCTTATACCTCAGTGCAATCCTCGCTGTCTTATAATGCTAACTTATTTTAAGCTGTCTTCTAAGTCTAACAAGCATTAAAACTCTAGCAATAAATTTAAGAACTCTTGAAAGTTTATTTGCTTTTTCTTCTTAGCCTTAGCATTAGCCTTTGCCTCTGCCTACTATTTTTTAGTCTTATATTTTTCCCTGCCTTAGTTATAGTATGCGTTAAAATTTCAATTCTTATCAACTTTTTTTAACACTTATTATTGTTGCTTTATATATATAGTTTATTAGCTTGCAGGCAGGCGTTGTCTAAAAGTCCTAAGGCCTCAAGAGCAGACAGTAGTTTTACTTATCTAAGCATGTTAGTATGTTACTGTTATAGAGTACTATAATAAACTTACTTTTAATACTTATAAGTTACTATTGCTAACTCTTCAGGCAACATTTTATTTAGAAATTGTTACTACTTTTTCTTTAGCTTCTATACTTTTGAAGCTGTTATTATTCAGCTTATATAGTCTTTTATTATATATGCATTGTATAATTTTCTAGAGCACACTACCTTAGCTCTAAACGCGTAGATATAGTTAAATTTAAGCAGGCATTTTTAAGTTGTCTATTGCTTGTACAGCGTTTGATATTAATTTGCAGTACTGCCTTAAGGTATTTTTTGTATATATTAGCTTATTTTTTGTAAATAGCATTGAAATTATTCTTTAACTACTCTGCTACTGCTTGTAAGTACTAGTATGTAATTAATAGCTATATTAACTTACTACTTTTCCTAGTTTAGAAGTGCTTTTTATTAAGCTCTTCTTGCGCCTTGCATAGTATCTCTGCCTAATCCTTTTTACTAGCATTTTATTATTTGTTCTTTTTTTTAAATGCCAGCTTTAAGGTTATACTGTGCAGTTCTGTTTATACTTCTTACTACTTTAATTGCTTTCTTTTCTGCACTAAGCAGTGCAGTGCAGTCTCTTTATGCAATAGCATAAGTAAAGTTACTTAGCTAACTTATATAAAGCACACTAAAGTTTATAAAGCAGCTTTTCTAAAATTTAACAGTACTGTGTTACATAATAGTATTATTAACTTTATTTTCTTTGCAGTTGTAACCCTGCACAGGTTAGTATATACTATTATAAATAGCTGTATTTATTACTTTAGTTAGCTTTTCTTACTTCTTGCAATTAAACTGTAGCAGAACTTTTATTAAAATACACAGAACAAGACCTTTAAGCCTATTAAAGTTTTCTTGCTTAACAGTTAACATTATAATAGTATAATTAGAGGCTGCAATTACAATATTGCTAGTCTTAAAATTAGTAAGTTGCAGAAAACTTAATACACTATAGTGCTGCATAAAGCTACAAGTAGGCTGTGCACTACAATAGTACCTGCTAAAATATTAGCTCTACACATAGATTTTTATACAATCTACACTACTTATACTTATATATACAGAGGGGTGACAAATAAAAAGATGTCAAAAAAGTTATAGTTTTCAAAGCTTTATATTTCTACAACCAGAAGGGCTATACCAAAAATGGTTAGTGATTTGGAAAGCCAAGATCTTCTCCTTTCAATTAGGCTACTTAGTAAGCTGATTAATAAGCACTTTTGCTCTCAACTTCAGCAGTGAAAATAAAGATAAAAAACCCAAGAATAAATATAATAAGCGTAAGCCTTGTTAAGGCGTTTTTTTTAAAAAGCTTAGGCTGCTTTGTAAGTATATACTTTACTGTTAAGTTAATAAACCTAGGCAGCTTGTTATTAACTTAAAAGACATTTACTAATACTAGTAGTATTACCTGCTGCGCGCAAATAGTAAGGAGGAGTAAGACAAACAATATATAATTAATTCTAAAAAGATAATGCTTAAAAGACGCTTATGAGGTTTTATAACAGTTACCTTGCTTTTAACATATGCTTTTTAAAGCCTCTGAAAACGCAGACTTGAACATTAACTTTAAAAAAAAACTTAAAACAAACACGTATAAGTTACCAAGCAAGCTAAGAAAGCTTTTAACAACAATATAAAGCCTTACTAAGGCAACTAATGTTGTTAGCTAACTTAAAAAGTCCTAAAGAATCTAGAGGACTAAATGATAATATTTTCTGCTAAAGAAAGCAGTTCTAATAATAAAGTACTTGTTAAGAAGGTTTTAGTTACCTGTATAGCTAAGCTGGTTGTTAAGAAAGTTACTTAAAAGCTAATAGTTAATAATTGTAATAATTGTGTACTTAGTCTGCTTAAATAAGGTCTAAAGTGTGTTAAGGCTTTAAAGAAGCTTTAACTAGTTTATAACAAGTTTATTAATATTCACAGCTGTAGGAGCTGAGAAGGTTTAATCAAGTGATCAGGAGAAATGGAATAAGTGTATTAATCAACTAAGTGCCACAACAAAGTGAGCAATAACAACTTAAAAGGAACAAGACAATCTGGCCTGTATATATAGGCGCTAGCGCTATTGTCATGTAATTAGCTTACTAGGATCACCTAATCTACAAGGTAATCCGCATGTTCTACAGCATGTTAATACTCTAATACATCCCCTTGATTAGTGAGATACTAATATTCGAAGCTGTGAGCAACTAGGCAATTATACTTTAATTATAGCTCTTCTGATTAATCCTCTGTTGTTGCAGGAATGCTCGTTGTTGTTTCAATTCATTTAGCAGCCCTTAGTAATATTAAAACATTCTATAAACCCTGAATATTGCGTAATCAGTTAGTGCGCAGCTACTACAATATTCATTACGTCTACTGCCTCTCTAAAACCTTTTTTCCTTAACTTTACTTCAATATTAATTACTAAGATCTTTAAGACTGCCTTAACTACTAGCACTAATATAGTAAGCAGCGTCCCCTTATTGTTCTTTTACTAATTAAGCTGCTAATCTAGTATAGTCCGCACCTAGCAGCAATAAGTGCAAGTGTTTATTAGCAAGCTGCTGTTATAAGCGTAAGAATTGCTAACACAGCAGCTGTTAGTAATGCAAGAACAGTGCTTAGCATAAGCATTACGCGTGTTGAAGCCTATTTAATAATAAAATTTAATCAGCAGCTAATTTCTGCAAGAGTAGAAATTATTTAAAACTGCTATTAAGTCTGTACGCTTAATGCAGGACATTTAGTAGCTCTGCTTAGAAGCTCATTATTTTACTTGTTAAATAAAGTCTGCTGTTAAGTCTATAATTAGACATTAATTTACATAAAGGCCTAGCTAGGTAAATAAGCTAGTGCAAGAGCAAGGCTCCTTAAAAGCTAATATAAAAGTTTTAGTAGCTTATTGCTTAAGCAGCGTCCTGTAAATAGTAGTAAAATAATAGCAACAGCCTACAAACGCCTATTAGGCTTTTTACTAGGCGCAACGCGCCCCTCTTTACCTAGACAAAAGCGCCTAATAGCTTCTTAAAGTTTACTGCTAATTTATTGCGATATTATATTCTGCTGTGTAAGCGCTGCATAAAAAAGATGCTTAATAGTTTATATGCTAAACATTGCTTTAATTACGTTTAGACTAGAAGTTAGAGTAGCTTACGCTGTAGTAGTTACTTATTCCATACCTGCTATATAGATACTACTCATCTTTCTAATTAATTTATAGCTACGTATATAAATAAAACAGCAAAATTTTAATCTTTGAAGCTCTTTGCTTAGCCTGCTAACTAGTTTTTTAAAGATAAAACTATAACAAAAAGTACTAAGCTTTTAAGTCTTAACTACTTAAAAACATTATTGCCTACTGCAAAAAAACTAATAGTAGTATTATATTCACTAAAGGGTCTTCTGCGTAGAGGCTTTCTTCTAATAATTGCTGTGCTTGAGAGATGTCTTATAGTTTTGCTGCTTAGCTCTCGCTGCCTGCTCCAGCTCCAGGTCCTGCACCTGCTCCTGCTCTCTTCTTTAATTTACAATATACTGCTAATAATCACCTGCGCTGTATACGCCTGCTTAGCAGGCTATAAGTTAGAACTAAGGTTATTTATCTAGACAAGAGCCTTATAATACACTACTTTATGCTGCATACGTCCTAAGTTAACCTGCTTAGCCGCCAGTTTAACAATAAACGTATAATTAACAATAGCAGCACCAGTAGCAGCAGCCTTATTAACAACCTTCTTGGCAAATTTCTTTTTAAAACTAGCATGCTTAAGGAATGATGCTTCTGCCTGTTCTGCATATTTGCCTTTAAGTTTATCGCCCTAATTGCTATATAACCTGCTTATATAGGAGTAATTATTATACTAAGGTAAGCCGGCGGTGATCTTACGATACTATTTATAAAGTAAAAGATTAGATTTGCGCTGTTATGCTGCTTACCTCTAAACTCTTGCTGCTTAGTCTAAGTTAGCTTAAACTGCTCTTTAGCTTGCTAAAACTAAGAAAGCGAAGCATACTTTAATAATAAAATTAATTAATTATAATACTCTAATGCCCTCTAGTAACTTTATTGTTTTGTTCTGTAGTTTTCCTGCTTATTTAGGTTATATTCTCCTGCTTATTTTTTTCAGCTACTAAACAGAGACTTAGTTTAGTATATTAATGTTGCTGCTTAAGATAGATCTTTTTGCTTATTAATTGTTGTTACTTTTAATTATGTGCTTAACTTGCTAAAGGTTAAGCAACTACTTTAGCTTGTTAAACTATTATTAGGTAAGTGACTTAGTTAGTCTATTAGCTGGTATAATTGCTGTTTCTAGGTACTTAACCTAAAATAATCCTTTAGCATATTCTTGCTGCAGCTAAATCTTCTGTAAATTTTTATACCTTAATTAAGTGCTCATCTGCTTGTTATATTTAGCTACAAGCTTAATTTTTTCTTAGTTGTTATACAAGACTATTTAAATATCTCTTAGATTAAAAGACAGCTTATAAAAGAAGCGCTTAAGGGCTATAGCTCTATTTATATTGTACTTAAAGGGAATTAGCTTAGCTTTAGTAGTTAATGTAGTAACTGTAGTCTGCTAAGTCACTTTCTAAAATAATAGACTACTATAAAAAAAAGCTATATAACTTTAAAACAATTAATAAGTTTTTAACTATTTGCAATGGAAGTGTTGCCTGCAATTATTAAGTTTAAGCTATGGTAGTTCTTGTACTAGAACAGGTCTTATTATGTCTAACAGAGGTACATACTCACCTGTTTAACAGCTTTTATATACTAATTACTAAGGTTTGTAGAGAAATGTAAGAGCTTGGAGATTAAGTAAGCAACATTTAAGCAAAGCATAATAGCTATGTACAGCACTAATTTAAGTTCTTTTAAGTAAGCTTTAATCTCTTGCTTAGTTGATTTGCTAGTATTCTTAATCAGCTTCTTTAATAGCAATAAATTCTTTAAATAGCTACTATTCTTTAGCCAAATTTTCTTTGTAATCTTATTAAATTACGTATTCTATACAAGCATAATTGTTTTCTTTATACAATCTCCAATTACTCTAATTTTAAAGAACTATTTGACTAATCTTTATTCTTGTATTTTATATTTGAATTGGTATTAAATCAAAAGTCTATTACTCTTTGTTTAAATTTTTCCAAAAAGCAGTAGAATAGGGTCTATATAAAAAAAACTATTATTCTCTTATCTTAATCAAAGAATAGGCAGGGTTGCTCTAGTAAGGCAATTAGTCTAATCTTTTTTAGTAATACTAAGAACTTTTGATACTTTAATAGTAGCAAGTCTTGCAATTTATAAAGTGTGCAGTTAAGCTGTTCGTACTTTCTAGGCTTTTTGAAGCTATTTAGTATTTAACAGATTACTAAGTTATCTACTGTATTCAATGTATTCAGACATACACTTATAATATTATATTACTTAATCTCTGATTTAATCTTAGCAGCAATAGCTATTGTTGCTTAAAGGAGTTAGCTGCTTATGTAGCAGCGTATGTTAAGTTAGTCAAGAATTTTTTTTAAATGCAACTTTTAATAACAGTCTGCGCCTTGTATTTAGAAGAATATCTATCTTAATTAAACTTTCAAGTTTAGAGTTAATTTATAAGTATAGAGTAATCATCTGCTTTATACTTGAATATCTTAGTCTTAGTCTTATTCTTACGTAACTAATAAATCTCTTTCTTGCAGGCATTTTCATATACAGCTTTTATAAAATGCTAAAGTATTTGCTTTTATAATTTTAGTAGTTTAAGTAGATTGTTGTAATGCTTTTAAGCACTTAGCTTCTGCTTATACTTAGTAAGCAAAGCTGCTATTACTATACAATTTAGAGATTTGTACCTTGCATAAACTTCCTAGGTTACTTGCAAACCTAGCAGGTAAGTATTATAGAAATTGCTTTATGATAAATTTTTGTAATCTGAAATTAATTTATTAATACTACTTATACTTTTACATATTAATTAATTTTTCAAATCTTAAGCTATGTTTCTATACTTATGCCTGCTATATAGCTTGCATAGTAAGAAATAACAATTTATAAGCTAATAAAACTTTTGTTTACAATTTACGCACTATGCTTTTTAAGCAGAAGTTTAGCTTGTCATAGCTTACTCTATCCGCTGCTTAATACTAAAAATTTAAATTACAATATCTTATGCTCTGCTATTCTGCTTACCTAACTAAGTATTAAATTATAATAAGCTGGCGCGTTAAAGTTCTTAGGCATAGACTGTTAGACTAGTAATAAGTTGTTAGGCTTATTTAGAAAAAGCTTCCTACTTCTAAATATTAACAAATTAGCTTTTTTTAGCGAGTATACTACTGTTCAACTGTTAGTAACTCTGTAATTAATTATAGTGTTGCTCCTAAAAGTTTTTAGTCTAAGACCTAGTTTGAGAGTAGCAAGACAAGACTTTTGCTGCTAATTTAAGTGAGTTTTCAATATTGCACTAGCCTTATGCTTTATTTGCTTAGCATCTTTTAATTTATTCTTGTTTCTAGTAGGCAGGCCTTTCTTATTGATTAAAATTATAAATAAATTACATTTAAGGTCTTTAGTAGTAGGCTTTGTAATCTAATTTGCCTTTCTTTAAATAGATAAGAGTTCTAAGTTCCTTCCTTACTTGACTAGCTTGCTTATGTAAAAGATTTTACATCCTTAACTACTTTCTTTTTTAGCAGCTTTTTTCTACAATTCTTTTTGTAGAATTAGTGTTTATTCAAGGTTACATTACAGGTAGTAATTACTTAATTAAGTGTTAGTACTTATACATAGTATATTAGAGGCCTAATACCTAACTATACAACTAATACAGCTTTAAGGATTAACTTCAAATTTCAGTAATTGTGTTTAATAGCCCTCTCTTTGTTTAAAAAGTAAGCTCAGCAGCTATAAGTATAAATTTTACTCCAATTTAGGCGTAGATTAGCTGTCTAGTGTCTAATCTTAGGTAGTTAATAACATTAGAAATATTTCTTCAACTATTCTTTAAGCACCTAGTTAAGGGATTAGTAGCTATAGATCTTAGTAGGGCTTATTCTATGTAGGTAAGCCGCCGTATCTATAATTACTAGCTAAAGCTTAGCTAGTAGATTAGCGCTTATGCGCATCTTAATAGCCTTTATAATTAGCTCTTAACTAGCTCTCTCTGCTAAGCTCTTAGGCTTATAAATATATAGCAGTGGCGTCTTAATTACGATCTTTTCTTATAGCTTATTCTTTTTGACTTAATTGCGCTCTTTAAGGTAGTGTAGCAGTATTTTTATCTTATTAAATCTCTACTATTTTTCATTAAAAATTTGTCTTAATTCTTGCAGTAAAGCCTATAATTACAGGCATAATATTACTTAGTATTTCAAACTATATATTGTAATTATACAGCTTGCCTATGTAGTTTTTGTTTATAATGAGTGCCTTTTATAAAGTAGCTAACTGGTTAAGAGGTTAAATGATTTTACCAAATTTTATAAAACAGTTAGACTAATCTATTCTTTAGTTGCTGTAAAATTACTTACAAGGCATAAACTGTTGCATAAAAATAACATCTTCATAGCTTTTTACTAGTAATTTTAATGTTCTGCACTAAGCAGACTGAGGCTTTTTTTTTTGTAGTTTAACGTCCTTTCTCAGCCTGAAGGGCTATATAAGACGTGCAGGCCGAGGCCTGCAGGTATCTATGTGGTTTTATCTTATAGGTTATTTACAAGGGGTGGTTAACTAAATAAAGGTAAGGCTCTCAGCCTATTGTGTATATGTGGTGGAGGGGGAGGAGGAGGGGGAGGAGGAGAGGGAGGTGTTTAGAGCTAGGTCGCCTGGTGAGGCGATTGCATCTAGTTATCAGAGTTTCCTTTGTACCAGGCCTGTGTACCAACTCTAGTCTCCTGAATAAAGGCTATAACAGCCTTAATACCTGCTTCTGTTTAGAAAAGATATTGTAAAGAGATTAACTCTGTACAGGAGTTCAAAAGTATAGCTCTACTATCCTTATATAGTTAGCACCCAAGGATTATATAAGCTGTGTCTTAAGTAGCTCTAAAATTGCATAGGCAAGTTTTAGAATCTACTTTTTCTCTCTTAAATTAATAGCTTTTTAGGTAGCTGTGACCTAGTTTTAATTAAAAGACAGAGCTAGATATATCCCTTCTAGTAGCAGGAATAGGTATCTGTTTCCTTAATTTATATTTCAAGGTTGCTAAGTAGGTGCTTAGGTTCTTAATACTAGCTTTCTTCCTGTAGTTCTCCAAAAGGCTTAACTAATTAACACTTGCTAGCTGTTTAATTTAAGAGCTAACAACTGCTAGGCTTGTTTTATTTGTTAAAGGGTTTATTTCTGTAGCCTCTTTTGCTAGAGAGTCTACCTGATCGTTGCTCAGTATATCTTGGTGTCCTAAAACCCAATGTAGCGTAAGGGTAATGCCTTTTCTTTCTAGTTAAGTTGCTGCTCTAACACACCTTATTTGCCACTCTTAGCTAGAGTTGTTTAAGGTGTTTTTTAATTAAAATAGTGCAGCCTAATTATCTACGTAAATATTGATGTTTTAGCAGTTATATAACAGGCTAACTGTTTTCTCTAGCCCTCAGGTAATACCTTCTAGTTTACTATTATAAACTAGCTAGTTGTTCCCTATATTTGCTTGTAGTTCTTCAATAAGGGTAGCTCCTTTGTAGAAGGCAACGCCTATGCCTATTCCTTTGCTATTCCTTATAGCTGAGGCATCTAAGTCTACTAATAGAAGGTTGTTGTCTGCTAATAGTTTCTTATAGCTTTCTGCTTTAAAGTCTTTTAGCTTACTTAATATATAGACCTTGTAGAGAGTCCTAGCGTTCTATAGCGTAAAAGCGTAGTGTTGTATTTCCTCTGTATTGTCTGAGAGGGCTAAGGTAATAGATAATTGTATTTAATTAAGTTGCTCTCCTCTATTGTTTTTAATAGCAGCTTTTAGAGGGTGATTTGGATCTAGTAAAGTAGATCTAAAGGCGTATCTTCTTATAGTATCGTCTAGCCTAACTCTAGGTAGAAAAAGAGCGGCTTCTACCTCACTAGGCATTGCAGAAGATAATCTAAAGGTTCCTAGGATCTTTCTGCAGGCCTGGTTTTAAAGTTTTTGCCTGCTAATAAGGACGTGTTGTTGGCCTTTCTAAAATAGCTGACATCTGTAATCAGCTACGCTAGTAATGCACGCTAAGTATAATTGCCTCATTGCCCTTAGTAAAAGGCCTTTATTGATATTAGCTAGCCTGCTTAGGCAGAAAAAGGCCTAGTTTGCTTAGTGTATCCTTATATAGCAGTAGTCTCTAAACTTTAGAGTATTGTTAAAAAAGATACCTAGCCACCTAACTAGTCTTTTTAGCTAGAAAGTCTCTTGTACAAGTAGCGTAAGGCATCTGTTTGTATCTTTTCTAGATCTTGTCTAATTTGCTAATTCTGTTTTTAAGCTATTAAACTTAGTAGCTAGCTCCTTTGCTTAGTTAAAGAGATTTGCTAATTCTCTTTTAAGCAGTTTAATGTTCTTCCTTATAGACGTTGTTAATTTTAATATTTAAAGGTTGTCTATATAAGATAAGGAGTATATATTGTCATTTGCTGTAATTAATTAGAATAGCGGTTTCGTGTAGATTAGAAATAGGATAGGAGAGGCTAGGCTCCCTTAAGGTGTACCAGTATTAACCTTCTAAAGGTTCTCTGTTTGCCTATTAAAAGATAACTCTAAAAGCCTTTTTGTAAGAAACGAGTTTGTCCACAATAGAAGGCATGCAGGTAACTGTTAGTTGCTTATATTTTCTAAAAGCTTGTTCTTAGATAAATAGTTAAAAGTGCCTCTAATATCTAAAAAGGCTGTTAAAGTAACTCTGTTTTTCTTTCTCTGTTGTTGTATATTGTTGTAGAAGAGGAGTCCTGCGTTAATAGCTAATTTTTTCAGCCTGCTTCCTATTTGCGTAGGGTGGAGTAATTTAGTTGTTTTAGCTAAAGTACTTAATCTTTTTAAGTATAGCCTTTCAAGTGCCTTCCCTAGGCAGCATAAGAGGAAGATAACTCTATATGCTTTTAGGATTAAGTAGTCTAGTTTGTTAAGCTTTTTAAGGATAACCCCTTTTGCTTTTCGCCAGCACCTTAGTTAGTATCCTAGGTTAAAAAGAGCTAAGTACACCTTAAAGAAGATGCATAGTTAGTAATTGTATGCTTTTAAGATAAGTTCTTAGCTAATTCTATCTAGTCCTAGTGAGGTAGCTTTTATTTTCTAACAGGCAGTGTAGAGTTCCTCTATAGATAAAGTTAGCTACTCCTATTTGTAGTTTCCTTGGTAGTTGCTAAGTAATAGGGCTAGTGTAGAAAAAAGAGGCAGAAATAGCTTCTCTCTAAAGGTTTAGCACTTCTGTCTAAAAGATTCTTTGCCTCTAATAGCAGAAATTCTTGTAGAGAGGTTGTTTTTTGTATAGGCTATTGCTTTAAATATCTCCTTTAGCAATTCGCTTTAGAGAAACTGTTCCTAATAGTCAAGTTTAGCTTTCTTAATAGCTCTAAGGTACTTGTTTTTAGCTAACAGGTAATCTCTTTTCTATAAGTATAGCATGTTGTCTTCTCTTCTTGCTACTTGCTTAAAATCTTAAAAAGTTCTGTTTGGGATAGCCTTAAGGAGATCTAGATCACTAGTCTACTAAGGCTTTAGTTTTAGTTTTTAGTTTGCAAGGGGGGTAAATCTTTTAAGCGCTTATTAAATTGTTGTTGTAAGGTCCTTTACTATTTTATCTAGCCTCTTCTTTAAAGGTTTGTTAAGGCCTAGAAGTAATTGTCTTAAGAGGTAGATTAAGGCGTGTAGTAGAGCAAGAAATTAATCCTCTAGCTTTACTTAAACTATCTCCTCCTATAAAGTAGTGTTAAAAAGATTCTAATTTTTTTTTTGTTGTACTTCTTAGGCTAGCTAGGTAGCTGCCCTTAGTTGACGATACTAAATAGGATAGCGTGGTGGTCTGATCCGACTTCAGGGATAGCTTGCTAGTCTATAATACTAGAAGCTATATTAATTATTAAAAAGGTAAAGTCAAGTACGCTCTCTTTTTGCATGTAAGCTCTAAAGAAAGTGCCAACTTCTATAGTATTTAATAAAGATAGGTTTTAGTTATCAACCCACTCTACTAAATCATCTGCTTGTTAGTTTAGGTTGCATTCCTACAGGCTCTATCTAAGGTAGTAGCAATTAAAATCCCCTAAAATTATTAAATAAAATTTTAAAGGCTCTCCTAGGAGGCGTCTGTAAATTGTTGATGTATTTAGCTCTTGTCCTAGGCTCTTTTTATTGTAAATGTTATAGACGTAGATCTTTCTTGTGTTAAGCTGTATTAAGATAGCTTAAAAGTCGTTGTCGTCGCTAATATAAGGATTAACTTCTATTTTTAAATTCTTTTAAATATAGAATAGAGTTCTAGGTCGTAGGCCTTAATAAGTTAGTAGAATTTGCGTAAAATCTAGATAAGCAATTAACCTAGTATCTTCGTAAGGTCCTCTTACTAACTAAGGCTCTTATATTGCAATAATCTTAGCGTTTGCTGTAATAGCTAGGTTGATTGCGCTTTCTGTAGCAGGGCTACTCCTATTAACATTTATTTGTAGGACTTTAATTATACTAATTAGTTTAATTATTCCTAGTTGTCCTAGCCTGTAGGATTTTGCACTCTTAGCTGTTTGCTGTATAAGGTCTGCTGCAGTTAGTACACTTAAATATAGTGTGAATATAGGGTTTTCCTTTACTAGCACAGAACTTGCACTTGTGTTAACTAGTGTAGTGTACTTTGCTGCAAATTTAGCAGGCTAATTTTAAGCATTTAACCTTTAGGTAGCTAAATCCTTAGCATTTAGTGCATTGCTTTGCGATATTAACAACTTGCAGTTTCTCTGCTCTAAGGCTTTGTCCTAATATATAGAGTTTTCCTCTAATAGCGTAATAGGCTTCTTCCTTTATAGCAAATGCTACGCATGCTAAGCTAAAGTTCTTGTATTCTCTTTTATCCTCAGGCGTGAGCCAAAAAGGGTTGCCTATAACCTTTAGGCCTTTGTTAAAGGTTTTAATTTCTTATTTTACAACTTTTAGACTATAGTTTGTAGGAAGCTTACAGATAACAACCTTAAACCACAGTGTAATAAGTTAGGCGGCTTTGAAGGTTGTGATGTCTTACTATATTGTCTAGTTTTCTAAGAGGTATTTAGCCTTAAAGGCTGGTGTAGTTGTAACTATCTTGTTGCCTTTAGAGGATAGTGCAATTAAGGCAACTACAGGAGATTGTACGCCTCTTTTGTTGCAAATGCGTTGTTGAAGGCATTCCTGAGTTTAAAGGCATTAAATGCAGCTAAGGACTTGCTAACTAGGACTAGCTAGCAGTCTTTTAGGCTAGTAACCTTTCGTTTTTTTGTCTTTTAGATATCTGTTTATAGTTAATCTTTGTTGTTGCCTACTATAGTAGCAAAGGTAGCTGCAGTAGTATTAGGCGTGTTCTAAATAGGCGTGTTCTAAAAAGGCGTGTTTGTTGTTGGTTTCTTAATATGTCTGATTTTCTCCCTTAACTCTCTTAAGACGTTAGAGAGGCTCGATATCTGGTCTGCTAATATAGCTGTATTCTTCTTATTAACTCTCTTATTTTCAGTATAGTTTTTAAAGACTTCTACTAAGTCTAGAAGACTTGTTTGCTGGGTGGGGTTGTTTTTAGCTAAATTAGCTGCTTAAATTACTAGGTTCCTAGCTATCTCAAGTGCCTCTTTTACTGAGGTAGCTTTTAGTGTTTTCTTCCTAATAGGGGATTAAGGAATAGGTCTAATAAAAGGAGAAAAATTGCTTCTTGTTTGAATGTGTGTAGGCTGTTGAGGTTCCTCTGTATTTTGCCTTTCTTGGCGAGGCGTTGTTATATTGTCTTTCTCTATCTCCGTTTGCCTTTTGTTTGATCTTCCTAGATCTCTAGAAGCAAATAGTTTTTTATTATTTTTTTGAGTTGTTGTGATTGTTTGATTGAATTGAGCTTTAATAAGCTCCTTAATCTTAATTAGCTCAAGACGCCTCGGTATGTGGCCCAAGCTTTTTGAGGAAAATGAAAACTTTTTCTCTCCTTTTAGGAGGGGGCGGGCGACTCTTTCACCCTCTCTCGCGCGCTGGCGCCCTCGCTGCAGGCTTTGAAAAGTATCGCAATCGATTCCTCGGGGTTGTTTCCTTTAGATCCGGTTGTTTCTGATTAATCTCCAGAAATGTCGACGTTGGTGATGAGAGCCAGACTGAGGCTTTAATAGCCTGTTGTTCTAGGTATCCTAATTGTTAATGCTATAAGTCCTTATTACTAGTACGTAACTAAGGTATCCTTAATTGCGCTACAGTGCTTACAAGCAGTAGTCAAGTAAAGTAACACAATAGTTACTGATATTTAATAAATAAAAGATTAAAGTTAAGCTTAAAGTTCATTAAAATATTAATCTGCTTAATTGCTCCAAACTACAAAGTATAATTATATTCTTAATACAAAATGCTTGCCTACTTATACTGTACCTTTAATACACTATTAACATAGAAAACTTAGTTTTACTTTAACGTTAGAGAGCAGAAGAATAGCTGTTTTAGGGCTAGCCTTGCTATGCAGGACGTGTTTAAGTAGCCTGTTTCTTGTACTAGCAACTAGTATAACTTAAGTGCCTGCTTTAACAGTCTTGTCCTTCGCATATTTACTAAAAGTGCCTAGTATTCTATAGTTTATAGTATTAACTAGGTAGACTGCTAATCTGCTATCTATAACTGTGCAGAAGGACAGAGCATAAACGGTAAGAGCTAAACTAAATATAAGTAGATTAATTTCTTTCATCAAGTTCTTTGGGTAAATTAATATTAAAACGAATAAGCTAAAGTAAGATTTACTTAACTTATTAGTAGCTAGTCCGCTAGTATTAGTCTTCTAGCCTTTTCCCTTTATTTCAGTGTGTAAGGTTGCCTATTTGTTGTTGTTTTATTAATTAAAGATCTTCCTCTTGTCTTTGTTTAACAGCTTAATTAGTCTACAGCTAAAAAGAATTAATCTAGTAACTATAGTTTAAAGTTAATAGCTGTTGCGCAGTGTCTAAAAAAGCTTGCTTATAGGCCTTTTACTAGCCTTATATAGGCAAAAGTACAATTGCTTACTACTCTCGTTTAACTTATTAGCGCTTGTAGATTGTTAAGCTAACTTTAACTTAAATCTAGTTTTAACACCATGTGTTTTTTTTGTAAAGTAACTACTAATTTTGTAACAAAACCCTTAACATCTTTTTTAAACTATTAAGAGTTAAATAAGCTTTACTAAGTGCTATTGCTTATGCTAGCTTATTTTGCTTTTTGCGCAACTAGTCTAGTGCTATTTTAATGCTTAAAGCGTCTAAAAAATTAGTAACTACTAATAGCCTAACGTAGTTTCCAAGTAAGTTGCTTACTTAAGCAAGTTGCCTACGCCCTACTAACGCGTTAACGTTGACACAATATTACGCACTCATATTACAGTTAATAAACTATTCCAGGATACTAATTTACTTATTAGAACAGCTGCTATTGCTAGCACTATCTACGTTAACTGCGCAGGAACAGGCGTTGTGTCTAGTCTACTTGTAATACCTGCACTGCCTTTCTTGTTACACCTTCTTTAACGCGCTTTTACTGTTGCTATAACTGCTACTTGCTTATTTAGCTTATACTTCTTGCACTTTACTCAAAGTAAAAGTCTTGTCTATTTATATATATTGCTGCTTGCAGCTTTTATATTTATTTGCTGCATTTAGAGCCTCTTAAAAGCTAGCTTTTTCTTTTATTATAAGCATTATTCTATATACTATTTACTAAGCTTTCTTGCTTAACTATACAACCTTCTTGTAAAGTTAACTTATAAAAAACTTAAGGCATTTTTCTATCTTTTATTATATCAGAGTACTTTAAGCTTTAACTTTACAGGCATTTCGCAGCGTCTGCGCCTTTTAAGCGTTTACTTATTGCAGTAATTATTTAAGTGTCTGCACTACTATATTAAGCTTTAATAGCACAGCCTGTAGGTTATGTAAAACTAGACTAGTGCCTCTCAAGCTAGCTAAAAAAATTAAATTTCAAGGACTGCTTAAAAGTAGCTTTAAAGGCTAGTAGGAAAGTCTTCTTGCTAATATAGTTAGTACAGTTGCATGCTAAGCCTAAAACTGTGTTGTTATACTTGCGCTTTAACGACGCAAAGCAGGCAACATTAAGAAGCTACAATAAGTATAATAAGTGTGTAATTATATAAAATAAAAAAATTCTTTTTCCTGCAAGGATCTTGATAATTAACCAAGTAATAGCTTTTATAGCTGTTAATACTAAGTAGTTAATACTTACTTACATTACAGCTCTTTTTATGGGTATTAAAGTGCTCTAACTACGCAAGAGCAAGCTAATTGTCTATCTAGCTATTAAAACTAACTTTAAGAACTTAGTTAGCAGGTAAATTCTTAATCTAGACCATAATAAGCACCTTGCCTGCAAAGATAAACAAAAAGTAGTAGCTAGTAACTTAATGCGTCTACGCTTTAAATTACAGTAACTCAATTATAGTTGCCTAGCTGTATCTACTTCTTTTTATATAGCCTTTAAAGGCTGTAAACCTTATTGTAATACAATCTTCTTTATTAAAAAGCAAGTTTTATTGAAGTTGTAAATATTATTATTTACAATTCTCTACATCTGTTTTGTTGCCTTAACTAGATTAAACTAGCGCTATATAGCTGCTAGGTCCTTGCAGGTAGCTTGCTAGTAATTATAAAAACAGCTCTAGCGCGTACAGAGCTTAGAAGTTTGCTTAGCAAAGTTATTAACTTAGTTCTTGTTAACAAAGTTGCTAGCGTGCTTATACAAAAGATTATTAGCTATTACTTAAACTTTAGCGTTTATAGGTGTATATTCTTGCACAGGCTTCTTAAAAATACAACTAACTATAGCCTCCTTTTTTAGCTTGTTAAGGCGCTTGAAGTTCACCTTGTAGTTGCGTTAAAGGCACTTTCTAGCGCATTAGTTAGACAAAGTTCTTTGTAGGATGTTATAGATAAAGGTAGCACGCCTTTTGCTTTAAACATGTTGCAATTAAGTAATAATAAAAGTAAGCTAAAGATCTGCTTTAGTATAAAAAGTTTAAATAGTGCGTTATTAAGACATAACGCGTTGTAGTGTCATCGTTAATGCGCTAGTAGAACGTAGGCAACTATCTTAAGTAGGCAACTTGCTTGTAACCTACATTAACAACTTTTAAAAGTAAGTAGTTTATTGCTTATAAATACAAGAGCTGCTACTTAGTAAACTATTGCCTAAAGCCTATTTATCCTTAGCAAGCTTTATTAAGGTGTAATCTATACCATACTTTAATTATTCCTAACCTTTTTAATTAGTAAGTGCAAGATCTTTTCTAAGATCTATACTTAAGCTTAAAGGCTCAAGAAGTTTTAAGTAATTATGCTTATTAAGGCGTTTAAGAGAAAGTCTACATAAAGTGTTTTGCTAATCTAGTCATTAACATTAGTAATTTTAGCAACTTTCTTTGTTTATTAAGTAGCTTGTACTTTATACCTATTAACTAGTTTAGTTTAGTTATTCTTCTTATACTTAGTAATAAGTGCTTAAGCTTTGTATCTGCGTTAAGCAATTATGTAGTCTTCTTGTATCTACGCGCTAGCGCTTATTAATAAAGTAATTAGCTGCTTAATCTTCTTAGGCAGTTCTAGATACTGTGGCTTCTATTAATTTATTTAGAGTAGGTTTAGAAGATTAGGTTCAACTTAATCCTAAATGCCTTTCTCTAAGTAGTATAGCCTTAATAAAGCAAACTAAGTTAGCTAGTCTAATTAAGACTTAAGGATTACCCCTAAGGCGACAAGCAGTGTATTAGTAAGTTCTATCTTAGTAAGATGCTTTGTGTAGGATTACAACGTAGGTTATTGTTAAGGTGACAACAGATTAATTAGTTAGTTAGTCAATTAATAGCTAACAGCAATAACAGTAGCCTGTAAATTGGATTAGTTAAAAGTTGATTATATAATTAAGAATAGAGGTACAGCAGCTGCAGCTGTTTGCTGGCTGTGCTGTAGGAGAATAGAGTAAAGTGATTAATAATTAAGCAGTTAACCTTCTAGCTTGCTAATTGCGCAGTAGTAACTAAAACTATAATTAAGCAGCCAGGCTTATAACTGTAGGAGCTAAGAAGGTTCAACTATTTAATCTAGAGAAGTGGAATAAGTGTATTAATTAAGTTAGTGCCACAACAAAGTGACAATAACTACTAAAAAGAAATAAGACGATCTAGCCTATATATACAAGCGCTAGCGCTATCGTCATGTAATAAGCTTACAAGGATTACCTGATCAACAAAGTGATCTGCATGTACTGCAGCATGTCAATACTCTAACAGATTACAAGTATTACAGAAAAGCTATTTTGAAGTTACTGAAAAGCATGCAACAAGCTTAGAATTGATAAGTATTACAATAATTACAAGCTAAGCTTCAACAGCTTTAAAAACCTTAGTAAGCTAAATTAGCTGAAATAGATTGCTTCTGCAACCTGTAACTATAAGCTAAGAAGCATATTTAGCAAAAAAGACTTTAGGAAAAGAAGAGAAAGCAATTATTTATAGAACAGACTAAGAAATAACACTAAAAAAGTCTTAAGAACAATAAAAAAGCAATACAATTACGTTAAAAGAGTAAGCATAAAGCTTTAAAGGCTAATAAGCTAGCTATAAAGCATTAGAAATATATTAAAGAGAGTATAGCTTCTCTAGAAGCCTAAGTAGTTGCACAGCTAGTTCTACCTAAAACTACTAAAACGTAGGTAATCTGCTGCCTAAAAAGCAATTTAAACTAGCGCAAAATCCTTGCAGGCTAGTATATAGTATAAATTTACTTTTGTGCAATATTACTACAATTTGTTAAGGCGTTACAGCTGCAATACTTATAAACGCGTTGTATTGTTGCCTAGGCATTAGCTGAACATTGATATTAGGTGCACAGATACTGTGGGACGTTCCTCGCAGCTTACTCCGGCGCCGGCTGCAGGGCAGTATTCCACACACGATAGCTTATTAACAACAGCAGCAACTAACACTAGAACAAGAGGCCTTTGTAGTTAATTAGACCCTTAAAAAGGATATACGTTATCTACCTCTATCTCATGTGCGCGTACAAGAGATGGCGACTTAAATACTACAACTTAGTGGCAACCACAAGCCTCTTAGCTAGCAAGAAATCTTATCTTTCTTTACCTGTCAAAATAGAGTTGCAAATATTGTTAAATAATAAATTAATACTTGAAAAGCTAATACTGCAACTCTTGCTTAAATTCTTGCGTTTTTAAATCTATTTTACAGAACTTAAAGAAAGCTAAGTAAAAGAATAGAAAATTGTGGGAGCTGAGAAGGTTCAATTGAGTGATCAAAAGGAGTGGAATGAGTGTATTAATCAACTAAGTGCCACAACAAAGTGAGCAATAACTTCTGAAGAGAAATAAGATGATCTGGCCCGTATATATAGGCGCTAGCGCTATCGTCATGTGATCAGCTTACCAGGATCACCTGATCTGCAAGGTGATCTACATGTTCTGCAGCATGTCAATACTCTAACACACCCCCTAGGTTAGTGAGATACTATTGATTTGAGCTGTGAGCAACCAGGCAATTGTACTGTAATTATAGCTCTTCTGCCTAATTATCTGCTGTTGTTATCTTGTTGTTGTTCTGATTAATCTAGCAGCCCTTAGTAATATTGAAATATTAGATAGACCCTAAATATTGCGTAATTAGTTAGTGCGCAGCTACAACAATATTAATCGCGTCCACTGCCTTTCTAAAACCTTTTTTCTTCTCTTAACCTTACTTTAATATTAATTGCTAAAATCCCTAGGACTATCTTAACTATTATTACTAATTTAGTAAGCATTGTTCCTTTATTGTTTTCTTAATTATTAAGCTGCTAATTTAGTGTAGTCAGCCCCTAGTAGCAACAAGCGCGAGCGTTAATTAGCAAGCTACTATTATAAGCGTAAGAATTGCTTAAATAGCAGCTGTTAACAATATAAGAATAGTGCTAAGTATAAGCATTGCGCGCGTTAAAGCCTGTTTAACAACAAGATTTAACTAGCAGATAATTTCTGTAATAATAAAAGTTAGTTGTTGCTGCTGTTTAATCTGTACGCTTATTACAGGATATCTAGTAGCTCTGCTTAGAGGCTAATCACTTTACTTGCTAAATTAAGCTTACTATTAAGTCTTTAATTAGACTTTAATCTATATAAAAGCCTAGCTAAGCAAACAAGCTAGTACAAAAGCAAAGTTTCTTAAGAGCTAATATAAAAAATTTAGCAGCTTACTCCTTAAGCAGCATCCTGCAAACAGCAACAGGACAACAGTAATAGCCTACAAACGCTTATTAAGCTGTTTACTAAGCATAACGCGCCCCTCTCTACTTAGAAGAAGGCGCCTAACAGCTTTATAAAGTTTGCTGCTAATCTGTTATACTTCTGCGTTTTGCTGTGTAAGCGCTGCATAAAGAAGATGCTAAATAGTCTATATGCTAAACATTGCTTTAATTACGTTAAGACTAGCAGTTAGGGCAGCTTACGCTGCAGCAATTGTTTGTTGCATACTTGCTATACAGTTAATACTAATCTTTCTAATTAATTTATAGCTATGTTTAGAAATAAAGAGGTAAGTCTTTAAGTTTTTAAGCTCCTTGCTTAGTCTGCTAACTAGTTTTTTAAGGATAAAATAATAACAAGAAGTACTCAGCTTTTAAGACTTAACTGCTTAAAGACATTATTACTTACTATAAAAAGATTAATAGCAGTGTTATGTTTACTAAAAAGTTTTCTGCGCAAAAGCCTTTCTTTAATAATTGCTGCGCTTAAGAGATATTCTGTAGTTTTGCCGCTTAGTCCTCGCTGCCCGCTCCTGCTCCTGCTTCTGCTCCTGCTCTTTTTAATTTTTAGTATACTGCTGATAATCGATTTTGCTGTACACAGCTTTCTTAGCAAGCTATAGGTTAGATTTAAAGTTGTCTATCTAGACAAGAGCTTTATAACCTACAACTTTATACTGCATACGTCCTAGGTTAACCTGCATAGCCGCCGGTTCAACAATCAGCATATAATTAACAACAGCAGCAACAGCAGCAGCAGCAGCAGCTTTAACAATAACAACTTCTCTAGCAAATGTCCCTTTAAGAACAGCATACTTAAGGAATGTTGCCCCCGCCTGTCCTGCACGTTCGTCCTTAAGCTTATCGCCCTAATCGCTATATAACCTGCTTATATAAGAGCAATTATTACGCTAGAGTAAGCCAGCGATCATCTCACAATACTATCTATAGAAGTAATAAATTAGATCCGCGCTGTTATACTGCTTACTTCTAAACTCTTGCTGCTTAGGCTAAGTTAACTTAAGATGCTCTTGAGCTTGCTAAAGCTAAAAAAGCTAAGCATAATCTTATAATAGAGTTAAGCAATTATAATAACTCTAATACTTACTAGTAATTTTAGTTTAGTTCTGTAGTTTTCTTGCTTGTCTAGCTTACGTTCTCCTGCTTATTTTTATAGCTACTAAGCGGAGACTTAGCCTAGTATATAGATGTTGCTGCTTAATACAAATCCTTTTGCTTGTTAATTATTATTACTTTTAATTAAGTGCTTAAGTTGCTAAAAGTTAAGCAACTGCTTAAACTTCTTAAACTGTTGTTTAGTAAACAACTTAGTTAGTCTATTAGCTAGCATAATTAATGGTTTTAGGTATTTAACTTAAAGTAATCCTTTAGCATATTCTTGCTGCAGCTATATATCCCATATATCTACATGCCGTAATTAAGTGCTAATCTACTTATCTTTCCTAACTACAAGCTTAATTATTTATAAGTTATTATACTAAACTGTCTAAACATCTCCTAGATTAAAAGATAGCTTGCAAAAAAAAACACTTAAGGGCTATAGCCTCCTTTGTAGTGTACTTAAGGGCTAGCAGCTCAGCCTTAGTAGTTAATGTAGTAACTATAGTCTGCTAAGCTGCCTTCTTAAATATTAGACTGCTTTATAAAATAGCTATATAACTATAAGATAATTAATAGGTTTCTTAATTATCTGCAAAGAAAGCGTTGCCCGCAATTATTAAGTTTAAGCTATTATAGTTTTTATACTAGATTGCATCCTATTTAGTTGAATAGAGGTACATAATTACCTGTTTAAAAGCCTTTATATGCTAATTACTAGAGTTTGTAAGGAAGTGTGAGAGCTTAGAGATTAAGTAAGCAACATTTAGGCAGAGTATAATAGCTGTGTACAGTACTAATTTAACCTTTTCTTAGTAGGCCTTAATCTCTTACTTAGTTACTTTGCTAGTATTCTTAATTAGCTCCTCTAACAGCAATAGATTCTTAGGAAAACTGCTATTCTCTAGCTTGAACTTCTTTGCAATCTTGTTAATATATGTATTATATACAAGCTTAATTATTTGTTTTCTGCGATTTCTAAATACTTTAATACTAAGAAACTATTTAACTAATCGTTATTCCTGTATTTTGTATTTGTCTATAATCTTTAACTCAAGATTTATTGCCCTCTGCTTATAATTTTTTGTAAAGAGCAGTAGGATATTATTTATATGAAATAAAACTAAGATTCACTTATCTTAATTAAAGAATAGGCAGGGCTTCTCTAGTAAGGCAATTAGTCTAATCTCTTTTAGTAATCCTAAGAACTTTTTATACTACAACAGTAGCAAGTCTTATAATCTATAAAGTGCATAGTTAAGCTGTACACACTTTTTAAGCTTCTTAAAGCTATCTAGTATTTCACAGATTACTAAGTTATTTGCTGTAATTAATATATTAAGAAATGCTTCTAAAACATTATATTGCTTAATTTCTAGATTATTTTTAGCGGCAATAGCTATTGCTGCTCAAAAGGACTTAGCTGCTAATGTAGCAGCATATATTAAGTTAATTAAGTTCTTTTTTAAAGATTACTTCTTATAACAATCTGCGCCTTATATTTAAAAAAGAAGCTGTCTTAATTAAACTTATAGGTCAAAACTTACTTTAGTAGTATTAAGCAATTATCTGCTTTTTCTTTCGATATTTTAGTCTAAGTCTTATTTTTACTTAACTTATACATCTTTTTCGAGTAGGCATTTTTAAACAAAGCCTTAATAAAATGCTAAAGCAGTTGTTTTTCTAATTCTAGCAGTTGAAGTAGATTGTTGTAATGCTATTAAGCACTTAGCTTCTGCTTCTGCTTAGTAAGCAAAGCTGCTATAACTATGTAATTAAAAGTTTTATAGCTTGCTTAATCTTCCTAGGTTGCTTGCAAAATTAGCAGGTAAGTATTATAAAAGTTACTTTATAATAAATCTTTCTAGTCTGTAATTAATGCATTAGTAGTATTTTACTTCTACTCTCTAGTTAATTATTAAGATTATAGGTTACGTGTATATGCTTACGCCTGCTACTTAGCTTGTGCAGTAGAAAATAATAATTAATAAGCTAATTTAGATTTTCTTCTGCAATCTGCGCACTACGTCTTATAAGTAAAAGCTTAGCTTATAATTGCCTACTCTATCTGCTGTTTAACGCCTAAGGTCTTGATTAAGATACTTTACGCCCCGCTATCCTGCTTACTTAAGCAGGTGTTCTATTATAATAAGCTAGCGCGTTAGATTTTTTAAACTTAGACTATTAGACTAGTAATAAGTTGTTAAGCTTATTTAAAAAAAGCTCCCTACTTTTAGGTATTAACAGATTAGCTTTTTTAATCAAGTACACTGCTATTTAACTATTAACTACTTTATGATTAATTGTGTTGTCGCTCCCTAAGGTCTTTAGTTTAGAAGTTAGTTCTAGAGTAGTAAAACTAGTATTTTGCTGCTAATCTAAGCAAGTTTCTAATAGTGTACTAGCCTTGTGCTTTATTTACTTAGTGTTTTCTAATTTATTCTCTTGCTTAGTGGGCAGGCCTATTTTACTAATCAAGATAGTAGATAGATTATTATTAAGGCCTTTAGTAGTTAGCTGCATATTCTAATCCGCCCTTCTTTAAAAAGGCAAGAGGTCCAAGTTCTCTCCTAGATTAACTAGCTCTTTATTATAAAGAATTTCTACAATCTTAATTACTTAATCTTTTAGCAGCTCTGCCTTACAGTCTTCTTTGTAAAATTGATGCTTATTTAAAGTTATATTATAGGTATTAATTACTTAATTAAGTGTTAGTACTTATATATAGTATATGTTAGAGGCTAAATAACTAACTAAAGAACTAATATAGCTTTAAAATTTAACTTTAAACTCTTAATAACTGCGTCTAGCTGCCTTCTCCTTGTTTAAAGGATAAGCTCGGCAGCTATAGGCATAAATTCTACTTAAGTCCAGGCGTAGATTAGCAGTCTTATGTTTCATCTTAAGTAGTTAATAGTATTAAAAATATTTCTATAAACTATTTTCAGCACCCAATTAAGGGATTAGTAGCTATAGATCTTTGTAGAGCTTATTTTATGTAAGTAAGCTGCTGTATTTATAATTACTAGCTAAAGCTTAGCTAGTAAATTAGCGCTTATGCGTATCTTAATAGCCTTTATAATTCGCTCTTGTCTAGCTCTTTCTGCTAAGCCGTTTAGCTTATAAGTATATAGCAGTAGCTTTTTATTACAATCCTTTTCTCTATAGCCTATTCTTTATATCTTAATTACCCTCTCTAAGGCAGTGTAGCAGTATTGTTATCTTAATGAATTTCAACAATTTTTTGCTAATATTTTTTCTTAATTTTTGCAGCAAAGCCTTCAATTACTAGCATAATATTGCTGAGTATCTTTAACTAAATATTGTAATTATCTAGCTTACGTAAGTAATTCTTTTGAATAATTAACGCCTATTTTTCTAGTAGCTAACTAGTTGGGAAATTAAATAGATCTTATAAGATCTTGTAAAAAGGTTATAGTAATTTCTTTCTTAGTTGCTGTAAGATTACTTGCAAGGTATAAGCTGTTGCACAGTAATTGCATTTTAATAGCTTCTTGCTAGTAATCTGAATATTCTACACTAAGCAGACTAAGGCTTTAATAGCCTGTTGTCCTAGGTGTTCTAATTGTCAATGCTATAAGTTCTTATTACTAGTACGCAACTAAGGTTTTCTTAATTGCGCCACAGCGTTCACAAGTAGTAGTTAAGCTATATAATAAGAAAGTTACTTGTATTCAACAAACATAAAATTAAAGCAACACTTAAAGTTAATTAAAATAATGTTCTTTTTAATTGTTTTAAATCTTAAGGTATAATTATGTTCTAAATACTAAATGCCTGCCTGCTTAAGCCGTGCTTCTAATACAATATTAACATAGAAACCTAGTACTACTTTAACGTTAGTAAGCATAAGATTAGCTATCTTTAGGCTAGCCTTGCTATATAGGACCTTCTTAAGCAGCCTGTTTCCTATACTAGCAACTAGTATAATTTAAGTGCCTGCCTTAATAGTCTCGTCCTTAGCGCATTTGCTAAAGGTACTTAGCACTATGTAATCTATAGTATTAACTAGGTAGACTGCTAATCTACTATCTATAATTGTGCAGAGACACAGAGCTTAAAAAGTAAAGGCTGCACTAAACATATTTAGTTTAATTTCTTTAATTAAGTCCTTTAGGTTATTAATGCTAAAACTAATAAGGTAGGGTAAGATCTACTTAGTTTATTAATAGCTAATCTGCTAGTGCTAGTCTTCTAGCCTTTTTTCTTAACTTAGGTGCGTAAGGTTGCCTATTGATTGCTGTTTTATTGCTTAAAAACCTTTTTCTTGTCTTTGTCTAATAGCTTAGTTAGTATACTGCTAAAAAGGCTTAATTTAGTAACTGTAGTTTACAGTTAGTAGTGTACGGGTGTTGGAGTGTATGAAGACATACTACTACGAGGGCATGAGATTACTAGTGGTCAGGTCATGCGAGAACGAGGGTGGTAAGATAAAGATCTTATTATGGGTTAAATCTAGAAGAGAAGTACAGGAGTTGAGTTGTGTGGTCGAGGATTAATTCCCTCGCTCGTTTTGATCCCTGAAATGAGCTATATACCTTTAGATCAGGTGGTTAAGCACTAACTTAGTGAGTAGCAGGGTATTACCCTGTGCACTAGCACATACCTCCCCTTCCTGCGAGCTTGGCCCCATTAAGCGACCTACTCAGCAGAAAGAAAACAGCAAAACAAAGGAAATAAAACAAAGGAAATTAAAGAAATGTAAGTTAATTACTCTATATCTACCCTAGACATCTTCCCATACTTCTTTAAACATTCACTTCGGCGAGGTTCTTAAGTAGTAGTTGTAGCACGTAGTCTCGGCGCAGGTGCAGTGGTAGGAGCAGGGATAAGAGTAGCAGGCGCTTGAGATTTTAATATTAATTAAAGGTAGCTATAACAAGGCTACCTTATTAGAGTTGTTAGCACTAAGACGTTATCTAAGATAACAATACCTAATTAAGAATAAACGCTAGGAAGGCGTTGCGTAGAGGAGAGCATTGCAGGATCTTTGCTCTCCTAGAAAACTTAGCGCTTATTAGCTTTTAGGCTAAGTTCCTCTTAGAGATGTTGTATAGAATTAGCTTAAGAGAAATTAGTATCCTACTTTTCTTAGTTTTTTATTGTATAAAGAGGGTTTTGTCTAAGGTTAGTAAAGTACAAACAGTTTAGGAATCCTTAAACAAAATTACAAAAAGTGTCCTTCTCTAACTCTTGTACTATAGGCTATAGGTTAATAATTTGTTACAGCATATAGTCGCGATATTCCTTAATGTAGTTGTTAATCTACTTCTTGTTAGTATTTTATAGCATGTCGTTTAGCTCCTTATAGATAAGAGGATTGTCCTACTTAGCCTATCTAACAAGGGCCTTCTAGATCTAAGACCTATACTTAATATAAACATTAGCAGGAAATTACTAATTAATTCCTCTAAACTTATTAGGATAGCTTAAGAAAGTATAAGAGCTGTAGTAAGGTTATAATAAGCCTTATAAATTTCCTTATAAGTTCTTATAGCAGGCACCTCTATTACTCTATTACAGACTATAACAAACCAGGGGAGAATAGTGTGGCAGTTGTAAGTAGTTAGGCTAGTAGATCTATAAGGTAGTAGAGGCAATAAAATTTAAACTTGCCTTTTTTTTCTAGATTTGCTTTACCTAGTAAGTGTTAGAAGCTAGTTTCTGTGCGTCCTTTAGCTAGTCTGTCTTGTCTTCTTATCTTTTAATAAGACTATTTAACAATTTAATGCCTGCGTCTTTACGCCACCTTAAGTACTCTAGCATATAGTTATAAAAGCTTAGAAGTATCTTTATGTAGTTGTTCTTATTCTTATTATTAAATAATACGCTACTTTAGATTATATCTACTCTAAAGCCTTTTATTATTGCTTACTTAAGGTTAAGGTTAATATGCTTAAAGTAAGTTTAATTACCTTTCTTAGCGTATTTAGCGTAGTAAGGGTATAAAATTAAAGTATATTCCTTACAGAGCATAGTATATTATAACTAGTATCCTAGATTAGTGCGTATAGCTTGTTAGATAAGTAAGTAGTATATGTTGCATAGCTATCTAAGGTTTAGCTTCCTATTTATATATTATAGATAGAAGCGGTACATCTTAAAGGTTTTAATAATAATATTTTTAACTTAACTGTCCTTAAACAGCTAGGTGTAGGCGTTAGTAATAATACTTCTAGTGTGTTAGAATTCTTTAGCTTATAGTTAAAACTCTATAGTATTAATAAACTTGTCTTAAGTAGGGAGTAGGTAGAGATTAAGTCTAGAGGGTTAATATTAGTAGCTTAGTAGGTCCTTATCTTACTTTACTAGGCAATACTTGCTTGTAAAAAGCTTTAAAATAACTAAATTAAATTAGAATTTTTACTAGCGGCTCTATCTTATGTATAGTAAGAGTAGACACTTGTTAAGTATATTAGACGGCATAGCCCTTTTAAACAAACTTATAACACTTATAGTGGTATGCTTATAAATAAAGCATACTTGCTTGTATAATAGGTTATCAGAGCTAGGCTGTTGTCTAATATTAACCTTACAGTACTATTTTTTAATAACCTTAACGTAGTCTAGATTAGTAATTAGCTTCTTTGCGTAGGCTTGCTTAAGCAGCTTAAAGAAAGCTAAGGTAGAATTCTTGTAATAACACTCTACCTAAAGAATCTCCTATTCCTAATTAAGGGTATCTAGCTCCTTATTTATATAGGAAGCGTTGTTAAAGTTTGTATCTAATTAGGTAGCCGCCTGTTAGTAGGCTAGTGTTGCTTTTAGAGCACAAGAGCTTAGTAGAGGCAGTAGTATAGGGACTTATTAGCTACTAGCGTTAGTTCTAACTCGTCCTACCTAGATATTAGCAGCGTTACGCCTCTGTTATACTATAGTTATTCTGTTCTAAAACTTATGCAACTTAATTGCTAAGTATCAGTTAGGTCCTTAACTAGTTAATATTTCTATGAATTATTTTAGATTCTTAGTTATAACTAATAGACTATAAGTCCCTAGAGAGCGGGTCTTAAATGTTATAAAATCTCTATAGCGATTAATAGCTTAAGCCTTATTTAGGGTCCTTCCTAGCTCTATAATTATAGAGATACTTACACTATATATTAGATGTGTTTTTATACTAAGCAGCCTGTACTTATCACTTAAAATGTTTTATGTAGAATAGACTAGCCTAGTTTTAGAGTCTTTAGCTTTAGCTATAAGTTAAAAAACCTTTTACTAGAATGTATAAAGAGGATTAGGCTTACCTTGCTTATCTTTTGCCTTAGCATTAGGCTGTAGCTTCTGTAGGTTAAACTTAATATCTTCTTTCTAGACTTATAGCTTAGCGCAAATGTTACAAAACTCTTTTACCTCTTACATATTATTATTTAAGTAAGGTACTCAGTTGTAAGAGTTATTCTAATTAAAAAAAGCATAGATATCTTTATATAGTAGTTTTACTATTGCCCAGTTAGCTGTTAACATATATTATTCTTTACCTTAGTTCTTAGAGTTAATGTAGTGCGCTACTGCAGTATTAAGGAACTAAGCAGCATCTTTAAGATCTATACGCCTTAACATAAAGGCTATGTTAGTTAATCCTTAGTAACTAAGTAGCGTACGAGGCATGTAGATACTAACGCATTCTTAGATAAATCTTAAAGCTAGCTTCTTTACTATTGTAATAGCTCTACCTAGTTCTTTAGCCCTCTTGTCCTGCGTTGAGGATACTGCGCTAATAATAGAATAGTGTTCCTAGAAACTTTTAATACCACTATATTTATCTATAAGTCCAGGGAGCTAAGCATAAAGGTTACCTACTTCTAGGACAACCTTAAGGATTAAGTTAAATTAGTAGGAGGTGTTGTTAAACTAACAATCTATAATAATACGTTGTTGTCTTAGAGCGTTTAAAAGGATCTTATCTACTAGAGTTTAGATGTTAATAACTCTAATATTGTTACTAGGCTTTATAAGCTCTAGTACTTTGTCTTAATGCTGTACAACCTTAGAGATTTAGTTTATAATATAGTCTTCTTTCTTAGCAATAACTTTAAGGTTGTTAAAAACTCTTAATAGTCCTAGTGTTTGTGGCAGATGCTACAATAGCTGCTTGCCCTAGGCCTTGTCTAACAGCGCTAGAAGCATTATTTAAGCAGGTTAGCTAATGTAAGTTAAATATTATTTTTAGCTGCTGCTAGTTTAAGAGGGAGGAGAGATATTATTATTATTACTGTCGTAGAAGGTAACTATTCTAGTAAAAGGTAGTAAAGTTTGTGTAGCAGGAGAGTTAGATAGTTAGCAGGGCTGTAGTTCTAGTTCATGCGTAGTAGCGGTATCCTACTAGCTAGCAGGTAGAGGTAAACAAGGTCTAAATTACGCTAAAATAAGTAGGTTTTGTAATTAAAATAGTTATTATAATTAGCTGTTGCCTTAAAAGTGCGTGAAATTAAGTATAGTATTAGTGTAGTAGTAAGCACCTAGAATTAGTAGGATAGGTGGCTTGTACCTAAATTTTACATAGGAAATTAGTAAATAAGTAGCTAAAAGTAAAAGCAGGTACTACTAGCATAGTATCCTCTCCCTTTCCTAAAACTATAGGCCGCCCTATAGCCTATTAGTTGTCTAATATAGAAGTATTTAAGTTAGAGTCTAAGCTTTTAAAGTCTTATTTGTATACTTAACACTCTTCTTCTATAAGACGTTTAGTAATAACAACTTAAGGACAAAGCTTATTACCTATTATAGGAGGTAAAGGTAGTTGTAGTTCCTTATGTAGCTTAGGCAAGTCTAGCGAGATAGGAATGTCTACTATAGGGCTAGTTTGTTTCTAATAATTATGATCTTATAACTATATGTTTCTTTAATTTCCCTTAAAAATATCCTGTACGAGTCTCTGTCTAAACAGCTTTAATTGCTATCTAGGTGTTGTGTGGAGGAAGCGTGTACTATTAAGGTCCTTGAGACGATAGGTTCCTCTATTAGGTCTAGCTTTATAAATATAGTATAGGCCTAACTATCTTGTATCTAGCTTGTAGTCTTGTGATATATTAATTTCCTAAATAGAGTTCTAGAGAAGAACTAAGTCTCCTAGCTTTATATCCTTATGTTGTATTTCCTTAGTGTTATCCTAGTATTCCTTTTGAGTAGCTCTTATTTAGTTAGTATAAGTAACAGTATCTTTTGTGAACTAATTTCTAAAATCTAGCTGTATTGCTTAAATTATAAGTAGCTATGCGCAGTCCTTTACTTCCCTAAATAGAAGCGTTTACTATGTAGGCAGTGCAAGTTTAATAAAAAGCACTAGGTTCTGCCTTGTAACTAACTTGTATAGTAAGTAACCTATTTGTTCCTGTATTAAGATCCTGTCTGTAAAAAGAACTATTAGCAAGTTCTTAACTTAAGGTCTTAGTAGCTTTGTAAGGGTATTTATAATAAGCTTATACCTTCCTTTAATTTTTTCTATAGCTTAAGGGTTGTGTTCTAAAAACTAGACTTAGTTAATCCTATATATATTTAATCGATGTAATACTATCTTAGCAAAATTAGGCTCTCTATTAACTATAAGTTTACGCGCTGTGTTCTTTTAATATATGATATCCTTATATACAAATTCTGTAATTATCTTTAACTAGTTGTTTAATAGGGCTTTTGCTTTAGACTAGCTACTAAGTTAGTCTTTTGTAATAACTAAAAACTTCCTCCTAAAACACTAAGGCATATATACTATATTAATCGCAACAGTCTCCTAAATAGCAAAACTATAGGTGTTAGTAAGTATATTAACTTTCCTCTTAGAGGATTGTAGTTAATAGTCTAGATAGGTTACTAGCTTTTACTGCACGTGCTTGTACATTTCTTTCTACTAGTATTGCTAAGTTAGTATAGAGTACACTGTGTTAACTCCTCTATGTCTAATCTAAGTATGTACGTTCTATACTGTAGCTGTTCTTAAGTTAGTATTATCTATAACTCTCTAGATTACAATATTCCTAGACGTTTTTCTAAAGAGTATCCTGTCTTGTATAAAGAAGTTTAGAGCTTGTTTTTTCTATACTTATAGTTCTTGTAGCTCTATATCTTTAGGAGTCTTAAAGTTAACTAAAAATTAAGCGTATTGTTCTAACTCTATTAAGAATTCCTATTAGAGTATTCTTGCCTGTCCTGCTAGTATTAGTATATTTACATTTTTAATAATATAATTAATAAACTCCTCTAAATCCTCTTTAGGTTCTAGAAGTAGTTCTTAATTTTTAGGTTTTAGATACTTTAATAGTGTATCTATAACTATATTCTTCTGTCCTAGTATATACTTAATATTAAAGTCTTATAAAAGAATTATTAATATTTACCTGTTTATAACAGATCTTAGATTGTTAGTAGATAAGTAATTTAGTTAAGTGATAAAGGTTGCCGCGTTAGTTTCTATAGTAAAGTAAACACTATAAAGGTAGGTATAAAACTTCTTAAGAGCCTATAGCATAGCCTTGCATTCTAACTTAGTAAAGTGCTATTGCCTCTCTTATACTAACTATAGCGTGCTTTTAAACTGCACTAGGTGTTACTTATTATCCTCTTTAAGTTGTTTAATACATTCTCCTGCCCAATCTTAACTTGTATTAGTTATTAGGAATATCTTGTAATTCTTAGTGTTAGTATAATTAAGGTTTGTAAGTGTAGGTGCGTTGTATATAACCTGTTTTAGCTTGTACATTGCTGCGTCTTATACATCTCCTTATTTAAAAGGAATATTGTCTAGTAAGAGTGTAAATAGAGGTTTAGCAATCTTAGTAAAGTCTTTTACTTATATATAGTAGTAGACGTATATACTTATAAAGAATTATACCTCTCTTTTATTTTTGTATAGTAGCTAGTTTATAATCTTCTTAACTTTCTTCTAGTTAGGATGACGTCCTTGCGGGCTAACTTTATAGCCTATAACTTTAAGCCTTTCTATAAGAAAATAACACTTCTTTTCTAATATAGTGCCTCTAGCTTATTTAATATTAGTTAGCACCCTGTCTAGTTACAAGATATGCTTAGGAACATGATATTAAACTCCTAGCATTAATTCTTCTCTGCTATAATTAGTTTTTAGCCGTTTACATGTGATGTTGTTGATAAAGAGTATAGTATTAGGCTAGTAGTCTCTTAGAATCTTTATTATTATATATTAAAATGCTGCTATAGAGTTAGTAGTACTTATAACTATTATGTATAATTGTATTCGCCTAACTAGTGTTTAAAACGCTGTTATGTCTCTACTTTCTAGATATAGTATAATTTAGTTATATCTTAAAAATAAGTCTATAAGCAAGATAATCTTGTATCCTGCAAACCTCTTAGAAAACTTATCTGCTGTTAGTAGTAGGTTTATATCTTATATAGTAACTGCATTTATTTGCTATGCATTACTAATCTATTAAACGCCTTTGTCCTTCTTAGGTACTAGGTGCTATAGGTTGTAATATTAACTATTACACTTTTCCTATGTTCCTTAATTTAGGCAGACGTTAACTATATCTACTACTTGTAGCTCTAAAGCTTTTAGGATAGCAAAACTTTATACTTGCTAAGCTTTATATAGTATTGTTCGTATCTTATATAGTAGACATATATTAGGGTAAATCCTTCCTAATTCTTTAAATTGCTAGAAAAGCGCTCCTTCTCTATTAAGAAGTATATATATAAATATCTCCTTTTCTAATAGCTGTAGGTAGTCTCTAGTATATAGCTTGTTAAGTTATTCTTTAGTAAGCCTTATCCCTTGCAGGAAAGTAGCATATCTTAGTTTAAATAGATACTTGTACAGCCCCTTATTACAATCGCAAATGCTTATTCTAAGGCGTTACTGTTTTTTTACTCTTTGCTTCTAGTCTTCTTATTTAAACTCTATAGGCATCTCTTGCTACAGGATATTAACAGGTTAAGCCTTCTTATCTACTATTTTATATAGTGTGTAAAGATTATTGTGTTGTTAGGCATATTTAAGTAGCCTTTCTTGCATTTGCTAATAATTAAGCTTATATATAATTAAAAATTTACTAAGTTTGCGGTTTCTCGTAGAGTCTTTACACTGTCCAACCGCGTACGTAAATACTTAGTTTATTTAGACTATTTAATCCTTCCTACTACTCTCTGTATACAGCATGTTAAAGTTGCTAAATCCAGCTACTAGATTAGACTATGCAGCTTCTTATATGTATTGTACCGCAGCTATTTGCAGTTTATTACTTAATCTATTAGTAATTATATACAACTATATATTACCTACTATTTCTTCTTCTAAGTTATTATTAGAGGCTTTGTTTTTAATTATCTGTGTAGGGTAATTTAGAGAAAGGTTAGACGCTATAAAAACTACATTTCTTGTACTATCTTTAGTAGGACTTAGCACAAAATTTGCCTAAACGCATTATACTAAATTAATATCCTAGCGCTTATATACTAAGGTCCTCCTAGAATTATAAATTTAGTGACATTAGCAACAATCCTAAACATAGTCCTAATAGTAACTGTCTTTGTTTGTATAGGTATATTAAATGCGGTCCTAATAAACAGGTTATGTGTGCTATTAGCTAAAGTAACACTAGAAGAAGGCTGCCCTAGCTAGTGCTCTATTATTTTATACAGTATCTTTAATGCTCGCGCAGCACTTAGTCTTAGGATATTTATTTGTGCCCTAGTATTAATTAAGCACTTTAGAAAGCTGCTGTTCGCGGTAACCTAGCATTCTAGTAAGTTAGTTTAAGTAAAAGCCTACCTATTCTTTTGCTAAACTCCTTAGACATCTTTTGTAAGTATATTGTCTAATTTATCTATCGAGGAATCTCTCCTTCTACTTACCTTGTGGCGAGTTTATGTATTAGATTAATACAAATTTATCGTATTGCAATACGCGCTCTTAGTAAGTAGTGTATTTAGTAAAATTCTATAGGTAGGGCCCGTGCGCTTGTTTAGCTAATTAGAGGCAAGAACAGATCTTAGGTGTAATTTAGCGTACCCAGCATCTGTTAGCTTAGCGTTTTTTATATAAGTTATAATATTAAGCGCACCTGTACTATCTGTAACACTAACAACATTATTCAGAAGATCGCGCAGCTATTTTTAAATGTTAACTTGCCTTATAAGGTCTAATACTATAACTCCTTGTACTTCCTGTCTAAGTAGGGCAGTTGTAATACAGTTTAGCTGTCCTTATACTATCTCTTTAAGTTCTAGATTAGAAAGAGCGTTAATAAACTTTACAGCCTTCTTCTTCCTTCCTTGCTGTAAGTACTTTAGGGCTTCGGCCTTTTAAGACAACCTTTTAATGTAACCACATATTTTGTAGACACCTTTTTAGTAAAAAAAAAGATTTATTACTAACAACAGGTATTAGGGCTTATGCCCCCTTGTTTAGCATTGCTGGCACGCAATTAGTGTGTCGCATGTTTAGACAGAAACAAAGAAAAGTAAGACAAAGACGTAAATCGCCTCCTAACTTAACGCGCCTTATCTTGCCTATTCTTATTACCTTACTACTAGGCGCTCTTAGATAAAGTAAAGTAGTAATATTATTATCGCCTTGCTTACTAACTTATAGACGCGATAATAGAAAGCCTACTCCTTCTTTTTTACTTTTTTCTTCTTTATTACTAATTTAACGTCTTACAATAGCTATTTAAGCTATGTTCTCGTCTCTATACTTAGCTCTTACATAATAAACAGGAAAAGAGAGATACTAAAGCAATAGATCTTGAGTACTGCGCTAGTATTAGTAAATACTCTAGAGATCGTGTATTCCTTACATAACTAGCTAAATTAGGGCTTAACAATCTTTTTATATATAAAGATATTATAGATAAGGAACTTGTTTAAGATTTTTATAAACTTAGAAGTCTAGCTAGGTAGTTAAGTTTTAAGATACTTAATAAATTTAGGTGTCTGTATAAGTAGTTTAAGTTAGACTAAATTAGGTGCTAGGTAGACAGTAGCAAAGGATGCTTTTTTTAGAAGAGAGCCTAGAATAAGGAGATGCTTGCTATAGAGGTTACACGCTATGTTGCAGTGTAGTGTATTGTATGCGAATTGTTCGTATGCAGTGCTGTTCAAAAGGTAAGAAGCAGTAGGTAAGAAGTAGCAGCTTTATAAATTATTGCAGACTCCTGCTGCGTGTCCTTTCCCTCCTCTATCACATTATGTTGCAATCCTATTGCAATCCTACTGTAATCCTGTTGTCAGCTATAGGCTGGCAATCGCCGTTGGACACGTTTTAACTAGTGTCGTTTTTTAGTACCTTAGCAAATTTTTTGACTCTGATTATTGCTTGGTAGTCTAAGCTTTCCTCCTAGAACTTATCCACCTACCGTTTGAATCTCGTTAACTACACATAATCTTTTTTTTTTGACTTTTGCGATTGATTAGTAGAGGGTAGCTGCTTTTCACTTTTTTAGAACCCCATTTTGACTACAACAACAACCACCAACTTTGATACCTTAAAAAATAAATAAAAAAGTAAGTACTTTAGATCTGCTAACATGTTGTCGTCTTAATAAGCTAATTAAGGTAGTTTGATAACTAAAAATAGCGTATTATAAGGCTAGCTTACAAAAGGTATATTGCTCTATATTTCTTTCTACAGATACTGTATATCTATAGGCTGCAAATTAGGGATAGGAGAGTTACCTTATATTATTTAATCGCTTCTTTGTGTGCTTAAATCCTTGCTTAGCTTTCCTTGCTTCTTTATTCCCTCCTCCTAGACACAATTAATATCCTAGTAAAGGGCAGGGCCCCTACCTTTTAAGCGCGTAGCAGCATTTAACTTAGAAATACTATATAAAGCGTTTTCTTTGCCTCCTAGTATAATGTTGGCTGCGTCTATATTATTAAACTTCTTAACGTATTCCTGAGTGGAAGGAGTGTATAGTTATTCCTAGAATTGCTAGAACTGCTAAAAGACGTTACTGTAGTAGCCTTAGCTTGTTAAACTAGTTGCTATATTTGCAGAATTAGAGTTTTTCCCCTTATACCTTAAACCTAGTTAAGAGTCTTTTCTAGTAAACTTCTCTAGTAGCACACTAGAGGCTAGTTAATTCAGCATGTTATTAGTAACGTTATAGAACTCTTAGATCTTTGCCTTTAACTACAGTAAGACTTAGTTTAATAGTAGTTACTTTAGAATTTCCCCTAAACGCTTATATAGTAGACTAAAGTAGTATGTTCCTTTCTTGCTAGAAATATCTTAGTTAAAACTAACCTATCCTATCTGCTTTAGGGCGTAGTATTATTTATACTCCTTAAGCATATGTCCTACTATATTACATATACAGTAGAGAGGGTGTGTCTCTATATTGCTTATATATGCTGTACTTGTCTTATTAGATAACCCTTTTAGGGCCTTAGTAATAAAGAAACTGTTATTTCTCTTACTGGGGAATTCTGCATTAGTTACTTATACAACAAAGTACGTATAGTTAGAGAGTTTTTCTAGAAGTCTCTTAGTTATAGGATAAGCTATAAGCATGTTAATAGTTAATAGTCTAAGCTTTAGGTTGTCTAGAGACTTAATAAGGTCCTTAACCTCTAGGTTAATGTCTCCTAGTGTGCTCGTCTTCTTATGTGCTTTGCTAATCTTAATCCCTACTTCCCTTACTTCCTTTAGGGTAAAGGTTGCTTACTAGTTAGATAGCATAATCTAGCGCATCTTAGCATTAGC
The DNA here is from genome assembly GCA_024321975.1 of Alternaria sp. 'sect. Undifilum'. NCBI lineage: Eukaryota > Fungi > Ascomycota > Dothideomycetes > Pleosporales > Pleosporaceae > Alternaria > Alternaria sp. 'sect. Undifilum'. The sequence goes on from JAJJZI010000006.1 coordinate 2,749,255, forward strand.
GCCTTTTTGCTCTAGCTAATAAATCTTATCTAGGCTAGTTATCTTCTTTTAATAGGATTTTAGAAAAGAATAGATCCCTTCTAGTTTATACGTATCCTAATTATCTCTATTTAGGGTAGAAAGCATATAGTACATAACTGCCTCTTTGTTAGTTTGTAGTAGGCCTTAGAAGAAGAGAATACCTTCTTCTTCTTAAGGGATTTGCCTGTTCTTAATATATATATTAGCAATAGAAGTAAAGTGCGTGTAGTACTCTACTAGACTAGGCTAGTTTTGTATACATTTATAAATATAGACTCAAAGGTATAAGCGTTTGCTTATCTTAATAGCTGTATCCTTATCTTTCTACTGTTCCATTATATATGTCTATAACTTAGACTAATTCTTCTTAGTATATCGAGGTAAGCGCTTTAGGATACAAGAGAGAGATTAATCCTTATTAGAAAAGTAGTCTAGTAGAATAGAGACCCTTATAGCATTATAGATACCTCTATCATTAGCTTATTAATTCAAGTTCTCTAAGAATTCTGTAATATTCTTTCTAGTAAGAACTAATGTACTGTGTCTTAGTTAAATTATAGTTAATACTAAGTTATGCGTAGGTGTAGCTATAGTGTTAATAATAGAGCTTAATAGGGTTAATAGTAGATTAGGGCTAGTAGTAGTAGGTCTAGAGGGAGGAAGCGTTGCGCCTTCCTGCCCTTAGCCTATCTTCTAATTCTTTTTTAACATCTAGAGTATAGTAGGACTTATATAAGTTCTTTATATAAATAGCTAACAAGTATTAGTAAAGAAATAGACAAAGTATAGTCTCTAAGAGAAAGAATATCTTTCTTTAAGTCTTTATAGTGTGTGTTTTCTTAAGTGTAAGTGTATTAATCCTCACCTTTTAGGTGCCTCTTATTTCGCTAGGTAGGCTTAGATTTATACTTAAAGCTAGTACTTATATGTAAGCTTTAGGTGCTATCTCTATTTTGCTAGACAGTACTTTAGCTTTGTATTTCTTTTTACATATATTACTGTCTCTATTTTGCTAGATAGGTTACTACATCTATTTTGCTATGTAGACTTTAAATCGGCGTTTAGAACATATGTAAGACTGCTTCTATTTTGCTAGACAGTTTGCCGCCTCTATTTCGCTAGATAGACTTTAAATTAGCATTTAATAACGCATTCTGTTTTTTTATTAGTAGATTTTGCTTTTTCTTATTGTTGTTGTTAGTGCTAACTTAGGTAACATCATCCTTAACATAGTCCGTAATAGGGGATAGTACTAACCCTCTAAAAGTAAGTCTAGTAATAATCCTAAGAATTCTATGCTTACATAAGATTGTTATATTGTTCTTGTAATAATCATGCACTAGTTCCTTTGTACACTAAGTAGTAGAGTATGTCCTTATAGGCTTTGCTATTTGTACGGGTGTTAGAGTGTATAAAGATATACTACTACAAGGGCATAAGATTACTAGTGGTCAGGTCATGCGAGAACGAGGGTAGTAAGATAAAGATCTTATTATAGGTTAAATCTAGAAGAGAAGTACAAGAGTTGAGTTGTGTGGTCGAGGATCGATTCCCTCGCTCGTTTCGATCCCCGAAACGAGCTATATACCTTTAGATCAGGTGGTTGAGCACTGACCTAGTGAGCAGCAGGGTATCACCCTGTGCACCGGCACAATAGCAGTTGCGCAGTATCTAAAAGTGCTTACTTACATGCCCTTTACTAGCCTTGTATAGGCAAAAGTACAATTGCCTACTATTCTTGTTTAATTTGTTAGCGCTTGTAGATTATGAAGCTGTCTCTAATCTAAATCTAGTTTAGATAACAGCGTGTCCTTTTCTTTTTAAAGAAGTAATTAACTAATCTTGTAACAAAATACTAAAGATCTTTTCTAAATTATTAAGGGTTAATTAAGCCTTACTAAGTGCTATTGCTTATACTAGCTTATTGCGCTTCTTGCGCGCCTAGTCTAGTGCGATCTTAGTGCCCAAGGCGTCTAAAAAACTAGTAACTGCTAATAGTCTAATAACTTTAAGAAGCAAGTAGTTTATTGCTTATTAATACAGGAGCTGCTACTTAGTAAACTATTGCTTAGGGCCTATTTATTCTTAGCAGGCCTTATTAAGGTGTGATCTGTACAGTGCTCTAATTAAATACTAAGTATTTTGATTAGTAGGTGCAAGATTTTTTTAAAAGATCTTTACTAAGGCTTAAAGACTAGTAAGGTTTTTAGTAATTATACTTATTAAGGCGTTTAAGAGAAAGTCTAGATAAACAGTCCTACTAATTTAGTTCTTAGAATTAGTAATCTTAGCGACTTTTTTTGTTTATTAAGCAGCTTGTTATAATTATCTTTTTGTACTTAGTATTAATAGCTTAAGCCTTGTATTTGTGTTAAGCAATCTTATAGTCCTCTTATATTAAAGTGCTAGCGCTTAATAATAGAGCAACTAGCTGCTTAACATCCTTAGGCAGTTCTAGATACTGTAGCTCCTAGTAATCTATTAAGGGTACGTCTAGGAGATTAAGATTAACCTAATTCTAAATGCCTTTCTCCAAGCAGTGTAGCTTTAATAGAGCAAATTAAGTTAGCTAGTCTAATTAAGACTTAAGGATTACCTTTAAGGCAACAAGCAGTGTACTAGTAAGGTCTATCTTAGTAAAATGCTTTGTGTAGAATTACAACGTAGGTTATTGTTAAGGTAACAACAGATTAATAAGTTAGTTAGTTAGTAAGTAGCTAACAGCAATAACAGTAGCCTGTAGGTTGGATCAGTAGGAGGTTAATTATATAATTAATAAGAGGTACAGCAATAGTAGCAATCTGCTAACTATGCTATAAGAGAGTAGAGAGTTAGATGCTAATTAAATAGTTAACTTTACAGCTTGCTGAATGCGCAGTAGAGATTAAAACTATAATTAAGCGGCCAGGCTAATAACTGTAAGAGCTAAGAAGGTTTAATTAAGTAATTAGGAGGAGTAGAATAAGTGTATTAATTAACTAAGTGCCACAACAAAGTGAGCAATAACTTCTGAACAGGAATAAGACGATCTGGCCCGTGTATATAGGCGCTAGCGCTATCGTCATGTGATCAGCTTACCAGGATCACCTGATTAGCAAGGTGATCCGCATGTTCCGCAGCATGTCATCACTCCAACAAAAATATATTAAATAAAAAGAAAGCTAGTATTGCACTTAAAGTATGTATTTACTCCTAAGAAGTTGTATGAGCTAGCAAGCATAAAGCTTATTTTAAAACTCTTAGCAATTGCAACTAGATATTAATACTTAAAATAATCTTATAGAGGGGAAACAGACAAAAGGTTGTAAGAAAGGTTATAGTTTTAAAAGCTTTATATTGCTACAACTAGAATAGCTATACCTAAAAGAGTAAGTAATGAGGAAAGTTAAGATCTTCTTCTTTGAGTAAAGGTAATTACTAAGCTGCTTAGTAAGCATTTCTGTGCTCAACCTCCGCAGTCAAAATAAACATAAAAAAACTTAAGAATAAATAACGAACTAACTTTTAATTTAAGGCGCAAAAATCGCTGTAAAAAATATATATTAAGAGATACTAGTTAAATTCTTTTGTGTGCAAGTTTGAAGGTGATTGCAAAAGATAATATTAAGTAGTGATAATAAGCTTGTTTTTAGGATGTTTTCGAAATAAATAACGGAAAAAGCTTACTAATACTTAGTTTACCAGCCTTTAGCTTACTTAACGTCCAATCAACGCGTTAGTAAAGAAAGAATAAAATTATCAATCGCCTTTTAAGTTAATTGATTCCATTATACCTATATAGCAGCGTTTAAGGCTGCTTTACTTTTTTTACTCTTTCATATATCTAAAGAAGTGATAGGCCTTTTAGTGAATGCGTTTTTTAGCAAGTTCCACACGTTTTCTATAAGATCTAAATCAGGACTATAAGCAGGATGCTTAAAAAGCGATATCCTATTCCTAGAAACTTGAATTAAAACTTCTAGAGTTTTTTAAATCCTAGCTTTATCCTGCGAAAACTCCTAGCCTACATAGAGGTTTGTAAATCCTTTGATTGTATAAAAAAAGATTGCTACTTTATAATTTAAATCTAGAGTAAAAAGTCTCTAAGTGAGAAAAACATGTATATGTAACTTACAATTTTTTTACCGCAGGTTTTAGTATAAGAATAAAAGTATTGTAATATATTATACATCTCTTAAAGGAGTAGTAATTAAAAGGCTTTTAATTACTACTAGTTTGAATCAACTACCTATCCAAATCGTCCCCCAAACTTAGATAGGAATATCTTGACCTTTAACTAGATTGGTAAGCGTGCTAAATATAGATTAAAATAATAGAAAATAGATAAATATAAGAAGGTATTTCTCGCATATATCAGCCACGGGCCTAAGCCACGAGGCTCTTGCGTCAAGGCCTGCGCGGCTCGTCAGCGCTCGTCAGCGCCAAGCTCCGAGGCTCCGAGCCTTCACGCCGAGGTGCAGAGATTTCACGCTGAGCTTAGATACTTGCATCTAAGCTTCACAAAATACTTGCCGTGCTTAGAGGCATTCCTTTAAGCTTTATAACAGTTGTTACAGACTACAGTATTTCCTTTGTATTTATAGAGCGTCTTAGACGCAGGTAAAAAGACAGAATCAACATTCTAGTTCTTCTAAACCACTGTTGCCAGCTTCTTGTTCTCCACATTATTTTTTTAGTTAATTAGAGTTTTTTTAAACTTACTTATGTTAGTTGTAGAAACTATTTTCCTTCTAACTCTAGTATATTGCGGTGTTTAATAGTAGTCTGTCCTCACACCGTGCCCTCGCTCAATAGCAGACTTATCTAATAATGTCATTCTTTTAAAGTTGATATTTCTCAACTTTTTAAGTAATTGCTTGGCGTAAATATAACAATTATAAGTCTTTTTAGCGTCTAAATGCGTCTTTTTTTAAGAAGTGTTATGAAAATAGTTCTTTTTTCTGAAAAGCGTTGTAAGTTTCTAATAAAAATATCTAGACTAATTTCTTTTGAAAGTCTTTAATTTGTCTTTTTAGGGCTTTTAGAAAGGTCTTTATTTAGCACTTTTTTTGCTTTATCTGAGATCTTTGTAGGACGACCTTTTTGAGGCCTAAAAGTAGATAAGGAGCTTTTTTGTTTTGATTTCTTCAATAATAAGTATTAGTAATACTTCTAGAAGACATTTCTAGTACATTACTAATTAAAGTAATAGACCTGTTTTATGAATATAAAGTATAAACTTCTTGGTCAAATGAAGAAGAATTGCAAGACATAGGGGAAGTATTACAATAAAAAGCAAGTTAGGATAAAAACAAGAAGTTAATATACCTAAAGCTTACTAAGCTGTTATGTAACTAGCGCTTACGTAAGCAATCCCTAATCTTTTCACCCTTTAATTAAACTATAAGTAGATAAGATATAAGCCTCTAAATTATGTTCACGTTATACTAATGTAAGCTTATTAAATTAGTCTTCTTTCAGGGTTTTTTTATACATTCATATAAAAGTCATACTAAAATTTATTTTAATTTTTTTTCCATCATATTTTAAGCAAGATTACAGAGACAATTTTGCTGACTAAGCAGCTTCATAAGCCACCTAACTTAAAAAAGAAGATATTGGCTTATTAAATCACTAACCTTTTTGTGTATAGTTATTCTAGTTGTAGAAATATAAAGCTTTATAAACTACAACTTTTTCAACATCTTTTTTTTGTCACCCCTCTTGTGCTACTAGGCAGAAACTTAAGTTTATAGTAGTACTTAAGGTTTCAAGCCCACAGACAGCGTAGTTCTCTCTTTTTTTTTTTTTTAGTTTAACGTCCTTTCTCAGCCTGAAGGGCTTTATAAGACGTGTAGGTTTCGGATCTACAAGTATCTACGTGGTGTTGTCTATCATATTATTTACTGTAAAGGGCTGAAGCCTTGATGTTCTCTAGTACTCGGCCTGTGGCCTTCGTTGGCTTTTCTTACCTCAGCACTAGCACCTCAGTACTAGCACCTCAGCACTAGTAGCTAACTATCGGCCGCACTATTCACGCTAACTGTTAGCTGATCCGACAACCTCTGACAACCTCGGTTAGTCCTAACCTAGGTTAAGTCCTAATCACCCAGGTTGGATATATAAACCTACGTAGTCTCTCTCTATAGTTTAATATCTAATTCATTCACCTTCACTGTTTACCTTGCATCTTTGGTCAACCCAACGCACCCTTACAATTAAATTAGATCCTTCTTTAGCTACTTGCGTGGCTACGTTGTACTTAGTAGCCTGCTAGAGCTATATCTACGCGCGAGAATCTAATTAATTAGAGCGCTAGTTAATTAGTTCACTGTTTAAATCTACTGAAGGATTAACAGAAGAAGCACTAGATTAAAAGTGCTAAGGGATACTTAGTTGTATAAGTCCTTAAGGCGTTTAAATTCGTTAGATAAGCCTACTAAGCGTAGTAGCCCTAGAAAATAGACGAAGGATAAGCCTATTAAGCGTAGTAGCCCCTACACAAAAAGGATAAGCCTATTAAGCGTAGTAGCCCCTACACAAAAAGGATAAGCCTACTAAGCGTAGTAGCCCCTACACAAAAAGGATAAGCCTACTAAGCGTAGTAGCCCCTACACGAAAAGGATAAGCCTACTAAGCGTAGTAGCTCCTACACGAAAAGGATAAGCCTACTAAGCGTAGTAGCACCTATAACAATTCCTGTCAACAATATAGAGTACTAGCGAGTACCTACAAATACAATAGCAGAACCCTTAACAGCTTTTCTAGTTGTGAAGATAGCAGAATTATACTGAGATAGTGTGAGCAAACCTAAAGTAGAGACTACTTTAGAGGGACTTTGTAGAGTAGGGGGCCTAGACGAGATGGCCACCTCTACAAAAGTACAGGAAGCTATCTAAGCTTAGGAAGCTATAGGCACAACATTGCAACAACAAAGGGAGCCTAAGGTAGAACAACAACCTCTACCTTAGTTACCTACCCTATTAGCCGCCTTAGGAAATTAATAAGCTTAAACGCCTAGGCGTTTTAAACAACTAGATCCTAATACCTTTAATAGAAACAGAAAGATGTACTAAATCTTTCAACAACAGCTTACCGCTAAGGTAGAAAACAATAAAGAAGATTTTAACACGGATAAAAGGACTTATAACTACGCCTTTAGTTAATTAAAAGGCTGGGCTGCAACCCTTACTCTGCCTTTCCTCAACTAAATAGGACTTTCTAATTTATAAAACTTTAATAAGCTATTAAACTTCTTTAATTAAATGTTTGGAGATCCCTATAGTGTAGAGAGAGCTAAAAACAAGCTCTAGTCTATAAGTCAAGGCAAGAAAAGCATACGCAAATATATTATAGAATTCTAGGAACAACTACTATTATCTAATAGTAGTTTAGACAAGGATACAAGGATAATGCTTATCTAAAAAAGTCTTATTTAGAAACTTTAAGATAAACTTGTAGGTATTACCTATAAAGATTTAGATAGCCTGCAAAACAAAGTAATATTGATTGCTAATTACCTCTATAGAATAAAGGAGTACTCTAAAGGCAGAGACAACAAGCCTAAGGAGTATAAATCTAGGAGAACTTCTCCTCCTCCTTCTTCTTCAAAAAGAGACCAGATAGAAGGGATAGAATACACAGGAAGAACTGCTAAACCTTAATAGTTTAGTAACTAGGAGTTAGAACAGTTGTATAGAGAAAGACGCTGTTTTAACTGCAAACAAAAAGGCCATCTATCTACATATTGTACAGAGAATAAGAGATCTTCTAAAAAGGAGAAAAAGACTTTAGTTAAGTCTTCTAACTCTGGAAAAAAATAATAAGCTTAGCGAGGGAAGCTTAAATAAGGACTTATATTTAGAAAAAGAGTAGCTCCTGTTTAAAGTTACTAGCAGGAGCCTCTAATAAGTTAGAATAACTTAGTTAAAGAGTGGGCAAACTTTAAAAAGAATATAAGTAGCAATAGAATTACTTTAGAGGCGCTAGTAAATTGTTACGCTTTCGCCTCTACTTTAATTCATACAGGAAACCTTGCATACTCGCTTATTAGCCCTTAACTTATTAAGAACGCTAACTTATAGTGCATTTCTATTTCTCCTGGGAGATGAGAAGGAGTTACAGATAAACCTAAACTATTAATAAAGTTGCTAGGTTAGACATTAATATTAAAGGCTATAAGAATACTATTTAGGGTTATGTAGCCCCTACACACCCTAGTTACAATTTAATACTTAGACGGCCCTAGATAAATAGAAGAGAGGTTACTATTGCTCCTTCTAGAAAAACAATTTACATTTATTCTTCTAGCTAAAGGATTAAGTTACTTAGCACTAAGGATCGCCCTATTAAAGGAGACTAGAGATTAAAACAAATAAGCGCAACAGCTTATTACTCCTATATTAGGCGGGCGAAAAAGGATAAGTCTATTTAGACTTTCGCTGCTTCTCTTAAGGATATTAAAAAAGCCCTAGCTCCTAAGAAGAAAGTAGAGGTCCTACCTTTACTCCCTAAGGCTTATTAACACCTAGCTTAGATTTTTAATCTAAAAACTGCTTCTGTACTACCTCCTTTACGCAGATCTAAGGTAGATCACTAAATTGAACTAGAGAAAGATGATAAAGGCAAGGAGAAAGAAGCTCCCTAGGGACCTCTATACAGTATAATCCGCCTAGAACTCCTAGTATTACGAAAGGAGCTTATTTCTCTACTTAATAAAGGATAGATTAGACCTAGTAGCTCTCCTGCCTCCTCCTCTGTTCTTTTTGCTAAGAAACCTAGAGGAGGATTACGTTTCTGCATTAATTACTGAGCCCTAAACGCTATTACAAAGAAAGATCGTTATCTTTTACCTTTAATTTAGGAAACTCTTAACAATATTGCAAAAGCTAAATAGTTTACAAAGATTAACGTTTCTGCAGCTTTCTACAAGATTAGGATTAATGCAGGAGATAAGTAGAAAACAGCTTTTTATACTTGATATAGGTTATATAAGTAGCTAGTCACTCTATTTAGTATTTATCTTTTAAGGTGTCAAAGGTGGTGGTTGTTGTTGTAGTCAAAATGGGGTTCCAAAAAAGTGAAAAGCAGCTACCCTCTACTAATCAATTGCAAAAGTCAAAAAAAAGATTGTGTGTAGTTAATGAGATTTGAACGGTAGGTGGATGAGTTCTAGGAGGAAAGCTTAGACCACCGAGCGATAATTAGGGTTAAAAAATTTGCTGAGGTACTAAAAAACGACACTAGTTAAAACGTGTCCAACGGCGATTGCCAGCCTATAGCTGACAACAGGATTACAGTAGGATTGTAATAGGATTACAACATAATGCGATAGAGGAGGGAAAGGACACGTACGTACCGCAGCGGGAGCCTGCAATACTTTATAAAGCTGCTACTTCTTACTTACTGCTTCTTACCTTTTAAACAGCACTGTATACAAACAATTTGCATACAATACACTGCAATAGCGTGTAACCTCTATAGCGAGCATCTTCTTATTCTAGGCTCTCTTCTAAAAAAAGCATACTTTGCTACTGTCTACCTAGCACCTAATTCAGTCCAACTTAAACTACTTATATAGACACCTAAATTTATTAAGTATCTTAAAACTTAACTACCTAGCTAGACTTCTAAGTTTATAAAAATCTTAAATAAGTTCCTTATCTGTAATATCTCTATATACAAAAAGATTATTAAGCCCTAATTTAGCTAGTTGTGCAAGGAATACACGATCTCTAGGGTATTTACTAATACTAGCGCAGTACTCAAGATTTATTACTTTAGTATCCCCCTCTTCCTGTTTGTTGTACAAGGGCTAAGTATAGAGACTAGAACTTAGCTTAAACAGCTATTGCAAGACGTTAAATTAGCAATAAAGAAGAAAGAGGCAAGAAAGGAGGAGTAGGCTTTCTATTATCGCGTCTATAGGTTAGCAAGCAAGGCAATAATAGTGTTGCTACTTTACTTTATCTAGGAGCGCCTAGCAGTAAAGCAATAAGAATAGGCAGGATAAGGCGCGTTAAGTTAGGAGGTAATTCGCGTCTTTGTCTTGCTTTTCTTTGTTTATGTCTAAACATGCGACACACTAATTGCGTGCTAGCAATGCCAAACAAGAGGGCATGAGCCTTAATACCTGTTGTTAGCAATAAATCTTTTTTTTTTACCAAAAAGGTGTCTACAAAATGTGTGGTCACATCAAAAGGTTGTCTCAAAAGGCCGAAGCCACTCTATTTAGTCTAGCAAACGCTCTTAGTACCTTTCAACGCTATATTAATTAGACCCTCCGCAAGTATATTAACGATTTTTGCTTAGCCTACCTAGACGACGTATTAATTTACACTAATAGCACGCTTAAAGAACACCAACACAATACAAATAAAGTTTTAGAAACTATAGGCAAGGCTAGGTTACATTTAGACATCTAGAAATGCGAATTTAACGTACAGAGTACAAAATACCTTAGATTTATTATTAAGGCTAGAAAAGGACTTTAAATAGACCCTAAGAAAGTAAAAGCAATTAGAGATTAGTAGGCACCTACAAATATTAAAGGAGTACGCAGTTTTTTTAGTTTTGCACACTTCTATTAACAATTTATTAAGAACTACTTAGAAATAGTAACTCCTCTTTTAAGGCTTACTAGTAACATCTCCTTTTAATAGAGAAAAACTAAGCAAAAGGCTTTTAATAAGCTAAAGGAGTTATTTATTACTAAGCTAGTACTAGCTTAATAGGATACTAACAGAGAAACAATCCTAGAAACGGACTCTTCTAGATGTGTAGTAGCAGGAGTCCTCTTATAATATCACGATAAAGGAAGCTTACGCCTAGTAGCCTATTATTTAAAAAAAATAACTAGCACGCAAAGCAATTACAAGATACATAATAAGGAATTACTAGTAGTTATCTCCTACTTATCTAAATAGGATGCTATGCTACAGTTTTTAAAGAAGTTTATAGTTAGTACAGACTATAAAAACCTTAAATATTTTAGCAAGCCTAGACAGCTTAGCAAGAGACAAATAAGGTAGGCTTAATTTCTAGGAAAGTTTTCTAACATAGAAATTTCCTACAGGCCTAGGGTTAATAACTCTAGGGCTGATGCCTTATCTAGAAGACAACAAGATATGCTAACAAACAACTAGGATTCTAGGATTTCTAGGAGGTTTCTACAAGTATTTAAACCTACAAATACAGCCACTAACAAAGAACTAGAGGAAGAAGAAGTGCTTAGAACCTTTAACTGCAACAGCTATCCAGCAGCAGTACAAGAGCAGTTAGATCTAGAGGATCTATAGGATAAAGCTAAAAAAGAGGATAAAACCTACTAAATAGCCTAGAAAGCTGTAAAGGATAGTAAACAACAATTCCCTACAGCTTTAGATCTTAAACTTTCTATTTCTAAATGCTAACTAGACAATTCTGGAAACCTCCTATACTGAGATCAAAAATAGGTACCTAATAATAAATCTCTAAGAACTAGAATTATCCACGAAATCCACAGTTCTAGAGCTTTAGGCCATCTAGGAAAGAATATTACCTATTAAGCTATTGTAAGAGAATACTTTTAGCCCTTCATTAGCAAAAGTATTAGAAGATATATAAGGAACTGCTTAGTGTGTAGAAGAACAAAACCCTAGAGAGATGGCCTACAGGGCTTACTAAAACCCTTGCCTATACCTAAGCAAATATAGAAAGAAATTTCTATAGATTTTATTATAGGGTTACTAGAAAGCGAAGGCTGTACAAACCTTATAGTAGTTACAGATAGGCTTAGCAAGAACATTGTCCTAATAGGCCTTAAGGACATTACTATAGAAAGTGTTGCTAAAACTTTTATTAACTCTATTATAGCTTACTATTAGTTATTAAACTATATTACTTTAGATAGAAGTATATAGTTTGTTAACTATTTTTAGATTAAGCTTTGCGAGTTATTAGAAATTAAGCAACGCTTATCTTCTAGATACTATCCTAAAACTAACGGTTCTACAGAGAGAATAAACTCTACAGTGAAGGCTTATTTACAAGCCTTTTGTAATTAGGATTAACAAATTAGAAAAGTAACCTAGAGATAGCTAAGATTGTAGTTATAGCAAGGCAAGCTTAGTCTACTAAAATATCTCCTTTCTTCCTATAACACGGCTATGAGGTAGATCCCCTACAAATTGCACCTAAGCACGGTCCTTAATAACAACTTCTAAAGAGAATACAGGAGGATTATTAAAAGGCAGAAAATATTATTAATAAGCTACGACAAAGTATTGAGCTTGCATAAGCTATAATAGGAGAAAGCTAACAAGAACAAGAAAGGCAGGCAAATAAGAGAAGGCACTAATTACCTTAGCTTAAAATAGGCGATAAGGTATAGTTAAAACTAGGCGACTACTATAAAACAAAAAGGCCTAGCAGAAAACTTAACTAGAAAAATCTTAAGTACACAGTACTTAAAGTTATTAGACTAAACGCAGTTCAATTAAATACTCCTAGCTAGATTTACCTAGTATTTAATGTTAATAACCTTAGACTAGCGTCCTCAGACCCTCTACCGAGCCAGCTAATAGACGACAATGAACCACTACTAATTAAGGCAGAGGATAGAGAAGAATACCTAGTAGAGACCCTATTAGAGGAAAGAGGAAAAGGAAGAAAAAAGCAGTATTTAGTTAAATAGTTAGGATATCTAGATCTAACCTAGGAACTAGCTATTAATCTGAAAGATACGGAAGCCCTAGAAGAGTGGAACTCTAGGTAACAAGATTACTACCCCTACTATTTTTTTTTAGGAGGGGGGTATTGTAAAGGGCAGAAGCCTTAATGTTCTCTAGTACTCGGCCTGTGGCCTTTGTTGGCTTTTCTTACCTCAGCACTAGCACCTCAGCACTAGTAGCTGACTATCGGCCGCACTATTCACGCTAACTGTTAGCTGATCCGACAACCTCTAACAACCTCAGTTAGTCCTAACCTGGGTTAAGTCCTAATCACCCGGGTTGGATATATAAATATACGTAGTCTCTCTCTATAGTTCGATATCTAATTCATTCACTTTCACTGTTTACCTTGCATCTTTGGTCAACCCAACGCACCCTTACATTTACAAGGAGGAGTTCGTCTGGATAAAGGTAAGGCTTGTAGCCTAGGGTAGCTCTAATAAGTATTTCTCTTGGTCCTTTATTAAGAAGTATGCAGACCTAGTATGCTAGTTTAGTTATCTTCTTTACTTCTTATATGTTGTTGTAGGCTATGCTAACTGCTCTCTTGTATTGCTTATATAGGTACGCTAAGCAGTTTGGTATAGGGTCGATATATTAGGTTGGTATATTAAGTTGGTATAGGGATTGCGGTATAAGTAAATAGCTTGGGGTCTAGCTATTAATTCTAATGTGTAGGTTAACAAACGAGGTAGGAATGTCAAGTTGGTATAGGGATTTTAGTGTAGGTAGATAGCTAGGAGCAAGGTGCTAGTCTTGCTATTATTCTAATGTGTAGGTTACTATAGAAGGTCAGTATATTAAGTCAGTATAGATTTCGGATGTGTAGGTCAGTATAGGAAGTCAGTATATTGAGTCGAGGGGGGGATTTCAGATAGTAGATGGCTAGGAACATATATTTATTAGTTACTACGCCAATAAATTTATTTACCGAAGTAGAAAGCTGTTGCTTTGTTAAGTAGGAGTTAGATTGCTTTTAATTAAGCTCTAAAAATAGTTTACCTATAAACTACTTGCAGATTTTTAACAAATTACTACTCTGTTTCTTTTTAACAGCTAGCGCGCACGCTACAAAACCTGCACTAGAAAAACAGGTATTAGAAACTAATATTGTAAAGGCGTTTAAGATAGTTAAGGCAAAAAAAAGGCAAATATAGACTTTTTTCTAGCCTTAAAAAGTTGGTGTTTAATAGTAGTTCTTCTTTTAATCAGTTGTAATTTAGTTATATACTACCTCTAAGATCAGATAGACCTCGCATAAAATAAGATTTAAGTAGCTAAGGCGTGTATTTATTCTATCTACTTAGCCTTATAGAAATTTATGAAAATTACTTACACTTTATAGACATAAGTCTTACGTCAAAATTAAGTTCATGCTACTCTGCCGTCAGCACAGGATTAGACTATATACCTCCCTCCTTACACCTCCTGTCTCCTACAGCCTCTAGACCTAGCTTATTTAAGCATACTTAAGTTAGAGTAAAAGGCAAGCATTTAAGCTTTATCTGCTCTTAATTACGCAGCTCTTATTAAGAAAGAGCATTTTATATAATTTTCTATTAAGCAAGAGAGAGAGGCATATCTAAGTGCATTATTTAAGCTAGTCAGAGAGCTGCAAGTCTCTGACTTTACAACTTTTCTTTATTCTTTAATTTCTCTTTAATTTTTACTTCTTTTTTACTTTTTTACTGCCCGCGCCTTCCTAAACCTCTAAATGTTAATTTTTCTTAACTTTAAGAGAGGCTTAAAATTTATATAAAGCTTAACAGCAGCTTCTGCAGTAAAAATCTCTCTCTTTAAGCACTTGCTAAGTGCTTAGCAAAGCAGAGAAGGCTATATCTTAATTAACTGCTTTTACTACTGAACTCTAGGCTAAGAATTAACAGTAAAATTATTAAATAAAGCAGCCTTAGAGTGGGCAGAAAAGCAAGAGAGTGAAAATTGATTAAAAATAAGCTTTAGCAATGCCAAGAGTATCAAGGCTGCAATAAATAGAGTAAAAGCTTAATTTGCACAATTATGTAAAGGGCTGAAGCCTTGATGTTCCCTAGTACTCGGCCTGTGGCCTTCGTTGGCTTTTCTAACCTCAGCACTAGCAGCTGACTTTCAGCCGCACTATTTGCGCTAGCTTCTAGCTAATCTAGTAGCTTCTTCTAGTAACTACACTAGTTACGCTAACTGTCAGCTAACCCGGCAAACCTCCAATAACTTTAATTAGTCCTAACTATCTAGGTTAGATATAAAAACCTTCATGTAGTCTTTCTATAGTTCTTTATTTAATTTATTTACTGTTTACGTTGCATTTTTAGTTAACCCAACGCACCCTTATAGTTAAATTAAATCCTTCTCTAGCTACTTGCGTAGCTAGGTCGTACTTAGCAGCCTGCTAGGGCTATATCTATGCACAAGATTTTAATTAATAAAATTGCAAATTAATTAGTTAACTATTTTAATCTACTAGGGAATAGCAGTAAGAGAAGCACTAAAAAGTACTAAGAAATACCTAGTTGTATAAGTCTTTAAGGTGTTTAAATTTGTTAAATAAGCCTACTAAGCGTAGTAGCCCTAGAAAACAGACAAAAGATAAACCTACTAAGCGTAGTAGCTCTTACACAGAGGATAAGATTACTAAGTATAGTAGGCCCTAAAACAGAAGAAGGATAAGCCTACTAAGAGTAGTAGCACCTACAACAATCCCTGCCGACAATAATAAAAACCTAGCAAGTACCTATAAATATAATAGCAGAACCCTTACTAGCTTTTTTGGTTGTAAAAATAGCAGAACTACACTTAAACAGTATTAGTAAACTTAAAGTAGAGACTACTTTTGAAGGTCTTTGTAGAGCAAGTAGCCTAGATAAGATAGCTACTTTTATAAGGATACAGGAAGCCTTTTAAGCTTAAGAGGCTATAAGTACATTGCAACAAGAAAGGGAGCCTAAAGTAGAACAACAACCTTAACTACTACCTTGGTTCCCCACTTTATTAGCTGCCCTAAAGAATTAACAAGCTCAAACGCCTAGGCGTTTTAATCAACTAGATCTTAATACCTTTAACAGAAATAGAAAGATATACTAAATTTTCTAACAATAACTTACTGCTAAAGTAGAAAACAACAACAAAAATTTAATACAAATAAAAGGACTTGCAATTACGCCTTTAGCTAACTAAAAGTTTTAGCGGCAACTCTTACTCTGCCTTTCCTTAACTAAATAGGGATTTCTAGTTTATAGAACTTTAATGAGTTATTAAACTTATTTAACAAGATGTTTAGCAATCCCTATAGCACAAAGAGAGCTAAGAACAAGCTCTAGTCTATATGCTAAGGCAAGAAAAGCACCTGCAATTACATTATAAAATTCTAAGAACAACTGCTATTATCTTATAGTAGCTTAGACAAGGATACAAGGATAATGCTTTTCTAAAAAAGTTCTATTAAGAAACTTTAAGACACACTTGTAGGTATTACGTATAAGAATTTAAACAGCCTGCAAAACAAATCAATAAAGATTGCTAATTACCTTTACAGAATAGAGAAGTACTTTAAAGGCAGAGACAAGCCTAAAGAATCTAAATCTAGGAGAACTTCTCCCCCTTCATCTCCTTGAAAAGAAGACTAGATAGAAGGAATAAAATACACAGGAAGAACTGCTAAACCTTAACAATTTAAGAACTAGGAGTTAGAACAGTTGTACAAAGAAAGATGCTGTTTCAATTAAAAACAGAAGAGCTATCTGTCTGCATATTATGCAGAGAAAACAAAATCCTCTAAAAAGGAAAAAAAGACTTTAGTTAAGTCCTCTAACTCTAAGAAAGAATATAAGCTTAGCAAGGGAAGCTTAGATAAGAACTTAGATTTAGAAAAAAAGTATCTCTTGTTTAAAGTTACTAGCAGGAGCCTCTCAGACAGGATAACTTAGTTAAGCAATAAGCCAATTTTAGAAAAAATATAGGCAGCAATAGAATTACTTTAAAGGAACTAGTTAATTGTTACACTTTCGCCTCTACTTTCATAAATACAGGAAACCTTACATACTTACTTATTAGTCCTTGAATAGTTAAGAACGCTAACTTACAGTACATTTCTATTTCTCTAAGAAAATTAGAAGAAGTTACAGATAAACTTAAAACTATTAATAAAGTTGCTAGGTTAGGGATTAATATTAATAGTTATACGAATACTATTTGTGATGAGCTGAAGCCTAGAGTGGATCCTCGGTTGTACCTCGGTTGTATACCTCACTTTACGAGCTGCGGGCCGCGCGGCAGCAGACTATAAGTATTAACTACGCAAGACAATTAGACACTCTATTGTCTTGTGCTAGCCTTTTGGCTAAGTAGTTAGCGTGTGAAGTTGTATGCAAGGCCTAGTAGGCCCGCCTGCTATATTACAATAGAGCGTCCTAAGGTCTAAAGTCTAAAAAAGTTAGGAAATTAACGTTAGTTTAAGTCTTAAGGATAACCTTTAGCAATAAATTTAGCTTACACGTATACGTGCGCGCAGTGTAGTAGCGTAAAAGCAGCGCAGTACTTATTTAGCAGAGGGGTATTATAATAGGCTGAAGCCTAAAGTAGATTCTTAGTTGTACCTTAGTTGTATACCTTATTTTACAAGCCGCAGGCCGCGCAGCGGCAGACTACAAGTATTAACTACGCAAGACAATCAGACGCTCTATTGTATTATGCCAGCCTTTTAGCTAAGTGGTCGGCGTGTGTAGTTGCATGCAAGGCCTAGTAGGCCCGCCCGCTACACTATTTAGGGTTATGTAGCCCCTACACACCCTAGTTTCAATTTAATACTTAGATGGCTATAGATAAATAGAAGAGAGATTACAATTACTCCTTCTAAGAAAACAATTTACATCCACTCTTCTAGCTAAAGGATTAAGTTACTTAGCACTAAGAATTGCCGTATTAAAAGAGACTAGAGATTAAATCAAATAAACGCAACTGCTTGTTACATTTATATTAAGCAGGCAAAAAAGAATAAAACTATATAGACTTTAGCTGCTTCTCTTAAGAATATTCAAAAAACCCAAGCTCCTAAGGAGAAAGTAGAGGTCCAACTTTTACTCCCTAAGGCTTATTAACACCTAGCTTAGATTTTTCATCTAAAAACTGCCTTTATACTACCCCCTCTACGCAGATCTAAAGTAGACCACTAGATTAAACTAGAGAAAGACAATAAAGGAGAAAAAAAGGAGGCTCTATAAAGACCTCTATACAGGATAAGCTGCCTAAAACTTTAAGTATTACAAAAGAAGCTTATTTCTCTACTTAACAAAGGATAGATTAGAGCTAGTAGCACTCCTGCCTCCTCCCCTGTCCTTATTACTAAGAAACCTAGAGGAGGATTACGTTTTTGCATTAAATACTGAGCCCTAAACGCTATTACAAAAAAAGATTATTATCCTTCATTTTTCATTTAGAAAAACTTTACTTATATTACAAAAGCTAAAAAGTTTATAAAGATTAATATTTCTGCAGCTTTCTACAAGATTAAGATTAATGCAGGAGATAAGTAGAAAACAGCTTTTTACACTAGATTTTAGTTATATAAATGGCTAGTTAATTTATTTAGTATAGCAAACGCTCCTAGTACTTTTTAACGCTATATTAATTAGACCCTCCGCGAGTATATTGACGATATTTGCTCAGCCTACCTAGACAACGTTTTATTATATTCAAAAAGCTTACTTAAAGAATACCAAACTAATACAAATAAGGTCCTAGAAGCTATACGCAAGGCTAGATTACCTTTCAATATCTAGAAATGTAAATTCAACGTACAGAGTATAAATAACCTAGGGTGTATTATTAAGGCAAGAAAAGGACTTTAAATAGATGTTAAGAAAGTAAAAGCAATTAGAGATTAGTAGGCATATACTAATATTAAAGAAGTACGCAGTCTTCTTAGTTTTGCAAACTTCTATAAACAATTTATAAAAAACTACTTAAAGATAGTAGCTCCTCTTTTAAAGCTTACTAGAAACGTCTCCTTCTTATAGAAAAAAGCAGAGTAAGATGTTTTTGATAAGCTAAAGGAGTTATTTATTACTAAGCTTGTCCTAGCTTAATAGGAACTTAACAGAGAAACAATCCTAGAAACAGACTCCTCTAGATATGTAGTAGCAGGAGTCCTTTCCTCATATAACAATAAATGAAGCTTACGCCCTGTAGCTTATAATTTAAAATAGATGACTAGCGTGCAAAGCTATAACAAAATACATAAAAAGAAATTACTAGCAGTTACCTCTCACTTATTTTAGTTAGATGCTATGCTACAGTCTTTAACTAAGTTTATAGTTATTATAGACTATAAAGACCTTCAGTATTATAGCAAGCCTAGTCAGCTTAGTAAGAAACAAATAAGATAGGCTTAATTACTAGAAAATTTTCCTAACATAGAAATTTCCTACAGGCCCAGGGTTAATTACTCTAAGGTGTAAAGGGCTGAGCCTTGATAATCCTAGTACTCGACCTGTGGCCTTCGTTAGCTTTTCTTACCTCAGCACTAGCACCTCAGCACTAGCAGCTGACTATCGGCCGCACTAGCACCTCAGCACTAGCAGCTAACTATCAGCTGCACTAGTTACGCTAACTGTTAGCTGATCCGGCAACCTCTGATAACCTTAGTTAGTTCAAACTATCTGGGTTAGATATAAAAACCCTTACGTAGTCTTTATAGTTTTTTATTTTATTTATTACCGTTTACCTTGTATTTTTGGTCAACCCAACGCACTCTTACAGTTAAATTAGATCCTTCTTTAGCTACTTGCGTAGCTACATCGTACTTAGGAGTCCTCTAGAGCTATATCTGGACAAGAAGCCAGCTAGAGCTATATCTACGCACGAGATCCTAATTAATTAGACTGCTGGTTAATTAGTTAACAGTTTAAATCTACTAAGGGATTAACAGTAAGAGAAGCACTAGTAAGTGCTTAGGGATACTTAGTTGTATAAGTCTCTAAGGCGTTTAAATTTGTTAAATAAGCCTACTAAGCGTAGTAGCTCTAGAAAATAGACAAAGGATTAATATTCCTAAGGCGTTTAAATTTGTTAGATAAGCCTACTAAGCGTAGTAGCCCTAGAAAACAGACAAAGAATAAGCTTACTAAGCATAGTAGCTCTTACACAAAAGATAAGCTTACTAAGCGTAGTAGCCTTTATACAAAAGATAAGTTTACTAAGCGTAGTAGCACTTATAACAACCTCTGCTAACAATATAAAGTACTAGTAAGTACTTATAAATACAATAGCAGAACTCTTAGCAGCTTTTCTAGTTGTAAAGATAGCAGAACTATACTAAGATAGTGTAAGGGTGCTGGAGTGTATGAAGACATACTACTACGAGGGCATGAGATCACTAGTGGTCAGGTCATGCGAGAACAAGGGTGGTAAGATAAAGATTATATTATAGGTTGTATCTAGAAGAGAAGTACAAGAGTTGAGTTGTGAAGTAGAGGATCTATAATCTCGCTCGTTTCAATCCCCAAAACGAGCTATATACCTTTAGATTAGGTGGTTAAGCACCAACCTAGTGAGCCGCAGGGTATCACCCTGTGCACCGGCATATACCTCCCCTTCCTGCGAGCTTGGCCCTATTAAGCAACCTACTTAGTAGAAAGAAAAACAGCAAAACAAAAGAAATAAAATAAAGGAAACAAAAAAAAAGAAATATAAGTTATTTACCCTATATTTATTCTAGACACCTTCCCTTACTTCTTTAAACGTTTACTTTGGCGAGGTTCTTAAGTAGTAGTTGCAGCACGTAGTCTAGGCGCAGGTGCAGTAGTAGGAGCAGGGACAGGAGTAGCGGGCGCTTAAGATTCTAATATTAATTAAAGGTAACTATAACAAGGCTGCCTAGTGTCAAATTTAGGGCATCAGCGCAGGTTGATCATGAGGCTAGGGAAACTGGCGAAGGGTCCTGCAAGGGTTATCAGGGGGTGGCCCTAACAGTCAGTAGCGCCGCCAAGGCCCACACAAAATCTAGGTTATAAAAAGGGCACCCGGGACCTATACAATCAAGACAGAAGACGAATAATTAATTATTAATACAATCCACTTATTATCCCTCATATTATTATTATCTTATCAGTATTACTTAACCTCAAATATCTAACAATTAAGAATCTCACTGCCTCAACTAAATGAGGATTAATAACTAACAAGTCACTAAACTATACAAGTTATTGAAAGGATATCTACCCTACCTCTACAAAACTCCTCCGTGATCCTTAATAATTACACAAACTAGATTAAATAGATCTATTAGATTGAAACGCGCGCTAACTCCCTACGCGTGTAGGAGAAGATTGATCTGAACCTTACAATTAAACCTATCACTAAACTAGAGGTACCCCAAATGCCTCATCCGAGCGACTATTAAGCGTTACAACAAGTAATTAATGCGCACGCTGCATTACACTAAGGTAATTACAGCAATAGCGCACCTATACCACCCTTTTTACCTACACAGCCCGCGGACCTATTAACAAACGCTAAAGCCTTATACAAAGAGGATCTAGAGATCTATAAATTAGAGCAAGATTGATATAAGATAGAAGATTAGAAGTACACATAAGAGTAAGCAGCGTTAGATAAGATCACGTAGGAGATACAGCGTATAGTTAACAACTACTTATACACAAACTACTATTAAGCAAGGCAATTATATTATTAGTAGATTGCTAATCTAATAGCTACTGTAGGCATTAATACTAAAGATAAGATTAAGGAAGCCTAAGAGTGGTACAAGACTGCAATAAAGCCGCCAAGGGTAAGTAGCTTATAAGAGATATAGCTTACTAAAGTTCATCACGCTACAACTAAGGGTAAAGCTGTTAGAATACCTAAGTACTAACTAGACATATACGTTAAGAAGGACTTTACCTAAGCAATAGCTAAGTACTTAGAATAATAGACAATCTTATTTGTATCTTACAGATTAAAGAATTCTTTAATTACAGTTCAGGATATAATCCGCGACTACTAAGATTATATGCAGCTCTTCTACCTATCTAAAGCGAAGTTAACTAAGGCGTCCTTTAGAACAGCCGCTAGAGCTAGACTACTAACGCTTAATAAAGACGAATTAGACAATCTAGAATAGAAGCGCAAACAACGCTAAAATTAAAAGCCTATTAAGGATACTTAATAAAACAATATCTAATACACTGTAAGTAAATACAAAGCGTGTAATATAAGATATACGCTTCAGAATTGTTAGTACGCACACCTAAGCAACACGCTAGCTTAGTAGCAACCCTAACAAGACAAGATAGATTAAGTCTAATTACGTATTAACAACAGCCTAGCTATACAAGGAACAATTTACAACTCTAAGTAATAATTACAATTATAAAGACCTGCAATTAAGAAGTTACACACAGCAACGCCTACAGTTAAGCATAATAACTAACTATATAGATAGAAGATTAGAGAGATTAACTACACGCTTATTAAGGCCTTATTTAAAGTAATCTAGGTTACGTATCCTCTATAATAATTATAGATCTTTAACTCTAGATTAACCTGTCACGTCTTTAACAATACTAGTTAATTTACTAAAACATAATTAGCAAGGTAAGGAGACTTTTTATAGGCAGGTAACTTACGAGTATAGATTAAGGCGTATAGATTAGTTACTTTAACAGTAGCTAGTGGCAGGACTTAAAGCTAACTACACCTAAAAGACGTAGCATACTATTCTAATCTACTCTTCAATCTTGTCTTGTTTAGGATACTCTGCTTACAAGGCTTGTAGTAGGACACTAAACACAATTTAATAATCCTTTAATAATTGCTTAACAATAATTTAATTGCTGACCTTAGTAAGCTACACGGACAGTAGGTGCTTAAAGCAAACCTAATTACTAATTACGCAATAATAGCCTTTAGGGTTGTTAAACTGTAATATAATTCAAGACAGGGCGCGCGAGCGCTTATATAGCATAAAAAGATAAGTTATTTAGGACTAAGCGCGCTTAAGCACCTTGTACAACCATTTAAGGGGTAAGGATTACTAGAGTGTTTATAGTAGAATGCGACGCTTGTAGAAGAGCAAAAGCTAAAAAGCTAATTAGCTACATATTACGCAGGATTAATAAGTCTCTAGGAGAACACATCTTACTTAACTTTTATAATTATAAGATTAACAGCTTAACTAAGGAGAGAAGCTAAATGCTAATTACAGATTAAGCTACTAGGTTTATGTAGAACTACTACTTTAAGGACAACTAAACAGCGCAGATAATTTTTAAGTTACTAGAGTCCTTTATAATCTTAATAAAGACCTAATTTAATATTACTGTAAAGGTTATTAAAACTAATAACAAGCTTGTTACAGTTAAACTAAAAGTAGGTTAGTAGGCAGAGTCCTAGGGCATGCGGTTCAAGCCTTCCGCTCCTAATACCTAAGCACAGAACAGTGGAGCAGAACGCTTATGGGGTGTAATTAAGGATAAAGCATAAGCAATGTAACTTAACGCTAACCAGCTGTGGCCACTATAGCCTAAGATTACTTAATTAGTAGTATATCTCTATAATCAAACGCCTTAATACGCAAATTAATAGAGATTATTATATTAAGAGTTCTTTACACATAACGCCTATAAAAACAGAATTATTACCTTACTGCGCAAGCCACACTAAGGCTACTTATAAGTATATAGGTGTAAGGCGTTTGTAATAACAGATAATACAAAGCGCAGCAAGCGCAAACTATAGCAGCTTAATCCTAAGGTATAGATTAGATAACTAGTTAGATATTTATCTACAAACATTTACCGTGTATAAGTACTAATAATAGCTAAGGTAATTACTACACGCGATGTAATATTTAATAAAGAATTATTTTTTACTAGAGACGAGAATGATATTATAGATAACCTAATGTAATGCACCCTTGAAGAGATTAAGGCATAGATTAGGACTGTAGAACTTCCCTTAGAGATTACAAATAACTAAGAGGAGATACAATCATTTCTTAAGGATAAGTCCTTCAATAAAGGACCTATATATAAAGAAATACATAATTAATATAATTAGCGCGGAAGAAAAGTTTAAGTAGATTATCTCTTACCCCTGCTAACGCCTCTACTAGTAGCCCTCTTAACTAATCTTATAACAGCAGAGAGCATTAGGCGTGTAGATATTCCTCTTAATATTAAGAGTTAGAACATTGCCCTTGCGCAGCTATTAAACCCTAGGCCTAATCACCCCTTAAGTAATAGCTGCAGCAAGTGTCCTAATCTAATTAGTGCTAATATAGGATTAAGTTTTGTTAGTAAGTCTCTCTAGAAAAACTAGACAGACCTATAGGCTTTAGCATTTATAGTAGGTGCAAAAGCAGGAAAAATTTAAAAATTAAATAATAAGAAACTTAATAGCGTAGCAGTAGATTAATTACTTAAAAGTTAAGGTTATAACTAGATGCTATTGCTAAGTAAGCTCCTGTGAGCGCTAAGTTTAAACTAACTAAAGGAGAATTACATATTCTACTAGTTGTTTAAAAAGGCTAAAGAGGATCACCTTGCGAGCTACAAGCAATTAAAACCATAGTTAGAAGTCCTAATATAAGAAGCATAACTTATAGACACCTAGATACTAGAGTCTATATAGGTATATACTTATAAAATTAACAAGAATTATTAATTTGTTAACTACAAAGCGCGCTTAGTTGTACAAGGTAACTAATAGCGCAATGTTACTATTTAAGAGTCCTACGCCGCTACGTTAGTAGGTTAATTAGCTAAAGAATTAAGTTACTTAGCACTAAGAATCGCCCTATTAAAGGAGACTAGAGATTAAAACAAATAAGCGCAATAGCTTATTACTCCTATATTAGGCGGGCGAAAAAGGATAAGTCTATTGAGACTTTCGCTGCTTCTCTTAAGGATATTAAAAAAGCCCTAGCTCCTAAGAAGAAAGTAGAGGCTCTACCGTTACTCCCTAAGGCTTATTAACACCTAGCTTGGCTTTTTAATCTAAAAACTGCTTCTATACTACCTTCTTTACGCGGATCTAAAGTAGATCACTAAATTGAACTAGAGAAAGATAATAAAGGCAAGGAAAAAGAGGCTCCTTAGGGACCTCTATACAGTAAAAGCCGCCTAGAACTCCTAGTATTATAAAAGGAGCTTATTTCTCTACTTAATAAAGGATAGATTAGACCTAGTAGCTCTCCTGCCTCCTCCCCTGTCCTTTTTGCCAAGAAACCTAGAGGAGGATTACGTTTCTGCATTAATTACTAAGCCCTAAACGCTATTACAAAGAAAGATTGTTATCCTTTACTTTTAATTTAGGAAATTCTTAACAATATTGTAAAAGCTAAATAGTTTACAAAGATTAACGTTTCTACAGCTTTCTATAAGATTTGGATTAATACAGTAGATAAGTAGAAAATAGCTTTTTGCACTAGATTTAGGTTATAAAAGTACTTAGTTACTCTATTTAGTATAGCAAACGCTCCTAGTACCTTTCAACGCTATATCAATTGGACCCTCTGCGAGTATATCAACGATTTTTGCTTAGCCTACCTAGACGACGTATTAATTTACACTAATAGCACGCTTAAAGAACACCAACACAATACAAATAAAGTTTTAGAAACTATAGGCAAGGCTAGGTTACATTTAGACATCTAGAAATGCGAATTTAACGTACAGAGTACAAAATACCTTAGATTTATTATTAAGGCTAGAAAAGGACTTTAAATAGACCCTAAGAAAGTAAAAGCAATTAGAGATTAGTAGGCACCTACAAATATTAAAGGAGTACGCAGTTTTTTTAGTTTTGCACACTTCTATTAACAATTTATTAAGAACTACTTAGAAATAGTAACTCCTCTTTTAAGGCTTACTAGTAACATCTCCTTTTAATAGAGAAAAACTAAGCAAAAGGCTTTTAATAAGCTAAAGGAGTTATTTATTACTAAGCTAGTACTAGCTTAATAGGATACTAACAGAGAAACAATCCTAGAAACGGACTCTTCTAGATGTGTAGTAGCAGGAGTCCTCTTATAATATCACGATAAAGGAAGCTTACGCCTAGTAGCCTATTATTTAAAAAAATAACTAGCACGCAAAGCAATTACAAGATACATAATAAGGAATTACTAGTAGTTATCTCCTACTTATCTAAATAGGATGCTATGCTACAGTTTTTAAAGAAGTTTATAGTTAGTACAGACTATAAAAACCTTAAATATTTTAGCAAGCCTAGACAGCTTAGCAAGAGACAAATAAGGTAGGCTTAATTTCTAGGAAAGTTTTCTAACATAGAAATTTCCTACAGGCCTAGGGTTAATAACTCTAGGGCTGATGCCTTATCTAGAAGACAACAAGATATGCTAACAAACAACTAGGATTCTAGGATTTCTAGGAGGTTTCTACAAGTATTTAAACCTACAACTGCAGCTACTAACAGAGAACTAGAGGAAGAAAAAGTACTTAAAACTTTAAGCTGCTACAGCTATCTAGCAGCTGTACTAAAATTACCTTAAGAGCAGTTAGATCTAGAGGATCTATAAGATAAAGCTAAAAAAGAGGATAAAACCTACTAAATAGCCTAGAAAGCTGTAAGGGATAGTAAACGACGATTTTCTACAGCTTTAGATCTTAAGCTTTTTATATCTAAATACTTACTAGACAATTCTGGAAACCTCCTATACTAAGATTAAAAATAGGTACTAAACAATAAATCTCTAAGAACTAGTATTGTTTACAAAACCTACAGTTTTAGGGCTTTAGGCTATCTAGGAATAAATATTACTTACTAAGCTATTGCAAGAAAATACTTTGAGCCCTTTATAAGTAAAAGTATTAGAAAATAAATAAGAAACTGCTTAGTGTGTGGAAGAACAAAACTCTAAAGGGACAGCTTACAAGGCTTACTAAGACCCTTGTTTATATCTAAGTAAATATAGAAAGAAATTTCTATAAATTTTATTACAGAGTTACTAGAAAGCGAAGGCTGTACAAACCTTATAGTAGTTACAGATAGGCTTAGCAAGGATGTTGTCTTAATAGGCCTTAAAAACATTACTATAGAAAGTGTTGCTAAAGCTTTTATTAAATCTGTTGTAGCTTACTATTAGTTATTAAACTATATTACATTAGATAGAGGTATACAGTTTATTAACTATTTTGAGATTAAGCTTTGCAAGTTATTAGAAATTAAGCAACGCCTATCTTCTAGATACTATCCTAAAACTGACGGGTCTATAGAAAGAATAAACTCTATAGTACAGGCTTATTTACAAGCCTTCTACAATTAGGATTAAATAAATTAGAAAAGTAACCTAGAGATAGCTAAGATTGCAGTTATAGCAAGGCAAGCTTAGTCTACTAAGATGTCTCTTTTCTTCCTATAACACGGCTATAAGATAGATCCTCTACAAATTGCAACTAAGCACGGCCCTTAACAACAACTTCTAAGGAGAATACAAGAGGACTATTAAAAAGTAGAAAATATTATTAATAAACTACGACAAAGTATTAAGCTTACACAAGCTATAATAGGAGAAAGTTAACAAGAATAAGAAAAGCAGGCAAATAAGAAAAGGCACTAATTACTATAGCTTAAAATAGGTAATAGGGTATAGTTAAAACTAGGCGACTACTATAAAACAAAAAGGCCTAGCAGAAAACTTAACTAGAAAAATCTTAAGTACACAGTACTTAAAGTTATTAGACTAAACGCAGTTCAATTAAATACTCCTAGCTAGATTTACCTAGTATTTAATGTTAATAACCTTAGACTAGCGTCCTTAGACCCTCTACTAAGCTAGCCTATAGACGACAATGAACCTCTACTAATCAAGACAGAGGATAGAGAAGAATACCTAGTAGAGAACCTATTAGAGGAAAGAGGGAGAGGAAGAAAAACGCAGTACTTGGTTAAACAGTCAGGATATCTAGATCTAACCTAGGAACTAGCTATTAATCTAAAAGATACGGAAGCCCTAGAAGAGTGGAACTCTAGATAACAAGATTACTACTCCTACTATTTTTTTAGGAGGGGGGTATTGTAAAGGGCTAAAGCCTTAATGTTCTCTAGTACTCGGCCTGTAGCCTTCGTTGGCTTTTCTTACCTCAGCATTTAGTACCTCAGCACTAGCTGCTGACTATCGGCCGCACTAGTTACGCTAACTGTTAGCTGACCCGGCGACCTCTAATAACCTTAGTTAGTCCTAACCTTGGTTAGTCCTAACTATCCGGATTGGATATAAAAACCTACGTAGTCTCTCTATAGTTCTGTATCTAATTAATTCACCGTTTACCTTGCATCTTTGGTCAACCCAACGCACCCTTACACCTTGCATAGTATCTCTACCTAATCCTTTTTACTAGCATTTTAGTATTTGTTCTTTTTTTTAAATGTTAGCTTTAAGGTTATATTTTGCAGTTCTATTTACACTTTTTACTACTTTAATTGTTTTCTTTTCTGCACTAAGCAGTGCAGTGCAGTCTCTTTATGCAATAGCATAAGTAAAGTTACTTAGCTAACTTATATAAAGCACACTAAGGTTTTTAAAGCAGCTTTTCTAAAATTTAACAGTACTATATTATGTAATAATATAATCAACTTTGTTTTTCTTGCAGTTGTAACGCTGCACAAGTTAGTATATACTGTAATACATAGCTATGTTTCTTACTTTATTTAGCTTTTCCTCACTTCTTGCAATTAAACTCTAGCAGAACTTAAATTATAATACGCAGAACAAGACCTTTAAGCCTATTAAAAGTTTCTTACTCAGCAGTTAATATTATGATAGTATAATTAAAAGCTGCAATTACAATACTGCTAGTCTTAAAATTAGTAAGTTGCAGAAGACTTAATATGCTATAGTGCTGCCTAAAATTGCAAGTAGGCTGTGCACTACACTAGTCCCTTTTAAAATATTAGCTCTGCACATAGATTTTTATACAATATACAGTACTTACACTTATATATAATATAATACAAAGCTCTTTATAATTATATTTATTTATTACATCTACTGTCGCAGCTAACTGCTACATTAGCCCGCATAAAGTAAACTACACGTAAGTTAACTAGCAGCAAATCTAATTATAAAGACTTAGTTGTAAAAGCTACTTATACTGCTGCTTCTACGCATAATTACGTCTTTAATGCCGCATCTTATTAATGTTATTAATTTAAGCTAGGCAGTATATTTAAACAGTATATAATTATAGTTTAAGACTAATAATTCGCAGCTGTTGTACTACAGAAAATTAAGTATTACTAAAAGTTAACTAACTTATTTATTTATAAGCTGCCTTTCTCTAGGCTTGTCTAAAATATTGCACTAGAGTATAAAGAAAAGTTACGCTTCTAGGCATAAGCTCTATGCGCTATCTAAGAGGCAGTTAAGGCGTAGTTGGTTAGATATTTTAAAAGTATATTATTTACCATGCTATAGTTATTAAATTCTATACTAATATATATAGACTGCAACTAAAACGCTATCTATGCAAAAAGAGTTACTATTTAAGCAAAGAATTTGAAGCTAGCTTGCTGGTACTATAGTAAGCTTAATCCTAGTAAACTACCGTTTTCTTATTATATATAGCTTATTTCTTATTAAATTTCTGCATTATACCCTTATAACTGCTTTAAATTGTAAATAGAATAATTGCGTAATTGTTTACTAGTATCCTTTTACACTAGAATAATATGCTGTAATAAACTATATAAACATAAGCTGTTTAAGAGTTTACATGCAATGCAACTCCTACTTAGAAAATATAACTTAGAATAACACAAGAAAATGCTAATAGACATACTTATTAAACTACTAGAATAACACAAGAAAACTGAATAAATATATTAATAAAGTCTAGACAAAAAACACAAAAAGATAGCGACATAACCCTAACTTAACCATAACTTATAGTCTGTGCAATTTAACTCTAGACCTACTACACCCCTACCTATTTTAAGTACTAAAAAATAGGTAGGGGTTAGGTAGGGGGGGTGGTATTACGTAAACCTACCTAACCCCTACCTATTAACTACCCTAATTATAGGTATTACTTGCTAGACAATAACTTACAATATTGCGTACGCCTTTATTCTAAATAAAGCCGCTAAGACTAATTATAAGGTTGTATAATACTTAAAAAAGCTTTGAAACTACATTAACGTCTCTTTAAAGTATTTTTTAACTAATTATAATAAGTTTTTTAAAGCTAAGTTGTTGATTATTTGTTTAGGCGTTCTGCAGCTTTGCTGCATTTAGTATATAAATTTAAATATCTAAACTTAAGCTATAGAAGCTTAGAACATCTAGAGAGTTACTACAGCAGAGAAAAAAGATGTTATTAAGTAAGCTAGGCTTAGTTTTACTTAAGTTTAGTAGAGCTTAGTATCTTGCCTTACTAAAATGCCTTGGAGGCTTTGAAAAAGCAGATTTAGAGAAGTTATACTAGATTTCTAGCCTTTCTAGCATACCTTAAAGCTTAATAGTTGCCTTATTACGCTAAATAGGCAGAGTATAGACGTAAGTACTTTCTCAACTTTGGCTAGAAAGCTACCTCCTATGTTAAAAAAGCTTATTGCTAGCTAAAGCTTGCTCTTACGTTATAGAGAGCTAGCTATATTTTCAACATTATTAAGAATATCTATAACTTAGTGCTTATACATATTTAGCATAACAGTTACATTTAACTAAATAAAGCTAAGTATTCTAGTAACTGCTTTTTACCTAAGTTCGTCGACTTTTATTTCAAAAGTAAGCTACTAAGAACTTTATCAGCTAAAAAAGAAGTTACTGCTAGCTAAAAGTAAAGATTAAAATAAGCGTAAGCCTTGTTAAGGCGTTTTTTTAATAAAGCTTAGGCTGCTTTGTAGGTATATACCTTACTGTTAATTTGATAAACCTAGGCAGCTTGTTATTAACTTAAAAGACGATTACTAATTCTAGTAGTATTACCTGCTGCGTGCGAATAGTAAGGAGGAGTAAGATAAACAATATATACTTAATTCTAAAAAGATATTGCTTAAAAGACGCTTATAAGGTTTAATAACAGTTACTTTGCTTTTAACATATGCTTTTTAAAGCCTCTGTAAACGCAGACTTTAACGTTAACTTTAAAAAAAAACTTGAAACAAACACGTATAAGTTACCTAGCAAGCTAAGAAAGCTTTTAACAACAATGTAAAGCCTTACTAAGGCAACTAATGTTTTCAGCTAACCTAAAAAGTCCTAAAGAACCTAGAGGACTTAATTATAATATTTTCTGCTAAAGAAAGCAGTTCTAATAATAAAGTACTTGTTAAGAAGGTTTTAGTTACTTGTATAGCTAAGCTGGTTGTTAAGAAAGTTACTTAAAAGCTAATAGTTCATAATTATAATAGTTGTGTACTTATTTTACTTAAATAAGTTCTAAAGTGTGTTAAGGCCGTAGAGAAGCTTTAACTAGTTTATAACAAGTTTTTTAATTTTAACAGCAGTGGGAGCTGAGAAGGTTTAATTAATTGATGAAGAGGAGTGGAATAAGTGTATTAATTAACTAAGTGCCACAACAAAGTAAGCAATAACTACTAAAGAGAAATAAGACGATCTGGCCTGTATATATAGGCGCTAGCGCTATTGTTATGTAATTAGCTTACTAGAATCAATTAATTACCAAGGTAATGCGCATGTTTTGCAGCACGTTAATACTCTAACACACCTCCTAGGTTAGTAAGATACTATTAATCTAAGCTGTAAGCAACTAGGCAATTGTACTGTAATTATAGCTCTTCTGCCTAATCCTCTGCTGTTGTAGTAATGCTTGTTGTTGTTTTAATTAATCTAGCAGCCCTTAGTAATATTAAAATATTTGATAGACCCTAAATATTACGTAATTAGTTAATGCGCAGCTACAACAATATTAATTGCGTCTACTACCACTCTAAACCTTTTTCTTTCCTCTAACCTTACTTTAATATTAATTACTAAAATCTCTAAGACTATCTTAACCACTATTACTAATATAGTAAGTAGATTTCTCTTATTGTTCTCTTACTAATTAAGCTGCTAATCTATTGTAGTCTGCCTCTAGCAGCAATAAGCACAAGCGTTAATTAGCAAGCTACTGTTATAAGTGTAAGAATTGCTTAAATAGCAGCTATTAGTAAGATAAAAACAGCGCTAACTATAAGCGTTGCGCATGTTAAAGCCTGTTTAACAATAAAATTTACCTAGCAGCTAATTTTTATAATAATAAAAGTTAGTTATTACTGCTGTTTAATCTGTATGCTTATTGCAGAACATTTAGTAGCTTTACTTAAAGGCTAATTACTTTACCTGCTTAATTAAGTCTGCTGTTAAGTTCTTAATTAGACTTTAATCTACATAAGAGCCTAGCTAAGCAAATAAGCTAATATAAAGGCAAGGCTCCTTAAAAGCTAATGCAGAAATTTTAGCAGCTTACTGCTTAAGCAGCGTCCTGCAAACAGCAACAGGACAACAGCAACAGCCTATAAATGCTTATTAAGCTGTTTACTAGGCGCAACGTGCCCTTCTCTACTTAGAAGAAGGCGCCTAACAGCTTTTTAAAGTTTACTACTAATTTATTGCGTCCCTGCATTCTGCTGTGTAAGCACTATATAAAAAAATACTTGATAGTTTATATGCTAAATATTGCTTTAATTGCATTTAGACTAGTAGTTAAGGCAGCTGATACTGCAGTAGTTGCTTATTGTATACTTACTACACGGTTAATACTAATCTTTCTAATTAATTAATAGCTATGTTTAGAAATAATAAAGTAAATTTTCAATTCTTTAAGCTCCTTGCTTAGTCTGCTAACTAGTTTTTAAGAATAAAACAACAATAATAAGTACCTAGCTTCTAAAGCTTAACTATTTAAGGATATTATTACTTGTTACAAAAAAGTTAATAGCAGTATTATATTTACTAAAAGGACTTCTGCGTAAAAGCCTTTTTCTAATAATTGCCGCGCTTGAGAGATATCTTGTAGTTCTGCTGCTTAGCCCTTGCTGCCTGCTCCTGCTTCCGCTCCTGCTCCTGCTTCTTTTAATCCTTAGTATACTGCTAATAATCACTTTTGCTGTATACAGCCTTCTTAGCAAGCAATAAGTTAAACTTAAGGTTATTTATATAGACAAGAGCCTTATAACTTATAACTTTATACTGTATACGTCCTAGGTTAACCTGCATAGCCGCTAGTTCAACAATTAGCATATAATTAGCAACAGCAGCAACAGTAGCAGCATTCTGAATAATAATAACTTCTCTAGCAAATATCCTTTGAAGAACAGTATACGTAAAAAATGTTGCCTCTGCCTGTTCTGCACGTTTGTTTTTAAGTTTATTGCCTTAATTGCTGTACAACTTACTTATATAAGAGCAGTTATTACGCTAAAGTAAGCTAGCAGTTATTTTACAATACTAGTTATAAAAGTAATAAATCAGACTTGCGCTGTTATGCTGCTTACTTCTAAACTCTTGCTACTTAGGCTAAGTTAGCTTAAGATGCTCTTAAGCTTGCTAAAGCTAAAAAAGCTAAGCAAAATCTTATAATAGAGTTAAGCAATTATCATAACTCTAATATTTATTAGTAATCTTAGTTGATTTCTGTAGTTTTCCTGCTTGTCTAGCTTACGTTCTCCTGCTTATTTTTTATAAGCTACTAAGCAGAGACTTAGCCTAGTATATAGATATTACTTGTAAGGGTGCGTTGGGTTGACCAAAGATGCAAGGTAAATGGTGATGAATTAGATAAAGAACTATAGAGACTACGTAAAGGTTTTTATATCTAACCCGGATAGTTAGAACTAACTAAGGTTATTAGAGGTTGCCGGGTTAGCTAACAGTTAGCGTAACTAATGCAGCTAATAGTTAGCTGCTAGTGCTGAGGTGCTAGTGCTAAGGTAAGAAAAGCTAACAAAGGCTACAGGTTGAGTACTAGGATTATTAAGGCTTCAGCCCTTTACAATACCCTCCTTCTAAATATAGTAGAAGTAATAATCTTATTACCTAGAGTTCTACTCCTCTAGAGCTTCTGTATCTTCTGGATTAATAGCTGGTTCCTAGGTTAGATCTAGATATCTTAACTATTTAACTAAGAACTGCTTTTTTCTTTCTTTTTCTTCTTCTTCTAATAGTGTCTCTACTAGATATTCTCCTCTATCCTCTGTCTTAATCAGTAGAGGTTTCTTGTCGTCTATTAGCTGGCTTAGTAGCGGGTCTAAGAACGCTAGTCTAAGGTTATTTATATTAAATACTAGGTAAATCCGGCTAAAAGTATTTAATTTAACTGTGTTTGGTCTAATAACCTCAAGTACTGTATACTTAGGGTATTTCTAGTGAAGTTTTCTGCTAGGCCTTTTTGTTTTGTAGTGGTTGCCTAGTTTTAACCATACTTCATTGCCTACTTTAAGCTAAGGTAATTAGTGTGTTCTTTTATTTACTTGCTTTTTTTGTTCTTGTTAAGTTTCTCTTATTGTAGCTTGTGCAAGCTTAATACTTTGCTGTAGTTTATTAACAATATTTTCTACCTTTTAATAGTCTTCTTGTATTTTCTTTAGAAGTTGTTGTTAAGAGCCGTGCTTAGTTGCAATTTGTAGAAGACTTACTTTATAGCTATGTTGTAGGAAGAAAGGAGTCATTTTAGTAGACTAAGCTTGCCTTGCTATAACTGCAATCTTAGCTATCCTTAGGCTGCTTTTCTATTTTTCTTAATCCTAATTGCAGAACGCTTGTAAATAAGCCTGTACTATAGAGTTTATTCTTTCTGTAGACCTGTTAGTTTTAGGATAGTATCTAGAAGATAAGTGTTGCTTAATTTCTAATAACTTGCAAAGCTTAATTTAAAAATAGTTAACAAACTATATACTTCTGTCTAAAGTAATATAGTTTAGTAACTAATAGTAAGCTATTACAGAGTTAATAAAAGCTTTAGCAACACTTTTTGTAGTAATGTCTTTAAGGCTTATTATGACAACGTCCTTGCTAAGCCTATCTGTAACTACTATAAGGTTTGTACAGCCTTCGCTTTCTAGTAACTCTGTAATAAAATTTATAGAAATTTCTTTCTATATTTACTTAGATATAAACAAGGGTCTTAGTAAGCCTTGTAAGCTGTCCCTTTAGAGTTTTGTTCTTCCACACACTAAGCAGTTTCTTATTTATTTTCTAATACTTTTACTTATAAAGGGCTCAAAGTATTTTCTTGCAATAGCTTAGTAAGTAATATTTATTCCTAGATAGCCTAAAGCCCTAAAACTGTAGGTTTTGTAAACAATACTAGTTCTTAGAGATTTATTGTTTAGTACCTATTTTTAATCTTAGTATAGGAGGTTTCCAGAATTGTCTAGTAAGTATTTAGATATAAAAAGCTTAAGATCTAAAGCTGTAGAAAATCGTCGTTTACTATCCCTTACAGCTTTCTAGGCTATTTAGTAGGTTTTATCCTCTTTTTTAGCTTTATCTTATAGATCCTCTAGATCTAACTGCTCTTAAGGTAATTTTAGTACAGCTGCTAGATAGCTGTAGCAGCTTAAAGTTTTAAGTACTTTTTCTTCCTCTAGTTCTCTGTTAGTAGCTGCAGTTGTAGGTTTAAATACTTGTAGAAACCTCCTAGAAATCCTAGAATCCTAGTTGTTTGTTAGCATATCTTGTTGTCTTCTAGATAAGGCATCAGCCCTAGAGTTATTAACCCTAGGCCTGTAGGAAATTTCTATGTTAGAAAACTTTCCTAGAAATTAAGCCTATCTTATTTGTTACTTACTAAGCTGTCTAGGCTTGCTAAAATATTTAAGGTTTTTATAGTCTGTAATAACTATAAACTTGTTAAAAGACTATAGCATAGTATCGTACTTAGATAAGTAGGAGATAACTGCTAGTATTTCCTTGTTATGTATCTTGTTATTGCTTTGCGCGCTAGTTATCTTTTTTCAATAATAAGCTACAGGGCGTAAGCTTACTTTATTATTGTATTATAAGAGGACTGCTACTACTACATATTGTACGGGTGTTGGAGTGTATGAAGACATACTACTACGAGGGCATGAGATCACTAGTGGTCAGGTCATGCGAGAACGAGGGTGGTAAGATAAAGATCTTATTATGGGTTGTATCTAGAAGAGAAGTACAGGAGTTGAGTTGTGAGGTGCAGGATTAATGGATAAATCCCGCTCGTTTCGATCCCCGAAACGAGCTATATACCCTTAGATTAGGTGGTTGAGCACTGACCTAGTAAGCAGCAGGGTATCACCCTGTGCACCGGCACATACCTCCCCTTCCTACAAGCTTGGTCCCATCAAGCGACCTGCTTAGCAGAAAGAAAATAGCAAAACAAAGGAAATAAAGCAAAGGAAAATAAAAGAAATATAAGTTAACCACCCTATATCTACACTAGACATCCTCCCTTACTTCTTTAAACGTTCACTTCGGCGAGGTTCTTGAGTAGTAGTTGTAGCACGTAGTCTTGGCGCAGGTACAGTAGTAGGAGCAGGGATAGCAGTAGCAGGCACTTGAGATTCTAATATTAATTAAAGGTAACTATAACAAGGCTGCCTTGTTAGAGTTGTTGGCACTAAGACGTTATCTAAGATAACAGTACCTAATCAAGAACGAATGCTAGGAAGGCGTTACATAGAGGAGAGCATTGCAGGATCTTTGCTTTCTTAGAAAACTTAGCGCTTATTAGCCTCTAGGCTAAGTTCCTCCTAGAGCTGTTGTAGAGAATTAGCTTAAGAGAAATTAGTATCCTATCTATCCTAGTCTTTTGTTGTATAGGGAGGCTTCTGTCTAAGGTTAGTAAAGTATAAATAGTCTAGGAAGCCTTAAACTAGATTAGCACAAAAAGCGTCCTTCTCTAACTCTTGCACTATAGGCTATAAGTTAATAATTTGCTACAGCATATAGTTGCGGTGTTCCTTAATGTAGTTGTTAATCTACTCCTTGTTAGCGTTCTATAGCATGTTGTTTAGCTCCTTACAGACAAGAGGATTATCCTACTTAGCCTGTCTAACAGGGGCCTTCTAGATCTATAACCTATACTTAATATAAAAATTAGCAGAGAATAGCTAATTAATTCCTCTAAACTTGTTAGGATAGCCTAAAGGAGTACAAGAAGTAGCAGTAAGGTCGCAATAAGCCTTACAAATTTCCTTATAGGTTCCTATAGCAGGCACCTCTATTACTCTATTACGAACTATAACGAACTAAGGGAGGATAGTGCGGCGGTTGCGAGTAGTCAGGCTAGTAGATCTATAAGGTAGTAGAGGCGATAAAATTCAAACTTGTCTTTCTTTGCAGATTTGTTTTGTCTAGCAAGCGTTAGGAGCTAGTTTCTATACGTCCTCTAGCTAGTCTGTCTTATCTTCCTATCCTTTAATAAGACTATTTAACAATTTAACACCTACGTCTTTGCGCCACCTTAAGTACTCTAGTATATAGTTATAAAAACCTAAGAGCATCTCTGTGCAGTTATTCTTATCTTTATTATTAAATAATACGCTGCCTTAGATTATATCTGCACTAAGGCCTTTAGTTATTGCTTACTTAAGGTTAAGGTTAATGTGCTTAAAGTAAGTTTAATTACCCTTCTTAGCGTATTTAGCGTAGTAGGGGTAGGAAATTAAAGTGTATTCCTTATAGAGCATAGTATATTGCAACTAGTATTCTAGATTAGTACGCATAGCTTGTTAGATAAGTAAGTAGTACATATTACGTAGCTATCTAAGGTTTAGCTTCCTGTCTATACGTCGCAGATGGAAGCAGTACATCTTAAAGGTTTTAATAATAATATCCTTAACCTAACTGTCCTTAAACAGCTAGGTACAGGTGTTAGTAATAATGCTTCTAGTGTGTTAGAACTCCTTAGCTTGTGGTCAAAACTCTATAGTATTAATAACCTCGTCTTAAGTAGGGAGGGGATAGAGATTAAGTTTAGAAGGCCAATAGTGATAGCTTAGTAGGTCCTTATCCTGCTTAGCTAGGCGATACTTGCTAGTAAAAAGTTTTAAAATAACAGGGTCTAATTAGAATTCTTGCCAGCAGCTCTATCTTACGTATAGTAAGAGCAGACATTTGTTAAGCATATTAGACAGCATAGCCCTCTTAAATAAACCTATAACGCTTACAGCAGTGTACTTATAGATAAAGCATACTTGCTTGTATAATAAGTTATTAGAGCTAAGCTGTTGTCTAATGTTAACCTTACAGTACTATTCCTTAATAACCTTAACATAGTCTAGATTAGTAATTAGCTTCTTTGCGTAAGCTTGCTTAAGCAACTTAAAGAAAGCTAAGGTAGAATTCTTATAATAACACCCTGCCTAAAAGATCTCCTGTTCCTAATTAAGGGTATCTAGCTCTTCGTCTACATAAGAAGCGTTGTTAAGGTTAGTATCTAATTAAGTAGCCGCCTGTTAGTAGGCTAGTGTTACTTTTAGAGCACAAGAGCTTAGTAAAGGCAGTAGTGCAGGGACTTGTTAGCTACTAGCCTTAGTTCTAACTTATCCTGCCTAGATGTTGGCAGCGTCACGCCTCTATTGTACTATAGTTATTCTGTTCTAAAACTTATGCAACTTAATTACTAAGTATTAGTTAGGTTCTTAACTAGCTAACATTCCTGTAGATTGCCTTAGATTCTTAGTTATAACTAATAGACTACGAGTCCCTAGAGAGCAAGTCTTAGATGTTATAAGATCTCTATAGTAATTAATAGCTTAAGCCTTATTTAGGGTCCTTCCTAGCTCTATAGTTATAAGGATAACTACACTATATATTAGATGTGTCTTTACACTAAGTAGCCTATACTTATTATTTAAAACGTTTCGTGCGGAGTAGACTAGGCTAGTTTTAGAGTCCTTAGCTTTAGCTGCGACGGATATTGTGGACGACGACTGGGACTCTGAGGACAGCGAGGCGGAGATGGCAATGGAGCGAAAACCTTTTGCTAGAACGTATAGAGAGGATTAGGCTTGCCTTGCTTATCCTTCGCCCTAGCATTAGGCTGTAGCTTCTATAAGTTAAACTTAATATCTTCTTTCTAGACTCGCAGCTTAGCGCAGATATTACGAAGCTCCTTTACCTCTTACTTATTAATGTCTAAGTAAGGTGCTTAGTTGTAAGAGTTATTCTAATTAATAAAAGCACAGATGTCCTTACATAGTAGTTTCACTGTTGCCTAGTTAGCTGTTAACACATATTGTTCCTTACCTTAGTTCTTAGAGTTAATATAGTAAGCTGCTGTAGTGTTAAAGAACTAAGCAGCATCTTTAAGATCTATACGCCTTAACACAAAGGCTATATTAGTTAGTCCTTAGTAACTAAGTAGCGTACGAGGCATGTAGATACTAACGCATTCTTAGACAAATCCTAGAGCTAGCTTCTTTACAGTTGTAATAGCTCTACTTAGTTCTTTAGCCCTCTTGTCTTGCGTTAAGGATGCTGCACTAATAATAGGATAGTGTTCCTAGAAATCTTTAACACTACTATATTCATCTATAAGTCTAGGGAGCTAAGCACAAAGGTTACCTACTCTTAGGACAACCTTAAGAATTAAGTTAAATTAGTAAGAAGCGTTGTTAAACTAATAATCTATAATAATACGTTGTTGTCTTAGAGCGTTTAAAAGGATCTCGTCTACTAGAGTCTAGATATTAATAACTCTAATGTTGTTGCTAAGCTTTGCGAGCTCTAGTACCCTGTCTTAATGCTGTATAACCTTAGGGATTTAGTCCGCAACGTAGTCTTCCTTCTTAGTAATAACTCTAAGGTTGTTAAAAACCCTTAATAGTTCTAGTGTTTGCGGCAGTTATAGCTGTAGCTGCTTGCCCTAGGCCTTGTCTAACAGCGCTAGAAGCATTGTTTAAGCAGGTTAGCTAATGTAAGTTAAATATTGTCTTTAGCCGCTGCTAGTTTATAAGAGGAGGTATTATTGTTATTGTT
Source organism: Alternaria sp. 'sect. Undifilum' (assembly GCA_024321975.1). Lineage (NCBI taxonomy): Eukaryota > Fungi > Ascomycota > Dothideomycetes > Pleosporales > Pleosporaceae > Alternaria > Alternaria sp. 'sect. Undifilum'. Next base: position 2,788,888 of record JAJJZI010000006.1, read on the forward strand.
GTCTTAGAAAGTAACTGCCCTAATAAAAGGTAGTAAAGTTTATGTAGCAGGAGAGTTAGATAGTTGGCGGGGTTGTAGTTCTAGTTCATGCGTAGTGGCGGTATTCTGCCGGCTAGCGGGTAGAGGTAAACAGGGTCTAAATTACGCTAAAATAAGCAGGTTTTGTAATTAAAATAGTTATTGTAATTAGCTGTTACCTTAAGAGTGCGTGAAATTAAGTATAGTATTAGTGTGGCGGTAAGCACCCAGAATTAGTAGGATAGGTAGCTTGTACCTAAATTTTACATAGGAAATTAGGAAATAAGTAGCTAAAGGTAAAGGCAGGTACTACTAGCATAGTATCCCCTCCTCTTCCTAAAATTATAGGCTGTCCTATAGCCTATTAGTTGTCTAATGTAGAGGCATTAGAGTTAAAGTCTAAGCTTTTGTAGTTTTGTCTATATACACGACGCTCTTCTTCTGTAAGACGTTTAGTAATAACAACTTAAGGACAAAGCTTATTACTTATTATAGGAGGTAAATGTAGTTGTAGTTCTGTATGTGGCTTAGGCGAGTCTAGCAAGATAGGAATGTCCACTGTAGGGCTAGTTTATTGCTAATAGTTAGGATCCTATAACTTCATGTTTCCTTAATCTTCTTTAATAATATTCTATACAAGTCTTTGTCTAAACGGCTTTAATTGTTATCTAGGTGTCGTGTAGGGGAAGCTTGAACTATTAAGGTCCTTAAGATAATAGGTTCCTCTATTAGGTTTAGCTTTATAAATATAGTATAGGCCTAACTATCTTGTATCTAGCTTGCAATCTCGCAACATATTAATTTCCTAAACAGAGTTCTAGAGAAGAACTAAGTCTCCTAGCTTTATATCCTTATGTTGTATTTCCTTAGTGTCATCCTAGTATTCCTTTTTAGCAGCTCTTATCTAGTTAGTATAAGCAACAGCATCCTTTGTAAACTAATCTCTAAGATCTAACTACATTGCTCAAATTACAAGCAGCTATACACAGTCCTTTACTTCTCTAAATAGAAGCGTTTGCTATGTAGGCAGCGCGAGTTTAATAGGAAGCACTAGGTTCTGCCTTGTAACTAACTAGTACAGTAAGTAACCTGTCTGTTCCTGTTTAAGATCCTGTCTGCAAAGAGAACTGTTAGTAAGTTCTTAACTTAAGGTCCTAGCAGCTTTGTAAGGGCGTTTATAATAAGCTTATGCCCTCCTTTAATTTTTCTTATAGCTTAAGGGTTGTGTCCTAAAGACTAGACTTAGTTAATCCTGTACATATACGATAGATGTGATACCACCTTGGCGAAATTAGGCCCTCTATCAACTATAAGTTTGCGCGCTGTGCTCTATTAACATATAATATCCTTATATACAAACTCTACAATTGTCTTTAACTAGTTGTTTAACAGGGCTTTTGCTTTAGGCTAGCTACTAAGGTAGTCTCTTGTAATAACTAAAAACTTCTTCCTAAAACACTCAAGCATGTATACTACATTAATTGCAACTGTCTCTTAAATAGCGAAACTATAGGTGTTAGTAAGTATATTAACTTTCCTCTTAGAGGATCGCAGTTAACAGTCTAGGTAGGTTACTAGCTTTTGCCGCACGTGCTTATACATTCCTTTCTACTAGTATCGCTAAGCAAGTATAGAGTATACCGCGTTAACTCCTCTGTGTCTAATCTAAGTATGTACGTTCTATACTGCAGCTGTTCTTAGGTCAATATTATCTACAACCCTCTAGATCGCAATGTTCCTAGATATTTTCTTAAAGAGTATCCTATCTCTTACAAAGAAGTTTAAAGCTCGCTTCTTCTATGCTTATAGTTCTCGTAGTTCTATATCTCTAGAAGTCTTGAAGTTGACCAAAAATTAAGCGTATTATTCTAACTCTAACAAGAATTCCTAATAGAGTATCCTTGCCTGTCCTATCAGTATTAGTGCATTTACATTTCTAATTATATAATTAATAAACTCCTCTAAATTCTCCTTAGGTTCTAAAGGGGGTTCCTAATTATTAGGTTTTGGATACCTTAATAGTGCATCCGCAACTACATTTTTTAGCCCTAGTATATGCTTAATGTTAAAGTCTTATAAAAGAATTGTTAATATCTACCTATTTATAACAGATCCTAGATTGTTAGTAGATAAGCAGTTTAGTTAAGTGATAAGAGTTGCCGCGTTAGTTTCTATAGTAAAGTAAACACTATAGAGGTAAGTACAAAACTTCTTAAGAGCCTACAGCACAGCCTTGCATTCTAACTTAGTAGAGTGCTATTGCCTCTCTTGCGCTAACTATAGTGTGCTTCCAAACTGCACTAGGTGTCGCTTGTTGTCCTCTTTAAGTTATTTAATACATGCTCCTGCACTATCTTAACTTATATTAGTTATTAGGAATATCTTGTAATCCTTAGTGTTAGTGTAGTTAAGGTTCGCAAGTGCAAGTGCGTTGTATATAGCCTATTTCAGCTTGTACATTGCTGCGTCTTATGCATCTCCCTATTTAAAAGGGACATCATCTTATAAGAGTGTAAATAGAGGTTTAGCGATTTTAGTAAAGTCTTTTACCTATATACAGTAGTAGACGCATATGCCCACGAAGGATTGTACCTCCCTTTTATTCTTGTATAGTGGCTAGTTCATAATCTTCTTAACTTTCTTCTAGTTAGGATAACGTCCTTGCGGGCTAACCTTATAGCCCACAACCTTAAGCCTTTCTATAAGAAAATAACACTTCTTTCCTAATATAGTGCCTCCTGCTTGTTTAATATTAGCTAGCACCCTATCTAGTTGCAAGATATGCTTAAGAACATAACATTAAACTCCTAGCATTAATTCTTCTCTACTATAATTAGTTTTTGGCCCTCCACATGTGATGTTGTTAATAAAGGGCATAGTATTAGGCTAGTGGTCTCTTAGAATCTTTATTATTACACGTTAAAATGCTGCTATAGAGTTCGTAGCACTTATAACTATTATATATAATTGTATAAGCCTAACTAGCGTTTAAAACGCTGTCATGTCTCTGCTTTCTAGATGTAGTGTAATTTAGTTATATCCTAAGAACAAGTCTATAAGCAAGATAATCTTGCATCCTACAAATCTCTTAGAAAACTCGTTTGCTGTTAGTAGTAGGTTCGCATCTTATATAGTAACTGCATTTATTTGCTGCGCATTGCTGATCTATTATACGCCTTCGTCTTTTTTAGGTACTAGGTGCTATAGGTTGCAATATTAACTATTACACCTTTCCTATATTCCTTAATTTAGGCGGACGTTAACTATATCTACTACTTAGGGCTCTAAAGCTTTTAGAACAGCAAACTCTTATACTTGCTAAGCTTTGTATAGTATTGTTTGTATCTTGTATAGCAGACATACATTAGGGTAAATTCTTCCTGATTCCTTAAATTGCTAGAACAGCGCTCCTTCTCTGTTAAGAAGCATATGTATAAATATCTCCTTTTCTAATAGCTGCAGGTGGTCTCTAGTATGTAGCTTGTTAAGTTATTCTTTAGTAAGCCTTGTCCCTTACAGGAAAGTAGCATATCTTAGTTTAAACAGATAATTGCACGGCCCCTTATTAAGATCGCGAATGCTTATTCTAGGGAGTTACTATTCTTTTGCCCTTTTCTTCTAGTCTTCTTGTCTAAATTCTATAGGCATCTCCTGCTGCAGGATATTAATAAGTCAAACCTTCTTGTCTACTATCTTATATAATTTGTAAAGATCATTGCGTTGTTAGGCATATTTAAGTAGCCTTTCTTATATCTACTAATAATTAAGCTTATATATAATTAAAAATTTACTAAGTTTGTAGTTTCTTGTAGGGTTCTTAGACTGCCTAACTGCGTATGTAAATACTTAGTTTATCTAGACTATCTAATCCTTCCTGCTGCCTTCTCTATACAGCATGTTGAAGTTGCTAAATCTAGCTACTAGATTAGACTATGCAGCTTCCTATATGTATTTTACTACTGCTGCTTATAGTTTGTTGCCTAAATTGTTAGTAATTACATGCAACTGCACATTACCTGTCGTTTCTCTATCTAAGTTGTTATTAGAGGCTTCGTTTCTAATCGTCTGCGTAGGGTAATTTAGAGATAGGTTAGACGTAATAAAGACTACGTTTCTTGTACTGTCTTTAGATAGAACTTAGCACGTAATTTGCCTAAACGCATTATACTAAATTAATATCCTAGCGCTTGCACACTAAGGTCCTCCTAAAATTACAGATTTAGTGACATTAGCAACAATCCTAAATGTAGTCCTAATAGTGACTGTCCTTATTTGTATAGGAATATTAAATGTAGTCCTAACAAATAGGTTATGTGTGCTATTAGCTAAAGTAACACTAGGAGGAGGTTGCCCTAGTTAGTGCTCTATTGTTTTATACAGTATCTTTAATGCTTACGCAGCACTTAGTCTTAAGATATTTATTTGTGCCCTAGTATTAATTAAGCACTTTAGAAAGCTGCTGTTCGTAGTAACCTAGCATTCTAGTAAGTTAGTTTGAGCAAAAGCCTGCCTATTCCTTTATTAAACTCCTTAGACATCCTTTGTAGGTATATTATCTAACTTATCTATCTAGGAATCTCTCCTTCCGCTCACCTCGTGGCGAGTTTGTGTATTAGATTAATACAAATTTATTGCATTATAATGCGCGCTCTTAGCAGGTGGCGTATTTAGTAAAATTCTATAGGTGGGGCCCGTACGCTTGTTCGGCTCATTAGAGACTAGAACAGATCCTAGTTGTGATTTAGCGCACCTAGCATCTATTAGCTTAGCGTTTTTTACATACGTTATAACATTAAGCGCACCTAAACTATCTACAACATTAACACTATTATTAAGAAGATTGCGTAGCTGTTTTTAATTGCTAGCTTGCCCTATAAGGTTTAATACTGTAACTCCTCATACTTCTTGTCTAAGTAGGGCAGTTATAATATAGTTTAGCTGTCCTTGCACTATCTCTTTAAGTTCTAGATTAGGAAGAGCGTTAATAAACTTTATAGCCTTCTTCTTCCTTCCTTACTGTAAGTGCTTTAGATCTGCTAACATATTATTGTCTTAATAAGCCGATTAAGGTAGTTTAATAATTAAAAATAGCGTATTATATGGCTGGCTTCTGAAAGGTATATTGCTCTATGTTTCTTCCTACGGATACTGTATATCTATAGGCTGCAAGTTAGGGATAGAAGAGTTACCTTATATTATTTAATTGCTTCCTTGTGTGCTTAAATTCTTGCTTAGCCTTCCTTGCTTCTTTACTCCCTCCTCTTAGACACAATTAATATCCTAGTAGAGAGCTAGGCCTTTGTCTTTCGCGCGCGTAGCAGCATTTAACTTAGAGATACTATGTAAAGCGTTTTCTGCGCCTTCTAGTATAATGTTAGCTGCATCTATATTATTAAGCTTCTTAACGTATTTCTTAGTAGAAGGAGTGTATAGCTATTCTTAGAATTACTAGAACTGCTAAAGGATGTTATTGTAGTAGCCTTAGCTCGTCAAACTAGTCGCCACATTTACAGAATTAGAGTTCTTCCCTTTATACCTTAAACCTAGTTAAGAGTCTCCTCTAGTAAACTTCTCTAGTAGCACACTAGAGGCTAGCTAATTAAGCATGTTATTAGTAATGTTGTAGAACTCTTAGATCTTTGCCTTTAACTATAGCAAGACTTAGTTTAATAGTAGTTGCCCTAGGATTTCCCCTAAACGCTTATGTAGTGGACTAAAATAGTACGTCCCCTTCTTGCTAGAAATATCCTAGTTAAAACTAACCTATTCTATCTATTTTAGGGCGTAGTATTGTTTATATTCCTTAAGCATGTTTCCTACTGTATTATACATACAGCAGAGAGGGTGTATCTTTATATTACTTATATATGCTGTACTTATTTTGTTAGATACCCCCTTTAGGACATCAGCAACAAAGGAACTGTTATTTCTTTTACTAAGGAATTCTGCATTTATTGCTTATGCAACAAAGTATGTATAGTTAGAAGGTTTCTCTAAGAGTCTCTTAGTTGTAGAATAAGCTATAAGCATATTAATAGTTAATAGTCTAAGCTTTAGGTTGCCTAAAGACTTAATAAGGTCCTTAACCTCTAGGTTAATATCTACTAGCGTGCTTGTCTTTTTATGTGCTTTGCTAATCTTAATCCCTGCTTCCCTTACTTCCTTTAGGGTGAAGGTTGCTTGCTAGTTAGACAGTATAATCTAGCGCATCTTAGCATTAGCGCCTCCTTGCTCTAGCTAATAAATCTTATCTAGGCTAGTCATCTTCTTGTAGTGGGATTTTAGAAAAGAATAGATCTCTTCTAGTTTATACGTATCCTAATTATCTCTATTTAGGGTAGAAGATATATAGTACATAACTGCCTCTTTGTTAGTTTGTAGTAGGCCTTAGAAGAAGAGGATACCTTCCTCTTCTTAAGGGATTTGCCTGTTCTTAATACATGTATTAGCAACAGAGGTAAAGTGCGTATAGTACTCTACTAGACTAGGCTAATTTTATACGCATTTATAGATGTAGGCTTAAAGGTATAAGCGTTTGCCTATCTTAATAGCTGTATTTTTATCCTTCTACTATTCCTTTATGTGTGTCTGTAATTTAGACTAATCCTTCTTAGCATATCTAGGTAAGCGTTTTAGTATATAAGAGAGAGATTAATCCTTATTAAAAAAGTAGTCTAGTAGAATAGAGACCCTTATAGCACTATAAATGCCTCTATTATTAGCTTGTTAGTTAAAGTCTTCTAGGAATTCTGTCATATCCTTCTTAGTAAAAACTAATGTACTGTGTCTTAGTTAAATTATAGTTAACACTAGGTTGTACGTAGGTGTAGCTATAGTGTTAATAACGGAGCTTAATAGGGTTAATAGTAGATTAGGGCTAGCAGTAGTAGGTCTAGAGGGGGGAAGCTTTGCGCCTTCCTGCCCTTAACCTGTCTTCTAATCCCTTTTTAACATCTAGGTACAGTGTAACTTATATAAGTTCTTTGTATAGATAATTAACAAGTGTTAGTAAAGAAATAGACAAGGTATAGTCTCTAGGAGAAAGAATATCTCTTTTTAAGTCTTCGTAGTGTGTGTTTTCTTAAGTATAGGCGTATTAATCCTTGCCTCTTAGGTACCTCTTATTTTGCTAGGGAGGCTTAGATTTATACTTAAAGCTAGTACTTATGTGTAAGCTTTTAGTGCTATCTTTATTTTGCTAGACAGCACCTTAGCTTAGCATTTCTTTACGCATGTATCACCGTCTCTATTTTACTAGACAGATTGCTACCTCTATTTCGCTAGGTAGACTTTAAATCAGCGTTTAGAATACATGTAAGACTGCCTCTATTTTGCTAGACAGACTTCAAATTAGTATTTAATAACGCATTCTGTTTTTATTAGTAGGGTTTGTTCTTCCCTATTGTTGCTGTTAGTGCTGACTTAGGTAACTTCGTCCTTAACGTGGTCTATATTAGGGGATAGTGCTAACCCTCTAAAAGTAAGTCCAGCAATAATTCTAAGAATTCTATGCTTACGTAAGATTGTTATATTGTTTTTGTAATAATTGTGTACTAGTTCCTTCGTGCACTAAGTAGTAGGGTATGTCCCTATAGGCTTTGCTATTTGTACGGGTGTTAGAGTGTATAAAGACATACTACTACGAGGGCATAAGATCACTTGTGGTCAGGTCATGCGAGAACAAGGGTGGTAAGATAAAGATCTTATTATGGGTTGTATCTAGAAGAGAAGTACAGGAGTTGAGTTGTGAGGTGCAGGATCGATGGATGAATCCCGCTCGTTTCGATCTCCGAAACGAGCTATATACCCTCAGATCAGGTGGTTGAGCACTGACCTAGTAAGCAGCAGGGTATCACCCCGTGCACCGGCACAATATCTAGAAAAGTCTGTTTCTAGGATTGTTTCTCTGTTAGGATCCCATTAAGCTAGTACTAGTTTAATTATAAATAACTTCTTTAGCTTATTTTAAGCTGCTTGCTTAGTTTTTCCTTATTCAAAGGAGATGTTACTAGTAAGCCTTAAAAAAGGAGCTACTATCTCCAAGTAGTTCTTAATAAATTGTTGATAGAAGTTTGCAAAACTAAAAAAACTGTGTACTTCTTTAATATTTGTTAGTGCTTCCTATTCTTGAATAGCTTTTACTTTCTCAGAGTTTATCTAAAGTCCTTTTCTAGCCTTAATAATAAATCTAAGGTATTTAGTACTTTGTATATTAAATTTGCATTTCTTGATATTAAGAAGTAACCTAGCCTTGCCTGTTGCTAATAAAATCTTGTTTACATTGCATTATTGTTCTTTAAGCATGCTATTTGTGTAAATGAATACATTGTTTTAGTAAGCTGAGTAGAAATGTTAATATACTCGCAGATTGTCCGATGAATATAGCGTTAAAAGGTGCTAGGAGCGTTTGCTATACTAAATAGAGTAACTAGCTATTTATATAACCTAAATCTAGTGCAAAAAGCTGTTTTCTACTTATCTTATGCATTTATTCTAATTTTATAAAAAGCTGCAGAAACATTAATTCTTATAAACTATTTAGCTTTTGCAATATTGTTAAGAGTTTCCTAAATTAAAAATAAAGAATAACAATTTTTCTTTGTAATAGCGTTTAGGGCTTAGTAATTAACGCAAAAACATGATCCTCCTCTAGGTTTCTTAGTAAAAAGAACAGAGGAGGAGGCAGAAAAGCTACTAGCTCTAATTTATCTTTTGTTAAGTAGAGAAATAAGCTTCTTTTGTAATAATAGAAGTTCTAGGCGGCTTATACTGTATAGAGATCCCTAGGGAGCCTCCTTTTCTTTGCCTTTATCATCTTTCTCTAGTTTAATTCAGTGATCTACTTTAGATCCGCGTAAAGGAGGTAGTACAGGGGCAGTTTTTAGATTAAAAATCTAAGCTACGTGTTAATAAGCGTTAAGAAGTAAAGGTAGGACCTCTACTTTCTTCTTAAGAACTAGGGCTTTTTTAATATTCTTAAGAGAAGCAGCAAAAGTCTAGAAAGACTTATCTTTTTTTCCAGCTTAATATAGAAGTAATAAGCTGATGCGCTTATTTGTTTTAATCTCTAGTCTCCTTTAATAGGGCGATTCTTAGTGCTAGGTAACTTAATCCTTTAGCTAGAAGAATAGATGTAAATTGTTTTTCTAGAAGGAGCAATAGTAACCTCTCTTCTATTTATCTAGGGCCGTCTAAGTATTAAATCGTAACCAGGGTGTGTAGGGGCTACATAACCCTAGATAGTATCCTTATAACCTTTAATATTAATGTCTAACCTAGTAACTTTGTTAATAGTTTTAAGTTTATCTGTAACTCCTTCTAATTTTCTAGGAGAAATAAAAATGCACTGTAAGTTAGCGTTCTTACCAAGTTAAATGCTAATTGGTAAGTATACAAAGTTTCCTGTATTAATTAAAGTAAAGGCAAAAGTTTAACAATTAACTAGCGCCTTTAAAGTAATTTTATTGCTGCTTATGTTCTATTTGAATTTAGCCTACTCTTTAACTAAGTTATCCTAACTTATTCAAGGCTCCAGCTAGTGACTTTAAACAGGAGCTACTTTTTTCTAAATTTAAGTTCTTATTTAAGCTTCTCTTGCTAAGCTTATTATTTTTCTTAGATTTAGAGAACTTAGCTAAAGTCTTATTCTCTTTTTTAGAAGATTTCTTATTTTTTGTATAATATGCAGACAGATAGATTTTCTATTTATAGTTAAAACAGCGTCTTTCTTTGTATAACTATTCTAACTCTTAGTTACTAAACTATTAAGGTTTAGTAGTTTTTCCTGTATATTTTATCTCTTTTATCTAGTCTCCTTTTAAAGGAGAAGGAGGAGGAGAAGTTCTTCTCGACTTATACTCTTTAGGCTTGTTGTCTTTGCCTTTAAAGTACTCCTCTATTCTGTAAAAGTAATTAGCAATCTCTATTGTCTTGTTTTGTAGACTGTTTAAATTCTTATAAGTAATACCTACAAGTTTGTCTCAAAGATTCTTAATAAAACTTTTCTAAAAAAGTATTATCTTTGTATCCTTATCTAGGCTACTATTAAATAATAGCAGTTGCTTCTAGAATTCTATAACGTATTTACGTATGCTTTTCTTGCCTTAACTTATAGACTGGAGCTTGTTCTTGGCTCTCTCTGCACTGTAGAGATCTCTAAACATCTAGTTAAAGAAGTTTAATAACTTATTAAAGTTTTATAAATTAGAAATCCGTATTTATTTAGAGAAAAGCAGGGTAAGAGTTGCAGCTAAACCTTTAAGTTAACTAAGGGCATAATGATAAGTCTTTTTATCTGTGTCAAAGTCCTCTTTATTGTTTTCTACTTTAGCAGTAAGTTGTTGTTAAAAGATTTAGTACATTTTTTTGTTTTTGTTAAAAGTATTAAAATCTAGTGATTTAAAACGCTTAGGCATTTAAGCTTGTTAATTTCTAAGGGCAGCTAATAGAGTAGGTAACTAAGGTAGAAGTTGTTATTTTACTTTAGGCTCCTTTTCTTGTTGTAATGTGCTTATAGCCTTTTAAGCTTAAAAGGCTTCTTGTATTCTTATAGAAGTAGCTATTTTATTCAGGTCACCTGCTTTATAAAGACTTTCTAAAGTAGTTTCTACTTTAGGTTTGCTAATACTATCTTAGTATAGTTCTGCTATTCTTATGACTAAAAAAGTTGCTAAGAGTTCTACTATTGTATGTGTAAGTACTTGCTAGTACTTTATATTGTTAGCAGAGGTTGTTGTAGGTGCTACTATGCTTAGTAAATCTATCCTCTGTGTAAAGGCTACTATGCTTAGTAGGCTTATCTTTTGTCTGTTTTCTGGGTCTACTACGCTTAGTAGGCTTATTTAATAAATTTAAATGCTTTAGGAATGTTAATTCTTTGTCTGTTTTCTAAGGTTACTATGCTTAGTAGGCTTATTTAACAAATTTAAACGCTTTAGGGACTTATATAACTAAGTATCCTTTAGCACTTGCTAGTGCTTTTCTTACTGTTAATCCCTTAGTAGATTTAATTAGTTTATTAATTAACAAGCAGTTGAATTAATTAGAATTTTGTGCGTAGATGTAGCTCTAGCTGGCTTCTTGTCTAGATATAGCTCTAGAGGGCTCACAAGTACGACGTAGCTACGCAAGTAGCTAAAGAAAGATCTAATTTAATTGTAAGGGTGCGTTGGGTTAACTAAATATGCAAGGTAAACGGTAATAAATTAAATAGAAAACTATAAAGACTACGTAAAGGTTTTTATATCTAACCTGGATAGTTAGGACTAAATAAGGTTATTAGAGGTTGCCGGGTTAGCTAATAGTTAGCGTAACTAGTGCAGCTGATAGTTAGCTGCTAGTGCTGAGGTGCTAGTGCTGAGGTAAGAAAAGCTAACGAAGGCCACAGGTCGAGTACTAGGATTATCAAGGCTTCAGCCCTTTACATTACTGCTTAATACAAATTCTTATGCTTATTAATTATTATTGTCCTTAATTAAGTGCTTAACTTGCGAAAAGTTAAGCAACTGCTTAAACTTCTTAAACTATTGTTGGGTAAGCAACTTAGTTAGTCTATTAGCTAGCATAATTAATGTTTCTAAGTACTTAACCTTAAATAATTCTCTAGCATATTCTTGCTGCAGCTATATGTTCTATATATTTATATGCCTTAATTAAGTGCTAATCTACTTGTTCTTTTCAAGTACAAGCCTAATTGTTTGTCAGTTATTATATTAAACTGTTTAAATGTCTCCTAGATTAAGAGATAGCTTGCAGAAAAAGCGCTTAAGGGCTATAGCCTCCTTTAAAGTGTGCTTAAAAGCTAGCAGCTTAGCCTACGTAGTTAATATAGTAAATATATTCTGCCAAGCTGCCTTCTAAAATATTAGACTACTATATAGGATAGCTATATAGCTATAAGACAATTAACAAGTTTCCTAATTATCTGCAAAGAAAGCGTCGCCTGTAATTATTAAGTTTAGGCTATTGTAGTTCCTGTACTAGATTGCATCCTATCTTGTTTAATAGAGGTACATAATTACCTGTTTAACAGCTTTTATATACTAATTACTAAAGTTTAGAAGGAAGTGTAAGAGCTTAGAAATTTAGTAAGCAATATTTAGACAGAGCATAGTAGCTGTGTACAGCATTAATCTAACTCTTTTTTAGTAGGCCGTAATTTCCTGCTTAGTTGCTTTGCTAGTGTTCTTAATTAGCTCTTCTAACAGCAATAGAGTCTTAGGAAAGCTGTTATTTTCTAGCTTAAATTTCTTTACAATTTTATTAAGATATATATTATGTATAAGCGTAATTGTTTGCTTCTTGCAATCTTTAATTAATCTAATACTAAAAAACTATTTAATTAATCCTTGTTTTTGTATCTTGTATTTGACTATAATCTTTAACTAAAGATTTATTGCTTTCTACTTATAATCTTTTGCGAAGAGCGGTAGGATATTATTAATATAAAATAGAACTAGGATCTTTCTATCTTGATTGAAGAATAGACAGGGCTCCTTTAGTAAGGCAATTAGTCTAATTTTTTTAGTAATCCTAAAAACTTTTTATACTACAATAGTAGCGAGTCTTGTAATCTATAAAGAGCGTAGTTAAGCTGTACACACTTTCTAGACTTCTTAAAGTTATTTAGCATCTTATAAATTACTAAGTTATCTGCTATAACTAATATATTAAAAATGCTCCTATAATATTTTATTGCTTACTCTCTACATTATTCTTCGCAGCAATAGCTATTAATGCTTAAAAAGACTTAGCTGCTAATGTAGCCGGCATATGTTAAGTTAATTAAGTTCTTCTCCTAAAAATTACTTCTTACAACAATCTGTGCCTTGCATTTAAGAAAAAAGCTGTTTTAATTAAACTTATAAGTTTAAACCTACTTTAGTGGTATTAGGCAATTATCTGCTTTTTTTCTTAATATGTTAATCTAAGTCTTACTTTTACTTAACTGATTAATTTCTTTCCTGCAGGCCTCTTTAAACAAAGCTTTTATAAAATGCTTAAGTAGTTGCTTTTATAATTCTAGCAGTTTAGGTAGATTTTTGTAATGCTGTTAAGTACTAAGCTTCTGCTTCTAATTAGTGAGCGAAGCTGCTATAACTACGTAATTAAAAGTCTTATAGCTTACTCAATTTTCTTAAGTGACTTGCAAACTTAGCAAGTAAGTATTATAAAAGTTGCTTTTTAATAGATTTCTATAATCTGCAATTAATGCATTAGCACTACTTATGCTTTTACTTTCTGGTTGATTGTTAGAATTATAAGTTATGTTTTTATGCTTACGCCCGCTTCCTAGCTTGCGCAGTAGAAAATAACAATTTATAAGCTAATTTAGACTTTTGCTTGCAATTTGCGCACTACGTCTTATAAGCAGAGGCTTAGTTTATAATTGCCTACTTTGTCTACTGTTTAACGCCTAAAATCTCTATTAAGATATTTTACGTCCTGCTATTCTGCTTACTTCAGTAGGTGTTTTATTACAATAAGCTAGCGCGTTCAAGTTCTTAAGCTTAGACTGTTAGACTAGTAATAAGTTGTTAAGCTTATTTAATAGAGGGTTTATCCTTTTAAGTATTAATAGATTAGCTTTTTTAGGTAAGTGCACTGCTGTTTAACTATTAGCTACTCTGCAATTAATTGTATTGTTGCTCTCTAAAGTCTGTAGTTTGGAAGTTAGTTTTAAAGTCACAAGACTAGTATTTTACTGCTAATTTAAGTAAGTTTTTAATAGTACACTAGCCTTGTGCTTAATTTGCTTAGCGTCTTCTAATCTATCTTTTTCTTAAGTAGACAGGCCTTTTTTACTAATTAAGATAGTAAATAAATTACTTTTAAGGCTTTTAGTAGTTAGCTGTGTATTCTAATCTGCTTACTTTTAAACAGTTAAGAGGTCTAAGTGTTTTTCTTAAATTGAATAGCTTACTATTATAAAGAATCTTTACAATTTAAATTGCTTAATTCTTTAGCAGCTTTACTTTACAATCTCTTTTGTAGAATCAATGCTTATTAAAAGTTATATTACAGATAGTAATTACTTATTTAAGTATAAGTACCTATATATAGTATATGTTAGAGGCTGAATAACTAACTAAATAACTAATATAGCCGCAAGAAATAACATTAATTTTTAAATAATTATACTTAGCTGCCTTCTTCTTGTTTGAAGGATAAGCTCGGCAGCAATAAGCATAGATTCTACTTTAGTCTAGGCGTAGATTAGCAGTCTAGTGTCTAATCTTAGGTAGTTAATAGTATTAGAAATATTTCTTAAACTATTCTTTAAGCACTTAGTTAAGGGATTAGTAGCTATAAATTTTAGCAAGGCTTATTTTATGTAAGTAAGCTGCCGCATTTATAATTACTAGCTAAAGCTTAGCTAGTAAATCAGTGCTTATGCGCATTTTAATAGTCTTTATAATTAGCTCTTGTCTAGCTCTCTCTGCTAAGCCGTTAAGCTAATAAGTATATAGCAGTAGCGTTTTAGACACAATCTCTTTCTCTAAAGCTTATTCTTTATATCTCAATTACCCTCTCTAAGGCAGTGTAGCAGTATTGTTATTTTGTTAAATTTCTATAAATTTCTACTAATATTTCCTCTTAATCTTTGCAGCAAAGCCTTTAATTACTAGCATATTATTATTTGTATTTTTAACTAGATATTGTAATTTTACAGCTCGCCTAACTAGTCCTCCTTAATAATTAACGCCTATTTCTTTAGCAGCTAACTAGTTAAGAAATTAAATAA